>OY728129.1:1429768206-1432268206 GCA_963277665.1 Viscum album
GGGGTGTGTGGGGGCTGTCTAGGGGGTATGAGGTGTCAAGGGTGTGGGCGGGGCTGTCCAGGTGGGTTGGGGGGGGATTTCGACGGGGGTAGGGGCTGTCCAAGGGGGTGGGCGGGCTGTCCATGGGGGGTGGGGGCTGTCAACGGGGGGGGGGGGGGGGGGGGGCTATCCAGGGGGTGGGCAGGTTGTCCATGGGGGTGGCAGGGCAGTCCAGGGGGTGGTGGGCTGGTTCATGGGGGGGGGGGCTTTATAGGGGTACGGGGTGTCCAGGGGGTGGGCAGGGCTGTTCAGGGGGGTACAAGGAATCTAGGGGGTGGGTGTGCTCTCCACCGGGGTGGTGGTGGGGGGGCTTTCTAGGGAATAGAGTGTGTCCAGGGGGGTGGGTAGGCTATCCACATCGGGGGTTCCAAGAGGGTATCCCACCCACCCTCCCCCTGGACACCCCACCCCCTGGAAAGACCACCTGGATAGCCCACCCACACACCCCCCTCCCCTAGCTGGATAGACCACCCACCCCACCCCTGTGGACAGACCACCCCCCTCCCTGGATAGTCCACACCCCCTCACCTGTAGAACCCCTGCCCCCTAAAAACACACCTGGACAAACCCCCAACCTAGACATCCCCCCACCCCCACCCCCACCCCTCCTTGGATATCCCATACCCCCTCCCTTACCTAGATATCCCACCCACCAACCCACACCCTGGACAGCCCACCCCCCTCCCTGGACAGCCCACCCCCCTCCTGGACAGCCCACACCCCCTCCCCTGTAGCACACCCCACCCCGACCCCCTAGACAGCCCACCCCCTCCCTGGATAACCCACACCCCTCCCCTACAGCCCTCCCCCACCCTCCGACCCCCTGGATACCCCCCCCCCCCACTTGGACAGCCCCACCCCCCACCTGGACAACCCCCACCCCCACCTGGACAGCCCAACCCCCACCACCACTACCTGGACAAAAACTATAAATACAAAATCCAAATCCAATTTTCAACTAAACTAAATTCCATATAAAATACCATATAACCCTACTAAACTAACCCTTTACCATTTTTGAAGTGTAAAACAAAAAACAGAAACAAATCAAAGGGTTCGGTATGCCACAGACCACAGGAACTCAAATTTAGCCCAAATGAAAATATAAAACAGAAAAAAATAGAGGGGGGACATTAAAAATAATGCAAAACATACTAATTTGAAGTATAAAAATAGAAAATTGATTGATTGAAGATGGATCTATGACTGGAAGTAGTTTCACGTCCGATAAAACTTCTGGAGGAGCTTTGGATTAGGGCCTGCACGATCTGCAATCGGGCCAAGGGGTGCTGGGTATTTGTGGAAAACTTTCCCAATTTTTTTTAAAACCATTGGGAAATCCTCTCTTTACCAATGTCTTAGTAAAACCGTTGGTATATGTTAGAGGAACTAAAGCTTTCCCAATGGTTTTTTCAAACCGTTGGGAAAGAATAAATTATACCAACGGTTTCTTCAAACCATTGGCATATATCCATTGGGAAAACCACCATTTACAGTAGTAAAAAAAAGTAAATAATAACTATTTAGTAGATGAAGCTGGTGAGGATGATATTTGTCTACTTAAAACTTTTTAAATTATCCCATATTAATTTAAAATTTAAAATTTCATCTCAAAATTCTAAAAGGACCCTTGCACTACCATGAGAACATAAACTCATCCCCTAGCCCTTGATGAATCACTAACATGTCTATAGTAACTCACATTATAACCAACCATACCTATCCCTCACATTAAACCAAGAACTTATTATTATTTTTAAATAATTTTATCCCTTGTATACTTTAAACCCACTCATATTAAAAAATAACCTAAATTCAATTTGAATTATGGATTCTAACATATTACATTTAAAAAATGAAGGAATGAACATTCAAATCCAAATTGAAATAAATTACGATTCCCTTAATTTATAAAGTTAGTTATTCCATAATCTATTAATTTTTCTAAATAAATATTTTTTTCTCACCAAACATAGCCTAAATTATAGCTTATATTAGCCTTTCTATTAACCCTGTTCACTTAAATTGGTGTCTTTGGATCAAAAGAAAGATGATAAAAATTTATTCATCTTTTTTTCCCCAAAGATTCCAATTGTAGTGGAGATGAAGCCGAAAGCAGGGCCCAAGAGCTCTACTCATTGTCGAAGTAATACCTTCGAGGGTCAGATTGGAACCCTTTTAAAATTTTCCAGGTTAAACGGGAAGAGAACCAAATGGTGCGTTTTGCATGTTTTTTTCACAAAAAATATGAAACATGAGTATTTTCAAGAGGTCTCCCATCGTAGTGGTATTCTCATTCAAGAATACCTAACTTCAGAGTTATAATAGGATCCAATGTGACTACACCCAAATTAAAGTAATTTTTGATAAAGTGTTGTAAAAAGTAACTAGGTGAGTCACATAAGAAAATGCATATCAATAATTCAAAAAATCATTCATTATGTTTTTATTAATTTTTCAGTGTCATTTTTTGTGTTCTCTGAAAGTAGTAAATTGGGAGGATGAATGGCTGAAAGGGTGGAAGAATGGGTTGGGAGATGTGGTATTCAAAGTCATGGCAACAAATTTCATGAAGATTATTGAATAAAATCCAAGCGAGTGGTATGTCATTAAGGAACTTTCACTACTGAAAATTTTACCTATGGAAACAGATTGAAACTGTTGGGATAGACCCTCAAACCATTGGGATAGGCTAACCCAATGATTTAAGGAACCGTTTCCATGTTGGTCATTGGAATAGACATTTACCAACAGTTTTATAGGAACTGTTGGTTTATGTCTATGTACACTTACCCTATTCCAATGGTTTCAATAAAACCATTGGAATATATAAATACCAATGGTTCAACAACCGTTGGTTCAAAAACTACCCAGAAAACTATTTTATCATGTTCCAATGGTTTATGTAAACCGTTTGTATATGTTCTAAACCAATTAAACAACGGTTTAGTAAAACTGTTGCATTAGGTAGTGAGTTTTATATGCATGTACCAACGATTTGTCAAACCATTGGTATATTATTATATACCAATCGCAACCTAGCCTACCCTCTGTACTGATCACAGCATACCCTCACTGATTCCATCACCAGTACTGCCTTGTAAAAAATAGTATCACCCAATAAAAAGATCAACAAACATGTATACTGGTAGAGATCTTATTCTTGATATGTGGATAATATGGAGTAAAAGATATTACCTTTTCCCATTTTAGTAGCAGTATTCAAAACTATAACAGACACATCTCTAATGTCTATAATCGGGTACAATACCTCAAACTTATAAAAATAAGAGTCATGTGTACTCCTTGAACTGTACTGATCACAGTTTGGATCAAAAACCACATCCCCCATGACTGAACAAGATGGACCCTCTATGATTACCTGTAATGTATCCTGCCCTCTGCAATTACAGACAATGCAACCTTTAACAGCCTCCAACATCTTGCCCTCTGCAATTACCTGCAATGCAGCTTCTAATAGCCTCCAATATCCTACCCTCTATACAATACAATGTACATAATTCAAACCTGAAATTGAAATTACTTTGTAGACAATACAATGTACAGAATTAAAATATGCAATTGTAATGTGACCCCTTTACATTTCAATTAGGTTCAATTTACAATTATTAGTTTCATAAGAATATTTTAATTTACATAAAAATTGTGACAATTCAAATTTGCATACCTAATAGTCCTAATTACCATTTCACATTTTATTATATCAATATTCCATCATTCCATTATACCAATACTCTTAAATCTATCAAAAGTTAACACATGAAAAAGAGTAGATACTCTTAAATCTATGAACAACAATACTCTATAAGAATGTGATGTGTTGCTTTAAAAAAAATTTAAAAGCATTTTTATTTCAAATTTTTCTATTTTTTTACAACACAACAATGTAAAATAGAACATTGATACTCTATAAAAATGTACATGTGTATCTATTGTTGTTTAAAATTTTTGTAGACATGTAATAGTATTGTTTTAAATTTTCACAAACATCAATGTAAATAATGTAAAATGACACATCACACATTATGTGAAATGGAAATAATTATTATTAAACATAATGATATGTTTCAAGAAATAGTTTGGGTGGGTTAGGCCACCGACCCAAGAATTAGAGCTGCCCAAAGACTTCTTCCCTTATTTTATAACTTCGTATTCTCCCTTATTTTCTATAATTATAGTACGCTGAAGCTGGTTTCACTAATAGAAAATCTATATTCTCTCTCTCACACCTTGGATCCTATTAAGTGGTGATTTCATTGAGATATTTATAGAGAGATAATAAAGGAGGAAATTGTGATAGAGGAACTCGGAAAATAAATATCTGAAGTAGATGCAACAGTTCTAGATCGACAAGTGCTCGAGGTAATCTTAACCATGCTAGCCAGGACTAAAGAGGAGAGGTGGACAACCACCAGATATAGAAAGGAAGTGTCAAACAGGTAAAATTATGTGAAACACATACATACTGAAAAGTAGAAATCTTCATTGAAGGAATTTGACACTTAATCCTTTTTAATACAAAGGAAAATTCAACAATTACACCTCATGGCATGGAAATAGTTGATGGAAGCTATCCTAACTAGAATAAGTGGACACTTAGTCATTTTTATCATGTCGAACAAAATAAGTAGGAGTTATGTGTATTTTTTATCCAATTAACAACAACTCAAGAATGTGGCATCATGATACATATTATAAATCAACAAGATAATGAGGGATAATTACTAGAACGCCTTCCTTATAGAAGTAGAGGAGTACTCATCAAGTATCGGCTCCCAATTTGGATTAGAATGGAATAAATAAGTAGAATAGTCAACCACCCTAAAATTGGGCAAATAAGATTACACCAAAATAGTACAATATACGGTAAGATAAACCGGTAAAAGAAGGAAGTGGATTGAAGATCATATTGACATGATTTCAATGTGATGAATAGTTGTCTGATCTGAGGGCATATGGAAGAGCAGAATCAAATCCTATGTTAGGCCTTGGTAGGAGCTCCAAAAGAGGATGAGGGGTCGGCTTCAAGAAAAAAATAAGTGGAGGAGGGTTAAAATGAGGGATAATTCTCCATTTTTAAAAAACCTATCATATTCATGATTTTTATATTTTACACGTGTAATTTTTGGGTTTTTACCACCCTAAAAAAACCAGTTCACAATGTGAAATTAGTCTGGCCATACGAATTCAAGTTGTGAATTTAATTCAGGTCGTTTATTTTTTCTACAGCTGAACTCCATCCTTCTGCTTTCAGTTCTAAGAAAAAAAGACAACCACAATGAGTTTTTAAGAAAAATTTAATGAATCTATAACTGATATGAAAAATTGGGAACTTTTAGTAATTATCCATAATGTGCAACCCCAACTACATGATAGAGAACATCCTAAAGGAAATCCCACCAAGGTCAAAACACAACCCATGACCAAGTTCATATCCCTAGTATATTAAACGTTAATGTTATTGAGAAAATTCTATATCTCTTGATAGTGGCCAAGAATATATCAACCCATCATTAGAAAGTGAAATAAGTTTCAGTTATAGAGTTCCTACCCATGCCAATATAAAGATCGATCATGGGAGATCTTCTCATGATACATGCTGTGAAAAATCCTTATACCATTAGATAAAATTTAACTTGAGTTTATCATTTGAAGAATATCTAATTACAAATTATTCCCCTTTTAGACACAACTTGATAAACCATAAGTATAATTAATTTATTACTTAATGAAATGAAAACATACCTAATTATCCAAAGTGTCCCTCACATATCTCATACACATGCATAATTTATAAATTACCTGCAAGTATAACACATAATTCAGAAGGTAATTAAATACATTCATAATTGAATTCAGAATTCAATTCAGAATTCATAAGTCAATTACCCTACACAAAAATGTCTCATAGAAAATGGTAGAAAACAATTTGAAGAGTGAACTCCTTAAATTGTATAATAACATCTAATCGCACCCCTAATGATGTATCAATTTTCATAACCGAATATAAGGTTTACATAGACTAGAAAATGTAATTGGGTAATTTTGAAAAAGAAAATGAATACAACCAACAATATTAATCAAATTATAGAAGAGACAGATAACACAAGAGTTGTACATATGGAATTTTCCATCAACCTATCTACTTAGGGGTAGGAGAGAATCTCCCAGTAGCTGGTTCCTACCATGATCCACTTCCAATGATCAGCTGTTAAGTGCTCCTATAGAACTTCTGTATAGCACCCATCTTATCAAATGATTGGTACTCCATTGTGGGAAAAGGAAACTAAAAAATCTTATGTTCAACCCTTAAATTCTTAATAAAATTAATCAAAATAATGTATAGATACTGCGGTATACATCACAAGTTGATCTTACCACTGAATCCTTGGTGGAAATCCTAATATCAATGCTTATTGACACCTAATGTGGAACTCCTAGATCATCCTACTAAAACATATTTCCCTTTACTCAGGGCCTCAATTAGGTTATCTTTGGTAATGAGATCATGATTCATCAAATAAAAAAATCTCAAAAAAAGGGAATTAACCTATGAAATGATATCGTACTGAATCCCATGCTGAAAAAATATCTCCCTAGCTATATCATCTCCTTCCTATGAAGGGGGGAAATATTTCAGGTCTGTGAAATAACCTTCATGGTCCATTAAAAACATCGTCCAATATATAAATTTTATGATGTCCCACATCATTCCATTATTCAAAATATCTTGATAAAAGTGACTCATATATTTCTCCTGGAATCCTTTATTTGTTATCTATTCTTTGATTCTAATGGGGATCCTAAATAGGTTGGAGTAAAACATAGTATGACACCACCAATGGTGTCTAAAAAAATGTAGTCTAAATTTATATTTAATGTAATAGTATGATATTGATTTTCATGATTTCATTAATTTAATATTTAACATCAAATTATCCTGCCAACACTCGAGCTCTTGGTTGACACCCAGGGTATGAAAAAATACTATAGTTGTATTTATGTCTGACCAATGAAATCATGAAAAAAAACCTTATATTTAAAATAAACCAAGGATAAATTAACTCATTATCATATTTATATCTTCAATATCAATAAAAATCATTCTATAAAGATAAATCACAAAAAAACCTCAAAAAAACCACAACCTAAAATGATATATGGATTGAGAAGGACTCTCAAGGATTACAAGCCACTAACTCATGATAGTCACACATCATCTTTTCCCTATCATCCTAATGTATCAAGACTATATTAAATATATTTAATATTACTATCATGGTTTCTATTGGTTCTCATTATATCCTAGGAACTTCTATAGTCTTTTTATATGACATGTAATCTTAGGATGTCGCTATATAAATATAGTCAATGCAGAAGTACAAACACTATTTTTGGTAAGATATAAACATGTATATATCAAACTATATACATGTAATGGTATTAAATATACATACATGAGTTGGGTCTTGGGTACCCACTCACAACACCACACTCATTTATAGAACCCACATTGAATGGCACCCTAAACACCCTTCTTACTCTTTAAATATGAAGTGATTTCATGTAATTAAACTTGAAGAAAAAGGGTTGTAAAGAAACAAAATCTTGAACTATGACAACCTATCATGGGATACAAGGGTTTATACTGGTTTAACAAAAGTTCAAATGTAGGTTTGGCCTCAAGGTCAAATGAGAACAATTAAAATCAATCTATGGTGTCATTCATTTTAATATGGTTTAAAATCATCATGAATTAATAAGACATAAAATAACGTTATAATATTTTTTCATATAATTAGTTATTTCAAGAAATAGTGAATGAGAAATTATGTTTCAAAATAGGCTAAGAACCATCTCAGGAATAGGAAACCTGAAATTCGTCAATTGGGTGATTTCATGAATATTAATAATTACTTTACTTGATGCAAGTATCCTTGAATCAACATCATGAATAATAAATCATATCGATAATCATTTTTAGGAAACATCAAATAGATGTAAGAATGTGAATTTTAAAAATGTAAACCTATTTATCTAATTTAAAAAAACTATTTCCTAGAAATCAATCAAAAACTCAATTTTCATATTGGATGTTCTTTCATTAAGGTTATTAAGCTAGAACATTTACCTTTGTGTCACCTAATAGGATAAGGAGGAAAGATTAACTAGCCTGATAATGATGTTGGTTTTCAATTCTACTCGATCGGGCTGAATGGTCTCTATCTTCTTTCCATCTCTATGACACTGATTTGTGGTGAATTCTAGCATTTTGGATTTATTTAATGTAGGAAAGAAGAATTCAAAGTCTGACCATACTTTGTTGAAGGATTTCTCCACCACCTCTTCCTATTTCTCTTGGACTTCAAATTTTGTGATAGAAATATGAATTATAATACAATAACTTCATCTTTTAGTGTTAAAGGTTCTTCTTCTTTAAAATTTCATCTTTCAGCATACATTTCTCCTCCTATCCTACCTTTTCTTCCTTCTCCTTAAGTTTAAATTCTGTAATGACTTCTTGAATTGCAACATCCTTTTTCTCAACTTTTTAAGAACTTGTAAAATATATTTTCATGATGGCATCAGATATTTTTATGGATTCATCATCCATTTCTTTATCTTCCTTCTCCTTTTTTAGTGTTTTGATAGTTTATTGTATTTTAGAAACTATTTCTTCTTCAATTTTTAGACAATCGTATTCCTTGAAGAATTCAGTTGGTTAACTGGTGTCCAACTCCCTATCCACTTCTTCATCTTTTTGGACCTATTTAAATACACATATATCTTCATCTTTGGAATTTTATCTTTTCTCAACCACCATTTCATTAATTAATTTTGTCATGTTCCATTTTTATTGTTCATGTTAGCGCTTGAGAGATTCCATTTATTTTTCTTCTGATGAGTATCAAAGGGAGGGTTTATTTTATTCCTTAGGATTAAAAGGTTCATCTTTTCTCGAAATATCACCAAATGTGCAGCAATTTTCATCCTCATCAATCTTATTTTTACCTAGAACATTTACTTTATAACACTCATTTGTTTTATCATATTTTTCAATCCAAACATCAATTTTAACCACAAATTAATCACAAGGGAAGATAAATTCATAATAGATTGGGATGGGTTATTGGTCAAATATTATTTCTCTTTAATAAATTCCTCACGTTTTTCCATCCCCCTGTCTAAATTTTAATTAGTCTTCATGAAAAATTCCAAAATTATTTCGTGTGAATCCATTCCATGTGGTACATGAAAGGCAGGTCAATCTTGATGGTACTGATCAACCCAAGATCATTTGGTTTTAAGGGTCATTGTATCCATACAAATATGAACTGTCCAAGCCTACTCTTTATTATGACCATCATTCAGAATTTTGTGTTACCGATGAGGTAGACTCTTTTTGGTATCCTACTTACTCCAATGATGGTTTAACATAAAAACCTACCCCATCCCCTACACTAAAACAACCCCCACGACCACTACCTTAAACCTAACCCCTTTGCCTTATCCGTCCCCTTTTACCACTAACCCCCAAGTCACAGCCTAAGACTACCCCCTGTACTTAAACCCCAACCTAAACCTACCCCCACCCCGACCTTTAACCTAACCAGACCCTAGACCCCTAAAATTAACCTTGGTACTATCTCCCATAAACCTAACACCAACCCCTTATCCCTAACGCCTACCAGTCCCCTTGAACCTAACCCCCCCAACCCTATCCTAAACCTCCCAGCCCTTGCCCTTTCCCCTACCTCTAGTCCTAACCCTCTCGTTACAAAGCCCCTACCTCTAGTCCTAACACTCCCCTTGTATTTATGTATGACCAACGAAATCAGGTAAATAAACCGTAAATTTAAAATAAAACTAGGATAAAATAACTAATTATCATATGAAAGTCTTCAATATCAATCAAAATTATTCTATAAAGATAAATCAAAACAAAACCACAACTCAAAATTATATATGGCTTGTGTTGGGATCATACTACATAGTGGATAAAACAAAGAATATTGCATCAAAATAAGATGAAAAAAGATAAAATAAATGGAGGTAGAAGAGATAATTCAGTTACAATGTACTGATTTGAAGTGGAAGAACAAAAATTACTTGAATCCAAGATAGATCGCTAGCTGGGAAGAAGGGTTCATAGGTCGGAGAAATATCATTTAGGGAAAAAATTTAGAGATGGGTTCTGGAGGAAGTACGCTTAGGAATTAGGGTTGGAATCCTAGAGAGATCCATTCCAGAGAAAGTGTGCTCACAAATGAGGAAGTGAGCTCGCCAAGTAGGGTTTGTGCTCGGGAAGTAGGGTTGGAGGAGAGATCTCGTTCGAGGAGGAGATCTCATTTAGCGGAGAGATCTATTCAAGGGGTAGAGATTCTATTCGATGGAGGAAGTGGGCTCACAGGTTTTTGCTCAAGAAGTATGGTTTGACGGAGGAGAGATTCTATTTGACGAAGGAGATATCTAATCGATGATACATGGAGAGATCTGTTCATGGGTTAGTGGAGAGATCTGTTTGACGACGGGTTTGATGGAGGAGAGATTCTGTTCGCAGGATAGGGGAGTATTTGGGGATTTTCCCAATGGTTCTTAAAAACTGTAAGTATATTTTGGAAAACCATCTATCCCCAACAGTTTTGTTAAACCATTGTTATAATTAACCCCCATTTCCAACAGTTTACAAAAACCATTGGTAAACTTCACCATATTTTTCTCTACACCAACTTTTTTATTTAACCATTGGTATAGGTTACTTAAAATGATAGGTTTTTCAAACTGTTGGTATGAGAGTGTTGGTATATATGGGATCTCTACCAGTGTTTGGAACCATAATGATGGAAGTAAGGATTGTTTGAAAGATGGAGTCCAATTCTCATCAAGAGATAGAAGGAAATCAAGTATCTAAGTATGGATTAAATAAAGGTAGTGAAGGTTAGTTGTACTGGAGTATTGAAGTATTATATCTCTGTTCCGAATAGTAATAATTTTCATGTAAGATGCCTGAAAATGTGGACTTTTATACATGTAGTGTGTTGTATTGTATATCTATCTTACTAAAATGAATCCCTATTTACACATAATTATTTTTGAAATCAGTGGGCCTTTGTAGCATTAATAATGAATATGAATTCTTAATGCATAATCATAATCAAATAATAATATCAAACAACACATCATTGTTACTCACATTTCAAATGTTGTATGACCTCCATCAAAAATATAATTCACTTTCCATCACAATATACCACCAACCACATTGTAATCCTAGAAAACACTTTTTTATTTAACCATCTTGAATTTATCAATTTATTTATGGTAAAAATTACTACAATCATAAATATTATATCATAGTGTTAAGCAACACTAAATTTTCTAATATTTCACACAATTTTAACTTACATTTTTTAATAATTCTTGCATGTGGTATATCATTATATTGTTATTCAATAATATATTCATCATACGAAATTATTATTAGATTTATATTCAAATTTTGTATGAACAACAAAAAATAATCAAATGAAATAAAATCTACAAGAACCACCAAAAAAGTATATCATTTTATGATATAAGAAAAACTTCATTTATTCATTATACTACATCACCTATGCGACACTAATCATCCAATATTAATTAAGAGAAAATCCACACCTATCATTCTATGAAATTTTATGAAGATGATTTTCTCAATAGATGCACATATATTCATGATTATTCTTATTATATTAAACTTTTTTCATCTTCATGTGCATTCCATATTATGAAAACAAGATTAAAATAATGACAATCAAAACTATTTAAAAGGTAAAAAGAAATAATATAACGGAACATCAAGAAAATCACCATCAGTTGCAACAACAGATGGAGATGCAGTTCGCAATGGTCTTGTATGAAGCTGGAATAAGTTTATAGAGTAGGGGTGACATTGTGTAGGTATAGGTAAGTGCATGAGAGAGAGAGATAGATGAGATGTAGGGTTCTTCATGGTTAAGAATAGTTCAAAAATGCGAACTGCAGAACCCAAAAAATCTAACAACGAGAGTGGAAAAGGAGAAAATCACATACCTTGGATTCTAGCCTTGATTTATCTGAGTGAACATACAGGGGTAACACCTACATTAGTGGAGTTCCATGAGATCTTGAGAACCATGACTGAATGATTCATGGTTAGGGTTCTTTTAAATAGACCAGAGACACTTTTATTAGTGCTTTAAAAAAAGAACAGATAAATAGTCCCTTTATTAGTGCTAAAAAAGTGATGATAAAATGAACATTTATCAATGCTAAAACTTTAGCACTGATAAAGGATTTATGATTATAAATATAAATAAAAAATTCTGTAAACAATTTATGTAAATATATTATTTTTATTATTATTTTATAATTATTTAAATATATAATTATTTATTTATAATAAAATCGATACTTTTTAAAAAAAATTATATATATTTTTTATAATAATAAATATATAATTGTATAAATATATTAAATATACATTTATAAATATAATTAGAATTATTTTTTATGATTTTTTATCTATAATTATTTATTTATAATTATAAATACATTATATCATTATATATATTAATATAATTATATATATATATATAATATAAATATAAATATAGTAAATATATTCATTATTTAAATATATTTATTATAATTTTATGATTATAAATATATTTATATCATTATATATTTTTATATAATATATATATGTATATTTAATTAATATAAATAAATTAATTATTTAGATAAATTTATTATAATTTTATAACGATTTAAATATATATAATTATTTTTTATAATTATAAAAATACTTTTTAAAAAAATAATATTTATTTATTTATAATAATTATAAATTTATAAAATTATAAATATAGTAAATATACATTTATAAATATATTTATTTATAAATATTTATTTAAAAAAATATACTTAACATTATTAATGAATATGTAATATTAAATGCACGCATTTCAAAAATGAGTGAAATTCAATAATTAAAAATGAATACACTTTAAAAATACTGAAAAAATGGACAAGTATTAATAAATAAATATAATTTTTTTAAAATATGGATATATATATATATATATTGAAGTAAAGATGAATACATATTGAAAATACCAAAACGTTGTAAATAAATACATATAAATAAATAATAGAGAATGATTAAATTGAAAAATATAATAAAAAATATTGAAAATGATTAAATAATACCTAACTGTAATAATATTAAATTTATGTAAATAAAATTAACTGATTAAAACATAATATATTAAATGTATCTTGTTATAATGAAATTCTAAAATATACTAAAATTTGAATAAATTACATAAATATTATGTGTTTGTGTTTCTATATAATATATCATTAATTGCATATATATTTGTGTGTGTGTTGCATATAAAAATTCATTAATTATGTATATGTATGGTAAATCAATGCAACACACATTTGATATATGATAAATTAAAAAATCAAACAACATTAAAAATGAATAAGACATTAATATGTTTTGAATTATTACATTTTATTCATTATATATATATAAATTTAATATATATTATTAATTATTATTTATAATTAATATATATATATATATATTAAATACTTATTCATTTTAATTAATAATTGTTTCCTTAATAAATTTATAAATAATATGGAAATTTATTTATTTTTATTTTTTTGTTTAATTATTATGATTTATTCATTTATTTGTTTTTTTGTTTAATTATTACAATTTATTCATTTTATATATCTATATTTAATATTTACTATTTATTAATATTTATAATCAATATATATATATATATATGTATATTAAATTTATTCATTTTTATCAATAATTATTTAATTAATAAAATGTTCGATATTTTTCTTAATTTAATTTTTTATTTTTTATTTATTTATTTAATTGATTTTTTCATATCTTCATATTTAATATTTACTATTTATTAAATTTTATAATACATATATATATATATTCGATTTATTCATTTCTATCAATAATTATTTAATTAATAAAATTGTTAATATTTTTTTTTAATTTTTATTTATTTAATTATTTTCGTTTATTTTGGACCTTTATTAGGGAAAAATAAAGCTTTGATAAAGGGTAATATTTATCAGCTCTGATAAAGGATATCCTTTATCAGCGCTCAATAAAAGCACTGATAAAGGGTACCAATTATCAATTCTTTTTTTGTGCTGATAAAAAAAACCCTTTATCTTGGCTCTTTTTAGGGCTGATAAAGTTCAGCACTGTTAAAGGTTTGTCTTTTTGTAGTGCTACTTCATTGTTTATATTTTTCCAAGATTATGTGTGAAATAACCTTTGATTGCTTTATGATTGTACTTTTTCATTTATTTGTATGGAATTTATTTTTAAAAAAAAATAATCAATTCATTGATTAACTCTCATTTCAATGATACAAACTTTGTAAAGGTTTCGTCTCAAAACTTCTTTATTTGAGACACATGTTCTTTTACCCACCTAATCTATTTTAAATGGTGTATATACTTCCCCTATACATACTATATCATGAATCCTTCTTGATTCAGGATATTTAAATTTACAATTTACATACTTCATTCATGGTAACTTATGATTCAAAAGTTACCAAATCGGAAGGGTTTGTGTTTCAATCTCAATTTAATCAGGATTGATTATGATTGAATTTCCATTTCTATAAATTAATTGATAATTTTCAAAAAAAACCTTCCATTTTATTCAGATTTCATTTCTCTCTTCGGTTGAAAATACCCTTTCATCCAAATCCATGTTTTATAAAAATGTTTTCAAAAAAAATTTTAAATAATTTTTTAATGTCATTTTTAACCATAATTGTTTTCTTGAAAAATGTCTTAAGTGGAATATTTATGATGTTTTCTATATAAGGTACTTCTTTACTTTTATTACAAAATTGTGAAATGAATCATTGTTTTTTAATGCATTCTCCATGAACGAAACTCTTATACCATCATGAATACTCAATGATATAAACATTAATTTTTAAGTTTTAGGGGTTACTTTCAAAAAAAATTATTTAATTTTTGAGAATGTTTGAGATTTTATATAAGTTTTTTCAAAATATAAATGATTTTTTCCTCAAGGAATGTTCAAAGTTATATTTCAGAATCATTTTCCATCTAAGTTGACATCCTTTGATGTTACTCAAAGTAAAAAAGGTTATTTTCTTTATGAATGTTTATAATATTTTTCAAAACATTTCCATCAATGATAACAACATTTTATGTTATGTAGTTATTCTAAATTATATTTATTTGTTTCTCACATATATACCTTGCTTATTCTCCCTTTATTTGATGAGGTAATACATTCCTTATGATCATTTCTAAAATTATTTCATTATGAAATTTTCTTTTAATTTGATATGAAGAATGATTATGAAACCCATTTTATTTCTCTGGGTAATTGTTATGTTATGAATTATAATTTTTTCCTTTATTTATAACACGTAGATCATGAATTTTTTATGATAGGTGTTCTCGAATAGCGCTCTAATTCATTGGCTAAATCTTTAGTCTCATGAGACATCAAGTATGGGATTAGGGAGTAAACCTAGTACATTTTGGTACTTTTTACACCATGTGATATTTTCTAGGTAGTTAGCATTGAATCGTGTTTATGTTATGCTCTATGTTTTTTTCACATTTCCTATGATTCCATGATCTTATGATACCATGTTCTTTATGATACGCTTCCATGAAATTACTCACGAGCCTTCTCTTTTATAATACCATGTTATACCTTTGACACTTATTTTATGTTTCCTTATCTTTTTTATTCCCTTACTGGGGTTTTTAGCTCCCCCTTTATCTATGTATTCCTCTGGTTATCCCAAGCAGTTTTAGGTTCACAAATCAATTTTAGGAGTTCACTATAGAGAATAAATTAGGGATGCGACGTTTTAGTTTTGTTTGGTGTATAATGAACCTAGTATTCCAAATACTCTTAGAATATATAATCGTTTTACTAGAATTAGAGGATATTTATGTTTAAGAATTATGTAATAATATGTTTAAAAGGCTTGGGTCATCACAAAATAAATTTACAAATAAATGCGCAAAATGTGACAAAATATGCTTTTTAGAAAAATACATTTTTTTGCATAAAACTTAGTTCATTATTATCCTATTTCAAAAAAAACATTAAATTATTGTAATAACAATTGATTGAATATATAATATATATATTTAATTAAAATCATTCACTAATATTAATTAATTTGATTTATTGAGATAAAAATACATTGTGTGTATGAAAATTGTTTACCCAAATATATATATATTTTTATTTTCAAATGATTTTTATTTTCATTTCTAATTAATTGATAACTAATGAATTAATTTTTATACATATGTAACCATAAATTTTTTATAATTTATTTAATCCCATTCACACATTCCAATCCAACATCTAGACAATAACTATCACATAATAATATTTTAATATTATATCATTGTTCGTTTAAACTTGGTTTGCATGTAACACATGATATCAAACAAAATTATTTAAATAGAAATGTTTCATAAAATATAGAGGCATTAAATTCTCCCCTCCCCCCTTTAATAAATTTCATTCTCAAAATTTTAAATCATTTTCAGTAATCAAGGGTTTGATATTTTAAAAATTCCTTTGTTGAAAACCATCCTCATAAAAAGGGTTAATAAAATTTACTCTTAAAAAGAGGGAAAGAGAAATATAAATGTTACCTAGAATAACACATATCTTGGTTTCCAGATAGGTTAAAATTATTGTGAAGTGAAAATATGAACATGGAAGAAAATAATAAATCCCAAGGATTAATAGAGAGTGATAGAGAATGTGGTCATGATAAATTTAACCACCACAAAACTATAAATCTATGGTCTGTTAAAAGATCATTGATTCATTAGAAAATAAATTAAATGGATTACATTTTTATTTCAAATTTATTTTCTTGATGTTGAGTGATTCTTTTACAATCAAGGTAAAGTACTCAAGAAAATATTCTTACATGAATTCTTTCTATTTAATAAGATCAATTCTATCATTTGGCTGCACTTCAATAAATTCCACTTCAATCTCATATCGTTCCCTAAGAAATGGATTTTCAAGATTAAATTTTCATGTATGAAGCTCTAAAATTATAATTTAACAAATAATAATATCTCTAATACATTCCTTCAGACACAAAGTATTTATCAAAAACAAAATGGTAAGAAACATTTATCTAAAAACATCCAAAATCTAACTTAATCCATTCAATAAATAGTTAATCTTAAGGTTCCTACAAAATATGTCTGACCAAAATTGAATCCTAAGGATTGGAATGATTTTATCTCATATCCTTCCATGATCAACTTAAAAATAATTTTAATCACTCATAAAGACTCATACCACTACTAAACAATAGGCATTTAACAATGCTATTATTTATCAGCACTAGAAAAAGGCTTTGATAAATGGTATCTTTATCAACACTGTAGGGTCCTGAAAACTTCTCCATGGGAAGAAAATATTCCCAAAATAACTTTGCAGGAGGAAGAAAGAATTCCTACAAGTATATTAAAGTTAATGAACTCAAATTGAGTTCCAAATCTCAGAAGAAATAGGAAGGAATTAAATTTCTCAAAGGAGTTTTAAGTGTGCAGCATACCATCACCGGGAAGGGTCCACATACCACATGAACCGCAAACCACCAGTATAAAAAACGACCCATAAGGCGCCGACCCATGGAGAAATGGCCAATGAACCCATTTGACCACAAAACACATCACTGAGGGAATCAAGTTTTCAAATTCTATCCACATACCATCTTGCAAACTTAGAAATTCGCAGACGAAGCAAATTGGAAAGGTTCCACGAACCATGACTCACGAACCACAACCTCCGTAAAACCCAATTGACCGAGACTTCCACGGATATAGATATCTCTTCACGGGAATCCAAAAAATGGTGCCACATTCCCATATATACGACTGCCCCATTTCTCTATAAAATGAGCATAAAAGGAATTGAGAGAGGAAGGACGAAGAAAGTACGAAGGAGACCCCATAGGTTGGAAAAAAGAATTTGGAGAGGATTCAAGCTTCAGTCTCAAATCATCGGCAAATATCGAATTGTAAACCACATTTTCCATAGGTCTAACCAACCGTAAACCATAAAACTAAGGAAATTAATAATAATGTAATAACCACAAACCCAATTAGTGAAATTGTGAACCACATATTCCTAGTGGATGAACTCCCTGTGAAATACAATCCCCAAGAACCTCCTTTGATATGGTGTTCCGCATAGTGTATTGCTATGTGGTTTTAACCTAGTATCGCACACTGCATTATTATGTAGATGGAACCCGAAGCGGTGTGATAGACCGCATTCAGGACCCCGTACCACAATGGTACGCAGTGGTCCATGCCAAAGCCCGTGTACTACTCTTGTATGTGGATGACCCCTCTACCTACATACCGGTATGGTATGCAGATATCCCCCACCCCACGTAAGAAAATAGTACATGGAATGGGGGGGATTTGGGTATCCTTTCCTATGGTTCCAATCTCGCCCCTCCATTATCGTCCTGTCCTTCATAGCCCCTCCTTAAACCAGTCCCCAAACATTAGGCCAAAGCCTCCTCCAAAGCCACCTGACCCATATAATCAGATCATCAGGCACATCGACATGCCTCTTTGATTATGCATACCCATGGTAAGCACATCCATGAAGGATCTCCCTATAATGGTTCAGACTCCAGATATGTCTGTAAGTCTACATTCCCATGGTAACCCATAGTCCAGCCTTGAGACGCTAACATTTAACTCTTTATTCTGGGGATTAAGGGTGATCACTTACTTTTACATTCAACAAGGAATGATGACCAGTCGAAGGAATCATGTTCGCTCCTCCTTTTGATGGTGGTGAATATTCCTCCCCTTTCCCAAAAGGCGTTTTAGGGCACTCCCACTGAGATAAGTCCTCAATCTTTCGAGGGTCAAGCCACATAACCTCTAATGTCTCCCACATTAAAAGGTTCATCACTCCAGGCCCTCACCCATGGTTTTCCTGGCCTCTTCCACCATAGGGCCTCCCTCTCCCATCATCATTAGAGGAAGTTTGTGAATGGTTAGATCTCTCACATCCTCTTTTTTATCACACCAACCATGAATCATGTGGTCTTAAATATTTGTGCCGATTACAATATCCACACAATTATAAACTATGAGAAATATGATTCCTAATCAAAATTAGGATATGTATGATTATTTCTTGAAGGCCCGAGCTCAAAAGGTTCCCCTATGAATTGGTCCACCCAACCATGTCCCCTCAATTGGGAATCTCCCATGTGTAAGCTCCAAGTTTCCTAAACTACTTGGGATGTGATTCCACTCCTGAGGATATGTAGTAAGCCCATATTTTGGGTCCGATTCCAACACCAAGTCACCTTATGTCCCCTTGGATGATGATAAACTCTAGAGTGCCTTATTATATGGATTAAGTCAGCATTACCTCTGTAGCATCAAATTTGTGTATGCCTATGATGATCTTGTAAACTAGGGTTAGTATATGGAAACACTCTTCAGGAATGAACTAAGGATTAATGAACATATAAAGATGACTTAAATCTAGAAGAGAGTCCCAGAATAGGCATTACCCCCCCCAAGGACGTGGTCATCCTGACTTCCCATCCTCTCGACCAATGGATTCCTTAAGTGCTATTGTCCAAATAATCATCCAAAAAGCACCTTCCATTGGAAAGAAGGTCCATGAATCATGGATATTTTGGACTTTGGGTGTTTTTTTCTCCATTAATAAACCTATTAGAGACCATCTGAGGAAGTTATATCATGAGAGGACTGATTACACAAATTCTCAACCCCATTCAATCACCCTCAGAGACCATTTGACTATGGCACCTCCTTTGTAATAAATAAGGGATAAACTACCCATTCCCCACAGGGTTAATCCAGTCCTCCTTTAAAGGATGATGATGTGAATCGGGTTGAAACAAAAGATTTGAAACTGTCTCTACAATAAGAGATGGGTGATGATTCTCATCGGACCATTTGGTCTTCTCCCTAAATTCCCCACCTCAGGTCGAAACAAAAATGGTGAACTCTATGTGAATCCTTAACCAAGGTGGCAGTCTTACCCCACTCAATCCCCTTTGCCTCAAAACAAAAGGGGGGTAGGGAGGCCAATTTGAATCATCAAATATGCATATGTTCAAGAGAATGATACTTTGAAGAATTTTTTTTGTATGTGTGTCATATATATATATATATATATATATATATATATATATATATTGCAGGTTCCCACAGAGCAACCTTTGATCCAAATGGAATCCAAACAACCAATACAGACATGTGCCTCAATGATACCGCAGGTGGCCAGGGCCCCGATGAAGAGTAGGACCCCCACATCTACCCAGTATCTTTAATGCTGGTTATCCAACACACTGATCAAAAAGTACCACTAAAATGGTACTCTCCCCATGATGGCGACTATGAGACAAGACATCCAGTCTGTGAAGGCTCACCAGTCACTTCTATAGCCATGGATGGCGCCCCAGTATAAGGAATCTTTTGTGGTCATCTCAAACCATTTTGAGAGCTTGTCCCTAAAATGTGAGAACAAGTACCTCTCTTATCTTAGGGAGGCAGATGAATTCAATGATGAAAAATTCATCTCAACTGCATAGGGGTCCTACTCATGGGCCCCTACTAGAGAGCATCACCGCCGAAACCGGGAAACCAAGTCACCTCACACTGAAGAGGACCTTATGCTAAGGGAATCTTCTGAAATCCAGAATACCCAGGCCCCTCAGGCTACCCTCCAAGGGCAGAAAATATATAATCCGGAATATTCCATCACCCTGGTTCCTGAGGGGGAACTCCATCGTAAAAATGCGGCATCATTTAACGAGAAGAAATAAAAATATACCCCATACACTCAAGACCACCATAGAAATAGGGTGGAAAAATATGGGAACGTGTGCATTCCTGCTAATACTCTTTGGTCCTTCCATGTAGACAGAGCGGAAAATTACAAGCAGATGCAGATATCTGCCAGTGCACAAGAAGCCCGTCATCCAAATAGGGTGGCATCCAGCTATATGCATGAAAAAATACCTACTGATGTGTATCAAGACCATAATCCAAATAGGATGGAAAATAGATACACATAGTCATAAATACCAGTTGATGCATAACAAGCCTGCCTTCCAAATAGGGTGGCAATCAAATATGAGTAGAGTGAAATTCCTACGGATGCATACACAACCTGTGAGAAAAATAAAATGGAAAGAGAGTAGATGAAAATCCATACTCATAAATATGAATCCCACCAGTAAAATACAGTTTCAACCAGAGAAGACAACCGGAGGCAGACTCATTCCTCTGTCCCGACACAAAAGTGCTGACGATATCTACTATAAACCCATGGGGGAGCGGAGTAGGAACAAACTCATACTCCGACATTGGAATGGGCCTTCATACCCATTCCAACCATAGATGTATCTCATCAAATCCAGGAAATTATGGAATATTAGACATTGATTCTAGACTATATCCTTCTAACATGCCAAGATATCATTGTATCGATGAAAAATGAGAGAAACTAGGCCCACAAACTGGTTTCGTCAAACAGAATGAATTACTCGCAAAATGGATTAGTCATTCAGGAGAAGTTATAAATTACTTCTCCAGTATAGGAGGGTTGATGACAATATCCCATTATACACGGATAGCCATATCGGGAACAAATAATCGTTCCAACTGGGGGATGCTGGTCCAACATAGTGGCTGCTCCAAGGCAGGCATATATCCCTTCCAAAAATCCGGATGCCTTTCAGTGTATCTTGACAGAATCATAAGACCCAACAAGAGGGGGACCCATATTTCAAGGTCATTATCGATAGCAGTATACCCCAGTTACCCACAAGAGAGCATCCAAAAAAATTAAATTTGCCAAAGGCAATCGGAAAATGAAGAGCACATACAAGATCTTGATCTACTAGAAGCTGTGGTTTTTAATGCCCTATATCATATATCAGTAAAGGATCAAGACCCTGTCATCCCATTATGAAATTATGGAAGAGGAAGTAGTAGTTTCAAATTCCCTCTTAGCAATTTTGCTACCAGCTGCTCTAAAGGTTCTCCCCAAAGCACCCACAGGGGCTTACTCTATGAGCCAGAAATGATTGATCATGAGATCCTATCTCCTGATGCGCATTGGGGTAGCCCTCACCTTGACCAGAATATCAGATATTAAGAAGGTCCTCCCCTTATTGGTGTGTGCCCTGATGGTCCTCCCCAGGGTATACGCTGTTGATATGATTCTCCTTATAGTTGGACGTCGAGTCATGATGGTAGTCCTCTCTATGATGAAAGTCATTGCGAAGGCCCTCCACACAATGGCAGTTGCTGTGAAGGTCCTCCCATCAGTGACATTAAGCAATGAGAAGGCCCTCCCCTAATTGTAGTATATCCTAAAGGCCCTCCCTAGGATGTAAAATGCAGAAATTCTCCCTTCAGCCAGGTATCAAACTGTGATAATAGTCCTCACCATCATAGCAATCATCAAGAAGGTCCTCCCCTTAGTGACATCAAGCAGAAAGAAGATATTCCCACCACTGTATCCCACCCTTAAGGTCCTCCCCAAGGTATATTCTATAGGGACACTCCCTGTGGTTGGGCATCAAGTTGCAATGGTAGCCCTCACCATTGCGGCACCAATTGTATAGGTCCTCCCCATAATCAAAATTCATACTGAAAAGAAGGCCATATCCTTCTCAAATAAATATGAGAAATCCATCCTATGATGAGGTGCTTGTAAATATGGATTCAGACATATCAAACACTTATTCTATGACGAGTGATATCCTTTCTCAACCACAGGACGGTCTGAGGCCACACTCATCTTCTAAGCCACCCCTGTTCCATTCACATATCAATGGGGTTCCAAACAGCCCAGTTACATGGAATGAAACTATTAAGAATCATTCAAGATGGGAATATCAAGTACAAGAATCCTCAGAAGAACAAAAACAAGATATGTTTCCCATGAGAAGAAAACTAGCTAAGGATAATATACCAGTGATGTATTGGCCTATGACCACTTCTCACATCGACATACCAGGGGAGTTGTCTGGGAAATATATGCATGACATTCTCCTCAATATATGAATGACTATTTTACAAATAAAAGAAAAGTTCCTACCCTATAAAGGGTATGTGGACCATTAAACATGCTAGGGGAGATTCATCATCCAATCGACCTAAAATTCCTCCTGTCCGCACAATAACTACAATCAGAAAGGTGAAAGAATAACCTTGAACTGTCTTGCCTCCATGCACTACACAACTTGCATTGCCTCATTGGTGATGCCCCGAATGGAGTTCATATTCGGGGATGGGAAGAACATATAACTCTACACTTCACCCTGTGTCCCATCCAAAAAACTTTATCATGAATTAAGCATTGGAGGATGAATGGTTGTAAATATATAGCATTAAATATATAGAATTCTGTCATTCCAGAGTGTTCATTTTCTTGATTTTCATAATCGGTTCACTTGTCTTTAAGTTATGGAGTTCATGTAGAATGGTTGTAAATATATAGAATTAAAATTACATATTATTTATGAACATAAAGAATTTTTAATGGTCATTTCTATCATTTGGTTACATGGAATGAGGATGAATCATTATATGAAAACCACTTCGATTATTTGGCTGTATTTGGATTATTGTGACCTAGTTTTGTCATAAAAATTAATAATATGTACATATAATGGTTCCTGAATATTAATTAGGTTATAATACATATATTATATTCTGGTTTAACCATAAAAATGGTTTCATGGCTAGTAGTGAAGGACAAATTGAAGAACAAAACTTCATCGTCCACGAAGGTTATAAATTGGAACCTCATGGACGTTGATTTCGTTTATAAAAATAAAAATGAGGGAGTAAGAATATCGATGATGGTTCTTCCATTCACATGATATAATTCCAGTATATATATGATACTAGATTTATCATGGTCATTTGGACAGAGGAGGTGAGGATAGGATAACAAAAGAAGATAAATTGAAATGAAAATAAATGAAAAAGAAGGGTGCTTTACCTCTTGAAATAACCTCCTTGAGAACCTCCTTAGGGAAAGGGTTTTGGTCTTTTGGAAAGACCAAGAGATTCTTGGAAGTGTGGAGTGACTAGGTAAGGGTAATTGGGAAGATATTTTAGGATCTTCAAGGCTTAGAGGAGTGAATATAAGAGGGAGTTAGGGGGGGTTTTATAGTGGAGAATAGGGGTAAATTTTGAATATTTTATTCATTATTTTATTATTTCCATCAAGACAACCAATAGCGTTGTTTCATGTGACCCCTAATAGTAATAAGTTCATGTGAGTTTGAACCAAGTGGCCTTACATCACTTATGATGTCATAAATAGTGTATTTAACTAATAATTTGAATATACAATGTTTTATCATATTTCATTATTTATAAAAAAATCAAGAATTTTAGAAAAATCCCAAAAATTCACCCATACCATTTTTTGATATGTATAATTCCAAAATGAACTGCATTTTTCAAAAAATAATTTTCTAAATATTATTAATTTAATTTTTAAATAAAATCATATTAAATTCAAAAAATAACATTTTTAAACGTATAATTAGTTTTATATCGCATTGAAAATTTAATTAAGATCTCACTATCTTATTACCTTAAGAAAATAAAATAATATCATTATTTACTATTCATAAGGTTCATGTTACTATTCATATTACTATTCATAAGGGCATGTTACTATTTACCAAAAATCAAGTTTGTTTTATCAGACTCTAAATGACTTACTGATCACACCTCTAGATGACCATTTTTCGAAATTGAAAACATAATAGAGGAAAAGTTGTGTTTAATGGATATATTATAAAATGAATTTAATATTTATTTTCAAAACCTTTGGGTTTTACATTCTCACCTCCTTACAAAAAATTCATCATCAAAGTTCACAAAATGTTACCTAAAAAGATTCGGGTATGTCTTCAACATAAACTCCTTAGGATCCCATGTTGCTTCCTCAATCTTATGGTTCCTCCAAATAACCTTTACTAGACAAGTCGTCCAATTTCTCAATACTTGTTATCTGGTATCAAGAATCTTGATAGGATCTTTAAAATAAGATAGCTCATGCTTGAGTTCTATTTTTTCATAGGTGAGTACATGTGTTGGGTTTGGCATGTATTTCTTTAACATTGACATGTGGAACAAATTGTGAACTTTGGAGAGACTTGGTGGAATTTCCAAACAGTAAGCTACGGCTCTAATTCAGTCCAGAATTTCAAAAGGTCTGATGTACCTAGGACTTAAATTTCCCTTCTTACCAAATCGTATAATACCCTTCCATGGATATACCTTTAAGAAAACATGTTCTCCTTTTTAAAATTCCAAATCCATCCTTCAGTTATCAATATAGCTCTTTTGCCTACTTTGATCTATTTTGATATGGGTTTGGATAATCTTCACATTTTCTGTTGTTTCCTCAACAAGTTCTGGGGTTATGAGCTTTCTTTCACCTACATCATCCTGAAAAGTTGGTGTATGACATATCTTTCAATATAACGCTTAATATGGTGCCATATGAATACTTGAATGGAAGATATTGTTATAGAAAAATTCTACGAGAGGTAAATACTGATCCCACATACCTTGAAAGTCAAGTGAACAAGACCTCAACATGTCTTCCAAAGTTTGAATTGTCCATTCTGATTGTCCATATATTTGTGGGTGGTAGGTAGTGATCAAATGAATATTAGTATCTAGGGACTTCTGAATAATTTTCCAGAATTATGATGTAAAACGGGGATCACGATCAGAAAAAATTGATAAGGGTACATCATTAAGTCTTACAACTTCATTAAAATATAGTCTTTATAAACATTCAAGTGGTGAATCTTCTCTTATAGAAAGAAAATGTGCTGATTTTTTAAGATGCTCAACAATGACCCATATCGCATAATTATTTCTTGGATTATTTGGTATCCCCATAAAAAGTCCATTATAATATCATCTCATTTCCACATAGGAATAGGAAGGGGTTGCATGACTCCCCTAGGACGTTGTCTTCCATCCTTCACATGTTGACAAACCAAACATCTCTACACATAATCAGTAATCTCCCTTTTCATGTTTTCCCACCAAAAATGTTCCTTTATATATCTATACATATTTGTGATACTAGGGTGTATAGATAAATTAGAGGTTTGAGCATCATCCAATAGTTCCCTCTTTATCTCAGGAATAGTAGGAACACAAAGCCTCCTTCCGAATTTCAAAATGCCACCTTCATATACGAAGTCAATCAACATCCCTTCATTCACAACTTTAATTATATATTGAAACTCCTCATCATCATCTTAAGAACTTTTTATCCTTTCTAGTAAAGAAGGTTTGACAACCATTTGAAAAATTAGTGATGTGTTACCTTCCTTGATAATTCCCATATCTATCTTTACTAGATTCATGAACAAAGGATCCCTTTCAACTCTCATCTTGTTTAGAATTATATGGTCCTTTATACTCAAAGTATCTGCCACCTTATTTTCCTTCCCCAAGTGGTAGTGTATTGTGAAATTATAATACTTGAGTAGATCAATACATATCCTTTGTCTCATGTTGAGTTCTTTCTATGAGAAGATATATTTCAAACTCTTGTGATCTGTATATATCTCACATTTTTTGCTATAGAGGTAATTTATATAATTCTTCAGAGAAAATATTACCATTAATAACTCAATATCATGAGTCGGATAGTTTTTTTCATGAATTTTTAGCTTCCTAGATGCATAGGAAATCACTCTATCATTCTACATAAGGACACAAATAAGTCCTCTCTTTGATGCATCACTAAAGATAACAAATCCATCATTCCCTAATGGTAGAGTCAATATTGGATCATTCACTAACCTTATCTTTAGTTATTTAAATCATTCTTCACATTCCTTTTTCCATATGAAATTAAACCCCTTTTTCGTGTAAACATGGTTATTGGGTTGGCTAAACAGGCAAAGTTCTGAACGAAACATCGATAATAACCTACTAAACCAATAAAACTACTTTCCTCAGTTATATTCATTGGAGTAGTCCATTCATCCACAACCTTTATCTTCATATGATATACATATATTCCATCCTTAAAATACAATGTTTCCCATAAAGGAAATTGATTGAAGAAAAAAATCACACTTGCTAAACTTCCCATATAATTCATTTCTTTGAAGAGTCTTCAAAAATAGTGCTCAAGTGAATTTCATTATCTTCATGGATTTTATATTATACCAGGATATCATTAATAGACACCACCAAAAGGTCATCAAGATATTCCTTGAAAACTCTATTCATTAGATCCATGAAAATAAATGGTGTATTATTTATTCCAAAATGCATTACTGTAAACTCAAAATGCCCATACCTGGTAAGGAATGCTATTTTTGAAATATATTCCTTCCTCACAAGAAACTCATGATATCCAGATCGAAGATCAATCTTTGAAAAATATTTGGCTCCATGAAGTTGATAAAATAAATCATCAATGCGAGGTAGGGGATACTTGTTCTTTATTGTTATAGCATTGATCTCCATGTAGTCAATACACAACCTCATAGACCCATATTTCTTCTTAACAAAAAGAACAGGGGCTCCCCATGGATAAATGCTATGGAGAATAAATCCTTTATCACTCAATTACTCTAGTTGTTTCTTTAGTTACACTAACTCTATAGTTTCCATTCTATAAGGGGTATTTGATATGGGTCTTGAACCAGGAATTAAGGGGTATTTGATATGGGTCTTGAACCAGGAATTAAGGGATTCTACACCATTCTTAAAAATTGTAACTTCATTCTTCTTGCAATAGATCTTCACATCATAATTTGAGAGCCAATTCATACTGAGAATTATATCAAATTAAATCATTGGTATGATTATAAGGTTATAAACTAAATCACGTTTATGTGACATGAGGGGGATTGATTGACACGCCTTTATTGCAATGATATATCCACTAAGAGTTTTGACTGATAATTCTTTTATTAAATCAAATTGGACATATCTAATTTTCATGGAAAACTAGGAAAATATAAATGAATACGATGATCCAGAATCAAATAAAGCATTGGATATGTTTGATGAAATGATTAATGTACTTACCACCACTTCATTTGTAACTTCAATATCTGCGGTTGTGATCAAATAAGCTTGTCCCTAGTCCCTTGGCCTTTTCTGTTTCACATTTCCATGATGATTTGGACAATAATTAGCATAATATCCCATCTCCCAACAATTATAACATTAAAAATTAATGGATTCTTTCTTCCCCTTACAATCACCAGCAACATGGTATTTCTATCCACATTTATAGCATACTCTTTTTCCTTTTTAGCAGGCACTAGGGTGTTTCTTTCCACAATTATCATAGGGTGTAAATTCAACTCTTCCCTTCTTCCCTGTTTCCTTATTTCATTTTCTAGATTTTTTCTCAGCCCTCTTCTTCTCTTTATTTCCCTTAAAGTCATAAGACTTGGAAAATTCCTTTTCCATCTAGATAGTGCATGAAACTATATCTTAATATGATGAGAAACTCTAGAAAACCAGAGCCCACCAGAGGAATGGATTTAGTCTATCAAAGAATATATCAATCATGCTCCTCAGATTTTATATATAGTCTACAACATGCCTTGCTATCCTTGTGAAGTTAGCTTAATACTTTAAAACATTATCATCTTCCTTTTGCTTCAAATTCAGAAACTGCCTTTCCATGTCCACTCGTTGTTCATGAGGAAAGTATTTCTCAAGGAATATTTCCTTAAAAGTCCCTCCATTCCATCTCTTCTATATCTTACTCCTCATTTGTGTTTTGGATTAATTACCACCACTAATAATCATCTTTTGATAAATGATAAACTTCCATGATGACCTTATCTCTTTCATTACATCCCAGAGCGAGAAATGTCTTCTCTAGGGAACCTATCCATTGTTTAGTAACAAATGGTTTTGTAGTCCCATTGAATGATGGAAGTTGTTGTCTCATAAAGTGATCTAACAAATATCCTACATGTGTAGGATACATATGCTCTATATAGGTAAGGTTATTGTTCATAACCTGATTAAGTTGTCCCTGTATAGTTATAAGTTTCTTTGTACCAATCGCAGCACCAGAGCCTACATCATTATCTTGCATCAGAGGGAAATACCTACATGGGATAGGCATGTTCTTGTGGTTTACATTTCTTCCACTAGGTGCCATTTCTAGATGATGACATACACTAGATTAGGTTATGAATCATAATTTATAATATTAACTTAAGAAAATAATTAGCATAAATTGAGATCCTACGCATGGCTAATCCCATAATCAAAAAAATGATTTCTTTGAGGAAAAATTTACATTTAAATCCTTCATAATGTCTTGTAAAGAAAATGTGAATTATCCTAATAATATCCCACAATAGTTTCAATACAAAGAGTGAGGAAAGTCTTATTGTCATGTACTAGGATACCCTAGGTCAAGGTTGAAACTCTTTGTCGGAGTTTTCACTCCCAGGTACATCTGTGCCAGAGCCACCTCTACCTATTTTTATCCAGAAAAGGATGTATTTTCTAATAAAATTCACATAATCTATTCCTTACCAAAATAATATGATATTCTTGTATGCTTATCCTCAAATACTATCTTAGGGATTTGTTCCCTAATCAAAATTTTCTAAATCTAGTTTCCAAGTTTTCTACTAAACTTCCTCTGATACCAACTATAAGGACCCGACCCCCGTTTCCTAATGGAAGTGCCTTATTTTATTACATTGGAACATAAACAAGGAATATTTATCCCGAAGGACCATGTAGTTTAGTAGATTTTGTAAACAAGATACATATATAAGTTTAACATTACATCATGAAGGTAAATAAAACACTAATTTATTCCTTTATAAATATCCAAGCCTCGTAGATTATGCCTGCAAGTCACTCATAATTAACTTCTTCATATCCTGGGAAAATGAAACATAATAAAGGGGTGAGATAAAACACTCAGTAAGAGTAAGAAATACAGTATAAGATAACATCAACATAAACATTAGGCAAGGTGAATAATTGAAAACACATGCCTTTATAAATAATAAACTTGAACACATTATGGCAGGAATATGAGATGAGTAAATAATTCCATAATAAAACATAATCATGGGTATTATACTAGTAGAATAACCACATGAACTTTCAATTACTAGCTTTATAATGAGGGAAGTTCATATTCTGGAATTTCTAAAACATTGTTTCAAGACCTCGACCAAGACGTCTAAAAATGATTAAGGCCTCGACCAAAACCATATATCAAATTGGGAAAGGCCTCATCCAATTCCATGTCTATTTGTCTCATGAGACCTAATGATGAATTGAGGGGATATAGTGGGTCCCACCCATGAAATAATAAGTCCAATTAATTCCTCATAAGATAGGGGATAAACAAAAACAAAATATACATTCATATTGAAACTATCATATGAAATGTAATTAACTTTCCCCAATCATTAAACATAAAACCCTAACCATGCCGAGTAATATGGTGAATGGTTTTAGGATAGATCAACCATAATAAAATTAGTGATAAACCATTAAATAAAATATGGTAGATGACATCATAAATAATTAAACCCAATAATACATAAGAATCAATAAGAGTGTTGAATTAGACGAAAATACTCTTATAAAATCATTAAGCAATTCTTGAGATAAATCATCTTTTATGGTTAGGTTAGAAAACATAATATAAAATAATTTGTGATGAACATGTATAGAATTGGAGAAATTATTATGTTAGGATATGCATTTAATTCATGAGTTATTCCACAGATGTTCTTTTTTCCTCTTAAATGAATATTAATTTGTGTTTTCGCATCCTTGTTTGTGAAATGATTTAGTAAACGGATGGAAATAAAATAAAATATATCAATAATTAGAGTGATATTAAATATAGTGGTTTTTGAAACAATATTTATAATTTGATAGACAAGGTAGTTGAGAATATGATGATAATACTTACACAACTGACTCAAGTTATCAATTAAAAATTGATTTGCATGGAACTCCTTCCTTATTTCAATAGATAAAAATATTTTAGTGAATTAATTTATATAAAATGGAAACCCAATATTAGTGGATCTCCTAATATTGTAATTAAAAAACAATGGATTTACTCTTTTTAGAAGTTATTATTATTTTTCCAACGCTTAATGAATGATAAAGTTATACTGACCACCTATCATATGGATGGAGAGGTTGATAAAGTTATACTGACCACCTAGATTTTTTCCACAAGATCATCCTATAGTGCTCTCCCCACCATATTATGATTCTTTTCAAACATTGGTTCTCCAACCCAAAACGACTCACAAACCCAAAAAAACCTCTAACACTAGCATGACCATCCAAGATCCCTAAGTTTAACTAACTAACACAAGAGAAGATGCCAGAGAGACCCACAATGGTTTCTCCACCACTTCAAAATTTCCCTAACACCACAACATCCACAAAACATCCCCCCATTTATTTTGAGAGATACTGATAGAACTCTTCATCATGAACCCACCAACACAGGTCAACCTGCATGGATGATTCTTACACTAGCCAATACTCCACCACATTGGAGGGGTTTGATAGCAAAAAACCCAAACCAAGAGGTGAACTAGACAGGCGCAAGTCATACCCATAAGACATGAACATATTTGAAATGAGTACAACTTCAATCCATAATTGACCATAAGAATTTTCGCTGAGCACACCCGCTGGCTTTACAAGAATATAGATTCTATGAACCTCTTTAAGGCCCAAGAGGAACTCCCATAAATTAAGGCCACAAATAAGATACTAGGACTTCATGATGCTCAAAACAACAACAAAAAGAGAATATTTTGGAGGCGATACAAAAATAGGGAAATTTAAGTCGTCTCCACCCCGTCACTATGGACTTAAGTCGGACCAAACCCATCCCACGTACAATGAGTTTTGACTGTGCACAGATTCACCCTGAGACCTATGGCTGGGGACCTGATGTCTGAATCATGTACCTCCTCGCATTCATAAGTTTACCACCTCTGACTAGAACTTCCTCCACTAAAAAAGAAACCTACCTACTTCTCCTCATGTTCAAAGCGGCCACTCTATCAACATACCAACTGAGAATTGCGGTGAATGACTTAGAGTGCCCGACTAACCAAACTAGAGATATGCGATTGAGTGGTCTGTCAGGAATGCAACACAAAATTATAGAAGGATAAATCCATGAATGGGTCCCTTTGGTTAAAACTCCTCATTTAATGAGGAACCTTTACTTACCACAATATGAACAAGACCAGCAACTATTAAGAGATTTAAACAAATTGTTCAACCCAACCTATGGGGAACATGAAACTAGATAATAAAAAATGTCAAAACACCTCCTTCTCTGCCTATTAACTGGTCAATCAACTATGATATGCACCACTTTACCTCACCTTCACTTCTTTAGGTACAAACATGAAATGAGACTAGTCTCGAGGATCGCTCAAGACATCCGCATCTGCAACAAAAATAGAACGATCGTCATTCACTAGTTTAGTCCCAATCCACTAGACGTACTCACGGCAACTTACACCCACACAAATTTTGGAGTTCCTCTAAATTTAGAGACACTTCCAACTTTCCCAAAGCACTCAAAAATATTCAACTAACCTCAACATTTACAAAAAGTCAACACAACCGAGAAAAACCCAACTCTACCACTCCAATGGGAGTCTAGGCCAAGTGAAGAACTAAGAGACCTGCTGAAAACCCATGGGTCCTTTCTAAGGGGAATATACCAAACAAGAAACAAAAAAATAGCTTTCCAAAAAACCAAGAATCTCACCAAAAAAACATCCAAATTCCAAACACAAATCCAATAATTCAAATTTAAAACATCAATTCTTTTTCAAAGAAAAAGACCCACTTTAAAAACCAAGCATGGAACAAAAAATCCCAATAACTCTTTTGAACCCATAAATTTCACTCTAGAATCAAAACCATTTTCCAATTTCGAAAACCATTTAAGAACAAAAATCCATTTTAGAGAAAAACCCACTTTTTAGGAAACAAGAAGTAGCCTTAGAAATCAATCACTCACCCCTAATATTCCATGATGCTTTGAAAATATGAATTTTTGGGCCACTCAGGCACCCATCCACATGATCCACCAACTTTCCATTAATCACATCCACATGCACACACGAGCACCCATAGGAATACCACTGGAAAAAACAAGGCTCTTACGCTTTCAGAACAAAACATTCCCAATATTCTAAAAATATGTTTTTCCAAAACCATTTCAAAAATTGAAGACACATTTTCAAAATGCTTCCAATTTAAAAAATAACTCACTTCAATTACAAATAACCCGATAATTCCTTTTATATATTCGACTTCGACAAATCAAATTCTAAATTCTAGAAACAATGTTCAAAAGAAACACACCCCAAGAATCATGTCAAACTCATAACAATAGAAAATAAGAGCAACCCCAAAGTCCACTTTCCTTAAAAAACACTTTCACACCAACCCAAAACCGAATCAATACATTGTGAACACTAAAGCACATGGGCGGAGAACTAGTGGTCATGCCTAACATGATTACAAAGTTTAGCAGTCCATGCCCTAGGAAAGCGCAAACCACTAGAAGTGTTGAAACATACTCTCATGCATCACATGGGTCACTGCTCTATGTAAGACCACACATAGTACCAGTTTACTCCTATTGTCATCCCCCATCCACCTAGACCAAAAACAAAAACTTAAATCTTGGACTACCAATGGTTACTCAAGGATCGAAATGAGTAAGAGTTCACGATGCTCTTCCTACTCCTACCCCTCGAGTACCGATAGTCCTATCCCCGATCTACCTAACACCCCAAATAATAATAACAAAACCTGCCTCTAATACCGTTTTGTCACAAATAAACCCGGGTTGACCCTGAACCGGTAACCCGAGCCAGCCCGCAGTAAGGCCCGAAGTGTGTTCCCGATCCCCATAGGCTGGAAACTAGTGTTGAGCATAAAAAAAGTAGTTGGGAATGATTTATCCTAGAAAAGATAGATAAATAAATAAAATAAAACTGGACAAGCTGGTAGAGAAAGAAAAATCTAAGCAGCGGGACATACCTCAAGTGACCTCGTGGGTCACCACGGAACATAAATTCCACTTTCTCTAAGAGCGATCCAAAACTAATGGAACTTGAAACTAAAAATATAAGATGCGTGAGCACTGAGATGCTTAGTAAGAATTCCAAGAATAAATAATTCCCTGTGACCTTGTATTTAAAAAGAAACTCAATCATACTAGTTTGAAAATAATACCTATTAAAATAATGCTTTCCATTCTATAAAAATTCAAGTAACAAGTTTCACTTTTAAGGAAAACATTTCACTTCCAATATTTTCAAAGAATAATCCAAGCTTGCATTAATGTTTCAAGATGATGGAAGACAATTTAAATTCAAGTATAGTTTTCATAAAAGAGGGAACACACATGAAAAAACTATAAAGAAAATCACTACATAAGAACCAAGTCATAAGTGAGCACCATGGTCAAATCCCCTAAGGTTTATCTAGCTCGTGTGGGTCCCTAGAACCTCACGTATCGGTGGAAGAGTAACCATAACAAATATACATTCTCATGAACAAGAAACTATTAGGAAAACACATCTATAACCTAGTGGTCTCCAACATCATCATAAATGTTTAGTTAGCATTGTAAGAATCAAACTAGCTAAGTGAATATTCTACCTCTGAGGTGGTGTGCTTCGGGTGATGAGGAAATTGTCCGACGAGGATCATCACCAGTCCCCTTTTTTGGAGATGATTTCCTATAAAATTCACCATTTATTTTGTTTCGACCCATTCTGAATCATTATCCTTTAAAATAAGGTTGGATTAACCCCATAGGGACTGGGAAATTCACCCCTTTCGCATTGATAAGGAGGTTCCACAATCAGTTTCTCCCATTGGGAGATTTCATGGGGTCTAGTAATTGTGAAATCGGTCCTCATCATATATAACTTCCTCAGATGGGCTCCAACTAGTTTATTTATGGATCCAGAAACATCCAACAGCCCTAGTATCCATGATTCATGGACCTGATTTCCAAAGGAAAACACTTATTGATTGATTATTCAACCAACGACACTTGAGGAATCCATTGGTCGAGAGGATGGGAGGTAAGGCTCACCGCACCCTTTTAGGGGAGGATTATTTCCTATTCGAGGACTATATTATATATTTAATTCAAGTTCAAATGTTTGTGAATCCATGGTTCATTCTCAAAGAGTATATCCACAATCCACCCTTAGTTTCTAGGATCTTCGTAGGCATGCATATATTTGATGCTACAGAGGTACTGCTGACTTGATCCATACAACAAGGAACTCTGGAGTTTATCGTCATCCAGGGGGGATGGAAGATAATTTTATGTTGGGATTGGACCCATAAGATGGGTTTCATACATATCTTCAAGAGAGGAATCAGAACCCACGTAGTTCAAAATTTATAGGGCTTACGCATGGATTCTTCCCATTTAGGAGAAATGGTTGGGTGAACCCTTTTGGAAGGGTACCCTTTTGAGATCGGGCCTTCGAGTAGGCATCCTACATATCCTAGTTTGATCCGGAATCAGAGTTATCTTAGTTCAGACTTGATGGGGCTTATGCATGGAAGATGCCCATTTAAGGAGACATGATTGGGCGGACCCTTTATGGGAGGGAACCCTTTTGATCTCAGGCCTTCGAGTAGGAATGCTACATATACTGGTTTGATTAGGAATCATATTTATTGTAGTTCAGATAGTGTGGATGTGGTAATTGTCACAAACCTCTAAGTCCATACGATTCATGCTTGGTGTGAGAAACAAGAGGATGTGAGGTATCCAACCAACCACATGCTTCCTATCCTGTTGGTGGGAGAGGGAGTGACTACAGCAGAAGAGGTCCAGGCAAAGGTGGGAAGGGAATTGAGTGATGATCCTTTCAATGTGAAATGACATTAAATGTCATGCGGCTTATCCTCAGAAGATTGGGGACTTACGTTAGTGGAAGGGCCCCAGAATACGTTCTGGGAAAGGGGAGGAGTTTTTTCATCTTCAAAGGAGAAGAGAACATAACTCCTTCAACTGATCATTATTCCTCATTGAATGGAGAAGGAAGTTATCACCCTTAATCCCTTGAACAGGGAGGATAACGTTAGCATCCCAAGGTTGGAATCCATGTTACCATGGGAATATAGACGCATAGGCATTCCTGAAGCCTGAAATATTGTGGGGAGAGCCTTCATGACTCTTCTTACCATGGGTATGTAGACTCAAAGGGGTGCACTGATGCACTCGATGGTATAATCATATGGTTCTGGTGGCTTTAGATAATGATTTGACCTGATGCCGAAGGACTAGTTCACAGAGGGATTATGGAGGATTGGACGGTAGTGGAGGGTGAGGTTGGAAAAGGAGTAAATAATACCAAAAAACATCCCATTCCGCATACTAGTTTCTTATACAGGATGGGGGAGGCTCTGCATATCGTAGTGTTATGTAGGTAGAGGGACCATCCACGTACTGATGCGGTATGCGGGCATGGGTATAGACCATTGCATACCATAGGGTTACACGACCCATCACACCACTTTGGGTTCCATATGCGTACTGATGTAGTACGCGGTGCTGGGTTCAGTCTGTGTTTACCCTACACGGAGCACCATATTGAAGGAGGGTCTGGGGGATTATTATTTGTGGGAAGTTCATCCGCGAGAAGTATATATTTTGTAGTTCTACCATTCAGGTTTGTGGTTCTCTTTTTATTATTAAGTTCCCCCATTTTACGGTTCACTACCAGTTGTACCTACGAAGAGTGTGGTTCACAATTCAGGCTTTTCCAATGAATTAAGACTAAAGCTGGAATCTTCTCTAAGTTCTTAATTCCAACCTTTGATTCTCATTCAATATTTCGTTGTCCATCCTTTCTCAATTTATTATGTGATCCTTTTATAGAGAATCAGGGAAATCTTATCTATGGGCATGTGGCACCATTTGCGGAGGCCCATGAGAAGATATCCTAACCTGCCGAAGACTCGATCAACCTGGGATTGCGGAGGCTATGGATCGCGATCATGGTTTGGGGAACCCTTCATGTTTTCTTCATCCATGAACTGATGAGTTTTCAGGATGGTACGTGGATGGCCTTCACGTGCATGAGTCCTTCGGCGATGCGGTACACGGTTCGCTGTCCATCGCTCCACAGGCCAGCGCCTTATTGATCGTTCTGCGTACCTGGTGGTCAGTGGTCCAGGCAATCCGCGGAACCTTCCTGGTAATGGTATGCAGGCACTTGAAATTATTTGAAAACTTGAATTCCTTCAAGTTTCTTCTGAAATTTGGAACTCGGTTTGAGTCTGTTCACCTTACTAGACTTGTTGGAATACTTTCTTCCTTCTGCAAAGTGATTTTGGGGGTGTTTTCTTCCCTTGGAAGAATTTTCATGACCCTATAATGAACCAGGGATGAACCACTTAGAATCACTAGCACGCTAGAACTAGTCTACCCACCTAGATACCCTGGGTTTCCCATGTGCTCTATTTCCACTTCACTCATCACATGTGTATCACCACTTTCACTTGAACACACTAGTAATGTGAATACACAATTAAAAATCACCATGTATCATAAGAAAAACCTTCTCCATTTTTACACACACACAAAATCCACTTTCAAACCATATGCTTGTTAAAAACTTTCAAAAACACATTTTTCACCATACACATAAGTCATGAGACCTTCATAATCCAAAATAAAAAATTTCAAAATCATTTTAAAGGCCTAAATTAACAACAAAAGAATTACACATTTAAAATAAATCTTTATACCATGCATAATTCAAACTATTCGCTTTTAAATTTTTAAAAGAAAATCTAATAACCAAGTGAAAATCCATTTTTTAAAGACCATGGTGGATTATATATATGTATATAACGTATTCATTTCATATAAAAATAAAAATAAAAAAACATTTTAAAAATGATGAATCAATCATGGAATTCAAGTTAAAGACTTAGGCATAGGGAACCTACCTCAAACATGTTTCTATTTATTGAGGACCACTCGAACCAACCCTTGGCATATACATGCACATGAATATATATATATATATATATATATATATAAACACACACACACACACACACCCCTAGCTGCATTTCACATACTCCCTGTTCCATGAGGGAATATGCACAAATAGGGTATATATATACGCCTTACCCTATGCATGCACATGTAGGAATCCTTGACCCCCGCAACCGAAAACCATCGCAACGAGGTCCAAGACACTACACATATAATTTAATTAAACTATTAAACACTTAAACAATCTATTAAACATTTAAAAATAACACATCAAGGGTTTCCACCAATAACACACTCAATATAATGTAGTAAAATCCACATTAAAAACAAACTTAAAACAAAGAGACATTTGAATATACTTTCCATATTTTAAAATATTTTACAATACATGTTGAGAAATAAACAACAAGGCATACACACAAAAATACCCATATTTTCTTACTACAATCCAATTTTGAAAACATACGCACACCAAAATAATATCTGCAGCCTTTAAACCTTTTAATAAATAAAAACAAAATTTATAAAATAGTGATACAAAACTTGACATGGTTTTTTCACAAAAAGAAACAAACTCATATTGCATAAACATGATACTAGTAAAAAAACATATCAAACTTCACTCAAACCAATTTTGAACCATGAAAATCAATTAAATAACACCCTAAAGTGATTAAAAACATAAATAAATACATCAAAAAATAACTATACAAGGAATCACATACCTCAACATAGACCAACTTCACAAAATTGGTGCACAAAGTACACCGCACTTCAACATCACCTTAAACAACACAAGTAAACACTAAAATCAAATAATCAAATCAACTACACCATAAACAAACCAAACAAAACAGCAAAACCCCAATGAATATGAATCAAAACCCCAAATCAAGAGGAGGGTTTATCTGGAAGGAATCAGTGTTGGAGAAGGGAATCGGGGTGCCAGAATTTGTGCTGGTAGGAGGAGGGGACACTAGTGAGGAGGTCCAACCATCAAAGCGAGTTGTACAGTGGTGTCAAACTGGAATTCAGGGTTGAACGCGGTGGTTTCGGACCATATGGTAGGTCGTGCACGTGGGTGAGGAGTTTGGACAGGTGGTTCTACATAGGATCATGAGGGGCACGACTCGAGTGGTTTAAGGGGGAGGTGCTGCGCTTGGGTATCCAGCTAGAATGAGGAGGGTGCGTGATGGTTCGGTACGCCAGAGGAGGCCGACGAGGTGGTGCTAGATGGGAGCAAGAGGGGCGGGTTAGAGTTGGATATAGAGAGCACGAGGATAGGGGGACATGGATCGGGTTGCAGGGGAGGGGTGTTGCATGAAACATAGGGAGAAAGGAGTCCATGTGGGAGAGAGCGGAGAGAAAGATATGAAAGAAAAAAAAAGAAAAAGAAAAAAAATGGAAAAAGAGAGAGAGAAATGGAGGTAAAAAAGAGAGAAAATAAAATGAAAAGAAAAGAAAATAAAAATAAAAGAATAAAACAAAATTTTAATTATTAATATAAAACATTAATACTAATAATAAAAGTAAAAATAATAAAATCAAAATAATAGAAATGACCAAATTAAAGTATTAACTGAAATAATAATAATAATAACCTAATTGAAACATTAACTTTAATAATAATAATACTAATAATAAAACTAAAATAATAAAACCAGTTGTAAAAATAATTGCATTAATTATTGAGTCTAGACACTACGCACAGACGCGTGCAGGGTTACGACATAGTCGCATTCCTGTGTAATAATAAATTTAATAATAAAACGTTCTATTATTATGGTTGGACACTACACACGGTTGTGAGTACGGTAGTGCACCTGTATAAGATCCCAAATTTATTTTAAAATAGAACCAATTCAAACTCCCGCTCAAAAGTGAGACCCAATATAATTAAATTAAAATAAAGAATCAGTCGGGGTGTAACAAACTAATAGTTTGACTAGAATCCATGGAGGGGTGGCATGTTTCGATATAAGCAGAGCACAAACCCTGTCCTGATTGGGTGAGAAATGTTCCTCCACCACCAAACTTCGGAAACCCCATATTCCCAATGTTCAACGGATCGAGATACCCATAACAACATCTATTGCACCACACCTCTTACTATGACCCCATTATGGGCACTATAGATCAAAAAGAAGCAGTAAAACTTAGACGCTTTGTGCGAACCCTGTAGGGCTCAGCCTTCATATGGTATACTAGCTTCCAAAATTACTCAACCACTAGATGGGAGGGCCTCCGATAACAATTTCTCATCCAGTTCAGTTCGACATTGACTAAGACAATGGTCAATGATCTCATGAACTACTAGAAGTGAAATAATTAAAGAGTTTCAGACGTTATTACCAAATGGAAAGGCCTGACTTATTCCCTGAACTGGTCTCTCCCCCAAGATGAAATGCACTCTATGTGCATTAATAATCTTCATGATGAATTATGAACAATGCTCATCCTGATGAAGTACACAAGTAGGTTCTGAGATTTCTCTACTCTTTCCCAAAGGATAGAATACTCTTTGTAGAAGGACAATCTCAAGTCCTGAGTGGCCCCATCAGCCCCATGGAAAAGAGAGGGAAAAGCTGAAGCAACTTTTATCAGACTTAAGCCACCTCGGCACTGGCTCCAGTTGTGAGGCCTCCACCAAATAATGTGGGACCCTTAGATGCCAACAGCCACCCCACCTCAGTAAGATGAGAAAAGGGGTGATAAAATAAATTAGTTCTAGGAGCAAAGAAATAAAGTTTACTCATTCTGAGATGACCAGGTCCACGACTACTTCATAGCTTCCATGAATTACAACTTACTTCGGCTACCATAGCCAAAGCGAGTTTATGAAGTGGGTCTTGATGACCATAAAAATTATTGTCCCTATCACCAAATACTGGGACACACCATCTAGGAATGCTTCATCTTCAAGGATCTCCTGCAAAATATGGTGGATTCCAGACAAGTCAATTTGGTCCCACCACCAGTACAGGTGGTGTATGTTTCCACCTCAGACTCAAGAGAGGAAGAGGAATGGAAAACAGTCACTAGTAAGAAGGAACAAAAATTTGATTGTTGGATGAATCAGAAAACAGTCAACCAAGTTCATGGAATCCTCCAAGCATAGTTGAAGAAACCAACCATGACCCCAATATCTCCAGATGCAACACAATCATCATCCTCATCCTTTAAGTACTCTAAGGGTTATAAGGGAAGAAATAGGGAGAAATAATATGGGCTGAAACCAAAGATAAAGACAACCTTGACTCTTTCGAACTTCATGCTAGTAGACTTAGTACAATGGGAACCACCCCGCCAAATGGTACAATGGGATCTGCCCTGCCAAATGGTACTATCAGAAGGCGTTAGTCAGAAAAAAATATTTTTGGATCAAGAACTGATCTTCAGCTCCATTAATTTCATTCACTTGATGGACCCCTTCTCTGATAAAGACTATAGCCACGAACCCAGATTCCCCATGCCCAACCAGAGAGGAGGAGGAAGAGGTTGCAGAGGCTGAGGGTTTCCTAGAAGGCATGATCATGGTAGGAGTCAAATTCCTGGCCATGCCTTAACTCATACCGTTAAAAATGTGGAAACTCACATAAGGACCCTACGGTAGACACATCAGGAACCAAAATTTTCCTTTTCCCCCACTGGAAGAAATATGATCCCAGTTATCTTGGATTATCTGTCAAAGAAAGAAAAAATATCAAATCACCTAAGAAATACAGGCGAACCTAGAAAGGACCGCAGTGCCATCAGCTCCTATTATAGAGGTCGGGATATCTACATCCAAATATCAATCCCCTAAAGTTTCTATAAAAGAGAAACGATGAGCTGCTAAGTTCCGAACTTTAGAGTAGAAATATGATATTCTAAAGAAGTTGTCTTCAATACCATCAAAGCTGTCAATACTGGATGCTTTGTGTCCATCCGTAGACCTTAGGGAGGTGCTAATGGAATCCTTACTAAGTCCCCAAGAATTTGTGGTTGAAGTAGCATCATCCAAATTCTATTGGATGGAGACCAATCTCGAAGAATTTTACTCAGTCATCTCTTTCACAGATAGGGATAAAGACACCATCATGCAGGGGCACATAAAACCCTTAAATGTGTCCAGAAAGATAAATGACATTGATATCTGGAAGATTTTCATCAACAACATCTCTAAAGATAACCTCCTCCCACTATGAACACTTTTTCAGTTGGTCTATGATGAGGATAGTTTGACACCCTGCACCACAACTCTGCTAGGATATGAAAAAAAATGAGCAGAAGCCGCTGGGACGAATTGAGCTTAAAACTTGGCTTGGAGATCTCATATCAGATTTTGAGTTCCTAGTAGTGCAATAAAGTACGACCTTCAACATCCTGTTAGGGAGGCCTTGGATGCATCAGTACACTGCAATTCCATTATCATTCCATTAGTACGTCGAATATTACGCTAATGGAAAAAATGGGACATCGTATGCTGATAAATCCCCGTTCGAATCATGTGAGTCACATTACATCGATGTAGGGTTCTATGAACCAAAAAATAAGTATCCTTTAGCTGATGACTTTGACTGAATCAATGACCTAACTGGATTGGAAATGGCTCCCACTGACCCCCTCCAATAGCTTAGGGGGGATTAAATATTACCCATCAACCAAGTTGAGTGCATAAGTCAAAGACCATAGATAGAATCAATTGTATGCATGATTTCCGTTATGAAAGCTAAGTACAAAGACACAGAAGAGAGGGTCGACTCCTACAATGTCAAGGAAGGCCCTAACAAAGATACCCCCGAACCATCCTCAGGACCCCAAGCTATTCCTGCCTTACTCACTAAGGTTTAATATGATTTATCTCCCAACATCAGAGATTTCATCTCAAAAATCCTCTCTCCATCAGAAGAGGAAGAAGATTATGTAGAGGATGATAAATAGGAAGAAGAAGAAGAAGAAGAAGAACTCAAAGATTCCCCTTCTGTATTTGAAGAAGGTGTCTCTACAATAGTGGATGAACTTAGGGATATAAACATAGGCACCAAAGATGACACGCGACCCATGCTGATTAGTTTGGCTATGCTTGTCGAGGAACAAGAGGCATATACCTCCTTCCTGAAAAATAATCAAGAAGTGTTTTCTTGGAACTACACAAAAATGTCAGGCCTTAATCTTGAGGTCTTCTCTCATAATCTAGGTCTGCCAGAAGATCATCGAGGCTATAAGTAGGCAGCCAGAAGGACCCACCTAACGCATGCTTCCGAAATAGAGGATGAAGTTGACAAGCTAATCAAATGCAACTTTATACGAGAAGTCCAATATCTGATATGGATAGAAAACATAGTCATTTTCAAAAAGAATAATGGATATATTATAATTTTCATTGACATTAGGGACCTTAATCAGCACTACCTGAAAGATGATTTCCTGTTCCTGGTCACATAATTGTTGATCGACGCAACCACCAGATATGAGGGCCTCTCTTTCATGGACGGATATTCTGGATACAACCAAATCCAAATGATCTTAGCAGATTAATATGATACTACTTTAGGCCCCTTTTTGGAGTGTTGTGTTATAAGGTGATTCCCTTTGGTCTAAAAAATGCCGGCACTACTTATCAGCACTCCATGCACCACATCTTTAAGCCCTTCCGGAGAAAATTCGTCGATTTCTATGCCGAAGATCTGGTGGTTAAATCATGACTACCCTCAAACCACCTGACCGATCTTGAAACTGTCTTTAAAAAACTATGAAAACATAGTTTATAGATGAATCCCCTAAAGTGCGCCTTCAGCATTACCTTTGGGAAATTTATCGGCTTCTTCGTATGACATCGCATCACCGAATTCGACCCTGAGAAGACAAAATCCATCCTTGGCATGTCCACACCACGCAACCTCACCAAGTTGAGAGGTATCCTGGGACACCTGGCCTACATCTGTAACTTCATATCCAACCTTGAGGGTAAATGTTTACCTTTCACCAGATTAATGAAGGAAGGGGTCACGTATGAGTGGAATAATGTTTATCAAGAAGCGTTTGACAATCTCAAAAAATATCTCCTAATCCCACTAGTGATGATGCCGCCATTTGAGGGGAGACCACTCATTTTTTTTGTAACCACCTTGGAATGATCATTAATATCCTTCCTCACACATAGGAATGATGCCTATAGTGAGAAAAGACTTAATTTCCTCAGTCAAAAAATGATTGAGGATGAAACTCGATATTCAAGAATCAAAAAGAACTGCCTAGACCTAATCTTCATGGTTTAGAAACTCAAAAATTACTTGTAGCACCACAATATCCACTTGGTCAACCGCTGTAACCCACTAAAATTTATTCTCAACCATCCCATGCTAATTGGATGCCTATCACGATGGGAAGTCATCCTAAAATAGTTTGACATATGGTACGTGCCCCAAAATTCCATCCAAAGTCTAGGTGTTAGAAGACTTCCTAGAAGATAACCCCTTAGAAGAAACCACCTTGTTGGATTTTGAGATTCTAGATAAAGAAGTTTTCTCCATCCAAGAGGACCCCCAGGGATGGGAACGGTACCTCGATGGTGTTTCCAGAATCCTGACAGGGAAAAGGATGGAGGATCCCAAGCTCAACAAAGTGGGGTTGAGAGTTATACTTGTATCCTATGAAAATGCCATCTTGCACTATTCCTTCCTGCGTTTGGAGGGATGTATAAATAATGAAGAAGAATACTAGGCCCTCATTGAGGGCCTAGAGCTATCACTTCATGCATGACCCAAAAAATATAATATAAAAGATCATTCAAAGCTAGTCATGAAGCAGGTCAATGGTGACTATGCCATTAAGAAATAAGTATTGACCCCCTTGATGAACCATGTTTGATAACTGATGGCATAATTCCCATTAGAACCAATTCTAACCAACGTACCCCGATCACAAAATACTCAAGACGATGAATTGGATAATGCATCCATACCCCTAGTTGATCCTGACTGGGATGAAATAGTTACTATAATTGACTACTGTTGGATGGTCTTTCCATTTATTCAAAACAATATGAAGGAGATCTATGGGATTATCCCCATTTCCGAGCCATATGGTCACACCACCAGATGGATGGCTCCCATTAAAAATTACTTATGGAAGGGGGAACTCCCACCAGATAGGGATAGAAGAGAATAGATCTAGATATGGGTAGTCAACTTTGTCTTGTACAATGGGGTACACCAAGGAAAGGTTCTCTACAAACGAGGCCTTGAATAAGTCTTTCTCAGGAGCATTGATGGAGAAGAGACCGCTGCCATCATGAAATAAGTGCACACCAGAGCCTGTGGAGTTCACCAATCAGCAACCAAGATCTCTCATCAAATATGAAGGCTTGGATACTATTGGCCCACTATGATATAGGATTGTTCCATATTTTCTAAGAAGTTTCATTCCTTCCAAGTTGATTCCAATTTTATTCATAGACCCCTAGAGTTACTTCACGCAGCTAAGTACTCCTGTCCATTTTCCACCTGGGGATGGATGTTGTGGGACCATATCCCCCCACCACAGCTAGACAGTTTAAGTTCATACTCACAACAGCCTCATTTTTTTTCAAATGGGCCGAATCCATACCCCTTAAAGAATTAGGGGTGAAAAGAATCATTAACTTTCTGAAGGCAAAAATCATTACCTTATTTTGTGTCCCTCTTTCAATACTGATGGAAAACAACACCAACTTCTGCTCTGTTGAGTTAGACAAATTATACTAAGAGTATGGAATCAAATCCAATTATTCATCCCATTACCACATGATGACCAATTGGATGATTGAGGATTTCAAAAAGACTTTTCCCAATATAATCTAAAAGATAGTAGATAAGGATAAGAAATTGTGGCCATAAAAGCTCCTTCATGCTTTATGGGTTTACCAGACCATGACCCGCACTACCAACCAGGAAACCTCATACTCACTAGTATATGGGGTAGAGGTGGTTTTGCCTATCAAAATTAAATCTCCATAACTTCGTGTGGCCATTTGAGATAAATTGTCCATAGACGAGAAATCCCAGAGATAGTTTGATGAGTTAGAGCAGATAGATGAGAAAAGGTTGTACACTTTGCACCATTTAGAAGTCTACCAAAATCAGACCACACAATCCTTCAACAAAAAGGTTCACCTTCGATCTTTCCTCAAAGGAACGATGGTGTTAGTCCTCAGAACCCTGATGATACTCAGGAAGAAGCCCCCAAATATTGAACCAAATTTGGAGGGGCCATATGTTATACATAGGGTCTATTCCAATAGATCATATGACTTGATATCAATAGACATACAACTCATCACGACTCCTACAAATGAATAGTTTTTGAAGAAGTACTTCACATAACATCAACACCCATACATGGTCTAAACTCTATGAACCTAAACTATGAATCATCATCCTGACCCCATGAAGTCAAAATATATAGTATTAGTCCCTACAACACACCATTAAACTGTTATGATCATGTCCTCACTACATGACTCTAAACTGCATGACATAGCCTCTAATTTGTGAGATGTTAAACTACATAACATAAATCATTCTAATCTCATGATGATAAACTGCATGATCCCTCAGAGAACTATGTATAGATTGATTCCCATTCAAAATTGGGATATGTATCGATGCCTCAATCCTCAATCTTGTCAAATATTAACCATATAAAACAAAAAAACACCTCTATCATGTCCTTTATCTTCCCATGCTTACGAGGGAAAAACTTGTCACTCATTGTTTATCAAATCGGGTATAAATCATGTGATATTAGGATAGATGGTAAGGATTCCATTAAGTAAACAAACTATAGAGAAATATGGTAGACCCAACATCCTTAGTGGATGAAACCAGAATTCCCATACTCTTATGTCTGAGTTAGATTGGTATAGGGAACATTTAAAACTATGTGCAGCTTGATTCCTGCCCTAACAGGGTATGTAGTGACACCCTGATTTGGAATCTCGGCCCAGCCACCAATAAAAAAAATTCCCTTGCATGTCCCTACACATGGACTGAGCCTTTTTAGGTAATTTTTAGAACTACGTATGACTTGATTCCCACCCTAACTGGATACATAGTGATTCCTATATTTAGTATCCTAGCCTAGCCACCATTTAAAAAAATGTCACTTCTTCTGTGCAAAGGTCAGACTTGTACAGGGAGTCCATGAAAGGTCGTAATTTCATGAAAATAAACTATGATATTCTTCAAGGGTCACATGCAGCCTGATTCTCAATTTCATGATATCCCAAAAATTCCCCCAATCATAAGAAGTCAAAAGACCATTCTTCCACCTATAAATATCAGTCAGATCTATTTGGAAGCTCCAATAGTTCAAGTCTAATCATGGTCTGGGTATTTCTTACATTCCCAGACACATCTTTCCTATTTTTCAAACTCCATGCTCTAGGAAATATTAGATCCTCATAAAAATTAATGGCTATCTGATATGGAAGGCCAGTGTCCTATGGACACCTTTGTTGGAATATGCACATCATGCCCTAGTGTCTTTGCATATGTCGCCTACAAAATGGTCATTGATCAAAGGAAAATTCATCCCCAATAGATTTCTCTCCTACCTCAGTATGCTCAATGGCTTCCAAGAACCATGTCATTCCTCTTAATCCAAGTTTCCCTTTGGGATTATGGTTTACAACTTCTATCTTCACTCATGTCTAAGGAATTACAGAATATCCCAATCATGATTAACTCAAAGATATTAATGATATTTGTGACAATATAACAACCTCACTGCATGACTATAAACTGAACAACATGATGACCTCAGCACATGATGTTAAACTGTAAGGTCAGAATCATCCTTGTTGTATGACGTTAAACTGCATAACATTGATTTAAGCCTAAAGTGATCCATGTTGTTGATTTTGATACTTTTAAGTGGTGATCCAGAATCCTTGTAATCCCTTATTTATCACACTGAGCATGTCTCATGTGAGCTTAAGGATTTTATCAATAGATCCACCATGAAATCATAGCACATCATTCCAATAATTTGGTCCTAGTAGAACGACTCTAAAAGGAATTTCACGGTTCACTTCCCCATAAGGAACCTCATGTCCTGACTATACGATGTTAAATTATAGGGTTCCCCAAAGATGGGACAAATGCCTCACCCTATGTATGAGTAAGATCTACTTAAGGGATACCTGATTCCATGAGTGAATCATATCCCAGATGTCTCTAATGTATCTAGATACACTCTTTCCATACCTCAAACTCTATGCTCTGAGTGATCTATAATCCCCATAATCTTCCATGGACATCAGATATAGAAGGCCAATGTCCTATAGACACCATTTTTTTACTATGCACATCATGCCCCGATGGATCTGTATACGATTCCTACAAGATGGTCATCCATCAAAGGAAAATTCATCCCTAGGAGAGTCCTCTCTTACCATAGTACACCTAATGGAATCCAAGCCTCGTGACATCTATCCTGATTTAAGATCCCTCAAAGTCATGGTTTACACTCTCCTTCCTACCCATGTCCTGGATATATCAGAACATGCTGGCCTGATTAACCTGTGGTCTTTCGTGATGTTTCAGTAAAATAAAGATACCCCATTAATATGTGTGAAGTTGATCCACATATAAGGAAACAATATACCCCCACTTATTTTTGGATTTTCTCAAAGAAGTCCAGCTAAAATTTATGTCCCTTTTCATGCTCAGGTTCACCCCTTGTAAAAGTTCATAGAACACATTTAGAAAGGTCCCAATTTCCATTATCCTTCATATACATTGTATATTGAAGGACAGTGTCCTACGAATACATTTTTTTGACTATGTACATCATACCCCGGTGGCTCTGCAAACGATGCCTACATGATGACCATCAATCAAAGGAAAATTCATCATTTGGAGATTCCTTTCCAGTTTCTGTGTGCTCATATGAAATTCATATCCCCTCTCACCCCCCCTGTATTTGGAAAACCCCTATAGATAAAAACCCATATACCCTCCTTTTTTTTAATTCCCCAACATGAAAAAGATTTATAATTAAACTAACCATTCTCCAAATCTCCCTTACATAGGTAAGAATTGTGTGGGGGCAGTGTCCTGCTCAAAACTGATATGAATGGACCTAATAATTTCGGACATCATCACTGAGACAGGCCACCCACTGTGGCTCCTGAAATCAAAATAATTTCAAAGTGTTGTAAATCCTCCCAGGCCATCAGAGATGGAAGGCCAGTGTCCTGCAGACAAACTTGTTTGACTATGCACATCATACCTTGGTTTCTTTGCATTTGGTGCCTACAAAATGGACATCAATCAAAGGTAAATTCTTCCTCAAGAGAGTCCTCTCCTACCTTCGTACGCCTAAAATGGCTCCCAATACTTATGTATGTCCAAAACTCACAAATTTAGGGTCAAGTAAAATCCCTAACTCATGTATGAAAGATATTAGGACATTCCACGTTGATGAATCCTGAATTGGGGACCCTTCCCTATCAAGTTTGGTCAAAGCTATTCGACCTAAAACTTCAGTAATAAGTTTTACTGGAAGGACTATGAAATGCTAGTGAATATGATTCCATACTCTCCAGAGTGAAAATCCTCAAAGGGAACATTTGGATAAAAGTATATTATCAACTCGGTAAACCTATATTGTGTACGGTTTATAAATAATTTTTTTTACAGATCTATCAAAAGCGATGTAAATCTTGTTGGGTTGAAAACTCGTAAAGGGCAGCCTAAGAAAAAGTCAAGTTATACGTGGTAAGCCTGTGTCAAGAAGTCTTATTAAAAAATTAGGGTATCAATTAAAAAGATAAAAAAATTACGTGAGGTTTTCCACAAAACATCAGTGATAGTCGAACTACGCTCGCTGAGTCCCATGGGTCAGGAAGAAATTAGAGCTTGATTCGATTATTTCAATTTACATGTTTCAAATCATGGTTTAAAATTAATTCCTAATTGAAATTATGTTTATATGATTGATTGTGATCAATTTACATGATAGGAAAAGGAAAATAAGAATAATTTTAAAGAAAATTGGTTCCATCCTATTTCATAAAATAAATATGGTTGGCATCCACAGCCCAGAGCCTCTCCTCACGAGTGGTACATAGTTGTTAGAGAAGATGTTCGACGGGGTTGTAAAGTTGCATCAACAATTGATACGACTAATCAATGGATTAGAGAAGCTTTAATAAATTCACAGTCTTGGCCTCTGTGCTTTTCTGTAGTGCCTCCATGTCCATCATGGATTTGAGGTTGATCCTTTCTCCTTCTTTCATTTTCCATCACCCCTCCTCAACGACGACCACAGCTCGGGCTCTCTAATGTTTAGGCCACTCCAGTTTCTGTCTATGATGCTCCACTTTTTGGTCGAGTTTTTCTACTAAGGATTATTTCTTCATGAGTTCATTTTGAATCCACAAAATCGCTCTAGCGTGATTGGTAGCTTCATCAATGACAATTTTCTACAGAGCAGCGAGATGATCCGTCGACTCTACCATGGAAAGTTGAGACTCAATAATACCATTTTCTTCTTGAGTAGTAACCACATGACTCAATATATCATGGATTCCATGATATTAAAATCCACCAAAACCTAGGACCCCAAACTGGCGGTGTAATTTTTGAAACTTCACTGGCATCCCAGCCAATGGGGTCTGAGAAATTAATCTCCAAATTTTCCTCTATGCCTTTTGATAGATTGGATGAAGATCGACTAGGAATTCTTGATTGGTCTCAGAGCTACTACCTGATGATGAAATATAGTCATAAATGAACATCACAAGAGAGGGACTCAATCCAGTGGCTACAAAATGACTCAACCCTATAATAGCCTTGCCTCTGGTAGTTGCAACAGAAGACAAAGTGAGGGCATCCGCCGCTATTGATAATGCTTGTGGTTGAAATTTTGAGAATAGGGAGGGGAAAACTTCAATACCTCCCACATCCACAGCAATATCGCTACATAGAATAGGTGGCACTACATTATCAATAATCAGTTTCACCCTACGACCACTCATGAACACTAATGACCTAGGGTTGTACACCACTAAAATAGTAGCTCTTGAGGTATACCTCAAAAGGTGTCTTATTGATATAAGGAATATAAGGATATTCATTCCAAATAATGGGTACTTTTCTTGAGATCCTAGGGGAAAAAGACACAACTTCTCTCATCATTGGAAAAAAGGGTATAATGGCCCGCTCCAAATTTTCTAGGGCTGGGACATCAGTCTCCCTAGTGATTGTGACTACTATAGGATCAACATGAGCATGCAGAGTATCATTCCATGAAGGGTCTCCCCCCATAGGGGTAAAGGCCGTTTGATCAAGATTGATTTGTTACCAAGATTTAAAGCCCCTCCAAAATCCAATAGTCTTGGGGATCGCCACTGGATTAAACCCTTTACATAATGGTCACCCTATCCCTCTCCGTGAGAGCCTGCTCAACACGGTCAAATGATCCCTCAACTTCTGAACGTTCTTCCACTATTTAAGCAGATATTGTTTGAGCAGGAGAAAGAACACATGAAGGGTCAACAGTGCCCTCGGTCTCTTCGGTTGGCCCTGATCCCCCACTTTGGTCGACCACAAAGGCTGTTGACCCTTCCTCTACCATAAATGGTATGTGATACATAGATGCCTGAGAATCCACCATTTGGCTACCGATATGCCCTATGTCAAAATACATACACACTCCCGTGATTCAACAATATAGGGGTACTCGGTTTAACCACCGTGTGAAAAAATGATTACCTATGATTCCCCTCCTAATGCACTTTGATATTTTGGAGGCCTGCTTGCATTTCTTTGAATTTTGTGGAGATGCATCCTGAATATGAGCACCCAGAAGAGATAGAGGGGTAAATGCCCTAGTAGGGTCTACGATGACAACTTCCATGTGTTATTGGGCTCCTAGGGATCCCTCTGTAGTACCCATACCATCGTTAAGGAGCAGTCCCCAGTTATAGTGCCCCTAGGAGAATAAATTGGGGAGAGATCTATTTCTCAAGTCCCTGTAGGCTCATAAAAAATAAAAAGAAAAGGGCATGGGGAACCATTATCATCTCTGCAACAAAATAATTTAAGGCCATAGGTTATTGGTAAAACAACCTCTCCCATCAACCATGGGAGTACTGCCATCAATTCCACACGGTCCGACCGGTAATATCTATCCGCATGGGAGTAGAGACACTTGTCTATTTCATTAAAGTAGGAAGCCACCTCATCAGGCTCCTCTTCAGCCAAAATACTAGTAGGAGTAATGGCTCCCTCAAAACCCAAAATGTCAAATATTTCCATTTGACGATGTCTCCATATATCTTCATTGGATTCATTTTCCCTGAGTTTGTCCCAGACCCACCAAGAATATGGAAAAGCAGCCATGACTGGGATGGCTAGTGCTAGAAGGTTTGTGCAGGGGAGTGGAGTGGGTTTCGAAAATCAAAAATGTTTCCTGAGTGTCCCCGAAATCTCAGGACCATGAGAAGATGAGTGCTTACGAGACATTGGGATTAAGTAAGAATTTTTTCCCATGGCAGTTGGGAGAGGTGAGACAACGATGTTGTTATCCTCTTCATTGGTTTCTGGTCGTAGCATGGAAAGTACCCATTGTGAGTATTTGTAGCAACCACTTCGGGAATGGATGAGGGTCTTGAGGTACTCAAGATAACGACTCACCCTCTCAGGATACTCATCGAAAGAAATGTCACTGGGTGATGACAGATAGCCAATTCCAGTAAGAGTGACTTCCCTAGTTCGAAGAAGCTGCCATAAAGCACGAGAGGACCAGATGTGAGTAGATGGATGAAATTTCAAAAGGTCCCATTTCCTCCAGGTCATTGGAAAATCAGCCTATGGGGGAATGGATGGTGGGTTCCTGGCAGTAGATTCAACAGCTCATTTGGCCGTCCGTGAGGTCACAACCCTATCTTCCACAATTTTCCTTATGGGGAGACAAGAGGCTTTCAGAGGACTTTTCCTTGTTGAGAGTTTTCAACAAATATCTTTTACTTCTCCTTACCCGTTTTCCCAAATTCCTTAGAAATTGTCATGATGGGAACCAGGTTAGCTAATTGGCCATCGGGACATGGTTTAACCCAATCCTTAGCATAACTTTTGGTAAGGAAGGGTACAAATTCCTCAGAATATAGAAGTATGACATGGAATTGGGTGTCCTCCCAGGTGAACATCATCCATAGTTGATGATCTATCATCGGATTCTTCTCTTGATGGGCACTGTTGAGGGAGATAGGACACAACTTTTTGACATAGTTAAATTGATGACAAAATCTGCAGGGTGCATATACCTCGAAAATAATCTCCCCTATGATACAGGCAATTAGTATACCTTCTCTCAAAGAGAAGAAGTAAACTTGGTTAAAAAAGTCTTCAGATGCATTATTCGTAATAGTAACAATAGGGGAATCGTAAAGATGATAATAGAAACGTTCATAAATTTTGAGATAAGCCATTAAGTCTTTCTCATTCTTTTCCTTTTTATCCTCTCACTTATCCTATGAAGACCAATCCATCAGCATAAACCCATTGGCACTCTAAATATACAGTTAGTAGGTGGAATGACGAATTGATAAGAAATTGATAAAGTTATAACCACTTATGTGGGATCCTATCCATCCCCAAATAATTTTGAAGGGCCTAGTCATTTGGTAAGGTGGTCCCTCCTCAATGATCTGACCGAGTAGGTGATAAATCTTGGCCAATACTAGGAAAACTAAATTGATACATCTTCTAGTAGACAGATGAGTGACCATGATGAAAGTTGAGGCTCTCACACCACCAGATTTCCGTACTGGTAATAGCCACCCGCTCAGAAACATGGTCAAGAAGGCCGCTAGTTGAAATAATCGATCGACATCAGGGATGAGCCCCCATCCCCACTTATGAAACTTCCCCTCTTCTAGGGTTGGCCAATAGGTACCCTATCTCCCCCAAGTTGCTTTGGTGGGACTGCCCCTAGGTCTCCATAGACTGGGCTTTAGACCAGTATGCCTAATAAAGGTACCAAACCACCCATCAAAAGTAATGTCCTGCTTTGGACAATGATTGATTTCCTTCAAAAGTGTCTTTGACTGAATGATGAGTTTCTTAGCCAAAAGATGGGTTCTTTCCTCGTCATCCCAAATAGAGGAGGGAGGTAGGAATTCATCATACATATCCCCAACAATAGGGACTCCCAAGATTAGTCGGATGTCTCAAAGACTGATGTTGATCTCCTCGTGGGTTAAATAGAAGGTATTGGTGTTTGGGATCCACCTGCTTAAGAGCAATGAAATAAGGGAATTGGGATAGTGAGTGTATGTCTAAGATACCCAAACAACCTCATATAGTCCCATGGTCTACAGCTAGATTCGAAATTCTTCGCAACTCTGGCAAACCCAAAAATGCCACCGCTAGTCTAAGCCAAACGATCCTCTAGAGAGAAGATCCTGTCTGGATGACCATCCATACTGCTCGTTCACTTTAGCTTTCTACACAATGCTCTGGTATTAGTGGTCCGCCTTGTATAGCTTCTTCTGCACCTCCTCTAAAGTTCGAGGTGTATAGCTCAGCAAGGACCCAGAGGCAATATCTCTCTGAAGGTACCGCCCCTTGGAAGAAATCAAGGCCTTCATGATAGAGGTGTTAATTATCTAAGATGCAGGATGATCGGTCAGATTTGGTGTTGGGATTTTTGTATCAAACAATAGAAAAAACTCGTAAGAAGGAAACCTGTTTAAAGCTGGGTATTCCCTTTGAATTTCTGTAAGCAGATTCACTAGAGAGTGGTGAAATGGAACGACTAGAATTTTTTCATTAATCAAATACACCATGTTCCTAGATCTTTCATGAGTAGTAGAAAGAGGGGCATTAGCAGTAGCCTCAAAAGGAGCAGTGACGTCTGCAGAAACTTGTGAAATATCCATTTTAGCCTGCAAGGGAATTTCCAAAAATTCCACAAAAAGTTAGTCCAATAAAAAATGTTGGATAAAAGAAATAAAAATGGATAATGGACATAAAAATATGTCCGTATGGGTATTTGCGTACAATTCCTAGAAATGTTACATGATAGCTATATCTCGTGTATACCATGATACATTGAAGCAATCCCCACATGCTACACGATACGCTGATATGATCACCACATATAACCATGGTATGAGAAACACATGTGAGGCACTGGCCCGTAGAGTGTTTTCCAGTGAACAGAAGGGTTTGAAGAAGACGGATACCACGAAACAAGGTCTCACCAAATCCATATTCAAAATTGATGTTTAAAAGTTTAACTTTAGATTATTAAGGATTAAAGTTCCGTTTTCTAGTTCAATATTGGTGTGAGGAACATGAAAAACGAGTAGTTTTCTCATATGTGGAAGTCTGGATTTTAGTTTTTAACTCCACAATGCAGTTTTCGAAACCCAAAATACATTTTTTGGGGTAGAAGAAATGGTGAAAATTTTGAGTCGTGGCATATAAGAATCGGTTCACGAATACGGTTTTCACAAAAGAATCAGTACACGAAGGCATAAAAAGCTGAGGAAGACTAGAGAGAACTTTTCTCCACGAGAAATGATAAAATAAAAATAATATGAGCCCTTATATGTAGATGTGGTCCTCTCCCACCATACCTATCTCTTCTTGTAACACCCCAAGCTTATACGGTACGCTTCTCTTGGAATAATGCGATAGCGTGTGTTGTACGCAACATCGAGTTCTAACACACCACAACCAATCAAACTAGCCGTTATGAATAGTAATACCTACTTTTTGAAATTATATATATTTTATATTTCAAAATGGACTTCATTTTTGGATTCAGAATATCAAAATTATCCTAAGTTTAATTTTTGGTATTTTTCTGAGAACTTTCAATTTTTATGAATAGTGAAAAATACTTAAAAACAACTTTTTTAATCAAAATAATTTATAGTGATAAATTATATTATTTAGTGGTTCTAAAGTATAATTAGAATATATTTTCACCATTTTATCCAATGGTGTTCATTATAATTAATTTAACTCTGAAATTGGACATAAACAATTGTCAATCTTTTGATATATATTGTTTCTTAAAAACACGCTATTTGTTGTGACAGCGGGAATTAATTATAAAATTAATTAATGCAACTTTTATGTTTGTAATTTTTTAAAATAGAAAACATTTTTGAATTCAGAATATCAATTATATCTTAGGGTAAAATTTCAGCATTGTTATGAAAAACTTCAATTTTGATGAATAGTGAAATTACTAAGTGGTAGTTAAAAAAGAAAAAATTTCATAAAACTTAATTTTACCGCTTCTGTGATTGGAATTTAGAAAATCCGAGAGACACGGTTAATAACAAGTAGTAAAATGTGGTTCAATGAGATGAAAATAATTTTCGGTGAATAGTAACTTTTTACTTTTATTTACCACGGTTAAAAGTAAATAGGGTAATTAAGGGTAAAAATGATATTAATATTACCCTAAAATATGTCCTAATTCTATTGGACAAGTGTATCTCGACCAAAAACAACCTTAGGAATAAAATATTATCATTTAGGTCCACTTGGATTAGATTAGGACATTTATTATTATTTAATTCAAAGAAGAGTTAAAAGAGTTAAAATCAAAGTTTATTTACTAAAAAATTTTAATATAGGGTTATACATAAGATAAATTCGATTGTAAATAATCATTAGAAAGATAAAACTATTTCCTAGATAATGATATTTTATTTAAAATTTTTATATATTAAATAATTTAATTTATTTATGACACAATGATGATGCAGTAATTACCATAATAGTGACAAATTGAAATAATTAATATTATAAATACCAAAATAAAAATAATTTGAGACTTTTAATGAATTAAACTAATTTTATAGTTTAATATGACATTTTAGTATTGACTTAAGTAACTTTTTTCGAAGTAATAATTCTGTTATGATTTTCAGAAAAATCAATTATTGAATAGTGTCAAAATTGACATAAAAGAGTTTTTAAAACAAATATTATATTATTAATTGATATTAAATTTTTAAAAATCTAATATTAGGCCAAAATACTTATATAATGATAGGTGTATCATTAATGGACCACTTGGGGTCACTTGGATGTATATAGTATGTTTATTAACCATATAATATAAAAATACAAAGAGACATTGTAAAAGTGAAACTAATTAACTAAGAGTTAATACTTAATGATAAGGTTAATATAGTAACCCAAACCTATATAAATTCTATTGGTTGAGTGGTTTTCGACCTATCCCCACCTTAAACTTTAAATAATCCACTTTTGAGCCATTAGAAACTGAATATGAATTTATTATAAAATAATATTTCTAGCTTTTCCAAAGGTGCCCCTCACCCCTCTTATAAAAGGGCACTCTCCATTCTCATTAAATCACACCTTCAAAGCCTTTTGGCTCGGCCAAACTCTGCCCAAATACTCTCTCAACATCCCTCACTTAATCCTAGAGGCCTTCCTTTAGTCATAAAGCTAGCCTAATATCCCTTTTGATCAAATCAAAAGGAAGAACCTGAAGAAGAGGTAATGATTTTACCACCCATTTCCAAGTTCCTTTCTTCTTCCACTTCTTCCTTCATTGTTATTACCATTTGAAAATAATAACTCTAGTATCTTATATATACTGTGATGTTATTATAAATATGGTACAACCATATTCAGTATTCTATCCATCCTTTGAATAACACGTCACCATATGTGCGCACGTATGGCTTACCGTCTCCACGTCGTGGTGTAATTGTTATTCAATAAATTATTACTTGGATGGGTATAATAATGATGTGTAACTCATGTAAATAATAAATATAACATGATAATGATTCTATATATATGTTATACCAACCAATTATAAATTATTTTAATATCAAAATAATGATATTGTCGCTCGTGCGTACGTACGGACTACCGTCTCCACGAACGCGATAAGATTCATTCTCCATTGTATCCATTCAAGTATAATTATCATTTGATGATTAATAATAGTATCTAAGGACCTGATATCATTCTAGATATGATTAAGATACATCCTATCCATGACAAACATGTCTTACATAACAAACATATAAAACAAAATGAGTAAGTTAACGCCTGAAATGATGATAATTCTAAAATATTATTAATAAGGCAATGTTAAAAGATCATATATGATATCATATTAATATATATGATTCTTGTATAATTTAATAACAATTATTACACCATTATACAGGAGGTTAACCTACCCTCAACCAAGTAAAAGTACAAGGTAAGGGTTTTTTTCGCAATCTCTTCATTATCCGAGGTTGTTTATACGTAATAATCTACTGGGATTCCTTTATCATCCACATCCATGTTTCTTAAAAATGTATTTCAAAACATTTTTACTATTTACTAGAATATGGGTTAAAGTCATTTATACCCTTGTTGACTTTTATAAGTGGTTTATAAAGGAATATTTCCGTCGTTTTCCAAACAAGGTCCTTTTTAACCTTTTCGACATAATTAAGGTAAGAATGTTTTTTAACTTATATGGCAGGTACGACTATTTTCCGCCGTTATAAAATCGTCGAAGCTTCCCTTACATGCTTATAAGAATATTTTCAAAGAAAATGTTTTGTTTTATAAATATATCGCTCTTAAATGATTTCAAAATAAAAAGAGATATTTCTCTAAAAAGAGTTTTGATTTCATCTATGTCAACATCCTTTGATGGATTTTACGCTAATTTGAAGTTGATTTATTATGATACAAAACTTCTATATTGTATTGAAGGTTTTGTGATATGTTTAACTGTGGATGTTTTATACCATTCATGGTTTATGGATGAAGTATTTAGATTTCGTATGATAGTTTTAATACGAATGTTTATGTAATGTTTAAACCTTTTCATATGGGAATGCATTGGACTTAATATGTGACAGGTGGAGCCTGCTATAGCTCCTCGATGCATTGGTAGGTCTCATGAGACAAACTAGTGTCTTGGCACAAGGCCTTGACAAAATATTATTTGTATTCTTGGCACGAGGCCTTGGCTATGTGGTTATGATAGTCTGGCATTATGCATTCCATCATTATGAAAGTGGTTATTGATGTTGTATGTGATTATTTGATTAGTAGAATATCCATGTGAATAAGTAAATGGAATTATTTCATTTTATTTTTGCCATACTATGTTGAATTTCAAGTTTAAAATGCTTTTGTTTTAGTTATACATTGCCTTAAATGTTTATTCTTATTTATGAAAGTTTCCGCTATATTGTTATCCTTACTGGGCATTTGAGCTCACCCCTTTTCTATGTTTTATTTCTCCCAGGATGTGAACAAGTAAATTATGAATGACCTGCAGGGATATTATGAGGGGATAATAGTGTGGACTATAGAGACAATATGATGTTGTTGTAGTTTTTATTTTTATGATGTAATGTAAGACTTATGAATATATCTAGTGTTTCCAAGGCTACTAAACTAATCGGTCTTTCGAGATTTGATCTTTCTTGTGATCATGCCAATGTTATGTAATAATGCACCAACTCTAGGTAACTAGGGTCGGGGCATTACAGTTGGTATCAGAGAAAGTTTAGTACAAACCTTGTAAGTAAGATTTAGATAAACTCTGATTAGAGAACATAGACCTAAGATGAACTTTGAGGATTAGTATATAAGAACTTCCTAGAATTTTGGTATTGTAGAGATTTTGTGAGTTTTCCGAGCAATACATCCCTGTCTGGATACGAGCAGGTAGAGGCGGCTCTGGCACATATGTACCTAGGGGTAAAACCCGAAAACACCGATTTGAGCTAGACTCAAACGGGAACTGGTGCACGATAACGGGCCTTGCTGCACTCTTGGTTACGACACTCCCGGGGGATATGCTTAGGATAACTCTCATTTTCTTTACAAATCATTATGAAGGGTATATGAGTATATACTTCCTTAAAGAAAACATTTTTTATGATTATGGATTATATCCATAAATATTTCAATTTATGTTAAGTGTTTTATAAGTATGGAATTATGTATTTTGATTCATAAACTGATCTAGTTTATGCCATTGTTTAGAAATGGCGCCTAGTGGAAGAAATGGGAACTGTATCAATACACGCACTCCATGTAGGGATTTCCCTAATTCTCAAGATAATTATAGTGGAGCTGGTGATGAAACTGGTGCCGATCAGCTAATCACCATACTGGGACAACTCACTCAGGTTATGAATAATAACCTTACCCGTATGGAGCACCCTGATCCACAGTGTGGAGGATCAATGTTAGATCGCTTCATGAGGCAGCAACCACCAACATTCAATGGGAGTAAAAATCCATTAGTAGCTGAGCAATGGATAAGTTCCCTAGAGAAAATATTTCAGGCTTTGGGGAGTAGTGAAAGGGAAAAAGTTATCATGGAAGTTTACCGCCTCACTAGAGATGCTGATCAATGGTGGTCATTGATTCAAAACACAAAGGAAGATGATGAAGTATCAAATATGGAATGGAGGGAGTTCAAAGATCTTTTTTTAGAAAAATAATTTCCTCGTGACCATCGAGCAGATATGGAAAGGCAATTTCTGAGTCTGAGACAAAAGGAGGATGAGAATGTCACAAAGTATGAGGCTAACTTTACAAGGTTAGCAAGGTATGATGGAGATTATATACGTAACCCAAGAAGTAATATTGATCGTTTCTTTGATGGGTTAAAACCATTTCTCTGTCGAGAATTAGTCTCACAATCCTTCTCGTCATATGAAGACATTGTCTCATGTGCTATCAAGATAGAGAAAGAATTCTCTAAGTCTTATGACTTTAAAGCAAATCAAGAGAAGAAGAGACCTGCTGATCAATCTGGGAATGGAAATAAGGGGAAGAAGGGAAAGGTTGAATATCCATCCTATGGTAAATGTGGGAAGAAACACCCCAGTACTTTCTTGAAGGGAATGGGTGTCTGTTACAAGTGTGGTGAGAAAGGCCACCAAGCTCGTGAATGCAAAGGAAAGAAGGAAGCTACCAATGTTCAATGATACAATTGCAGGGAGATGGGACATAATGCAAATGAATTTCCTAATCATCAGGGGAAATTACCTCAGAAAAGGCCAAGGGATCAAGTCCAACCTTATGCTATCACTACTGCTGAGGTAGAAGCTCCGAAAGACGTGGTGGCGGGTAATTTAATGGTTTCCTCAAGTTTAGAAAATGCATTATTTGATTCTGGATCATCACATTGTTTCATATCTTCCCAGTTTTATAAAAAAATTAGATATTTCCAATTTGATTTAACAAGGGAGTTGTCAGTTAAAACTCCTAAGGGAAGTATCATTGCAATAAAGTTTTGTTAATCAGTCCCCATTAGATCACATAAATGTTCTTTATCTGCTGATCTCATCGTCATATCTATGATTGAGTTTGATATAATCCTTGGTATGGACTGGCTTTCGGACTATGATGTAAAGATTTATTGTAAGAAGAAAGAGGTTATGATTCTTGCTGATGATGATGATAAGGAACACCTTATCTTTAGTGCAGAATCGTCACCACCTAATTCTTATCTAGATCCACCCCTAGTAGCTCAACTAAATTCAATTATTAGGGAGGAAGAGAATGAAATTACTATGGCTGAGGAAAGGAATGTTCAAATAGAGGATGTACCTGTTGTGAAAGAATATGTAGATGTCTTTCCGGAAGATTTACCTGGACATCCTCCAGAACGAGAAGTTGAGTTTTCCATTGATTTAATTCTTGGATCAAGGCCTATATCGAAGACCCCTTATAGAATGGCCTCTGTAGAATTAGTTGAACCAAAGAAACAACTAGAGGAATTGAGTAATAAGGGATTTATTCGCCCTAGTGTTTCTCCATGGGGAGCCCCTGTTCTTTTTGTTAAAAAGAAAGATGGATCTATGAGGTTATGTATCGACTCTAGGGAGATCAGTGCTATAACAATAAAGAACAAGTATCCCCTACCTCACATTGATGATTTATTTGACCAACTGCATGGATCTCAATACTTTTCAAAGATTGACCTTCGATCTGGATACCATCAGTTGTGTGTAAAGAAGGAATACATTCTGAAGACTGCATTTCGAACCAGGTACGGGCATTACGAGTTTACTGTAATGCCTTTTGGATTGACTAATGCACCCTCTATATTCATGGATCTGATGAATAGAGTTTTCAAGGAATATCTCGTTGAATTTGTGGTGGTATTTATTGATTATATCTTGGTATACTCTAAAATCTATGAAGATCATGAAAGTCACTTGCACATTATCCTGAAGACTCTGAGAAGACATGAATTATATGGGAAGTTTAGCAAGTGTGAATTCTGGCTTCATGATATTTCTTTTCTTGGCCATATTGTCTCTAAAGATGGAATCTCTGTTGATACTTCTAAGACCAAGGCAATCCAATAATGTCCAGCACCTACTAGTATAACTGAGGTACGCAGTTTTATTGGTTTGGCAGGTTATTATCGATGTTTCGTCCAGAATTTTGCCCGATTGGAAAACCCATTAACGAAGATCACACATAAAGGGGTTAAATTTGTTTGGAAAAAAGAGTTTGAATAATGTTTCAAAGAACTTAAGAGAAGATTAGTCAATGCTCCTATATTGACTCTATCATCAGGGAATGATGGGTTCGTTATTTATAGTGATGCATCAAAGAAAGGACTTGGTTGTGTCCTTATGAAGAATGATAGGGTTGTTGCCTATGCATCATGACAGTTGAAAATTAATGAGAAAAACTATTCTACTCATGATCTTGAGTTATCAGCTGTGATCTTTTCTTTGAAGATATGGAGGCACTACCTCTATGGTGAAAAATGTGAGATTTATACTGATCACAAGAGTTTGAAGTATATTTTCTCAAAAAAAGAACTCAACATGAGGAAAAGGAGATGGCTTGAATTACTCAAGGATTATGATTGTATGTTACACTACCACCCGGGGAAAGCAAACAAGGTGGCAGATGATTTGAGCAGAAAAGACCATGGAGTTTTGAACAATATGAGAATTGAAAGGGATCCAATTTTCATGGATCTAGTGAATATGGACATGGGAATAACCATGGAAGGTGAAACATCAATTCTTTTTCAAATGGTTTCCAAACCATCTTTACTAGAAAGGATTAAGATTTCTCAGACCGATGACGAAGAATTTCAAAAGAAGATTAAAGCTGTGAATGATGGGAGATTGAGAGACTTTGTGTATGAAGATAGAATTTTGAAATTCGGGAAGAGACTTTGTGTTCCCGATATACCTGATCTAAAAAGGGAATTGCTGGATAATGCTCATATTTCCAATTTCTGTATACACCCTGGGAGCACCAAAATGTATAGAGATTTTAAGGAACATTTTTGGTGGGACAACATGAAGAGGGAGATTGCTGATTTTGTGTCAAGATGTATGGTTTTTCAACAAGTGAAAGCTGGAAGGCAACAGCCGGGAGGAGTCATGCAACCTCTTCCCATACCGGAGTGGAAATGGGACAATATTACGATGGACTTTGTCATGGGGATACCAAATAATCCTAGAAGGAACGATGAAATATGGGTCATTGTTGATCGTCATACCAAGTCAGCACATTTTCTTGCTATAAGAGAAGATCTACCACTGGAACGTATAGCAAGACTATATATTGATGAAGTTGTGAGACTTCATGGAGTACCCCTATCGATTGTTTCTGATCGCGATCCCCGTTTTACTTCAAGATTCTGGAAAAGTCTTCAGAAAGCCTTGGATATTGAACTTCATTTGAGCACTGCCTACCACCCTTAAACAGATGGACAATGAGAACGAACTATTCAAACCTTAGAAGACATGTTGAGATCCTTCTCACTTGACTTTCAGGGTATATGGGATAAATATTTACCTCTGGTAGAATTTTCCTATAACAATAGCTTCCATTCGAGTATTCATATGGCACCATATAAAGCGTTATACGGAAAGAGATGTCGCACACCAACCTGTTGGGATGACGTTGGTGAAAGAAAACTTGTAGGCCCAGAACTGGTGGAGGAAATGATGGAAAAGGTGAAGGTAATCCAAAACCATATCAAAGCAGCTCAAAGTAGGAAGAAGATCTATGCTGATAATCGAAGGAAGGATTTGGAATTTCAAGTCGGTGATCATGTTTTCTTGAAGGTATCTATATGGAAGGGATTTATACGTTTTGGTAAGAAAGGTAAATTGAGTCCCAGGTACATCGGACCTTTCGAAATTCTAGAACGAGTTGGGGCTGTAGCTTACCGATTGGAAATGCCGACAAGTCTCTCCAAAGTTCACGATGTGATCCACATATCTCTGTTGGGGAAATACATGCCTGAACCAACGCATGTACTCACGTATGAGGAATTAGAACTGGAACTCGATCTATCTTATTGCGAAGAGCTCATCAGGATTCTTGATACGAGAGAACAAGTACTGAGAAACCGGACGACTTGTCTGGTAAAAGTCTTGTGGAGAAACCATAAGATGGAAGAGGCAATGTGGGAACCCGAGGAACTTATGATGAAGAACCACCTGATTCTTTTCAGGTGGTATTATTCTAGAAATTTCGAGTATGAAATTATTTGAAGGAGGGGAGAATGTAACACCCCAAGCTTCTACGGTACGCTTCTCTTGGAATAATGCGATAGCGTGTGTTGTACGCAACATCGAGTTCTAACACACCACAACCAATCAAACTAGCCGTTATGAATAGTAATACCTACTTTTTGAAATTATATATATTTTATATTTCAAAATGGACTTCATTTTTGGATTCAGAATATCAAAATTATCCTAAGTTTAATTTTTGTTATTTTTCTGAAAACTTTCAATTTTTATGAATAGTGAAAAATACTTAAAAACAACTTTTTTAATAAAAATAATTTATAGTGATAAATTATATTATTTAGTGGTTCTAAAGTATAATTAGAATATATTTTCACCATTTTATCCAATGGTGTTCATTATAATTAATTTAACTCTGAAATTGGACATAAACAATTGTCAATCTTTTGATATATATTGTTTCTTAAAAACACGCTATTTGTTGTGACAGCGGGAATTAATTATAAAATTAATTAATGCAACTTTTATGTTTGGAATTTTTTAAAATAGACATCATTTTTGAATTCAGAATATCAATTATAGCTTAGGGTAAAATTTCAGCATTGTTATGAAAAACTTCAATTTTGATGAATAGTGAAACTACTAAGTGGTAGTTAAAAAACCAAATTTTTCATAAAACTTAATTTTACCGCTTCTGTGATTGGAATTTAGAAAATCCGAGAGACACGGTTAATAACAAGTAGTAAAATGTTGTTCAATGAGATGAAAATAATTTTCGGTGAATAGTAACTTTTTACTTTTATTTACCACGGTTAAAAGTAAATAGGGTAATTAAGGGTAAAAATGATATTAATATTACCCTAAAATATGTCCTAATTCTATTGGACAAGTGTATCTCGACCAAAAACAACCTTAGGAATAAAATATTATCATTTAGGTCCACTTGGATTAGATTAGGACATTTATTATTATTTAATTCAAAGAAGAGTTAAAAGAGTTAAAATCAAAGTTTATTTACTAAAACATTTTTAATATAGGGTTATACATAAGATAAATTCGATTGTAAAAAATCATTAGAAAGATAAAACTATTTCCTACATAATGATATTTTATTTATAATTGTTATATATTAAATAATTTAATTTATTTATGACACAATGATGATGCAGTAATTACCATAATAGTGAAAAATTAAAATAATTAATATTATAAATACCCAAATAAAAATAATTTGAGACTTTTAATGAATTACAATAATTTTATAGTTTAATATGACATTTTAGTATTGACTTAAGTAACTTTTTTCGAAGTAATAATTCTGTTATGAGTTTCAGAAAAATCAATTATTGAATAGTGTCAAAATTGACATAAAAGAGTTTTTAAAAAATATATTATATTATTAATTGATATTAAATTTTTAAAAATATAAGATTAGGCCAAAAGACTTATATAATGATAGGTGTATCATTAATGGACCACTTGGGGTCACTTGGATGTATATAGTATGTTTATTAACCATATAATATAAAAATACAAAGAGACATTGTAAAAGTGAAACTAATTAACTAAGAGTTAATACTTAATGATAAGGTTAATATAGTAACCCAAACCTATATAAATTCTATTGGTTGAGTGGTTTTCGACCTATCCCCACCTTAAACTTTAAATAATCCACTTTGGAGCCATTAGAAACTGAATATGAATTTATTATAAAATAATATTTCTAGCTTTTCCAAAGGTGCCCCTCACCCCTCTTATAAAAGGGCACTCTCCATTCTCATTAACTCACACCTTCAAATCCTTTTGGCTCAGTCAAACTCTACCCGAATACTCTCTCAACATCCCTCACTTAATCCTAGAGGCCTTCCTTTAGTCATAAAGCTAGCCTAATATCCCTTTTGATCAAATCAAAAGGAAGAACCTGAAGAAGAGGTAATGATTTTACCACCCTTTTCCAAGTTCCTTTCTTCTTCCACTTCTTCCTTCATTGTTATTACCATTCGAAAATAATAACTCTAGTATCTTATATATAATGTGATGTTATTATAAATATGGTACAACCATATTCAGTATTCTATCCATCCTTTGAATAACACGTCACCATACGTGCGTACGTATGGCTTACCGTCTCCACGTCGTGGTGTAATTGTTATTCAATAGATTATTACTTGGATGGGTATAATAATGATGTGTAACTCATGTAAATAATAAATATAACATGATAATGATTCTATATATATGTTATACCATCCAATTATATATTATTTTAATATCAAAATAATGATATTGTCGCTCATGCGTACGTACGGACTACCGTCTCCATGATCGCGATAAGATTCATTCTCCATTGTATCCATTCAAGTATAATTCTCATTTTATGATTAATAATAGTATCTAAGGACCTGATATCATTCTTTATATGATTAAGATACAACCTATCCATGACAAACATGGCTTACATAACAAAACATATAATATAAAATGAGTAAGTTAACACCCGAAACGACGATAATTCTAAAATATTATCAACAAGGCAATGTTAAAAGATCATATATGATATCATATTATTATATATGATTCTTGTATAATTTAATAACAATTATTTCACCATTATACAGGAGGTTAACCTACCCTCAACCAAGGAAAAGTACAAGGTAAGGGTTTAGTTCGCAATCTCTTCATTATCTGAGGTTGTTTATATGTAATAATCTACTGGGATTCTTTTATCATCCACATCCATGTTTCTTAAAAATGTATTTCAAAACATTTTTACTATTTACTAGAATATGGTTTAAAGTAATTTATACCCTTGTTGACTTTTATAAGTGGTTTATAAAGGAATCTTTCTGTCGTTTTCCAAACAAGGTCCTTTTTAACCTTTTCGATAGAATTAAGGTAAGAATATTTTTTTAACTTGTACGGAAGGTACGGCTATTTTCCGCCGTTATAAAATCATCGAAGCTTCCCATAAAAGCTTATAAGAATATTTTCAAAGAAAATGTTTTATTTTATAAATATATGGCTCTTAAATGATTTCAAAATAAAAAGAGATATTTCTCTAAAAAGAGTTTTTATTTCATCTATGTCAACATCCTTTGATGGATTTTACGCTTATTTGAAGTTGATTTATTATGATACAAAACTTCTATATTGTATTGAATGTTTTGTGATATGTTTGACTGTGGATGTGTTATTTTTATACCATTCATGGTTTAGGGATGATGTATTTACATTTCGTATTCTAGTTTTAATACGAATGTTTATGTAATGTTTAAACCTTTTCATATGGGAATGCATTGGACTTAATATGTGACGGGTGGAGCCCGCTATAGCTCCTCGATGCATCGGTAGGTCTCATGAGACAAACTAGTGTCTTGGAACAAGGCCTTGACAAAATATTATTTATAGTCTTGGCACGAGGCCTTGGCTATGTGGTTATGATAGTCTGGCATTATGCATTCCATCATTATGAAAGTGGTTATTGATATTTCATGTGATTATTCGATTAGTATAATATCCATGTGAATAAGTAAATGGAATTATTTCATTTTATTTTTTCCATACTATGTTGAAGTTTGAGTTTAAAAGGATTTTGTTTTAGTTATACATTGCCTTAAATGTTTATTCTTATTTATGAAAGTTTCCGCTATATTGTTATCCTTACTGGGCATTTGAGCTCACCCCTTTTCTATGTTTTATTTCTCCCAGGATGTGAAGAAGTAAATTATGAATGACCTACAGGGATATTATGAGGGGATAATAGTGTAGACTATGGAGACAATATGATGTTGTTGTATTTTTTATTTTTATGATGTAATGTAAGACTTATAAATATATCTAGTGTTTCCAAGGATACTAAACTAATCGGTCTTTCGATATTTGATCTTTCTTGTGACCGTGCCATTGTTATTTAATAATGCACCGACTCAAGAAAACTGGGGTCAGGGCGTTACACTTCTAACATAAACCAATTCAGTTCAGGTCCACTTCTACATTGGAATAGTCTCCTCTTCATTTCGAACGGACCCCATTCCAATGGGGGGAATTTGTAGGGTCCTGAAAACTTTGACAAGGGAAGAAAATATTCCCACAATCACTTTTATTGAGGAAAAAAGCATTCCTACAAGTCTATTAAAGTGAATAGACTCAAATTGAATTCTGAATATCAGTAGAAACTTGAAGGAATGAAATTTCTCAAAGGAGTTTAATGTGGCATGTTTACCATCACCAGGAAGGGTTTGCAGACTGCATGAACTATAAAGCACCAGTCCACAGAACGACTTGATAAGTGTTGGCCCATAGAGCGATGTCCAGCGAACCCATTTGACCGCGAACTGCATCACTAAGGGAATCATGTGTGTAAATTACATCCACATACCATCATTCAAACTCAGCAGTTCGTGAACAAATAAAATTGGAAAGGTTCCGTAAACCATGAATCTCAAACCACACCCTCCCCAAACCCCAATTGACCATTTCTTCGATGGATCTAGATATCTATTCATGGGCTTCCACCAATGTTGTCGCATTCCCATAGATACGATTTACCCATTTCTCTATAAAAGGAGAAAAAAAGGAATTAAGATAGGATGGATGAAGTAAGCATGGAGGAGACCCCATCGTTTGGAAAAAAGAATTTGGAGAGGATTCTAGATTCATTCTTAAATCATCAGCAAAGACCGAATTACAAACCACATTTTCCATAGGTATAGCCAGTCACAAACCATAAAACGAAGAAACTTATTAATAATGGGAGAACCGCAAACCCAATTGGTTAAATAATGATCCACATATTCCTCACGGATGAAATTCATGCGAATGGTAGTCCCCAGGAACCTCCTTCGATATGGTGTTCTGTATAGTGTATCGCTATGCAGATTTATCCTAGCGCCACGTACTGCATCAGTACGTGGATGAAACCCAAAGCAGCCCGACAGACCGCTTTCAGGACCATGTACCTCTATGGTATGCGATGGTCCATTCCCAAGCCTGCGTACTACTCTGGAACGCGGACGACCCCTCTACCCACATACCACTATGGTATGTGAATATCCCCAATCACACGTAAGAAAATAGTATGCGGAATGGTGTGTCTTTGGGTATTCTTTCCTCTGGTTCCAATCTCGCCCCTCCATTACCATCCAGTCCTCCATAGCCCCTCCATGAACCAGTTCCCCAACATCAGTCCAAAGCCTCCTCCAAAGACACTAGACCCGTATGATCAGATCATCAGGCACATCAGTATGCCTATTTGAGTCTACATACCCATGGTAAGTGGAGTCACGAAGGATCTCCTCACAATAGTTTGGACTCCAAGGATGTATGTAAGTCTACATTCCCATGGTAACCCAGATTCCACCCTTGGGATGCTAATGTGAATCTCCCCAATCTAGGGGTTAAGGGTGATCACTTGATTTTACATTCAATGAGGAACATTGATTAGTCAAAGGAGTCATATTCTATCCTCCTTTCGATGAGAGTTGACATTCCCCCCCTTTTCCAAAACACATTTTGGGGCACTCCCACTAAGGTAAGTCCCCAATATTTCGAGGTCCGAGCAGCATGACCTCTAATGTCATCCCACATTAAAAGGTTCATTTCTCTGCACCCTCACCCATGGTCGCCCCAACCTCTTCTGTCATAGGCCCACCCTCTCCCATTAGTAGGAGAGGAAGTGTGTGGCTGGTTGGATGTCTCACATCCTCTTCTTTCTCACACCGAGCATGACTCACTTAGCCTTAGAGATTTTTGATGATTATAACATCCATACAATTATGAACTATGAGAACTATAATTCTTGATCAATCCAGGATATGTAGGACACCTTCTTGAAGGCCCAAGCTCAAAAGGGTTCCCTTCCGAAATGGGTCACCCAACCATGTCCCCTCAAATCGGTAGCTCCCACTCGTAAGCCCCATGTTTCCCGAACTATGTGGGCTATGATTCCTCTCCCGAGGATACATAGGAAGACCATCTTATGGGTCCAATCCCAACATCAAGTCACCTTCCATCCCCACAAGATGATGATAAACTTCAGATTGCCTTATTATATGACTTAAGTCAGTATTATCTTCATAGCATCAAATTCGTGTATGCCTATGATGATCTTGCAAACCAGGGGTAGCCTATGGACACACTCTTTAGGAATGAACTAAGGATTAAAGAACTTATTAACATGACTTAAATCTATAAGATATCCCCAAAATAGGCAATAATACCCCCAAAGGGTGCAATGATCCAGAATTCACATCCTCTCGATCAATGGAGTCCTTAAGTGTCACTGGCCAAATAATCATCCAATGATCACCTGAATTTGGAAAGCAGGTCCATGAATCATGGATACCAGGGCCACTGGGTGTTTCTATCTCCATGAATAAACTCATTGGAGACCATCAGAGGAAGTTATATTCTAAGAGCACTGATTGTACAAATAATCAACCCCATGAAATCGCTCGCTGGGACCATTTGACTACAGAACCTTATTTGCAATAAATAAGGGATAAACTTCCCAGTCCCCACGGGGTTAATCTAGTCCTCCTTTAAAGTATGATGATGAAAATCAGGTTGAAACAAAATATGTAAAACTGTCTTTACAATAAGAGATGGGTGATTATTCTCATCAGACTATTTGGTCTTATCCCTAAACGCCCCACCTTGGGTCAAAACAAGTGCTAAAGAAAGTGCTGATAAATTTAACCGTTTATCAGTGCTTTATTTTTAACACTGATAAGGGGTCACTTTATTAGCACTTTATTTTTAACACTAATAAAGGGTACCCTTAAAAACATTATTTTTAACATTCATAAAGAGTACCCTTTATTAGCGTTTTATTTTTAGTGCTCATAAAGGGTACCCTTTATGAGCGTTATATTTTTTAGGGCTCATAAAGGAATCCTTTATAAGTGTTTTTTAGTGTTGATAAAGGTCTGAATAAATAAAAAGAAATAATTAAAAAATAAAAAATGTGTAAGGACCCGACCCTAGTTTCCCAGAGCTGGTGCCTTATTTTATTACATTGGCATATAAACAAGGAATATGTATCTCGAAAGACCAAGTAGTTTAGTAGATTTTGGAAACAAGGTAGATATATAAGTTTAAAATTACATAATTAAGGTAAATACCACACTAATTTATTCCATTTGAAACATCCAAGTCTCCTAGATTATGCTTGCAAGTCACTCATAATTAACTTCTTCATATCCTGGGAAAATGAGACATAAGAATGGGGTGTGCTCAAATTCTCAGTAAGTGTAAGCAATACAACATAAGATAACATGAACATAAACATTAGCCAAGTTGAATAATTTAAAACACATGCCTTTATAAATAATAAACTTGAACACATTATGGCATGAATATGAGCTGAGTAAATAATGCCACAATAAAACATAATAATTGGTATTCTACTAGTTTAATAACCACATGAACATTAAATTACTAGATTCATAATTAGAGAAGTACATATTTATGACATTATGAAATATTTTTTCAAGGCCTTGTCCAAGGAATCTAAAAATGATTAAGGCCTCATCCAAAACCATCTATCAAATTGGGAAAGGCCTTGTCCAATTCCACGTCTATTTGTCTCATGAGACCTACCGATGCATCGAAGGGCTATAGAAGGCCCTAAACATCACATAATAAGTCCAATTCACTCCTCATATGATTAGGGATAAACATAAACATCATATACATTCATATTGAAACTATCATATGAAATTTAACTAACTTTCCCCAATCATTAAACATAAAACACTAACCATTTTGAGTAATATGGTGAATTGTTTTAGGATAGATCATCCACAATAAAATTAATCATAAACCATTCAATAAAATATGGTATATGACATAATAAATGATTAAATCCAATAATACAAAATGATCAACAAGAGTGTTGAATCATATGAAAATACTCTTATAAAATCATTAAGCAATTCTTGAGATAAATACTCTATTATTTTGAAAAGAAGAGTTATTTTGAAAAACAATTTGAATAAAACCAGAAGTTAAGTAAGGTAGTATTTTAATAATAAAATGATTGATTTTATAAAGATAATTGTTTCCAAAAAAATAGAATATAGAGTTCCCTTGAAAATAGGTAAGAATTTAAGAAATTCCCTTGAATCGGGCTTGTATTTTGGAAACAATTTTGAAAGTTCCTTTTAGAACATGTATCTATCCATAAAATAAGGAAGGGTTTGGGTTGGTAAACATATATATAATAATAAAACATATTTTATGAAGATTATGTAATAATACACAATAATTTCATTGAATTAATTAGACAATAAAAGTAACCCGAATGAAAATGGAGGTTTGGGTGAGAAAACCCTCACCTTAAGTCCGAATGTGTTCCACTCTTGATCTTAAGGTCCTGGAATATGAAATTATACTCATTAATAACTTAATTAATAACCTATTAGACATTTATTTAGTTTATCATAATTTTTTTAGTAAATTTATGCCCTTATTGATAAGTTATAATATCGAATTCCGTCGTTATGGAGTGTTCATTTTCTTGATTTTCATAACCAGTTCGCTTGTTTTTAAGTAATGGAGTTCATGTAGGATGGTTGTAAATATATATAATTAAAATTACATATTATTTATGAACATAAAGATGTTTTAATGGTTATTTATATCATTTGGTTACATGGAATTAGGATGAATCATTATATGACAACCACTTCGATTATTTGAAGGTATTTGGATTATTGTGAACTATTTTTGTCATAAAAATTAATAATATGTACATATATTGGTTCCTGAATATTAATTAGGTTATAATACATATATTATATTCTGGTTCAACCATAAAAATGGTTTCATGGAAAGTAGTGAAGGAGAAATTGAAGAATGAAACTTGGTCGTCCACGAAGGTTATAAATTGGAACCTCATGGACGTTGATTTCGTTTATAAAAATAAAATTGAGGGAGTAAGAATATCGATTATGGTTCTTCCATTCACATGATATAATTCAAGTATATATATTATACTGGATTTATCATGGTCATTTTTATAGAGGAGGTGAGGAGAGGATAAAAAAAGAAGATAAATTGAAATGAAACTAAATGAAAAAGAAGGGTGCTTTACCTCTTGAAATAACATCCTTGAGAACCTCCTTAAGGGAAGGGGTTTTGGTCTTTTTGCAAGACCAAGAGCTTCTTGGAAGTTAGTAGTGACTAGGTAAGGGTAATTGGGAAGATATTTGAGGAGATTCAAGGCTTAGAGGAGTGACGAGAAGAGGGAGTGAGGGGGGTTTTATATTGGAGGAGAGGGGTAAATTTTGAATATTTTATTCATTATTTTATTATTTCCATAAATGCAACCAATAGTGTTGTTTCATGTGACCACTAATAGTAATAAGTGCATGTGAGTTCGAACCAAGTTGCCTTACATCACTTATGATGTCATAAATAGTGTATTTAACTAATAATTTGAATATACTATATTTTACCGTATTTCACTATTTATAAAAAAAATCAAGAATTTCAGAAAAATCCCAAAAATTCACCCCTACAATTTTTTGATATGTAGAATTAAAAAATGAACTAAAATTTTCAGAATATAATTTTCTAAATGTTATTAATTTAATTTTTAAATAAAATCATAGTTAATTCTAAAATTAACAATTTTAAAGGTATAATTAGTTTTATATCGCATTGAAAATTTAATTATGATCTCATTATCTTATTACCTTAAGAAAATAAAATAATACCATTATTTACTATTAATAAGGGTCATCTTACCATTCATATTACTATTCGTAAGGGTATCTTACTTTTTACCAAAAATCAAGTTTGTTCTATCAGACTCTAAATGACTTACTGATCACAACTCTAGATGACCATTTTTCGAAATTCAAAACATAATAGAGGAAAAGTTGTGTTTAATGGATAGATTATAAAATTAATTTAATATTTATTTTCAAAACCTTCGGTTGTTACATTCTTACCTCCTCACAAAAAATTCATCCTCAAAATTCACAAAATGTTACCTAAAAAGATCCAGGTATGTATTCAACATAAGCTCATTAGGATCTCATGTTGCTTCCTCCATCTTATGGTTCATCCAAAGAACCTTTACTAGACGAGTCATCCGATTTCTCAATACTTGTTCTCTGATATCAAGAATCTTGATAGGATCTTCAAAATAAGACAGATCATTCTCGAGTTCTATTTTTTCATAGGTGAGAACATGTGTTGGGTCTGGCATGTATTTCATTAACATTGACACGTGGAACACATTGTGAACTTTGGAGACACTTGGTGGAATTTCCAAATAGTAAGTTACGACTCCAATTCAGTCCATAATTTCAAAAGGTCTGATGTACCTGGGACTTAAATTTCCCTTCTTTCCAAATCGTATAATACCCTTCCATGGATATAACTTTAAAAAAACATGTTATCCTTCTTGAAATTCCAAATCCCACCTTCGGTTATCAATATAGATATTTTACCTACTTTCATCTATTTTGATATGGGTTTGGATAATCTTCACTTTTTCTGTTGTTTCATTAACAAGTTTTGGGCTTATGATCTTTCTTTCACCAACATCATCCCAACAAGTTGGTGTATGGCATATCCTTCCATATAACGCTTAATATGGTGCCATATGAATACTTTAATGGAAGATATTGTTATAGAAAAATTCTATAAGAGGTAAATAATGATCCCACATACATTGAAAGTCAAGTGAACAAGACCTCAACATGTCTTCCAAAGTTTTAATTGTCCATTCTGATTGTCCATCAGTTTGTGGGTGGTAGGTAGTGCTCAAACGAAGATTAGTATCTAGGGACTTCTGAAGAATTTTCTAGAATTATCATTTAAAATAGGGATCACGATCAGAAAAAACTAATAAGGTTACATCATCAAGTCTGACAACTTCATTAAAATATAGTCTTTCTAAACATTCAAGTGTTGAATCTTCTATTATAGAAAGAAAATGTGCTGATTTTTTAAGATGTTCAACAATGAACCATATTGAATAATTCTTTCTTGGATTATTTGGCAGCCTCATCAAAAATTCCATTTTAATAGAATCCCATTTCCACATAGGAATAAGAAGGGGTTGCATGACTCCTCCAGGATGTGGTCTTCCATCCTTCACCTGTTGACAAACCAAACATCTCGAAACATAATCAGCAATCTCCCTTTTCATGTTTTCCCACCAAAAATGTTCCTTCAGATCTCTATACATATTTGTGCTACCAGGGTGTATAGATAAATTAGAGCTATGATCAGCGTCCAATAGTTCCCTCTTTTTCTCAGGAATAGAGGGAACACAAAGCCTCTTTCCGAATTTCAAAATGCCACCTTCATATACAAATTCAATCAACGTCCCATCATTTACATCTTTAATTATATTTTGAAACTCCTCATCATCATATTGAGAACTTTTTATCCTTTCCAGTAAATAAATTTTGGTAACCATTTGAAAATGTAGTGATGTGTTACCTTCCTTGATAATTTCCATATCCATCTTTACTAGATTCATGAAAAAAGGATCCCTTTCAACTCTCATCTTGTTCAGAATTCTGTGGTCCTTTCTACCCAAAGTGTCTACCACCTTATATTCCTTCCCCATGTGGTAGTGTATTGTGAAATTATAATCCTTGAGTAGATCAATCCATATCCTTTGTCTCATGTTGAGTTATTGTTGTGAGAAGATATATTTTAAACTCTTGTGATCTATATATATCTCACATTTTTTTCTATAGAGGTAATGTATCCAAATCATCAGAGAAAAGATTAACATTGATAACTCAAGATCATGAGTTTGATAGTTTTTTTCATGAATTTTTAGCTTCCTAGATGCATAGGAAATAACTCTATCATTCTGTATAAGGTCACAAATAAGTCCTTTCTTTGATGCATCACTAAAGATCACAAATACATCATTCCCTGGTGGTAGAGTCAAGATTGGAGCATTCACTAACATTCTCTTCAATTATTTAAATCATTCTTCACATTCCTTTGTCCATATGAACTTAACCCCCTTTTCATGTAAGCTTGGTTATTGGGTTGGCTAAACAGGTGAAGTTCTGAATGAAACACTGATAATAACCTGCTAAACCAATAAAACTACATACCTTAATTATATTCATTAGAGTAGGCCATTCTTTCCCTCTATTCCATCTCTTATATCTCTTCCTCCTCCTTTGTGTTTTGGATTAACAACCACCACTAATCCTCATCTTTTGATAAATGATAAACTACCATGATGACCTTATCTCTTTCATTACATCCCAAAGTGAGAAATATCTTCTCTAGGGAACTTATCCACTGTTCAGCAACAAATGGGTTTGTAGTCCCATTGAATGATGGAGGTTTTTGTCACATAAAGAAATCTAACAAAGACCCTTCACATGGAGGATACAGATGCTCCATATGGGTAAGGATATTGTTCATAACCTTATTAAGTTTTCCCTATATAGTTATAAGTTGATTTGTACCAGTCGCAGCACAAGATCCTACATCATTATATTGCGTTGGAGGAAAATCCCTACATGGGATACGCCTGTTCATGTGGTTTCCATTTCTTCCAATAGGTGCCATTTCTAGATGATGGAATACAATAGATTAGGTTATGAATCATAATGTATAATCTTAACTGAACAAAATAATTAGCATAAATTGAGATCCTACTCATGGGTAATACCATAATCACAAAAATGGTTTCTTTGAGGAAAAATTTACATTTAAATCCTTCATAATGGCTTGTAAAAAAAATTTGAATTATCCTAAGAATTTCCCCTGAGAGTTTCAATACATAGAGTGAGGAAAGGTCCATTGTCATGTACCAGAATACCCTAGGTCAAGGTCGAAACTCTTTTTCAGAGTTTTCACTCCTAGGTACATCTGTGCCAGATCCACCTCTACCTATTTGTATCCAGACAAGGATGTATTTTCTAAAAAGATTCACATAATCTATTCCTTACCAAAATACTATGATATTATTGTATGATTATACTCAAAGACTATCTTAGGGATCTTCTCCCTAATCAACATTTTCTAAATCTATTTTCAATGTTTTCTACTAAACATCTTCTAATACCAACTGTAAGGACCTGACCCCAGTTGCCCGGAGGTGGTGCCTTATTTTATTACATTGGTATATAAACAAGGAATATGTATCCCGAAGGACTAAGTAGTTTAGTAGATTTTGGAAAAAAGATACATATATAAGTTTAATTTTACATCATGAATGGAAATACAGCACTAATTTGTTCCATTAGAAATATCCAAGCCTCCTAGATTATTCCTGCAAGTCACTCATAATTAACTTCTTCATATCCTGGAAAACTAAAACATAAGAAAGGGGTGAGATCAAATTCTCAATAAGAGTAAGAAATATAGAAGAAGATAAAATCAAAATAAACATTAGGCAAGGTGAATAATTGAAAACACATGCCTTTATAAATAATAAACTTGAACGCATTATGGAAGGAATATGAGATGAGTAAATAATGCCATAATAAAACACAATCATAAATGTTCTAATAGTCGAATAACCACATGAACTTTCAATTACTAGCTTCATAATGAGGGAAGTTCCTAATCAAAAAATTCTAAAACATTTTTTCAATGCCTCGACCAAGACATCTAAAAATGATTAAGGCCTTGGCCAAAACCATATATCATGTTTGAAAAGGTCTCGACCAATTCCACGTCTATTTGTCTCATGAGACCTACCGATGCATCAAGGGGATATAGTGGGCCCCACCCATAAAATAATAAGTCCAATGAATTCCTAATAAGATTTTTGATAAAAAAAACAACATATACATTCATATTGAAACTCTCATATGAAATGTAATTAACTTTCCCCAATCATTAAACATAAAACACTAACCATACCAAGTAATATGGTGAATGGTTTTAGGATAGATCAACCGTAATAAAATTAGTGATAAACCATTAAATAAAATATATTATATGACATCATAAATTATTAATCCCAATAATACATAAGAATAAATAAGAGTATAGAATCAGACAAAAATACTCTTATAAAATCATTAAGCAATTCTTGAGATAAATCCTCTTTTATTTTGAAAAGAAGAGCTCTTTGGGAAAATATTTGTGTAAAACAAGAATTGAAGTAAGATATTATTTTCATAATAAAATGAGTGATTTTATAAATTTAATGGTTTGAAAAAACAGATTATAGAGTGCCCTTGAAAATAGGTAAGAATTTGAGAAATTCCCTTGAATCGAGCTTGTATTTTGGAAACAATTTTGAATGTTTCCTTTAGAACGTGTAACTATTCATAAAATAAGGAAGGTTTATGGTTGGTAAACATATATATAACACTGAAACATATTTTATGAGTATTATATAATGATATAAAATAATTTCATTGAGGTAATTAGACCATAAAAGTAACCAGAATGAAAATGGAGGTTCGGGTGAAAAAACCCTTATCTTAAGTCTGAATGTGTTCCCCTCTTGAACTTAAGGTCCTGTAATATTAAATTATACTCATTAATAAATTAATTAATAACATATTATAAATGTATTTAGTTTATCAGAATTCTTTTTATTTCATTTATGTTCTTATTGATAAGTTATAATATCGAATTTCGTCATTCTTGGGTGTTCGTTTTCTTGATTTTCATAATCGGTTCACTTGTTTTTAATTAATAGAGTTCATGTGGAATGGTTGTAAATATACAGAATTAAAATTAAATATTATTTATGAACATCATGAATTTTTAATGGTAGTTTATATAATTTGGTTACATGGAATGAGGAAGAATCATTAGATGACAACCACTTCGATTATTTTGCAATATTTGGATTATTATGAACTAGTTTTATCATAAAAATTAATAATATGTAAATATATTGGTTCATGAATATTAATTAGGTCATAATACATATATTATAGTCTATTTAAACCATAAAAATGGTTTCATGACCAGTTGAGAAGGAGAAATTGAAGAATGAAACTTCGTCTTCCACAAATGTTATAAATTGGAACCTCATGGATGTTGATTTCTTTTATAAAAATTAAAAGGAGGGTGTAAGAATTTTGATGATGGTTGTTCCATTAATATGATATAATTATAGTGTATAGATGATATTGTAGTTATCATGGTCATTTGGACAGAGGAGGTGAGGAGAGGATAACAAAAGAAGATAAATTGAAATGAAACTAAATGAAAAAGAAGGGTGTTTTACCTCTTGAAATAACCTCCTTGAGATCCTCCTCAAGGGAAGGGGTTTTCATATTTTGGAAAGTCCAAGAGCTTCTTAGATGTGGGCAGTGACTAGGTAAGGGTAATTGGTGATATAATTGAGGAGATTAAAGGCTTAGAGGAGTGAAGGGAAGAGGGGGGGGGGTTATAGTGGAGGAGAGGGGTAAATTTTGAATATTTTATTTATTATTTTATTATTTTCATCAAGGCAACCAATAGTGTTGTTTCATGTGACCCCTAATAGTAATAAGTTCATGTGCGTTCGAACCAAGTGTCATTACATAACTTATGATGTCATAAATAGTGTATTTAACTGATAATTTGAATATACTATATTTTACCGTATTTCACTATTCATAAAAAATTCAAGAATTTCAGAAAAATCCCAAAAATTCACCCCTACCATTTTTCAACTTGTATAATTCTAAAATGACCTCCATTTTTCAAAAATAATTTTCTAAATATTATTAATTTAATTTTTAAATAAAATCATAGATAATTTGAAAAAAAAAATAATTTTAAAGGAATAATTGGTTTTACATCACATTGAAAAATTAATTAAGATCTCATTATCTTATTACCTTAAGAAAATAAAATAATATCATTATTTACTATTCATAAATATCATATTACTATTCATAAGAGTATATTACTATTCACCAAAAATCAAGTTTGTTCTATCAGAATCCAAAGGACTTACTGATCACAACTCTAGATGACCATTTTTCAAAATTTAAAACATAGTAGAGGTAAAGTTGTGTTTAATGGATAGATTATAAAATATATTGAATATTTATTTTCAAAACCTTGGGATTTTACAAAATGATTTTATTAAAAAAAGTATTAAAATTTTTATTAATTAAATAAATATTGATAAAAATGAATAAATTAATTATACTATATATAAATTATAAATACTTATAAATAGTATGTATTAAATATGAATATATATGAAAAATTAAAATTATAGAAATGAAAATTAAAAATAAGTAAATTGAGAAAAATATTAAACATTTTATTAATTAGATGATTATTGCTAATGTTAATAAATATTATATATTAAATATATATATATATATATATATATCAATTTATATAAATATGATTTATATAATACAAAATATTATTTATACTTTACATTAAATAGTAATATATTTAGTGAATAATGGTTTATAATTAAAAATTAATATGAATTAAAAATATTGACTAATTACATCGAGTAATGGACATAATTGAATGTCGTTTGATTTTTCAACTTATAACATAGATCAAAAGTATTATATTGATTTCACATATATGTAATTAAGGCTTTTTATATATATATGTGCACATAAAAATATATTTTTTTGAAATTTAATCATTTTATATTATTTATGTTATATATATTTATTTACTAGTTTTTATTACTTTCAATATTTATACATATTTATTTCAATATATATCCATTTTTTTAATGACTTATATTAATCAAACTTATCAAAATTTTCAATATTGTACTCATTTTTAATTAATCAATTTTACTCATTCTTAACATGCATGAACTTAATATTAAAAAATCATTAATAATGTTAGAAAAACATTTATAAAAATAATTGTAAATAAATATATATTTACTATTTTTATACATTTATAATTATAAATAAATAAATAATATTTGTTTAAAAGTATTTTTATTATTTTAATAATTTATTATAAAATTATAAAAAAAATTTAAATAATGAATATATTTACTATGTATATATATAAATATATAAATATATATAATGATATAAATATACATAATGATTTAAATATATATGATGATATACATATTATTTAAAAAAAAGTATTTATATAATAATAAATAATTAATTATTTATTTAAAGAATTATAAAATTATTATTTTATAAAAATTATTATAATAATTATTATAATTATATATTATAATTATACATTTTTTTAAAAATAATTATTTTTTTAAAAAAATATTATAATTATATATCAATGCTAAAAAAGCAATGATAAAATCAATCTTTTTTAGCGCTAAAACATTAGCATTGATAAAGGTTGATTTTATCAGTGGGTTTTTAGCAGTGATAAATCTCTATCTTTATCAGCGCTTATTAAATTAGCACTAATAAAAGGTATCTTTATCAACGTTTTTTTGACGCACTAACAAAATTGTCATAATCTATTTTAGGAACCTTAACCATCACGAACCAGTTCGCAATATCCAAATCTCTCCATGGAAGCGACCTATTGTCGGTGCTCCTCATTGTCGAATCCAAGCTTGAATCTAGGCTAGAATCAGGGCTCCAACTATTCCAAGTCTCAAATCCAAGTCTTGAGCGATTCAAGGGTTGAACAAAACCACAACTTGAACGAAATCCAGGTTTTTCAATATCTCTAATTTCCCTCAATTATCCATGAAAACTTCTCATTCTGCACCTGCATGTCCCAACAAGTCCAGTTGCACTATCGTATAATAAAAAAACACAGAATTCAATGTTTTTAGATACATTCAAGTATCGTCTTCACCGATATCATGTGGCTCTCCTTGGGATGACATCGGTACTATGAAACTTCAAATATATCAAACCCAATGTTGGGTAATGTTGTTGTGAGCTATAATAGGCTCTCAATACCTATATTCCATGACATATACCTATTTTTAATCATTAAATTTTAAAAAATTCATCCATATAATGGTCAGTGTTATCATTGGTTTTGAATATTACATTGTAAATCACATGGATGATGAAATATCTGACATCATTGGAGTCTTATTATGTCATGCAACAATTGGAACTGAGAGGGTTGAGTGAGGAGGAACTGAAATATAGGGTTATCCCCATATATTTAAATGGTAATTTTGGATTTTGTTTCCAAAAAATGAATGATGAAATATCTAACACATGGGAATAACTATATAATGATTTTTCATGAATTTTTTTCCTATGATAATAAGAACTAAAATATGGTGTAAAATTAATGGATTTATTTAGGGTGACTGTGAACCATTTCATGAGTCTTAGGATAAATTTAGGGGTCACTTATGAAATATAAAAATCAAAATATTTTGATGAATATGTAAAGTACGACGATAAAAACATTTTATAGCTTTGATTTGATGACTTTTTTATTTAACTACTTGAAAAAATATAATGTGTTCAGTTTTTAGTTTTTAAATATTTCAATTTGAATTTAAATAATATGACTTAAATTATTTAAAAATAAAAATCAAAGTGGTTTAAGTTTCTATAATCCTTAGACTATATTATACATGAAAAACTGATTTTGAGATAAAATGTAATTAATATTTTGATTTTGGTTGTTGAAATATAGTTAAAAAATAAACAATTGGAATGAGTCATTTTATAGGAAAAACCTCAACATTGTGGTGTTTTAAGAAAAAAACACTTCCTTACATGTTTTATAAGAAGAGTGCATTTTTGATAGAGTTTATTTTTCTCAATCCTTTAGGATTGATCAAAAAGTTTGTAAATTTGATATTTTCTGTGAAAAATATTGTTTTTAATGAGAAAATTTTTCTATTATTTAAATTTTAAAAAATATTTTAAATAATTCAATAATAAATCTTATACCAATATATTTAACTAATTTTTATAAAATAAAATATTAACATTTATTGTTGTAAATTTAATAAATAAGTTTTAATAGAATCTATTTTGTTGAAATAAAAATTATTTTAATGGATAAAATCATTACACATTTAGAATCCCACTTAAAATCAACTTTATTAGTTTAGATTTAATAATTTAATTTCATGCTATGTTTACTATGGATTCTTAATTCTTTTTAATTTTTATGGTTTACTATCATAAACTTAAATCAATTTTTTATGTCCTTCTAGTGGTAATATGATTCCCCACAGATGTGACTGCCTCAATTAGATTAAATAAAAAAATTAATTACAATACATTACCATGACCTTTTATATTAATATTTTTATATAATTAATACAAAAAAATTAAATAAAAAACTCATTTATTTTTAAAATAATGGATATCTTTTGGAACAATATATGAAACAACTTGATCTATAAGAATCCTTCATTGTTCTTATTCAGATTTATCTCATCATGTTACATTATTCTTATTCAAATCATGATCCTCGTGCATAGATTTGATCCAATTATCATCCTTGTCAGCCTCTCCAAATTATTTAGGTTTTAATAGGAAAAAATGAGTTTTCTTAGAGCCTTAATCCTCTGAGTTTTTATTGAAACATTCCAATCACAAATGACATTTTATTCATTGATTCAAACATTTCTTTTATTTATTATAGTTGATAAAAATATATCCATGTTTAAAATGATAACCCACACATTAATACTTCTTATAAAATAGGTAAAGGCAGTGAGCTTATTTATAAAAGAGAAATACAATGATCCTTTCCACTGAAAGTGGTCAAGAGAAAGAGATATAGGGAGTGACCCTTAGGAATGTAGTGAGAAGACCCTAAATCTTGTAAAGGCAGTGAGCCTCTTTATATAAGTGATCTATACCAAACCTTGTAATTTAGTAATGAGCATTATTGGATTTGGTATAATTGGCACATTTTCATTGTATGATCATTGAATGTAGCCCAATGAGTGTGAAACAAGTAAAAATAATTTTTTCTTGTGTATGATTTTATTTCTGTTCATATATTTCTTTTGGAAGAAGATGGAATAGTGTTTTGTTTAACGACGAATCTAGATCAGGAGGGGTGGTTGTTTTAATATATCATACATTTATTCACCCCCCTCTTAGTATATTTAACCTAATTGGGCTAATACTTTTAATAAGATCAAAATGTTCACTTGTAATGGGATTAGTAAAAATATATACTAATTTATTTTCTATAGTGATAAATTCAAGATAAATATTACATTTTTTGTGTGTGATATCTTTGAAAACAATTCCTTAAGTCTATATTCTTTTTTCACGAATGATTTATTGTATTCTTAGAAATATTGATTTCACTAGTGTTATCACATCTAATTGATACTTGATTATAATTGAATTCAAAATTCATTAAGGTGTGTTTCTACCACAAACATTGTTCACAATAAAACTAATATATTCTTCTTCTACAGTAGATAGTGCAATAGAGTGTTTCTTCTTACTAGACTAGGATACTAAGAATTATCATAGAAAATGGAAATTTTCGGAAGTAATATTCCTATATTGTCTACAACCACAAAATTCAACATCATAATATGATATTAAATTGAAATCATATGTTTTTGAAAAAATTAAGGAAAGAGAAACCATTCCTTTTAAATATCTTAAAATACCCTTGTCACCTTTGAAATATGATTTTTTAGGATTATCATGAAATCTAGAACAAAAACATTTAGAAAACATAATATGTGGTCTATTAATAGTCAAATACAATAAAATCCTAATTATTCTTCTGTAAAACTTATTTTTAATTGGTTTCCCAGCTTCATCCAAATGAAGTTTTTGATCATAACTCATAGGGGTATTATATACTTTACCAATTTAAATTAGAAACATTTTATGTAAGTAAATTATGTATTTTCCTTGTTTTAACACATTTCTAATGTCCTTTTGATAAATTTGAAAACCTATAAAATAATTTAACTCACCCATTATGCTCATTTAAAATTCTCTTTGTTTATGTTTTGAAAATTCATTACACAAATTTTTATTTATAGAACAAAAAATTGAATTATCAACATATATATATACTAAAAAGATATCTGAAGATGGAATTTTCTGAAATAATTTATGATATTACTTACCTAATGAAAAATCATTTGATAAACGAAAAGAAATTAAATGTTCATACCAATATCTAGGTTCTTATTTAATACCATAAAGTGTGTTGGTGTGTTTAAAAACTAATTTTGGAAAATGAGGATTTTTAAAACTAAGAGGTTGTTCAACATAGAATTATTCCATTAGAAAACCATTTATAAAATAATATTTTACATCCATATAATAAAATTTAAAATTAATATAATATGCATAGGCTAAAATAATCCTAATGTATTCCAACCTAGCTACCGATGAAAATTTTTCCTTATAGTTTATACGTTATTCTTGATTATAACCTTTAGCTTCTGATATAGATTTGTTTTAGTTATCACAACATGAACATATTTCTTATTCCAAAAAACCATTTTTCCTATAATAGGATAGTGAGAGGGTCTATCGACTAATTCATATACCTCGTTCCTCTTGAATTGGTTTAATTACTCTTGCATTGATACAACCCAACTTTTATCCACTAAGGATTGTTCTATAGACTTAGGTTCTAGCTGATATAAAAAGGTATAAAACTCTACAAGGTTTCCTATACTTCTATAGCACTAATCACTTCATCTAAACTTCCAATAATAGTTTCTACAGGGTGGTTCTTATGGTTTCTAAGTCATCAAGTTAGTACACTTTCAGGTTCACTGGCATCCAACCCTTCAAGATTTGGTTTTAGAAAATGAAGTTCCAACTATTCATAATTTTTTTTATCAAAAATAGGTTTAAATATCATGTTATTAAAAGAATCACTTAGTTCATCAATTTGAGTTACTTTGTGATCAAAAGGATAAATTTTATAAAATTTCACATGAGTTTATTATTTAACAATCTTTGATCATTTATTGAAAACTCTACATTCTTTTTATGTAGTAGAATATCCTAGAAATATTCCTTCATCGACTTTTTGTTCAAACTAACCAAGATTGTCCTAAGTTTTTAGAATATAAACCTCACATCCCAAAACCATAAAGTATCCAACTTTTGGATTTCATTTATTCTATAACTAATAATCTATTTTCTTTAAAATAGGTAAAATTAGAACTTTGTTTATGAAATAACATATTATATTCACAAATTCATCCCAAAAATGAGTAGGCAGGTTATATTCACATAACTTAGTCCTAGTAATCTGTTGGAAAGTCATACCCCTCCTTTCAATAACACCATTATGTTGATGTGTCCTAGGGGAAGAAAAAGTTTTCTTGATTCCATTTTTGAAAAATAGGCATTGAACTCATGGTTTCTAAATTAAACTCCATGATTACTTATTAAAAAAATAATTTTTGAATCATTATCTTTTTGAACCAATTTAAAAAAAAATCATAAAAACATAATAATCGTCACTTTAACACTTAAAAATAAAACCCAAGTAAATCTTGAATAATCATCATCTAAAACATAAAAAATATATTTTTTCCTAAGAACAATAACTCTAGATGGCCAAAAAAATACATATAAATATGTTTTATGGGTTTATAAGTAGAAACATATTTAATGGTTTTAAAAAATATCTTATTTTACTCTCCAATTTGGAATGCATAACATAGCCTCTTTTTATTAAATTTATATTTAGGTAAATCTGAAACTAAATTAATTGTGCACAATTTTCTCAAATAATAAACATTACAATGTCTCAATCTTCTATTAAATATCCATGACTCATTTTCTTAAGAATTTAAACAGTTCACCTTTTGTCTACTCAAATAATTAAGATCTAGAGCATAAAAATTCTCTGTTCATGGTGCCTTAAATTTAAGAATTATATCCTTAAAAATAGAGCATGATTTATTTAAAAAATCCACATAACAACCTTCATCAAAAAGTTGAGAGATACTTGTGAACTTGTTCTTTAAACCTTCCACATAAAGAAAATTGTTGATAAGGACAAAGTTTGTATTTCTAACATATAAAATTCCCATATTCTTTCCTTTAGTATTATCACAAGAAGTTACATGACCTCTATCTATCTTTTTTAATAAGAAAAAATTATAGAAATCTCCACTCATATTCCTTAAGAATCTAATATCTATATACCATATTTCATTACTTCTCTTAGACCTTTATATATACAAAGACAAATTAAATAAGAAATTTTTTAGGTACCCATATTTTCTTGGGTCCAACAAGGTTAGAAATTAAGGATTTGGGAACCCAAACCAGTTGGGGCTATCCAAAACTTTCATCACTAATGTTTTTTTTGTAAAAAATTAATTTTTAACTCCCTATAACAAAGGTTTTTTCAAATTGAAATCATTTTCATAGTATCCTAGCTCACCACAATTAAAACAAGAATTTTTTTAATTATTCCTATTCTTAGAACTAGGTATAAAGTAGTTCTTATAAAAAGTTGGTTTTTCATCTTGGATTACTATTCCAAATTCATCATTCTTATTTTTATTTTTACCAAGATTTTTATTCTTATTATTTTAACCTTTTGTAAATACAATAGTATCATATTTAAAATCTTGAACTTATTTTTGTAAAGTTTTAATTTTATTTCCATGTTCAATACATTATAATACAAAATCATTTAGCTTAGTTTTTAAAATTAGAATTTTTTAGTTAATTCCTCATTTTATTTAAGAATGTATTTATTGGTTTTTTTAAGATCTTTGTTTTTAACTTTTTAAATATTTATACTCATATTTTAACATGGAATAATACTCATCCAATTCTTCAAATAAGTAGTTTTTATTTTCTAGTTCAATTTCATTATTTGGAGAATAACAAGAATGTACCTCACCCATTTGCGCCATAAAACACATGTTGGATTTCTAATTATAATGGTCATATTATGATTATGAAGATGAAACATCATTAGAATCCTTTGAAGCACTCTATTTTTCCATCCCGAATTTCTTTAAATTCATCTTATAACCTACTTTATTTAAGTATCTATTTTCCGGATTTTTATTATCTTGAATCTATAGAAAATTAGGCTTGATTTTTTCTATATTATTGAACTTATAACATCTTAATTACTTAGAAATTCCATCTGAAGTCTTACATTTTTTGAATGGTTTCTTAAATCTTATTCTTTTTTATAGAACTTTTTGAATTTTATAGAACAATATTGCTATCTAAATTATAATTACATGAATAATTTTCATCATATGACTCAAATATTTGAACTTATTTACACTTCCTTTCATCCTATGAAATTTATACCATTAAAGAAACATTATCATTCTTAACTAACCTATGTTATCATGATTCAACATCTATATTTGTCTCATACATCATCAGAGTACCAATAAGATCATTTATTTTAAAAAATTTAACAACTTTTTATTTTATAATAGTATCTGAAATACCACTCCACCTTGGAGGTAGTATCTTGAGAAATTTCAAAGCCTAATATGGTTTAGTAATAGGTGTCCCTAAATAAATTATTTATAATTTATATAAGTTTTCTATTCAACTATGTAATACTCTCACCATACATCATTTTAAAAGTGTAAAACTTTAGTTTGGTAGTATTATACCATTCCTTCCTAAGAAATTGAAATCGTAGTCCACGTTTCATATGTTTTTTAACATTGAGAAACCATGTTAAACTCATCTTTTCCTAATATACAAAATATAGAATTCATATATTTAAAATTAAAATCATAGTTTTCTTCAGTTTATACATCCCAAGTTTATGTTTTTATCTTTGAAATTTAATAAGGATTAAAATCATTGAGATAAACCTTCAAAACAAGGTTCTTTTTTAAATATAATAATCCATTCTTTTAAAAAGCTATAATTCTCACCATTTAAAAAGGTGCTATGGCCATAGAAATTCCTTCTATATTATCAGTCATAGTGTTCATTGTTGAATAGATCTTTAGATTCCAAATATTTATTACTGAGACCTAAAGAATCAATGTCTCTTATACCAAATGTTGTCAGAGACTAAGCATAGTAAGACTCAAGAGGGGGGGGGGGGTGAAAATAGTTCTTTAAAAAAATCACTTATAAAAATATGCCTCACTTTTTTATGACTGATTTCTGTTCTATTATTTAAAAAATAATGCAGTGGAAATAAAAGAATAAAAATAATAGAAAAAGATATGTTTGTAGTGGTTTGGAGAACAAAAGTCCCATATTCCACCCCACCACCACTATTCTCCATGAGTGTGATTATTTTCACTAGACCAGTCCTTTTTCTTTTCCCAGGGACTAAACGATTTAGTGAAAGCAGTTGAAGCTTGGTAAAAGCATGAGATCTTTCATCCAAGCTCCAAAAAATATTTAAAAAAACAATATTCAAAGGTTATTTTACCAAGAACCATTACAATGAAAGATAAAAACTAAAATAGTTTACAGACATCAGCTCACAGTTACAAGAAATAACTAATAGAAAAGAAATATCTCCAAGAGAAAAAATCTGAAGAGTAAGCAAATCAAGGAGAGTCTTCTAAACATAGTAAAGATTGAAAATAAATATTTCTAATGAAGTGATACTTATTCTTTCTTATTTTCATATAAAATAGAGCGTCTTTGTTGAATTATTAAGAAAATAATTCTCTATAATTTTCTTATTCACTTCACTTTTCATGCATAAGTATACACTTTCACACCGCCACTATTACTACTATTTTTAAATACATGAACTTAATCTTATTTAAACACACTACACATGGTCCATAAAAAAGGGACCAGTGACACATATTTCTACTTGAAAATTCCCCAAAAAAATAAATACAAGTAAAATATATCGTTTGTTGGTCGGAGTGGACACTCAAGAGGGGGGTGAATTGAGTTCCAATTAAAATTTCTGCTAAAAACAATTGCTATTAAAATCCCCCAATTTCAAAAACAAATTAAGCTGTAGTGAATTTATACAGATTATAAAGGTTCAATTAGTTTCTAAAATATTGATTAATTCTCAGTTAACTTAATCTTATGATTAAATTAACTTTTGAAACTAACTTACTAGATTATAATAAATATAAACACTTGCGAGTTTAACTATCAAAGTAGATTTGAAAATAAATAATGTTTCAAAGTAATAGCAGCGGAATATGAAATAAGTGTATATAGTATGGATATAGATTTTAACTAAAAACACAAGAGTTAACCAAGAGGTTCAGTCTCAAGCCGAGACTTAGTCCTCTCAAAATTTATATAAATTGATCCACACCCTGGATCTGGGTTAACAACAGTGATCACACTGTTCAGGTCAAGATACCTCTACCACAATTATACGTGGGATAACAACCAATAGCTCAAAGCTGTCCAGGTCACACTCGACCTCTACCACTATCCACAGTGGGAAATAAAGGATGTAAAGATTGTGAGTGCGGATTTACAAATCTTCCAGTTAAGTTTCAGGAGACAGTGTGTGTGTAATAATTGACAGGCTACACACACTACTCGTAATGCAAATACTAAATCACTTAGAGCAAGATATAGTGTTTAGAATGGCTCTGGTGATTGCAGTGCAGCTCTGGACTCCTTTGGATTTGATCAGAATTGGTTATGAGTCCTTCTCTAGTATTTGACTGGAAAACAGAGTATCGTTTCTTCTTTTAGTGCTTCCAGGTTCAGCTTGGTTATCGGCTTAGAAAATTAAGTGTTCTCTGTAGTTCTTCTTTAGCATAGATTTCTCGATGTATGCTCTATGTTCTGGAGTCTGGTAGTAGTAGTCTTGTGAGTGCAAGTTCTCTAGTTGTTCTTGGCACGTTTTGAGCTTGATCGCAAGTGTGTTCCCGTGTGCTCGATCTCTTCAAGTCTCTTGTCTCACTAACTTTTACTAACTGCATACACGATGTCCTTTATGCCTTTATTATCTTGAGAAGAAGGAATGATTATGATTTTAAATCGTACTTGGTACGGTTTCCTGAAATGGCAACATAAATCATTTAATAACATTGAATGCATCAAAAGTAACAAATGTAGCTGTTGGTGTAATAAACAAATAGTGTCGAGGATATAGGATTTGAATCCGCAGTTCATTATAGGTAGCCGTTTGTTTGTAGACGTGTACGATTGACTCTGTGCAGGATCTTCCATCGGTAGCTCTTCAAATTCTTATTAGTGGCTCTTATCGGTAGCTCTTATCGGTAGCTCTTATCGGTAGCTCTTATCGGTATCTCGATGAACTTAGTTCCATCGGTAGCTCTGTGCATCGGTAGCTCTGGCTATCGGTAGCTCTGGCTATCAGTAGCTCTGTGCATCGGTAGCTCTAGCTATCGGTATCTCTGACTATCGGTAGCTATCTGTCCATCGGTAGCTCTCTTCAGGTCAGTGATACTTACACTTGACTGTCTTATGCAGAACACATCTAATTCACTTAGAATCATTTCAAAACTTATATAAACATGGATAATAGAGATTAACATAAATCAGAAATTATTTTAACATTATTATTAACTTGATCATCGATTTGAAATAATTTAAGTGTAGATCAACAGTAATTGTGAATATCATAATATATGAACACATAATTGGGATTGTCAAAATATATGAATACAAGATTGGGATTATCAAAACAGGTGAGGTCAACAATCTCCCCCTTTTTGATAATCACAACTTATGATATGGCCATTTTAAGATAGTATAACATTAATATTCAATTTTCTCAAAGAAAACAGTATCAGAGGAAAGAGGAAATAGTAATAGAAAGATATAGATCAAAAAGTATCATAGGTAGAATTAAATACAATAGTATTAGAGATAAGTTTTGAAAGAATTAGTACCAAATAAGGAAAGGTAAGAAATAGTATCAAAGGATCCTCCTTTGGTCATATTTCTCCCCTTTTATATTTCCTTTGATACTATTTCTTCACTTTTATATTTCTCCTTTTATATTTCTCCCCCTTTCTGATAATCAAAAAGTGGGAAACCAAACATAGAAAACTGAGACAGTGGAAAGAAAGGAATTTGTATTAGATCAGACACAAAAGTACATAAACAGAATAAAAAAATGATTCCCATCAAACATCCTTGCCACTTTATCAATCCACATCTTCAATGTGAGCTTTTCCCTTGGGATCAAGAGAGAATTCAGGTGTTGAGGATACTGGGGAGGACTTTGGAATTCCAGAAACGATCAGAGGAGGCTGAGCAACTGATACAGTGTCGGGCCTGTAATGGGAAGTCCTTTGAGTGATCATAGGTGTGAGACTTCTTATGGCTTGAGCATGAGTCATCTGAACTGGAGACGCAGTAGAGGCAGAGGCAGGCAAAGCAGGAGGTACAATGACCGGTCTGGCATCCACATGCAGGAAGGGCAGAAATAGGTTTCTGAAATCCATTATAATGCTTCCTCCTCTCTCCATTACAGACACAAAATCATCTCTATTTTCAATGAATTTATCCAAAGCAGGAGTAAGCTCCCTGAGCTTACTAACCTGGTCTCTGAAGGCCTGAGTCACTGGAGGTAACTTTAGATTCTCAAGCAGAAGTTTGAAATGGTTGGTCAGTTGTTGCTTGGTATAAACCTTTTCAAAATAAGTATCCACCTTATTCTTGATTGCTTCTTGAGAAGCATAGGCCTCTCTCATGTAGTCCTGAATGATTTTCATTATTTCTCTGGCTGAATCCCTAGTAGACAGCACAACTTGACTTAAATCTGATGAGTCCACAGAGCCACTGGTTGAAATAGAACCAAGCTCCTCCTTCATCAGAGCACGAAATTGATGCAGATCAATTGCAGGTTTTGGAACTAGAGGACCAAGAGAGAAGGATACATTTTCTTTGAAGCTTGTGGTCAACCCACTAATCAAATTTTGCATTTGAGAGTCCTGATCTTTGACATGATCCTTCACAGATGTTTTGAAAGCTTCAAACACCGAGACCAGCTGACTTACAACACTCTTCACATCGGCTAAATCCTTATCAGCTTGAGATTTTGAACTCATGAAAGAGTCTAAGGCAACAACAGATATCCGTAGAGCTTCAAGATCTGCTTCTAGCCAAGAAGTTTGAGTCTGGCACTCCTTGACTTCTTCCATTAGCTCACCCACAAAAGTTGACAGATTGCAACCAAGAGAAAGCTCAAAATAACTTTCTAACATCTTCATTTCTTCACCAAAATCGTGCTTTATCTCAGCAACAGAGGCACTGAAGGATTCCTTCAGCTCATGCTTTAGGGATTCGAGGTCAGACTTTGTAACAAAATCAGTAGGAGCAACTGCAGTAGATACTCTTTCAGAAGCTAAACTGACTACAGAGTCAGCCATGACTGATTGAATCGAGGATACTAAAAAATATTCCATTGTCTTTACTTCTTCTACAAAACTGACTTTGAGATTTTATTTCAGCACATCTAAATCATGTACTTGGACCACATCAGCAGGTAATAACTCAGAATTGATGTCATAGCTGATCTTTGGTCTATTCAAAGATACTTCATTATCCGAATCAGGATAATCCAAACCAAAGACTATAAAACCTGGGTCTTCTACCCAGTCTTCATACTCGATAGTCACTGTAACATTTCCAAACTTTGTGTGATGATCCGCCTCAATGGGTGCATTCTCATATATAGAAACTACATTCTCTGCTGGTCTTTCTTCATCAGAATCTTCCACAATAACTTCCATCTCTGCAGCAGTAGGATGATTTTCTAGAATAGGTACAGCTTCTCCTCTTTCTCTTTCTTCATCCATAGAAGGTACAACTGAGCTTCCAATAACTAGACTCAGACTCAATTCAGCAGAATCAGATAATTCAGAGACATTCTTTTCTTCCTCCACATGCTTAGAGACCGACTGGTCTTCCTCATTAGCAGGTGTCTCCACTTCTTCTAGCACTTCCTTTTCTAAAGACATAACTTCAGCAACAGGGCTTGGAGGTAAGTCAGTATCTCCTCCCTCATCCATAGGAGTTTCTTCCTCTTCTTCTTCTTCTTCTGACTCATTACTGTACTCAGGTTCCTCTTCATCAGGTCCTAGACCTGGATCTCTTTTATCCTTTGGCCTTGAAGGATAATACACAGGATTGAACTTATCATATACCTTTTGGTCATCATTGACCCATTCTCCTCTCCACGGATTCCAATTAATCTTCATATATTTGCAAATTGTAGTAGTGATACAAAATTTTCTCTTCACAACAACTGTCTCATCTTGAGACTCAGTTATCCCTTTCACTTTGATCATTACAGAAATCAGCTTTGCAAAGAATATGGCGTTAGTTTTTGATTTCGGCCTTGTCATATCTTCCATTTGACTCATCACCAATCTGCATAAATTGACTTTGACATCATGTCTCAAAAGATGTAGGAGATAGATATCCTGATATCTAAAATTAGAAAAGTCTCCTCTCCTTGGTATCAACACATGTTGAACAAACTTGAACAGTAATCTGTTCTCTCCATCCATTTCTGCAGCAACCACTTGCCTTGGAGTTCCATCACCAGTTTGTTCTTTAAACGCGGTCTCATGATCAAAAATGTCACTGGTAGGTGGAATTGCTCTTGATACATATCCAGACACACCTTCATGAGTAACTTTTAAGCAATCAACCCATTCTACTAATGAAAATGATAGCACTTTACCATTTACAAACGAAGATACTCGGTTCTCATTCTCTAACTTCTGAAAGCTTACAAACTCGTAAAACTGTTTTACCAACTTTGGGTAGTAGGGACCGTTGTTATTTGAAAAGCAGTCTACCCATCTCTGAGCTTCCAGAACTTCGAGCACCAACGACTTGCTGGGCAACAACCAGTCTACAGACAGCTCTTTTTCGATCACAATAGCTCTATTTTGTAGATGAGGATTTACTATTCTCCTTCCTGACCTAGTTCTAACAGCACTACTCTCTTCTGGCTCGGACTTCTGCCTTTTTGATTTAGTCTCAACACAGTCTTCTCGGATGACTGGAATTTTGGTTTTTTCCATCGCTGGTTCGAGGGATCTCAGGTTTGCAGAGGGTTCGAGTTCTAAGGTTCGAAGGTAAAAGGTTTTGGGTTTGGTGGAGTGAGAAGCGGCTTAGACTTAGTTTTATCATTTAGGAATAATAAGTTAAATAAATAAAAATAACATAAAAGAAAACGGTTCAGATTCTTGACGGCAGTCAAAAGATTTAAAACAGCACTTTATCGGTGATGATTTTTATCAGTGAGGATTTCTGTCGGTGAGGATTTCTATCGGTGAGGATTTCTATCGGTGAGGATTTCTATCGGTGAGGATTTCTATCGGTGAGGATTAAACATCCCCAGCTTGTGCCTAATGTAACATAACCTATCCACACTTAAGGGTTTTGTGAAAATGTCGGCCAATTGATGTTCAGTGCCGATAAATTCAAGAGAAATATCACCCTTTTGATAATGATCTCTCAGAAAATGATGCCTTACATCAATGCGTTTGGTTCTTGAGTGAGATACAGGGTTCTTCGAGATTTTTATTGCACTAGTGTTGTCACAGTTAATCGAAACATGTTTAAAATCATATCCATAATCCAAGAGAGTGTGTTTCATCCACAGAATTTGTGCACAGCAACTACCAGCAGCTATATACTCTGCTTCAGCAGTGGATAGAGCTACATAATTCTGCTTTTTACTACACCAAGATACTAAGGATTTTCCTAATAAATGACATGTTCCTGAAGTGCTTTTTCTATCTAATTTGCAGCCAGAAAAGTCAGAATCTGAATAACTCATTAACTTAAAGGATTGTCCTTTTGGATAAAATGAACCAAGGTTAACAGTATGTTTGAGATACTTGAAAATTCTTTTAACAGCAAGAAAATGAGATTCTTTCGGGTTAGCTTGAAATCTTGCACACATACACACACTGAACATAATATCTAGTCGACTAGCAGTAAGATAAAGTAAACTACCAATCATACCCCTATAATTGGTTTGATCCACTGGTTTCCCAGTTTCATCTGTATCCAATTTAAAGATTGTACTCATAGGAGTTTCACTCTCCTTAATACTATCCAAACCAAATCGTTTTAAAAGATCCTTTGTATATTTACTTTGATTCAAAATAATACCATTTTCATTTTGAAATACTTGAAATCCAAGAAAGTATTTAAGTTCTCCCATTAAACTCATTTCAAATTCATTTTGCATACTTTTTGAAAAATCAGTACATAAAGAAGGTTTAGAAGATCCAAAAATAATATCATCAACATAGATTTGTACAACTAAAACATCTTTATAAATTCTTTTAATAAAAAGAGTTGGATCAGCAATCCCTTTAGTAAAACCTTTTGAAATAAGAAAATTGCTGAGTCTATCATACCAAGCTCTGGGAGCTTGTTTTAAGCCATATAAACTTTAGAAAGTTTAAAAACTTGATTTGGAAAATGGGGGTTTGTAAATCCAGGACGTTGTTCTATAAAAACATCTTCAATTATAAAACCATTTAGAAATGCACTTTTGACATCCATTTGATATAACTTGAAATTTAGATGTGCAGTATATGCAAGTAAAATCCTAATGGATTCTAGTCTAGCTACAGGTGCAAAGGTCTCCTCATAGTCTATGCCTTCTTCTTGACTATATCCTTGTGCAACTAGCCTAGCTTTTTTTCTAACTATGTTTCCTGATTCATCAACTTTATTTCTAAAAAACCATTTAGTGCATATTTTTAGTGTGTCCTTAGGTCTGTCAACTAATTCCCAGACTTTGTTTCTTTCAAATTGATTTAACTCTTCTTTCATAGCCATTACCCAGAATTCATCAATGATAGCATCATTAATATTTTTGGGTTCTAGCTGGGAGAGAAAAGCTTGATGTTCAACCTGATTTCTTAGAGAATCTCTAGTCTGTGTTCCTCTATTAAGATTACCAACAACAGCATCCAAAGGATGATTCTTTAGAATTCTTGTTGATCTAGTAAAGGTAGGACTAGACACTTCAGGTGCATCAGTAGGTTCGGGTTCAATCGAAACAGATTCTGGAAAAAGTCTAGAACCGGAAGTTTTTATAACAGGTTCTTTGGATTTATCATTAAGGTCCAGAATAGACAAATCTTCCTCAAGATTCTCAAGAGAGGTTTTAGGCTCATGTGGATCGGTTTCATCAAATTTCATGTGAACAGATTCTTCCACACATTTGGATTTCTTATTAAACACTCTATAAGCTTTACTTGAAGTAGAGTAACCCAGAAAAATTCCTTCATCACTTTTAGAAGCAAACTTGTCCAGATTATCCTTTGTGTTAAGAATAAAGACTTTGCAACCAAAAACTCTGAAGTAATTAACCTTAGGCTTCCTATTGTTCCATAACTCATATGGGGTTTTCTTAAGAACAGGTCTGATCAAGACTCTATTGATAACATAACAAGCTGTATTTACAGCTTCAGCCCAAAAGTAAATAGGCAGTTCATATTCATTGAGCATGGTTCTAGCTATTTCTTGAAGGGTTCGGTTTCTCCTTTCTACTACACCATTATGCTAAGGTGTCCTAGGAGCTGAAAAGTTATGAGTGTATCCATTGTGTAAGAAATAAGATTCAAAGTCTTGATTTTCAAACTCACAGCTATGATCACTTCTCAGGGTCTTAATTTTGAGTCCACTAAGATTTTCTGCAAACTTGGAGTATTTAACAAAAGAAGAATAAGCTTCACTTTTGTGAGCTAAGAAATATACCCAAGTATATCTAGAGAAGTCATCTACTAGAACATATACATAGTGCTTCCCATTTAAACTAGAAACTCTTGATTGTCCAAACAAATCCATGTGAACCAACTCAAGTGGTTGAGAAGTTGAGACTTATTTCTTTGATTTAAAAGATACTTTGTGTTGTTTTCCCTTTTGACAGGGATTACACACTTTGTCATTTGGAAATTCTAATTTAGGTAAGTCTCTAACTAAGTTTTTCCTAGCCAGTTTTCTAAGTGAGTGAATGTTGCAGTGTCCTAATCTTTTGTGCCATAGCCAAGATTCTTTATGAAAAGCATTCAAACAAGGAATATTTTTTTTGGATAAAGAATTTAAATCAACAGCATAAACATTTTCATTCCTTATAGCAGAAAATACTAAAGTATTTTTGGAGTTAAAAACATCACAGGAATCATTTTCAAACTTGACATTGAAACCATCGTCACATAATTGAGATATACTAAGCAAGTTATATTTAAGTCCATTAATGAATAAAACTTTAGAAATTAATACTGAGTCAGTGTTACCAATCTAGCCTAGGTCGATGATTTTTCCTTTAGAGTTTTCACCAAAGGTGACATGACCTCCATCAATTTATTAAGCTCTTGAAGAAAGAATAATCTCCAGTCATGTGTCTTGAGCACCCACTGTCGAAATACCATATCTTCTTGTGACAGCTCTTCAAGCAGGTCTCCTATAAAACAGATTTAAACAGGAAATGACTTTGGTACCCAGATTTTCTTGGGTCCAGATAGGTTAGCAATCAGGGCTTTAGGTACCCATATTTGTTTTATTGGTTTCATACAATTAACAGAAGTAACAGATTTTAAAGATAAACTTTATTTGGTCTATAACCATATGAATTTCCAAAACTGGAACTAGCTATATTTTTTTCAGACTTAGGAATAAATCGGGTTCTGGTGAACTGTCTCTGTCCAGGTTGGTATCCTAAACCAGTAGCATATCTAGGTGCAACTTTCTTTCCTAGCATTTGAGTTAGAGCATCCTTTCCATTTGTGAATTTTTCTAAGTCCTTTCTGAGTTGCTCATTTGACAGTTTTAGTTCTGTATTTTCCTTTAATAGTTGAGCATTCTTTTCCTTTTCTATATCAAGATCAGATTTATGCTTAACACTTAAAGCATACTGTTTCTTTAAACCTTTGTATTTGTCTTTAAGCTCATTATAGGTTTCTTCTAACATATCACAGTACTCAAATAGTTCAGATTTTGACATGTTTTCCAAATCAGATTCATCTCCATAATAATACGAATTTAAAACAGGAGTGTCAGATGTTACCTCAGAAGTATTTGTCATGAAACACATGCTGGCTCGATTCCTTTCATAGTCCAAAGATTCGGCTTCACTAGTGCTGTCTTCCGAAGCACTCCAGGTAGCCTTCATGGATTTCTTTTACTTCTTGTCTTTGTAATCATATTTATTTTTGAATTTTAACTTTGGACAGTCTGCTTTGATATGCCCTTTTCGCTTGCATTCGTAGCAGACAACTTCATCAGTCCTGTCAGCTTTCTTCTAATCCTTTTTCGATTTGCCTTGTTGATCATACTTTCCTTTGTAATTTGTTTTCCTAAAGAATTTCATTTTCCTATAAAACTTCTTGAATCTCCTGGCTATCTAAGCCATTTCTGCATCACTGTCATACTCTGAGTTTTCACTTGTTGAACTCTCATCCTCCATTTGTATTTTTTCCATCTTCCTACTCTTCAAAGCAGTAGACTTGAAAGCTACAGATTTTCTTTTCGGTTCATCATCTTCCTCTTTGTTTACCTTGATCTCTTCTTCATACATCATTAATTTTCCAATAAGCTCTTTGACAGGTAGAGCAGCAATGTCACATGATTCTCTGATTGAGACAGATGTGCCTCTCCATCGGTCTGGTAGACATCTCAAGATTCTCATAATTTGTTCCTTTGTTGGAACAACTTTTTCGAGTGAATTCATCGTGTTGACTATCTCATTAAACCTGAGATACATGTCAGAAATAGGTTCATCAGAATTCATTTAAAAATTATCATACTTAATAGTATAAGTGTTCAATCTCATTTCTTTAACATTATTTGTTCCTTCATGAGAAACAGCCAAGGTATCCCAAATTTCAAAAGCAGTTTTGCATGCAGAAATTCTTTTGAATTCTTCATCTCCTAGAGCACAGTACAGAGCATTCATAGCTTTACAATTATTATTGTAAGCAGTCTTTGTAGGTTCATCCCAAGTAGATCTATCAGTAGTGGGAATTTTGTATTCAGATTCAATAGTAGTCCAAATATCAAAACTCATGCTTTCTAGATGAATTTTCATTTTAAGTTTCCACTGAGCATAGTTATTTACATTAAAGAAAGGTGGCCGGTTAGTAGCAGCACCCTCAAGTCTATTATCCATTAGGAACAAAATTTAAAGAGATAAAAATTTAGAAGTAACAGAAATTTTAAGAACTTTAAAATACAACTAAAATCACAGTTGAAAAGCAGAGAGTAAATAAAAATTTTGCAAAATACACAACCCTCTGATACCAAATGTTGGTCGAAGTGGACACTCAAGAGGAGGGTGAATTGAGTTCCAATTAAAATTTTTGCTAAAAACAATTGCTATTAAAATCCCCCAATTTCAAAAACAAATTAAGATGTAGTGAATTTATACATATTATAAAGGTTCAATTAGTTTCTAAAAGATTTATTAATTCTCAGTTAACTTAATCTTATGATTAAATTAACTTTTGAAACTAACTTACTGGTTTATAATAAATATAAACACTTGCGAGTTTAACTATCAAAGTAGATTTGAAAATAAATAATGTTTCAAAGTAATAGCAGCAGAATATGAAATAAATGTATATAGTATGGATATAGATTTTAACTAAAAACACAAGAGTTAACCAAGAGGTTCAGTCTCAAGCCGAGACTTAGTCCTCTCAAAATTTATATAAATTGATCCACACCCTGGATCTGGGTTAACAACAGTGATCACACTGTTCAGGTCAAGAGACCTCTACCACAGTTATACGTGGGATAACAACCAACAGCTAAAAGATGTCCAGGTCACACTCGACTTCTACCACTATCCACAGTGGGAAATAAAGGATGTAAAGATTGTGAGTGAGGATTTACAAATCCTCCAGTTAAGGTTCAGGAGACAGTGTGTGTGTAATAATTGACAGGCTACACACACTGCTCGTAATGCAAATACTAAATCACTTAGAGCAAGATATAGAGTTTAGAATGGCTCTGGTGATTGAAGTGCAGCTATGGACTCCTTTGGATTTGATCAGAAATGGTTCTGAGTCCTTCTATGGTATTTGACTGGAAAACAAAGTATCGTTTCTTCTTTTAGTGCTTCCAGGTTCAGCTTGGTTATCAGCTCCGAAAATGAAGTGTTCTGTGTAGTTCTTCTTTAGCATAGATTGCTCGATGTATGCTCCATGTTCTGGAGTTTGGTAGTAGTAGTCTTGTGAGTGCAAGTTCTCCAGTTGTTCTTGGCACGTTTTGAGCTTGATCGCAAGTGTGTTCCTGTGTGCTCGATCTCTTCAAGTCTCTTGTCTCACTAACTTTTACTAACTGCATACACGATGTCCTTTATGCCTTTATTATCTTGAGAAGAAGGAATGATTATGCTTTTAAATCGTACTTGGTACGGTTTCCTGAAATGGAAACATAAATCATTTAATAACATTGAATGCATCAAAAGTAACAAATGTAGCCATTAGTGTAATAAACAAATAGTGTCAAGGATATAGGATTTGACTTCGCAGTTCATTATAGGTAGCCGTTTGTTTGTAGACGTATACGGTTGACTCTGTGCAGGATCTTCCATCGGCAGCTCTTCAAATTCTTATCGGTTGCTCTTATCGGTAGCTCTTATCGGTAGCTCTTATCGGTAGCTATTATCGGTAGCTTGATGAACATAGTTCCATCGGTAGCTCTGTGCATCGGTAGCTCTGGCTATCGGTAGCTCTGTGCATCGGTAGCTCTGGATATCGGTAGCTCTGTCTATCGGTAGCTATCTGTCCATCGGTAGCTCTCTTCAGGTTAGTGATACTTACACTTGACTGTCTTATGCAAAACACATCTAATTCACTTAGAATCATTTCAAAACTTATATAAACATGGATAATCGAGATTAACATAAATCAGAAATTATTTTAACATTATTATTAACTCGATCATCGATTTGAAAGAATTTAAGTGTAGATCAACAGTAATTGTGAATATCATAATATATGAGCACATAATTGGGATTGTCAAAATATATGAATACAAGATTGGGATTATCAAAACAGGTGAGGTCAACATCGTTTTTGTCTTATGTCTCGGTACATGGATCTTATTATATTTGATATTATCTTAAAGAAGAAATTGAGAATTTAAGAATTGTATATGTTCATTAAAAACTTCAATCATGTGCGTCAATAGTAATAAATACCAACTTGCAGCATGATGTATCCAATTTGAAGAATTGAAACCACATATCCAAATTTCTGAAATGAAACCACATAACCAATTTAATGTTCTGAATCCACATAGCCAATTTTCTTCACATAGCCAAATGGAATCACATTGGTGTTTCATTAACATAGCTGAATATAATTTATTAGATTTCACCAGATAATATATTCTCATAGAATATTACTCATGCAACTGATTTACTTATATGATTACTCATGTAGGCGATTGCTCACATATCCAATAACTCCATGTAACCGTATTACATATACAAATGATCACATAGAAACTTCCTTGCATAGGTGATCTTATTGATGTAGAAAATTTCGATGTATCCATTGTATTCACATAATCGGTTGATCAGAATAGCAGTTTTCATCACATAACCAAAAACATCCCATAGCCAATTTTCCAAACTTAGTCAGTTTTCATCCAAAACATCCAGAATCCTTACTTAAGAAAATTAATAGTTGAATTCATAAGAATAAAATAAAACCTGATAAAAAACATATAAATAAAGATCATCAGTAAAGTATGAAGCATATTTGAGATCATCAATACCTAAAGTACATGAAATATGTTGAATCCACATTATTAGTCCAACAAAAGAGAATCCATACCTAAGATTAACAGGGGTAGGAATCCTACCAATGATGCCTTTTGGAACCTTCCTTGATAATAAAACACATCAAGTGATTTACTTTATGAAAGACTAAGGTATCGTAATTCTTATACAATATACCCAATAGCACCTCCCATGCACTAATCTTATAACTCAAAACTTCTTCCCATTCTTACTTTCACTAAGTCACTCACAATCCTAGTCTAAAAATTCTCTTGGGTTACTCTAGTATATAACATATCAAAGTTCACTATGCTCCCCTCCTAACCCATGGGTTATAAATCACATAATTTACATCTTATAGGAAAAAATAACTATGTTACCATCTCAAATCTCACACAAAAATTACATAATAAAACTCACACTTCGGGGTTCTCATATACATGTATAACTATAGACACCATGAAATGTGTTGCATGCACTTATCCACAATTAAAGATGTATTTCCATGTGCAGCGACTCAAAATAACCTCAACCAGTCTCGAAAAGTTCGTTGTGCGACACCATGCTAGAGTTGAATGAAAGTATTATTTTGGTTAAGTCCTTAAATTGGTGCCATGGAGAGGCCAAATCATTGGTGGTGCGCAAGTCTACTTGGGTTCCACCCATCCAGCATGCAACCACTTGCGCACCACAAAGTTGGCACGCAACCTACTTGAACGCTCAAACTCCTTTTGCCCAAGGTCCTATTTTTTCCTATAAGTAGACCCTTGGGACCCACATTTCTATGGATGAATTTCCTTGAGGCCCAATTTCTGCTCTGGTCGCCCTAGTACTTCACCCCAGTCTTTCGAAACATTCAAGGTAGTTATTCAACACGTTGAGCAGAGGATTTAAGGGAGGATCATTGGAATTAAGTCCTTTTAGTGTTTGAAAACTATAACAATTGCGTGCCTATAGCGCCTAACCTCCCCAAGTCAAAAATACTTGTGCACCTCCCATTCCCCTCATAGGAACTTGAGCGTCCCACTTCTTGGATCATCTGCGAATACTCTTGAAGGCTTGAGCGAGGTCTCTCCCAATTATTAACATACAGGTTATTCGTCGCTTAAGTGAACATCAAGTCGCCCAAGGGTACTTGCGCGCCAATACTTTCATGCCCTTACCTACTTGGGCACCCCTCTTTGATTCACTTAATTTACTCACTCTCTTTAGTCTACAATCCATCAAGCCTTCCTCAAAGCCATTCATGGAAATGATTCTTCTTCCTTGGATCCCTTGTTTGAAAGGGATTCTGTTGATACCTCCACCAAAACCTCCTAACTTTTCAAACCTTTGTGAAAGATACATCAGCATGTCTTCTATTTGGGTTTATATTTCCACAATCAAAGGATTCCCACATTTTTTTACAATGGGGTTAAGATTCATGGAGTGTATGTGGGTTTTTATATACACAGTGACATAGACCTTTCTCTTAGAAACAATGTTGGGAAGTTCCCGGTTTGGGGGAGAGTCGGGTCCTGGCCTCTCCCTTCTCGAAGAGATGACCTGGAACCTCTAGTCTTTGGTAGGGGAAGATACGAGAACTCTAATTCCTATTCAAATTAGGATACATAGGAATCCTTTTCAGGGACCGAGCTTACTGGGAATCCTCTTCAAGAATCCAACTCTAATTCCTTTAATCTGGGCATCCACCTTAGAAATAACCCCCAAATTAAACCCCAAATCATCAAGGAATACTTTTCAGGAAGTAAGCCCAAACTCATTTCTATCAAAGGACTATACTCCCCTATGAGACTAATCGAACTACGTGGGATTTGATTCCCATATATATAGTATACGTATGAAGCCTCCATGTGGTTCAAACCCAATACCCTAAATCAACCCTATTCTTCTTGGTCCATATTCCCAACAGGGTCTAATCCTACTTGGAAACCCATATTCTTTCCAAAGTTCATTGGGCTACTTTAGTATAAGTCCCACACTATGTTTTTACTAAGAACGTTCTGCTTAGATATCCATACCACATGAAATTAAACTGCATGACTAGGTCCTTATCACAAGACATTAAAAGGTATGATGTGTCCCATTTAGTGGCACAAAACTATAAGGGTTCTGATTCCTTTTACAAGGATATGTAGGTAGCCCATTTTATGGGCATGATCCCATAATAAAATCAAACATTCATCTCCCTGGATGATAATAAATTCTAGAGTTCCCCATTGAGTGGCATAAAAACCAGTATCATCACAGCAATGATTAAATGAATCTCTAAGCAGTATATTAGAGGATACCATTTATGGAAAACCACGAATACATACAGATATTTCCATTAATTAAGAACCTTGAATGCATACTGATGATTCTAAATTTTACACATGTTAATAAGAGATTTTAAATTCCAAGGGAAACTTATGTTATGCTGGGTGAATTAAAAAGGATTCTCGAAAATATCTTAAATTTACACAGAGAGTCTCGGAGTAGACAATAATTCCCCCCAAAAGGGTGTGATGAGTCCGACCTCTCATCCTCTCGACCAAAGAACATTCTTAAGTATCAAAAAGTTCAAACGTAACGAACTCCCACCTTTGGAAAGTAGGTACCCTTTGGATAAAGAACTGTTGGAAGTTTCCTGTTCCATAAATAAATCCTATGGAAACCACCAAGAAACAGTGGTTCTTAAAACTAGAACACACGTTTTAAGGAACTATGAAACAATAACCAACCTCACATGTCTATCAACCAACTCTCTAAGGAAATAACCCATCATCAGGCATCCACACATGGGACAACCACCATAAGGAATGAAATATCATTCAAACACAAATATATAGATATATATAACAACATTTCCCGATGAGGATATGTGCTAAGTACACCATAATCACATGGTCCATTTAAGTAGTTATCCAGTAAGAAGCTTTATGGGAAAACACTATATAAGTTTTTATTGAAACTTTAAGTAACCGAACCAATTTCCAATCACCCACAAGGGGTTCATCACCAAGGAATTTAAAGCATGTACTAACCCACTAGGGATCTCCATACATCCCTTAAACCAAGGGAAAGTATAGTCACCATCAAGGAGAATCACTCTGTAGAATCCACATGAACTGTTATCAGATAAAAATACATTGTAGTTATATTGAGGAGAATGTCACCAACAAGTTATATGGTACACCACTATATAATGTTTTATAGAAAATTCAAACAACTAAACCCTCTATCATTATTGACACCATTCACACACTAGTGAGAATATATCAAGTGAGTTCTATATGTGAATATTATATAAAAACAAAGAACTATTTCCATTAGGTTAAGAGTCAAAAACCCATAAAACATAAATCCAAGAACTCAAGTGTGTCATGGTAGGTGAAATCATTCAACCATAAAATTGAAACTATTGGCCCCACTAGGTAAAATACTCTGATAAGGGGGTGAATCAGGGTATGATGAATTAAAAAAACCATACATTTTGATCTTATTTTGTTTTCAAAAAAAAAACCATTCTCTATTCTTCTCAAAAAATATATAAATATAGGAATGAAAGAATACATGAGACAATTTTTTTTACTTATTCTACCCAAACTATGCTAGTATACAAAGCATAAAAAGGCATTGTTCCAATGTACTATAATTCACTAAGCACACTATTATTATAAGGTTTGTAGTGGACTCATTGTCCTTATATTTTACAACTCTAAACACTTTCAAATCTCATAGTTATCTTAATTAAATATTCCACACCACACCTGCATAATATTTTTCTGTTGTTCTAAACTAGTCTAGATTTTGTTTACACTAAAATGGGTATAGTATTAAGCTATTTTTTCATAAAAAAATTAAATCATTTTCCCAAGTGATTTTTGATTCATATAAATATTCTTCATATAATATCCCTTATTTATCATGTGATGTTTAGGTTGGTTACTAATCACTACATGATATATAAGAAAAGTATTGTTCACTAAATAATGTTTAAGAAAATTAATGTTCACCACATAATGTTTAAGCAATTTATTATCCATCACATCATTTGTAATATAATTATTGTTCACTACGTGTACTTCAAGAGGGTTATTATTCAAAGAGTAGTGTTTAGGTGATCTACTAATTAACACATTACCACCTTCAGTTATCCCACTTTGTGTAACACTCTTATCTTAGTAAAATTCACTTTTTACTATTTGAGAATTCCTTTCTGATGCCCATAATTTCTAGTGATGATAGTATAAGTTAAATTTTTTCACGTACCTCAATATAGTGATTATGGGTCCTCATATAGGGAAAGGGATTCAATAAATATTGTAATAAAAAATTATAATGCAACCCATTTGTTAAGTCCATCAGCATGACTACGTGATACTTAGTCAGAAAAATATTCACCATGTAACTCTTCCCTTGCATGGTCTTCCTAGAATTACTACCATATGACCACGTGACCTTCAGGTGAATCACTTTTCAACATGAAATCTTGTCTTTCTTTGGTGTTCCTAGAATTACCACCCTATGATCATGTGACCTTTCGGTGAATCTTAATTTACTATATAATATTATCATATTACGGTCTACCTAGAGTTACCACATTATGAACACATGACCTTTAGGCCAACCAAAATTCATTGTGTATTCTTCTAATTTTTTTGTCAATCTGGATTTATTGCCTTATGAAAGTGTGACATACTCATAATTTGGAATATACTATTCACCACATAACACTTATGTGAAACACTATTCACCATGTAATACTAATGTGAAACACTATTCACCATATAAATCTTAATCAGTTTATATAAAAATTCAGTAGTCCACATCACAATTAAGAAAAATTATATGCTTTTCCATTTTTTATGTTTCATCTAAAAAATCAATCCCAAAAAATTGGAAAACACTTTAAATCATTTACATATTCTTCAAAAATCCTATAAATACTCATCTTCATAATTTTTTATTCTTTATAACTTTTTCAAAATATTTTTTTTATGAACACAACAACCTAAAATCTCCAAAATGAAATCATGAGAGATGTTTTTGAATTATATATCCCTTTGGGTTTGTTAAAAACAATTCAAGATCTTTTAACTAGTGCGTTAAAAAATATTTCATAATTTCTTATATAAGAAACATTTTCACTATGTGACTATAGATATAAATCAAATACTTACTCAACATTTAATCTAAGCATAGAGAGTCAATCTCAGCATGAAAAACAAGAGTATCATGAAAATTTCAGCAATGAATAATTTTGTTCTTGATACAACTTAAAAAAACTTCCTTGAAACCAATAACTCTTGAAATCCAATGAAAATTGTTAATAGTGATTGATACTAGAAGTTTAAGAGAGAATTTCATATTAAAAGACCACTTATTCAACCACACGTCATAATCTTCTTGCATCAAGAACCCCAAAGGTATATTTTTTAATATGTCTATAATGATTGGAAAACTTCAATATTATAATGATTAATAAGACTCCCATTGTTTCTAGCATCCCCCCATCAACTTCTCCCAATTTCATGAACATGACTTCTCCCCGTTATCAATGAACCCAAAGCTTACTCCTTTTCATCCTACAATAGGGAAAGGAACATATATCAACACATAAGGAAACAAATCATAACTCAGGTATTTGGGAGGTCTCATATCCAAAATTTTCGAGTATGGGGATTCAACTAAACTCCAAGAGTCATTCAATGGCATTTAAACACTTCTTTAGGTATGGCATTTGTTTGGATTTATAAAACTTGTAGATATTTAGGAATATACTCTAACTTCACTAACAAATTATCGAATTCCTCCTTTCTAAAATGATACTTTATTTTAATGTTCTTTTTCCATAAATTATGGAGTAAAGTTTTGAAAATATTTATAGAAATTTAATTATCACAATTGATTCTGATCAGTAATTTCACTTTAAATCACATGTTTTCAAGTTGTTTCTTTATCCAAAATAACTTTATGAAAGCTTGAGTGGCCATGATATATTCAAATTCTAAATTTATTAGAGAAACAAAATCTTATTTCTTACTCAATAAATAAATTCAAAATTCATCAACATAGAAGGAACCACATGATGGGGGTTTTCTATCATATACTGAACCATCCCAATCAGTTCATGTATTTCCCAAAAACCCATGTCATATTTTGGAATTATAAATAAACCCTAAATATAGTATTCATTTGATATATTATATTATTATCTTTTTTATAACCATTTGGATTTATTTGGGATTACATTAATACCATACCACCTGACATATAGAAAAAAAATACAGTGTTATTTTATAGTTATATTGAAAAGTCTTCTAATAATATTCCTGTATTATGTGACGTTGATCATTTTTCCTTCATACTCACTTGAAAGCTTCATACAAGATGCAAATGGAGTCTTCATTTCTTTAGATCCCACCATTACAAGTCTTCTCATAACCTCCTCCAAGTATTTAGTTTGGGAAATAAAAGTACCAATCCTTCATTGTATCACCTGTAGACTAAGTAAAAACACAATCTCACCAATAATTGACGTTCAAAACTCACACTTCATGGTATATAAAATTTTTTACACTATAATTCATTTGATATGATAAATATTATACCATAAAAATAAACCAACACCATCATCATTTTATTAACCTTATTTTTGACATAAATATTATAATCCAATCCACCACATTAGAAACCAAGATTCTTCAAAAAAATGATCAAGTAATGAATACCATGCTCTTGGTGAATGGCTCAATCCATACAAATACTTATTAAATTAATAAAATCTATACTCATCTTCATGAATGAGAAAAACATTTGATTGATCGATGTAAACCTATTCTTCCAGAACTCCACTTATAATGACTGACTTGACATCCATCAATAAATCCTTAAATTTATACTACACTATAATGAAAAATAATAATCAAATTATATCCTGAATTTCAATAGGTGAAAGTATATAATTTACATTAATTCTATCAATTTGGAAGTATCCCATTAACATATGTCACGTTTTTTTAATAACCATGTCTTCTTCATTATATTTTTTTTATAGAAAACCCATTTAGCCCTGACGAGTTTCTTATCTATCAACCGTAAAACAATTTCTCAATTCCTAGTTCTTATCAATTCGTTCAAGCTATTAAATCATCACTTGAACCCAATTTTCATATTTTCATGTTTTTTCAAAGTAATTTGTCTCTACCTATGGTAGGTTAGATAATTATTGTAGTGTCTTAATTATCCTTGTTCATGTTTTCACTATTTGATCACTAATGAAATTATACTTATAAATTTTAGTGTTTCTCTTTATATGTTGTGTAGATAAAGGTCTTTATTTATCTGTCACACCATCAGTATCATCCTCTGAATCTATATTATGAATTTTCACTCACCCTAATCTATTCAACTCTTCATCACTGTCCTACTAAAACAGATCACTAATTTTCTAAATATTTCATCCATTCTATATCACATCAATATCTTTTCATTCCATGAATTTTCCTAGAATCTTATTAAGGAATTTATATGATTTTAGTTTTCTTGTGTAGACAATAAAAATAATTCCATCTATATTTTTTCAAACTTCTTATTTTTCTCCTCATTGAGAATGAAATAGTTACTTCTGAAGACTCTAATGTACTTCAATTTTTTTCACACCATATATCATATAGAGTATTTTCTTTGTTTTGACACTAAAAATATAAATTAGAGATATAGATCTATTTTGAGACTACTTACTTTAAAAAACATTTCTAGAAATTCCTTTTCAATTAGAATAATTCTTGAAATGTTGTTTATGATCCAGTTCCTCCTCTCAACCACACCATTTTACAAAGAAGTTATCACTAAAAAAACTTGCTTCCTTATCCCATGTTTTTTGAGATAATATTTCACTTGACTATTGGTAATCCATTTTATATTATAATTTTTGAAATTTATAATTTTCTATCAAATAATGTTTTCAACTTCCCTCTGATGTTATATTATGAAATTGAGCACCTATGACTTGTGGGAAATAACCACAATCCATGCCATCATACTATAATATTTGATAAGAAGAACATAGTATCTCTTACTATCAGTAAATATTGTTGATATAGGTCCACACACATCAATATTCACCAGTTCAAGCACTCTTTTTGACCTTTTCCCTTTAACCTTATACATATTTAGAGTAATATTACCTTATTGTAAAGAATCACATGTGTGATTATAATCACATGATAGCTTAGGGAGATCTAATAATGCAAAAAATCACCATATCTTGTAAGGATAGTTGGTTCAAATGGCTAAGTCATTTATACCACAATATATTTTCTCCCTCATTCGATAGAAATCACATATCTTCTTCTCCACTCACAAGGTAGATATTTCCCTTGGTGTGATTTACCTTCATCACAACTATAACATATTTTTCCTTTATTAAACACATATTCTAGGTAAAGATTATTTCATGTCCCAAGTCACACTATTAATCGATGTCATACAAGTTATGAATAAGGCCTTCAATGACCAAGACATCAATGTGTCACATATCTTTAACCCAAAATATATATTTTCCCGAGACAATAAAATGAAATACTTTATCATCGACAAATTTAATGAAACCTTCCTTGTCATATTTAGTGCATGTGACCAAATACTTGTTTAATTTCACCTGGGAAGTGCACCCATTATCATGAATCCATTCAACAACAAGTTACAATGCTACAAAGGAAATATCTACAACCACTTTCTACTTGACTCTTTTTATTTTGATCTATGACTTCAAGTTTAAACCGGATGTTGACTAGTATTCTTGATCTTCCTCAGAGTATTATGGACCAAATTTATCTTGAAAAGATACATATTAATTTTTCCTTTTCATCTCACTTTATTATTTCTCTCTCTATTGTGTACACCCAATTTGGGTATTTATTGGTGTATTCCCCTTGAATATTGATGTGTAATATCATGAAATATGTCTAAATCCTCCATACTAAAATCAATAACCATCAAAATCATTCCTAGAATATTCACTTCTATATGGATTAATTTTTTTTTCTCATTCCCTCTTATATATTTTGGTTATATGATAGAATTTTTTTGAATGTATCATCTTTTGACAATAATAAAACCTAATACGAGGTGAATTTATATGTTTCATTATTGTATCACCATTTGTCCCTTGGGTTCTATAAATGTTTTATTATGATTTGTACCCAAATAAATCTTAAACCAAAAACTGAAAGATCGTGTTCTATAATTAATCATCAATTATTTCATTTCATATTCAATACCCATACCATCTTTGTTGTTATTTTGTTTCAACTACTTTTCTAGACAATTCTTTGATGATTTTTATAGACCTTCATACTTTAATTTCACATTTTCTGCCAGCCATGTGACTTGGTTTCCTAATGTATTATCAGTATTTAAGTGTATCTTTTGATCATATACTTTTCATAATTGGACAATAAATTATTCCCTAATTTCTCTGATATGTTTGACTTGTTCTTTCACTATGTTAGTCAAATCATCAAAAACCCCAGTTCGTTATGTAACATTGATTATGAACTCAATGGAATTATACAAGTACTCTAGCATTATAATCTTGATATTTTTAATTTTTTCCTTCACCTAGAACTTATCTTCTCCTTAATTTTTTATATAGAGTGTTCCCCATGAATCACTCTATTGGATTTCTTCATTTGGTTCTATAAACATTAATATCCTCAATATAAGCTTCCTATTCAACCTAGAAATAAAATATTCTATTAAATTCTCCTTCATAAATATTGATATATTACCATGTATGGTAATTACTTGCAACTACCAAAATTTTCACAAACCAACCTGATCCATCTCTACATTATATTCCCAAACTAGTCTTTTACAATGCCAGAGGGGCATTCATGATCTCCAAAAACTAGAAACTAGTGTAAAGCATCAAAGTGAACTAAGTGGGAATGATTTTCCCTAATAAGAAGAGTTTAGTAACCATGAAAAAATGGGAATGTCCAATCTATATGTTATATTTCCTAGATAAATAAAATGTGTAAAAATAAATAAATAAAAAACAAAATATAAAAGTAGCAAACAAATTAAATAAAAAAATCCTATTAACAACCCCCAGTCTACCTACCCTAAAATGCACATACACACAAAAATATACCACTATATTTCTTTTATCTGGCCACTAGTAAATATCACTACCCTCCATCTATTGAAATATGTAAAAGACTAATGTGTTTGATACAACAAAGAAAATGAAAAAAAATAAAAATAATAATGAACATACCTTCATGTGATTATACAAGTCACCATACACTACTAATACCTCAATGCCCCATGGGTTGGAATAAAAGAACCAAAATAGGAAACTGAGAAGATATATATATGCATGGTCATATAACTCAGTGTGAAAGCCAAGTAATCTACACCCCAAGAATAATCTTTAAATAAAGGACCCCTTACATGCATATTTGAAATATAATTAAAATGGTAGGTTTATTTGTAGTTCTTATTTAGAAACCAAAAAACAATTATCATTAATTTAAAAATACAAAATCTTTTCAAAAAAACATATGGATATGTATATTTAATAGAGTTTTAATTTCAAACATTAAATGAATAAAAACACTGGTTTGAAATAAGGATTTCAATTAATAGAAATCATACAGTTTATTTACTTTGAAATAAAGAATAAAAGGTAAATAAATATATTAATAACCATGGGAAACCCTGGGGCACTAAGTTTAGGCCTCATCCTAGGATCCTTATACTCTCGATGATCAAAACATGCAATATTGTTCCCGTTCACAAGTCATTGTAGAGGAATGGTAACTATTTCCACATTATCATATAATTTAGTTAGTGTTGTAGTATCATATGAAGGCTTGGGGGAATATCTTTTGATATGATTCCCAATATGAGAAAACCTTTGAATTGAAGTAGAAAAGTAAAAATTATTTTTCCATTCAAATATTCTTATAAAATATTTATTAATATCTTATGATATCAAAATAAAGTATTAAAAATACAACCATAGAAGTTTCCATAATTTAAAGACCTAAAGAAAAAGAGAAAACCTATCATGAACTCAATGCCTTTTATAACTAACACCCAAAACCACCGCCACAAGGTCCAAGGAGCCTCACAAGACTAAAATGAACCCAAAAACTATTAAAATAAGTCCACTGGATAAATCAAACCAAAACTCCAACCTAGGGTTCTATATATCATGTACTGTAGTGATAGAGAGAAAGGGATTAGGGAAGCAAGGAGGAGAGGGAGACCTAGGTGGAGAAAATAAAAAATTAGGATATTGTGCCTAGAATCAGATGATAAAATGATGATTAAAGGAAGTTATAGGAAGGGGTGGCATGCACAAGGGGAGGCCCCTTGGGGTATAGGTTGCAACTACCAGGAAAAGTGGGGAGAATAAATGAAAACAAAATAATAAAATATAATAAGAAGAAATTTTTAAAAAATCAGGCATCATAGTTGGTTTGGTCTCACAATTGGTCAAACAGTACACCAATTATACAAGCCTCACTAGAATATCCGGATCACCCCATGTGGGAAAACTACACATTTAAATTAATTATGCACCAACCATCTATTTCACTCTGTTATGCTATAGAGGCAATTTCACTATTTTCTCAAGGTTTTCACTAATCATGTTCTAACCGTTCTCCTATGCCAAAACATAAAAAAATTAAAAATTAAATCAATTTTGACCTGCAATTCGAGAACACTTATAAAAATAATTAAATAAATAAATTTATAAGGAAATTAAAGGCCAGGGTGTGAAAATTATCCCGACCATTATGCTTTATGCCCCCCAAAAAAGCTTGGATAAATTTTTTTGATTCAATAAGAAATAGGATATAATCATTACATTAGGTCTACAGCTTGAGAGACACAAGAAAAACTACAGCCGATGACATCCTCAATGAAAAAAATAAGACATGGAAAAATTTTCTATTTCCCTCATTACTAGCAACCATAAAGGTCTCACAACCGATAAATGGATTTTTCAAGATTACGGAATAAATTGAAAACCTAAAGCACAATTAAAAACCTAAGGAACACCCCAAAAAATAATATAATTATAGAAAGATATGAAAAAACATCATAAATTATTGGGATTGGTTGGGAAAGAAATCAAAAATAGTTATTTAACCACAAAAAATAAGCACACACACAATAAAAGGACTAGGATCCCACAAATGAATCATGTACCATGGTCTCCACACCATATTTGAATCCCATTAACACATTAGTTCTCCAAGAAAAGAATTTATCTTGAAAGAATAAAAGATAAAAACTCCACAAGGATAGGAGGATTAATAGGATTCATAATAAAAATCCATAAATACCATAATGATAAACCATCTCCAAGAGATAAGTAAAAAATTTTATATCAAACCAAGGAAACCAAGGCATGTTGAAAGAGAGAAAAAAAGGTATGGCTAGAATTACCCTAAAAACACATGAATAAGCTAAACAATAATGGTTGATACTTGGTTCTAGAGAGAGAGTAACCTAGGAATTTTCTTCCAGAACGCCAACTCCCAGTGAACCTATGATGAAAATAATATCTATCACTCATACAAGTTACTCACATGCTCACCCAAACCTCCCCATGTACACCACTTAAAAGAAAAAACATATTTACTATACTAGCATCACTGAGGCAGAGGAACAAGACCAAAAAAACGATAACACTTTTTCCAATCCTAAGAAAACACAACAAAACACTGAGGTAAGAACATCCTTTAGATAATCAACATCCCATCGAAGAAAAATAGTGGAAAACCTAACGAGTTACAATAAAGAAACTCCACTCACTCCATGGTTGAAAATAAAAAATTCCTAAAGATAGATCCATCACTATCCTTAAGATGGTATATATCTATACAACTAAAGGAAGGAACCACCTAAGGATGAAACTCACCCATTTCATCATAAATTTTCTGAGAGGCCAAAGAAAAATTGCACAAGACATCAGTTCAAACAAAAAATATTCCATAATTAGGATAAAATAAATTCAAATTAAATCATGAAACATCCCCAACACACACCTCACCAAATTTCAAAACAACCTTTTTCAAAAAATACTTTCTAAAATCTCACAAATTTCAAGTTTAAAACCAAAAAGTTTATTTATAAAAGAAGGAACATCTCAAAAAACTACCATTTTATTATGATTTTCATTAAAATCCAAAACATCATTCTCATTTTAAAATATTTTGGAAATCATATTTTTAATTCCAAAAAAACATATTTTCCATTATAAAAAAGAAAAAATTTCCATCAAATTACAACAAAGCATAATTAAATATTCACTTAATTGGATCTAAAACTAAGTTTCACCCATTTAAAATGAAATCACCATTTATTTATAAACATCCATCATAAAAATATTATTTCCCAAATTTGTAAAGAAAATTATATAAAATTAAAAAATCAAGTATATTATTTAATTAAATTTAGGAAAAATCTTTTATTACCATAAAAAACATCAATTTTTGAAAATTTTATTTTTATAAATTAAAATACATGATTTACCCAAACAAAAAAAATAGAATAAGATCAAAAAATCCTTTCCATTTTTTTCATAAACAAACACTTTTGTTTAAAAATTATTGAAATTACACTTTAGGTTCAATTCAAAACATCAAAAATTATTTTCCTAAAAAAATTTACCCATTTTTAATCATTAGATCCACTTTATTTATTTTAAGAAAATCAAATTTTAATTCCAAAACCTCCACATTTAAACCTTAAAACCATATTTCCAAACTCTAATATCACTTTTATTCATTTAAATAAAATAAATATTATAATCATTTTTTTAAAAACACCAACCTTTTAAAAATTATACATCTATTATGAAATATCATCAAAACTGATCAAAATAACACCCACACATAACCCAAAAGAATTTGGATTAATGGGAGATCTAGAATAGATTTTTAAGAAGGATAGTGACCACGAATGACTTAGACACACAGTTTGGTAGGCTATGTGTTATTCATAAAATTTCCATGTATATTTATATCAAACCTTATACTCTAGATTCGTATGATTTTCTAGGCCACGTAATGTCATTGGGCACCACCATTCGACTCTCATTTCACCCCAAAAAATAATTCCTTAAGGAACCCATATAATACCATCATAATGGAAAAAACCATCAACATGAACCAAATATCTCTATAAAGAACCAAAATTAAAACTTATAATCAAAATTTAAATCCCGACATCCCATGGTAACATAAGTTTCATCACAATCGGTGGTGACCAGTCACCCACCCATGACCTACCTTATGAGCTCTGATAGTCCTATCTCTTAACTACCATCACTAACCAAATAATAAAGGGTTCTCTAAGATAATGGTTTCATGTAAAAACCTAATTCCTCCCTTTATAAAACACCTAAAATGGTCTTGTATAAGGCTCGAGGGGTTTTCCTGTAACACCCCAAGATTTCATAGTGTGTTATTTCTTCAAAATAATTCAATAACTTGCACTACACGCAACACCGAGTTCAATCACACCTTGACTTACAAAAAAAAAATCCATTAAAAGAGGTCATTAATAGAATTAACTACATTTTAAACTTTATATAATCCTTATAATTTTAGAATCCATATTATCAGTTTCTTAGTCATAATGCAAGAACAGATTCATTTTCAGTATTGCACTTTTATCAACTTTTAATAGTGAAACCTTTTTAAATACAATATTTTAAACTTTTTGACTAAATGGGGACATCAAAAATTTAAAATGAAACATCCCAAGCTTCCACGGTACGCTTTCTTTGAATAATACAGTAGCGTGTGTTGTACGCAATCTTGAGTTTTAACACACACCACAACCAATCAAACTAGCCGTTATGAATAGTAATACCTAATTTTTGAAATTATATATATTTTATATTTTAAAATGGACTTCATTTTTGGATTCGTAATATCTAATTTAGCCTAAGGTGAAATTTTGGTACTTTTCGGATAACTTTTATATTTTGATGAATAGTGAAAATTACTAAATTTTAATTAAAAACAACTTTTTTAATCAAAATAATTAATATTGATAAATTATGAATTTGAGTGGTTTTAAAGTATATTTAGAATATATTTTTACCATTTAATATAATTTTGGTCATTGGACATAATTTTACAATTAAACCGAACATAAAAAAGTGTCAATCTTATGATAGTTATTATCTCTTAAAAACACGCTTTTTGTTTTGACAGCGGGAATTAATTTTAAATTAATTTCTGCCACTTCTGTGTTTTGAATTTAGGAAAATGGATTCCATATTTGGAATCAGTATGTTCAAATTGTGTAAATAGGTAACTTTTATTTTTAGACATTTTGAATAATTACTGCGGTAAATATTTTATTTACCATGGTTAAGGGTAAATCTGGTAAATAAGGGTTAAAAAAATAATATTATAATAATACTAAATTACCCTAAAACGTGTCTTAACCCTATTGGTTGATACATGGTCGACCATGGGCATCTTTGTGTCAATTTTGGGACCCCATGGATCCACTTGTAAGTGATAATGACACTTTATTTTAATTAAGTCAAAATGAATACAAATATGACACAAGCATATATCTTTTAGAAAAACAATTGTTACATAGGGTTATATATGTTGGATTTTAGATTATAAATATTCATTAAAAATATAAAAAGATTTCCTACATAATGATATTTTATTTATAATTTTTAGACATTAAATAATTTATTTTATTTATGACACAATGATGATGCAGTAATTACTATAATTGTGAAAAATTAAAATAATTGATATTATAAATACCCAAATAAATATAATATGAAACTTTTAATGAATTAAACTAATTTTCTAGGATAATATGATATATTAGGATTTATTTAATTTACTTTTTCGAAGTAATCAATCTGTTATGAGTTTCACAAAAATCAACTATTGAATAGTGTCAAAATTGACATAAAAGAGTTCTTAAAACAAATATTATATTATTAATTGATATTAAATTCCTAAAAATCTAAGGTTCGGCCAAGAGACTTATATCATGATAGGTTCATCATTAATGGACCACTTGGGGGTCGCTTGGATGTATATAGTAAGTTTATTAACCATATTATATAAAAATACAAAGAGACATTGTAAAAGTGAAACTAATTAACTTAGAGTTAATACTTAAAGATAAGGTTAATATAAGTACCCAAACCTGTCTAAATTCTATTGGTTGAGTTGTTTTCGACCCATACCCACCTTAACCTTTTAATAATCAACTTTGGAGGCATTAGAAACCGAATATGAATTTAATATAAACTAATATTTCTAGCTTTTCCAAAGGTGCCCCTCACCCCTCTTATAAAAGGGCACTCCTCATTCTCATTTCTTCACACCTCTCAAGCCACTTGTCTCGTCTAAACCCTGCCCAAATAAGCTCCCCACATACCTCTCCTCCTCCTTGAAGCTTCCCCTTAGGCAGAAAGCATTTCAAGAAGTCCTTTGGTTCCAACCAAAGTGAGTTACCTAAATTAAAGGTAACGATTTCTCTTAAATTATTTTCATTTATTTTGCTTCTCCAACCCCCAAACTCTTTTTATTTCCTTTCTTTTGTAACAACACCAGTATCCAAAATATACTAGGATGTTGTTATAAGAAGGATTCAAACTACACATACACACAACTCCATCTAATGGATGATGAACATAATGTTTCTGTGGATGGCAAACTAACGCCTCACGAATCGATGATTGTTCAAATACATCTTACCGCCTCTCATGGTGGCCATTATGATGGCACTGTAATTAAATATGATATTAATGATATATATTTTATATATAAGCTTCTGTAAGTCCATTTTATTTCATATCATTATTCGTTTCATGTTGTATATACATACGATAATTTCATTTGAGGAAGTGCGGACTACCGCCCCCTTAAAATGATATGACTCGTTCATACCACACATGGAACGTATAAAGGATGGTGTTAATGAACTTAAGTAACATATATAAAATATTATATTATACTGGAATAGTAATATACCTATGTATCATTTGGATTCGATTCTTTTAAAATAAAAATTAAATAGAAGTAGCGTTTGTGCGTACGTACGGACTACCGTCTCCACGAATGCGATGAGATTCATTCTCCATCGTATCCATTCAAGTATAATTATCATTTGATGATTTGAAAATGATGTTTAAGGACTTGATATCATTCTGAATACGAATAATATAAAACCTATCCTTTACAAATATGGCTTATGTAACAAAACATATAAAAGAAAATGAGTAAGTTAACACCCGAAACGACGATAATTCTAAGATATTATTAACAAATCAATGTTAAAAGATCATATATGATATAATATTAATATATATGATTCTTGTATAATTTAATAACAATTATTTCACCATTATACAGGAGGTTAACCTACCCCAACCAAGGAAAAGTACAAGGTAAGGGTTATTTCACAATCTCTTCATTATCCGAGGTTGTTTATACGTAATAATCTACTGGGATTTCTTTATCATCCACATCCATGTTTCTTAAAAATGTATTTCAAAACATTTTTACTATTTACTAGAGTATGAGTAAAAGTCATTTATACCCTTTTTGACTTTTATAAGTGGTTTATAAAGGAATCTTTCCTTCGTTTTCAAAACAAGGTCCTTTTTAACCTTTTCGAAAGAATTAAGGTAAGAATGTTTTTTTAACTTATACGGAGGGTGCGGCTATTTTCCACCATTATAAAATCTTCAAAGCTTCCCTTACAAGATTATAAGAATATTTTCAAAGAAAATGTTTTATATTAAACGGATCTTAAATGATTTCAAATTAAAAGGAGATATTTCTTTAAAAAGAATTTTGATTTCATCTATGTCTACATCCTTTGATGGATTTTAAGATTATTTGAAGTTGATTTATTATGATACAAAACTTCTATATTGTATTGAAGGTTTTGTAATATGTTTGACTGTGGATGTGCTATTTTTATACCATTCATAGTTTATGGTGAAAGTATTGACATTTCGTATGCTAGTTTTAATACGAATGTTTATGTTATGTTTAAACCTTTTCATATGTGAATGCATTGGACTTAATATGTGACGGGTGGAGCCCGCTATAGCTCCTCGATGCATCGGTAGGTCTCATGAGACAAACTAGTGTCTTGGCACAAGGCCTTGACAAAATCTTATTTGTAGTCTTGGCACGAGGCCTTGACTATGTGGTTATGATAGTCTGGCATTATGCATTCCAACATTATGAAAGTGGTTATTGATTTTTGCATGTGATTATTCGATTAGTAGAATATCCATGTGAATAAGTAAATGGCATTACTTCATTTTATTTATGCCATACTATATTAAATGTTCATGTTTAAAAGGCTTCTGTTTTAGTTATACATTGCCTTAAAATGTTTATTCTTATTTATGAAAGTTTCCGCTATATTGTTATCCTTACTGGGCATTTGAGCTCACCCCTTTTCTATGATTTATTTTTCCCAGGATGTGAAGATGTAAGTTATGAATGACCTTCAGGGATATTATGAGGGGATTATAGTGTGGACTGTGGAAACATTATGTTGTTGTAGTAGTTTTTCATTTTATGATGTAATGTAAAACTTATGAATACTAGTGTTTCCAAGGCTACTAAACCAATCGGTCTTTCGAGATTTGATCTTTATTGTGATCATGCCAATGTTATGTAATAATGCACCGACTCTGGGTAGCTGGGGTCGGGGCGTTACAGTTGGTATCAGAGGAAGTTTAGTAAAAACCTTGGAATCTAGATTTAGATAAACTCTGATTAGAGCACGTAGACCTAAGATGAACTTTGAGGATTAGTATAGAAGAACTTCCTAGAATTTTGGTATTGTAGATATTTTGTGAGTTTTCCGAGCAATACATCCCTGTCTGGATACGAGCAGGTAGAGGCGGCTCTGGCATAGATGTACCTAGGGGTAAAACCCAAAAACACCGCTTTGAGCTAGACTCGAACGGGAACTGGTGCACGACAACGGGCCTTGCTGCACTCTTGGTTACGACACTCCCGGGGGATATGCTTAGGATAACTCTCATTTTCTTTACAAATCATTATGAAGGGTTTATGAGTATATACTTCCTCAAAGAAAACATTTTTATGATTATGGATTATATTCATAAATAGTTCAATTTATGTTAAGTGTTATATAAGTATGGGATTATGTATTTTGATTCATAACCTGATCTAGTGTATTCCATTGTTTAGAAATGGCGCCCAGTAGAAGGAATGAGAACTCCAGAAATGCACATGATCCAAAGAGAAGGAAGGATCATATCTTTCATGGTCTTGAGCTAGAATTTATAAGAGAAATAGTCTCCCATGTATTATCATCATATGAAGAAATAATATCATGTGTTGATAAGATAAGTAAAGAGTTTACTGAGTCCTATGGCTTTGAAGGGAAGCAAGAGAAGAAAAGTATGGAAGAGAGAAAGATGGATAAAGGGAAGAGGGAAAAGAAGAATTTTCCCATATGTGGTAACTGTGGAAAGAAACACCCTGGAACTTGCCTGAAAGGAATGGGAGTTTGTTATAAGTGTGGAGGAAAAGGGCACAAAGTACGTGACTGCAAGGGTAAGAAAATGGTTTCAAATGTACAATGCTTCATTTGCAAGGAGTTTGGACACTACGCGAACCTATGTCCCAGTCATCAGACTATGCCACAAATGATTCTATTGGATAATAATCAAGTTATGATACTACCACAGATGAAGAGGAATGATTAGAGTTCTTATGTTGATTATGTCAATTGAGTGTTGTATCAACAATGTACTTGTTATAATAATTATGGAGTATATAAGGATTGTATTGCAGTACTATTTCATTAAGGACTTGAGATTGTGTGGAACAAAGAAAAGTGACTCAATAGCAGGATAAATTTTTGGAAAATATATGGTTGAGAGAATGATAAATCATAATATAGTTCTGATACTGAGGTAGTGATTTTGGAATAGTATGTGATTGTTTTGGATAAATTATATTGGATATTCTTGACTACCTTGGAACTGATTAATGATTTTTATATTCCATCATTGTTGGGGTTTAAAACATTTTTGGATTAATGAAGTATATCCAGCATTCTATATAGAATAAGGGAGCATGAATGTAATCAATAAGGAATATGGTAATACATGATGAAGGTATTCATATGCTATTATGGGATAAAAAGGATCTATATTATGTTTACCTTCCTTATAAATGTTAGACTGTGAGTTTGGATAGAAGTATTTTGGATAGTTCTAGTTTGGATTATTTTGGATTTCCATAAAAGGACAACCCGGAGGTCGGGCGGCAACCCGTCGCGTCCGGCAAGGCTGCGAGACTTGAACCCGCAACCGAAGGGCGACAATGGTGTATCACCTACCACTGGCCCACGAGATGTCCTAGATTAAATAATGTAGTTTTTTTTAAAAGATCTGGTAAATGAATTATAAATTCATTTATTTTGGAACCCTATACAAATAGTGTAAATAGAATTTTTTTTACATTCTATTATCTTTTAGAGTGAAAGATGAGTTTGTGGTAGAAATTTATTAATGGATAAAACTCTAATTATAAATTAAGTATATCTCCTTATGATCTTAGCCAATCTCATAAATAAATTCCTCAACATTAATAAAAGAAACTTAGAATAAAAATGTTTTCCTAGATGGTACCTTAAATCATCACTAATTTATGGCTTTGGGATTGTTGGCCTTTTCATAGCCATGTTCTCTACCACTCTCCATCAGATAATTGATGGTTAGATTTTTCTTCCATATCCATATTTTCCTACATGGAACCCTAGTATGTGTTATTTTCGGTAATCTTCATACTTTCGACTCTTTATTTTAAATAGAGGCCTCACTAATTCATTTTTCGATATGGGATTTCAACTAAGATATTTTGAAACATCAAAAATGTGTTATCCTAATACCCTATGTTTTGTTGAACCGATGGTATTTCAAATCATCATAGATTGATGAATTTAAGGACCTCAATTTTACACTTGTTTGTGATTGATGACCTCAATCAATACCTATAAATATTTACGTTTTTCCTCCAATTATATGTCTTTAATTGCCACCAATGTTCTCTTAATCGAGATCATAATTTGGTGGTGACCCTTTGATTTCTCTTTTCCTCATATTAAGACTAAATTTTAGTAACCCAATTTCCGATGTGGGTTTTCCCAAAAATATATTTTCTACTTTCAACCTTTTATTTTCAAAGAACAATTTCAAATTGCGAGGATGCAATTTATTGAAGGAGGGGAGAATGTAACACCCCAAGATTTCATAGTGTGTTATTTCTTCAAAATAATTCAATAACTTGCACTACACGCAACACCGAGTTCAATCACACCTTGACTTACAAAAAAAAAATCCATTAAAAGAGGTCATGAATAGCATTAACTACATTTTAAACTTTATATAATCCTTATAATTTTAGAATCCATATTATCAGTTTCTTAGTCATAATGCAAGAACAGATTCATTTTTAGTATTGCACTTTTATCAACTTTTAAAAGTGAAACCTTTTTAAATACAATATTTTAAACTTTTTGACTAAATGGGGACATCAAAAATTTAAAATGAAACATCCCAAGCTTCCACGGTACGCTTTCTTTGAATAATACAGTAGCGTGTGTTGTACGCAACCTTGAGTTTTAACACACACCACAACCAATCAAACTAGCCGTTATGAATAGTAATACCTAATTTTTGAAATTATATATATTTTATATTTTAAAATGGACTTCATTTTTGGATTCGGAATATCGAATTTAGCCTCAGGTGAAATTTTGGTACTTTTCGGATAACTTTTATATTTTGATGAATAGTGAAAATTACTAAATTTTAATTAAAAACAACTTTTTTAATCAAAATAATTAATATTGATAAATTATGAATTTGAGTGGTTTTAAAGTATATTTAGAATATATTTTTACCATTTAATATAATGTTGGTCATTGGACATAATTTTACAATTAAACCGAACATAAACAAGTGTCAATCTTTTGATAGTTATTATCTCTTAAAAACACGCTTTTTGTTTTGACAGCGGGAATTAATTTTAAATTAATTTCTGCCACTTCTGTGTTTTGAATTTAGGAAAATGGATTCCATATTTGGAATCAGTATGTTCAAATTGTGTAAATAGGTAACTTTTATTTTTATACATTTTGAATAATTACTGCGGTAAATATTTTATTTACCATGGTTAAGGGTAAATCCGGTAAATAAGGGTTAAAAAAATAATATTATAATAATACTAAATTACCCTAAAACGTGTCTTAACCCTATTGGTTGATACATGGTCGACCATGGGAATCTTTGTGTCAATTTTGGGACCCCATGGATCCACTTGTAAGTGATAATGACACTTTATTTTAATTAAGTCAAAATGAATACAAATATGACACAAGCATATATCTTTTAGCAAAACAATTGTTACATAGGGTTATATATGTTGGATTTTATATTATAAATATTAATTAGAAAGATAAAAAGATTTACTACATAATGATATTTTATTTATAATTTTTAGACATTAAATAATTTATTTTATTTATGACACAATGATGATGCAATAATTACTATAATAGTGAACAATTAAAATAATTGATATTATAAATACCCAAATAAATATAATATGAAACTTTTAATGAGTTAAACTAATTTTATAGGATAATATGATATATTAGGATTGCTTTAATTGACTTTTTTCGAAGTAATCAATCTGTTATGAGTTTCACAAAAATCAACTATTGAATAGTGTCAAAATTGACATAAAAGAGTTCTTAAAACAAATATTATATTATTAATTGATATTAAATTCCTAAAAATCTAAGGTTCGGCCAAGAGACTTATATCATGATAGGTTCATCATTAATGGACCACTTGGGGGTCGCTTGGATGTATATAGTAAGTTTATTAACCATATTATATAAAAATACAAAGAGACATTGTAAAAGTGAAACTAATTAACTTAGAGTTAATACTTAACGATAAGGTTAATATAAGTACCCAAACCTGTCTAAATTCTATTGGTTGAGTTGTTTTCGACCCATACCCACATTAACCTCTGAATAATAAACTTTTGAGGCATTAGAAACCTAATATGAATTTAATATAAACTAATATTTCTAGCTTTTCCAAAGGTGCCCCTCACCCCTCTTATAAAAGGGCACTCCTCATTCTCATTTCTTCACACCTCTCAAGCCACTTGTCTCGTCCAAACCCTGTCCAAATAAGCTCCCCACATCCCTCTCATCCTCCTTGAATCTTGCCCTTAGGCAGAAAGCATTTCAAGAAGTTCTTTGGTTCCAACCAAAGTGAGTTACCTAAATTAAAGGTAACGATTTCTCTTAAATTATTTTCAATTATTTTGCTTCTCCAACCCCCAAACACTTTTTATTTCCTTTCTTTTGTAACAAAACCAGTATCCACAATATACTAGGATGTTGTTATAAGAAGGATTAAAACTACACATACACACAGCTCCATCTAATGGATGATGAACATAATGTTTCTGTGGATGGCAAACTAACGCCTCACGAAACGATGATTGTTCAAATACATCTTACCGCCTCTCATGGTGGCCATTATGATGGAACTGTAATTAAATATGATATTAATGATATATATTTTATATATAATCTTCTGTAAGTCCATTTTATTTCATATCATTATTTGTTTCATGTTGTATATACATACGATAATTTCATTTGAGGAAGTGCGGACTACCGCCCCCTTAAAATGATATGACTCGTTCATACCACACATGGAACGTATAAAGGATGGTGTTAATGAACTTAAGTAACATATATAAAATATTATATTATACTGTAATAGTAATATACCTATGTATCATTTGGATTCGATTCTTTTAAAATAAAAATTAAATAGAAGTAGCGTTCGTGCGTACGTACGGACTACCGTCTCCACGAATGCGATGAGATTCATTCTCCATCGTATCCATTCAAGTATAATTATCATTTGATGATTTGAAAATGATGTTTAAGGACTTGATATCATTCTGAATACGAATAATATAAAACCTATCCTTTACAAACATGGCTTATGTAACAAAACATATAAAATAAAATGAGTAAGTTAACACCCGAAACGACGATAATTCTAAGATATTATTAACAAATCAATGTTAAAAGATCATATATGATATCATATTAATATATATGATTATTGTATAATTTAATAACAATTATTTCACCATTATAAAGGAGGTTAACCTACCCCAACCAAGGAAAAGTACAAGGTAAGGGTTATTTCACAATCTCTTTATTATCCGAGGTTGTTTATACGTAATAATCTACTGGGATTTCTTTATCATCCACATCCATGTTTCTTAAAAATGTATTTAAAAACATTTTTACTATTTACTATAGTATGAGTTAAAGTCATTTATACCCTTTTTGACTTTTATAAGTGGTTTATAAAGGAATCTTTCCGTCGTTTTCAGAACAAGGTCCTTTTTAACCTTTTCGAAAGAATTAAGGTAAGAATGTTTTTTTAACTTATACGGCGGGTGTGGCTATTTTCCGCCATTATAAAATCTTCAAAGCTTCCCTTACAAGATTATAAGAATATTTTCAAAGAAAATGTTTTATATTAAACAGATCTTAAATGATTTCAAATTAAAAGGAGATATTTCTTTAAAAAGAATTTTGATTTCATCTATGTCAACATCCTTTGATGGATTTTAAGATTATTTGAAGTTGATTTATTATGATACAAAACTTCTATATTGTATTGAAGGTTTTGTAATATGTTTGACTGTGGATGTGATATTTTTATACCATTCATAGTTTATGGTGAAAGTATTGACATTTCGTATACTAGTTTTAATACGAATGTTTATGTTATGTTTAAACCTTTTCATATGGGAATGCATTGGACTTAATATGTGACGGGTGGAGCCCGCTATAGCTCCTCGATGCATCGGTAGGTCTCATGAGACAAACTAGTGTCTTGGCACAAGGCCTTGAAAAAATCTTATTTGTAGTCTTGGCACGAGGCCTTGACTATGTGGTTATGATAGTCTGACATTATGCATTCCAACATTATGAAAGTGGTTATTGATTTTTGCATGTGATTATTCGATTAGTAGAATATCCATGTGAATAAGTAAATGGCATTACTTCATTTTATTTATGCCATACTATATTAAATGTTCAATTTTAAAAGGATTTTGTTTTAGTTATACATTGCCTTAAAATGTTTATTCTTATTTATGAAAGTTTCCGCTATATTGTTATCCTTACTGGGAATTTGACCTCACCCCTTTTCTATGTTTTATTTTTCCCAGTATGTGAAGATGTAAGTTATGAATGACCTTCAGGGATATTATGAGGGGATTATAGTGTGGACTGTGGAAACATTATGTTGTTGTAGTAGTTTTTCATTTTATGATGTAATGTAAAACTTATGAATATATCTAGTGTTTCCAAGGCTACTAAACCAATCGGTCTTTCGAGATTTGATCTTTCTTGTGATCATGCCAATGTTATGTAATAATGCACCGACTCTGGGTAGCTGGGGTCGGGGCGTTACATTTCCAAATCCTCATGGTATGACAAATAGTTTCATTCATCAAAGTAAACTAAGTTGGAATAATTTCACCCAATAAAAAGAGTTTAATAATAGTGGAAAATGGGAATGAACCATCTATTTTTTAGATGACCATGAATAATAAAACATGAAACAATAAACAAATAAACAACATAATATAAATATAACTAATAAATTAAACAATCCCTCTGCTCACCCCTGTTTAGCCACCTATACAAAGTATATATGAAAAACAAATCCACCACCAGAGGTATTTTCTTCAACCACTAGTAGATATCGCTACCATCCATCCATAAAAATTAGTAAAAGGAACACATGGTTAATTTAGTAAAAGAAACAAAATAAAAAAACAACCAATGCGCCTTTATGTAACTATAAAAATAACCATCCACTACTAGTACCTCAATGCCTTATGGGTGGGCATAAAATACCCAGAACTTGAAAATAAGAATATATTGATAGGCGTGAGAATATAGATCCGTAGGAATGAAAATTAATCCACACCCCATGAATAATATTTAAATAAAGGATTCATTTCATGAATGTTTAAAATACAATTATAAAAGTAGGATTGTTTCTAGATTTTTTAAGAAACCAAGTAACTATTTTCATTCATTTAAAAAGAAAACAAATTTTCCAAACATGGATTTATATGAAATTTGTTGTAAAAAAATCATTTAAAATAATAAATATATGGAAAAATTGTTTTCAAATAAAAATTTCACTTACTTGAAATAAAATAGTTTATTTAATTTGGAAAAAAGTAGAAAAGGCATATAAATAGGTCATGTCCTATGGGAATCTATAGGATAATAAGGTTGTGCCTTATCTTAGGATCATCATACTATTAGTGGTCGAAACATACCATATCGTTCTCATGCATGAGCCATTGGATGGGATGAAAACAAAGTTCTAGAGGTAACCATATCCACATAGTCATATGGTTTAGTTAGTATTTTACCATAATCCAAAGGCTTGGGGGGACATGCCTTGCATAAATTACTTGTCATAGTTTACCCACATAAGTACCTAGGATTCTCATGGGGTTTATGTTTTCCCTTTGTCTCAAATCACATTTCCACTTTCAATTCACCAATTATCCATGCATTCCAAAAATAACCCATTTAAATTTCACCAGATATTGGGGTAAATTTTAAAATACAAAAGTTACAGATAAGTAAATATCAAGGCCATCACGATGATATATCATTATTTAAAAAGGTACAAATAGACCTTTCAAATAAAATTTTGAAACCTCACTAAAATCCCCTTTTTAAAATTACTAAGAAAGCCAAAATGATCTTCAATATTGAGGTCAAACGTAACCCTTTTATTGTTTTTCCATTTACACTTACTCAAATATATATACATATCTCTGGTTATAAAAATACACATATTCTTGTGAAAATTTATATACATATATACATAAATTTATATATATATATATATATTAATAAATATGTATATGTGTAAATCCAATATATATATATATATCAAAATACTTTTCAAAAATATTACATTTCCATTTAAAATCAAAACATGATTTTTATTCATATAAACCATTTACAGGGACATTTGGGATTTTATCAAACAGGCAATGAGAAATATATTTAAAATGGATTTTGAAATTCTTCCTACTTTGAGAAAACCTTTGAATTGGAGTGTAAAATCAAGTAAAACTTGATTTTCCCTTCAAACATGTCTTGAAAATATATATTAATATCATTTGATATAAAAATTAAGGATTAAAAATATAATCATTCATGGTCCTAAAATATAAAGACCTAAATCAATGGGAAACCTACCTATAACTTGCGTCTTTTGATAATAAACAACTAGAAACACTACAACAAGTTCTAAGGAGCCTTACATACCAAAAGTAACCCTAAGGAAGAACAATAACCTATAAAAATTAGGCCAAAAAATAAATAAGACCTAAACCCTAACCTAGGGTTCGGTTTGCGATGCACTATGATAATGGAGAGTAAGGGAGAGGGGGTTATGCAAGGAGGAGAGGGGGATGGTGGTATAGGAAATAGAACCTGAGGAGATCACATTTGAAATAGGGAGGATAATGGTGAGGAGTGAAATATGTGGGAAGGAGTTGGTGCATATGAGGGGAATCCCCCCTATGAGCCAAGGCATGACGGCTAGAAATGGATGGGGAGAATAAAAGAAAATAAAGAATAATATAAGAATAATAAAACCACTTTTTTAATTTTTTTTTTGGAATCATGCACGATTTGGTTACACGATTGTTCAAACCACATGACAACCATGTGATCCTCACTAGAGGGACTATAGAATACAAAATGGGTATGCTGCATGGTTAGACTAACCATGCACCAACCATGTAATTTTATCTATTACGCTACAGATGAAATTGCATGGTTTTTGGATGGTTCTCACTAACTATTCACTGAATGTGTGCTTGTTACAAAACCTAAAAAATTTTAAAGTTAAAACTTGTTAATACTATAATTCAAGAACAAACTTAAAGTTAATTAAATAAATAAATTTATAAATTAATTCAAGGTAGAGGTATGAAAACCATATCATTTTCTTTGTTTCCTTTGTAATCTTCTAACTTAGTTTCTTATAAACAATCATTTTATTATGAAATAAGGTTATCCATCATAAATAAATTATATTTAGCTCTTTTCCTTCCTTTTATAGTTACTTAAGACTTCTCCATGGAAATTTCATCATTATTCTCATCATAATCTCGAAAATTTTTAGGACACTTTACTGTAAGGTACCCAAACATTACAAATTAAAATAACATGAGTGGAAGATTCCCTTTAAATTTTTATTTTAAGATTTGTATATTTATGGAAAGGAATGAAATGAATTTATCTACTTCTCATTCTTCTTATTCATCATATATAGAGAGATTCTTCAAGGACTTAAATCCCACATCTTTGGTTTCCCCTTTTCCATATCCTCATTATCATTATTTCTCATTTCATATAGAAAAAGAGTACCATGAAAACTATCCAATGTGAACTCCTTTAGATCTTTATCCTTAAGTAAGAAAATTTTATATTTATCTAGAGTGAAATACTTCCCATTATTCTCTCGATGATCTCCACATCATCAAACATTTATATGAGATCATGAATGTACTCCACAATAACATCCACCTGATCAAGGAATTCATTAACAATTTTATTTGGATGAATCCTCAAGTCCTTGTAATTATTTCACAAAACCTAATATTTATCTCCTCATACTTTTGAATCACCTTCATATATATTTCTAATCCTTTTCCACATGGAATATAAGGATTTACATGACATCACCTTCATGTAGAATATATATGATATGGATCTTCTAAATAATTGATTCTACTAGTGATAGTATCTAATTATCTTCAGTATTCCTTGTATAAAGCTCCAGTATCTATCTTGGAATAAATACCATGCACTGCAACTATAAAAAAATCCATACCAAAATATCTAAAGTAGCATTGCATCTATTTCATCCAAAACTGAAAATTGTTTCCATAAATGATCAAAATCCATTTTTAATTAACTTCTTCAGTCACTTCCACTAAGATATATACACCAATATTAACCTTTATATCTAATAACAATTATTGTATTTATTAGGTAAAATATATTGATCATAGGTGGGGGATGTGAATCAGGGTATGAAAAATTAAAACAAGCATAAATTTTAATATTTTTTTCATTATTAAACAAAAACACATTCTCTCTTTTTATCATAGAAATATATAAATACATGAATGAAAGAATACAATATAAATAAAATTTTTACTTAGTTCACCCAAATTGAAATATTCCAAAGAGAATACAAAGGTTTCATGAAGATGTACTGAAATTCACTATGTGCACTGCTATTACTAGGTTCAGAGAAGACTCATTTACCCCTAGTTTACAACCACTCACACTTTGAAAACATCTCCCAAATAAAGTGTGTACACTCATTCTCTTAAAGATTATTTTTTTAGATTCAGTTCAAATTTGTTTTACACTAAAATGGGTTTGAAATTAAGATCCTTGGTCATCAAACATATGAAATCCTATTTCCCACATAATTTTTGTTTCATATAAAGGTCCCTTACATAATTATCCTTCTTCAATTCATGGTTTTTAGGAAGTTTATTATCCACTAAATGATATTTAAGTGAAGTTATATTCACCATGTAATGTTTTAGCTAATTATGGTTCACCATGTAATGTTAAAGTAACTTACTTTTCACTATGTGATGTTTAAGTGATTTATTATTCATGATGTGACCTTCAAGTGGGGCACTCTTCACCACATATTGTTTAAGTAATTTAATACTCATTGTGAGACCACCTTCACCTAGCCCACTTATATTAACACACTTTTTTTTGGTACAGTTCTCTTAATACACTTCACAAACTCCTTTCCAACACCAATAATTTCTAGTAGTGATCTTATAATTTAAATTATTTCACACTACATAATGAAGTAATTAAGGTTTCTTATATAGGAAAAGAACTTAGAAAAATATAGTAATCCAAAAATTATTTTTCACCCATTTCGTTAAGACCATACAGGTGATCACGTGATACTTAGGTGGAACACTGTTCACTATGTAACTCTATCCTTACATGGTCTTCCTAGAATTACCACCTTACGGCCACATGAACCTCAGGTGAATTTTTTTTCACCACATAATCTTCTCCTTCTATAATGAATCTAGAATTAGTACCTTACAATAATGTGACCTTAAAGAGAATCATTATTTACCATGTAATCTTCTTCTTACATGTTCCTATTGGAATTACTATCTTATGACCATATGATCATTAGAATAATCACTATTCACCATGTAATCTTCTACTTCTACGTTATTCCTAGAATTATAACTTTATGACTATGTGACCTCCTCATTCATTAGAAGATAATGTTAATCACCTAACACTTAAGTGAAATACTATTCACCATGCAATACTAAAGTGAAACATTATTCACCACATAACTCAAAAGTGGTTTGTTTAACAATTAAGTGGTTCATATAACAATTAAGATGAACTCTATTCTTGGCAATGTTTTTATGTTTCCTCTAAAAACTCAATTCTTGAAAATTAGAAAACACTAAGAATCATTGTAACTTTATTCAAAAACCATATAAATACTTCTTTATACCTTATTTTATACTCTATAGATTTATGAAAAATGTTTGACCACAAACACAAAAACCCAAAACTCTGAAAAACTCTCATGAGGTATTTTTTCTATGAAAAGCCAATGAAAACTGTTCTATAACCCTAGTAACCTGGAATTTACATTAGAAAATGGAATTAATAACACACAAATATAAGGTCTATCATAATCTCTGACACATGTCTATGTCCCATGCCTATCATCTCCCCAGCTACTAAGAAAAAATTAAAACTCTGACACATTGAGTGATATCAGTCACATCAATTCTTTGATACCAATATGTAACATCCCACTACCCCAAAACACTATATATTTTCCAGACCGATGGTTACCACATGACCTTAGTTTCACCTCCCTATATTCTAGAGGCTTCCAACTATTAGAGAGGGTCTTATGTGTGACCATGAGGAGACTATACCCTCATATTTGAGTAAACCATAGTGGAAAGTAACAAAACATCATCCATAGTACTAATAATCAGAGTATAATGAATAATGTATCATATCATGCTATATTAAATTTCTATGTGGAATCAAGTATTCATACAGACTCATGGTCATGCCAAAACCCAATAACTGACAACCCATTGGGCCTATCACATTATAAATAAATAAAATAAATAAAATTAATTAAGTATCTACTATTATCCACAAGACATAGCTTATCCAGCACCTAAATCTATCCAAGTCATACATTAGAATGATCAAATCTCAATCCTATACCCAACCTTAACCTATGATTAGTGAAATATTCTTCAAAACCCAAGTGTCATGGCTTCCCAAGAAGTGTGTGATTATAACTTAGTAGGGAACCACCAACACAGTCTCATATATAAATAGTAAATCAACATATGCACATGTGAATTTCTTATATCGTAAATAATCAAAATTTTAGAAGAGTAAATAAATAGTCATCACTGATCCTTAGGTTCTAACACGACACACATGATCAACTATACCTATGTTTTCAAGTATCAAATTTTCTTAGAACATAAATAACCACTTGGGGAAAATATACATATCCCTAGAACATGAGAAGCCACCCTGGGTAAATATACCCTTCCCTAGGAAATGAGGAACTAACTGGAGAAAATATACCCATCTTTGGTACATGATTAAACCACTTCAGTTATCCTCCAGATTGGAACCATAAGAAAGGTCATACACCTGAGGGGTCACATCCCCTACTCAAAACCAACTACCAGACCTCCATTATCCAAGGATCATATCCCTCCCATGGTTCCTGATCCCTTATTCACAAGTCACATGAATATATATTAAAAAATACTCAGGGCACATACTCCTCCAAACCTTACATCACATTCCTTATATACCTAGGGTATATCCTCCCTAAATCGTTGTGTTATAGCACATAGGCTAGTAACTTTCTCAAACCTATCATATATCTCATAATAATAATAAAAATAACATGGGAAGTCCACCTACCCATCCAATCACATATAATCAATTTCATCTCACCAAGTGTATGAACTATGACTTACACTAAAACCCCACCAGTAAAATCATCAATTTGGGTTCTAATATGATGAAAAAAATTATCACTACCCATTCACATAAAACACCCTCTCAGGGGAAGCACATCACTGGGGCACCCACTTTGTCCCCTAAGTCACAAAATATAAAATACACCCACATGGAATCCATTATAACATTCTTATATATAATTTAAAAACCTTTCACATAGAGGTAATAACATCCCTTAGTGTGATTATAGTGATTGTATAACCTCATTGACATCATAGAAAATTTCATACAAACATCATTCTAAAGAGAGGGAACCATAAACATCTCAATTCCTAATTCATTCAAGGCCAATCCACTCACCCAACTTATCATTAAAACACCTAGGGACCAAGGCACTCACATCAAAGTAGGGGAGGAAGTCTCACCCCATTCTCATATCAACAAGCCCTTGGTCTATAAGGTATCTGAATAATCCCATATAGCCAACCCCTTGGTAATTCTTCTCAATCAAATGCTTACCTCTACCAATATGTCACTAAGGGAACCTATCATTAGGTCCACTGCATCTCATTCATTTCATTTCATTTTTTATATTCCCATTAGGTTCCGTACATATCAAAACATACATTCATAATCAAGGCCTCATCCATCGGTGGTTGAGGCATCAAGCTAGTGCACAAGGTCCATCATGGCCTTGGCACATTGAATATTACAAAAATAGGTTTTTAATATTAAATAAATAGTGTATAAAATTTTTATAGGTTGATCTATCTCATTGGAGAGATTCAACATGTCACATTACATATAAATCATTTATAATACCATAGGGAAAATGTATAAAGGCTACATACCTCAAATATGGAGTTATACCCATTAATCATACCCTAGAAAATCTAGCCTAACCTCATACAATCAACATTTAGACTCTTGAGAAAATATCTCATGGAAAAAACCCAATAATTAATTATAAAAAATTTATAATTAATAATTAAATCAATTTTAGAAACATTTATAATTCAATTAAATTATTGATAATTTATTTAAACTCACTGGTTGACCTCTTCACAATGAAATGGGGATCAAACACTCCTGGAATGTCTCTGGCTTACTCTTGCCATTAATTCGACAAAAATTTCTAACAACCATAACAAATCCATAATAAATTCCTATTAATTTAGGAGAAAAGCTTCAATAAAATCACATAGTAGCATACCAACAATGAATCAACATATGAGGACATCCAATAATTATCTCGATACATCCTTTTTCCATGTCGTACAAAACTACAATAAATTGGGAATATTACACCATGATCTATTAGAAATATCATTGAAACTCTAGGCTAGAGAAAACCAAATTCTGGGAATCAAGAAAGAACAAGGAACCGAAGGAAGAGGAAGAAGAAACTCACCTTAATCATCAAAACCAACCCCTAATCAAAGGGAGGTCAAGTGATATAAAGTGGGTTGTTTACCTTTATATAGAGGTATGCGAGGGAGAGGAAAAAAGAAGTATATGGTTTTTTAATTTGGTGTGGTGGGTGGATTGGTTTTCCCACATTTTAAGGTAACAAGGAACCCCATGACACATGCCACATCATGTGCTATACTATGGTTCACCCTTAGGAGACCCCTAAGGAGATAGATTTGTAACACCCTAATATTTTAGTTTACTTTTCCTTTAAAAATAATATAATGTTTGATAGTGTGATCCACACAAAACATTGATCTTAAGTGAATTGCGATATAACTATAGAAATATTATTATTTAAATATAACCATTATAACCAAGTAGTTAGTTTTGTGGGTATGAATATGAGTAACCAAATTATGAAATATATGTTTAAATGTTTTCCTCATTAATATTTATTTACTAGTCTATGGGAAATAATTACTCAATTTTTAATAATAATATTTAAGACTACTAAGGATTAAAAAACTAAAAGGTATAAAAGGGTCATTTTTTCAATAAAATTAGGGTTTCCGTATATTTTTGTATTTTTATTTAAATGATAAATATATATATTTGAGAAATTTTATTTAATAAAATATACATATTTTTTTTTATCATTATATGAAATATATCTTAGTATGAATTTTTTGGGTGAATAGTAAAAAAGTAGCAATTTTTATAAAAATTATCATCGCTTTTAAAGTGTTTAAAAGGTTCCATTATATTTTTGATTAGTTTTAATGTAAAAGTAGTACATTTTAAAAAAAACTAATTAGTCCAATGGGAATCAATATTGTATTTGATTTTGACATAAAATAATTTTTATTCTTAAAAGGGTACTGTTCTAAAACCTATTTTCCATTGGGTTTCATGAACTTATAATAAAATTAATTTTTACCAAAAATGAAAATTAAATCATAGAACATGGATTACATATTTTTAATCAACATATTCAAATTATGTAATGAGGTAAATTTTATTTATTTTTATAATGAATAGTGACTACGATAAAAGTTTATCACTATGGTAAAGGGTAAAATGTATTAAATGAGATTAAAAATATGGGATAAGGTATAAAAAAATCTTAAAAAAGTATCTATTTAATTGGATGTGTGGATTTAGTCTAGAGTCTTACTAGATTTAAATATATGACATTTTGGTGCCACTTTCCTTTGATTATTGTTGTTCCAAAGTGTGTTGGTTGCATTTTTCATCAATATTTAAAAATGTGTTTATAAGAGAAGTATATTAAAGAAGTTATAGAGAATATTTGTTTCTTATTTTAAAGAAACATTAAGGTTATATAATCCTTAACTGATCCTAAAAGTTTCTAATTTCATCATTACTCAAAGAATTTTGTGATTCTAGCTGAGTTTTATCAAAGGAAGAAATTTTACATATAATGACCCAAACTTTTAATACATAAATATGGAATTTTTAGATGAATATTATATACATATTGATAAAATTCATTACAAAATTGTAAAGGTTTATTTCCTTTGGAGACTAGATACATTAACATCTTATTTATGAAATATCATCAACATATCTCATAAAATATTCTCATATATTACTATTATTAAAAATACTGTACATAAAAACATTATTGATAACATGGGGAAAGAAAACAAAAGAGAATGTGATATTATATGCTCAGTGATTGTAAAGAAGCGAGATATCAATGAAAACTTAATTATAACATGACCATAATGGTATGAGAACTTGAGCATAACAATTGGAAATCATACACAACATATAATAGATTATAATCATGAGTCTCAGCATAAATTTTGGCATTTCATAAGACAAATATTGTGAAGGAAAAAAAGAATATGATCCATGATATAATAACACAATCATAAAAATGTGGGAAAAACATAAGATTATAACATCGTTAACATGTTAAAATAGAAACAAGTTCACTCAGTATGTAAGAAAATGAAACCACTCCCTCACAAAAAATTTTGAACATGAAACCTTGTTCACGCATAATATTATGGACATGAAAGTTAGGTCCATGCATAAACTTATGTATATGGAAGCATGGTCCATGCTTAACCTCAGATAGATGAAATCCATGTCCATGCATAATCTTATAGACATGAAAACTAGGTCCACACATGAAATTATGAACATGAAATTAGGTTCATGCATAACATATTCACCTCTTTACCTAATGCATTGAAGGGATTTATTGGTCCCTACCATCACATACTCATAACTCATACATATAAATTCCTCAATATCATAAATAATTTATCATAACAATATAACATAGCCCATGTAAACTAATAGGTTTTGTAAACATTGCATCATAATAATAACAATCCATAGAGATAAAGAATATGGATGGAATCATTGAATAATATCCCTAGTAAAGCATAAGTTACATCAAGGGAAGTTATCATGGGTTATTTTTTTTCAATATCACTGGAATATTTCATCAGGAAAATGCCCTTTTTATTTTGATATCACTTATTTAAAATCTAATAATTTACAAAATATTATGGAAAACAATTCATTGAAAAGAACCATAGAAACTTGTAAAGTAAGCTAGAAATCATTGATTGGTTACAATGGTGGGAAGTTTTTTTAATTCTGTAAAATTAAAAAGATAAAAATTCATTTCACAGCTTTGTAAAAATCCAAAAGTACCTCATTCAGAAAATGACAAGACGATTCCTTATAATCTATGTTGTAAAAATTCAAAAACGGTTAAAAATGACTTTAAAAATCATTATAGAATAGTAAAAACATTCTTTAAAACTTTTTTAGAAAACATGGAAGTAGAAGAGAAAGGATTTTTTACTAAAAGGATAAGTAAAGTCGGTTTTACTTAAAAAAATTATTTCAGTTTATTGAGTACTTAAAGAGATAAAAATGAAAATAAAACATGTAATTTCAATAAATAACCATAGGAGAAGAAAATTGACGAGTTTATTGAATGATATATCATAATATTTTATCATCGAAAAGTTAATCATGAACTATCCTGCTAAATAATGATATTGTAATATAAAACCCTTACCACTTCAGTAACTTTCATATCAAAACCTCATAAAAATCATAACATTAGATGGATATTTAAATACTAATAATGTTCATGGGAATCATCATAAAATACATTTATGGGTAGTATATACACCATATAAAAGGAACAAGTGGTAAATATGGAATGTGTCTCACAGAAGTAAAAGTTAGATGAAAACACCTTACATTAGGTCTCACTTCCTTTATATGTGTTCAAACCTCACGTTTAATAAATATAATTTTTTTATAAATCTATTCCAGAACTAGAAACATATATATCATAATATATATTATTTACTTATAACATTTTCACCTATTTATTATTAATTATTTATTATAATAACTGTTTTGGGTGATATGTGCTTCATTTTTCATGTATTTTTTGTCTTGTTATTTTGGTCTTTTTTGACATCCTGATGTGGATTACTTGATAAAATTAGACAAACATGTGGCCACAGGGCCTCAAGTTCACCTCCTCATATTCTAAAAGAAGCTAACTAGTAGATAGGGCCTGTAAGAGGATGGTGGTGTGCCTATACCCTCCTGACCAGAGTGTGATACAGTGGAAACAAAATATAAATAATCAGTGGAGGCATAATAGATAAATAAATAGCAGAATCATAAGCACTCTAATCAACTATAAAATATAAAATTTTAAAAATATATACAAATTAATATACAAAATTATGCTAATCATGTCATACTAATATACAAAAAGACGACGGTACGTGGGAAATAGAGAAACATGCATATACATCATTTTAAACAAAAACATGAAAATACCCATAATCTATCTCTTCTATAATCACAAGAATAGGCTTAGACCCCCGCTCCCATACTTCATACTTTAAAGAGAAAACATACATCTAGGACTGGACCCTTCCCTTTGTCCCAATATATAATCATGAAGTCTATCCGGGTACCAATCAGCGGCCCGAATAGGGTGTGAGATATACTCATTAGACCACCATCAACAATGTCTATAAAAAATATAGTCTATTTTTATATTCTATAAAAATGTGTAGATATAATAGAAAATAATTTTTAAAGATAAGTGATTCAATTCAATTAATAAGAACATGCTATAAATGGAATTCTATAAAGGATGAATAATTGCAAATAGTGAAAAGAATCAGATACAACCTATACTGGAATGTTAAGTGTCAAGAAAGTATGGAATATGTTTAATAATCATGTATCCGGCCTACAAATTCCAGGACCCAGGGTCAATGACCAAGGCATCCTCTTTGTGTCAAACAATTGCATCAATATAAAACTCAATGTAATGTAGACCTACCAGATCGAGGAACCCAGAGACCATGGATGATGAATTCTCTTTGATTCCATGAAACTTATCGATAGAAAACATGGTAAAGACTTGGGTGGAGCATAAGGAGTGTGTTTGAGGTAGTCTAAGCAAGACATATCCAAGGTAACAGTCTGAGGAATCCAATATATTATATATAAGTGGGTCATCGGTTCTATACCATATCACCCATTATTAATGTTATCTATATAAAAATTCTAGGGGTGATGTTAGTGTCCATGCCTTCTTATCTTTTTCATCTATCATAGCCATCTCATTAACCATTTCCTATACAAGTGACAAGGTGGGAGGCCAAGTTAGTGTCCATACCTTCAATCAATTCCATTTAATGAATCATAGAAGGATTCAAAGGTCCATGTTAGTGTCCATTCCCTTTTTTGAATTTTATTTTTCATATACAATTATCAATTTAATTCACATACATGTGATAATAATGAGTATCATGTTATTTTCCATGCCACTTCACTAATAAATTTCATATTTTTTTATAAGATAATGGACTATGAATTTCATTACACAAGTCCCATTTAATCAATTTTATTATTCATTTCATTTATAAATAACATGGTTCTAACCATGGTACTCAACCTTTAAAGATTAATTTAATTTTTATTTGAATCCCTTTAAGAAGAGGCGATCTCAACTCACCCCATGGGTTGCATAAAATTGGTCAATATAACAAACCCACCTCAAGGGTAGTTTGGGTTGAGGCCGATAAATCCCAACCTCACTTATTGGTGTATTAAAATTTTTAAATCATGGTTTAGACATCCAATTTAATGGTATATTATTTTAATGAGAAATTCTAAAAAAGTTCTCTATGTGGCCTAATGGTGAAAGATATAAAACAACTAAGCTTATTAGGAAATGGTATATACCACCTACCTCAGGTGTGTAGTTGATTCCTTATATGTTATTATCCAATAATTTGGTCTAGATTTTGAGAAATCAGAGAAATAGATGAATGCTCAGAAAATAGGGAAAATTATCTCTCATGGATTTAGCATTCAATACTAAAAGATAAACAAAGGAAGGAAGATAAAAAATTGGAGAGATTATTGATACTCATATAACATGACCAACACTGAATGAATTAAAAATCATTTGAGGTACCGATATTATATCCTAGGTGAGGGTGGAAGGGATCTCTCAGGCATGAGGGAGTGGATTTGAAAAATTGGGAATAATAGGTATTTTAATTCTTAAAGAAGTCGGTGGAAAAAATAATATTTCACACATTTTCAAAAGTTCACACTATTTGGTTGCATGGTTTTCCAAACCATACACCTAACCATGTGCCTAAACTGGTTAAGTGGAACTATGGGGGTGGGATATGCACATGGTTTGTAAAAATATGTGTAGCCCATACAGATCCCCTCGTTAGTTTCTCTATAGATACTCACATGTTTGTGTGTCCTAACTCACATGGTTTACAAACAATGATCCTCCTCTTATAGATATAGATGGTTGAGCCACATGATTATTACTAATTATGTGTCAACTGTATGCCTCTTCTTGTTCATCCAAAAACCAAAGCTTCGGGATTCAAAAAATACCTTAATTCTTCCAAACCCCTCCTCAAACCTTTAAGAAATTCCATGTATAGAAAATAAGATATTCATACTAAAATTTAAAGGATTTATACATCATTAGAAAATCCAAATTCTTTCAATCTCCCTTCCTTAAATATTTCCCCCAAGTTTCCCTTATGAGGGTGGTAAACCATCATCTAAGAATAACTTCATCCAATGAGCACATACACATACGTCTCACTCCTAAGTCTCTTCCTATACAAAGTCGTTCTTCCATAATGCCCATACTCAAGGAACTAACCTACCTCAGATATACTTTATGCTTCGATCAACCGTACTTATAGTATTCTCCTAATAGGATTCACATACATACAACTGAACCTCATGGGGATGAATAATATGAGATGTGTTTGAGTGATAATGATATAAATGAGACACATAGAAGATGTTGTGCACGGATCGGTACCTCTAAGGTAGTTGAAACTGATAGGATACTAGCCTGACTATCTATAGAATCTTGAAAGGCCCGACATAATGATGTAAAATTTTACCCTATCTCTAAATATTCTTATAAATTAGTTTTGTTGAAACACATAATAATACATGATCTCTAGACTCAAACTCTAGTGGAAAATAGTGGCGGTCGGTGTAGGACTTTTACCTATACCAAGTTGTATCTATATACTTCCTGATAAGATGAAATTTCTCTGAAGACTCTTGAATGATATGAGGTTCCAATAGAATTTATCTCATGTATCTAACCAATATAGGGGTTAAAAACATGACCTACTGTATAAATCCTCATAAGGATCCATCTATATAGTTTCTTAAAAGCTATTATTATAATAAAATTTAGCGATACATACGTTTTTATCCCAAGAACCACAAAAATTAATGACTCATTCTAAGAGAATGCCCTAGAACAACTTTATCGTACATTCAGATTGACCATCGGTCTATGGGTGATAGGATATACTCAGCAGTACCTCTGAACCTAGTTCCCTCTACAACCTCATCTACAACTATGACATAAATCAAGCATCTCTTTTTGATAAAATAGTACATGGAGCTCCTTGAAGGAATATGGTCTCGCTGATATATATCCTCTATAGATCTTCAACTAAAAAGGTCTCTCTTATAGGTAGAAAGTGAGTGAACTTTTTTAATTTGTCGATGATTACCCATATTGTGTCACAGACTTGAGGTGACCTAGGTAATCTCATCAAAAAATCCATAACGTTTTCATCCCATTTCCAATTAGGGATGGACATAGATTACAAAATCCATGATTACTACCGGTGTTTTACCTTCACTTGAGGATATGTGGAACACCGAGTTACAAAAAAAATCCCCTTTTTTATTCAAGGACACTAATACTAGAAACATAAATCACGATTCATTTTTGTGAGGAAATGGTGTATTACACAAATAGAAGCATGATAATCTCACATAAACTCCTCACATATTTCATATAGAACCCAAATATTCCCATGAATGCACAAGATCTCATCTCCATCAATGTTCCAACCATGAGGTAGGTCATTTCATGAAACACTCTCCCATAGAACTAATCCATCATGATCAAAAAGCTACCTCATCTTTACTCTATCCAGAAGTGAAGAGGTAACTGATAACAATGTGAGTATAGGATATCCATGAAAATATAATACGTCTAAATAGATCTTAGAAAATAGGTCCATTATATACCACTCACTAATGACCACCTAAACTGCCTATGTCTGAGTCTTATTGATCAGATCATCAGTAGCCACATTTATTTTACTAGGCATATAAGCAAGATCAAAGTCGAATGACTATAGGTATTCAACCCATCTTCACTACTTGAGATTAAAGTCACACTATGTAAATATATAGTTGACAATTTTTGGTTTGTGTATACCAAAAAATGATCTCCTAGAAAGTAATTTTTACAACAGCGCAAGGCATGAACCAAAACTTCAAGATTGAGATCATGCGTAGGGTAATTTTTCTTATTATACATCAACTGGTGTGGTTTTTATTCTACAAATCAGTCTTCCCACATCAGAATGTCTCCCAAACTGATGTTGGATACCTCACAATAAATTGTGTATTCCCCACTATGCTCAGGTAAAACTAGGACCAATACTGAACTTAATCTTCCTTTTAACTTTTAAAAGGCTTTCTCACATTAGTCAGACCATATAAACTTGAAACCATTATTGGTAAAGTCTATGAGTGGTGCTGCAAGACATGATAAATCCTATCTAAAGAACCTATAATATATATGCAACCACAAGAAACATTGTATGTTAAATATTTTCTTGGGATTCTACCATGAAACAATGTCTCTCACCATTTATAACTCAATTGATATTTTTGTGTCTAAAATAATATGACATAGAAAGTGGAAATTGTCAATATAAAAGTTTCATTTAGTGATATTAGAATAAAACTAGTTCTCTCTCAGTGTTCTCAAAATGATATCAAGAATTCGGTCTTGTTCATGTCGAGTATGTGAGTACACCAAGATGTCATCCATGTATAATACCAAAAAGAAATCCAAATATAGGTGGAAACCTTAATTCATCAAATCAATTAGTACTATTGGTGAATTCATTAAACCAAACGATATAACCAAATACAAGTACAAACCATGTACACTACAGAATGTTATATGAGGTATATCAGATGGTTTAACACACATCTGATGGTATATTGAACTCAAATAGATCTTAGAGAAAACCCTTTCTCCCCAGATATATTCAAAGGGGTTATTTATATATAGGAGTGGATATCAGTTTTTAACCATAATTTTGTTTACCTAATGGATCCACACAAATCCTGAGGGTACCTTCTAACTTCTTGGAGAAAAGGATAGGTTAACCCCATGGGGAAGTATTGGTCCATATTAAACCCTTGGATTTCAAGTCCTCTTGTTGCCTCTTGAGATCTTACAACTTAGTAGTATATATCCAATAAAGAGGAAAGGAAATTAGTGCTACTTCTAGAACTAGAACAATAAAAAACTCTAACTCTCTCTTAGGAGGTAGTCTAGAGAAGTTGTTTGGGATGATGCCCCTAATAAATTTGATATAAGAGGTAAATAATCTTTATGTAATACCTAATCATCTATATAAAAGTTATCAATCTAGTTCGTTACTCTACCAACATATAATGTTTGGGACTAGAACAACTTTCTAGACATCCCATTCACCCTCTGGTGATGTAAAGGTTACCCTCCAATGATAGAAATCGATATAATCATGATAATTAACCAACCAATCCTTCCCTATAATTATATCAAATATTTCATCTCGAGGATGAAGAGGTTCCATAGAAAAAAATACTCACCTATCTCTAGGGGCACTCCTTGCATTGACATACACTCTCCGATCAAATACCCAGTGGAGTATCAAGTGTCATCATTCAACATAAATACTCTATTTAAATTCCAAGTCTCTTTATAGTCTATATATATATATACATAAGTGAGATGTGCCTCTATCAAATATAGTAGAAACTAGAGTATATGCTAAAAAAATTGTACCTAAAACAATAGATGTACCAGAACTCTTCTACTTAAGAATTGGATACAATGCATATACTTGGACTAATATATGACCCTAAGATATATCCTGACTTCCCTGGGTAGGATTTCTTTGCTATCACTAAAAATCCTAGGTTTGGATCCCTCAACTATGACCACCTCCTAAGCCTATACGATCAGTAGTGCTCCAACTCCCTAGATGACATGGATCTGAAGATCCTTCTTCTAAAGTGAATGTTGATGTAGATCCTCTTCCACTTTAGATAGGTGGAAAGGTACTATAAAACCTTTTCAGATGAACCATCCTATCAAAGGTAATGCATTCAACTGGATCTCTATCGCACTTGGGATTTATATGACCCTTCTTACCACAGAGATGATAGATCATATGGTTACCCAAGTGCATGCTGTGACTATTAATTCTTCTTAAAGAAAACTCCAAGTGAATTTTCCTACCACTGGTTGAAGTAGTTTTAGGTCTAAGAGACAAACTCCCAGGTCTCACACTCATGTCCTTTACCATGTTACACTCAGTAATCATGGTTGTATTCATTATCTTAGTAACAATAGTCAAATAAAAAAATTTCACTTATGATCAAATGTCATACCTGAGACCATCATGAAATTACACATCCTTGGATAAATGATCAGATAGAAGGATCGGTGTGAAACATGGGTTCTTTGTGAACTGATTAGAGGAATCCCTAACTAATAAATCACCTTTTTCTAGGTGTAAAAAATATTTGGATCTATTTTCCCTCAACATATCAGGGTAGAAATAATCATAGAAGACTGTCTATAAATATCATCAAACCATTTTTTGATAATGATCTACCTAGGTAATAGCTTCCCACCATCACATGACATAATCTCAAATCATATACATTGTGATCTTCACCCTCCTATCAGGAGGTGTCTCAAGATACTTGAAAATAGATAGTGTGGCTTCCATCCATGACTCTATAGCCTATGGAACACCATCCCCTGAAAATATGGTTGGATTATACTAATGAAACTCTCACATAAACTCTACCATAGTAGGGGAAGATTGTGGGGCTCCTTTCATGATTTTTTATTCATAATAATACATCTCAAAATTGGGAATCATTTCCATGGATAGGTAAAAAGGGAGGGGTTGTAAGTGCCACTACTATAGAGGCTTAGGGCCCACTACCTTTGAAGCATGGACCTCACCACTATCTCGATGCACAACTCAAGGAAATCATGGTGGTATATCTCTAAAAATGTCAAGTACACACCTCATAATATATTTGATAATGATATAAATCATAGTCATAAGAACTTGACAGGTACAAGCCTTTCTATATATGGGTTACAACCCTATACATACTTATACAACCAGGTATATATGGTTTATAACATCATAAGATTATTAATATATTCCTTGTTCTACCCACTAATATGGCCAGGTCAAATAAAAGTTCTCTACTTTACATCAGGGGTACTGATATATGGAGTTTCAATTTCAAGTTATAGAGAAAAGAAACATTTAAGTTGTAATTATCATCCACATTTGATGGAAACCATATCATTTAATTTATAAAGAATAAATGAGTTCGTATAAGAATTTATATATACTTATCATGGTCCATTTATATGTGTTACCATTAATAAGTTATAAAGTACTGTGCATTATAAGTTACAATTAGAACATCAAGTCACTACAACCAGACTTTTATATCCAGTATCAGAATGTAAAAAATATAGAATGATAGCTCAATTATATGGATAACCATTCCAAATTTATAGAATTACCAACCCTATAAATTTAAATTAACATCCATGGATTCATAGCTATCTAACGTATCATCTCATGTAATCATAGTCACATAACTGAAAGTTGTGATAATTGGTTAATTAAGGTACTAGAATCAAGCTTCAGAGGAAACCACCATTTAGGTTGATGTAAAAAAATCAATTAATCAATTATTTATCTTATTCATCCTATAAAAATGTTATTCAAATAACTGATATAGTAATAAATCTTCTATAACATGATTCAAGAAATGCACACAATAAAATAGATATGGAATAACATATGCATGACATGAAAACCCTCAAGTTCCATAATAATGGATGGGATGAAACCACATTGCCTTATCGGGTAAAGGGTAAAATATAATCAATAACAACAATAATAATAATAATATCACCACAAATCATGTGCACCACCCAATGGTGAAATTAATGCAACTGTAACAAGGATAATCCAAAAAAAATTCCCTTCTCTAGTAATTTGGATTTTTTTGGTATGTGGGTTAGAGACTCCCAAGAACAGTTCATTGCCAAATTTTGAAAAATTACTAATATTTTATGTAATAACCTAAAAATTAAGATAAAAAGTTAAATAACCCCTCTGATAGAACTTTTTGATATCCTAAACTACCCCAGTTGATAACAATATTTGAACTGATGGCCACATAGCCTCAAGCATGCCTCCCCATACACTATAGGCTTTCAACTAGCAGTGAGGGTCTGTAAGAGGATGGTGGGGAGACTATACACTCATGATCAGAGTGTGACACATTATAATAAAAATATAAATAATAAATGGAGTCGTAATAGATAAATAAAAAATAGTGGAATAATTAAACCATTCAACTATAAAGGATAGAAAGGCACAATAATATCCAATTTCATATAAAAAATGATGTTGATCATGTCATCTTGATATAAAAAATATAACGGTACCTGTAAAATGGAGAAACAGGAATATAAAACATATTATACAAAAACATTCAAAAGCCCCAAAATCTATATCCTCTAGAATCATGAGAAATGTCTTAGTACTCTGCTCCCGCACTCCGTCCTAGAAAGAGAAAAAATTTGTCTAAAAATAGGACATTCCCTTTTCCCCTACATGAAATCATGAAGTCTTTACAAGTAAAAATCATTGGCCCAAACAGGGTTTGAGATATACTTAGTAGGCCACCTCCAATGGTGTCAATAAAAAATCTAGTCTTTTCTTATCGACTATAATAGTGTGTAGATATAAGAGTAAATAATTTGTAAGGATAAGTGATGTAATCCTATCTATAATCACATGCTATAAAAAGCAGTCGATAAATGATTAATAAATGTAAATGGATAAAATCATCATCTACAACCCGTTTCATCATATAAGTATGGAATATTCTAAATAATCAGGTATCAAAACTATGAGGTCCAGGACCTGGGGCCAATGACCATGTAATCCGATTCGATTCAATAGATCTCGTCCATAGAAAAATCAATGTAATATAGACCTACATAGACTTGGAACCCATGGACCATGGACAAGGCATCCTCTTCGAGTTCATAAATATCATCCATTGAAGAATCATTAAAGACTTGGGTGGATCCCCAGGAGTGTGTCCAAGGCGATCCAAGCAAACAGGATCCAAGTTAACAATCTAAGGAATCCATGATATATTATGTAACGGGGACGTTGGTGACATACCATATCAACCATTATTAATGTGATAACTGTAATAATTTAAAGGTCCATGTTAGTGTCCATTACTTCTTATCAATTTTATTTATCATAGTCATCTCATTAACCATTTCATGTACAAGTGACAGGCTGAGAGGTCATGTCAGTGTTCAAGATTTAATCAATTCCATTTAATGAATTATTGAAGGATTTAAGGGGCCATGTTAGTATCCATTACCTTTTTAGTTGAATTTTTCATATTTAATTCTAAATTTAATTCACATACATGTAATAATGAGTATCATTCTAGTGTCCATGAAACTTCACTAATCAATAACATAGTTTTGAATGAGCCAAGGGATTGTCCATTTAATTCCACAATTCACATTTAATCCATTTCATTTATAAATGAAAGGGTTATAACCATTTTACTCAACCATTATTAATTTATTTAACTTATATTTGGAATCCTTTAATAAGTGGTGAGCTCAACTCACCCCATGGGTGGAATAAATATGGTAAATATAACAAACCCACCTCAAGTGTGGTTTGGGTTGTGGTTGACAACCTCCAACCTTTCATATTGGAGTAATCACATGTTTAAATCATGGTTTAAATATCCAATTTAAAGGTTTATCAAGGAGAAACACCAGAAATGTCCATAATTTGGAACTACGATGCAATCTATAAACAAACAAACTTTTAGGAAATAGTATAGACCAAAGGAAAGTAATGAATTGAATAGATTACTGATACACTAATAACATGACTAACAGTGAAGGAATCAGACATCATTTTATGGACCTAGCTCAAAGAATATGTGAAGATGTAAAGGATATCTCATGCGTGGATGAGTGACTATGAAAAATCAAGGATATGAGTGATTTTAATTCTTAAACATGGATGGATAAAACTGTCATTTCACACATTTTTAAGACAGTTCATGGTTTGGCTATATGATTTTTCAAACTATACACATAATCATATTCCAATACTAGTTAACTGGAACTAAGTGTACAAGATATAAGCACCATTTTCCAAACCATTTGTAGCCTGTGTGAATTCCCTCTATAGTTTCTTGATAGCTCCACACATGTCCATGTGACCTACCTCACACGATTTATAAATTATGATTCTCCTCTTACAAGATCGCAAGGTTGAGTAACATGATTACCAATAACCACATTCTAACCATGTGCCACTTCATATTCCTCCAAAAAAAGAGCTATAGAATTAAAACAAGCCCTAGATTCTCCTGAATTATTCCTCAAACCATTAATCACTTCCATTAATGGAAAAAAATAAATTCATAATGAAATTTAAAGGATTCATAACTCATTATAAATGTACAGTTCTTACATACTTGTGCTTAGATAATGGTTCCATCATCTATATAATGTTAATCATGATATAAAATTTATATATAATCATTATATACATATTTATAGTCATCTGTAATTGTATAGATAGAAAAATTAATTACACCATTAGTAGAGATGGTAGGGAATACATACACATTAACATAGTTTTAACTTTATGAAATATGAAATGAAAGAAAGTTAAATTATAATTCACCTTTATAGAATAATTATTATATCATATAAATCATTTATATTAATTAAATCTATCCTTATTAATATTCAATCAAAATAAAAAAGAAAAAAACTCACATGGCTTCGTTGTAGTGGTAGTCCACACAAACACATGATCGACGTTATTGTTTTCCAAAGAATTGGAAGGTAAGAAGGTAGAGGTAATATTATAATTATATAAGTATAATTTTTTCATAATTATCATATATAAATATGAAAATAATAATAATAACTATACATGAAATATGGTGGTGGAAAATGAATTGTATCACTATGTGGAGATGGTAAGAAGCACATAAATAATTGCAATACTTTCACTTCCCATTTTACGGGGAAGTAGGTGTATAATGGTGATTTGAAAATCATAATAAAATTTAATTATATTAAATATATTATAGTTATTATTTTATTAAAAATACTATACATTTGGAGTATTTAAAGAGGAAGTAAAAAAGAAAGTGATCGGTTAAGGCGACTAGATCTTCTTTGAAAGAACTCCTTTAAATCTCCTCTTAAGGATCATAGGGTTGGTATTTTTAGAATACCAATAACTATAGAATGTGGTTAGTAAGTTTAAAACATATTTTTTTAATGTATGGTTCAGATATAAGGCTCAAAGTTTCATGAATAATAGAAAAAGTAGTGACATTTTATAATTGAGGGGAGGGGTACTTTAGGAATTTTTTTAAAGATTAAATTTTAATAAATTAATTATCAAGAAAAAATATTCCAAATTGATAGAAATTAAAAAAATAAGGTAGGATGGGGTTGAAATACCATAAAAAATAAAATTTTGATGGGGTTTGGTGTCATTTTAAACCTCATCTTTTTTATTAACTTCTTGGTTAACCAATTTTAACATTACCATGGTAAATCCCTTTTTACTCTTAAAGGGTTATAATTATACTTATAATGTAACAATTGGTTACTAAATGTCCAAGGGATAACATTTTTGACCATATTTTATCCATATTTTCCTATTTAAATATTTTATTATTTTCAAATAATTTAATAATATATTATTTTTAGAAAATATCATTAATTTCAATTTTGACACTACTTATTTAATTTTACTTAATTTACATAAATAAAAAAGATTGAATTTGAATATAATAATTTTACACATCACCAATATATTATATTTATTTATAAAACTTTTAGAACATTATAAATCACTCAAATTATATTACTTTTAAAATTTTTAAAATCATTTATTTTATTTTTCTATTAACTGAATAAATATTATATTAGCTTTATACATGAATTTAATGTAATTATTTAATCAATTAAAATTATAAATAAATTACCACCAATAAAATAATTTCATTATGCACAAAATAGATATTTAGATTCCTTCATATCTTGACTTTCCTTATGTAAACACAAAAGAGATATTCAAAACTAAGAGAGTGTTACTTTGTAACTGTATTTGCTTTAAATATTATATAGGTCATTTTTATGAACAATAATCTATTAAATAAATCAATTCTTATCCTAATGTGATAAGTTTTGAATTCCATTTATCCAATAAAAATTAGGTTGAAAAAACATAGCCCTATCACTTAGTTTTATCCTAGATTAACCTAATTTATCCATTACCAATGTGATAGATTTTACCACGGTTATTATTCATATTGAAAAAATATAAATGAATCATATTTATCAAATTTGAACCCTCTCATTCAAAATATGGAATCCATTTTATCAAATTCAATACCTATAAGTGGAATAAATATATAACGACCTAATATTGTAAAAGAGGAACATCATGTTCGATAGCGTATAAGAAAAGAAACACTAAGATTATAAGAAAATGTAAGACCCCAATACTTTATTATATATTTCATTTCAAATAAATTAAATATCTGTGATATATTATGATGCATGCAATACTGGGTTTAAACAAAACACGACACTCTATTAAGATATTATTATTTAAGAATGAACATTATAACCTAGATATAAAGTTAGAGGGTATAAATTATGGAAAAAGTATGTATTACACATTTATAAAATAAATTAAATGTTTATATATTTATCATAAATAAAATAATAACCATTTGAATGAAATAGAGATGCTTTCTAAAAAATGTATTTTTATAAAAAACAATTTAGTCGCGCTTTGTGTGTAAAATTTAAAAATAATTCTCACCAATTTTAAAAAATTTATTTTTAAAAAAATTAATTTCAAAAATCATCATACCAATATTAACTTATGGTGAAATTCTAGGATTTTTTTGAAAATATTACTTTTTCAGTGAATATTGAAAATATCAATTTTTATAAAATTATATTTTTTCTTTTTAATAAATGAAGTACCATTATTATTTTATTTTGATTTAAAATTAACATAATAATTATTTATTTATATTAAATACAATTAATTACATTTAAATTATCTTTATACTATATTTTAGTATAATTTCATTTTTATGCTTTAAAACACCTTTTTTTCCTGAGAATTGTTTTAATGTGTACAATGTATATCCATTTTAAATTATCAAAATAACCCCTAATAAGGAATTATTTAAAATAAATTTATAAATTAAATATATATAAATATTAATTTAAATTCATCTAATTATGATTACTTTTCATTTAGTTAGCATGATATCAGCTTTCATTTTAAAAATGCATTTCATGGAAAATAGTTTTTTAGACTGGCCTGTGAATTTAATTTTAAATTTAATTCTACCAATTATTTATGATTCTTTTTTTAAAAAATATTTTATATTTGGAATCATAATAATTTATACTATTAAATAATTTCAAATTAATTTTGTACCATAATGAATAGTTAAATAGTAAATATTATTTAGCGCAGTTAAGGTAAAAATAGGTTTACCAGGGCGTTAAAATCAAACGATAAGGGTTAAAAGTGACCAAAAACTTGTATAATTAATATTTTATAGTAATATGGATACATTATATATTATATGGTTCTAAAATGGTCCATTTTTTATCCTTGTGGTGTGAGAAAATCATTGGTGTAATTCATTCTTTTCAAACATTCCAAGTGTGTCCTCTCCCCCACTTATAAATGGCCACCCACTATATTCTCCATTACACACATACAAAACCATTTGGTTCATAAAATAACTACCCAAATAACTTCCCTACTTCACTTACCTAATCCTAGAAGCCTTGTGTTTTTTATAAAAAGAACCTATTAAGAATTTTTGTGCAAACCAAAAGAAGTTTTTTGAATAAGAGGTAACATCCTAAACTGAGTATCTTATTTAATTTATTCTTCCACCTTATTAAAATCTTATTAAAAATGATTATATAATAACCTATATATATTAAATATAATTAGATGATTTTATTTTAAGGTAATTACCTACAACCATATCCTCCACCCTCAAATGGGAAACAAAAGCGTTGATCGTGTGTACGATAGACTACAACCTCATGAAATGAAGTAATTAATTTTCCACCACCACTTCACACAACTAGATATAATTATGTATATAATTTTTATATATTATATTATTATACTTCTATAATTATATTATCATATAAACCATCTTACATTCCATTTTATAGGGAATACGATAATGTCGCTCGTGTGTACGGCTGACTACCACCTCACGAAGCGATGAGATTAATTTTTCACTAACAAAATACATGAAAGTTAATAAAGATTAATTTGACCTTGAAATATTATATTAATAAAATATTATTAATTCTATAAAATTAATATATCATATAATTTTATTACCTTTCTATCCATTAAATAAATGATAGTGTCGTTCATGTGTACGATGAACTACCGCCTCGCGAAGCGATGTGATTCATTTTCACTGATGTTTTATATGTAAGGTAAAAAAGGATATGTTTAATGATTATATGTGATATATATGAAATGATATTAATTATTTAAAATTAATACACAATCTACTTCCTTACCCTTTCACCCGTTAAGGAAATGATAACGTCTCTTGTGCACACGTACGACCTACCGTATACAAAAAACGATAAGATTCATTATCCATGTTCAAAATTAAATAATGATTATAAAGATTTATAAAATGAAAATAAGTTATTTTTATAAAATTAATATAATTTTGGAAAATATGTAACTATAACCTATGTCCAAATTCAAAACTTTCACGATGAAACGTGCAGAAGAAAATAGTACAATAAACACCCAAAACAATTATGATAATGTATGATTATTATTTAATGGGTAATAATATGTTACAAAAGGATCATATATGATATTATAAATAATATTATTATTCTGTTATAAGTTAATAATATTTTTAAAAATACTATACATGAGGTTAAATAGTGTTCAATTAAAGGGAAGCATGAGGTAAGGGATTTCTTGACTCAATTTCACACATCGATTTATATGTCTACATTGTGGATTATGTTATTCTAATATTATGTGTGACATAAAATTTTATTGATTTATGATTGTATTTAAACTTTTATTTTTGTGTATTTAAATTTTTTACAGATAGTCACTTCATTTATTAACTCTCAATTAAATGATACTAACTTTTCAATGGTTTCAACTCAAAACTTCTTTCTTTGTGACACATGTTATTTTATGCACCTAATATCTTTTAAATGGTGAATATAATACCTATATATATACTATATAATTAATCCATAAAAATTCATGATATTATAAGTGATAATTTATCTATTTCATTCCTAGGAAGTTATGATTTAAAAGTTACTTAAGTAGTATGGGTTTATGTTTCAATCTCATTTTAACCAGGATTGTTTATGCATGAATTCCCATTACTAGAAATTATTTGATAATTTCCTAATAAAATACTTCAATTTTATTATACCATTTTTATTCATGATTTTTTCACATAATAGAACAATTATCCTCTCTTTGTTACTTAAAATTATTGAGAAAATGTTTTTAAGAAAATCTGAATTCATTTATTTCTTCAGTCCAAAATTATTTTACATCCAAATCCTTGTTTTCAAAAAAAATTCAAAAATGTTTTAATATAACTATTTAATGTCATTTTTACACTTAACTGGATTTATAATTTTTTAAAAAATTAGTCTTCTTGTGTTTTTCTATACAATCTACTTTTTGACTTTTCTTACAAAAATGTGAAAGGAATATTTGATTTTTAAGATTTTCAACATGACCGAAAATCTTCCACCGTCATGACCACTCAATGTTTTAAATCATAGTTTTTAAGTTTAAAAGGTCAATTTCAAAAAAATCATTAATGTTTGATAAAGTTTTAAATTATAAATAAGTGTTTTCAAAATAGAAAGGATATTTTTCACAAGAAATTTTCAATGTGATCTTCCAAAATCATATTCCATCTGAGATGAAATATTTTGGTGTCACTCAAAGTGAGAAGATTATTTTCATTAAGATTATGTATTTTATTTTAATAATAATATTCATCAATGACAAAAAGATTTGAAGATATCAGTTTATTGTAAATTATTTTTATGTATCTCTCACATATATACCTAGTTTATTTTCCTTTCCTTTGATGGGGTAATATATGCCTTATGATCATTTATCAAATGTATTCACTTTAAAATTTCATTTGAATATAATATTAAACAAGATTATGAAACTAATTTTCTTTAATTTGGTAATTTTTATGTTGTGAATTATTATTGATTTCCTTTATGTGGACCACATATATCATGAAGATGTTATAATGGGTTCTCTCAGATAGTGATTCAATGAATAAGGTAAAGATTTATTCTCATGTGTCATCATATATGAGATTAAGGAGTACACCTGATACATTATGGGACTTTTTCCTCCATGTGATAATGTCTGGGAAGTTATCCTTTACTCATGATTATGTCATGTTATATGTTGTTACCAAATTTCTTATGATTCCATAATCTTATTATACAATGTTATTTATGAAATACATCAATGAAATTACTCGCATGCCTTCTCTTTTATGATATGATGTTATACCTTGGACCCTTATTTTATGATTCCTTATCATGTTTATTCCATTACTACGATTTTTAGACCACCCTTTTCTTTATGTATTTACCAGGTTATCCTTTGATGTTTTGGGATCTCAAGAGGATTTTAGGATCTCACTATAGAGAATAAATTAAGGATTCCATGTTTTAGTTTCATTTGGTTTATTATGAACCAAGTCTTACAAAGACACTAAACCTTTGAGATCATCAGGTTGTAATTATTGGATATTTATGTTTAAAAATCATGTAATAATATGTGTAAAAGGATTGGGTTATAATTTTTGGTATTAGAGGAAAAGGAAGGAATCCAATCCATGGGAACTCTCATGTGTGAGAATTGGATGAAGCATGGAACTCCTCCCAAGGGATTCATGAGGAAAGGGTTTCAACTAGGGATAGTGGTATGTTCAACCCAAGAGGCTAAGCTTCCCATAGAGTTCCCTAATAGTTATCAATTATAGTAAACTAGAAATAGTTGTAGACCACCATATTTGGTATCAATGGAAAATTTTAGTTTACATTTGGAAACAAGGATGAGAAAACCTTAGTGAGAACCCTAGGGATAAGTATAAGGATAAGTCTATGTATAGGAAAATATCTATGATTTTTTCATGTTTATAGTGAGTGGTTTTCAAGCAATTATATCCCTGTCTAGATACTAAAAGTGGAAATGGTTATGGAACATATATTTCTTGGGGTAATAACTTTGAAAAACGTTTCCTAGGATTGACTTGAGCATTACCTGGTATACAACTATGGGCCTTACTAGACACCTTGTTTAACAATACTGGTGGTTTTGTTTGGGAAATTCATAGATTATTTAATAAAAATTATCAAGGACTTGAATACATGATAATCATATATAAACCTGGTTAAACCTAAAGTGTCTTGGTTTAATAATTATAAGGCTGGTCATTAGTTTAAAGGCCTAAATTCCCCTTTTAGGTTTTAGGTTATGGAAGTATAAGATAATTTAGAGTATTTTGGGAGATATTTATGACAATATAACCCTTGGGTTTAATATAGGTTTTAGTAAAAAAATATTTATTTGAGGAAGAATGTCTTTATATTTTATGGACATAAGTTTGAAGGTATTGGTAAACTTTAAGTTTTTTCCGATTAAGATTATTATATTTTCTTAGGAAATCAATATTTATAGAAAACCATAGTGGTTACAAAACTAATTTAATGATCAATGTTATTTTTAGGATTTTTATCACATTTTGGGAAACATTTTATTGGTTTTAGATTTATATAACCTTTAGGTTTAACATAAATGTTCAGTTGGGAATAATTATATTATGTTTTTGGAGATGTAACTTGAATGTTATATGATAACCTTTAAGGTTAAAACCTTCTTTCATGTTAAGTTTATTTGGGATATAGGGTTATTTATTTAAATAATTATCTTTATAAAACCTTTTGTTTTATTATTGAATGTTGGATATTAATATATTCATATTCATTTTGGGTATTATCTTAATTTTTGTTACCATTTTCGTTTTAATAGAGATAGTTGGAATAACATGTTACTCTTTTATAGATTTTATGATATATTCTAGTGCTTCAAGTGTAAAAAAATCATATTGGATATTCATTCCTTCAAGTAAGAGGTGACTTGAAAATTTATCAAATCATAATGAAGGGATAAAATTGTGTTTATGAAATAAAAAACATATCGAGTAACTATATTTTATGGTGATCTTTATCTTGACTGAAAAATTATCCCTTAACTATAGGGAAATGAATATGAAACAAAAAGGTTATCATATTACCTTAAAATATGATGAATTTATGGTGTTTTAATTCATCACAGATTTATAGATTTGTATTTTTTTACTTTCTCATGATCATTTAATTTCTTGTGATCAATGATCTCTACCAATCTCCATAACTATTTATTCATTTCTTATGTACCCATATTTTTTACTTCCTATCAATGTTCTCCAACTTTGAACCCTCATTATATGTTATTATAGATGAGCTTAATAATTAAATTTCCCTCTCTCTAGGTGGAATTCATATTAACCATTTTTATGATTTTAACAAAATGTTTTTTAAATTTCAAACCATTGATTACTGTGATAATGATTAAATTGTGATGATGAAATTTATTTAAGGGTAGAATGTCACACCCTGATATTTTAAAAGATGAACATCATGTCTGATAGAATGTATGACATGACAAACGAAGATTAGAAGAAAATTTAATACCCCGATAATTGCCATATATTTATGTTAAAATAAATTAAATCTCTTTGATACCTTGTGATTCATGCAATACTGGGTTTAAATAAAACATGATAAATTATTTAAATATTTTTATTTAAACATGACCATTATAACATAGCCGTTAAATTGATGGGTATGAATATGAATAAATAAACTATGAAAACTATATGGTTTACACATGTATAAAATAAATTTAATGGTTATCTATTGATTATAAATAAAATAAGAACTATTTGAAAGAAAAAAAATAAATGTTTTCTGAAAAAACTATATTTTTATAAAAGGAGTTTTAGTTATGATTTGTGCACATACTTTAAAATTATTTTTTACCACTTATAGAAAATTAACTTGAAAAACATATTTTTTTAAAGCATCATATCTATATTAACATATTGTGAAAATTTGGATTTTTTTCGAAAAATATTACCCTTTCAATGAATAGTGAAAATACCAATTTTTTATTAAATTGTCATTTATTTTTAATAAATTATGTCACGTTATTATATTAATTTCATTTATAATATAATGATTTTTTGGTTATATTAAATATAATTAATTAAATTTAAATCATTTTTATACTATATTTTAGTATATGTTTATTTTTAGGCTTTAAAACAATTTTTTTCTGAAAACTATTTCAATGTGTATAATGTTTATCCATTTTAAATTATTAAAATAACACCTAATCATGAATAATTTAAATTTATATATTATATAACTTTAAATATGAATTTAAATTATTATATTTATGATCACTTGTCATATAATTAATATGAGATTGTCTTTTCTTTAAAAAATACATTTCTCGGAAAACCGTTTTTTCAACATATCTACTGTAGCAGTACTATAGCGTACTGTAGTGGCAGCAGCACTATAGAAACGACGAGCACTGTTGTGGTGGCAAGCACTATAGTAGCGGCTGGGCATTGTAGCAGTGGCGAGTACTATGTGGGACTGTAGCTGCACGGTACTGTAGCAGTACAATTCATAGAATTGGCCTTGGGCCAAAATATTGGGCCTACGGGCCATGTAATTGGCTAAATACACACTAGGCCTTCAGGATATGTAATGGGTCTCCCTCTACCCAGTTAAAGAGGACTTTTCTATGCTTTAATAATAAATGAGGCTTCGAGCCCAACCTTTAAAAAAACACATCTACTATAACACCCCGAACATAAGTTACAATGGTGTAATTAATATTAATGTATTTTTTTTACTTATTATTATTATTATGATTTTATGGAAAAAATGAATATAATTTATATAAACTAATAAGAAAATATGATAAGTATTTTATTTAATACAACATTGATACGTTTCAACATTACACATCAAAAGACTTCTACTACTCCAGGAGCTCATAAAAAGACCTAATAAAACAAATGGTGATCCATCGAGTAACATAAGAAGAAATATTGAGTAGGACTCTTCCTTTGGGTCTACCATAGTTACAATAAAAGTAGCTATAAGAATGATAGAGATGTCGAGAATAAGCAGAATTTACAAAAACATTTTTGAATTAGGAGAACAGTAATGTTTTTTATGTCTTTAATACCTGTAGACATGGGTATTTATAATACTTTTATGGCCATTACAAAATAAATAATTTTTGGGATTTAATATTAAGTGACTATTGATATTTTATTTAACCATTATAATTTTATTACCATTAATTATTTTCAGTGTTTAAAATTTTAAATGTTTTAATAGTGTTATTTTCATTTAAATAATAATGTAGTTTTAATTGAAGAAAATCATTAATATTTAGATTTTAAAATTATAACATGGGTATTTATACATTTTTTATGGTAACCTTTGGGTGTTTTAAAATTTTAAAATAATATTTGAAATTAATAAAATTAATGACATGCAATTTGTTTAATGGATTACATAACCTTAGAAAATAATAAGGAATTTATATTTGTAAATAATAATAGGAAAATAATTTCAAAGTCTTAAAAATATATATGTATACACACACACTCACACATATATATAATAATATATATATTATTGTGTTATGCATATAAGAATATATATTATTTAATTTTCTAATTATGTATTTATTGTTTATTGTTCTATTATTTATATGTGCTATTTTATTATTTTATTATAAAAATAAAACTCTTTATATCTGTTTAAAAAAACAAAAATGTATGAATATATATATATATATATATATATATATATGAAATTCAAGATTGATTTTGTTTAAAAATAGGTTTCAAACTTTTTTTTGAAAATTATTATTATTATTTTAAGATAATAAATATATTGTGTTTTTGTTATAAATATATGTAATTATTTTATAAAAAATTCACCCTATATATATATATATATTTTTTAAAAATGCATTAATGGTGATGATGTATTAAAATTATGAATTTATAAAAAACTATTATTTATATATGTTTAAAAAATGTTGAACTAAATAAAGAAAGGGAAACAAATAAAAATGTTAAAAAAATATAATATGATGATGGATTATAATGAATGTAATGATTGGTTTGAAAAATTGAAAAAAGTGACAAAATTTGAGGGAAAATGAGAGAGAGAGAAACATGAAAAGATAATGGAATAAAAAAGTGAGAGGACAAAACATAATTGAAAAAAAAGAAGTGGCCCACTCTTTCTAACCTGCTCAACCTAGGGTGCCCCCTCTCGGTCATTCATGTTGGTCATGAGTAAATATACCAATCCCATCTAATACCGAAATATATATCTTAATCTATAATGATAGGTTTTATCTCAACCGTTCAATTTTCTCAGGCATGATCTCAACTGTACGTTCTGTTTTTGGTTTTCTTCTCCGCCATTCCCGTTCGAGTCACACCACAGGTCAGCCATTGGTTTCTTTTCTTCCTCCTCTAGTACTCATATTCAACCCCATATCGATTTTGTTTTCCAATATTCTACAGTTCCATCTCTGATTTGATTAAATGATATATGTGTTGACACTCCATTCCATCAACGAGTCTAAAAAAGACAAAGGGAATCCTATTAGAAAGAAAAGGGGGAAATACATGAAGAAAATCAAGATTTTCAAAGGCATGAAATTTGGATCGCCTTAGTCATACCAAAAGAGCGTTGTCGTTCAGCCTACTTTTGTGCCCCAAAATGTCGTGCAACCTACTTGTGCGACCAATTTACATTCTCCCAAGTTCCTATTTTTTCCTATAAATAGACCCTTGGGGGATTTTTCTGTACGAACAAATCTTCTTGAAGCCCAATTGCTGCTCTGGTCACCCTAGTACTTCTCCCCAGTCTTCTGAAACTTTTGAGGAAGTTCTTCAACACCTTGAGTGGAAAATTTAAGGGAGGATCATTGGACTTAAGTCCTTCTAGTGTTTGAAAACCATAAAAATTGCACGCCTAAATCTTCCAACCTCCCCAAATCAAAAATACTTGTGTGCCACCTATTCCTTTCATAGGAACTTGAGTGACCTACTTTTGGGATCACCTTTTAATACTCCTAAAGGCTTGAGGCATGTCTTACCCAAGTATTACCATATAGGTTGAACATCCCTAAAGTGAATATCAAGGCACCCAAGTCTACTCGTGCACCCATACTTGTGTGCCCTTCTCTACTTGGGCACCCTTCTTTGATTCACTTACTCTCTTCAATCTCTTCAGTTTACAAGCCATAAAACCTTCATCAAAGTCATTCCTTGAAAGGATTATTCTTCCTTAGCTCCCTTGTATGAAAAGGATTCTGTTGAGACCTCCACCAAAACCTATTGACTTATCAAACCTTTGGGAAAGGCACATCAGCATGTCTCTTATTTGGGTTTGTATTTCCATAGTAAGAGGTTTCCCACATTTATTTTATAAGAGAGTTAGGATACATTGAATGTATGTGTGTTTGAATATCCATATTCACGTGGACCTTTATCCCAGAAACAGTGTTGGGAAGTTCCCGGTTTAGAGGAGGGTTGGGTCCTAGCCTCTCCCTTCTCAAAGAGATGACCCAGAACCTTAGGTCTGTGGTAGGGAAGGTACAGTTCACACTTTCTTTTCCACCCAAGCATAGGACAAGTCTCCCTCCCCTTCCAAGATCAATTTTAGGGCAGCCATCCTGGTGTAAGCCCCTAACCTTCATCCCTTCTTCCTTTTATTGGACCCTTGTCCAATGTAACGTGAATAGAGGTAAGGCTTCTCGACATGCCCTCGTCCACCATCGCAGCCATAGGTGCACCATCTTCCACCCGTGGAGGAGGAAAAATTTGAAAGTGCCTTTTTTGAATCTTCTATATCCTCTTGTTCCTCACACCGAGAATAACTCACATGGGATTAGAGATTTTTAGTGATTACAACATGTGCACAAACTCCTATGGTGAAGTAACTATGAGAACTCTAATTCATGTTCAAAATAGGATACGTAGGAATCCCTTTCAGGGCTCGAGCTCCCTGGATGACCTCTTCAGGAATCCAACCTTAATTCTATGAATTTGGGTATCCTCTTTAAGAATAATCCCCACATTAAATCCGAAAATCACCAAGGCATCCTTTTCATGAAGAAATCCCAAACTCATTTCTCTCAAAGTATAATACTCTCCTATAAGACTTATCGAACTACGTGGGCTTTGATTCCCATAAATATGGGATATGTAAGAATCCTCCTTGAGGTTCAAACCCAATACCTTAAATCAAACCGGTTCTCCTTGGGCCATATTCCCAACAGGGTTTGATCCTACTTGGAAACTCGTATCCTTTCCAAGTTCCTTGGGCTGCTTCAGTATAAGTCCCACACTATGTTTTAACTAAGAACCTTCCTCTAAGATGTCCATACCACATGAAATTAAACTATAAAACTAGGTCCTTATCACAAGACCTTAAAAGGTATGATATGTCTCATTTAGTGGCACCAAACTATGAGGGTTCTGATTCCTTTTACAAGGATATGTAAGTAGCCCATTTTATGGGCATGATCCCAAGATCAAACCAAACCTTCGTCTCCCTGAATGATAATAAATTCCAGAGTGCCCCACTGAGTGGCTTAAAAACTAGTATCATCATAACGGTGATTAAAATAATATCTAAGTAGTATATGAGAGGATACCATTGATGGAGAACCTCAAATACATACACATATCTCCATTAATGAAGAACCTCTAATACATACAGATGATTTTGAAATTTTCACATGATAAATAAGTGATTAAAAATTCCAAGGGATACATATGATATACATGGTGAATTAATAAGTATTCATGAAAAAATTTTATATTATAAAGAGATTTTCGGAGTAGAGAATAATTCCCCCCAAAAGGGTGTGATGAGTCGGACCTCCCATCCCCTCGACCAACGTACGTTCCTAAGTATCGTAAAGCTCAAACTTAATGAACACTTGACTTTGGAAAGTAGGTCCGTTTTGGATAAAGAACTGTTGGAGGTTTCTGGTTCCATAAATAAATCCAATGGCAACTGACAGGAAGTAGTGATTCTTAAAACTATAATGCACGTTTCAAGGAACTACAAAACAAAAATGCTGAACCCGACATGAATCCTTAACCAAGTTAATAATGTTACCAACCTTTTAGGCCCCTATCAAATTGTTAAAGGAAGTCCATACAAAGGAATAAATCACGCATGTATCCATCTAAAAGATGTTTCTTTAATGGAGTTTTTTGTTGTTTCAAGATTTTTTCTCAGAATTCCCTTCACTCCAAAATGGATTTCTTCAAGACAACATCTGTGAACTTCCCGATCACTGGTCAAGTTGGATCCCCATCCATGGGAATGACGTAATCACCAACACAACATCTTCAACACTATGTCTCTAATGTTCTCGTAAAGTAATATCGCCAGCATGGTACAATCTTGACTTTGGAGGTTGCTCGGTAGACCCTTCGGGTCAATAACAATCCTTGATCATCCAGACAATGACGACCAATGATCAAGAAGAAGATGGTTCCAACCACCGTCTTTAACCGTTTCAAGTCCTTATTGACATGACCCATCCTTGGGGCCCATGCTCTGACTACCCAAAGTCCGCCTTCCATAGGCCAGGGGCTGGCGACTAGCACCAAAGGCATAAATCCCGATAAAAGGGAAGGAATTGCCTTTATATAATAAAACAAACACAAAAGAGAAGGCAAGCTGAAGTAAACACTAAGTAAACTGAGTACAAAAGTATGTGATGGAAAGTAAATGGGCCAGTATACAAACCCAACTGAAAGTATAGTACAACTGAGAAAAGTAAAGTACAATAGCTGAAAAGTAAACAACAACCACCGAGACGTCCTCCGGAAACCCCACCTGAAGGGTGAGTACAAATGGTCTCCTCAGCTCCTCGAATCCGTCCATCCTCTCCGAGTACATCATGCCTGATAGTCCACTACCAGATACCATCCCACTCCACAGGCCTCAACCACGGTCAGCATTGTCCGTCGTCTACAACCAACACAACGTAGCTTGGGCATAGCCCATGCAGGGATGAGTATACGATACTCAGTAGGGACCCCGAGACCCCCGACGGCCTCCCATAATCCACAAAGGATAAACCACAAAGGAAAGATACAAACACAAAGTATCAACCAACTCTACTTAGGTATATTCCCATACATATACTGAAGTCATCAATTCCAGTTCTGCTCCAACTCACGAGCCCAAGTACAATCCAGTCCACACAGGAAATCATAACCAAATCTACACAGGAAAGCACAACCCAATCCACACAGGATGGAAAGTCAATCAAATAAATGATAATGATTGAAATTCAAGAATCATCTCACACAAGTATACTACTCATGAAGAGGGGTGGAGATGATTAGATGTAACCTCTGAATCATCTCCTCTGTCGAACCCACGTAGGATCCAAGTACAGTAACCATCGCTGCCGAACCCACGTAGGATCCAAGTACAGTAACCATCGCTGCCGAACCCACATAGGATCCAAGTACAGTATTCCTCACTACCGAACCCACATAGGACCCAAGTACAGTCGTCCTCGCTGCAGAACCCACGTAGGATCCAAGTACAATCGTCATCGTCTTCGTGGTCGCAGCCAGCTCTAGGGTTCCCGCACACAGCATGCTCAATTTCTAGAGGGTCTGCTCCACGAGCCAAGGGGTTGATACATCAAATTCCACAAAGTCCATAGTTGATGTATCACAAAGTTCCGTCTCGTTGATAGGAACTCAACGCGACAGACGACGCATCAATCGGACGCCCGGTCTGAGAGTTATTAACTTTTCCGTCCCAGGGGCCCGGTTGGTTTTTAAGCTTAAACCAACCTAACCATAATCCATCTGTGTACAAACCTCAAGTATAGTAATCCAAAATAACTGTCTCACTAAGAGGAATTCAACGTAATTGACGGCACGTCATTCGGACATCCGGTCCTTAAGTTATAAGCGTTTCCGCTCCAAGGGCCTGGTTGGTTTGGGGTTCGAACCAACCCGGCTATACACAAACTTCGCGGAAACCTCGAGTGTAATATACTGAAATGACCAACCCGATCCAAGGATCCCTACGTAACTGGCGGTGCATCGATCAGAGGTCCATAGCCCAAGATATGGGCGTTTGAATGAACCTGGTCCGAAAAAAGGGGGTTTGGGCCCGGTCCGACCCGGCCCAATACCCGCTGGGTCAGCCCGAACCGGGTGACCCGACCCGGGTCCGGGTCTGTCCCGATTGGGCATGGCCCGGCCCGGCCGGGCGCAGCCAGCCCAGCCCATGCGGCCTATGGCCTGGCTCTGAAGCCAGTAGTGGCTCGGCGCTGGCCGAGCGGGCCGCAAAGGGGGCGCCACCCCCTATTTGCAGAAACAGAGGACCCTGTGGGGTCCGCCCTAAAAACCAATCAGAGGGGTTACACCCCCAAACGGTTTTCCTTGAAAACAGCCGGCCTTTATGGCCGGCTAGTTGAGCCGCCATGGGACCCTTCAGGGTCCCACCTCCTGGGGGCACCGGTGGCCGGTTGTCTACCCGCCCATGCCTGGTCCACCGCGGCCTAAGGATGTGGCTTGTCTCAACAGCACGGAGCGGCGGTGCCGCGCACCACTGCCGCGGCCCGCTCCTAGCTGCGGACTCCTTTGGCCTCAGCGGCGCGGCGCGACTGCGCAGCACACCACCGTCGCACCCTGCTCCGGTCGCGGTCCTCTTCATCATGCGGTGTCATTGCACCGTGTCGCCTTCGCCTCAATCAACAACATTGATCATCAATATAGAGGGGAGGAGGATCGGTCGTGTTTGTGCGGTCCGATCTCCTCCCGTTATAACGATAACATGCGGTCAATCTTTAAGCAACAAAGTTTGATAAATAAACTTGAACAAAGATAACCCCTACCTTGAAGGAAGTTCGCGGTTGTCAAGCGTCATGGACAATGGCATCGTTTCTGTCATCGTCGGTGTCTCCTCCCTTGTCGTGGAGGAAGAAGAGGGTAAAGAAACCGGGGCCTTCGAATCAATGTTCTGTGTCTAAGAGTTGGCGTTCTTCGTTGAAGATGATGTTCTTCAAAAGAAACTAGATCACTTTCTCCTCCAATCTCAACACAACCAGCCAACCAAAAATAAAATAAGGCATCTCTTTATTTTATTTTACTTTTCCATGCACTAAAAATTACAAATTCAAATACTTAATTAAATTAATTGATTAGGTTAAATTAATTAATTTAATGTGTGTTGGCATGAATTAAATTGGAAGAGTGGGGAGAGGAGGAGTTACCCAATTAAATACAAGGGGTTTAATTGGGGGTTTAAGGGGTTTTAGGGAATGTGAAGGGTCGGGGCTCATGCGGGCCCCACCAAGCATTAATCCTCACATTTATCCTCACATGGGTAGTTAGGATGCCAGTGGGTCCCACCCTAACTCCCCCATGTAGGATAAAACTGCCTTAGTCAAAGAATAAAAATTGTTCCATATTTTTATTCTCTTCTTATTTAAACCACAATTTTTAACTCCTTCTCCCATGAAAATGAATATATGATAAAATTACTCTTAAGAAATTATAGGCGCTGCGGTTTCATCAGTGCCCTCAGATTTCAATTCCGAGCACTGGTTCAAAAGATAGAAAAACCCGCTCGTTCGTTCACTAAACGTACCTGAGCTAAACTTCAGAAATTGATTACGGGCACACCGGGCCTCGGAATCAGGTTTCGTTAGAAACTACGTACTCGTAAAATCCAAAATAATTTAAGAAAAAAAATTTCCTTGAAATTTATGGGTCTTTACAATACTCCCACCTCAGGGATTTACGTCCCCGTAAAGCTGCATCATAAACTAGGGAAACAAATGAGGGTACTGTGCACGCATCTGAGCCTCCCGCTCCCATGTGCTCTCCTGGAGGTTCCTGTGCTTCCAACTGATGCGCACTAGAGGAATTGACCGTCCATGTAGGACCCGCTCCTCTCAATCCTTGATCTCCACCAGGTCCTCTGCAAAAGTCTCCCCATCATTGATATTCAGCTCCCCATGATCAATGATATGCGTCAGGTCGTGCATGTATCTCCTCAGCTGAGATACGTGGAAGACGTTGTGCACCCGATGCAACTAAGGTGGAAGAGCCAGGCGATAAGCCACCTCGCTTATCCTGCGGAGAACCTAGAATGGTCTAATGAAGCGCGGAGATAACTTTCCGCCCTGGCCAAATCTCCATAATCCATGTCGAGGTGAGACCCGTAAGAAAACATTGTCGACATCCTAGAACTCTAGTGGTCTCCGCCTCCAATCAGTATAGGACTTCTGTTGGCTCTGTGCAGTCCTCATCTGCTCCTAGATGATCTGTACCTTCTCTATCATCGCCTGGACCATCTCTAGTGCTACAAGTGTTGACTCCCCTGGGTCAGTCCAGCACAGAGGTGATCTTCAAGGTCGGCCGTACAATGCCTCGTAAGGTGCCATCCTGATGGTGGAGTGGTAGCTGTTGTTGTACGCAAACTCCACCAAAGGTAGGTGATCCTCCCAGTTACGACCAAAGTCGAGGACACATGCACGGAGCATGTCCTCGAGTTTCTGAATGGTCCTCTCTGTCTGTCCATCCGTCTGAGGATGAAAGACGGTGTTCAGGTGTAGCTGCATCCCAAATGCCTCCTACAACCCCTTCAAAAGCCAGGAACTAAAGCGAGCATCTCGATCAGAGACGATAGACAATGGAACACCATGAAGCCGTACGATCTCCTGAATGTAGAGGCATCCCAAGCTCTCCACTGAGCCCTGCTCTCTGATAGGTAAGAAGTGGGCCGACTTGGTGAGTCGGTCGATGATCACCTAGATAGAGTCGTGTCCTCTGGAAGTATGTGGATGTCCCATCACAAGATCCATGAATATCCCATCCCACTTCCACTCCGGACCTCTAAGGGATATACTAAGCCTGCTTGTACCTGGTGCTCCGCCTTCACATGCTGGCAGGTGAGGCATCGTGAAACGAACTCTACCACAACCTTCTTCATACCCAGCCACCAGTGTTGTCGTCTGAGATCCTGGTACATCTTCGCTACTCCTGGATGTTTTTCCAATGGGGAAGTGTGAAACTCCCTCAGCACCTCCTCCTGTAAAGAAACGGGTACCATGGTACATCCTCTGAAAAGGATAATGTGCTCTCATCATATAGAAAATCCATCAGGTTTCTATCCTGTGGATATCTGAGAACGTCGCGTCTCATAGTCAACGTCCCCAAGTTATGCCTCTCTAACCCGCTGAAGTAGTGGTGGAGTGACTGTGAGGGACTGTAGGAAGACTGCCCTATCTCTATCCATGAAGGATATCTGCAACGCGGCTAGCTGCTCTGTCACCTCTCCAAGTAGCTGAATGCCTGATCTCCTGCTGAGAGCATCAGCTACTAAGTTCCCCTTCCTAGGATTATAGACTATCTCAAAGTCATAGTCCTGGAGGAACTCGAGCCATAGCCACTGTCTTAGGTTCAGGTTCTTCTATGAGAAGATGTACTTGAGACTCTGGTGGTCAAAGTAGACTGTAAAGCGCTCACCCATCAGATAGTGCCGCCACATCTTCAAGGAGAAGACCACTACTGATAACTCCAGGACATGGGTATCGTAGTTCTTCTCATGTTGCCTCAACTATCATGATCCATAGGCGATCACTACCCACTCCTGCATCAGGACACACCCGAGTCCAGTCCTCGATGCATCGTAGTAAACTATATACCCTACTCCCACCTCTGGTAGCCTCGAGATGGGTGCACTGGTCAATCTCTGTCTCAACTCCTAGAAGCTCTACTGACATCTATCTAACAACAAGAAGGGTTTCCCCTTCTTCGTCAAAGCTGAAAGTGGTGCTGCAACTCTGGAGAAGTCTGGCACAAATCTCCAATAGTACCCAACCAGACCTAGGAAACTCCGCACCTCTGTCACGCCCTTGGGTGGCTCCCAAGCTAGTACTACCTCGATCTTCGTAGGATCCACTACAACTCCCGCATCATAGATTACGTGCCCCAAGAATTGGACCTCTCAAATCCAAAAATGACACTTCGATATCTTACCATAATGCTGGTTCTCTCGGAGTGTGTCCAGTACAACCCGCAAGTGGTAGGCGTGCTCTTCCTTAGTAGTCGAGTAAATCAATATGTCGTCGATGAAGACTATGAAAAATCGATCAATTTAAGGCTGGAAGATCCTGTTCATGAGACTCATGAACACTACTGGAGCATTGGTTACGCTGAAAGGCATAACCAAGAACTCATAGTGGCCATACCGACACCTGAAGGCTGTCTTCTGCACATCCTCGTCTCAAACTCTGAGCTGATGATAGCCTGACATGAGGTCTATATTTGAGAACCATCGTGCTCCCTTGAGCTAATTGAAGAGACCATCTATCCTCAGAAGTGGATACTTGTTCTTCACGGTCACCTGGTTTAGGCGACGGTAGTCGACACACAATCGCAAGCTCTCGTCTGCCTTCTTGGCAAAAAAAATCGGGGAAGCCCAGGGTGAAACACTGGGTCAGATGAATCCCTTGCCCTGCAAGTCCTCCAGCTGTTCTCGTAGCTCTCGAAGCTCAGCGGGATCCATCTGATATGCTAGAGTAGATATTGGGGTTGTCCCAGGGTACATTTCAATATAGAATTATACCTCTCTATGAGGTGGTAGTCCTGGAACGTCGTCAGGAAAAACGTCCGCTTACTGATCCACCACAACAGGAAAACTCGAACTCCGCACATCTACTGCTCCTAGGATGAGACTAGCCAACTGATGTGTGATCGACTGCCCTCTCCTCTGCGTAAGTCCATTCTGCGCTGCAAAGGCTCCCTTCTCGCCAGTGAAGGTGAACCTGCTCCCATCTGTGTGGACACACCACACCTTGCGCCTAATATAGTCGATTTGAGCATGGACTGTAGATAACCAATCCATGCCCAAGATAACGTCGTAAGGCCTCGATGCCGCTACAAGAAGATCCCAGACGAAGCTCTCACCTCCTAGAGTAAGATCACACTACCAGAACCAGTGTGTAATCATCGAGTCTGCTCTTGTAGGAGTCTCTAGCTGTAAGGATCGAGCCAACAACTCTGTTGCAATCTCTAAGCTCCGAAGAAGGGCAGTGGCAATGAAAGAATGAATCGCCCTTGTGTCTATAAGAACTGCAGCAAGGGTGGAGTAGACATAGATAGTACCTCAAATCATCTCAGGTGCACCGTGGTCATAATCCTCCACTGACTGAAGCTGAGCCTGCCTCGGTCCGCTAGCTCCCTGAGGTCGGGGTGGACCTCTTGGATGCGAACCGCACGAAGGGTGGCTGGAATGAACTCCGAGCGGAAGAGGCTATCGAAGTCCATCCAAAGTAGTGATGCCTCATCGTGCACCTAGAGCATCAGGCTCCACCATCTACCTGTTTCTGCGTGCAGGATACTTTCCTCAAGGATCACCATGAGGTCAGCTGGTGTCCCTACTAATCTGAAGACTCAGACAACAGCCTCCAGCCAATCCTTGGCTGCCTGAGGGTCTGTCTCTCCACGGAACCTGGTCGACCTCTGACGCTGAAACTCATGTAGTGCACTCAGGTGAAGTGCACTCTCAATTTCTGGGGCTGGTGGCATCGGTGGCTCAGTGGGTAGAGGTACCTCCAGTGCCTCCGCTGTAATGGGGCCCTGCACCGAGGCCTCGTCACTCGGTGGGATGCCATCTTTCACAAAGCTCAAAACCCTAGCTGGATGTCGTCGTGGGGCCATCCTAAAAAGAAATAGGTGCTCCACAGTTAATACAGTATACTTGGTGATATGACACAAAGTAATCACAAAGAAAACTTTTGAAACACACACACAATCAATGTTTTCGCACACTAAGTCAAAAATCAGAAGTCAGGGTCCTGGTGTATGGATACGCCAGCCGCCACACCAACACTGGACTCCATTGACTGATAACCACACTCAATACCCTTAACACTATTGCTTCAAAGAGAAAATTAACAGAGTCATGAGTTCTGCGGTAGAACTGACTCCTATGATACCAATTTGTCATGACCCGTCCTTAGGGACCGTGTTGTGACTACCCCAAGCCCGCCTTCCATAGGCCAGGGGCTGGCGACTAGCACCAAAGGCCTAAATCCCGATAAAAGGGAAGGCATTGCCTTTATATAAGAAAACAAACACAACAAAGAATGCAAGATGAAGTAAAAACTAAGTAAACTAAGTACAAAAGTATGCACTGGAAAGTAAATGGGCCAGTATACAGACCCAACTAAAAGTAAAGTACAACTGAGAAAAGTAAAGTACAATAGCTGAAAAGTAAACAGCAACCACTGAGACGTCCTCCGGAAACCCCACCTGAAGGGTTGGTACAGATGGTCTCCTCAGCTCCTCGAATACGTTCGTCCGCTCCGAGTACATCCCACCTGATAGTCCACCAATCGATACCGTCCTTCTCCACAAGCCTCAACCACAGTCAGCAATTTCTGTCATCTGCAACCAACACAACATAGCGCGGGTATAGCCCATGCAGGGGTGAGTTTACGATACTCAGTAGGGACCCTGAGACCCCCGAAGGCCTCCCAGAATCCATAAAGGATAAACCCCAAAAGAAAGATACAAACACGAAGTATCAACCAACTCTACTTAGGTATATTCCCATACATATACCTAAGTCATCAATTCTAGTTCTGCTCCAACTCACGAGCCCAAGTACAATCCAGTCCACATAGGAAAGCATAACCCAATCCACACAGGAAAGCACAACCCAATCCACACAGGATAGAAAGTCAATCACATCAATGATAATGATTGAAAGTCAAGACTCAGCTCACACAGGTATACTACTCACAAAGAGGGGTGGAGATGATTAGATGTAGCCTCTGAATCATCTCCTCTGCCGAACCCACGTAGGATCCAAGTACAAAATTAGTCGCTGCCAAACCAATGTAGGATCCAAGTACAGTAACCATCGCTGCCGAACCCATGTAGGATCCAATTACAGTCGTCCTCACTGCCGAACCCATGTAGGATCCAAGTACAGTCACCCTCGCTGCCAAACCCACATAGGATCCAAGTACAGTCGTCATCGTCATCGCGGCCACAGCCAGCTCTAGGGTTCCCGCACATAGCATGATCGATTTCGGTAGGGTCCGCTCCACGAGCCAAGGGGTCGATACATCAACTGTCATGAAGTCCAAAGATGATGTATCAAAAAGTTTTGTCTCGTCAATAGGAACTCAACGCGACAGACGGCGCGTCAATCGGACGCCCGGTCTGAAAGTTATTGGCTTTTCCGTCCCAGGGGCCCGGTTGGTTTTTAAGAAAACCCAACCCGAATGTACTTCAGCTACGTCCAAACATCATGTGGAGTAAGCCAAAAAAACCGTCTCACTAAGAGGAATTCAACGTAATTGACGGCACATCATTCGGACATCCGGTCCTTAAGTTATAAGCGTTTCCGCTCCAAGGGCCTAGTTGGGTACGGGTTAGAACCCACCCGTCCGTACCTAAACTTTGTCGAAATCTCTAGTGTAATATACCAAAACGACCGTCTCGATCCAAGGATACCTACGCAACTGACGGTGTGTTGATCGGAGGTCTATAGCCCAAGATATTGGCGTTTGAACGAACCTAGTCCGAAAATAGGGGGTCTGGGCCCGGTCCGACCTGGCCCAAAACCCCCTGGGTCGGCCCGAACCGGGTAAACCCGACCCGGGTCCGGGTTCGGCTCGATTGGGAATGGGCCGACCCGGATAGGCGCGGACAGCCCAGCCCGTGCGGCCCAGCTCGGAAGCCGGCCGTGGCTCGGCACTGGCCGAGCGGGGCGCAAAGGGGGCGTCGCCCCCTATTTGCAGAAACGGCAGACCCTGTGGGGTCCGCCCTAAAAACCGGTCGGGGGGGTTACACCCCCCAGTTTTCCTGGAAAATGGTCGGCCTTTATGGTCGTCCGGTTGAGCCACCGCATGACCCTTTAGGGTCCCGCCTCCTGGGGGGCGCCGGCAGCCGGTTGTCCGGCCGCCTTTTCATGGTGTGCCGCGACTTGTCTCACTGGCGCGGCGCGACTACGCTGTGGCCCGCTCCTGGCCGCAGCCTCCTTCAGCCTCACCGGCGTGGCACGACGGCGCCGTGCACCACTGCCATGCCCTGCTTCAGATGTGGTCCTCTTCGTCCCCGCGCGGTGCCGTTGCACCGCGCCGCCTTCGCCTCAATCAACAACGTTGATCAAAAATAAAGAGGGGAGGAGGATCGGCCGTGTTTGTGTGGTCCGATCTCCTCCCATTATAACGATAACAAGCAGCCAATCTTTAAGAAACAAAGATCGATAAATAAACTTGGACGAAGATAACCCCTACCTCGAAGGAAGTTCGTGGTTGTCAAGCGCCGCAGACGATGTCGTCGTTTTCGTCGTCATCGGTGTCTCCTCCCTTGTCGCGGTGGAAGAAAAGGGTAAAGAAATCGGGGCCACCGAATCAACATTCTTCATCGAAGAGTTGGCGTTATTCGTTGAAGATGAAGTTCATCAAAAGAAACTAGAGCTCTTTCTCCTCCAATTCTCAACACAACCATCCAACCAAAAATAAAATAAGGCTTCTCTTTATTTTATTTTACTTTTCCATGAACTCAAAATTACAAATTCAAATACTTAATTCAATTAATTGATGAGGTTCAATTAATTAAATTAATGTGTGTTGGCATGAATTAAATTGGAAGAGTGGGTAGAGGAGGAGTTACCCAATTAAATACAAGGGGTTTAGTGGGCGGTTGAAGGGTTTTTAGGGAATGTGAAGGGTTGGGGCTCATACGGGACCCACCTCGCATTTATCCTCACATTTATACTCACATGGGTAGCTAGGATGCTAGTGGGTCCCACACTAACTCCCACATGTAGAATAAAACCATCTTAGTCAAAGAATAAAAATTGTTCCACATTTTTATTCTCTTCTTATTTGAACCACATTGTTTAACTCCTTCTCCCGTGCAAACACATCAACGGTAAAAGTCCTCTTAAGCAATTACCGGCGCTGTGGTTTTATCGGTGCCCTCATATTTCAATTCCAAACACCAGTTCAAAAGATTGAAAAACTCTCTCATTCGTTCACTGAACGTACCCGAGCTAAACTTTGAAAATTGATTCCAGGCACACCGGGCCTCATAATCAGGTGCCGTTAGAAACTGCGTACTCGTAAAGTCCCAAAGAATTTAAGAAAAAAAGTTCCTTGAAATTTATGGGTCTTTACACTTATCCCTGGAACACAACAACCAATCACTCCCATACTACAGGAATGTGGGTCAAGAGGTCACTCAGGTCCTCAATTCAATAATGAAGGGATCCTTCCTGAGGATTCCCACCAGCAATCACCGCCAGAAAAATCGCGTGGTAGTGAACCCCCAACATTATGGGGGTGTTGCCTCTGGATGTTTGGCCCAGGTCTCTCAGACCCGGGCATGCAAGATGAACCACCGGGGAAAATTTCCGATCAACATGGAGTAGGTTCTCACCTCTTCCTCCTCCAAAGAAGTCTATCAACTTAACTTGATGGAAAATAATGAATGGGCACATACACCCATCCGTCCTAATTTTACTGTCCAGCTGACTCTTTTGGAAGGAACCCACCAATCCCACTAGATAAATCAGATGGAGTACTATGAACCGGAACATACACCTGTTTACAAGTTATCATATAGTCAGTAGGCTTGTCTGACTACATTTAAAGAATCCCACCAATCTAATGTGGTGACAATTGGTAAACAGGAACATACACCTATTTACAATCACTAATTTAGCCAGTAGTGTCGTCTTCCAGTATTAAAGGAAGTCTGTCAACCATAATTGATGGGAAACATCTAGAAGGGACATACACCTACCAATGTTCATCAATTCTTCCAACAATTTCATTTGGTAGCACCCGAATAAGTGAGTTGAAAAGCTCCGACGACAAATCTGGGGCATACTCAACTCTCTTCCCCCATGCATGAGTATCGTCAATACCCATTGATAGGAAAAGGAGGACATGATTTGTCACATACACCTACCCCATATATGAAATGAATGTATATTTCTATTCTGGTCTCTGAAGTCACAAAACATATCTTTTCAATGGTGAATTGGAAAACACAAATCCCTGCCAATATTTTGGAAGCATGCTAGGATATTATAACAACCACTTCAGTAGGACCAGGGAAACAAACACATAAATCTATCCCCACACGTAGGATGAAACATTGGCATTCCATCCCGGAATATATACACACATCTATTCCAATCCAGGAGGTTCATGGGCCATACTCCCCCATATCATACGGACAACAAGATCAGGAACAAACACCCTTTCCAATTAAAGTTAATCTGTCCATTCTGGTAACCAATCCAAAGTAAGCACATAAACCTCCCCATGATAGCCACTTTTCTCAGTAAGTGGCCCCAACTAAGTATAAGAGAACATACAAGAATAATTCTCACCAAGAACTATTGGAAAATCAAGATTCAAGCAGCGATTTGGATCCTCTTAATGTTGGAGTTCTTAAATCCCTCAGACATTTATCTGTTGTAGCTCAAGATCCTATCCTCTCATTACCAAATTATGGGAGTGGTAGTAGTAATTCTGAAGTTCCTCATCGGAAACTTCATCATTTTGTCTTGCTTCATGAAAATTTGGTCAATACAGAGTTCTTATCTCTGAGTGAGAGCCACGGAAACCCTCTCTGTGGCTAGAAGACCAAGGAGAAAGAAGATTTATCCTTTGTTGTAATCCACCATGGTGATCCTCCACATGATTGAATTCGCTACGAAAGTCCTCTCTACAGTAGTATTTCGTATTGTAATAAAAATTCTATAATTGACAATGTAGTGACGAGAAAACCCTCCTATCTCGAGGCACATGTAAACACAAGGTCAGTCATGTCCGATGCCTTATCATTGATAGGTGAAACCCTTTCTCAACTAGAATATATCTTAGGGGAATGGTCATTCTTCAAACCTCCTTTGGGTCATTTTTCTTCTAATACAGAGCATCCACTTTGGTCAGACCAAGTGGAGAAACCTTTAGTGAAACACAATGAAGATGTATTAAACATGAGGAAATAATTGGCTAAGGGAGAAGTACCAGTCTTATTCTGGCCTTTGGAAAATTCTCAGTATAACATTCCAGAATTGATGATTGAAGATTGTATTCATGATATTCGCCACAATTTATAGAATACACTTCTTTATTTGAAAATCAAAGTATTACCATATGATGAATATCAAAATAATGTAAAGGTAATAGATGGGCTGCAATGCCAAATTGACTTAGTGTCACTCTCAGTTTCCCAACATCCAAAGGTTGAAAACAGTAGAGAATCCTTCTGCATGCATGACTCAATGCTCTAAAGAGGCTACGCTAGTTAATTTATGATTCTCCATGTAGTGTATATATCATAGGATGGGTTGCACATGGAGAATTGAATTTTACTGCACTCCAAAATCAGAAAAGTCTGTTAAAAGTGGTTTCATGCAATGTTATTGCCCACAGTCGGCCACAATCAATAGATTTTGTATGTAATCGAATGTACGCTCAAGAACAGGCCTCAACCAACTCTCATCAAAGTCAGGCCCAAATAAAGGAAGTTGTTGAGTTAATTTTACATCAAGCATCTAAGAATCTTGATCAGGCATCCCACTTACAGGATGTCAGGCATCAGAGAATACAAATGTCTGAAATATAAAAGCAATCTTCTGAAATAGGTGATTTGAGTGGTTGTTGAATAATGCACCCAGCTAATTTCTGAACCAAAATTCGCAAAATTAGAATAGTACTTGCACAAATTTCAATCATAGAAGTTCAAGAATCACCCTAGCTTGCAAGGATGGGGTATCATTTAATTCAATCATCAAATTCATTATACAAAGTTCAAATATTTGAAGAAGAATAATAACATGAACATTCCCAGCCTGCAAGGCTGAGGTATTTTTCTCATCTACAATCCCCTCCTCAATGAAAGTCAATTTTCTCCTGATTGGGGAAGAATCCACAAAGAAAACTTACAACTGAACTATCCAAGGATTCTATTCATGTTACTTTTTTCCAAACAGTTCATAGGAATTCATCATATAGGAGACCAAAGTTCAGTAAAAGATACAGAGAGAGACGATATCTCAAAAATACTAATAGAATGCCATTGATTCATTATGCATCAGTGAATTTCATTAAGACTAATGCAGATGATCCTCCAAAAATTGAGTCTGTTTCAGGGGAATCAGAAGATGAAGTTCTTGTCCATAATATGGTACATACTGAGTCAAATGAAGAAGGTGTGCTTACCCGAAATCATAGGCTTACCCAGAATCTAGGTATGCCTTCAAATAACTAACTCCCACACCTCTTAAAGATATCTAACAATGGGAAAGGAAAAAAGTCATATTGAATCTCACTTTTCCACTAGATAAGGTTAATCTTTTTCTCTTGAAGAAATATTTGCATGATAGGAAGAGGAAATTAAGGAGTTGAAAAGAATCAGTACAGAGTTACTTCGAAGCAGCATTTCTGCTAGACGTACTCCCAAGGTAGGTCCTCACTTGAAAAATCCTAGCTCCTCAATAAAGAGAATTTGTAGTAACTACAGATGCAGATAATGAATTCCCTCCACTGGGTACACAATCAAGGCAGGACTAGACACATCCTGATAGGCCAGTACCCATGGGTTATCCAAGGAAAATATATGCACCACCATCAGTGGTTTTTCTGGTCATTGCACTAGATCAAGCTATATTTTATATACAAGTACATGTTTTAGCTCATCCAGATATTCCCCAAATTCTTATGAACACAATTTAGGCATTAACGAATTGATTGAAATCTATGGAGGAATGACGCACACCAGTTCAGCTGGAAAAGAGAGCTTACCCTGAATGGGTGGATGCAATTCCTCCCCCACCAAATTTTTTGAAGACCACATTCCCAATATTTAATGATTCAAGAGATCCGGAACAACACTTAAAACATTTTTTTCGCATTTTGATCCCATGATGGGAACTCATCAACAACAAGAAGTAGTAAAGATTAAGTGTTTTGTGCAGTCATTATAGGGGACAAATTTTTTCGGGTATACAGGTTTACAATCTCAGTCAATTACTAGATGGGAAGATCTTCGTCAGAAATTACTTATTCAATTTAGCTCAATGCTACCAAAGAAGATAGTTTTTTATCTTACCAATTTTAAACAAAGGGAGAATTAAAGAGTTTCAGAATTCATTGGGTGATGGAAAGGATTAACATATTCCTTAAGTCTAGCACTCCCTCAAGAAGAATATCTGCAAATTTGTGTGGAAAATCTATGTGATGAGTTACACACACCATTGATCCCTGTGAAATACACAGGAGGGTTTTGAGACCTTACATCAATATCTCAACAGATAGAAGACTCTATTATAGAAACTAAGGCTAAAACTTGTGTAATTTCATCAGCTCCGGGGAGGAGGATAGGAAAGGTAGAAGATGCTACAGTTACACTCAAACAGGAACCTGTACTTGCTTCTACTTCAAGACCTTCATCATACCAAAGGGATTCACCTCCTAAGAATTAGCAGCAATGACCTCCTTGTCAAGATGATCAAAGAGATCAAAGGCAGAAACAGTTTGAGGAATTAAAGAACAAAGTTTATTCTTTCTGGAATGAAAAAGTTCTTGGTTACTTCATATCATCTCTGGAAAAAAAATTGGTTCAGTTTCCAAGGCTGAAGAAACCAAATAAAGAAGGATATTAAGATCTTCTGAATTATTTTCCCTTTCACTGTATGATAGGGCATCCCATCCAAGAATGTTTTTTTCAAGGACCTATTGCAAAAGATGGTAGATTCTGGAGAAGCGAAACTGAAAATTTTGTCAGCTCAAGTAGCATGTGTTACTGCTACTGATCCATAGTAAGAAGGTGAATGGAAGGAAGTAAAAAAGTTAAAATGTGCAGAAATATGATGATTGGATGATCAGGAAAATGATCAACCAGACTCATGCCATTTTACGAATACAGTTGAAACAGTCGATTATGTCTTCCGCCATAGTAAAAACACCTTCATCAAAAGGCCATTCCTCAAATATGCGAAATGATCATAATGACAAAGAGAAATCAAAAGAAGATGAGCTCACATTAAGGCCATAGTTGTCCTTGACACTGGAAGATTTCAGGCCATATATTTCAAAAGAAAGGACACTACCCCACCAAATGGCACAACTAGAATTAACCCATCAAGAAGAATCTTTAACAGTTGAAGAGTTGATATTTGGTATTGTCAACATTATCCAATTAACATATCTTTATACTGATGGTGATTCTGATTATAATGATCCAGAATTCCTTATACCTAATTGGAGAACCAGAGGAAGAGGTCAGGGTCGAGGATATAGGGGAAGACATGAGAATTCTATAAACCACCATTTTAACTCTACCCCTGCTCGAACCATATATAGAGTAGAAACCCATGGAAGATCCCTTCAGCAGGATCAATAGGAACAATGAGTTTCTTCCATGAATGATAGGTTTGGTTCTGACACAATTATTTTGGAGGACCGATTAGAAGTCACACCGTCTTCTTCTCAGCAAGTGAATAGACCTAGTTAGTCTAATCTACCAAATCCAGTAGTATTTCCAGCTTCTGCTCCAATGAAAGGTACATCTATATCAGAAGAATCAACCTCAAAAACACCTTCATAACCGCATCTTCATGCTAGAAAATGCATACCTTTGGAATAAAAGTATGATGTATTGAAACAACTTGCCCAAGTATAGGCCAACTTATCAATTATGGATGCTTTGAATTAGTCAAAAGATATTCAAGAAGCACTCATTGAGGCTTTGTCAAGTCCTTGAAAGTTTGAAACTGAAGTTGTTGTTGATGAGGTTTACCATATAGAGAATGATCCTACAGAATGTCAGTCAGTCATATCTTTTACAGATGAAGATGAAGATGATGTTGTACATAGACATATTAGACCCTTATATTTTTCTGGCAAAGTCAATGATGTAGACATCCGTCGAGCCTTCATTGATAATGGCTCTAGATTCAACCTCATTCTTGTTCGTACACTTCATCAATTGGGCCTAAATAAATCTAACTTATCTCCATTGACTTTAATGTTGCAAGGATATGATAAGAATGAACAAGAACCTCTGGGAAAAATTACACTCAGAACTCAATTTGGAGATCTTGTGTCTAATTCAGATTTCATGGTTGTTCATGAGGACACGACCTTCAATATTCTAATTGAAAGACCTTGGCTACATCAGCCTACGACCATAACTTTGTCATACCACCGGTGTCTTAAGTATTGTTTCAATGGTCAAATAAGAATGTTTTATGGTGACAAGACTCTTTTCAAAACATGTGAATCTCAATACATTGAGGAAGAGTTTTATCACACAAAATGAACGAAGTCCATGACAAAGGAGATAACCAGAGTTAATGCTCTGAATGGATTGGAAAAGATTCTAAAAATCCATTCATATATTTGAGTATAGATTTTGTGATGCCCATCAATAAAATTTAAAGGGTAAAACCAAATACAAGAACTCATCTAATAAATTCCATAATCTCAATTGTGGCAACTGAGCCTAACAGTATGGAAAAGCTTAGTGATCCACCAAGCAATGATGGAATCCTTAATGGAGATGTTTTCATTTCATCTACTGAACTATAACAAGCCTATACTTCGTTAATCGTAGTAGAATAAATTTTAGAAATTCTAGAGGAAGACAAAGTTGTTGATTCTTAATCCACCATTTTATTTTTATTACCACAGGAAGACCCTTCGTCATCCATAGGGTTAGATATGGTGACCTCTTCTTTAGGATGTTCAAATATTGACTCCCCATCTAACTCTGGTATTTTTTCCTCATCATCTACTATGAAAGTGGAAACATAAGGGGTAACATGTAATGAAGAAGAAGAGTAAGATTTGGGGATGCTCCTCCATCATTTGAAGAAGGTGTCTCTGCCACTATGGATGAGCTCAGAGAAATTAATCTGGGTACATAAGAAGATACACACCCCACTCTAATTAGTGCGGCCATGAACTTTGAAGAGAAGGAGGTGTATACTTCATTTTTAAAGCAACATCATGATATATTTTCTTGGAATTATATAGAAATTCCAGGACTTAATCCTGATGTAGCCACCCATTATTTGGGTTTTTCAGAAGAACATTGCAGATTCAAGCAGACAGTAGGAAGAACACACCCAACTCATGCCTCTAAAATTGAAGCTGAAGTTATAAGATTATAAAGGATAACTTTGTCAGAGAAGTTCAATATCCCTAATGGCTGGCCAACATTGTCCCAGTGAAAAAGAAGAATGAGAAAATTAGATTTTTCATTGATTTCAGAGATCTTAATTGGCATCGTCCTAAAGATCATTTTCCAGTTCTGATTACAAATATTTTAATGGATGTAATAGCTGGATATGAAGATCTATCCTTTATGAATGGCTATTATGGGTGTAATCAAATCCATATGGCCCTAAAATATGAATAATATACAGCCTTCAAATCCCTCCAGGGTGTGTTTAGCTATTGGGTAATACCCTTTGGGTTAAAGAGTGTAGGTGCAGCATATCAACGTTTCTTGCACCATATCTTCAAACCCTTATTAAGGAAATTTGTTTAATGTTATGTGGATGATTTGGTGGTCAAATATAGACAAATTTCCAATCATTTGGCTGATTTTGTAGACCATATTCTATATACATTGGCAATAGAGTTTGAAAATGAACCCCTTGAAATGTGCTTTCGAGGTAACCTTAGGAAAGTTTATTGGCTTTGTTGTACACCATCATGGTATTGAAGTTGATCCTGAGAAAAAAAAATCAACACTTGGTATTTCACCTCTTAGACATTTTAAATAATTAAGAGGACTCCAAGGACACTTGGCCTATATTCGACGCTTTATCACCAATTTGGCAGGCAAGTGTTTACCCTTCACCAGATTAATGAAGAAGGGAGTCACCTACCAATGGGATGAAGACTGTCAAAAATTATTTGATACCCTCAAGAAATATCTCTTGATTCCACTAGTATTGATGCCAAATATTGAAGGAATACCACTTATCCTCTATGTGACAGCTTTAGGGCAATCACTGGGTGCCTTCCTTTCTCAAAAGAACGATGTTGGGAGTGAAAACAGCCTTTGCTATCTCAGTCGAACTATGATTGTGTGAAAACTCAATATTAAAGTATTGAAAAGTGCTGCCTGGAATTATTCTTTGTAGTTCAGAAATTGATAAACAGTCTGCAACATCATGAGGTCTAATTGGTATCTCTCAATAACCTGCTCAAATTTACCCTTAGTTGTCCTATGCATACAGGGTGTCTAGCATGGTGGGAAGTTGTTTTGCAACAGTTTGATATCCATTTTGTGCTTCAAAAGGCAATAAAGGGTCAAGATTTTCTTGAATTCCTTACTGAGAATCCATATTCAGAAGATACATCATTAAATACTTAACTTCCTGATGAAGAGGTCTTCTATATTCAGGATAATTCCCAAATATGGGAAACGTACTTTTATGGTGCTTCTAGAAGTCCAATAAGGAAGAGAATGGAAAACCCTAAACTCAACAATGTTGGGTTAGGAATTTTCCTTATCTCCCCATAAAAGGTAGTATTTCCTTATTACTTCCTATTATCGGAAGGCACAACCAACAATGAGGTAGGATATCAAACTCTCATTATAGGTTTGGAAATAGAACTTCAAGTGAAAATGAATCACTTGAAGGTAAAAGGTGATTTAGATTTGGTAATCAAGAAAATAAATGGAGAATATTCTATCAGAAATGAAGAGTTAATCCCTATGTGTGATTATGTTAGAGGTTTAATGGCTAAATTTCCCTCAGAGATGACATTTTCTTATGTCCCACGATCACAAAATTCCCAAGCATATGCACTGGCTAATTTAGCTACAGCCTTGGAAAATCCAAACTGAGATGAGACAATCATTAACATAGCCCATAATCATGTGGTATCACCATTTTTTCAAACCAGAATGGAGTAAATTAATTAAATTAGCCCTATTTCTGATCCATATGGTCATACCACGGGATGGAGAACATCCATCATGGAATATCTTCAAAATGGAGTACTTCCATCGAATAGGGATGAAAAAGAACAGATTTGGTGACGAGCATCCAATTTTACTATTTATGATAGTCCAGACCACCAAAATATCCTCTATAAGTGAGGATTTAATGGAATCCTCTTCATATGTATTGATAGAGAAGATATTGTAGCTATCATAAACGAAGTACATTTAAGAGATTGTGGTGCCCACTAGTCTGTGCACAAACTCTATGATCAGGTCCAAAGGCTTGGATACTTTTGGCCTTCAATGACGCAGGATTGCACAAATTTCACTATGAAATATTATCACTTCCAAGTGCATGCCAACTTCATTCATCAACCCCCAGAGTTACTACATACAACTAAATATTCTTGGCCATTTTCCACATTGGGAATGGATGTAGTAGGGCCTTATCCTCCAGATATAGCTAAGCAGTTCAATAATATCCTTACTGATACTGACTTCTTTTCTAAATGGTCCGAGGAAATACCTCTCAAAGAAGTCAGAGCCAAAATAATTGTTAGTTTTTTCAAAACTAACATCATTACCATATTTGGTGTCCCTTATACTATATTGAATGACAATGGAACCAATTTTTGTTCGATTGAGGTAAAGAAGTTATATCAGGAGCATAATATTAAATCCAACCATTCATCTCGCTATCATGCAATGAACAATGGATAGATAGAGGCCTTCAACAAGACCCTATCAAATATAATTTATAATAAAGTGGATAAAGATAAGAAATCATGGCCTGATAAACTTTTGTATGTTTTATGGGCTTATCAGACAACTACTCGTAATACCACCCAAGAAACTCCTTATTCATTGGTATATGGAAATAAAGCAGTTTTTCCATTTGAAATGAAATTTCCTTTACTCAGAGTTGCAATATGTGATCAGTTGTCTACAGATGAGAGGTCTAAGAAATGATTAAATGAGATGGAATGATTAGACGAGAAAATATTGCATACTTTGCATCATTTAAAAGTCTATCAGAATAGAATAGAATGAGCCTTTAACAAGAAAGTTCACCTCCATTCATTTCTTCAAGGAGATTTGGTATTGGTTTTTAGGACTCCAGTGATACTAGGGAAGAAACCTCCAAAGATTGATCCAAAGTGGGAAGGATCTTATTCCATACATAAGGTCTATTCAAATGGAGCTTATTCCTTAATCTCAATGGATATAGTGCTTATTACAACTCCAACCAATGTGATATTCTTAAATAAATACTTTTTGTAGTTGTACAAATCATTCTCACTGTAATAATTAAAACTGCACAGTACAATGTCCTTATTACAAGACTAAAAAAACTACACATCCCTCATGTCCTCGCTGCAAGACTGAAAATTTCACTGTATAACATCCTAGTTGCAATACATTAAACTGCATAACAACCATAAGCATCCACTCTGCATGATGTTAAAATGTGTAGTATCTTCATCCTTATCGCATGAAGTTAAACTACATGACATCATTTGTACTCGTTGCATGACATTAAACTGTACGACTAATGTTTTATCTATTTAACATTAGAAGCTTATATAATAAAACATCATTGAAATCATCACTACTCCTTAGTAGAACATGATTCCCTTTATTTCCAATTTCTGAGTCAGATCTGCATAGAGACCTTATTTCAATAACTACGTATGGCTTGATTCTCATTTTCAATGACATATGTAGAGATGCCTAAATCTCCAATTTTGGGCCCGACCACAATCACAAAATCTTTTTATTTTCTTTTCTCCTCCTATATATGAATCATATATATACAAAGTGTTTCCTTAAGATATATGATTTGGTCCTTATACCATTTTATGTCTTAAGATTTATCGTTCTCTTAGAACATGTCAAACCCCCCATTCTTCATGTCAAAATCGATTGGCGTGAGGAATGATTGTTTAAAGAACTAAATATGGCTTGATTCTCATCTATTTTGAGATACGTAGAGACACCTAGATCTCCAATATTAGGCCCAACCATGATAAAAAAACCTTTATTCCTTGTATAAGAATCAAACCTGCATAGGGAATTCTTTAAGAACTATGTATGACTTGATTCTTTCCCTAGAAAGATACATAGTGACACTTAGGTTTTATCCCTTAATCCATCTACAATAAGTATTTATTTTCACATCAGTTCATCTTTGTCCTTACCACACAACATTAAAATGCATGGAAATCTAACACCCATATTCTGCACTCATGTCACCTTTGTGTTATAAAAGAAATCCTTACTACTCTTTATTTCTCACACTGAGTATATGTTACATGGGCTTAGGAATTGAGTAAAAGGATTATTTATATAAATAAGGTGTCTCAAATTCTTATTGGGTTATTAATGTCCTCAATGTATGAATTAAAACTGCACAGTATAATGTCCTCACTGTATGACTTAAAACTGCACAGTATAATGTCCTTGTTTCGTGACTTTAAACTGTACAACACAATGTTAATTCAAAAGAAAACAAAGAATTTCCCTATTTTACATACGAATCATATCTATGTAAGGGATTCCAAATTCATGGTCAATACTGATTCAAATATTCCTCGTATGCATTGATCATTACCTCCTTCCATTTTTCACAATCCTAATCTTGAATATTTTACGATCTTCATAATATTTCTTACAGTTTTTGATGACCAAGTTTCTAATATTTAAGAAATCTTTTTCCTGACTATGCAGAACGTTCCCTTAGTTGGACTTGCATAAGTTGCCTACATAACGGGTCTACCAGTCAAAAGATGCCATTATTTGGCTATGCAGCATATTCCTCATTGGCCCTACATAATACAGCCCCCATAACGGGTTTTTAAAATTATTTTAACTTCATTATTGGTTATAGTGTCTTTGTTCCCTTCAAATTTTGATGACAATATACAAGAATATGTAATTTAAAACAGTCATTCAGATATATTTGTCCCATTATCTTTCTCTCGTTCTAAAACTCTTCAAGACTATAGTTTACACATTTCCCTCTCTATGTGTTCAAAGAAATATGAAATAACCTTGGAACTATTTGGCCACATATCACACATTGTTTCCATTTCTAGTCCTAGTTGTATGACCTAAAACTATAAACACCATAACCCCTATGTTTGGGTCAGACCCTTATAGGAGTCTTATTCCTCCGATTCTTTTGAAATCTTGGTTGGAAATACCCTTTCCATATTCAGGTACCTTTCTCCATAAACCAAAATATGTGCTTCTGAAAATCTAAATCTCCATAAAATTTCTTCAGCTTTTAGTAGTAGAATATCATATTTTTGAGATCTCTTTTGCCTGATTATGAAACATGTTCTCTTGGGTGGCCTTGCATAAGTTACCTACATAATAGGTCTGTCAGTAAAAAGATGCTACTATTTGGCTATGCAACATATTCCTCAGTTTTCCCTGTATAAAAAAACCCCCATAATGGTTTTTTCAAATAATGGTAACTTTTTTCTTGGAAAAAATACTTTCTCTAATGCCTTTAGCTCTTTTTCCATATCATTCTTTAGATTTAAAAATTCCCAAATCATAGTTTATCATTTTTATTTCCATACCTGAATATGATAGTATGTTTCCAAACAAATTATCAAGAAATAGGGAGAGGCTCATAACTTTGGTCAAAGCTAAAGAACTTAAATTAATGCCACAAAATGCCCTCATTACATGACTAAAAAATTCACAGTACAATGTCCTCACTGCATGAATTAAAACTGCACAGTACAATGTCCTCATTGCATGACTTAAAAATACATAGTATGATATCCAAAATTCCTTTTTCTGATAAATTTTAACCATTAATCATACACAAAATTTGTATAGAAATGGTTTTCCTATTCATGACATATATCGGTATAAAATATCCCTTCCATACTTAAAATTCATTTCTTTGGAAAAATAACACATTGTGGTCTTAAGTCACCCAAATATTATTTTCCCCTATCTATCAGCAACAAAATGTAAAATTTCTAAAGAGCTCTTTTACTTGACTATGCAGAACTTGCTCTTATGTGGCCTTGCACAAGTTGCCTACATAATAGGACTATCAGCCAAAAGATGCCACTATTCAGCTATGTAGAATTTTCCCCATCTGGCCCTGCAAAATACAACCCCCATAAAGGGTTTTCAAAATAATGGTAACTTTTTTCTTAGAAGAGACTCCCCTTATGTTGATACAAGTTTTAAATTTGGTGACTATAAAAAACATGGCTCAATATTCCCCTTGTAAATATTTAAAGAATATTAATGAAATTCTTAGCCATAGAGTCTTGTTTGGGATCCAATTTAAAAATTTATGGTCAAATCTATTCGACCTTAAATACTAGCCCTTTATAGTCCAACATGCATAACTCTAAACTGCCAACAACAAGAGACATGGTACTCACTAGATTGAGAACCTATAATAAGAACTCTGAACAAAAGTCAAGTCCCAGCTCACTGAACATACATTTTTGTATGATTTAGGTAATATTGAGAAATAAAAAGACAATAGATATAAAGTTTGTGTGGTTTTCCATATAACCCTAGAAAAAAATCAAACTATGCTTACTAGGCCCAATATCTTAAGTAAAACAAAAGCAGTTAGCAAAAGTTAAAAAAATGATTAAAGAAAAAATATTTTTTATTTATGAAAATTTTTCACAGAGGAGAATACGCAAATTGGAGTCTCTCTCTTGTCAAAACATAGAAATTATAAAAGGATTTATATGTAATTCCTCGTTTTTTTTACTACCTCTTGAGCCCCATCAGTTTCTTGTTGAATCTTGTTTATTTGAACAACCTCGCTCTCTTCAACATGATGAAGTGCTTCTCTAGAATCTGCAATAGATTTTACACCATCCATTTGGACTTCTCCTAATGAGCTATGAAGCTTGTCAAGTTACTCTATAATGATATCTAACTCCTATTGAAGGCACAACTGCTGAACAATATTTTCTTTAATTGTCTGCTTCAGTCCCTTCAACTTTGCAGTATGATTAGCCTCATCGAGGGACAGTGCTGCTTGAAACTCTTCCATATTAATCGATAGTTTGGTTTTTATCAAGTCTTGTCGAATCTTTTTCTCTTTCTCCATCCTATGAATAATATCTTTTACCATAGTATGAATTTAACAGTATTCAAAATCTCCAAATCCTAGCGTTATAAATAGAGATGAATGTCACGGAATTCTTGAAGGTAGTTCCTCAAGGGGCATCTTAGATATTATCTTCGAGATGTTCTGGGTTCGATTTAGAATCTCGATCATAAGGAGGGATATATTGTGGGACTAATGCACTTAAAGAAGTGCCATGTTCTATTCCTTCTTGAACAATGGCTGCTCCACCATCCAATATTGTTTAGGCTGGTTCAGAGGCTTCACCTCTAGACCTATCCATTTAAGTTGATAGCCCTATATGATAAATCAATAAGTATGGTTATGTTTAGATTCAAGATATAAAAAAAGTGAAGGAAATCACAATATCAGTATATCTTACCTTATAGTAGGTTAGTATCTTAAGAAGAATCCTCTCCAATATTCTTAGTTTCATCAACTTTTTTTGATGTATCTAAATGAGGAGTGATATCTTTAATATGATTAGGATCTTCAGAGTAAATCTCAGGAAGATCTGCTATCTCAAGATCCACCTAATCCAATGTCTCTGCAATGGTGGGGTTGACGTTAATATCAAAACTTCCTTCAAATATCTTTGTGGAAGAAGTTTCTTTAGATGGAACTGCATATTTCAACAAACCATGGTTATAAGGTTAATCATAAGATGATTAACATGATGAATAAAAAGAACTCACATCTAGTTGATTCTATAAAATGAAGTCCAAAATCATCTAAATCATTTGATATATTAACATGTTATAATATTTATTCAAAAGAAATGCCAAGGTTCATCATTTAATCCAGTGATATCTCAGATCCCAGGTTAGTCTCACCCGTGGGAGCACTTGGTGTGTTTACTTCACAACCTTCCTCCAGCAAACTTTGACCCTGAATAGCTTCCTCAGCAATAGTTGTGGGGTTAATTTCAGTTATTTTAAGATGTTCTGGTGCATGTGATGAACCTAAAAGTATCACATAATGGAAGTTAGTTGTTGTTACATTTAATGCCTTATCAAGTATTGTTGAATTACCAGAAGCCTCCTCTCCTCTGATAGCAGGAATAGGAGAACTGCTAGGAATATATGTTGGTTCTTTTGGCTTCAATGCCTCTTCAGAAACCACTATATTTTCAAGAATTTGTGTTTTTTTAGTAGCACCTTCTATAGTTTTTTGAACCTTATCCGTAGTTTTGTTCAAATAAGAAACAGAAGAAGCCCCTGTAATCCTAAGAAGTTTAAACACTTTTCATGAATAAGGACTAAAATTCCTGATTATCAGGGAGACTCACCACTACTAAGAAAGCACTTAACCATGGATCTCTTTCTTCTGTGATATTTCTTCTTCTCTTTCTTAGTAGTTCTTGCATCATCATCCCCAAAGATAGGTATTGGAGATCCTAATACCCTCTCTATTTCCTCCTCCATGGATTGTTGGCCCGGAGATATTTCTCCCAATTCATGGGGTGATCCGGTAACTCCAAGAGTAGTGAATCTAGGGCTCTATTGTGGTGAAGGGACTTCATTTGTATTTCATTTACCCAACTGTAAGTTAAGATGATATTTCTCTTAAGTAACAATGTTTTGACTAAATTTCAAGTTGCAAAATGGAAGAGAATGTGAGAGAAGGGAAACTTACATCCTCAGGATCTATAAAGCCATGCCACTCTTCATCTAATGAAGGATTAATCCAGCCAGTGGTACCACGATCTATCATTTCATTCTCCTACTTTGTGGTAGTAATTGATTAATCAGTGGAATATATGAGAATTTCTAGCTCTTGAATTTAGGTCCTCACCACATTTGCATTATCCTTAAAAATAATGTCAGAAGAAGCCTCCAAATCCCCTACTCTTGGAATATGCAGTCCTTCACATAGATGCATCCACATGGTTTTAGCATCACAGTACATACTCTTACATGTTTAAACAGCCTCTAGTCATATATAGTCATAATGTATGTCAAAGGGTTGTGAAGAGGAGCCTTCTACCTTGGATTTAAGTTTCTTCTCAACACCCACAATCACAGACGAGGGATTAAAAAAGGGAACTCACTACTATTTAGAATGATGGCGACTAGATCTCCTCGATAAGAATTCGGTAGGGATTGATGGAGTGGATGTCTAAATTCTAGCAGGAGGATTATATCTGGAATGAGGTCTCTTCAGTGAATTTGGAGCATCATCACCTCCACCCTTTAATTTTAGATAGTCGACCCATGATGATGAAGAATTATCTTCCAAACAAATGGGTTCCCTCCTGCTACTTATCTTCACCCCCACTCGAGTATTGACATGATTTAATACCCCTTTAGGGTAAGATGAAACCCAATTTTTGACATACCAAATAGTCAATATGCTTACTGCATCAACAATGGGTAAATTAAATAATGCTCCAGTCTTCTCCGCAGATGTCAACAACCATAGTTCTTGAGCAACTGCTGGGTGTTGATCTAATCTGACATTCACGGGAGGGGATACAATATTATGTTGTAGACATTTGAATTGACGTGCAAATCTATAAGGAGCATAGGCCTCACATATTATTTCTCCGTTGATTCTGGTGTCCAACACACCATCTCTGCAATCTAGAATATATGCCCTCAATTCCAAACTGGACATCCCATTATCAATAAATTTTCCCATAGGCAAATTCCCATAAGGAAAGAAATGGAAATCCTTATGCATGCTCAATCTAGCCTTGATGTCGTAAGCATTCAAAGACAAGGGTGAAATACCAGAAAAAGCCTAAATAGATGGTCGGAAAGAACTTCCAAAAACCTGTACTCCACTTTGTACAACATATGTTCTGAAGTGAGTAGCGATCCATACCCACAACTCTTATAATGGTCCTACTATTCTAAAGGGAGTCTTATCTTTGTAATTGTGCTGCAAACTCCAATGAATCTTGGCCGAAACAGGAGTATCCAACCCTACCATCCTTTTCTCCACCAGTTTAGTCGCAATAAAAAAGGTTCTTGGACTTACACCTCCTTTGGAGTCTCAGACTGGTAATAAATACACACTGATTCACATGGCCAATAAACCTTACAGACGTGTCTTTTTAGGAATTTCTTGGTTGACTTGATATCCCCATTTATCAAATTATTATTTCTCTAATGTTGTCCAAAAAGTATCAGGGGTATCTCTCTTCTCTTTCTCCTCCAATTCTCAACACAACCAGCCAACCAAAAATAAAATAAGGCTTCTCTTTATTTTATTTTACTTTTCCATGAACTCAAAATTACAAATTCAAATACTTAATTCAATTAATTGATGAGGTTCAATTAATTAAATTAATGTGTGTTGGCAAGAATTAAATTGGAAGAGTGGGTAGAGGAGGAGTTACCCAATTAAATACAAGGGGTTTAGTGGGCGGTTGAAGGGTTTTTAGGGAATGTGAAGGGTTGGGGCTCATACGGGACCCACCTCGCATTTATCCTCACATTTATACTCACATGGGTAGTTAGGATGCTAGTGGGTCCCACCCTAACTCCCACATGTAGAATAAAACCATCTTAGTCAAAGAATAAAAATTGTTCCACATTTTTATTCTCTTCTTATTTAAACCACATTGTTTAACTCCTCCCGTGCAAACACATCAACGGTAAAAGTCCTCTTAAGCAATTACCAGCGCTGTGGTTTTATCGGTGCCCTCATATTTCAATTCCAAACACCAGTTCAAAAGATTGAAAAACTCTCTCATTCGTTCACTGAACGTACCCGAGCTAAACTTTGAAAATTGATTCCAGGCACACCGGGCCTCATAATCAGGTGCCGTTAGAAATTGCGTACTCGTAAAGTCCCAAAGAATTTAAGAAAAAAAGTTCCTTGAAATTTATGGGTCTTTACACTTATCCCTGGAACACAACAACCAATCACTCCCATACTACAGGAATGTGGGTCAAGAGGTCACTCAGGTCCTCAATTCAAGAATGAAGGGATCCTTCCTGAGGATTCCCACCAGCAATCACCGCCAGCAAAATCGCGTGGTAGTGAACCCCCAACATTATGGGGGTGTTGCCTCTGGATGTTTGGCCCAGGTCTCTCAGACCCGGGCATGCAAGATGAACCACCGGGGAAAATTTCCGGTCAACATGGAGTAGGTTCTCACCTCTTCCTCCTCCAAAGAATTCTATCAACTTAACTTGATGGAAAATAACGAATGGGCACATACACCCATCCGTCCTAATTTTACTGTCCAGCTGACTCTTTTGGAAGGAACCCACCAATCCCACTAGATAAATCAGATGGAGTACTATGAACCGGCACATACACCTGTTTACAAGTTATCATATAGTCAGTAGGCTTGTCTGACTACATTTAAAGAATCCCACCAATCTAATGTGGTGACAACTGGTAAACAGGAACATACACCTATTTACAATCACTAATTCAGCCAGTAGTGTCGTCTTCCAGTATTAAAGGAAGTCTGTCAACCATAATTGATGGGAAACATCTAGAAGGGACATACACCTACCAATGTTCATCAATTATTCCAACAATTTCATTTGGTAGCACCCGAATAAGTGAGTTGAAAAGCTCCGACGACAAATCTGGGGCATACTCAACTCTCTTCCCCCATGCATGAGTATCGTCAATACCCATTGATAGGAAAAGGAGGACATGATTTGTCACATACACCTACCCCATATATGAAATGAATGTATATTTCTATTCTGGTCTCTGAAGTCACAAAACATATCTTTTCAATGGTGAATTGGAAAACACAAATCCCTGCCAATATTTTGGAAGCATGCTAGGATATTATAACAACCACTTCAGTAGGACCAGGGAAACAAACACATAAATCTATCCCCACACGTAGGATGAAACATTGGCGTTCCATCCCGGAATATATACACACATCTATTCCAATCCAGGAGGTTCATGGGGCATACTCCCCCATATCATACGGACAACAAGATCAGGAACAAACACCCTTTCCAATTAAAGTTAATCTGTCCATTCTGGTAACCAATCCAAAGTAAGCACATAAACCTCCCCATGATAGCCACTTTTCTCAGTAAGTGGCCCCAACTAAGTATAAGAGAACCTCCAAGAATAATTCTCACCAAGAACTATTGGAAAATCAAGATTCAAGCAGCGATTTGGATCCTCTTAATGTTGGAGTTCTTAAATCCCTCAGACATTTATCTGTTGCAGCTCAAGATCCTATCCTCTCATTACCAAATTATGGGAGTGGTAGTAGTAATTCTGAAGTTCCTCATCGGAAACTTCATCATTTTGTCTTGCTTCATGAAAATTTGGTCAATACAGAGTTCTTATCTCTGAGTGAGAGCCATGGAAACCCTCTCTGTGGCTAGAAGACCAAGGAGAAAGAAGATTTATCCTTTGTTGTAATCCACCATGGTGATCCTCCACATGATGGAATTCGCTACGAAAGTCCTCTCTACAGTAGTATTTCGTATTGTCATAAAAATTCTATAATTGACAATGTAGTGACGAGAAAACCCTCCTATCTCGAGGCACATGTAAACACAAGGTCAGTCATGTCCGATGCCTTATCATTGATAGGTGAAACCCTTTCTCAACTAGAAGATATCTCAGGGGAATGGTCATTCTTCAAACCTCCTTTGGGTAATTTTTCTTCTAATACAGAGCATCCACTTTGGTCAGACCAAGTGGAGAAACCTTTAGTGAAACACAATGAAGATGTATTAAACATGAGGAAATAATTGGCTAAGGGAGAAGTACCAGTCTTATTCTGGCCTTTGGAAAATTCTCAGTATAACATTCCAGAATTGATGATTGAAGATTGTATTCATGATATTCGCCACAATTTATAGAATACACTTATTTATTTGAAAATCAAAGTATTACCATATGATGAATATCAAAATAATGTAAAGGTAATAGATGGGATGCAATGCCAAATTGACTTAGTGTCACTCTCAGTTTCCCAACATCCAAAGGTTGAAAACAGTAGAGAATCCTTCTGCATGCATGACTCAATGCTCTAAAGAGGCTACGCTAGTTAATTTATGATTCTCCATGTAGTGTATATATCATAGGATGGGTTGCACATGGATAATTGCATTTTACTGCACTCCAAAATCAGAAAAGTCTGTTAAAAGTGGTTTCATGCAATGTTATTGCCCACAGTCGGCCACAATCAATAGATTTTGTATGTAATCGAATGTACGCTCAAGAACAGGCCTCAACCAACTCTCATCAAAGTCAGGCCCAAATAAAGGAAGTTGTTGAGTTAATTTTACATCAAGCATCTAAGAATCTTGATCAGGCATCCCACTTACAGGATGTCAGGCATCAGAGAATACAAATGTCTGAAATATAAAAGCAATCTTCTGAAATAGGTGATTTGAGTGGTTGTTGGATAATGCACCCAGCTAATTTCTGAACCAAAATTCGCAAAATTAGAATAGTACTTGCACAAATTTCAATCATAGAAGTTCAAGAATCACCCTAGCTTGCAAAGATGAGGTATCATTTAATTCAATCATCAAATTCATTATACAAAGTTCAAATATTTGAAGAAGAATAATAACATGAACATTCCCAGCCTGCAAGGCTGAGGTATTTTTCTCATCTACAATCCCCTCCTCAATTAAAGTCAATTTTCTCCTGATTGGGGAAGAATCCACAAAGAAAACTTACAACTGAACTATCCAAGGATTCTATTCATGTTACTTTTTTCCAAACAGTTCATAGGAATTCATCATATAGGAGACCAAAGTTCAGTAAAAGATACAGAGAGAGACGATCTCTCAAAAATACTAATAGAATGCCATTGATTCATTATGCATCAGTGAATTTCATTAAGACTAATGCAGATGATCCTCCAAAAATTGAGTCTGTTTCAGGGGAATCAGAAGATGAAGTTCTTGTCCATAATATGGTACATACTGAGTCAAATGAAGAAGGTGTGCTTACCCGAAATCATAGGCTTACCCAGAATCTAGGTATGCCTTTAAATAACTAACTCCCACCCCTCTTAAAGATATCTAACAATGGGAAAGGAAAAAAGTCATATTGAATCTCACTTTTCCACTAGATAAGTTTAATCTTTTTCTCTTGAAGAAATATTTGCATGATAGGAAGAGGAAATTAAGGAGCTGAAAAGAATCAGTACAGAGTTACTTCGAAGCAGCATTTCTGCTAGACGTACTCCCCAGGTAGGTCCTCACTTGAAAAATCCTAGCTCCTCAAAAAAGAGAATTTGTAGTAACTACAGATGCAGATAATGAATTCCCTCCACTGGGTACACAATCAAGGCAGGACTAGACACATCCTGATAGGCCAGTACCCATGGGTTATCCAAGGAAAATATATGCACCACCATCAGTGGTTTTTCTAGTCATTGCACTAGATCAAGCTATATTTTATATACAAGTACATGTTTTAGCTCATCCAGATATTCCCCAAATTCTTATGAACACAATTTAGGCATTAACGAATTGATTGAAATCTATGGAGGAATGACGCACACCAGTTCAGCTGGAAAAGAGAGCTTACCCTGAATGGGTGGATGCAATTCCTCCCCCACCAAATTTTTTGAAGACCACATTCCCAATATTTAATGATTCAGGAGATCCGGAACAACACTTAACACATTTTTTTCGCATTTTGATCCCATGATGGGAACTCATCAACAACAAGAAGTAGTAAAGATTAAGTGTTTTGTGCAGTCATTATAGGGGACAACTTTTTTCGGGTATACAGGTTTACAATATCAGTCAATTACTATATGGGAAGATCTTCGTCAGAAATTACTTAGTCAATTTAGCTCAATGCTACCAAAGAAGATAGTTTTTTATCTTACCAATTTTAAACAAAGGGAGAATTAAAGAGTTTCAGATTTCATTGGGTGATGGAAAGGATTAACATATTCCTTAAGTCTAGCACTCCCTCAAGAAGAATTTCTGCAAATTTGTGTGGAAAATCTATGTGATGAGTTACACACACCACTGATCCCTGTGAAATACACTGGAGGGTTTTGAGACCTTACATCAATATCTCAACAGATAGAAGACTCTATTATAGAAACTAAGGCTAAAACTTGTGTAATTTCATCAGCTCCGGGGAGGAGGATAGGAAAGGTAGAAGATGCTACAGTTACACTCAAACAGGAACCTGTACTTGCTTCTACTTCAAGACCTTCATCATACCAAAGGGATTCACCTCCTAAGAATTAGCAGCAATGACCTCCTTGTCCAGATGATCAAAGAGATCAAAGGCAGAAACAGTTTGAGGAATTAAAGAACAAAGTTTATTCTTTCTGGAATGAAAAAGTTCTTGGTTACTTCATATCATCTCTGGAAAAAAAATTGGTTCAGTTTCCAAGGCTGAAGAAACCAAATAAAGAAGGATATTAAGATCTTCTGAATTATTTTCCCTTTCACTGTATGATAGGGCATCCCATCCAAGAATGTTTTTTTCAAGGACCTATTGAAAAAGATGGTAGATTCTGGAGAAGCGAAACTGAAAATTTTGTCAGCTCAAGTAGCATGTGTTACTGCTACTGATCCATAGTAAGAAGGTGAATGGAAGGAAGTAAAAAAGTTAAAATGTGTAGAAATATGATGATTGGATGATCAGGAAAATGATCAACCAGACTCATGCCATTTTACGAATACAGTTGAAACAGTCGATTATGTCTTCCGCCATAGTAAAAACACCTTCATCAAAAGGTCATTCCTCAAATATGCGAAATGATCATAATGACAAAGAGAAATCAAAAGAAGATGAGCTCACATTAAGGCCATAGTTGTCCTTGACACTGGAAGATTTCAGGCCATATATTTCAAAAGAAAGGACACTGCCCCACCAAATGGCACAACTAGAATTAACCCATCAAGAAGAATCTTTAACAGTTGAAGAGTTGATATTTGGTATTTTCAACATTATCCAATTAACATATCTTTATACTGATGGTGATTCTGATTATAATGATCCATAATTCCTTATACCTAATTGGAGAACCAGAGGAAGAGGTCAGGGTCGAGGATATAGGGGAAGACATGAGAATTCTATAAACCACCATTTTAACTCTACCCCTGCTCGAACCATATATAGAGTAGAAACCCATGGAAGATCCCTTCAGCAGGATCAATAGGAACAATGAGTTTCTTCCATGAATGATAGGTTTGGTTCTGACACAATTATTTTGGAGGACCGATTAGAAGTCACACCGTCTTCTTCTCAGCAAGTGAATAGACCTAGTTAGTCTAATCTACCAAATCGAGTAGTATTTCCAGCTTCTGCTCCAATGAAAGGTACATCTATATCAGAAGAATCAACCTCAAAAACACCTTCATAACCGCATCTTCATGCTATAAAATGCATACCTTTGGAATAAAAGTATGATGTATTGAAACAACTGGCCCAAGTATAGGCCATCTTATCAATTATGGATGCTTTGAATTAGTCAAAAGATATTCAAGAAGCACTCATTGAGGCTTTGTCAAGTCCTTGAAAGTTTGAAACTGAAGTTGTTGTTGATGAGGTTTACCATATAGAGAATGATCCAACAGAATGTCAGGCAGTCATATCTTTTACAGATGAAGATGAAGATGATGTTGTACATAGACATATTAGACCCTTATATTTTTCTGGCAAAGTCAATGATGTAGACATCCGTCGAGCCTTCATTGATAATGGCTCTAGATTCAACCTCATTCTTGTTTGTACACTTCATCAATTGGGCCTAAATAAATCTAACTTATCTCCATTGACTTTAATGTTGCAAGGATATGATAAGAATGAACAAGAACCTCTGGGAAAAATTACACTCAGAACTCAATTTGGAGATCTTGTGTCTAATTCAGATTTCATGGTTGTTCATGAGGACACGACCTTCAATATTCTAATTGAAAGACCTTGGCTACATCAGCCTACGACCATAACTTTGTCATACCACCGGTGTCTTAAGTATTGTTTCAATGGTCAAATAAGAATGTTTTATGGTGACAAGACTCTTTTCAAAACATGTGAATCTCAATACATTGAGGAAGAGTTTTATCACACAAAATGAACGAAGTCCATGACAAAGGAGATAACCAGAGTTAATGCTCTGAATGGATTGGAAAAGATTCTAAAAATCCATTCATATATTTGAGTATAGATTTTGTGATGCCCATTAATAAAATTGAAAGGGTAAAACCAAATACAAGAACTCATCTAATAAATTCCATAATCTCAATTGTGGCAACTGAGCCTAACAGTATGGAAAAGATTAGTGATCCACCAAGCAATGATGGAATCCTTAATGGAGATGTTTTCATTTCATCTGATGAACTATAACAAGCCTATACTTCGTTAATCGTAGTAGAATAAATTTTAGAAATTCTAGAGGAAGACAAAGTTGTTGATTCTTAATCCACCATTTTATTTTTATTACCACAGGAAGACCCTTCGTCATCCATAGGGTTAGATATGGTGACCTCTTCTTTAGGATGTTCTAATATTGACTCCCCATCTAACTCTGGTATTTTTTCCTCATCATCTACTATGAAAGTGGAAACATAAGGGGTAACATGTAATGAAGAAGAAGAGTAAGATTTGGTGATGCTCCTCCATCATTTGAAGAAGGTGTCTCTGCCACTATGGATGAGCTCAGAGAAATTAATCTGGGTACATAAGAAGATACACACCCCACTCTAATTAGTGCGGCCATGAACTTTGAAGAGAAGGAGGTGTATACTTCATTTTTAAAGCAACATCATGATATATTTTCTTGGAATTATATAGAAATTCCAGGACTTAATCCTGATGTAGCCACCCATTATTTGGGTTTTTCAGAAGAACATTGCAGATTCAAGCAGACAGTAGGAAGAACACACCCAACTCATGCCTCTAAAATTGAAGCTGAAGTTATAAGATTATAAAGGATAACTTTGTCAGAGAAGTTCAATATCCCAAATGGCTGGCCAACATTGTCCCAGTGAAAAAGAAGAATGAGAAAATTAGATTTTTCATTGATTTCAGAGATCTTAATTGGCATCGTCCTAAAGATGATTTTCCAGTTCTGATTACAAATATTTTAATGGATGTAATAGCTGGATATGAAGATCTCTCCTTTCTGAATGGCTATTATGGGTGTAATCAAATCCATATGGCCCTAAAATATGAATAATATACAGCCTTCAAATCCCTCCAGGGTGTGTTTAGCTATTGGGTAATGCCCTTTGGGTTAAAGAGTGTAGGTGCAGCATATCAACGTTTCTTGCACCATATCTTCAAACCCTTATTAAGGAAATTTGTTTAATGTTATGTGGATGATTTGGTGGTCAAATATAGACAAATTTCCAATCATTTGGCTGATTTTGTAGACCATATTCTATATACATTGGCAATAGAGTTTGAAAATGAACTCCTTGAAATGTGCTTTCGAGGTAACCTTAGGAAAGTTTATTGGCTTTGTTGTACACCATCATGGTATTGAAGTTGATCCTGAGAAAACAAAATCAATCCTTGGTATTTCACCTCTTAGACATTTTAAATAATTAAGAGGACTCCAAGGACACTTGGCCTATATTCGACGCTTTATCACCAATTTGGCAGGCAAGTGTTTACCCTTCACCAGATTAATGAAGAAGGGAGTCACCTACCAATGGGATGAAGACTGTCAAGAATTATTTGATACCCTCAAGCAATATCTCTTGATTCCACTAGTATTGATGCCAAATATTGAAGGAATACCACTTATCCTCTATGTGACAGCTTTAGAGCAATCACTGGGTGCCTTCCTTGCTCAAAAGAACGATGTTGGGAGTGAAAACAGCCTTTGCTATCTCAGTCGAACTATGATTGTGTGAAAACTCAATATTAAAGTATTGAAAAGTGCTGCCTGGAATTATTCTTTGTAGTTCAGAAATTGATAAACAGTCTGCAACATCATGAGGTCCAATTGGTATCTCTCAATAACCTGCTCAAATTTACCCTTAGTTGTCCTATGCATACAGGGTGTCTAGCATGGTGGGAAGTTGTTTTGCAACAGTTTGATATCCATTTTGTGCTTCAAAAGGCAATAAAGGGTCAAGATTTTCTTGAATTCCTTACTGAGAATCCATATTCAGAAGATACATCATTAAATACTTAACTTCCTGATGAAGAGGTCTTCTATATTCAGGATAATTCCCAAATATGGGAAACGTACTTTTATGGTGCTTCTAGAAGTCCAATAGGGAAGAGAATGGAAAACCCTAAACTCAACAATGTTGGGTTAGGAATTTTCCTTATCTCCCCATAAAAGGTAGTATTTCCTTATTACTTCCTATTATCGGAAGGCACAACCAACAATGAGGTAGGATATCAAACTCTCATTATAGGTTTGGAAATAGAACTTCAAGTGAAAATGAATCACTTGAAGGTAAAAGGTGATTTAGATTTGGTAATCAAGAAAATAAATGGAGAATATTATATCAGAAATGAAGAGTTAATCCCTATGTGTGATTATGTTAGAGGTTTAATGGCTAAATTTCCCTCAGAGCTGACATTTTCTTATGCCCCGCGATCACAAAATTCCCAAGCATATGCACTGGCTAATTTAGCTACAGCCTTGGAAAATCAAAACTGAGATGAGACAATCATTAACATTACCCATCATCATGTGGTATCACCATTTTTTCAAACCAGAATGGAGTAAATTAATTAAATTAGCCCTATTTCTGATCCATATGGTCATACCACGGGATGGAGAACATCCATCATGGAATATCTTCAAAATGGAGTACTTCCATCGAATAGGGATGAAAAAGAACAGATTTGGTGACGAGCATCCAATTTTACTATTTATGATAGTCCAGACCACCAAAATATCCTCTATAAGTGAGGATTTAATTGAATCCTCTTCATATGTATTGATAGAGAAGAGATTGTAGCTATCATAAACGAATTACATTTAGGAGATTGTGGTGCCCACTAGTCTGTGCACATACTCTATGATCAGGTCCAAAGGCTTGGATACTTTTGGCCTTCAATGATGTAGGATTGCACAAATTTCACTATGAAATATTATCACTTCCAAGTGCATGCCAACTTCATTCATCAACCCCCAGAGTTACTACATACAACTAAATATTCTTGGCCATTTTCCACATTGGGAATGGATGTAGTAGGGCCTTATCCTCCAGATATAGCTAAGCAGTTCAATAATATCCTTACTGATACTGACTTCTTTTCTAAATGGTCCGAGGAAATACCTCTCAAAGAAGTCAGAGCCAAAATAATTGTTAGTTTTTTCAAAACTAACATCATTACCATATTTGGTGTCCCTTATACTATATTGAATGACAATGGAACCAATTTTTGTTCGATTGAGGTAAAGAAGTTATATCAGGAGCATAATATTAAATCCAACCATTCATCTCGCTATCATGCAATGAACAATGGATAGATAGAGGCCTTCAACAAGACCCTATCAAATATAATTTATAATAAAGTGGATAAAGATAAGAAATCATGGCCTAATAAACTTTTGTATGCTTTATGGGCTTATCAGACAACTACTCGTAATACCACCCAAGAAACTCCTTATTCATTGGTATATGGAAATAAAGCAGTTTTTCCATTTGAAATGAAATTTCCTTTACTCAGAGTTGCAATATGTGATCAGTTGTCTACAGATGAGAGGTCTAAGAAATGATTAAATGAGATGGAATGATTAGACGAGAAAATATTGCATACTTTGCATCATTTAAAAGTCTATCAGAATAGAATAGCATGAGCCTTTAACAAGAAAGTTCACCTCCATTCATTTCTTCAAGGAGATTTGGTATTGGTTTTTAGGACTCCAATGATACTAGGGAAGAAACCTCCAAAGATTGATCCAAAGTGGGAAGGATCTTATTCCATACATAAGGTCTATTCAAATGGACCTTATTCCTTAATCTCAATGGATATAGTGCTTATTACAACTCCAAACAATGTGATATTCTTAAAGAAATACTTTTTGTAGTTGTACAAATCATTCTCACTGTAAGAATTAAAACTGCACAGTACAATGTCCTTATTACAAGACTAAAAAAACTACACATCCCTCATGTCCTCGCTGCAAGACTGAAAATTTCACTGTATAACATCCTAGTTGCAATACATTAAATTGCATAACAACCATAAGCATCCACTCTGCATGATGTTAAAATGTGTAGTATCTTCATCCTTATCGCATGAAGTTAAACTACATGACATCATTTGTACTCGTTGCATGACATTAAACTGTACGACTAATGTTTTCTCTATTTAACATTAGAAGCTTATATAATAAAACATCATTGAAATCATCACTACTCCTTAGTAGCACATGAGTCCCTTTATTTCCAATTTCTGAGTGAGATATGCATAGAGACCTTATTTCAATAACTACGTATGGCTTGATTCTCATTTTCAATGACATATGTAGAGATGCCTAAATCTCCAATTTTGGGCCCGACCACAATCACAAAATCTTTTTATTTTCTTTTCTCCTCCTATATATGAATCATATATATACAAAGTGTTTCCTTAAGATATATGATTTGGTCCTTATACCATTTTATGTCTTAAGATTTATCGTTCTCTTAGAACATGTCAAACCCCCCATTCTTCATGTCAAAATCGATTGGCGTGAGGAATAATTGTTTAAATAACTAAATATGGCTTGATTCTCATCTATTTTGAGATACGTAGAGACACCTAGATCTCCAATATTAGGCCCAACCATGATAAAAAAACCTTTATTCCTTGTATAAGAATCAAACCTGCATAGGGAATTCTTTAAGAACAATGTATGACTTGATTCTTGCCCTAGAAAGATACATAGTGACACTTAGGTTTTATCCCTTAATCCATCTACAATAAGTATTTATTTTCACATCTGTTCATCTTTGTCCTTACCACACAACATTAAAATGCATGGAAATCTAACACCCATATTCTACACTCATGTCACCTTTGTGTTATAAAAGAAATCCTTACTACTCTTTATTTCTCACACTGAGTATAGGTTACATGGGCTTAGGAATTGAGTAAAAGGATTATTTATATAAATAAGGTGTCTCAAATTCTTATTGGGTTATTAATGTCCTCAATGTATGAATTAAAACTGCACAGTATAATGTCCTCACTGTATGACTTAAAACTGCATAGTATAATGTCCTTGTTTCGTGACTTTAAACTGTACAACACAATGTTAATTCAAAAGAAAACAAAAAATTTCCCTATTTTACATACGAATCATATCTATGTAAGGGATTCCAAATTCATGGTCAATACTGATTCAAATATTCTTCATATGCATTGATCATTACCTCCTTCCATTTTTCACAATCCTAATCTTGAATATTTTACGATCTTCATAATCTTTCTTACAGTTTTTGATGACCAAGTTTCTAATATTTAAGAACTCTTTTTCCTGACTATGCAGAACGTTCCCTTAGTTGGACTTGCATAAGTTGCCTACATAACGGGTCTACCAGTCAAAAGATGCCATTATTTGGCTATGCAGCATATTCCTCATTGGCCCTACATAATACAGCCCCCATAACGGGTTTTTAAAATTATTGTAACTTCATTATTGGTTATAGTGTCTTTGTTCCCTTCAAATTTTGATGACAATATACAAGAATATGTAATTTAAAACAGTCATTCAGATATATTTGTCCCATTATCTTTCTCTCGTTCTAAAACTCTTCAAGACTATAGTTTACACATTTCCCTCTCTATGTGTTCAAAGAAATATGAAATAACCTTGGAACTATTTGGCCACATATCACACATTGTTTCCATTTCTAGTCCTAGTTGTATGACCTAAAACTATAAACACCATAACCCCTATGTTTGGGTCAGACCCTTGTAGGAGTCTTATTCCTCCGATTCTTTTGAAATCTTGGTTGGAAATACCCTTTCCATATTCAGGTACCTTTCTCTATAAACCAAAATATGTGCTTCAGAAAATCTAAATCTCCATAAAATTTCTTCAGCTTTTAGTAGTAGAATATCATATTTTTGAGATCTCTTTTTCCTGATTATGAAACATGTTCTCTTGGGTGGCCTTGCATAAGTTACCTACATAATAGGTCTGTCAGTAAAAAGATGCTACTATTTGGCTATGCAACATATTCCTCAGTTGGCCCTGTATAAAAAAACCCCCATAATGGTTTTTTCAAATAATGGTAACTTTTTTCTTGGAAAAAATACTTTCTCTAATGCCTTTAGCTCTTTTTCCATATCATTCTTTAGATTTAGAAATTCCCAAATCATAGTTTATAATTTTTATTTCCATACCTGAATATGATAGTATGTTTCCAAACAAATTATCAAGAAATAGGGAGAGGCTCATAACTTTGGTCAAAGCTAAAGACCTTAAATTAATGCCACAAAATGCCCTCATTACATGACTAAAAACTTCACAGTACAATGTCCTCACTGCATGAATTAAAACTGCACAGTACAATGTCCTCATTGCATGACTTAAAAATACATAGTATGATATCCAAAATTCCTTTTTATGATAAATTTTAACCATTAATCATACACAAAATTTGTATAGAAATGGTTTTCCTATTCATGACATATATCGGTATAAAATATCCCTTCCATACTTAAAATTCATTTCTTTGGAAAAATAACCCATTGTGGTCTTGAGTCACCCAAATATTATTTTCCCCTATCTATCAGCAACAAAATGTAAAATTTCTAAAGAGCTCTTTTACTTGACTATGCAGAACTTGCTCTTATGTTGCCTTGCACAAGTTGCCTACATAATAGGACTATCAGCCAAAAGATGCCACTATTCAGCTATGTAGAATTTGCCCCATCTGGCCCTGAAAAATACAACCCCCATAAAGGGTTTTCAAAATAATGGTAACTTTTTTCTTAGAAGAGACTCCCCTTATGTTGATACAAGTTTTAAATTTGGTGACTATAAAAACATGGCTCAATATTCCCCATGTAAATATTTAAAGAATATTAAAGAAATTCTTAGCCATAGAGTCTTGTTTGGGATCCAATTTAAAAATTTATGGTCAAATCTATTCGACCTTAAATACTAGCCCTTTATAGTCCAACATGCATAACTCTAAACTGCCAACAACAAGAGACATGGTACTCACTAGATTGAGAACCTATAATGAGAACTCTGAACAAAAGTCAAGTCCCAGCTCACTGAACATACATTTTTGTATGATTTAGGTAATATTGAGAAATAAAAAGTCAATAGATATAAAGTTTGTGTGGTTTTCCATATAACCCTAGAAAAAAATCAAACTATGCTTACTAGGCCCAATATCTTAAGTAAAACAAAAGCAGTTAGCAAAAGTGAAAAAAATGATTAAAGAAAAAATATTTTTCATTTATGAAAATTTTTCACAGAGGAGAATACGCAAATTGGAGTCTCTCTCTTGTCAAAACATAGAAATTATAAAAGGATTTATATGTAATTCCTCATTTTTTTTACTACCTCTTGAGCCCCATCAGTTTCTTGTTGAATCTTGTTTATTTGAACAACCTCGCTCTCTTCAACATGATGAAGTGCTTCTCTAGAATCTGCAATAAATTTTGCACCATCCATTTGGACTTCTCCTAATGAGCTATGAAGCTTGTCAAGTTACTCTATAATGATATCTAACTCCTATTGAAGGCACAACTGCTGAACAATCTTTTCTTTAATTATCTACTTCAGTCCCTTCAACTTTGCAGTATGATTAGCCTCATCGAGGGACAGTGCTGCTTGAAACTCTTCCATATTAATCGATAGTTTGGTTTTTATCAAGTCTTGTCGAATCTTTTTCTCTTTCTCCATCCTATGAATAATATCTTTTACCATAGTATGAATTTAACAGTATTCAAAATCTCCAAATCCTAGCGTTATAAATAGAGATGAATGTCACAGAATTCTTGAAGGTAGTTCCTCAAGGGGCATCTTAGATATTATCTTCGAGATGTTTTTCCATGCCTTGCGGTGTGCAAGAAGAAGATTCTTCTACAGTTCTGGGTTCGATTTAGAATCTCGATCATAAGGAGGGATATATTGTGGGACTAATGCACTTAAAGAAGTGCCATGTTCTATTCCTTCTTGAACAATGGCTGCTCCACCTTCCAATATTGTTTAGGCTGGTTCAGAGGCTTCACCTCTAGACCTATCCATTTAAGTTGATAGCCCTATATGATAAATCAATAAGTATGGTTATGTTTAGATTCAAGATATAAAAAAAGTGAAGGAAATCAAAATATCAGTATATCTTACCTTATAGTAGGTTAGTATCTTAAGAAGAATCCTCTCCAATATTCTTAGTTTCATCAACTTTGTTTGATGTATCTAAATGAGGAGTGATATCTTTAATATGATTAGGATCTTCAGAGTAAATCTCAGGAAGATCTGCTATCTCAAGATCCACCAAATCCAATGTCTCTGCAATGGTGGGGTTGACGTCAATATCAAAACTTCCTTCAAATATCTTTGTGGAAGAAGTTTCTTTAGATGGAACTGCATATTTCAACAAACCATGGTTATAAGGTTAATCATAAGATGATTAACATGATGAATAATAAGAACTCACATCTAGTTGATTCTATAAAATGAAGTCCAAAATCATCTAAATCATTTTATATATTAACATGTTATAATATTTATTCAAAAGAAATGCCAAGGTTCATCATTTAATCCAGTGATATCTCAGATCCCAGGTTAGTCTCACCCGTGGGAGCACTTGGTGTGTTTACTTCACAACCTTCCTCCAGCAAACTTTGACCCTGAATAGCTTCCTCAGCAATAGTTGTGGGGTTAATTTCAGTTATTTTAAGATGTTCTGGTGCATGTGATGAACCTAAAAGTATCACATAATGGAAGTTATTTGTTGTTACATTTAATGCCTTATCAAGTATTGTTGAATTACCAGAAGCCTCCTCTCCTCTGATAGCAGGAATAGGAGCACTGCTAGGAATATATGTTGGTTCTTTTGGCTTCAATGCCTCTTCAGAAACCACTATATTTTCATGAATTTGTGTTTTTTTAGTAGCACCTTCTATAGTTTTTTGAACCTTATCCGTAGTTTCGTTCAAATAAGAAACAGAAGAAGCCCCTGTAATCCTAAGAAGTTTAAACACTTTTCATGAATAAGGACTAAAATTCATGATTATCAGGGAGACTCACCACTACTAAGAAAGCACTTAACCATGGATCTCTTTCTTCTGTGATATTTCTTCTTCTCTTTCTTAGTAGTTCTTGCATCATCATCCCCAAAGATTGGTATTGGAGATCCTAATACCCTCTCCATTTCCTCCTCCATGGATTGTTGGCCCGAAGATATTTCTCCTAATTCATGGGGTGATCCGGTAACTCCAAGAGTAGTGAATCTAGGGCTCTATTGTGGTGAAGGAACTTCATTTGTATTTCATTTACCCAACTGTAAGTTAAGATGATATTTCTCTTAAGTAACAATGTTTTGACTAAATTTCAAGTTGCAAAATGGAAGAGAATGTGAGAGAAGGGAAACTTACATCCTCATGATCTATAAAGCCATGCCACTCTTCATCTAATGAAGGATTAATCCAGCCAGTGGTACCACGATCTATCATTTCATTCTCCTACTTTGTTGTAGTAATTGATTAATCAGTGGAATATATGAGAATTTCTAGCTCTTAAATTTAGGTCCTCACCACATTTGCATTATCCTTAAAAATAATGTCAGAAGAAGCCTCCAAATCCCCTACTCTTGGAATATGCAGTCCTTCACATAGATGCATCCACATGGTTTTAGCATCACAGTACATACTCTTACATGTTTAAACAGCCTCTAGTCATATATAGTCATAATGTATGTCAAAGGGTTGTGAAGAGGAGCCTTCTACCTTGGATTTAAGTTTCTTCTCAACACCCACAATCACAGACGAGGGATTAAAAAAGGGAACTCACTACTCTTTAGAATGATGGCGACTAGATCTCCTCGATAAGAATTCAGTAGGGATTGATGGAGTGGATGTCTAAATTCTAGCAGGAGGATTATATCTGGAATGAGGTCTCTTCAGTGAATTTGGAGCATCATCACCTCCACCCTTTAATTTTAGATAGTCGACCCATGATGATGAAGAATTATCTTCCAAACAAATGGGTTCCCTCCTGCTACTTCTCTTCACCCCCACTCGAGTATTGACATGATTTAATACCCCTTTAGGGTAAGATGAAACCCAATTTTTGACATACCAAATAGTCAATATGCTTACTGCATCAACAACGGGTAAATTAAATAATGCTCCAGTCTTCTCCGCAGATGTCAACAACCATAGTTCTTGAGCAACTGCTGGGTGTTGATCTAATCTGACATTCACGGGAGGGGAAACAATATTATGTTGTAGACATTTGAATTGACGTGCAAATCGATAAGGAGCATAGGCCTCACATATTATTTCTCCGTTGATTCTGGTGTCCAACACACCATCTCTGCAATCTAGCATATATGCCCTCAATTCCAAACTGGACATCCCATTATCAACAAGTTTTCCCATAGGCAAATTCCCATAAGGAAAGAAATGGAAATCTTTATGCATGCTCAATCTAGCCTTGATGTCGTAAGCATTCAAAGACAAGGGTGAAATACCAGAAAAAGCCTAAATAGATGGTCGGAAAGAACTTCCAAAAACCTGTACTCCACTTTGTACAACATATGTTCTGAAGTGAGTAGCGATCCGTACCCACAACTCTTATAATGGTCCTACTATTCTAAAGGGAGTCTTATCTTTGTAATTGTGCTGCAAACTCCAATGAATCTTGGCCGAAACAGGAGTATCCAACCCTACCATCCTTTTCTCCACCAGTTTAGTCGCAATAAAAAAGGTTCTTGGACTTACACCTCCTTTGGAGTCTCAGACTGGTAATAAATACACACTGATTCACATGGCCAATAAACCTTACAGACGTGTCTTTTTAGGAATTTCGTGGTTGACTTGATATCCCCATTTATCAAATTATTCTTTCTCTAATGTTGTCCAAAAAGTATCAGGGGTATCTCTCTTCTCTTCCCTTGGATAGCTAGTCAGATGGGTGTAAGTGGGACCCTTTTCCTTCTTCTTTATTAAAAATATTTCCATCCATTCCTCCAGATGAATATCCCTCATAGTGCAAGATTTCATGGTGGTTGTGTTCTTGAGTTTTTTAAATATTTTCATCAACTCACGAACCAAATCCCGTGTCTTCTCTGAGTCATTCCATGTCACCTTGGGAAGAATAAACTCATCATACATGTCTCCAAGGATTAGATCTCCATAAATCTTGTAAACTTCCCATAAGCTAATGCCTACCTCTCCATCTTCCAATGGATCTAAGGCCTTCATTTTTTGTTGATTTTTGATAATACACCTTTCAAGGGGTGAGGTGGAACCCTTAGAAGGCTCGTAGGTGTAAGTATTACATGGCCCGTAGGCCTTAGAGGAATTAATTACCTGTAGGCTTGAAAAATTACATACAGCCAAGGCTAACTACTTGGAACTGCTCCTCCCCAGCATCTTCATCATGAAATCAGCTCTCCACCTTTGCATGGATGTTAGGCTAGGCTTTCCCATGCATGCACAGGCTTGTCCCGATATCATCCTCCTTTTGAAGCTTGTTCATTGTAGGTTTTCTGGTTTTCAACTGCACTTAAGGTGGCCCGAAGGCCTTGAGGTGGCTCTAAGGCCTTACTGACCTGAAGGTCTAGGTGGACTGAAGGCCTTAAAGGACTCAGGGATCAAATCGGTGGCCCAAAGGCACAAACAGAAGAATATTCTCAGTTACTATAGTGTCAAACAGTGCTTGATATAGTTCCCTTTACAGTACCTGCTACCGTACTGCACAGTTCCTGCTACAGTACCTGCTACAGTACCTGCTACAGAACCGGAAATTAGCCTCCGCTTGGATTTGATACTGGGTCGCCTGGATTCACTTAAGGAGTCCTCACCAACTGGGCTGAGGCTCATGTGCCCTACCTCTCCATGTGTTAAATGGAAGTAATTAGTCTTTGGGCTCCATCGTCTTAATAATTCCATCATAAAATCATCATTCCTGTATACATAAGTTTGTCCAAAACAGATAGTCTCATAAATCCCAGTGCCCTTCAAGTCATCTATAAATTCTGCATAGGTCTTACGAGCCCAGTATGCCCACATCCACGTGGGTTTTACACCTCCTCATGGGAGGAAGTCCCAACTTTTCTTCCAACCCTTGGACTGATCTATCTATGAATCCTGAAATATGGATGAATAACAGTGTGGCTGCAGGTTGGGTGTGTGTGCCTTCAAATCTGAAGTACACAGGCTATGATGCATAATATGATCTTTCTCTACTATCCCAGGATTGGAAAATGATCCCCCAATAGAAACGTTGGCCGAGGAAAAGTTGGTATAATCTTGAAACCAAGAATGTGGGGAATAGTTCTTTGGATATAGAATATTAACATTATGAAAATGTCCATAGCTATACAAAGACATATAAGTGCTTCGGGGAATGTTGAAATGGAACTTCTTTAAATATTTTTCTAACCCTGGAAGTGTGGTGTTACAAACGTCCAATCAATCATGACCAACGACATTCATCATGGCATCAATCCTCTTGATGGTGAGATCATCAGCAGTTCCAATTCTTTTGGGATCCATTTGAACCTCCAAAAAGATAGAAATCATCTCTTAAAATAAATTCATTTTTGGTATTTAAAAAAAAATGGTAAATGCATTAAGGTGAGCAAGTATAAATTTGGCACACAAGTATAAGTTGGGGCGCAAGTATGGTTCCCACTTATAGCACGCAACTAAAAAACATACAGAAGAAGCGTGGCGAAACAGAAGAATCTGAGTCAAATAAAACTTGTCCATCGAGAGATGAAATTTTGAAAGTATTGAGGCTTTTCGTGGAAGTGAAGCCATTATATATAGGTGACGAATGTCACCCTGTGTTCTAGATTCCTGCATGCTGCAAACTTGCGTGACCATTTTCTCAGCACGATTAACACTTGCGCACCCTAGTACTCTTTTCTGTCCACTTCATTACTTTACCTTAGTATAGGATCCTCATTTTCATTCTGGTTTCAATTTTGAGGGGGGGGATTTTTTTGACACTCAATTCCGTAAAAGAGTCTAAAAAAGTCAAAGGGGATACTCTTAGAATGAAAAGGGGAAAATACATGAAGAAAATCAAGATTTTTAAAGGCATGAATTTTGGATCTCTTTATTCAAACCAAAAGAGTGTCGACGTGCAACCTACTTGCACGCCCCAAAATGTCGTACAACCTACTTGCACGCCCAAATTCCTTTTTCCCAAGGTCTTATTTTTGCCTATAAATATACCCTTAGGGGCTTCATTTGTAGAAAAGAATTTTATTGAAGCCCAATTGCTGCTTTGGTCGTCCTAGTACTTCTCCCCAGTCTTCTGAAACATTCAAGATAGTTCTTCAACACCTTGAGTGGAGGAGTTAAAGGAGGATCAGTGGAATTAAGTCATTTTAGTTTTTGAAAACCAAAACACTTGCGTGCCTAAAGTTCCCAAACTACCCAAATCAGAAATCCTTGTGCGCAGCCTATTCCTTTCATAGGAACTTGAGCGCCCTACTTCTGGGATCACCTGTGAATACTCCTGAAGGCTTGAGCCAAGTATCACCCAACTATTACCATACAGTTTTTTCATCGCTTAAGTGAATACCAGGTCACCCAAGTATACTTTTACAGCCATACTTGTGTGCCCTTCTCTACTTGGGCTCCCCTCTTTGATTCACTTACTCACTTTACTCTCTTCAGTTTCCAAGTCATCAAGCCTTCATCAAAGACTTTCATAGCAAGACTTCTTCTTCCTTGGCTCCATTTTCTAAAAAGGATTCTCTTGAGACCTCCACCAAAACTTCCTGACTTATCAAACCTTTGGGAAAGGCACATCAACATTTCTCCTATTTGGGTTTTTATTTCCATAGTCAGAGGTTTCCCACAGTTGTTTTATAAGGGAGTTAGGATAAAAATAATTTCTGTGGGTTTGTATATACACAGTCACATGGACCTTTCTCCCATAAATAGTGTTGGGAAGTTATCGGTTTGGAGGAGGGTTGGGTATTGGCTTCTCCCATCTCAAAGAGATGACCCAGAACCTCATATCTCTAGTAGGAAAAGTTCAGTTCACACTTTTTCATGAATCCGATCAAGTACCCTCGTAACCCGATAACCGAGCCGGCCCTGACATAGCCTGAATGGAATTCCTAATCCCCATAGGTCAGCGACTAGAACCTGACATCGTACAACCTAAAAGTGGGAACGATTTTGCCACAAGAATTCATAAGTAAAAGGAAACAAGGCAGTATGCATAACAAAAGAAACTCCACTCGGAGTGAAGTACCATAATACAATAAGGAATAAAAATCCCAAAGCATTACAACCCAAGTACGAAAACATGGAAACACAACCCAAGTCCCAGAGGATAGAACTCACCAAGACCAAGGTTCAATAGCTGGATCCACCTCCAAGTGATCCTTTCCCCTTTCTCAAACCTGTAGGAAGGAAGTCTACAAACACCCGAAGAAAAAACTAGGGTGTGAGCTAAAAATAGTTTTTGTAAATTTAAAAGGCATGTAAAGCAGTTTAAAATTTTGGAATACATTTATATTTCAAATATAAATAACAAGCAAGTGACATGGTCCTCTTCCAAATAGGTATGATAATATTCCCATCTATAGAAATCCACACTCTTTAAGTGAACTCAAAAAAATGTGTACACACACACGTCCCTATGAAACTGGCCAAATGATATTCGTCACCAACTCGTTGGGGATGTGACCCACCACAAGCATGTTTTAGAACATTGTCATAGCGTAGAGTGTATCCAAATAACTCACTAACTACATAAGGCTTGCATGCGCTCTTAAATGATGAGTGAACTATTTTAAGACTGCTTAAAAATACAATCAATCCCATTCTTCCATTTCAAAAGTGCCAATTACTTTCCATTTAAAACCAGAAGAGGTCTTATTCAAAAACATGCCTTTTTCACAATATCAAACAACTGGGTTTCTATCAAATCATTTTAAGCCACATTCACAAGTTTTAAATCCATCCAAAACCAACTCCATCATTTCACGATTCATTCACACAATCAAATTCAATAATTTAATTGAAAAAATTTCTATACAAACTTCATCAATTGAAATAAATTAAACAATTAAAGGTTAATCATTTTTTGGGAAAATTAGGATGGAACCACCTACCTCAAGGTCGTCGATGTCAATGGTAATGATAAACTACCCTATGTGGTTCAATATGCCTCCTCATGACCTTAATATCTTAAGGGTAGACACACCAATGGTCAAAGTTCTTCAAGGGTTCCTAGAACCAATGTCAGTTATTTTATTTCAAAAAGAAATAAATTTTCACATGTAATAATACATTCTCTCTCTTGAAAAATTTTCCAATTATGGATTAAAATAATACATGCGATAATATTATTTTATCCCTCATGGATAATTTCAAATTATCGATTAAAATATTACATGTGATGATAACTTCTCTCTTCTCGATAAATCTCAAATTATCACTTTGATTATCACATGTGATCGCAAGAAATATCAATAAGAATAATTATAAACCTCGTTCGATAATTATATCCTTAAAATAACTTGAGAACAGAGGTAGTATTCTGCATAATTATTATATATATATATATATATCAAAATATAATTTGATAAATCAAAATAATTATTGATTTGCAGTTACAATAAATTATCGTAATCATCTCTTCATAATTATTTATAATTATCCTTTAGTAACTTCGGAAAAAACATCTCTTGATAATTTTAATAATTTTCATTTGATAATTCCATGAAATTATAATCTAGAAATTCTATAAACTATCCATTGATAAAATCATGCATTTATCATTAGACAATTTTTATATGATAAATTATCTTTTGATAAATTATTGAAATTATCTTTTAATAAATTTTCACTATTATCCTATGATAATTTGCATAAAATTATCTTCGATAATCTCACAAAAAATATTTTGATATTTATTAATAGAATTTCCCTCTATTATTTGGGTTCTATCAATTGATAAATCATTTTTTTATAATTATCATTGAATAATTTGGGTAATTATCATTTGATAATTTTTTTAAGAATAAAACCTATTCAATCTAGGTTTTATCATTTATTTTAAAACCCACTATTTTTTATTTATTTTTGAGAAGACAGAATAAACAAATGAAATAAGAAAATAAATAAAAGAAACAAAAAAATAGGGGCACTACTCAAAGGACTTGCACATGGGAGGAGTTGCCACTGCTGACTGTTAGAGGAGAAGACCTTTCAAGATGAATAGAACTTTACCAACCACTTGCTTGATGAATTCAGGGTCCTCGGATTCGACCAAAGCAACCAAGAATCACAACTAGAGGGTTCCGGTATTTAAAACCCCTATCCTCATAAGCTTATTTCACCCAACTATTAAAACACTAATTTAATGCACTGTTTCAACTCAAAATTGATGAAGGAGGGATTTAATTCATCCTATTAAAGTGTTGGTGATTGAAACAGTTTAAAACGATTGAAATTTGAAGGTTTAGAAAACCAAAGGCATTAGAAATGGAGTTTCGACATGGGATAAGAGAAGGTGAATAGAAAACCTGTTTTTTTAAATAATTAATTTAATAATTAAATTATTAAATAAATTAATTTAATAAGAAGACATACCAAACGCCCGTTGCTAATGAATGTTATACCCTATCTAGGGTAAACACCCCGTTCTGAACACAACGGTGATTTGAAATTTCTCAAACGATGAACTGTTTGAGAGATATTAAAGATTTATTAATTAAAAATTGGAATAATTAATTAATTAAAATAAAATGTGTTATTTTTGTGAGCGAGGTGTCCAAAAACATGATGGGAACAAATGTTATACCTTGTTTAGGGTAAAACCTCCATTCCGGACCCATTGGTGGTCTTAGAGTTCCCATACGTCACAAAATTTGAAAGTTATTTAATTATCTTTAATAAATAATATATTAAATATTATTTAATAACCTCATCTCATGAGCGAGACATCTAAATGTCTGGAACCTTAGAATGTTATACCCCTCCTAGGGTAAATACCATATTTTGTACATAACTGTGGTCTCAAATTTCTCATACGATGGACCATTTCAGAGTTATTCAAATATTTTGAATAAATTGCTCATGCTTAAAAAAATATTTAATATTTTTATTCCGTTATCTTCGAGACTTTGTAGACCTAAAAAACTCATACATACAAAGTGTTTAACTTAGAAAATATTTAATTGAATATTCCAGAGTATTAATTAGGCGTTTTTACCATTTCACGACGTGTTCAACAAAAATTAAATTTTTTACTGATAAACTATTTTTTCCCAATTAACATAATAAAAATTTTACGTAAGAAAGTTTAAGGATACATGAAATAGAAATAGGATGTTACAAACACCCCACTATAGGAACTTTCTATCCCTAAAAAGCCTATGAAGAATCCTCTGCATAAAAAAGATGAGGCCACTGCTCTCTCATCAGTGCCTCCCTTTCCTATGTCTCATGACAATCAGAAGCATGTTTCCATAGTGCACGAACAAGAGGTATCTTCCTCCCACGAAGTACCTTGGTCTCTGAATCAACAACCCTGATTGGTCATTCAGTCGCAGATAAATCTGGTTCAATATCAAGATCATTCCAGCTCAAAACGTGAGATGGATTAGAGAGATACTTTCGCAGTTGTGATACATGGAACACGTTATGTATCAACATCAGCTGTGGTGGTAGATCTAGATGGTAAGGAACATTCCCAACCTGAACAAAAACCTTGAAAGGTCCCACAAAACGAGGACCAAGCTTCCCTTGCCTCCCAAGCCGTCAATGGCCTAATAGGGGTGAAACTTTCGAGAACATCAGGTCACCAACTGAGAACTCTAAAAGTAGATAGCACCGATCAACATAACACTTGTACCAGCTCTGTGCATTCAAAATTCTTTGATGAATCAACTGGATCTTAGCTATCGTCACTTGGACCAAACTCGGTCCTACCAAAGAATTTTCACCAATCTCTGAACAACATAAATGATATTTACAAGGAAGGCCATATAATGACTCAAAAGGATCCATTTTGATCGCATAATGATAACTGTTGTTATAAGAAAACTCAACCATCCCTAGATGATCATCCCAAGACCCACTAAAGTCGATAACACAGGCACAAAGCATATCCTCAAGGATCTGTATAGTTCTCTCTGTTTGGACATCTAATTGTGGATGGTAGGCCATGATCAAATAGACCTGAGATCCCAATGCCTCTTGAAGGCCTCTCCAAAAGTGATAATTAAACCAAGGATCCCTATTAGAAACTATAGTAGATGTAACTCCATGTAAATGAACAATTTCTTTAACATAGAGATTTCCCAACTCTGCAAATTTGGTTGTATCTTGAATAGGTATAATGTGATCTGACTTGGTCATACATTCAATCAAAACCCATATCACATTCTTCTTCCTATGAGTTCAAGGTAACCCAACCTAAAATTACGAAGAGATTTCATCCCACTTCCATGTAGGGACTGGAAGTGGTTAAAGCAAACCTGAAGGTTTCTAGTGCTTGGATTTCACATACTGGCATGTATAGTAACATGATACAAACTCAGCAATGTCCCATCTAATTCCTAGCCACCATAACTGTCACCGCATATTATAGAACATCTTCGTTGTTCCTAGGTGTACAACCCACTAGGAGTTATGGCAATCCCCCATCACATCCTTCCCTGCCATTGATGACACAACTTAATGGTTTGGATAATACAAAACACCCTCTTTGGAGAACGACCATTAAGTATCGGTCTCCCCACCAAAAAGAGAGTCCCTAATGCTTCAGAACTCTTCATCAAGCTTTTGTTCCTAAAGAATCAACTCGAGAAGAGTAGATGTCAACTGAACACTAGATAAAGAAACTTCATCCCCCTTCCACTGAAATCCAATATGAAACTGAGACAAAATAACCATCAAACTACACTCTTCTGAAGATTCTTTCACAGCCTATGTTGAAAGTTTCCTTCTTAATGCATCTGCAATGACATTCCCTTTCACTGGGGTATAGACAATGTCAAAGTCGAAAGATTGTAGGTACTCCACCCAATGCCTTTGGTGGATATTAAAATCTTTTTGAGAGAAGATATAACTCAAGATCTTGTGGTCTGAATACATAGTAAACCTTTCTCCATAAAGGTAATGTCTCCAACACTTAAGTGTGTGCATTATAACTACTAGTTCAAGTTCATGGGTAGGATAGTTCTTCTCATGAGGCTTAAGCTGACGAGATCCATAGACAATAACATGATTACCTTGAATAAGGACACATCCCAAACCTGAACCTGATGCATCACAGAAGACCATGTAACCTATCCTAGCCTCAGGAAGAGTTAACACTGGTGCAGTAGTCAAAATATGCTTTTGCTGAAACAAAATAACTCTGACATTTATCATTCCAGGAAAACTTCACTCCCTTTCAAGTCAGGACAGTCATTGGAGAAGCTAACTTTGAGAAGTCTTTAACAAATCAGCGATAATATTCTGCTAAGCCCAAGAAACTCCGAATCTTGAAAACATTTTGTGGTTGTTCCTAAGTCATAAAAGCCTTAACCTTCTCAGGATCAACTAATATTCCTTGTTGTGACACCACATGTCCGAATATTTTCACCTTCCAAATCCAAAAATCGTACTTTAAAATCTTGGTATAAAGACGGTGATTCCTTAGTAGACTCAGAACTGTTCTCAGATGATGCACATGATCCTCCTCAGACTTGGAGTAGACAAGAATTTTATCCACAAAGACTACCATAAAGTTATATAAATACTAATGGAAAACCTTATTCATCAAAGCCATGAAAACTGCAGGAGAATTTTTTAGACCTAAGGGCATAACAAGGTACTCATAATGGCCATACCTACTCCGAAAAGCGGTCTTCTGAATGTCAGATTCTTTTATTCTCAACTGATGATAACCATATCGAAGATCAATTTTTGAAAACCACTTCACCCCTTTCAATTGATCAAAAAAAATCATCAATTCGTGGTAACAAATATTTGTTTCTTATCGTAAATTGGTCGAGCTTTCAATAATCAACACATAAGAGAAGTGAACCATCAGACTTCTTGGCGAAGAGCACTGGCGCTAACCAAGGCCACACACTCAGGCATATAAATCCTTTCTCAAGAAGATCATATAATAGAGACTTTAGTTCTTTTAGTTCAGATGGAGCCATTTGGTAGGAGGGAATAGAAACCAGTTGAGTACCAAGCATTAAGTCAATAGAAAAATCAACCTCCCTTACTAGTGGAAAACCAGAGAAGTTAGAAGAAAACACGTTGGAAACTCAGTGATGATAGAAGGAAGATCACCACACATTTAATCCCTATCTAGATCAAAAGAAAACACTGATATAATTTTCCCCAACTCTAGATAAGAGGGTTCGGCTCTTCTTGACCTTGGGTCCCATTCTCCTTGAAAGAAAAGAGGCACACCACTGGGTGTATTAAGGTAGAACCATCGAAGATAACAATAAATATGGTCTTTATTGTCAATGAGCCAATCCATCCTAAATATGACGTCAAAATATTTCATGTCAAGAACCAAAAAACTCCAAGAAAGCTCGACATCTGATAGAGATAAGACACAAGCAGGTCTACAGAGACTCTTCTCTCTCTTTGTACCAAGGGGTGTAGTAATATCCATAGAACAAGATAAAAGATCCATAGGTAGATTAATCATATTAACAATATGTGTTGAAATAAATGAGTGAGATGCACCAGTATCAAATAGAGTGGTCAATAAAGACGAAGTTATAGTAATGGTACCTCTCATAGTTTCAGGACATGTTTCTGCTACCTCTGGTGACTCTTCCATTGCATGAAGAAGCTTTGTTCTGGATGCCTACGGCTGGAACCCTTTTTTATGTGAAGTATTTGATTTCCCTACAGTTTTTGGAGGTGTTGATGATCCTGTTCCACTACGTGGAGTAGGGAAGTGATGGACGAATCTCTGTAAGTTCCCTAAACATCCGCAGGAGCTATAGTTATTGGGTGCCTCAGTGCAAACCCTCTTAGAATTTCCTAGCTTTCCACACTGATACCAAGTCAGTGAAGCCCCTCCTGGTGCTACTGGAGGTCAGGAATGACTCTGTTGTCAAGAACTACCATGAGAAACATCATTATTCTGTTTTCCTTTAAAGGAACCAATGCTGTCACTAGGAGGAAAAGGAACTCCCTTCGACCCCAACTTTCCTACCAGGTCCGTCTCAACCATCATCTCCCTATCCAACACATCAGCATAAGTGGGTAGATTTAGTAATAAAACCTGACAATGGATATCTAATCGAAGTCCCAACTCAAATAGTTGAGCCTTAATCTTCTCATTAAATACAATCTCATGAGAAAACTACACCAACTCAAAAAAGTGATTTGAGTACTCAGTCATAGTTTTGTTGGACTGCTCAAGCTTGAAAAACTCCACATCCTTAGCCAAAACCATTTATTCTGGATAGAACTGGTTAGTGAAAAGAACCTTGAATTCTTTCCACTCCAAACCCTCATGTTTCCCAGCTGTCACCATCATGTCCCACCATCTCTTTCTTGGTCCCTCCAGCACAAAGGTGGCATACTTCATCTTGATCGCATCAGGTGTCTCCAAGAACCCAAAAAGACATTCAATATTACTCAACCATTCCTCAGCATGTTGAGGGTCAGTGGAGCCTTTAAAAAATGGTGGCTTCTTGCATAGGAACTCTTGATAATGATTTCATAGAATATCACTATGAGGATCCATCGTTGGAGCCTGAATAGGAACTGGAGGTGGTGCATGTCCTAGAGCTTGGATAGTGCAAACAATCAGGTAAGCTCCCGAAAAAGAAGGTGAACCTTGTTGACATGAGTCATATCATATTTTCATTTAACCCTTTATCATTCTGCAGTGTTACATTCACCCCCCTTTAGAGCACAATTTCCTCATTGTGGGCCCTACATCTCAACCTAAGAAATGCACTGAACTTAAGGTTAGGTACCACCTTTGATACCAAATGTAAAAACTATATACCCAATGATAGCACAGATACCATGATTAAACGTGGTCATCGGTTCCTAGCCCACCAGGTACCACCAGTTTCCCCATAGACACGTGATCCCCACCTTGGGGCCCAACCACATTCCTAAACGGGTCATCTAACTAAAGACTATCCCCACAGTCCAACACTAGTCCTTTCCAGTGTGTTTTGTCCTCACTCTCACACACCCTAGGAAGCTTCCTAGATGGTCACCCATCCTGGTCACTACTCCAGGCCAAGCATGCTTAACTATGGAGTTCTAATCAATTATGTTCCCAAAAAAGAAGATGCACCTTGTTGACATGATTCATATCATTTTTTTATTTAACCCTTTATCATTATGGGGTGTTACACACTTGCTTTTCCACACAAGCATAAGAGAAGTATCCCTCCCCTACTAGGATCAATTTTAGGGCAACCATCCTGGTGTAAGACCCTAACCTTCATCCCTTATTCCTTCCTTTGGACCCTTGTCCAATGTAAATTTAATAGAGGTAAGGATTTTTGCCTCACCCTTGTCCACCATCGCCGCCATCGGTGCACCCTCTTCCACTAGCGGAGGAGGAAAATTTTGAAATTTCCTTTGTTGAATCTTCCACATCCTCTTGTTTCTCACACCGAGCATGAATCACATGGGCTTAGAGATTTGTAGTGATTACAACACGTGCACAAACACCTACGGTGAAGGAACTATGAGAACTATGATTCATCTTCAAACTAGGATACGTAGGAATCCCTTTTAGGGCCCAAGATCACTGGATTCCCTCTTAAAAAATCCAACCCTAATTCCCCTAATTTGGGCATCCTCCTTTGAAATAAGCCCCCAATTAAATCCTCAAATCACCAAGGAATCCTTTTTAGGAAGTAAGACCAAACTAATTTCTCTCAAAGGACTATACTCTCCTATGAGACTTATTGAACTATGTGGTATTTCATTAACATATATATGGGATACATAGGAATCCACCTTGAGGTTCCAACCCAATACCTTAAATCAACCCTGTTCTCCTTGGGGCATATTCCCAACAGGGTCTGATCCTACTTGGAAACCCATATCCTTTACAAGTTCCTTGGGCTACTTCAACATAAGTCCCATACTATATTTTGACTAAACAACTTCTGCTTAGATGTCCGTACCACATGACATTAAACTGTACGACTAGGTCTTTATCACATAACCTTAAAAGGTATGATATGTCTCATTCAGAGGCACCAAACTATGAGAGTTCTGATTCCTTTTACAAGGATACATAGGTAGCCCATTTAATGGGCACAATCCCAAGATCAAACCAAACCTTCATCTCCCTGGATGATAATAAATTCCAATGTGCCCCATTGAGTGGCTTAAAAATGAGTATCATCATAACGATTATTAAAAGAATCTCTAAGTAGTATATGAGAGGATACCATTGATGAAGAACCTCAAATACATATGGATATCTCCATTAATGAAAAACATCTAATATATATGGATGATTTTAAACTTTTCACATGCTAAATAAGTGATTGAAAATTCCAAGGGATTCTTATGATATACTTGGTGAATTAATAAGGTTTCATGACAATATCTTAAATTATAAATAGAGTCCCGGAGTAGACAATAATTCCCCCAAAAAGGGTGTGATGAGTCAGACCTCCCATCATCTAGACAAATGTCCATTCTTAAGTATTGTAAATTTCAAACTTAACAAACACTTTCCTTTGGAAAGCAGGCCCCCTTTGGATAAAGAACTATTAAAAGATTTCGGTTCCATAAATAAATCCAATGGAAACTACCTAGAAGTAGTGATTCTTAAAACTAGAATACACGTTTCAAGGAAATATGAAACAATATGTTATAAAAACCCTCTTTTCACACCCAATTACACCCGAACCTCACTTTTCCAAGCTCTCTCTCGGTTTACAAAAAGCCCACTGCCCTCTTTTGATCTAAGTTAGGTATGGATTTTAACTCTCTTTGATAAACTATACTTCTTTTTAAAGATGTATATATATATATAAGTATATATTAATTTATATCTAACTGTATAAATATTTTCATATGTTATAAGATGAGAGTATGTCCTAAATTTTATTTTTAAACCTATATTTGGTAAGGGTTCATTTGGTTTTGCATTTGAAATTGCATGATTTATATATATACGTATACGTATGCACAAATATATATATATATATATATATATATATATATAATGTTCGGTTTAAGAATTTTTATGAAAGATCCTTGTTTTAAATCCATGTTTTATGGGATTTAATTTGTTTATGTTTGATTCCATCAATACTTATATACACAATTATTTTTATACACAATTGTATATATTTATACCTATTTCATTTAAGATTTGTTGATGATAAATATTTATTAAGCTTTATTGATGTAGCAAACATTTTATGAACAATGAAACTATAAGGGATCAAATTATTTATTTATTAATTTATACAATTTATGCTTTAATATTAAGGGTGTATATACATATATATATACACATATATATATATATATATCTGTATATATATATATATATATGTATCCAACTAAGTATAATATTTTCATAATAATTAATGTATGAGTGTATTTTTATTTTATCAAATTTAAATTTATTTTATAATAATTGGATACTAATTGTAAGTACATTTCCAAAACCATTATTCTACATATATACATGTTTTTAACAAAGTTTATGTTCTAAATTTGATTTCACATTAACTATACCAAGGCATATTTTTATTTTTTGATGTTTTTCTAGAACATGAATTTATTCCGAAATGATGAGCATTATAAATTAAACATCACATGTATATACATACATACATACATACATACATACATACATACATACATACATACATACATTCATACATATATATATATATATAATTATGAAATGTTTATTTTCATGTGATAAGGGTTTTGAATTAAATGGTTATTTATAAGACGTATGGGTTGTTAAGGATAAAATATTTTTAACCAATAATATTTTTATACATTTATATATGTGTATATATGTATGTATAGATTTATACACATATAAGTAAATATAATTGTTTCTAGGTATTTTATTTTTTGGAATGAAAACTTAAGGATTTAAGTTTTATCAAACGATTTTGGTTCTACAAAGGGGTACATATAAATATATACATATTTTATGTATATATGTATATATGTTGAAAATGTTGTTCTCAATTAAAAATCCAGTTTTCCTATGTCAATATAATCTCTAATTTTTAATAGAAAACAATGATAAAACCATGTTTTGTTATTATGTGCCTTAAAATTTTTAAAAGGGTTATCATTTTGATATTGCAGTCATTATTTCATGTATGTACATATGTGTATATCTTTTTGTTTATTAAAAATGGTTAGTCACTTATTTCAAAATCCATATGAAAAGTTAGGATTTACCAATTCATGGAATATGGTTATGAGTAACCTAGTTTTTAAATGAAAAATGTTATCATTTTATGTGATAAGACTGAACAAGTTATCAGTTTATGTGCAAGCTATCATTTCATGTGTGAAACTGCATTCACACCTCATGATAGGTCATGCATAGTTAGTTATGGATAATTTCTAATTTATAAAGGAAATTCCACGCATTTTAGAGAGCTTGTATGTATTTATTTTACTATCTTGATTATTTGTGTGTTACAAGTAAAGAAGGGTAATCACATGGAATATGTATACATTACTTATGCTTAAACCCTTTCATATGAGGAATGAATTGTACTTAACAAGTGATGGGTGAGGCTCTCTATAAACTCTCGATGCACCGGTAGGTCTCATGGGACAAAAAAATTTAGTAATAGATGACGCCTTACCCTAGTAGTTTCAGACGTCTTGGATGAGGCCTCAAAAATACGTTTTAGTTTTCTAAGATTATGAATTTCCACATGCATTGGACTTATTATGTGATGGGTGAGGCCTGCTATAACCTCTCGATGCACCGGTAGGTCTCATGAGTCAAAAAATTGGTTTTGGCCCAGGCCTTACCCTAGTATTTTCAGATGTCGTGGATGAAGCCTTGACAGTATGTTTCAGAATGTCCGACATTATGCATTCCCTTTTTATGATATTAGTATTTGACCCTATATGTGATTATTCAAATATTAGAATATCAATGGATAAGAATAATTTTCTTATGAACATTTATATGGATTTAGTTAATCAAATGCACATGGTATAATATTTTATATATACTAATATAGAAATTACTTTCATCTTAAATATATACACAGAGGTTAGAATCTCATCTATAATTTATGGTTTGCTTTTATGTGTTAGATGTTAATTGATATCAATTTATGTACAAATTTTGAACAATTATTATTTCATGTGTAAATCTGCATCCCCACCTCTCACATGTCATACATAAGTAAGTATGGTCATTATCTAACTTGTAAGTGGCACTTCATGCATTTTTTTCAAGTGCGTGAATATTATACAATGAATTTTATTTGTAAATTTTAAATAAGAATTTAAATTCCTGAGCATGGGTTTTCCCTAAAAATGATATTTAGTAACTCTCAAAAAATGATGATAACATGCTATGAGAAATGTTATTTTATTTTTAAGGAAATGATTTAAGAGTGAATATTTATTTTAAAGAAATGTTTTGAAAAGAATTTATTAATTGTTTTAAAAATACCCTTATTGGGAATTTTAAATGCTCATCCTACATTTTAAATTCATTTTTACAGGTTGAATAGATTTATCAGTGACATTCTATGCTTTGTGGAGGAAGCTCATTGAAGTTTATTTTCTGTACAGTTTTGAGGAAATGTAATAGTTTTATCTAATTCTAAAAAACCTAGATTGGTAAATATTCCCTTTTATGTAATTTGTTGTGTAATTTTTCAGTTTCTTTTATAAAAAAAATTACACAGCATATTTTAGCATCGACTCCAGGAAACTGGGGTCAGGGACTTATATCTACGGGTTAAATTTTAAATTAAATCCTACCACTTATGTGAGTTTAATTTTGGAAAATAGATTCCATATTTTTAATATTCATAATTTATACTATTGAATAAGTTTAACTTAATTTTTTAAAATAATGAATAGTGGAAATAATAAAGATTATTTACTGTGGTTAAGGTAAAAATGGGTTTGCTGGGGGCTAACTTCAAAAGATAAGGGTTAAAAATGACCCAAATATTTTCTAATTACTATTATATGGTCATATTTCAACCTTATATATTCTAAGGTTATTAAATTTTTTATTTTTAATCCTTTTAAAATGATATAAATGTGGTTGGAACTCATTATTTTTAAAAATTCACAACGTGACCTCTCCCCCACTTATAAAAGGACACCCCTATCATCTCATTTTCACACTTCCAATAACCTTTATTTCTTCCTATACCTACCAAAATAACTTCCCTAATTCAATACCCTTATCTTAGAATCATTTTTGTCACTATAAATCTAACATTGGAAGGATTTTAGTGAAAAAAAAGAATTTTTCCGAAGAATAGGTAACGTCCTTAACCGAGCATTTTATATTATTTCTTTTTCCACCTCCATAAACTAGTATTAAAACATTATTATATAATAAAAACCATATATTATATATATTCAGATTTTTTATGTTAATTTCATTACCTAAAACTATCTCCTCCTCCCTCAAATGGGAAAAAAAATCGTCTAGCATTTTTACGGCGGACTACCGCCTCGCGAACCGAAATAATTTTTTTCCCCACCACTTCACACAACTGGATATAATAAGTTATATAATGTTTATATATGATATATATGATATGATTATTCTTATTGAATTATAATATCTTATAAAACTTCTTACTTTCCATTATATATGGAATACGATAACGTCGCTCCTGTGTACGGTGGACTACCACCTAGCAAAACGATTTGATTCGTTTTTCACTTACACTTAACATGAAAGGTAATAATAATTAATCTGATTTTATATATGATATTAATTAAATATTAGTAGTTATAGAAAATAAATATAATATTTAATTTCTTACCTTACTATCCATTGAATAAATTATAATTTCATTCATGTGTATGACGGACTACCACCTCAAGAAGTGATGTGATTCATTCTTCACTAACACTTTAAAAGGAAGGTAAAAAAGGACATGTTTAATGAATATATGTAATATATATGAAATGATATTTATTTTATAAAATTATTACATAATACAGTTCCTTTCCCTTTCACTCGTTAAGGAAATGATAACGTCTCTTGTGCATATGTACGACCTACCATCTCCATGAAGCGATGTGATTCATTATCCATGTTCAAAATTAAATAATGACACCATTTATCAGTGATAGAATAGGCATTTATCAATGCTAAAAAACAAATGACTACTGAAACATGATTAAAAGGCCAAGGATTTTATCTGTGCTTTTAGAAGCGCTGATAAAAAACAACATTTATCAGCGCAGTTATTTAGCATTGATAAAGGGGTGCTTTATTAACACTTTTACAAGCACTAATAAACACATCCTTTATCAGGGATAATAAATGTTCTAATAAAGGATACCTTTATCCACACTTCTAAATACACTGATTGAGTTTTTATTTATTATTTCTTCCAAAAGTGATGATAAAGGACACCTTTATCAACACATTTAATATCACACATAAGGGGAAATACTATATTGTGATGTTACAGAACATGACAGAACGAGAAACAGAGCTTATAGTGTACTTTAACAACATATTGAAGAACCATTAATAGCACAAACAATTAGAAAAACCAAATAAAAATATAGAATTTAAATGAAAAAAAATTCAACACAAATACAAGGAAAAACAGTATTATAGAGTAAAAGAACGCTCCTATATAAAACAAAAATCACCCTTGCTTTAGAAAAATAACACACCTCTATAAGAAAAAAATTATAATGTTAGTAATAATATAAAGAAATAAATTAAATAGAAAATTTTAATTTTAAACTGAACTTTGAGTCATACCAAGAACACTGAGTATCAGATTGTGTTGCAGTTAATGTCAATTCTGAATAAAAAGATATATTTGGAGTCATATCAGTCACACCAAGCATTAGATTGAGGCATATATGATTCCTACACATCGTAAATGGGTTATGGATCACTATATTAAATTATCAATACATTGTGAATGTGTTTCCTGGGTTTTGAGTATGCCACTTGTGTTTTTTATTAAAATGTAATTTTAAACTGGAAACATGTAATTTGAATCATACATGTCGCATCATGTATGGGTTTGACATGAGATTGATTCATAGATGTCAGAAATTAATTATGAATCATTTTCCTAAGTTATTAATACAATCCAAGCATGTTTTCCCAGTTTTCAATGAGTGACACTTTTTGCATTAAAATATCAATTTTAAACCAATAACAAACACTTTGAGTTAAACCGATCACATCGTGCATCAGATTGAGTTGTGAATGATTCATAAACATAAAAAATAAATTATTAATCATTTAACTAAAGTATAAAAACAATATGAAGGCATTTTCTTGGCATTGAGTATGTCAATTATTTTTTTACAAAAATTATTATCAATTTTGAATAAAAATATGTACTTGGAGTCATTCCAGCCACATCATGAATCATATTGAGGTGATGATAATTAAAACACATCAAAAATGACTTATACATTATTTTACTAAAGTATTAAAATAATATGAATACTTTTCCTTAGTTTTGAGTATGTCTCTTGTGTTTTTTTACTAAAATGTATTTCTAAACTGGAAACAAACAATTTGAGTCATACACGTCATATCGTGAGTGATTTTGACATGATATTGATTCATAAACATAAAAAATGAATTATGAGTAATTTTTCTAAATTATCAATATAATCTGAGCATGTTTTCTAGGTTTTCAGTGAGTGAAGATTTTATGTATTAAAATGTAATTTTATACCAATAATGGACACTTTGAATCATACCAGTCACACCATACACTATATTGAGGTGAAGATGTTTCCTATATATCAAAAATGACTTATGAATCATTTTCCTAAAGTACCAAAAAAATATGAATTCATTTTCCTGGTTTTGAGTATATTAGTTGTTGTTTACTAAAATTAATATCAATTTTGAATAAATTCACGCACTTGGAGTCATACCAGTCACAACATTCATCAGATTGAGGTGAGGTTGATTCCTACATGTCAAAAAAAGACTTCTGGAAAATTTTAATAAAGTATCAAAATAATCCAAATTCGTTTCATTGATTTTGAGTATGCCACCTATGTTTTTTATTTAAATTCCATTCTAAACTGGAAACACAGAGTTTGAGTAATACAGGTCCCATCGTGTGTGGGTTTGACCTGATATTTATTCATATATATCAAAAATAAATTATGAATAATTTTCTTAAATTATCAAGACAATATGATAATGTTTTCTTGATTTTCAGTGAGTGACACTTTTCGTATTAAAATGTCAATTTTAAAACGATAACAAACACTTTTAGTCATATCGGTCACACCATGCATCAGATTGAGGTGTGGATGATTACTACATATCAAAAATGACTTTGGAATCATTTTCATAAAGTAACAAAACAATCTAAATTCATTTTCTCAATTTTGAGTATTTCAGTTCTTTTTTTTACTAAAATTAATGTCAATTTTGAATAAATAGATGCAATTGGAGTCATACCGGTCACACCATGTGTTGGATTGAGGTGTAGATAATTCCTACACATCAAAAATTACTTATGAATACTTTTCGTAAAGTATAAAAAAAATCCAAATGCATTCCTCAGTTTTGAATACACCACTTGTGTTTTTTACTAAAATATCATTTTAAACTGTAAACACGCAATTTGAGTCATATTGGTCATATCATGTGTGGTTTTTACATGATACTAATTCATACATGTCAAAAATGAATTATGAATCATTTTACTAAATTATCAAGACAATACAAACACATTTTCCTGGTTTTTATTGAGTGACACTTTTTTGTATTAAAATGTGAATTTTAAATGGATAATGAGAACTTTGTGTCACACCAGTCACACCGTGCATCAGATTGAGATGCGATTGATTCTTACATTTCAAAAATGACTTATAGATAATTTTAATAAAGTGAAAAAATAATCTGAATTATTTTTCATAGATTAGAGTATGTCAATTTCTTTTTATTAAAATTTATGTCAATTTTTTATTAAAATTTATGTCAATTTTTTATAAAAATATGCACTTGGATTCATACTGGTCACACCATGCATCAGATTGAGAGAATATGATTACTACATGTCAAAAATTACTTATGTATAGTTTCTATAAATTATAAAAACAATACAATTATATTTCCACAGTTTTTATTATGCCACTTGAATTTTTTACTAAAATGTAATTTTAAACTAGAAACATGAAATTTGAGTCATACAGGTCGCATTGTGTGTGCATTTGACATGAGACTGATTCATACACATCAAAAAATGAATTATAAATTGTTTAACTAAATTATAAAGACAATCTAATCTTGTCTTATTGGTTTTCAATAAGTGATACTTTTTTTATTAAAATACCAATTTTCAACTAATAATGAACACTTTGAGTCATACCAATCACGCCATTTGTCAGATTTAGGTGAAGATGATTCCTAAAAATCAAAAATTACTTATGGATCATTTCCTAAATTACTAAAACAATATGGATTAATTTTCTTGGTTTTGAGTTTTTCAGTTGTTTTTACTAAAATAAATGTCAATTTTGAAAAAAAAAAGATGTACTTGGAGTCATACCGGTCACACCATGTGTCTAAATGAGGTGAGGATGATTCCTAAAATTAAAAAAATTACTTATGGATAATTTTACTAAAGTATCAAAACAATATGAATGAATTTACTCGGTATTTAGTTCACCATTTTTGTTTTTTTCTAAAATGTCATTCTAAACCGAAAACAAGTAATTTGTGTCATACAGGCTGCATCGTGTGTGGGTTTTTCATGAGACTAATTCATAAACATCAAAAATGATTTATCAATCATTATATTAAATTATCAAAACAATCTAAGTGAATTTTCATAGTTTTCAGTGAGTGAAACATTTTTGTATTAAAATGTCAATTTTAAACTAATAATAGACACTTTGAGTCATACCGGTCACACTGTACATTCAATCAAGGTATGGATTATTCCTACACATCAAAAATTATTTTGAATAATTTTTATAAAGTACCAAAATATTCTGAACATGTTTTCTCAGTTTTCAGTATGTCAGTTGTTTTACTAAAATTAATGTCAATATTGAATAGAAAGACACACTTGGAGTCATACAGGTAACATCGTGCATCATATTAAGGTAAAGATGATTCATATACATCAAAAATTACTTATGGATCATTTTACTAATTTATCAAAACAATCTGAATGTGTTTCCTCTAATTTGAGTATACCACTTGTGATTTTTACTATAATGTCATTCTAAATTGGAAACACACAATTTGAGTCATACAAGTTGAATCATGTCTATTTTTTACATGAGAAAGATTCATACACATCATAAATGAATTATTAATTGTTTTACTAAATTATCAAGATAACCTGAGTGTGTTTTATTGATTTCCAGTGAGTCATAATTTTCGTATTAAAATGTCAATTTTAGACTGATAACAGACACTTTGAGTCATACCGATCACACTATGTGTGTGTGTGAGGTGTGGATGAATCCTATATATCAAAAATGACTTATATATTGTTTTACTAAAGTACCAAAATTATCCAATTATGTTTTCATGGTTTTGAGAATGTCAATTATTTTTTTACTAAAATTAATGTCAATTTTGAATAAAAAGATACACTTGGAGTCATATCGGACACACTCTGTATCATATTGAGGTACTACTAATTCCTTCACATCATAAATGACTCATGGATCATTTTCCTAATGTATCAAAATAATCCGGATGTGCTTCCTTAGTTATGAAAACACCACATTTTTACTAAAATGTCATTTTAAACTCAAAACACCCAATTTGAGTTATATAATTCGCATCATGTGTGGGTTTGAAATGAGACTGATTCATACATATAAAAAATTAATTTTTAATCATTTTCCCAAATTTTCAAGAAAATACAAGTGTTTTTTTAGGGTTTTCAGTTAGTGAAACTTTTTTGTATTAAAATGTCAATTTTAAACCGATAACAGACACTTTTAGTCATACCAGTCACACCATATGTCAAACTGTAGTGTGCCTGAATCCTACATGTCAAAAATAAATTATAGATCATTTTACTAAATTACCAAAACATCCAAATATGTTACCTTGGTTTTGAGTATGTCAATTGTTGTTTTTACTAAAATTAATGTCAATTTTGAATAAAATGATACACTTGGAGTCATACTGGTCACACTATGCATCATATTGAGGGGAGGATGATTCATACACATCAAAAAAGGTTTACTTATTTTTTTAATTAATTATAAAAACAATATTAATTCCTTTCATCAGTTTTTAGTATGACAATTATTTTTTTTTACTAAAATGTCATTTTAAGCTGGAAACACGCTATTTGAGTCATAAAGGTCGTATCATGTGTGGGTTTGACAAGAGACCGATTCATACGCATAAAAAATTAATTATTATTTATTTCAATAAATTATCAAGATATCTTGATAAATTTTTCTTAGTTTTTATTGAGTGATACTTTTTATATTAAAATATCAATTTTAAACTGATAACGGATAGTTTGAGTCATACCGATCACACCATGAATCAGATTGAGGTGAAGTTGATTCTTACACATAAAAAATGACATATACATCATTTTCCTAAAGTACCAAAACAATATGAAAGTTTTTTCTCATTTTTATGTATGTTAGTTGTTTTTTTACAAACATTAAAGTCAATTTTGCAGAAAAAGACGCACTTTGAGTCATACCGATCTTACTGTGCATTAGATTAAGGTGTGGATGATTCATACATGTCAAAATGACTTTTAGATCATTTTCCAAAGTATTAAAACAATCTGAATGAGTTACCTTAGTTTTGAGTACACCACGAATATTTTTTATTAAAATTTTATTCTAATATGGAAACATGAAATTTGAGTCATATAGGTCATATCTGTAAGAACCCGGATCTTTTTTTTAGGCACGTTTTCCCTTTTTCTGGAGTTTTTAAGAAAAATGATTTTTTTCAAGAAATTTTCAAAGTACACGCTGTGTAATTTCTGAGTACACGCCATGTACTCTTTTCTGGCTCGAAGTCGTGTGATGGCCGTGTCCGGGCCACACACACTGTGTGTAAGGCTGAGGTGGAGGCCGTGTAGAGACCCTAAGCTTGGCGTACATGGACATTACATTACTTTTTTAGAATACTTAGTACATAACAAAAACACACACACAAGGACCGTAATAGTTTAGTGACTTTGGAAACTCGGAACGTAATCTTCTAATCATGGTGAAAGATCTTCAACATCTCCCATAAAGATCTTCCCTTTTTTTCTTACCTAAAACCTTTCTTTATATCCTAGGGAAAAGAAAACATAAAAGGGTGATCTCAAATGCTCAGTAAGGGTAAACAAAACAAAAATCAATCACATCATATTCATAAGAACATAACATTTTTGAAATCTTAACCTAAAAAAGAAATATTAATTTCATAACATGGGATAAATCATAGTAGTGAAATATAATACCAATAATCATAACATAAAACATGAAACTTTGTGGCATACACACATAATCATAGATAATCATTTCTTATTAGTCAAGACTCATTGCCAAGACTATCTTAGTGGACAAAGTCCATTTATGAGCCGAGTCACTCTCGTTTCAGGCCTGTTTCACTGAACCGGTTTAACCTACCATTCCAGCCATGTCTATCTCATGAGATATAAAATATTTACCCAATGAATTGGAGTGAGATATAGGTCCCACCCATCTCATAATTATACCATTCTTATGTGTGCCACAAAATCATAAATCATACATCATTGCATAACCCATGTAATAAAAAAATGGGAATCTTAAACATCGTGACATCATAAAACAATTCATATAAGGTAAAGGAGTTCATAAAAATATTTCCATCACAACATAATAAAATACATGTAATAATAGGGATATAAATAGAACCCTATATTATCTTAGATGGAAAATAATTTTGATAAAACTCTTGAACTCCATTCTAGAGGAAAATATCCTTTCTACTTCAAAAACATTTTTTCCTTTCTTAACATGTCATACAATTTTAAACTAAAAGAAGTTGATTAAAAATAAACTTGAAACTTTTAAAGGAAGCTTCTTGGAAATAATTTTTTAAAAATCCATTCATTCTGTATAAGTTAAAAAAACATTATTCTCGTATTTTTGTCGGAAAAGTCAAAAAGTACCTCTTACGAAAAATGACAAAAGATTCCTTTCATATCTTTTACTAAAAACTCACCGAAGGGTAAAATTGGATTTAAAAATTGTAGGTGGATGGAAAAAATATTAAATATTGAGTAAACATGGATGTGGATGATAAAATACACCCCAGTAAATACCAACGTATAAACAATCTCGGATAAAATGAGATTGTGATATTTTTCCTTACCTTAGGTCGAATTTGCTTCGTAAGTGTCCGAACCTCCTGTATAAAGATTTAAATAATGTCATTGAATTATTCCAGAATCATAATCATTGTTATGATATTATATATGGTTCACTTATGACTTTATATTACCCGTTCTTTTGTAAATTCCATGTTAAAGAGTGTTTTGGGTAAAATCGTTTTATTTGTCGTCCGTGTTTTGACTTGTAATTATTCATATGATTAATTAGATCATGATTACTTAATTCCAGAATATAAAGCATTATTTATATATAATATATATTCATAATATACATATATATAATATATCAGTAAATGGAAAGAAATACACCGTTCATGGAGACGGTAGGCCGTACGTACGCACGAACGCTGTTTTCGTTTCCTTATTGAGTTGAATGGAATTAAGTAGATGAAATAAATATATATACACATAAATCCAATACCATTATTATGTCATATAATTCGTGATTACTTATTATATATACTTTATAATCATTCATGAATGGTTAACGTGGAGAATGAATCTCATCGCGTCGTGGAGACGGTAGTCCGTACGTACGCACGAGCGATGATATCATTCTCATGATCATGGAATTGTATTGGAGTGTATGTATAATATTTCAGAATTAATATCACTTTACAATAATCATATATAGTTATTATTTACAACGTTATACCCATCCAAGTAAGGTGGTGGTGGAAAATAGATTACACCACGACGTGGAGATGGTATTCCGTACGTACGCACGCGTGATGATTTCGTTTTCCATAGGATGGATAGATAATGAAATAGGGTTGTTTAATAATTATAATAACATATCAGTATATGAGTGATACTGATGTTATTACTTCATAATGAAGCAGCCTAAGAAGAAGAAGTGGAAGAAGAAATAAAGTTGAAAGAATCGGTAACGGACATTATCTCTTCTTTGAATCGCCTCTTTGAGTCCTCCTCTTAGGGCACTAAAATTGGTCTTTGAAGAAGACCAGGACCTCTAGGATGTTTATAGGGAAGTGGAGAAGATAATTTGGCAGGGGTTGTCTGAGATTGGAGGCTCAAAGTGGTGTGAGGAAGAGAGGGAGGAGGTGCCCTTTTATAAGGGAGGAGAGGGGCACCTTTGGAATAACTAAACATATTATTTTATTATAAAGCCAAATTCGGTTTTAAATAGCTCCAAATTGATTTATTTAGAAGCTAATTATGGGATGGGTCGAAATCCTCTCATCCAATAGAATTTATACAAGTTTAGGTTCCTATTTTAACCTTATCATTTAGATTTAACATTAAGTTAAATAATTTTACTTTTACCGTGTCTTCTTGTGTTCTTACAATATAAGGTTAATAAACATACTATAACAAGACAAACGAACCCCAAGTTGTTTATTATTAATATATATAACCTTATCTTATTCATTTGTCCGAACATTATATTTTTAGGAATAAAATAACAATTAATAATATAATATTTGTTTTAAAAACTATTTTATGTCAATTTTGACACTATTTAGTAATTGATTTTTGTGAAAATCATAACAGAATGATTAGTTATAAAAAAGTAAATTAAATAAACACTAACATGTCATATTAACCTATAAAATTAGTGGAATTCATAAAAAGTCTCAAATTACATTTATTTGGGTATTTATACCATCAATTATGTCAATATCTCATTTTTAAGATAATTACTGCATCATCATTGTGTCATAAATAAATTAACTTATTTAAAGTCTAAAAATTAAAAATAAAATATCATTATTTAGGAACTCTTTTTATCTTTATAATGAATATTTATAGTCTAATTTATCTTATGTATAACCCAATATTAAAAATGATATACTTATTAAACTTTGATTTTAACTATTTTAACCCTTATCTAAATAAATTAATAATAAATGTCCTAATCTAATCCAAGTGGGCCTAAATGGTCATATTTTATTCCTAAGGTTGTTTTTGGTCGAATTACACTTATCCAATAGAATTATCACATGTGTTAGGGTAATAATAATTTCATTTTTACCCTTAATTACCCTATTTACTTTTAACCATGGTAAAAAAAAGTAAAAAGTTACTATTCACCAAAAATTATTTTCATCTCATTGAACCACATTTTACTTACTGACATCAACTGTGTCTCTCGGATTTTTGAAATTCCACTCACAGAAGTGGTAAAGTTAGGTTTTATGAAGAATTCATTTTTTTAACTACCACTTAGTGGTTTCACTATTCATCAAAAAATGAAAGTTTCTAGAAAAATACCAAAAATTATGCCTAAGCTATATTTGATATTATGAACTCAAAAATGATGTCTATTTTACCAAATTAAAATCATATCAGTTGCATTAATTAATTTAAAAATTAATTCCCGTCGTCAAAACAAATAGCGTTTTCTTAAGAGATAATAAATATCGAAAGATTTACACTTGTTTATGCCTGGTTTAAATGTGAAATTACATCCAATGACCAAAATTGTATTAAATTGTAAAAATATATTCTAAATATACTTTAAACAAACTAAAATTAATAATTTATCACTATTAATTATTTCGATTAAAAAGGTTGTTTTTAATTAAAATTTAGTAATTTTCACTATTCATCAGAAAATGAAAGTTATCTGAAAAGTACCAAAAATTCACCCTAAGATAATTTCGATATACCGAATCCAAAAATGAAGTCCATTTTGAAAAAAAAATTACAAAATTTCAAAAAGTGGTTATTACTATTCATAATGGCTAGTTTTAATAATATTTTAATAGCATATCGTTGTTTAGTGAATCTCGGTATTGCGTACTACACACGCTATCGAGGAAGGTCGCGATTGCGTGTAATGCAAGGCAAGTCAAGGATGAGTGTTGTGAAAGATCCTTTTGGTGTATCATACAACACAGGACATTAATGAAATTAAAAAGAATATTTTTCATAAAATCTCGGGGTGTTACATTCTACCCCCCTTAAAATGAATTTCGCCCTCGAAATTCATCGGGGTTATAAATGGTTTACTATTTGAAAGTTTCTTTGATTGAAACCCACATCGTAAAAATGAATACCAAAACCAATCCTTAAAAACAAAAGTATGAAACGTAATGGTTACCCAAATAAACTAATCATTGGGTTTCCACATAGGTGAAAATATGGATATGGAAGAGAAATCTAACCATCATGTTCTGATGGAGAGTGGTAGAGAACATGGCTATGGAAAATCCATAAATCACAAAGCCATAAATTTGTGACTATCTAAGGTACCATCTGATTCATCAGATATAAGAGCACTAGGACAACATTTTTGGTTTTCAAGATCATTTCCCTAAAGTTGATGAAATTGGAATTAGAAGAAATACTTACTTTATTTTGGTACAATATCACTGTTGTTTGTGCCTTGAACAGTTTCCACATCATCTCTTAAAGAAATGAAGTTGAATTTGTTATTCGTGAAGTGTTAGAAGATCATGTGATAGAATGACGGGTCATTCCATCGGTCTCAAACAAAAGGTTAGCAAAAGTTATCAAATATACATAAGTCCATCTATGGTGAGGTTAATCGTATACGATTCCAAAAATGAACTTATACTTAATATATCATACCGCGTGATAAAATAAAACTAGTTTCTATTAACCAGGGACTTCCTTTTGGCCAGTGGTAGGCGATAAAGGCCAGTCGCACTTTAGTTGTGGGTTCGATTCCCACAGCCTTGTCCGAGGCGATGGGATGTCACCCATCCTGCAGGTTGTCCTTTTTCTAAAGCTATATTACTATAACATCCCATCAATAATATCTAAAAAGGTTCAATACTAACTTATGTCCAACATAATCCATTCCAATCTTTAGGCTTATCCATAATACTGCAGTCCACTCTAATTATATAGTGAAAACGATTACCAGAGATTTAATACCATCGTTGATCCCCATATATCATAAGATATGTCTTGTTGGTCACATTCCAAATATTCAAAGGCCTTAATCATGTATTCTCTTGAAAAATTAATACCCATTGAACCTTAGTGAAAACATGAATGCAGTTAAAAGTTAACACTTTCCACATACCAAAATCCTCAAAATTCTATATACTCAAACCATGATATCACTTAGTCCTTATATCAATCATGAGCTCATGAATGCTGTCAAACATTTCATTTTTTCCTTATCCCTTCATTATGCGCATATCATCTTTTTTCCAAAAATATCTCAATCACTTTCCTTGGTTACCGGTACTATAAAACTATTGAAAACCACAATAGACCAATACATAAATATTCCAATATTCCACGATACTATATACAACATTATTTTGGAATCCCATTACATAAACACTTAATCATTCCACCACATCATTGTCATATTCAACATCGCCAATGGTGATCGCATGTGACTTCCCTTTGTCCTTTTCCTTAAGTGGTTTCTCATGTCGATCATCACTAACCCTTATATTAGGGCATTTATTAGCATAATGCCCCATTCCCTTGCACTTGAAGCATTGAAGTGTAGTAGGTTCATTCTGTGTATCCTTTCCTTTGTTTGCATCATTAGACATCTTCTTCCCATCATTGCGGCATTCAAATGCCCGATGACCTTCCTTTCCACATTTGAAACATTTACTTGTCTCTTTAAGACAATCTCCACCATGCTTCTTTCCACACTTTGAGCATAAGGAAACATTCATCTTCTTTTCACCATTATTCTGAGATTTCTCCTTGAACTCCATCTTTTGTTTCTTGTCAAAACTATGAGATGGATAAGTAACACCATCTTCCATTTCTACCTTGATAGCACAACGCACAATTTCTTCATAGCTACTGAAGTCTATTATAGCTAATGCCCTTCGAAGATTTGGTTTTAATCCACTGAAGAATTGATCAACTTTACTTTCAGGTTGGATGATAAATCCAGATGCATAACTTGCAAGACCTGTAAAATTCGCTTCGTATATACCAACAGATTCATCATCCTTTGGCTTTAGTTCAAGAAACTCCTTCTCCATCTTTGTTCGAAGAATACGAGGGAAGTACTTATTGAAAAATAAGTTCTTGAACTCGTCCCATTCCATGGACTCAATTTCATCTCTTGTCCTCGTATTCTTGATAAGATTCCACCATTGATCAGCATCACCTTCCATACGATACACTGCTAAGATGACTTTATCATGTTCAGAAAATTGAAGAACTAAAAATATCTTTTCAGTAGTACTGATCCATTGTTCAGCAGCAATTGGATCAGAAGACCCACTGAAAGAAGGTGGACGTTGCCTCATGAAGGACTCAATAGAATATTATTCCCTTCTCTGCTCATTTGGAAGTCCAGAATGATTCATAGCTTTTTTAAGTATTGCAATAAGATTTTGCACCCCATCTCCCATAACATTTGTTTGTTCAGGAGGACAATCATTGCATTGTCCATTGCATTGATCAACACGGTTACTTCGGGTTCCAGCCATCGTCTAAAACCCAAAAAGAATAGTGTAAGAGGCAAAAATCATGCAAGGGAAAACAATATAATAAAGGGGGAGTAACTTCAATATCTAAAATCTTGGGTTACCGTAATTCTAGTACTATAACCTATACTTATACTTAACCTTAGGGGCATCCCTAGACATACCTTAGAAATATCTCTTGGGATCTCACTAAAGTTCTCGCATCCTAGTTTCCAAAGGTTGACTAAACCTTTCCTCTGATACCAACTGTAGAGACCCTAAGCTTGGCGTACATGGACATTACATTACTTTTGCGGAATACTTAGTACATAACAAAAAAACACACACAAGGATCGTAATAGTTTAGTGTCTTTGGAAACTCGGAACGTGGTCTTCTAATCATGGTGAAAGATCTTCAACATCCCCCATAAAGATCTTCCCCTTTTTTCTTACCTAAAACCTTTCTTTATATCCCTGGGAAAAGAAAACATAAAAGGGTGAGCTCAAATGCTCAGTAAGGGTAAACAAAACAAAAATCAATCACATCATATTCATAAGAACATAACATTTTTTAAATCTTAACCTGCAAAAGAAATCTTAATTTCATAACATGGGATAAATCATAGTAGTGAAATGTAATCCCAATAATCATAACATAAAACATGAAACTTTGTGTCATACACACATAATCATAGAGAATCATTTCTTATTAGTCAAGAATCATTTCCAAGACTATCTTAGTGGACAAAGTTTATTTCTGAGCCGAGTCACCCTCGTTTCAGTCCTGTTTCACTGAACTGGTTTAACCTACCGTTCCAGCCATGTCTATCTCATGAGATATAAAATCTTTACCCAAGGAATTAGAGAGAGATATAGGTCCCACCCATCTCATAATGATACCATTCTTATGTGTGCCACAAAATCATAAATCATACATTATTGCATAACCCATGTAATAAAAAAAATGGGAATCTTAAACATTGTGACATCATAAGACACTTCATATAAGGTAAAGGAATTCATAAAAATATTTCCATCACAACATAATAAAATCCATGTAATAATAGGGATAGAAATAGAACCCTATATTATCTTAGATGGAAAATAATTTTGATAAAACTCTTGAACTCCATTCTTGAGGAAAATATCCTTTCTACTTCAAAAACATTTTTTCCTTTCTTAACATGTCATACAATTTTAAACTAAAAGAAGTTGATTAAAAATAAACTTGAAACTTGTAAAGTAAGCTTCTTGGAAATAATGTTTTAAAAATCCATTCAATCTGTATAAGTTAAAAAATCATTATTCTCGTACTTTTGTCGAAAAAGTCAAAAAGTACCTCGTACGAAAAATGAAAAAAGATTCCTTTCATATCTTTTACTAAAAACTCACCGAAGGGAAAAATTGGATTTAAACAATTGTAGGTGGATGGAAACAATATTACATATTGAGTAAACATGGATGTGGATGATAAAATACACCCCAGTAAATTCCAACGTATAAACAATCTCAGATAAAATGAGATTGTGATATTTTCCCTTACCTTAGGTCTGATTTGCTTCATAAGTGTCCGAACCTCCTGTATAATGATTTAAATAATTTCATTGACTTATTCCAGAATCATACTCATTTTATGATATTATATATGGTTCACTTATGACTTTATATTACCTGTTCTTTTGTAAATTCCATGTTAAAGAGAATTTTGGTTAAAATTGTTTCATTTGTCGTCCGTGTTTTGACTTGTAATTATTCATATGATTACTTAGATCATGATTACTTAATTAAATAATATAAAACATGATTTATATATAATATATATTCATAATATACATATATATAATAGATCAGTAAATGTAAAGAAATACACCATTAATGGAGACGGTAGGTCGTACGTACGCATGAACGCTATTTTCGTTTCCTTATTGAGTTGAATGGAATTAAGTAGATGAAATAAATATATATACACATAAATCCAGTACCATTATTATGTCATATATTTCATGATTACTTATTATATATAATTTATAATCATTCATGAATGGTTAACGTGGAGAATGAATCTCATCGTGTCGTGGAGACGGTAGTCCGTACGTACGCACGAGCGATGATATCGTTCTCATGATCATGGAATTGTATTGGAGTGTATGTATACTATTCCAGAATTAATATCACTTTACAATAATCATATATATTTATTATGTACACCATTATGCCCTTCCAAGTAAGGTGGTGGTGGAAAATAGATTACACCACAGCGTGGAGACGGTATTCCGTACGTACGCACACGCGGTGATTTCATTTTCCATAGGATGGATAGATGGTGAAATATGGTTGTTTCATAATTATAATAACATATAAGTATATGAGTGATACTGATGTTATTACTTCATAATGAAACAACCTAAGAAGAAGAAGTGGAAGAAGAAATAAAGTTGAAAGAATCGGTAACAGACATTACCTCTTCTTTGAAGCGCCTCTTTGAGTCCTCCTCTTAGGGCACTAAACTTGGTCTTTGAAGAAGACCAGGACCTCTAGGATGTTTCTATGGAAGTGGATAAGAGAATTTGGCAGGGTTTGGCCGATCTTGAAGGCTCAAAGTGGTGTGAGGAAGAGAGGGAGGAGGTGCCCTTTTATAAGGGAGGAGAGGGGCACCTTTGGAATAACTAAAAATATTATTTTATTATAAAGCCAAATTCGGTTTTAGACAGCTCAAAATTGATTTATTTAGAATCTAAGGTGGGTATGGGTCGAAATAATCTCATCCAATAGAATTTAGACAGGTTTAGGTTCCTATTTTAACTTTATCATTTAGATTTAACATTAAGTTAAATAATTTTACTTTTACTGTGTCTTCTTGTGTTCTTACACTATAAGGTTAATAAACTTACTATAACAAGACAAACGAACCCCAAGTTGTTTATTATTAATATATATAACCTTATCTAATTCATTTGACCAAACCTTATATTTTTAGGAATAAAATAACAATTAATAATATAATATTTGTTTTAAAAACTATTTTATGTCAATTTTGACACTATTTAGTAATTTTTTTGTGAAAATCATAACATAATGATTAGTTAGAAAAAAGTTAATTAAATCAACACTAACATGTCATATTAACCTATAAAATTAGTTGAATTCATAAAAAGTCTCAAATTACATTTATTTCGGTATTTATAACATCGATTATGTCAATATTTCATTATTAAGATAATTATTGCATCATCATTGTGTCATAAATAAATTAACTTATTTAAAGTCTAAAAATTACAAATAAAATATCATTATGTATGAAATATTTTTATCTTTATAATTAATATTTATAGTCGAATTTATCTTATGTATAACCCTATATTAAAAATTATATACTTATTAAACTTTGATTTTAACTATTTTAACCCTTCTTTAAATAAATTAATAATAAATGTTCTAATCTAATCCAAGTGGGACTAAATGGTCATATTTTATTCCTAAGGTTGTTTTTGGTCAAATTACACTTATACAATAGAATTAGTACATATGTTAGGGTAATAATAATATCATTTTTACCCTTAATTACCCTATTTACTTTTAACCGTGGTAAAAAAAGTAAAAAGTTACTATTCACCAAAAATTATTTTCATCTCATTGAACCACATTTTACTTACTGACATCAACCGTGTCTCTCAGATTTTTTAAATTCCACTCACAGAAGCGGTAAAATTAGGTTTTATGAAAAATTCATTTTTTTTAACTACCACTTAGTGGTTTCACTATTCATCAAAAAATGAAAGTTTCCAGAAAAATACCAAAAATAATGCCTAAGCTATATGTGATATTATGAACTCAAAAATGATGTCTATTTTACCAAATACAAAATATATCAGTTGCATTAATTAATTTAAAAATTAATTCTCGTCGTCAAAACAAATAGCGTTTTCTTAAGAGATAATAACTATCAAAAGATTGACACTTGTTTATGCCTGGTTTAAATGTGAAATTACATCCAATGACCAAAATTGTATTAAATTGTAAAAATATATTCTAAATATACTTTAAACCCACTAAAATTAATAATTTATCACTCTTAATTATTTCGATTAAAAAGGTTGTTTTTAATTAAAATTTAGTAATTTTCACTATTCATCAGAAAATGAAAGTTATCCAAAAAGTACCAAAATTTCACCCTAAGCTAATTTCGATATTCCGAATCCAAAAATGAAGTCCATTTTTAAAAATAAAATTTACAAAATTTCAAAAAGTGGTTATTACTATTCATAACGGCTAGTTTTAATAATATTTTAATAGCATATCTATGTTTAGTGAATCTCGGTATTGCGTACTACACATGCTATCGAGGAAGGTCGCGATTGCGTGTAATGCAAGGCAAGTCAAGGATGCGTGTTGTGCAAGATCCTTTTGGTGTAACATACAACACAAGACATTAATGAAATTAAAAATAATATTTTTCATAAAATCTCGGGGTGTTACATTCTACCCCCCTTAAAATGAATTTCACCCTCGAAATTCGTCGGGGTTATAATTGGTTTACTATTCCAAAGTTTCTTTGATAGATACCCACATTGTAAAAAGGAATACCAAAACCAATCTTTAAAAACAAAAGTATGAAACGTAACGGTTACCCAAATAAACTAATCATTGGGTTTCCACATAGGTGAAAATATAGATATGGAAGAGAAATCTAACCATCATGTTCTGATGGAGAAGGGTAGAGAACATGGCTATGGAAAATCCAGAAATCACAAAGCCATAAATTTGTGACGATCTAAGGTACCATCTGATTCATCAGATATAAGAGCACTAGGACAACATTTTTGGTTTTCAAGATCATTTCCCTAAAGTTGATGAAATTGGAATTAGAAGAAATACTTACTTTATTTTGGTACAATATCATTGTTGTTTGTGCCTTGAATATTTTCCACTTCATCTCTTAAAGAAATGAAGTTGAATTTGTTATTCGTGAAGTTTTAGAAGATCATGTGATAGAATGACCGATCATTCCATCTGTCTCAAACAAAAGGTTAGAAAAAGTTATCAAATATACATATGTCCATCTATGGTGAGGTTAATCGTATACGATTCCAAAAATGAACTTATACTTCATATATCATACCGCGTAATAAAATAAAACTAGTTTCTACTAACCAAGGACTTCCTGTTGGCCAGTGGTAGGTGATAAAGGTCAGTCGCACTTTGGTTGTGGGTTCGATTCCCACAGCCTTGTTCGACGCGATGGGCTGTTTCCCGTCCTGCAGGTTGTCCTTTTTCTAAAGCTATATTACTATAACATCCCATCAATAATATCGAAAAAAGTTCTATCCTAACTTATGTCCAACATAATCCATTCCAATCTTTAGGCTTATCCATAATACTGCAGTCCCCTCTCATAATATAGTGAAAACGATTACCAGAGATTTAATACCATCGTTGATCCCCATATATCATAAGATATGTCTTGTTGGTCACATTCCAAACATTCAAAGGCATTAATCATGTATTCTCTTGAAAAATGAATACCCATTGAACCTTAGTGAAAACATGAATGCAGTTAAAAGTTAACACTTTCCACATACCAAAATCCTCAAAATTCTATATACTCAAACCATGATATCACTTAGTCCTTATATCAATCATTAGCTCATGAATACTGTCAAACATTTCAATTTTTCCTTATCCCTTCATTATGCGCATATCATCTTTTTTCCAAAAATATCTCAATCACTTTACATGGTTACCGTACCATAAAATTATTGAAAACCACAATAGACCAATACATAAATATTCCAATATTCCACGATACTATATACAACATTATTTTGGAATCCCATTACATAAACACTTAATCATTCCACCACATCGTTGTCATATTCAACATCTCCAATGGTGATCGCATGTCACTTCCCTTTGTCCTTTGCCTTAAGTGGTTTCTCATGTCGATCATCACTAACCCTTGGATTAAGGAATTTATTAGCATAATGCCCCATTCCCTTGCACTTGAAGCATTGAAGTGTAGTAGGTTAATTCTGTGTATCCCTTCCTTTGTTTGCATCATTAGACATCTTCTTCCCATCATTGCAGCATTCAAATGCCTGATGACCTTCCTTTCCACATTTGAAACATTTACTTGTACCTTTAAGACAATCTCCACCATGCTTCTTTCCACACTTTGAGCATAAGGAAACATTCATCTTCTTTTCACCAATATTCTGAGATTTCTCCTTGAACTCCATCTTTCGTTTCTTGTCAAAACTATGAGATGGATAAGTAACACCAACTTCCATTTCTATCTTGATAGCACAACGCACAATTTCTTCATAGCTACTGAAGTATCTTATAGCTAATGCCCTTCAAAGATTTGGTTTTAAGCCACTGAAGAATCGATTAACTTTACTTTCAGGTTGGATGATAAATCCAGATGCATACCTTGGAAGCCTTGTAAAATTCGCTTCGTATATACCAACAGATTCATCATCCTTTTGCTTTAGTTCAAGAAACTCCTTCTCCATCTTTGTTCAAAAAATATGAGGGAAGTACTTATTGAAAAATAAGTTCTTGAACTCGTCCCATTCCATGGACTCAATTTCATCTATTGTCCTCTTATTCTTGATAAGATTCCACCATTGATCAGCATCAACTTCCAAATGATACACTGCTAAGATGACTTTATCATGTTCAGAACATTGAAGAACTAAAAATATCTTTTCCGTAGTACTGATCCATTGTTCAGCAGCAAGTGGATTAGAAGACCCACTGAAAGAAGGTGGATGTTGCCTCATGAAGGACTCAATAGAATATTGTTCCCTTCTCTACTCATTTGGAAGTCCAGAATGATTCATAGCTTGTGTAAGTATAGAAATAAGATTTTTCACTCCATCTCCCATAACATTTGTTTGTTTAGGAGGACAATCATGGCATTGTCCATTGCATTGATCAACACGGTTCCTTCGGGTTCCAGCCATCGTCTAAAACCCAAAAATAATAGTGTGAGAGGCAAAAATCACGCAAGGGAAAACAATATAATAAAGGTGGAGTAACTTCAATATCTAACATCTTGGGTTACCATAATTATAGTACTATAACCTAAACGTATACTTAACCTTAGGGACATCCCTATACATACCTTAGAAATGTCTCTAGGGATCTCACTAAAGTTCTCGCATCCTAGTTTCCAAAGGTTGACTAAACCTTTCCTCTGATACCAACTATAGAGACCCTAAGCTTGGCGTACATGGACATTACATTACTTTTGAGAAATACTTAGTACATAACAAAAACACACACACAAGGACCGTAATAGTTTAGTGTCTTTGGAAACTCAGAACGTAATCTTCTAATCATGGTGAAAGATCTTCAACATCTCCCATAAAGATCTTCCTTTTTTCTCTTACCTCAAACCTTTATTTATATACTGGGGAAAAGAAAACATAAAAGGGTGAGCTCAAATGCTCATTAAGGGTAAACAAAACAAAAATCAATCACATCATATTCATAAGAACATAACATTTTTGAAATCTTAACCTGCAAAATAAATCTTAATTTCATAACATGGGATAAATCATAGTAGTGAAATGTAATCCCAATAATCATAACTTAAAACATGAAACTTTGTGCCATACACACATAATCATAGAGAATCATTTCTTATTAGTCAAGACTCATTTCCAAGACTATCTTAGTGGACAAAGTCCATTTCTGAGCCGAGTCACCCCCGTTTCAGTCCTGTTTCACTGAACCGGTTTAACCTACCGTTCCGGCCTTGTATATCTCATGAGATATAAAATCTTTACCCAATGAATTGGAGGTAGATATAGGTCCCACCCATCTCATAATGATACCATTCTTATGTGTGCCACAAAATCATAAATCATACATTATTGCATAACCCATGTAATAAAAAAAATGGGAATCTTAAACATCGTGACATCATAAAACAATTCATATAAGGTAAAGGAATTCATAAAAATATTTCCATCACAACATAATAAAATCCATGTGGGATAGAAATATAACCCTATATTATCTTAGATGGAAAATAATTTTGATAACACTCTTGAACTCCATTCTTGAGGAAAATATCCTTTCTACTTCAAAAACATTTTTTCCTTTCTTAACATGTCATACAATTTTAAACTAAAAGAAGTTGATTAAAAATAAGCTTGAAACTTGTAAAGGAATATTCTTGGAAATAATGTTTTAAAAATCCATTCATTCCGTATAAGTTAAAAAAAATTATTCTCGTACTTTTGTTGGAAAAGTCAAAAAGTACCTCGTACGAAAAATGACAAAAGATTCCTTTCATATCTTTTACTAAAAACTCACCGAAGGGTAAAATTGGATTTAAACAATTGTAGGTGGATGGAAACAATATTACATATTGTGTAAACATGTATGTGGATGATAAAATACACCCCAGTAAATACCAACGTACAAACAATCTCGGATAAAATGAGATTGTGATATTTTCCCTTACCTTAGGTCCGATTTGCTTCGTAAGTGTCCGAACCTCCTGTATAATGATTTAAATAATTTTATTGACTTATTCGAGAATCATACTCATTGTTATGATATTATATATGGTTCACTTATGACTTTATATTACCTGTTCTTTTGTAAATTCCATGTTAAAGAGCGTTTTGGGTAAAATCGTTTCATTTGTCATCCGTGTTTTGACTTGTAATTATTCGTATGATTACTTAGATCATGATTAATTAATTCCAGAATATAAAACATGATTTATATATAATATATATTCAGATTATACATATATATAATAGATCAGTAAATGGAAAGAAATACACCGTTAATGGAGACGGTAGGCCGTACGTACGCATGAACGCTGTTTTCGTTTCCTTATTGAGTTGAATGGAATTAAGTAGATGAAATAAATATATATATAAATAAATCCAGTACCATTTTTATGCCATATATTTCATGATTACTTATTATATATACTTTATAATCATTAATGAATGGTTAACGTGGAGAATGAATCTCATCACGTCGTGGAGACGGTAGTCCGTACGTACGCACGAGCGATGATATCGTTCTCATGATCATGGAATTGTATTGGAGTGTATGTATAGTTTTTCAGAATTAATATCACTTTACAATAATCATATATAGTAATTATTTACACCATTATACCCTTCCAAGTAAGGTGGTGGTGGAAAATAGATTACACCACGGCGTGAAGACGGTATTCTGTAAGTACGCACGTGCGGTGATTTCGTTTTCCGTAGGATGGATAGATAGTGAAATAGGATTGTTTCATAATTATAATAACATATCAGTATATTTTTGATACTGATTTTATTACTTCATAATGAAACAACCTAAGAAGAAGAAGTGGAAGAAGAAATAAAGTTGAAAGAATCGGTAACGGACATTACCTCTTCTTTGAAGCGCCTCTTTGAGTCCTCCTCTTAGGGCACTAAAATTGGTCTTTGAAAAATACCAGGAACTCTAGTATGTTTCTAGGGAAGTGGAGAAGATAATTTGGCAGGGGTTGGCCGAGCTTGAAGGCTCAAAGTGGTGTGAGGAAGAGAGGGAGGAGGTGCCCTTTTATAAGGGAGGAGAGGGGCACCTTTGGAATAACTAAAAATATTATTTTATTATAAAGCCAAATTCGGTTTTAAATAGCTCCAAATTGATTTATTTCGAAGATAAGGAGGGTATGGGTCAAAATACTCTCATCCAATATAATTTAGACAAGTTTAGGTTCCTATTTTAACCTTATCATTTAGATTTAACATTAAGTTAAATAATTTTACTTTTACCGTGTCTTCTTGTGTTCTTACACTATAAGGTTAATAAACTTACTATAACAAGCCAAACGAACCCCGAGTTGTTTATTATTAATATATATAACCTTATATAATTCATTTGGCCGAACCTTAGATTTTTAGGAATAAATTAACAATTAATAATATAATATTTGTTTTAAAAACTATTTTATGTCAATTTTGACACTATTTAGTAATTAATTTTTGTGAAAATCATAACAGAATGATTAGTTCTAAAAAAGTTAATTAAATCAACACTATCATGTCATATTAACCTATAAAATTATTTTAATTCATAAAAAGTCTCAAAATAGATTTATTTGGGTATTTATAACATCAATTATGTCAATATTTCATTATTAAGATAATTACTGCATCATCATTGTGTCATAAATAAATTAACTTATTTAAAGTCTAAAAATTACAAATAAAATATAATTATGTAGGAAATCGTTTTAGCATTATAATGAATATTTATAGTCGAATTTATATTATTTATAACCCTATATTAAAAATGATATACTTATTAAACTTTGATTTTAACTATTTTAACCCTTCTTTAAATAAATTAATAATAAATGTCCTAATCTAATCCAAGTGGGCCTAAATGGTCATATTTTATTCCTAAGGTTGTTTTTGGTCGAATTACACTTATCCAATAGAATTAGGACATGTGTTAGGGTAATAATAATATCATTTTTATCCTTAATTACCCTATTTACTTTTAACCGTGGTAAAAAAAAGTAAAAAGTTACTATTCACCAAAAATTATTTTCATCTCATTGAATCACATTTAACTTACTGACATCAACCATGTCTCTCGGATTTTTTAAATTCCACTCACAGAAGCGATAAAATTAGGTTTTATGAAAAATTCATTTTTTTTAACTACCACTTAGTGGTTTCACTATTCATCAAAAAATGAAAGTTTCCAGAAAAATAACAAAAATTATGCCTAATCTATATTTGATATTATGAACTCAAAAATGATTTCTATTTTACTAAATTCAAAACATATCAGTTGCATTAATTTGTTTAAAAATTAATTCTCGTCGTCAAAACAAATTGCGTTTTCTTAAGAGATAATAACTATCAAAAGATTGACTCTTGTTTATGCCTGGTTTAAATGTGAAATTACATCCAATGACCAACATTGTATTAAATTGTAAAAATATATTCTAAATATACTTTAAACCCACTAAAATTAATAATTTATCACTATTAATTATTTCGATTAAAAAGGTTGTTTTTAATTAAAATTTTGTAATTTTCACTATTCATCAGAAAATGAAAGTTATCCGAAAAGTACCAAAAATTCACCCTAAGATAATTTCGATATTCCGAATCCAAAAATGAAGTCAATTTTGAAAAATAAAATTTACAAAATTTCAAAAAGTGGTTATTACTATTCATAATGGCTAGTTTTAATAATATTTTAATAGCATATCGTTGTTTAGTGAATCTCGGTATTGCGTACTACACACGCTATCGAAGAAGGTTGCAATTGCGTGTAATGCAAGGCAAGTCAAGGATGCGTGTTGTGCAAGCTCATTTTGATGTATCATACAACACAAGACATTAATGAAATTAAAAAGAATATTTTTCATAAAATCTCAGGGTGTTACATTCTACCCCCCTTAAAATGAATTTCGCCCTCAAAATTCGTCGGGGTTATAAATGGTTTACTATTCGAAAGTTTCTCTGATAGAAACCCACATCGTAAAAAGGAATACCAAAACCAATCTTTAAAAACAAAAGTATGAAACGTAACGGTTACCCAAATAAACTAATCACTGGGTTTCCACATAGGTGAAAATATGGATATGGAAGAGAAATCAAACCATCATGTTATGATGGAGAGTGGTAGAGAACATGGCTATGAAAAAGCCAGCAATCAAAAAGCCATAAATTTGTGATGATCTAAGGTACCATCTGATTCATCAGATATAAGAGCACTAGGACAACATTTTTGGTTTTCAAGATCATTTCCCTAAAGTTGATGAAATTGGAATTAGAAGAAATACTTACTTTATTTTGGTACAATATCATTGTTGTTTGTGCCTTGAACAATTTCCACTTCATCTCTTAAAGAAATGAAGTTGAATTTGTTATTCGTGAAGTGTTAGAAGATCATGTGATAGAATGACGGGCCATTCCATCTGTCTCAAACAAAAGGTTAGCAAAAGTTATCAAATATGCATAAGTCCATCTATGGTGAGGTTAATCGTATACGATTCCAAAAATGAACTTATACTTCATATATCATACCGCGTAATAAAATAAAACTAGTTTCTACTAACCAGGGACTTTCTGTTAGCCAGTGGTAGGTGATAAAGGCCAGTCGCACTTTGGTTGTGGGTTCGATTCCCACAGCCTTGTCCGATGCGATGGGCTATCGCCCGTCCTGCAGGTTGTCCTTTTTCTAAAGCTATATTACTATAACATCCCATCAATAATATCGAAAAAAGTTCTATCCTAATTTATGTACAACATAATCCATTCCAATCTTTAGGCTTATCCATAATACTGTAGTCCACTCTCATAATATAGTGAAAATGATTACCAGAGATTTAATACCATCGTTGATCCCCATATATCATAAGATATGTCTTGTTGGTCACATTCCAAACATTCAAAGGCCTTAATCATGTATTCTCTTGAAAAATGAATACCCATTGAACCTTAGTGAAAACATGAATGCAGTTAAAAGTTAACACTTTCCACATACCAAAATCCTCAAAATTCTATATACTCAAACCATGATATCACTTAGTCCTTATATCAATCATGAGCTCATGAATACTGTCAAACATTTCATTTTTCCTTATCCCTTCATTATGCGCATATCATATTTTTTCCAAAAAAATCTCAATCACTTTACATGGTTACCGGTACCATAAAATTATTGAAAACCACAATAGACCAATACATAAATATTCTAATATTCCATGATACTATATACAACATTATTTTGGAATCCCATTACATAAACAATTAATCATTCCACCACATCGTTGTCATATTCAACATTGCCAATGGAGATCGCATGTGACTTCCCTTTGTCCTTTTTCTTAAGTGGTTTCTCATGTCGACCATCACTAACCCTTGGATTAGGGCATTTATTAGCATAATGCCCCATTTCCTTGCACTTGAAGCATTGAAGTGTAGTAGGTTCATTCTGTGTATCCCTTCCTTTCTTTGCATCATTAGACATCTTCTTCCCATCATTGCGGCATTCAAATTCCCGATGACCTTCCTTTCCACATTTGAAACATTTACTTGTCCCTTTAAGACAATCTCCACCATGCTTCTTTCCACACTTTGAGCATAAGGAAAAATTCATCTTTTTTTCACCATTATTCTGAGATTTCTCCTTAAACTCCATCTTTCGTTTCTTGTCAAAACTATGAGATGGATAAGTAACACCAACTTCCATTTCTACCTTGATAGCATAACGCACAATTTCTTCATAGCTACTAAAGTCTCTTATAGCTAATTCCCTTCGAAGATTTGGTTTTAAGCCACTGAATAATCGATCAACTTTACTTTCAGGTTGGATGATAAATCCAGATGCATACCATGCAAGCCTTGTAAAATTCTCTTCGTATATACCAACAGATTCATCATCCATTTTCTTTAGTTCAAGAAACTCCTTCTCCATCTTTGTTCAAAGAATACGAGGGAAGTACTTATTGAAAAATAAGTTCTTGAACTCGTCCCATTCCATGGACTCAATTTCATCTTTTGTCCTTGTATTCTTGATAAGATTCCACCATTGATCAGCATCACCTTCCAAACGATACACTGCTAAGATGACTTTATCATGTTCATAACGTTGAAGAACTAAAAATATATTTTCAGTAGTACTGATCCATTGTTCAGCAGCAATTGGATCATAAGACCCACTGAAAGAAGGTGGATGTTGCCTCATGAAGGAATCAATAGAATATTGTTCCCTTCTCTGCTCATTTGGAAGTCCAGAATGATTCATAGCTTGTGTAAGTATAGCAATAAGATTTTTCACTCCATCTCCCATAACATTTGTTTGTTCAGGAGGACAATCATTGCATTGTCCATTGTATTGATCAACACGGTTCCTTCGGGTTCCAGCCATCGTCTAAAACCCAAAAAGAATAGTGTGAGAGGAAAAAATCACGCAAGGTAAAACAATATAATAAAGGGGGACTAACTTCAATATCTAACATCTTGGGTTACCCTAATTCTAGTACTATAACCTATACTTATACTTAACCTTAGGGACATCCCTAGACATACCTTAAAAATATCTCTAGGGATCTCACTAAAGTTCTCGCATCCTAGTTTCCAAAGGCTGACTAAACCTTTCCTCTGATACCATCTGTAGAGACCCTAAGCTTGGCGTACATGGACATTACATTACTTTTTTGGAATACTTAGTACATAACAAAAACACACACACAATGACCGTAATAGTTTAGCGTCTTTGGAAACTCGGAACGTAATATTCTAATCATGGTGAAAGATCTTCAACATCTCCCATAAAGATCTTCCCTTTTTTTCTTACCTAAAACCTTTCTTTATATCCTGGGGAAAAGAAAACATAAAAGGGTGAGCTCAAATGCTCAGTAAGTGTAAACAAAACAAAAATCAATCACATCATATTCATAAGAACATAACATTTTTGAAATCTTAACCTGCAAAAGAAATCCTAACTTCATAACATGGGATAAATCATAGTAGTGAAGTGTAATCCCAATAATCATAACTTAAAACATGAAACTTTGTGGCATACAGACATAATCATAGAGAATCATTTCTTATTAGTCAAGACTCATTTCCAAGACTATCTTAGTGGACAGAGTCCATTTCTGAGCCGATTCACCCTCGTTTTAGTCCTGTTTCACTGAACCGGTTTAACCTACCATTCCAGCCATGTCTATCTCATGAGATATAAAATCTTTACCCAATGCATTGGAGGGAGATATAGGTCCCTCCCATCTCATAATGATACCATTATTATGTGTTCCACAAAATCATAAATCATACATCATTGCATAACCCATGTAATAAAAAAAATGGGAATCTTAAACATTGTGACATCATAAAACAATTCATATAAGGTAAAAGAATTCATAAAAATATTTCCATCACAACATAATAAAATCCATTTAATAATAGGGATATAAATAGAACCCTATATTATCTTAGATGGAAAATAATTTTGATAAAACTCTTGAACTCCATACTTGAGGAAAATATCCTTTCTACTTCAAATTTTTTTTCCTTTCTTAACATGTCATACAATTTTAAACTAAAAGAAGTTGATTAAAAATAAACTTGAAACTTGTAAAGGAAGATTCTTGGAAATAATTTTTTAAAAATTCATTCATTCCGTATAAGTTAAAAAAACATTATTCTCGTACTTTTGTCGGAAAAGTCAAAAAGTACCTCGTACGAAAAATGACAAAATATTCCTTTCATATCTTTTACTAAAAACTCACCGAAGTGTAAAATTGGATTTAAACAATTGTAGGTGGATGGAAACAATATTACATATTGAGTAAAAATGGATGTGGATGATAAAATACATCCTAGTAAATACCAACGTATAAACAATCTCGGATAAAATGAGATTGTGATATTTTCCCTTACCTTAGGTCTGATTTTCTTCGTAAGTGTCCGAACCTCCTGTATAATGATTTAAATAATGTCATTGACTTATTCCAGAATCATACTCATTGTTATGATATTATATATGGTTCACTTATGACTTTATATTACCCGTTCTTTGGTAAATTTCATGTTAAAGAGCGTTTTGGGTAAAATCGTTTCATTTGTCGTCCGTGTTTTGACTTGTAATTATTCATATGATTACTTAGATCATGATTACTTAATTACAGAATATAAAACATGGTTTATATATAATATATATTCAGAATATACATATATATAATAGATCCGTAAATGGAAAGAAATGCACCGTTCATGGAGACGGTTGGTCGTACGTACGCATGAACGCTGTTTTCGTTTCCTTATTGAGTTGAATGGAATTAAGTAGATGAAATAAATATATATACATATAATTACAGTACCATTATTATTTCATATATTTCATGATTACTTATTATATATACTTTATAATCATTCATGAATGGTTAACGTGGAGAATGAATCTCATCGCGTCGTGGAGACGGTAGTCCGTACGTACGCAGGAGCGATGATATCGTTCTCATGATCATGGAATTGTATTGGAGTGTATGTATACTATTTAATAATTAATATCACTTTACAATAATAATATATAGTTATTATGTACACCATTATACCCATCCAAGTAAGGTGGTGGTGGAAAATAGATTACACCACGGCGTGGAGACGGTATTACGTACGTACGCACGCGCGGTGATTTATTTTTCCGTAGGATGGATAGATGGTGAAATAGGGTTGTTTCATAATTATAATAACATATCATTATATGAGTGATACTGATGTTATTACTTCATAATGAAACAACCTAAGAAGTATAAGTGGAAGAAGAAATAAAGTTGAAAGAATCGGTAACGGACATTACCTCTTCTTTGAAGCGCCTCTTTGAGTCATCCTCTTAGGGCATTAAAATTGGTCTTTGAAGAAGACCAGGACCTCTAGGATGTTTCTAGGGAAGTGGAGAAGAGAATTTGGCAGGGTTTGGCCGATCTTGAAGGCTCAAAGTGGTGTGAGGAAGAGAGGGAGGAGGTGCCCTTTTATAAGGGAGGAGAGAGGCACCTTTGGAATAACTAAAAATATTATTTTATTATAAAGCCAAATTCGGTTTTAAATAGCTCCAAATTGATTTATTTCAAAGCTAAGGTGGGGATGGGTCGAAATCCTCTCATCCAATAGAATTTATACAAGTTTAGGTTCGTATTTGAACCTTATCATTTAGATTTAAAATTAAGTTAAATCGTTTTACTTTTACCGTGTCTTCTTGTGTTCTTACACTATAAGGTTAATAAACTTACTATAACAAGCCAAACGAACCCCAAGTTGTTTATTATTAATATATATAACCTTATCTAATTCATTTGGCCGAACCGTATATTTTTAGGAATAAAATAACAATTAATAATATAATATTTGTTTTAAAAACTATTTTATGTCAATTTTGACACTATTTAGTAATTGATTTTTGTGAAAATCATAACAGAATGATTAGTTCGAAAACAGTTAATTAAATCAACACTAACATGTCATATTAACCTATAAAATTAGTGTAATTCATAAAACGTCTCAAATTACATTTATTTGGGTATTTATAACATCAATTATGTCAATATTTCATTATTAAGATAATTACTGCATCATCATTGTGTCATAAATAAATTAACTTATTTAAAGTCTAAAAATTACAAATAAAATATGATTATGTAGGAAATAGTTTTAGCTTTATAATTAATATTTATAGTCGAATTTATCTTATGTATAACCCTATATTAAAAATGATATACTTATTAAACTTTGATTTTAACTATTTTAACCCTTCTTTAAATAAATTAATAATAAATGTCCTAATCTAATCCAAGTAGGCCTAAATGGTCATATTTTATTCCTAAGTTTGTTTTTGGTCTAATTACACTTATCCAATAGAATTAGGACATGTTTTAGGGTAATAATAATATCATTTTTACCCTTAATTACCCTATTTACTTTTAACCTGGTAAAAAAAAGTAAAAAGTTATTATTCACCAAAAATTATTTTCATCTCATTGAACCACATTTTACTTACTGACATCAACCGTATCTCTCGAATTTTTGAAATTCCACTCACAGAAGTGGTAAAATTAGGTTTTATGAAAAATTCATTTTTTTAACTACCACTTAGTGGTTTCACTATTTATCAAAAAATGAAAGTTTCCAGAAAAATACCAAAAATTATGCCTAAGCTATATTTGATATTATGAACTCAAAAATGATGTCTATTTTACCAAATTCAAAACATATCAGTTGCATTAATTAATTTAAAAATTAATTTCCGTCGTCAAAACAAATAGCGTTTTCTTAAGAGATAATAATTATCAAAAGATTGACACTTGTTTATGCCTGGTTTAAATGTGAAATTACATCCAATGACCAATATTATATTAAATTGTAAAAATATATTCTAAATATACTTTAAACCCACTATAATTAATAATTTATCACTATTAATTATTTCGATTAAAAAGGTTGTTTTTAATTAAAATTTAGTAATTTTCACTATTCATCAGAAAATGAAAGTTATCCGAAAAGTACCAAAATTTCACCCTAAGATAATTTCGATATTCCGAATCCAAAAATGAAGTCCATTTTGAAAAATAAAAATTACAAAATTTCAAAAAGTGGTTATTAATACTCATAACGGCTAGTTTTAATAATATTTTAATAGCATATCGTTGTTTAGTGAATCTCGGTATTGCGTACTACACACGCTATCGAGGAAGGTCACGATTGCGTGTAATGCAAGGCAAGTCAAGGATGCGTTTTGTGCAAGCTCCTTTTGGTGTAGCATACAACACAAGACATTAATGAAATTAAAAAGAATATTTTTCATAAAATCTTGGGGGTGTTACAGGCCGGTTGATTCGGAGTACGAAAAAATCGAATTACATGCCGTGTACTTTATTTTTTTTCATTAAATGGACCGGGGTCACACCTAACCCCCAAAATCATCTTCTTCTCCAAATTTCGTTCACCCGAAAGCGACCGTACGACCGAATCTTCTTTGAGATTCGGCCTCGTCGTCCGTTCTCCGATTTTAGCACGGTCGATTGCGTTGGAATCACAGCGGTGAGTTCTTCCTTCTGATTTAGCCTTGTTTCATGATTCCTCCTCATTTCCAAGTTATCATGGGATGAATGTTTTGTGCGTTTTCTCAGATCTATGTTGTTCTTAGAGTAACCTGTCATCGTGGCTCACATATATCGATCTCCTCAGATCGAGGTAGGTGGTTTGTGCCTTTCTGTGGAAAGTTGATGAATATTATGTGCAAATTCCACCAATACTCCTGAACGGGGTATTGCGTGTTTCCTGTTTTTCCCCTTCTATTTGTCTACTTTGTTTTTTGCTTTAGTAGAGGTTATTTCTTGTGATTAGAGTAATTTATTTTGTACTCAGATTGCTTTTCCACGCTTGTTTTTCCTGTTGGGCGTTTTTATAGTTTCCATGCCTAGTTGTAGGATAGCGGAACTGTTGTTTTGTTATTGTTGTTGAGCCGTAGAATGATAGCCAAGTAGTTCTTGAGGTTTACTTGGATGATATACACGTGCTGAGCATGTTTAGTTATACTCAGGACTATGAGAACCTAGAGTAGTAGACCAAATGGAGAATTGACGGAAGGGCTTCTCCAGAGTGTTTTTTAATTACGATGTGAGACTATCGGGGTAATTGACGTTGAGTGCTTCCCCAGAGAGTCTGTAGGTCCTTTACATAGGACACATGGGGAATTGATGTTGAGTGCTTCCCCAGAGATCCTTTATCACGATAAGAGACTATAGGGGGAATTGACGGTGAGTGCTTCCACAGAGAGTCTGCTTAATTATGTTGCTGAACCAGAGGGGTGAGACTGTGTGTGCCTCCCAGAGGGTTGCTAGTACTATAGGTTGAACCATAGGGGTTAGGATGTGAGAGCTACCCAGAGGGTTACCTGTTTTCTTTTGTTGCTAACTGCTTACTTGTGTGCTTTACTTGTTAGAACTGTGGATTGTAGCTGCTTGTGCTTTCCTGTTTACTGCTTCTTGTATATTTACCACCATGTATTCATTTGACTGTAAGGAAAAAATCTTTGGGTGATTTCCTACTGGGATTGTATGTCACACCCTGTTTGGGCCATGCTTTTGGGCCCAAGCAGACTATGTTGCTGCAGGTATAGACAAGGGAAAGCGCCCTTCTACTTCAGGATCTTGATTGCACCAGGAGCTGGGGAGCATGGGACCGAGCTGTGGATCGTGATGCTGAGGACCTTACTTTGTTTTCTTTTGCACTTGGTTTCAGTTGTATTTCAGCATGTTGTTGTGTTTGTTTTTTTCCTTAGATACTTGTACCTGCTGCATCATTTTCATCATAGTTATATATCTACATTGCTTCCACTGTTTGGTTTTTGTTGTTAGGCATGTTGTTTACTGCTTCCGCTGTTTATTGTTGTTTTCTTACCTTGTATACCTTATCGAATGAGGGCATAGTTTCCACACCGACTCACCAAGGCCCTCACTGCTAGTCGGCGTCCTCTGGTGTTTGTGGAAACGCGCTTGAGGTTATGTGGCGAACCGGGTACGGGGCACCAGTGGAGGGGCTCCGGACTCAGGTTGTTACAAAGTGGTATCAGAGGTGTTCTTTTCTCTTGCCTTACTATTTGGAGACTTTATCCAGGGATAGGACGGATTCGGTACTTGGTATTAAGTTGTCCCCAGTAGTAGCTAACCCGTGTACAGGGAAAAGCCATACTACCTCGTTAATTGCAGTTTTCTGGTTTTGATATTTTATGGTTGGTATGTTTTCACCTAGAGTGATTCGTATGACTTGTGCAGTTATTATTTTGATATTTCGGTTCTATTTCTTTCGCAACCCAATGAGATGAGGGTATGTCATATCATGCATCATATATGCACTTGTATAAATCACATGTCATGCATTCTTGCCATGCCATCTAGGGTGCATTAGCGATTGCATGCTGTTGTGATAGGCTCTATGTAGATTATGCATGTTGTTGTGATAGATTCTTGGTAGATTCTCTACTGTTGTGTTAGAAAATTTTTGTTTTGTTCCTTGCATAAAATGAATGCCAAATTTTGGTTCTTGAGGTGTTATGGGCCCTCCCAGATCAGAATTTGGCATCTTCTCTCTTGTTTTTAGTGTTTCTGGAATTCTGCACAGATTCTGAGCTACTGCCCAGAAAAACCCAGAATACACGGCGTGTACTTTCCGGGAACATGCCGTGTAGTTTTCAGGCCGTGTCATTGACCGTGTGAGCAGAACACTGTGTCATGAAAGTAACTTTGGGAACACACCATGTACGCTAGCTACACGCCGTGTAAGTTCGGAGCCGTGTACCCGGCTGTGTCACCAACAACACGGGTCGGGGAAGCTCAGGTAGAACACGCTGTGTCTATAGGGAACATGCCGTGTAGTCTTGTCCAGGTACCCGGGCGTGTCAGGAACAACACGGGTCGGTGTTACCTTCCTTTCCACACACCGTGTTTGTTCGGAACACATCGTGTAGTCTTGCCCAGGTACCCGACCATGTCACGAACAACACGGGATGGTGTCACCTTCACCTATACACACCGTTCTTGTTCGGATCACGCCGTGTATATGGCCGTGTACTCAAAAACACGGACCGCCGAAGCCTTGTCTAGTGCACACCGTGTTTGTTTCGAACACGCCGTGTAGTCTCGAGTTAATTCAGACCGTGTGGGTTAGCCGTGTAAGGAGACACGGGCAGGGGAATAGTTTTCAAGTACACTCCGTGTGTGGGTTCAACACGCCGTGTAGTTTGAAGTGTACACGACTTATAGGGAAGAAGTACACGACCATGTTAGTGGTTTAAGAAGACACGCCGTGTAGTTTCATACATGCCGTGTAGTCATGTTTTACAATATTGTGTGTTTTCTTCCCCTGTTTCCATTTAGTACTCTTGTGTTATTTTTCCTTGTTTTCCTGATCTAAGGTGTGCTTTTGATCTTTCAGAGCTATGCCTTTGAGATGTCCTCTGGTCATACGTATGTCGTCAGGCAGTGATCAGACGCCAGACATGGATGATCAGGGGCTTCTTGCCGATCCTCCAGTCGAGCCAGCCTTGGCATCGGCTGTTATACTAGTTGCGGGCGCTGATGCGCAGTTCAGGGAGGGATTCATAAGGATGATGCAGGCCTTCCAGGGAGCACCACCTCCTACCTCGTCTATGGAAGACCTAACATGGGTTTTCCAGCAGCATCCTCCTCCCACGTTCTCGGGGGAGGGAGGACCTCAGACTGTAGAGTCATGGCTGGAAGCCATGCTGACTATCTTCGAGCATCTGGAGACGCCTCCAAAGAGGCGGGTCAATCTCGCCACCTACATGCTCTGAGACTCCTCCAAGAGGTGGTGGGGCGTGGTCTCACAGGTGGGTCAACAGCAGGATATGACTTGGGAGGAGTTCCAGCGCGTGTTCTACGACTACTTCTACCCGGAGACCCTGAGGGCCGATCGAGCCCGGGAGTTCATGAGCATAGAGTAGGGTACTCTATATGTCATGGATTATTCCTCTCGTTTCACTGAGCTTCAGTGGTTTACACCCCTTCGAGATGGGAGTGGGGTGTTCTTGGCGAGGAAGTTTGAGGATGGACTCAGGCGGAAGATCCGCTCACAGGTGAACATCTTCCAGCTGACTTCCATTACTTCCATCTTCACCCAGGCACTAATTGCGGAGCACAATATGAGAGACTCTGGAGCTGCAAGTCATGGCGGTTCTGCTTCCAGAGCTAGCTTTCCTCCAGATGATAGCAAGAAGCGTCGTAGGGAGCCTACACGCAGTGATTTGAGGAACGAGACACATCATCAGGCAGCCAGGTGACGTGCTATCCGTGTGGCCGGACAGGTCACATGAGGCCGCAGTGCCAGAGGTACCCTGTGGAGTGCCGATCTTGCGGCAAGATGGGTCACCTTCAGCGTTTCTTCCAGGTTTTCTCACCAGCAGCTAGTGACTGGGGTTCTTCCATGACACCTCGTTCAGGAGCAGCCCCACCAGTTTCTCACCAGTCGGGAAACTGGAGTTCCTCTGGCTATTCGGGCCGAGGTGGAGTTCGTGGCAGTCATCCACCAGTTCCTCAGCTACATCAAGGAGGTTCAGCTCAGAGTGGTCATCCAGGGGCGCAAGGCCGTAGCACAGGCCAGTCTTTCGCCATGGATCAGACTTATAATGAGCAGGATCCCGACCCTTCTACTGTTCGAGGTACAATTTTAGTAGCCTCAGTTTTATCTTCAGCCCTTTTTGATACTGGTGCTACGCATATCTTTATCTCTATTGCTGTTGTGGAGAGACTTGGGCTCTGCATCTTTTATTCTTCCGACTCGTTGACACTAGGCACACCGTTGGGAATGAGGACATCTAGTGTACGCCAATGTAGAGAGTGCCCTCTCGAGGTGTCAGGGTATCACTTCTTATGGGATCTCTATGTCCTAGAGATGACAGGCTATGATGTCATTCTCAGCATGGACTAGTTGATTCCCTTCCAGGTAGTTGTTGACTGTTATCGTTGTAGAGTTAGTTTCATCTCACCGGAGGATGAATCTTTTTTTCATAGAGGTGAATGCGACTTTTGGGCGAGTCGGGTGGGACTTGATCATCTTGGTCTAGGAGGGGTGACATCCCAGATTTATAGTCTCTATCTGGATGATCAGGGGACTCCACAGTTGGACTTTCTTCCAGTAGTGGATCGCTTCACGGATGTCTTTCCAGAGGACTTTTTGGGTTTTCCTACGGAGCGTGAGGTAGAATTCTCTATTGAGATCGTGCCAAGAGTGGCACCAGTGTCCATTCCTTCCTATAGGATGGCCACACCTGAGTTGCAAGAGCTCAAGAAGTAGTTGTAAGAGCTACAAGCTAAGGCATTCATCCAACCCAGTACTTCTCCTTGGGGTTCGACTGTTCGGTTTGCGAAGAAGGAAAACGGTACCCTTCGGCTTTGTGTGGATTATCAGAAGCTGAACCAGTTGACGATCAAGAATTGATATCCCTTACCATGGATTGATGATGTTTTCAATCAGCTTCGAGGAGCCTGGGTGTTCTCAAAGATCAACTTGAGGTCCGGTTATCATCATTTTCACATTAGACCATCAGATATACCTCTGACAGCCTTTAGGAGCAGGTACAGTCTTTACGAGTATACAGTCATGCCCTTCGGACTCACGAACTCACCTACAGTTTTCATGGCACTGATGAACCGAGTGTTCCATCCTTACTTGGAATCCTTCGTCGTGGTCTTCGTGGACGATATGTTGGTGTACTCTCACACTTGACACGACCATGCCACACATCTTGAGATCGTTCTGAGTACAATGAGAGAGTATCGTCTTTATGCTAAACTCTCAAAGTGCCACTTCTAGATGGATCAGATTCACTTCTTGGGTCACGTCATCTCAGAGACAGGAGTATCTGTGGACCCCGAGAAAGTGAGGGTTGTAGTTTCCTGGGAGCAGCCGAAGAACATTTTTGAGGTACAGAGCTTCCTAGGGCTGGATGGATACTACAGATGCTTCATTCAGGACTTTTCTCATCTAGAATCTCCTTTGAAAGGTCTGACCAAGAAGGGGGTGAAGTTTTTATGGTCAGATTCTTGTGAGTCAGCCTTTCAGGAGCTGAAAGGGAGATTGACGTCAGCACTGATACTAGTCTTGCCAGAGCCAGGCAAGAGTTACACTATTTACTATGATTCTTTGGGTATCGGGATGGGAGCTGTGCTTATGCAGGGAGATAGAGTATTTGCATATGGGTCTCGGCAGCTGAGGTCACATGAGAGGAACTACCCTATGCACGATCTGGAGTTGGTAGCTGTTGTTCATGCCTTGCGCTGTTGGAGACACTATCTTCTGGGAGAGCACATTATAATCTTCACTGACCACAAGAGTCTCAAGTATATCTTCACTCAACGTAATCTGAATCTGAGGCAGTGCAGGTGGGTTGAGTATCTGCAGTCTTTTGACTTTGAGCTTGCCTATACGCCGGGAAAGGGCAACATCATGGAAGATGCATTGAGCAGGAGAACTCAGATTCAGGAAATTCAGGAGGCCAGTAGTGAGTGGAATCTAATGACTCTGTTCTCTAAGATGCATCTGGAGGTGCACGACAGATGAGGATAGAATTTTCTATCTTATGTAGTTGTTACCTCCATGCTACTTGATTGGGTACAGATGAGGAAGCTATAAGACTCAGAAGGCTTAGTCCTGTGGGAGAGTGTGTCGGGAGAGGACCCTCTTCCTGGATGGACAGTGGGCGAGGATGAGATCTTGCGTTTCTAGGGACGCATATGGGTACCAGAAGACATACGTGAGGAGCTGATGCGGGATTTCCATTCCTCTGTTTGGGCAGTTCATCCTGGCGTCACCAAGATGTATCAGGACCTTCATCGCCAGTACTGGTGGCTAGGTATGAAGAAGGATGTTTCTGGTTTTGTCATGCGGTGTTCTACTTGTCAGCAGGTGAAAGCAGAACATCATCAACCATCAGGCCTTTTACAGCAGCTACCCATTCCGGAGTGGAAGTGGAACGATGTTGCGATGGAATTCGTGACTGGGTTGATGAGGTCACTGCGAGGGAACGATGCTGTTTGGGTTGTCATCGACAAGCTTACGAAGGTTTCCCACTTCTTACCGATCAAGGAGGCCTTCAGCATCGATGATCTGGGACAACTTTACATCAGAGAGATCATTTGTCTGCATGGAGTTCCACGCTCTATTGTTTCAGACAGAGATGCACGCTTTACCTCTCGGTTCTGGTAGGGACTTCAGAAGGCCTTGGGTACACAGGTACTTTTGAGTACAACATACCATCCCCAGACTAATGGACAGTCCGAGCGCACGATCCAGGTGCTTGAGGATATGCTCTGATCTTGCATTCTAGACTTTGGAGGTTCTTGGGAGAAGCATATCCCTTTGGTGGAGTTCTCCTACAACAACAGTTTCCAGACGACCATTCAGATGGAGCCGTACGAGGCTTTTTACGGTAGGCCATGCCGATCACCCTTATGCTGGCTGGAGGTAGGAGAGGCCGTTTTCCTGGGACCTCATCTTGTTCAGGAGACTTCAGAGCCAATAGAGCTGATTCAGAAGAGGATGGATACAACACAATATCGACAGAAGTCTTATGCTAATCAGCGGAGACGACCTCTGGAGTTCGAGGTCGGTGATCAGGTTTTCCTGCATGTCGCACTGAGGTTGGGACACAAGAGGATTCAGAGACAGGGTAAGCTTTCACGGTAGTACGTTGGGCCGTTTGAGGTCTTGGAGAGAGTTGGGCCGGTCACCTATCGGTTGCAGCTACCTCAGAGGTATCGGGCCATGCACGACGTCTTCTATGTCTCTCAACTCTGACGTTATTTTTCAGAACCATCTCATGTATTTCAGCTCGAGGAAGTCAATATTGAAGCGGATGCATCATTCGAGGAGAATCCTATCCGGATTTTTGATCGCAGTACGAAGGTTCTCCGCGGGCGGTCTGTTCCTCTGGTACGGGTGCTATGGCAGCACGGGCGAGTACAGGATGAGACCTGGGAGAGGGAGGCCTATGTATGATCACAATGGCCGGAGCTGTTCAGGGTTTTTTCTTCTTCGTCTCGTTATGGAAATTCAGGGATGAATTTCTTTAAGGGGGGAAGTTTGTAAGAACCCAGATCTTGTTTTCAGGCACGTTTTCCCTTTTTCTGGAGTTTTTAAGAAAAATAAAATTTTTCATGAAATTTTCAAAGTACACGCCGTGTACTTTCTGAGTACACACCGTGTACTCTTTTCCGGCTCGAAGTCGTGTGCTGGCTGTGTCCAGGCCACACACACGGTGTGTAAGGCTGAGGTGGAGGCCGGTTAATTTGGAGTATGGAAAAATTGAAGTACATGCCGTGTACTCAAGAAGTACATGTCGTGTACTTTCTTTTTTTTCATTAAACGGACCAGGGTCGTACCTAACCCCCAAAATCATCTTCTTCTCCAGATTCCGTCCGCCCGGAAGCAACCGTACGACTGAATCTTCTCTGAGCTTCCGCCTCACCGTCCGTTCTCCGATTTGAGCACGGTCGATTGCGTTGGAATCATAGAGGTGAGTTCTTCTTTATGCTTTATCCTTGTTTCTTGATTCCTCCTCGTTTCCATGTTATCGTGGGATGAACGTTTTGTGCGTTTTCTTAGATCTACGTTGTTCTAAGAGGAATCTGTCGTCGTGGTTCACATATATCGATCTCCTCGGATCGAGGTAGGTAGTTTGTGCCTTTCTGTAGAATGTTGATGAATATTATGTGCAAATTCCACCAATACCCATGAATGGGGTATTGCGTGTTTCCTATTTTTCCCCTGTTGTTTTCCTTCTTTGCTTGTTTGATTTAGTAGAGGTTATTGATTGTGAGTAGAGTAATTTATTTTGTGCTCAGATTTCTTTTCCATGCTTGTTTTTCCTGTTGGTCATTTTTCCAGTTTCCATGCTAGTTGTAGGATAGAGGAACTGTTGTTTTGTTATTGCTGTTGAGACGTAGAATGATAGCCAAGTAGTTCTTGAGGTTTACTTGGATTATATACACGCGATGATCATGTTTAATTATACTCAAAACTGTGAGAACCTAGAGTTGTATAAAAAAGGGAGAATTGACAGAAGGGCTTCTCCAGAGTGTCTTTTAATTACGATGCGAGACTATAGGGGGAATTTATGTTGAGTGCCTCCCCAAAGAGTTTGTAGATCCTCGATGCGGTCCACAAGGGGAATTGACATTGAGTGCTTTCCCAGAGAGCCTTTAGCACGATACGAGACTATAGGGGGAATTGACGATGAGTGCTTCCCCAGAGAGTCTGCTTAATTACGTAGCTGAACCAGAGGGGTGATACTGTGTGTGCCTTCCAGAGGGTTGCTAGTACTATAAGTTGAACCATAGGGGTTAGGCTGTGAGAGCTACCCAGAGGGTTACCTGTTGTCTTCTTGTTGCTGACTGCTTACTCGTGTGCTTTACTTGTTAGAACTGTGGATTGTATCTGCTTGTGCTTTCCTATTTACTGCTTTTTGTTTATTTACTGCCATGTATTCATTTGACTATAAGGCACAAATCTTTGGGTGATTTCCTACTGGGATTGTATCTCACACCCTGTTTGGGCCATGATTTTGGGCCCAAGCAGACTATGTTTCTGCAGGTATAGACAAGGGAAGCGCCCTTCAACTTCAGGATCTTGATTGCACCAGGAGCTTGGGAGTATGGGACCGAGCCGTGGATCGCGATGCTAAGGAGATTACTTTGTTTTCATTTTCACTTGGTTTCAGTTGTATTTCAGCACGTTTTTGTGTTTTCTGTTTTCCTTAGATACTTGTACCTGCTGCATCATTGTCATCATAGTTATATATCTACATTGCTTCCGCTGTTTGGTTTCTATTGTTATGCATGTTGTTTACTGCTTCCGCTATTTATTTTTGTTTTCTTACCTTGTATACCTTACCGAATGAGGGCATAGTTTCCCCACCAACTCACCAAGGCCCTCGCTGGTAGTTGGCAGCCTCTGGCATTCGGTGAAGCGCGCTTGAGGTCATGTGGCGAACCAGGTACGTGGTACCAGTGGAGGGGCTCCAGACTCGGGTCGTTACAATATCGTGTGTGGGTTTGACATGAAACTAATTCATACACATAAAAAATGAATTATGAATCATTAGCATAAATTATCAATACAATACAAGAGTTTTTTCTTAGTTTTTAGTGATTGATTTTTTTTTGAATTAAAATGCCAATTTTAAACTGATAACAAGCACATTGAGTCATAATAGTCACACTGTGTATCAGATTGAGGTAACGATGATTCCTATATGTCAAAAAATACTTATGGATCATTTTACTCAAGTAAAAAAAATAAAAATTTGTTTTATTAGTTTTGAGTATGCTTGTTGTTTTTTTTACTAACATTAATGTAAATTTTGAATAAAAAGACACACTTAGATTCATACCGGTCACACCGCGCATCAGATTTAAGTGAATCTAATTCCTACATATCAAAAATGAGATATGGATCGTTTTATTAAATTATCCAAATAATAAAAATGAATTTAATTATTTTGATTACGCCACTTCTATTTTTTACTAAAATTTCATTTTAAACCAGAAACAAACAATTTGAGTCATATAGGTCACATTTTGTGTGGCTTTGACATTAGACTAGTTCATAAACATTACAAATGAATTATGAATCATTCTCATAAATTTTCAAGACAATATGATCATTTTTCTCATTTTTTAGTGAGTAAAACTTTTTTGTATTAAAATGTAAATATTTAATAGAAGGTGAAGTCATGCCATGAGGATAAGAGTCCTCTCTATTTGTTAGATCATTCATTGATTGAGTAATATCATGATATTTTTCTTAAAGATCTTACAGGTGGATTAAAATCCTATTTAAAATCCCTTAAATATGTGGTGAAAAACAATTTTTCAATAAGTCACCTAAAGCACTTGTACAATGGATCTTATCTTAAGTGATAGTGTTTTGCACACTTTTCAACAGTTTATCTCAAACACAATCTTGATAAGATCCTTATTAATCTTCATTTCCAAACAATTTTATTGTTTTAAATCTATTATTCTTCTCCTCCCCTCCCTCTTTATCCACCTTAGTCTCCACCTAAATCTCTGCCTCTACCTCATCCCCCACCTCGATCTACGACTCCAACTTTGCCTCTAACTCCGCATCTGCCACCACCCCTAACTCCACCATTTCCCAAAAAATTTATTGTTTGCAGGTCATCACATCTAAAAAAAGTGGTTTTCTCCATTATTCTTCTCCTTGAGAAAGAGATAAAAAAATATTATAAATGTATTTTAACAATATTACTTCACATCCAAAATATATTTCTAATACAATAACTTGTACTAGATCAGAAACACAGCAGGTAATCACCTAAATTTTTTATCAGCATAAATTCTAAAAAAAATTACACTTCTTACTCATCTCTAAAAAAAATTTCTTCTTATTTTGAGTATAAAGGTTGTCGATAATATTGATAGTACTGATAAAATATAGACAAACAATTTATTATGGAAACATTTACAAAAATAAGAAAAAACTTTTTGAAAATAATTTATAGTTAAATCTCTCTATATATACCTTAATTTTTTCCATTTGTAGTAATTCATAGGATTTATCTCTTTGAACACTGACTTCATTCCATGATTTAGCATATATTGAGTGACCACCCTATCATAAAAAAATTCATGTTAAACTTAGACTAAAACATATAATTATAAGTTTATCTATAAAATTTTGATTAAATTATATTAAATATTCACATTTCACATCATGTGTGGTCGGTTGGTTGGATATCCATGCATTGGATCCAAAAAATTAATATCTGGGTGTCCAGGTTGTCTGCGATCAGTATTCAGTACTCCCTAACAAATAAAAACAAATAAGTAATGAAAAAATTGAAAATATATTTTATGTGATTAGATTATAGAGTTTTACGTTTTCACTATAGGTATAAAAAAGAGTCTATCCTCTGATAATTTTTGATCAAATGATTAAATTACTCATCTTTTTTCTTCTCAATTTCTTTATTATCGAAATTATTTTTTTCTATAGAAATGATATAAGGGTTAATGAATCCAAATTTTGCTTTGCATGATCTTATCTTTATATAGAATTAATATAAAATCCTATAGAAAATATGAATTCTTATTAACCTTAATAAACATATAATATCACTATTTGGACATACATATTATGAAAAATCAGTTTACGTATTTATTCAAAACTAAGACACCAAACTATTCATGCTTGATAATATCAATTATAGTCTCAAGACCAATTACATCTATCATTAAAATTCCATATATTTCTCATTAATATAGAATATAAGACATATTTTAATCTTTAAATGTGGTATTTTCATGAAGTTATAATGATAATAAATGTTTCTCTAGAACTGGTGAGAAGAAGGTACTCTCAGAATGTCATCTTCATTTCTTGATCAATTCACTAGATTTTCTTGATCTGAACTTCCATTTCCCCAATAATTTATCCATCTGTAATATCATACTTGACTTTAGACCTTTTATCATCAACTATTATGGGTTTTTTCATATGAAAAAAATATTTTGAAGACATACATAATGTATCTTTATTAGATTAGATGACCATTCTATGAAAGATCCAATAGTATCATAGACCATTGAAATATATCTGTCATCAAGCGGAACAAGTAACTCATTAGTTGTCTCATGAGATACCTCAATCCCCACTCTTATGTGATCATTTGGGATTTCATTATGGTGTAAATTGTCTCATGGGATATTATACATTGTACCCATCAAAACACAGTAGTGTGTGGGTGTTGATAGATAGAAATCACATACAATTGTACCGCGTAAGATTTTAGTAAAATAATGTTATCAGAAGTTGTTTGATTCAAATTTAGGAGAAAGAGTAATGAAAAAATTTATTAACTCAGGTAAGGTATACGGTTGGGTGGAATGACTATCCTCAAAGCTAGTGGGATCATTTGGTTCATGTACAGATCTTTTCTTCACTACCAGTTCACTTTGATCCTTTCTCATACATTGGTCTGCCAAACCAAACCAAACAATAATATCTTATAGCGAGTCTATTTGTGTTTTCAATTATCTCACCATATTATACATATCTTCATGTGTTTTTATCTTCTTAAAATATGTTCATGGAGAGACTCCAAAACCTAATCCTTTATGTGACCATATTGTTTGGGATGCTCCAAAGCTACTAAAAGTAGCTTTTATTATGGTACATTCATTACCGATTCTTGTGTATAAACCATATAAATAATATAAACATAAATATATATTTTTTTCAAATATTATTATAAATAATAATGAATTATAATTATGTCATACATACACATGTTTCCCACACTGTTTTTGTGGTTTTCATCAAATATTTTACCCTCCTTATTTACACGAGCCTACTTCCATAGCACATAACATGGGATGGAAGTGGCTTCATATTTTGATTCATAAATATAAATATAAAAAAAGAAACATATGTTTTTTCATATCACATAATTAAACTTTTATTGTTGATTTAAAATACATACCAATTTCATCTCTAATGAAGTGTACCCCATCCTTTCTTTGTGATAGGGGTACGTTGGTTTTGATGCACATTCTTTATTTTTAGTACTCATTTTCTGTTTCATAAATTAAAAATTTTGAATCAAGTTGGATAAAATAAATAATTTCAAGTTATATATTATCAACTATAATTTACCTGAAATGATTTCTCATTATGACGATTGATGAAATCAGTCCATGCTTCCTACTTTATAATGTGTGCATAACTAACTAGTGGGTGGGGATTTACTTTCCCTCGGTATCCTGAAGATGAAACTCATAAGAAGAGTCTAAAATACTATGTGGGATTTCCCAATGGCCACTAAGAAATATTTCTTACTAAAATCTTCTAAAAAATAACTATGCAAGGAATAATAAAAATTAAATAAGTTTCATTATATAATTATCTTCAATAAAATAGAGAATGTATATCGTAACATTACCACTATATCTTTCCAAATAATTTCCTTCATTACATGTTATATATGGATCCATGAATCAATATCAATCAAAACATTCATACTCATTATAAACCTAAGATAACTAATCAACATTGACTTGTTGAGGTTAATAGGTTGGTCATGTTGATTCCAATCAACCTAAAATTTTATACCCTGACTTCTTTCCCTGATAATTTTATTCAACACTGCGGTGTTGTGTTATTTTTTTCATCAACATGTTTTTGATCACATAATAATTTTATAGTTTCATCATCAAAATTTTGTTCTTCCATTGGATTGGTAACGTCATCATGTTTAGAAGACATTTTCTATATGAGTTGTCAAATATTTAATTAGTCTTTAATAACAAAAATGTAAGCATAGATAAAGGATTTAAGAAGGTTCGCATACATGCTCTATTGAAATCTTTATGAACTCTTTAACTCAATATTAATTCTCTTTTTTGAAATGATTATAATGCAACCATTTTGGAGGAAAGGGGTACTATGGTAGGTGTTATCCTATAAATTTATCCAAATTTGAAAGTTATAGATAATTGTTACCCCTATCAGCTTCATATCCTGAACAATTATAATTTCTTTTTGTTACTTGATACTCATCCCCCATCTCTTTTGGACATCCACCAATGTTACTTGAACTAATCTAACCAAATTTCATCCTATACCAGGTACTGGTGATCATTTTGGATGGCTACTACTCAGAGTAGTTCAAACAACATAAAAGAGATGGGGGATGAGTCTCAAGCAACAAAAGGCAGTAATAATTATTTAGAAGATGAATCTTGTGAGGATGATAGTTGTCTAGTTAAAACTTTTTAAATTATCACATATTAATTTAAAATTTTAAATATCATCTCAAAATTCTAAAAGGACCCTAGCACTACCATGATAACATCAACTCATCCCCTGGGACTTGATGAATCACTAGCATGTCTATAGTAACTCACATTATAACCTACCATACCTAGCCCTCACATAAAACCTAGAACTTTTTATTTTTTAGAAATAAGTTTATCCCACGTATACTCTAAACCCACTCATATTAAAAAATAACCTAAATTCAATTTGAATTATGGATTCTAACATATTACATTTACAAAATGAAGGAATGAACATTCGAATCCAAATTGAAATAAATTCTAATTCCTTTATTTTATAAAATTGGTTATTCCCTAATATATTCATTTTTCTAAATAAATATTTTTCTCCCCAAACATAGCCTAAATTATAGCTTATATTAGCCTTTAAATTAACCCTATTCACTTCAATTGGTGTCTTTGGATCAAAAGAAATATGATAAAAATTTATTCAACTTTATTTTTCCCCAAAGATTCTAATTGTAGTGAAGATGAAGCCGAAATCAGGGCCAGAGAGCTCTACTCATTGTGGGAGGAATACCTTCAAGGGTTAGATTAGAACCCTTTTAAATTTTTCCATGTTAAACAGGAAGATAATCAAAAGGTGCATTTTTCATGTTTTTTTCATAAAAAATATGCAACATTACAATTTTTTGGAGGTCTCCCATCGTAGTGGTATTCTCATACAATCATACCTAACATCAGAGTTCTAATAGGATCCAATGTGACTACACCCAAATTAAAGTAATTTTTGATAAAGTTTTGTAAAAAGTAACTAGGTGAGTCACATAATAAAATTCATATCAATAAACCAAAAAAATAATTCATTATGTTTTGATTGATTTTTCAGTGTCATTTTTGTGTTCTCTGAATGTAGTAAATGATGAGGATGAATGGCTGAAAGGGTTAAAGAATGGGTTGGGTGATATGGTATTCAAAGCCATGGAAGCAACTTTGATTAAGATTAATGAATAAAATCCAAGCGAGTGGTATGTCATTAAGGAAATTTCACTACTGAAAATTTTACCTATGGAAATGGTTTGAAACCGCTGGGATAGACCCTCAAACTGTTGGTATAGGCTATCCCAATGATTGAAGGAACCATTACCATGTTGGGTGTTGGAATAGACCTTTACAAATGATTTTATTGGAACCGTTGGTATATTTATGTGTACACTTACCCTATTCCAATAGTTTCAATGAAACTGTTGTAATATATAAATACCAACGGTTCAACAACTGTTGGTGCACAAACTACCGTTAAAACTATTTATCATGTTCCAACGGTTTATGTAAACCATTGGTATATGTTCTAAACCAATTAACCAATGGTTTAGTAAAACCATTGAATTAGGTGGTGAGTTTTATATGCCTGTACCAACAGTTTTTCAAACCATTGATATATAAGTATGTACCAATCACAACCTAGCCTACCCTCGGTACTGATCACAACCTACCCTCACTGATTCCAGTACTAGTACTGCCTTGTAAAAAATAGTAACACCCAATAAAAAGGTCAACAAACTTGTATACTGGTAGAGATATTATTATTGATACATGGATAATATGGAGTAAAAGATCTTACCTTTTCCCATTTTAGTAACAGTCTTCAGAATTATAACAGACACATCGCCAATGTCTAGAATCAGGTACACTACCTCAACCTTATAAAAATATGAGTCATTTGTACTCCTTGAACTGTACTGATCATAGTTTGGATGAAAAACCACATCCCCTATGAACGAACAATATGGGCTCTCTATGATTACCTGTAATGTAGCATGCCCTCTGTAATTACCTGCAATGCAGCCTCCAACAGCCTCCAACATCCTGCCCTCTGCAATTACCTACAATGCAGCCTCCAACATCCTGCACTCTATACAATAAAATGTACAGAATTCAAACCGGAAATTGTAATTACATTGCAGATAATACAATGTACAGAATTCAAACCTGCAATTGCAATGTGACCCATTTACATTTGAATTAGGTTCAATTTCCAATTATTAGTTTTATAAGAATATTTTAAGTCACATAAAAATCGTAACAATTCAAATTCACATACCTAATAAGCCTAATTTCCATTTCACATTTCATTATATCATTATTAAATCATTCCATTATACCAATACTCTTAAATCTATCAAAATTTAACACATGAAAAATAGTAGATACTCTTAAATATATGAACAACAATACTCTATAAGAATGTGATGTGTTGTTTAAAAAAAATTAAAAGTAGTTTTATTTCACATTTTTACTATTTGTGAATAGCACAACAATGTAAAACAGAACATCGATACTATATAAAAATGTACAGGTGTATTTGTTGTTGTTTCAAATTTTTATAGACATGTAAAAGTATTGTTTTATATTTTCACAAAAAATCAATGGAAATAATATAAAATGGCACATCACACATTGTGTGAAATGGAAATAATTATTATTAGACATAACAATATGTTTCAAGAAACAATTTGGGTGGGTTAGGCCATCGACCCAAGAATAAGAGCTGCCCAGGGACTTCTTCCCTTCTTTTCTAACTTCTTATTCTCCCCTATTTTCTATAATTATGGTACGCTAAAGCTGGTTTCACTAATAGAAACTCTATATTTTCTCTCTCTCACCTTGGATCCTATCAAGTGGTGCTTTCATTGAGAAATTTCTAGAGAGAGAATGAAGGAGGAAATAGTGATAGATGAACTCAAAAAAGAAATGTTTGAAGTAAATGCACCAGTTCTAGATCGACAAGTGCTTGAGGTAAGCATAACCATGCTAGCTGGGCTTGAAGAGGAGAGGTAATCAACCACCAGATATAGAAAGGAAGTGTCAAATAGGTAAAATTATGTGAAACACATTCGTACTGAAAATTAGAAATATCCATTGAAGGAAGTGGAAACTTAATCATTTTTAATACCAAGGAAAATTCAAAAAGTACACCTCATGGAATGGAAATAGTTTATGGGGAGATATCCTAACTATAATAAGTGGACACTTAGTCATTTTTATCAAGTCTAACAAAATAAGTAGGAGTTATGTGTATTTTTTAGTCAATGCACAACAACTCAAGCATGTGGCATCATGATGCATATTATAAATCAACAAGACAATGAGAGATAATTACTAGAACACCTTCCTTATGGAAGTATAGGAGTACTCATCAAGTATCGACACCCAATTCATATTAGAATGGAATAAATAAGTAAAATAGATAGCCACCATAAAATTGGGAAAATAAGATTACACCAAAATAGTGTAATAAACGGTAAGATAAACCAGCAAAATAATGAAGTGGATCGAAGATCATATTGACATGTTTTCAATGTGATTAATAGTTTTATTATTAGAGGGAATATGGAAGAGAAGAATCAAATCCTATGTTAGGCCATGGGAGGAGCTCCTATAGAGGATGAGGGGTCAGATGCAAGAGAAAAATAAGTGTATGAGGGTTAAAATGAGGGATACATCCCCATTTTTAAAAAAACTATCATATTCCTGATTTTTATATTTTACACATTGAGTAATGCATGGGTTTTTACCACCCTCAAAAACTAGATCACAATGTGAAATTATTCTGGCCAAACCAATTCATGTTGTGAATTTAATTCAGGTCATTTATTTTTTCTACAGCTGACCTCCATCCTTTTGCTTCTAGTTTAAATAAAAAAAGACAAACATAATGAGTTTTTAGGAATAATTTAATTAATATATAACTCATATGAAAAATTGGTAACTTTTAGTAATTATTCATAATGTGCAACCCCAACTGCATGATAGAGAACATCCTAATGGAAATCTCACCAAGGTCAAAACACAACCCAATACCAAGTTCATATCCCAAGTCTATTCAATGTTAATGTTATTGAGAAAATTAAATATCTCTTGATAGTGTCCAAGAATATATTAACCGATTATTAGAACCTGAAATAAGTTTTAGTCATAGAGTTACTACCCATTCCAATATAAAGATTGATCATGGGATATATTCTCATGCTACATGCTGTGAAAAATCCTTATACCATTAGATGAAATTTAACTTGAGTATATCATTTGAAGAATATCCAATTCTAAATTATTCCTTTTTTATACACAAATTAATAAACCATATGTACAATTAGTTTCCTACTTAATGAAATGAAAACATACTTAATTATACAAATTATCCCTCACACATCTCATACACATGCAGAATTAAGAAACTAGCTGCAAGTATAACACATAATTTAGAAGGTAATTAAATACATACAGAATTGAAGTCAGAATTAAATTTAGAATTCAACACAGAATTCAGAAGTCAACTACCCTACAAAAAATGTCTCATAGAGAATGGTATAAAACAATTTTAAGAGTGAACTCCTTACATTGTATAATAACCTTTAATTTCACCCATAATGATGTATCAATTTTCATAACTGAATCTAAGGTTTACAGATTCTAACCAATGTAATTGGATAATTTTGAAAAAGAAAATGAATAAAACCAACAGTATTAATCAAATTACAAAAAATGAAGATAACACAAGAATTGTACATATGGAATTTTCCATCAACCTATCAACTTAGGGGTAGGAGAGAATATTCCAGTAGCTGGTTTCTACCATGATCCACTTCCAATGATCAGTTGTTAAGTGCTCATATCAAACTTCTATATAGCACCCATCTTATAAAACGATTGGTACTCCACTATGGGAAAAGGACACTAAAAAAGCTTATGTTCAACCCTGAAATTGTTAATAAAATTAATAAAAATTATTTCTAGATACTGTGGTATACATCACAAGTTGATCTGACCACTGAATCATTGGTGGAAATCCTAATATCAACGCTTATTGACACATAATGTGGAACTCCTAGATCATCCAACTAAAACATATTTTCTTTTACCCAGGGCCTCCATTGGGTTATCTTTAGTAATGAGATCATTATTCATTAAATAAAAAATTTCACAAAAAGGGAATTAACCTGTGAAATGATATCATACTGAGTCCCATGCTGAAAAAATATCTACCTAACTATATCGTCTCATTCCTTTGAAGGGGGAAAATCTTTTAGGTTTATGAAATAACCTTCATGATCCATTAAATACATCATCATATATATAAATTTTATGATGTCTCAAGTCATTCCATTATTCAAAATATCTAGATAAAAGTGACTCATATATTTCTCTTGGAATCCTTTATTTTTTAGCTCTTCTTTGATTTTAATTGGAATCCAAAATAGGTTGGAGTAAAACGTAGTATGACACCACCAATGGTGTATAAAAAAATATAATCTAAATTTTTAATTCATGTATTAGTATGATATTGATTTTCCTGAGTTAATTAATTTAATATTGAACACCAAATTATCCTGCCAACACTCGAGCTCTAGGTTGACACTCGGGGTATGAAAAAAAATCTATAGTTGTATTTATGTATGACCAATGAAATCATGTCAAAAAACCTTAAATTTAAAATAAACCAAGGATAAATTAACTCATGATCATATTGATGTCTTCAATATCAATAAAAAATATTCTATAAATATAAATCACAAAAAAACCTCAAAAAAACGACAACCTAAAATGATATATGGATTGGGAAGGACTCTCAAGGCTTATGAGCCACTAACTCATGATAGTCATTCATCATCTTTTCCCTATCACCCTAATGTATCAAGACCATATTAAATATATTCAATATTACTATCATGGTTTATATTGGTTCTCATTATAGACTAGGAACTTTTATAGTCTTTTTATATGACATGTAATCTTAGGATGTCACTATATAAATATAGTGAATGCAGAAGTACAAACACTATTTTTGGAAAGATATAAACATGTATATATCAAGATGTATGAATGTAATGGTATTCAATATACATACTTGAGTTGGGTCTATGGTACCCACTAAAAACACCACACTCATTTATAGAACTCACATTTAATGGCACCCTAAACACCATTTTTACTCTTAAAATATGAAGTGATTTCATGTAATTAACCTCGAAGAACAAGAGTTGTAAAGAAATAAAATCTTGAACCATGAAAACCTTTCATGGGATACAAGGTATTCTACTGGTTTAACAAAATTTCAAATGTAGGGTTGGGCTCAAGGTCAAATGGGAACATTTAAAATCAATATATGGTGTCATTCATTTTAATATGGTTTAAAATCATCATGAATTAATAAGACATAAAATAACATTATAATAGTTTTTCATACACTTAGTTATTTCAAGATATAGTGAATGAGAAATAATGTTTCAAAATAGGCTAAGAACCATATCAGGAATAGGAAACATGAAATTGGTCAATTGGGTCATTTCATGAATATCAATAATCACTTTACATGATGAAAGTATCTATGAATCAACATCAAGAATAAGAAATCATATTGATAATCATTTTTAGGAAACTTCAAATAGATGTAAGAATTTGAATTTTAAAAATGTAAAACTATTTATCTAATTTTAAAAAAACTATTTCCTAAAAATCAATTAAAAATCAGTTTTCCTGCTGGATGTTATTTCATTAAGGTTATTAAGCTAGAACATTTACCTTTGTGTCACCTAATTTAATAATGAAGCAAGTTTAACTAGCCCGATATTGATTCTAGTTTTAAATTATACTCGATTAGACTGAATGGCCTCTTTCTTCTTTCCATATCTATGAAATTGATTTGTGGTGAATTCTAGATTTTTTCATTTATTTAATGTTGGAAACAAGAATTCAAATTTTGACCATACTTTTTTGAAGGATTTTTCCAACACCTCATCCTATTTCTCTTGGACTACAAATTTTGTGATATAACTATGAATTCTAATACAATAACTTCATCTTTTAGTGTTAGTGGTTATTATTCTTTAAAAATTTCAGCATTCCCCATACATTTCTCCTCCTCCCATAATTTTTATTCCTTCTCCTTAAGTTTAAATTCTGTAATGACTTCTTTAATTGCAACATCCTTTTTTTCCACTTTTTAAAAACTTGTATAATATATTTTCATGATGGCATCAGATATTTTTAGGGATTAATCATCCATTTATTCATTTTCCTTATCCTTTTTAGTGTTTTGGGGGTTTATTGTATTTTAGAAACTATTTCTTCTTCAATTGTGGTAAAATCATATTCCTTGAAGAATTCAGTTAGTTCACTGGTGTCCAACTCCCTATCCACTTCTTCATATTTTTAGACCTATTTAAATACACATATATCTTCATCATTGGAATTTTCTCTTTTCTCAACCACCATTTAATTAATTAATTTCATCATGTTATATTCTTATTGTTCATGTTAGCGCTTGAGAGATTCCATTTATTTTTCTTCTGATGGGTATTGAAGGGAGGGTTCATTTTCTTCTTTAGGATTAAAAGGTTCATCTTTTCTAGAAATATCACTAAATGTGAAAAAATTTCCATCCCCATCAATCTTATTTTCACCCAGAACCTTCACTTCATAAAACTCATTTGTTTCATCCTATTTTTCAATCCATACATCAGAATTTAACCACAAATTACTCACAAGGGAAGATAAATTCATAATAGATTGGGATAGGTTATTGGCTAAATATTCTTTCTATTTAAGACCTTCATCATGTTTTTCCATCCTCCTGTCCGAATTTTAATTAGTCTTTATGAACAATTCCAAAATTATTTCATGTGAATCCATTTCATGAGGTACATGAAAGGCAGGTCAATATTGATAGTACTACTCAGCCCAAGATCATTTGGTTTTGAGGGTCATTGTATCCATACAAATATGAACTGTCCAAGCCTAATCTTTTTTATAATCACCATTCAGAATTTTGTGTTACCGATGAGGTAGACTCTTTTTGGTATCCTACTTACTCCAATAATGGTTTAACATAGAAAACCTACCCCATTCTTTACACTAAAACGACCCCCATGACCACTACCTTAAACCTAATCCCCTAGCTCTATCTGTCCCCTTTACCACTAACCCCCAAGTCCCTACCTAAAACTACCCCCGGACTTAAACCCCAACCTAAACCTACCCCCACCCCGACCTAAAATCTAACCTGACCCTAAAACCCTAAACATAACCTTGGTCCTATCCCCCCATAAACCTAACACCAACCCCTTATCCCTAACCCCTACCAGTCCCCTTGGACCTAACCCCCCCAACCCCATCCTAAACCCCCCAACGCTTTCCCTTTCCCCTACCTCTAGTCCTAACCCTCCCATTACAAAGCCCCTTCCTCTAGTCCTAACCCTCCCCTTGTATTTATTTCTGAACAACGAAATCATGTCAATAAACCTTAAATTTAAATTAAACCAAGGATAAAATAAATCATTATCATATTAAAGTCTTCAATATTAATCAAAATTATTCTATAAAGATAAATCAAAACAAAACCACAACATAAAATGATATATGGCTTGTGTTGGGATCATAATACATAGTGGATAAAACAAAGAATGTTGCAGCAAAATAGAATGAAAAAAGCTAAAATAAATGGAGTTATAAGGGATAATTCAGTTACAATGTACTCATTTAAAGTGGAAGAACAAAAATTACTTGAATCCAAGATAGATCACCCGTTGAGAAGTACGGTTCACAGACCATAGAAATCTCATTTAGGGAAAAATGTTAGAGATGGGTTCTGGAGGAAGTACACTCAGGAATTAGGGTTATAATCCTAGAGAGATCTATTCTGGAGAAAGTGAGCTCATGAAAGAGGAAGTGATCTATCCAAGTAGGGTTCGTGCTCGGGAAGTAGGGTTATAGGAGAGATCTTGTCTGAGTAGGTGATCTCATTTAGCGTAGAGATCTATTCTAGGAGGATACATTCTATTCGACGGAGGAAGTGGGATCACGGGTTCATGCTTGAGAAGTAGGGTTTGACGGAGGAAAGATTCTGTTCGATGGAGGAGCGATCTACTCGACGATGTGTGGAGAGATCTATTCATGGTTTAGTGGGGAGATCCCCAATGGTTTTGTTAAAATGTTGGTAAAATTAACCCCCATCTCCAATGATTTACTCAAAATTGTTGGTAAACTTCACCATATTTTCCTTACACCAATGGTTTCATTTAACTGTTGGTATAGGTTACTTAAACTGACATGTTTTTCAAACTGTTGGTATGGAGGTGTTGGTATAGATGGGATATCCACCAGTGTTCGAAACCATAATGATGGAAGGAAGGCTTGTTTGAAAGATGGAGTCCAATTCTCATCAAGAGATAGAAGGAAATCAAGAATCTAAGACTGATTAAATAAAGGTTGTGAAGGTTAGTTGTACTGGAGTATTGAAGTATTATATCTCTATTCCGGATAGTAACAATTTTCATGTAAGATGCCTGAAAATGTGAATTTTATACATGAAGTGTTTTTTATTATATATCTATCTTACTAAAATTAATCCCTATTTACAAACACTTATTTCTGAAATCAGTTGTCCTTTGTAGCATTAATAATGAATATGAATTCTTAATCCATAATCATAATCAAATAACAATATCAAAAAACACATCATTGTTACTCATGTTTCAAAGGTTGTATGACCTCCATCAGGAATATAATTCACTTTTCATCATAGTATACCACCAACTACATTGTAATCCTAGAAAACACTTTTCTATTTAACCAGCTTGAATTTACCAATTTAGTTAAGGTAAAAATTTCTGCAATCATAAATATAATATAATAGTACTAAGCAACCCTAATTTTTCTAATATTTCACACACTTTTAACTTAATTTTTTTTAATAATTCTTGCATGTGGTATATCATCATCTTGTTATTTAATAATATATTCATCATGTGAAATTATAATTAGATTTATATTCAAATTTTGTATAACCAACAAAAAATAATGAAATGAAATAAAATATACAAGAACCACCATAAAATTCTATCATTTTATGACATAGTAAAAAACTTCATTTATTCATTCTACTACATCACCTATGTGACACTAATCATCCAATATTAATTAAGATAAAATCCACACCTATCATTCTATGAAATTTTGTGATTATGATTTTCTCAATAGATACACATATATTCATGATTATTCTTATTATATTAAACTTTTTTCATCTTCATGTGAATTCCATATTATGGAAACAAGATTCAAACAATGACAATCAAAATGATTAAAAAGGTAAAAAGACATAATATAACAAAAACATCAAGAAAATCACCATCAGTTGCAACAACAGATGGAGATGCAGTTCGTAGTGGTCTTGTATGAAGCTGGAATAAGTTTACAGAGTAGTGGTGACATTATGTAGGTCTAAGTAAGTGTATGAGAGAGAGAGAGAGATGAGATGTTGGGTTATTCACATTTATGAATAGTGAAAAAATGAAAACTACAGAACCCAAAAAATCTAACAATGAGAGTGGAAAAGGATAAAATCACATACCTTGGATTCTAGCCTTGATTTATCTAAGTGAACATACAGGGGTAACACCAACATTAGTGGAGTTCCATGAGATCTTGAGAACCGTGACTGAATTATTCATGGTTAGGGTTCTTTTAAATAGACTAGGGACACTTTTATCAGTGCTTTCAAAAAAGAACTGATAAAGAGTCCTCTTATCAGTGCTAAAAAAGTGATGATAAAATGAACATTTATCAATGCTAAAACTTTAGCAATGATAAAGGATTTCTGATTATAAATATAAATAAAAAAAATCTGTAAAAAATTTTATATAATTTTATATTTTTTATTATAATTTTATAATTATTTAAATATATAATTATTTATTTATAATAACATTAATAATTTTTTTTAAAAAAATTATATATATATTTTATAATAATAAATATATAATTTTATAAATATAGTAAATATACATTTATAAATATAATAAGAATTATTTTTATGATTATTTATTTATAATTATTTATTTATAATTTTAAATACATTATATCATTATATATATTAATATAATTATATATTTATATATATAATATAGATATAAATATAGTAAATATATTCATTATTTAAATATATTTATTATAATTTTATAATTATAAACATATTTATATAATTTTATAATTTTATATAATATATATATGTATATTTAATAAATATAAATAAATTCATTATTTAGATATATTTATAATAATTTTATAATTATTTAAATATATAAAATTATTTATTTATAATTATAAAAATACTTTTTTAAAAAATAATATTTATTTATTTATAATAATTATAAATTTATAAATTTATAAATATAGTAAATATACATTTATAAATATATTTATTTATAAATATTTATTTAAAAATATATATTTAACATTATTAATGAATATGCAATATTAAATGCATGCATTTCAAAAATGAGTGAAGTTCAATAATTAAAAATGAATACAATTTAAAAATACTGAAAAAATGGACAAGTTTTAATAAATAAATATAATTTTTTAAATATATATATATATATATATATATAAGTAAAGATGGATACATATTTAATATACCAAAACATTGTAAATAAATATATATAAATAAATAATAGAGAATGATTAAATACAAAAATAAAATAAAAAATAAAAATATAAGAAATATTGAAAATGATTAAATAATACCTAACTGTAATAATATTAAATTTTAGTAAATAAAATTAGCTGATTAAAAAAAATAATATAATAAATATATCAAGTTATAATGAATTTATAAATTGTACAAAAATTTTAATAAATTACATAAATATTATGTGTATGTGTTTCTATATAATTTATCATTAATTGAATATATATTTGTGTTTGTGTTGCATATAAAAATTCATTAATTATGTATATGTATGTAAAATCAATGTAATACACGTTTGATATATGATAAATTAGAAAATCAAACAACATTAAAAATGAATAAGATATTAATATATTTTTAATTATTACATTTTATTCATTATATATATATATATATTTAATATACATTATTAATTATTATTAATAATTAATATATATATATATATTATACTTATTTATTTTTATTAATAATTTTTTCATTAATAAATTTATAAATAATATGGTAATTTATTAATTTTTATTTTTTTGTTTAATTATTAATATTTATTCATTTATTCATTTTTTTGTTCAATTATTACAATTTATTTATATTATATATCTATATTTAATATTTAATATTTATTAATATTTATAATATTTATATATATATATATGTATATTAAATTTATTCATTTTTATCAATAATTATTTAATTAATAAAATGTTTGATATTTTTCTTAATTTAATTTTTTTATTTATTTATTATTTATTTCATTCATTTTTTCATATCTACGTATTTAATATATACTATTTATTAAATTTTATAATATATATATATTCAATTAATTTATTTTTTTAGATAATGATTTAATTAATAAAATTGTTAATATTTTATTTAATTTTTATTTATTTAATTATTTCCTTTTATTTTGGACCTTTATCAGGGAAAAAAATAAAGCTTTGATAAAGGGTACTATTTATCAGCACTGATAAAGGATATCCTTTATTAGCGTTCAAAAAAAGCACTGATAAAGGGTACCATATATCAATGCTTTTTTTTTGTGCAGATAAAAAAACCCTTTATCATGGATCTTTTTAGGGTTGATGAATTTCAGCGCTGTTAAAGGTTTTTATTTTAATAGTGCTAAATCATTGTTTATATTTTTTCAAGATTATGTGTGAAATAACCTTGTATTTCTTTATAATTTTACTTTTTCATTTATTTGTATAGAATTTACTTTTTAAAAGAAATAATCAATTCATTAATTTACTCTCATTTCAATGATACAAACATTGTAAAGGTTTCGTCTCAAAACTTTCTTATTTGAGACACATGTTATTTTACACACCTAATCTATTTTAAATGGTCTATATACTTCTCCTTTACATACTATATCATGAATCTGTCCTAATTCATTATATTTAAATTTACAATTTACATACTTCATTAATGGTAACTTGTGATTCAAGAGTTACCAAATTGGAAGGGTTTATGTTTCAATCTCATTTTAATCAGGATTGATTATTCTTAAATTTCAATTGCTATAAATTAATTGATAATTTTCAAATAAAACCCTTCCATTTTATTCAGACTTCATTTCCCTCTTCAGTAGAAAATACTCTTTCATCCAAATCTATGTTTTATAAAAATTGTTGGTCAGAGTATATGACTCAAGAGAGGTGGGGGTGAATTGAGTATCTATAAAAATTTCTGTTAAAATTGGTTCTATAAAAAATATCCCCCTATTATAATAAAATCAAAGTCAGTTTTTGGTGAATTTATATAAGTCCTAAAAGTTCAATTAGTTTCTCTGAAGATTGATTAGCTCTCAGTTTTACCAATCAAAAGATTAGTCCAACTTTTGAAACTAATCTATTAATTTAAAATATGTAGAGGCCCAAATCTTGACGTACATGGACATTACATCTCTTTTGCGGAATACTTAATACATAACAAAAACACACACACAAGGACCGTAATAGTTTAGTGTCTTTGGAAACTCGGAACGTAATCTTCTAATCATGGTAAAAGATCTTCAGCATCTCCCATAAAGATCTTCCCTTTTTCCTTACCTAAAACCTTTCTTTATATCCTGGGGAAAAGAAAACATAAAAGGGTGAGCTCAAATGCTCAGTAAGGGTAAACAAAAAAATATCAATCACATCATATTCATAAGAACATAACATTTTGGAAATCTTACCCTGCAAAAGAGATCATAATTTCATAACATGGGATAAATCATGGTAGTGAAATGTAATCACAATAATCATAACTTAAAACATGAAACTTTGTGGCATACAAACATAATCATAGAGAATCATTTCTTTTTAGTCAAGACTCATTGCCAAGACTATCTTTGTGGACAAAGTCCATTTCTGAACCGAGTTCACTCCTCGTTTCAGTCCTGTTTCACTAAACCGATATAACCTACCATTCCAGCAATGTCTATCTCATGAGATATAAAATCTTTACCCAATGCGTTGGAGGGAGATATAGGTCCCACCCATCTCATAATGATACCATTCTTATGTGTGCCACAAAATCATAAATCATACATCTTTGAATAACCCATGTAATAAAAATGGGATTCTTAAACGAAATGTCATCATAAAACAATTCATATAAGATAAAGGAATTCATAAAAATATTTCCATCACAACATAATCAAATCCATGTAAAAATAGGGATAGAAACAGAACCCTATATTTTCTTAGATGGAAAATAATTTTGATAAAACACTTGAACTCCATTCTTGAGGAAAATATCCTTTCTACTTCAAAACATTTTTCCTTTATTAACATGTCATACAATTTTAAACTAAAAGAAGATGATTAAAAATAATCTTGAATACTTGTAAATGAAGATTCTTGGAAATAATGTTTTAAAAATCCATTCATGCCGTATAAGTTAAAAAAAACATTCTTCTCGTACTTTTTTCGGAAAAGTCAAAAAGTACCTGGTACGAAAAACGACAAAAGATTCCTTTCATATCTTTTACTAAAAACTCACCAAAGGGTAAAATTTAATATAAACTATTGTATAAGGATATAAATATTACATATTGAGGAAACATTGATGTGGATGATAAAATACACCCCAATAAATTCCAAAGTATAAACAATCTCGGATAAAAATGAGATTGTGATATGTCCCTTACCTTAGGTCCGATTTGCTTCGTAAGTGTCCGAACCTCCTGTATAATGATTTAAATAATGTTATTGACTTATTCCATAATAATACTTATTGTTATGATATCATATATGGTCATATTCTTAGCTTCTTATGAGTAATATTTCATTACTACTTGTTATTCGGGTGTTTATTACTTTTTGTTCTTATGCGTGTTTTGTCGAATAAATTCTTATTCTTATCTTTAGGTTATAGATACCTAATTTCCATAATGGTATTAGTGTAATATATATCATATTCATTCATTCAATTCATTTATATAATCATTATGAAATGAAGATCATGTAGAACGAGTCGCATCACATCGTGGAGACGGTATTCCGTACGTACGCATGAGTGATGATATCGTTCCTATGATCGTGGAATTGTATTGGAGTGTATTATACTATTTCAGAATCAATATCACTTTATAATAGTCATATATAGTCATTATTTACACCATTATACCCATCCAAGTAAGGTGGTGATGGAAAATAGATTACACCACGGCGTGGAGGCGGTATTCCGTACGTACGCACGCGCGGTGATTTCATTTTCCGTAGGATGGATAGATGGTGAAATAAGGTTGTTTCATACTTATAATAACATATAAGTATATGAGTGATACTGATGTTATTACTTCATAATGAAACAACCTAATAAGAATAAGTGGAAGAAGAAATAAAGATGAAAGAATCGGTAACGGACATTACCTCTTCTTTGAAGCGCCTCTTTGAGTCTTCCTCTTAGGGCACTAAAATTGGTCTTTGAAGAAGACCAAGACCTCTAGGATGTTTCTAGGGAAGTGGATAAGAGGATTTTTCAGGTGTTGGCCGAGCTTGAAGGCTCAAAGTGGTGTGAGGAAGAGAGGGAGGAGGTGCCCTTTTATAAGGGAGGAGAGGGGCACCTTTGGAATAACTAAAAATATTATTTTATTATAAAGCCAAATTCGGTTTTAAATAGCTCCAAATTGATTTATTTCTAATATAAGGTGGGTATGGGTCTAAATCCTCTCATAAAATAGAATTTAGACAAGTTTATGTCATTATATTAACCTTATCTTTTAGTTTTAACTCTTAGTTAATTAGATTGACATTTACCATGTCACATTGTATTTTTATATTATATAGTTAATAAACTTACCATATACATCCAAGCGAAACCCAAGTGGTCCATTAATGATACACCTATCATGATATAAGTATCTTGTAAGAACCTTATATTTTTAGGAATAAAATAACAATCAATAATATAATATTTGTTTTAAAAACTATTTTATGTCAATTTTGACACCATTTAGTAATTGATTTTTGTGAAAATCATAACAGAATGATTATTTAGAAAAAATTTAATTAAATCAATAATAACATGTCCTATTAACCTATAAAATTAGTGTAATTCATAAAAAGTCTCAAATTTCATTTATTTGGGTATTTATAACATCAATTGTGTCAATATATCATTAATAAGATAATTACTGCTTCATCTTTGTGTCATAAATAAATTACATTATTTAATGTCTAAAAATTACAAATAAAATATCATTATGTCGTAAATCTTTTTAGCTTTCTAATGAATATTTATAGTCGAATTTATCTTATGTATAACCCTATATTAAAAATGATTTACTTATTAAACTTTGATTTTAACTATTTTAACCCTTCTTTAAGTAAATTGATAATAAATGTCCCAATCTAATCCAAGTGGGCCTAAATGGTCATAATTTATTCCTAAGGTTGTTTTTGGTCGAATTACACTTATCCAATAGAATTAGGACATGTGTTAGGGTAATAATAATATCATTTTTACCCTTAATAACCCTATTTACTTTTAACTGTGGTGAAAAAAGTAAAAAGTTACTATTCACCAAAAATTATTTTCATCTCATTGAACCACATTTTACTTACTGACATCAATCGTGTCTCTCAGATTTTTGAAATTCCATTCACAGAAGCGGTAAAATTAAGTTTTTTGAAAAATTCATTTTTTTTAACTACCACTTAGTGGTTTCACTATTCATCAAAAATTGAAAGTTTTCAGAAAAATACCAAAATTTCACCCTAGGCTAATTTCGATATTCCAAATCCAAAAATGAAGTCCATTTTGAAAAAAAAATTATAAAATTTCAAAAATTGGTTATTACTATTCATAACGGCTAGTTTTAATAATATTTTAATAGCATATCATTGTTTAGTGAAACTCGGTATTGCGTACTACACATGCTATCGAGGAAGGTCGCGATTGCGTGTAATGCAAGGCAAGTCAAGGATGCGTGTTGTGCAAGCTCCTTTTGGTGTAGCGTACAACACAAGACATTAGTAAAATTAAAAAGAATATTTTTCATAAAATCTCGGGGTGTTACATTCTACCCCCCTTAAAATGAATTTCGCCCTCGAAATTCATCGGGGTTATAAATGGTTTACTATTTGAAATTTTCTTTAATAGAAAACCACATCGTAAAAAGGAATACCAAAACCAATCTTGAAAAACAAAAGTATGAAACGTAACGGTTACCCAAATAAACTAATCATTGGGTTTCCACATAGGTGAAAATATGGATATGGAAGAGAAATCTAACCATCATGTTCTGATGGGGAGTGGTAGAGAACATGGCTATGGAAAAGCCAGCAATCACAAAGCCATAAATTTGTTATGATCTAAGGTACCATCTGAATCATTAGATATAAGAGCACTAGGACAACATTTTTGGTTTTCAAGATCATTTCCCTAAAGTTGAAGATTTTGAATTAGAATAAATACTTACTTTATTTTGGTATAATCTCACTATTGTTCGTGCTTTGAATAATTTCCACATCATCTCTTAAAGAAATTAAGTTGAATTTATTATTCATGTAGTGTTAATAGATCATGTGATAGAATGATGGGTCATTCCATCTGTTTCAAACAAAAGGTTAACAAAAGTTATCAAATATACATAAGTCCATCTATGGTGAGGTTAATCGTATAAGATTCCAAAAATGAACTTATACTTCATATATCATACCGCGTAATAAAATAAATCTAGTTTCTACTAACCAGGGACTTCCTGTAGGCCAGTGGTAGGCAATAAAGGCCAGTCACACTTCAGTTGTGGGTTCGATTCCCACAGCCTTGTCCGACGCGATGGGCTGTCGCCCATCCTGCAGGTTTTCCTTTTTCTAAAGCTATATTACTATAACATCCCATCAATAATATCGAAAAAAGTTTTATCATAACTTATGTCCAACATAATCCATTCCAATCTTTAGGCTTATCTAAAATACTTCGGTCCAAGCTCATAGTATAAAGAAAATGATTACTTGAAATGTCACATAACAATCACGTGAATTCCATCATTTATCCCCCATATATCATAAGATATATCTTGTTGGTCAAATTACAAACATGTGAATAACTTAATCATGTATTCTCTTGAAGAATTAATACACATTGGACCTTAGTGAAAACATGAATGTAGTCAAAAGTTAACTCTTTCCAAATACCAAAATCCAAAAATTCTATATACTCAAACCATGATATAGCCTTCTCCTTATATCAGTCATGAGCTCATGAATACTATCAAACATTTAATTTTCTCCTTATCCCTTCATTATGCGCATATCATCTACATTCCAAAAATTTCTAAATAACCTTTCATGGATACTGGTACCATTAATCATACACTTTCAAAACTCAAGGAAAGAAAACAGTGTAACAATCCTTAGATTTCTCTTTATTCCATAGTACCATGAGATTACTTATACAACATTACACATGATAAACATGTAATCATTCCACTACATTCTTAAACCATTGACCGAGCTTCAACAATTCTTTCATCTCACATATCATTTGTAGTCTCTTCATCATCATCAACATAAATACTACCCATATGACCATACTGATTCTATTAATGAGACTTTCCCTTAGGGAATTGGTTTGTATAATGCCCGTACATTCCACATTTAAAACATTTAACCATTGTTGATGTCGTATCAATACCATTATCCTCATCTCTGGTGTTAACTGAACCTTTTCCTTTGCACTTACTGGCTTTGTGTCCTTCTTTTCCACACCCAAAGCATCTTCGAGTTCCTTTGAAACATTCTCCTTGATACCTCTTCCCACATGATTTACATAGGGGAAATTGAACTTTCTTTCCTTTATGATCATCATTAAACCCCATCTTTCTCTTATTAGATGAGTCAGGAAACTTACCAAATTTTACTTTATTGATCATATTATGAGATTGCTGATTCGGCATAATAATGATGTTTGGACTTCCAAATCCCATTTCATTTGTTTTCTCATGAATAATATCATTCCATTGTCCATCATATCCTCCATTATCATGAATCATCTTGTTTCCATCCATTCTCTAAAACCCAAAAAGAATAGTGTGAGAGGCAAAAAACATGCTAGGGAAAACAATAGAATAAAGGGGGAGTAACTTCAATATCTAACATCTTGGGTTACCGTAATTCTAGTAATATAACCTATACTTATACTTAACCTTCAGGACATCCCTAGACATACCTTAGAAATATCTCTAGGGATCTCACTAAAGATCTCGCATCCTAGTTTCCAAAGGTTAACTAAACCTTTCCTCTGATACCAACTGTAGAGGCCCAAATCTTGACGTACATGGATATTACATTACTTTTGCGGAATACTTAGTACATAACAAAAACACACACACAAGGACCGTAATAGTTTAGTGTCTTTGGAAACTCGAAACATAATCTTCTAATCATTGTGAAAGATCTTCAATATCTCCCATAAAGATCTTCCGTTTTTTTTTCTTACCTAAAACCTTTCTTTATATCCTGGGGAAAAGAAAACATAAAAGGGTGAGCTCAAATGCTCAGTAAGGGTAAACAAAAAAAATATCAATCACATCATATTCATAAGAACATAACATTTTGGAAATCTTACCCTGCAAAAGAGATCATAATTTCATAACATGGGATAAATCATCGTAGTGAAATGTAATCACAATAATCATAACTTAAAACATGAAACTTTGTGGCATAGACACATAATCATAGAGAATCATTTCTTGTTAGTCAAGACTCATTGCCAAGACTATCTTAGTGGACAAAGTCCATTTCTGAACCGAGTTCACTCCTCGTTTCAGTCCTGTTTCACTGAACCGGTATAACCTACCGTTCCAGCCATGTCTATCTCATGAGATATAAAATCTTTACCCAATGCATTGGAGGGAGATATAGGTCCCACCCATCTCATAATGATACCATTCTTATGTGTGCCACAAAATCATAAATCATACATCATTGCATAACTCATGTAATAAAAATGGGATTCTTAAACAAAATGTCATCATAAAACAATTCATATAAGATAAAGGAATTCATAAAAATATTTCCATCACAACATAATCAAATCCATGTAAAAATAGGGATAGAAATAGAACCCTATATTATCTTAGATGGAAAATAATTTTGATAAAATACTTGAACTCCATTCTTGAGAAAATATCCTTTCTACTTCAAAACATTTTTCCTTTCTTAACATGTCATACAATTTTAAACTAAAAGAAGATGATTAAAAATAAACTTGAAAACTTATAAAGGAAGCTTCTTGGAAATAATTTTTTAAAAATCCATTCATGCCGTATAAGTTAAAAAACATTCTTCTCGTACTTTTGTTGGAAAAGTCAAAAAGTACCTCGTACAAAAAACGACAAAAGATTCCTTTCATATCTTTTAATAAAAACTCACCGAAGGGTAAAATTGAATATAAACTATTGTAGAAGGATATAAATATTAAATATTGATAAAAAATTGATGTGGATGATAAAATACACCCCAGTAAATTCCAAAGTATAAACAATCTCGGATAAAAATGAGATTGTGATATTTCCATTACCTTAGGTCCGATTTGCTTCGTAAGTGTCCGAACCTCATGTATAATGATTTAAATAATGGTATTGACTTATTCCAGAATCATACTTATTGTTATGATATCATATATGGTCATATTCTTAGCTTCTTATTAGTAATATTTCATTACTACTTGTTATTTGGGTGTTTATTACTTTTTGTTCTTATGCGTGTTTTGTCGAATAAATTCGTATTCTTATCTTTAGGTTATAGATACCTCATTTCCAGAATGGTATTAGTGTAATATATATAATATTCATTCATTCAATTCATTTATATAATCATTATGAAATTAAGATCATGTAGAACGAGTCGCATCACATCGTGGAGACGGTATTCCGTACGTACGCACGAGTGATGATATCGTTCCTGTTATCGTGGAATTGTATTGGAGTGTATGTATACTATTTCAGAATAAATATCACTTTATAATAGTCATATATATTCATTATTTACACCATTATACCCATCCAAGTAAGGTGGTGGTGGAAAATAGATTACACCACGGCGTGGAGACGGTATTCCGTACGTATGCACACGTAGTGATTTCATTTTTTATAGGATGGATAGATGGTGAAATAAGGTTGTTTCATACTTATAATAACATATCAGTATATGAGTGATACTGATTTTATTACTTCATAATGAAACAACCTAAGAAGAAGAAGTGGAAGAAGAAATATAGATGAAAGAATCGGTAACAGACATTACCTCTTCTTTGAAGCGCCTCTTTGAGTCTTCCTCTTAGGGCACTAAAATTGGTCTTTGAAGAAGACCATAACCTCTAGGATGTTTCTAGTGAAGTGGAGAAGAGAATTATTCAGGGGTTGGCCGAGCTTGAAGGCTCAAAGTGGTGTGAGGAAGAGAGGGAGGAGGTGCCCTTTTATAAGGGAGGAGAGGGGCACCTTTGGAATAACTAAAAATATTATTTTATTATAAAGCCAAATTCCATTTTAAATAGCTCCAAATTGATTTATTTAGAAGCTAAGGTGGGGATGGGTCTAAATACTCTCATCCAATAGAATTTAGACAAGTTTAGGTCATTATATTAACCTTATCTTTTAGTTTTAACTCTTAGTTAATTAGATTGACATTTACCATGTCACTTTGTATTTTTATATTATATAGTTAATAAACTTACCATATACATCCAAGAGACCCCAAGTGGTTCATTAATGATACACCTATCATGATATAAGTATCTTGGCCGAGACATAGATTTTTAGGAATAAAATAACAATCAATAATATAATATTTGTTTTAAAAACTATTTTATATCAATTTTGACACTATTTAGCAATTGATTTTTGTAAAAATCATAACAGAATTATTATTTCGAAAAAAGTTAATTAAATCAATAATAACATGTCCTATTAACCTATAAAATTAGTTTAATTCATAAAAAGTCTCAAATTACCTTTATTTGGGTATTTATAACATCTATTATGTCAATATATCATTAATAAGATAATTACTGCATCATCTTTGTGTCATAAATAAATTACATTATTTAATGTCTAAAAATTAAAAATAAAATATCATTATGTAGGAAATATTTTTAGATTTCTAATTAATATTTATAGTCGAATTTATCTTATGTATAACCCTATATTAAAAAATATTTACTTATTAAACTTTGATTTTAACTATTTTAACCCTTTTTTAAGTAAATTGATAATAAATGTCCTAATCTATTCCAAGTGGGCCTAAATGGTCATATTTTATTCCTAAGGTTGTTTTTGGTCGAATTAAACTTATCCAATTGAATTAGGACATGTGTTAGGGTAATAATAATATCATTTTTACCCTTAATTACCCTATTTACATTTAACTGTGGTAAAAAAAAGTAAAAAGTTGCTATTCACCAAAAATTATTTTCATCTCATTGAACCACATTTTACTTACTGACATCAACTGTGTCTCTCAGATTTTTGAAATTCCGCTCACAGAAGTGGTAAAATTATGTTTTATGAAAAATTCATTTTTTTAACTACCACTTAGTGGTTTCACTATTCATCAAAAATTGAAAGTTTTCAGAAAAATACCAAAATTTCACCCTAGGCTAATTTTCATATTCCGAATCCAAAAATGAAGTCCATTTTGAAAAATAAAATTTATAAAATTTCAAAAAGTGGTTATTAATATTCATAACGGCTAGTTTTAATAATATTTTAATAGCATATCATTGTTTAGTGAAACTCGGTATTGCGTACTACACACGCTATCGAGGAAGGTCGCGATTGCGTGTAATGCAAGGCAAGTAAAGGATGCGTGTTGTGCAAGCTCCTTTTGGTGTAACATACAACACAAGAAATTAGTGAAATTAAAAAGAATATTTTTCATAAAATCTCGGGGTGTTACAAAATAGATATAAAAACTTGCTAATCTAACTATCAAAGTTTAGTTTATCTTAATGAAAAAAATACATAACAATTAAGAATATAAGACAAAAGACACAAGAGTTCAAACAGGAGGTTCAGTATCAAGCTGAGACTTAGTCCTCTCCACTTAGTGATCACCTACCACCAAGCAGTTTATATTAATAAAATTTTTATCCACACCCTGGATCGGGGTTCACAACAGCACACAAGGCTTTCCAGGTCACACTTGACCTCTATCACAGTTATTCATGGGAAAGAGAAATAAATAGATCACACAGGAGCTATTCCACAGTTCTACATGGGATAGAAGTTTAAGAAGGGATTGAGAGTGAGGATATTTTTTTATCCTCCAGTTTAGCTCAGGAGACAGTGTGTGACATTTAAACAGATATACACACTGCTCAAATAGTTATGATAAGAACACAACAGAGTTATGAAAGAGAATAGGGTTTATAGTTCTCTGTGTGTCATGCATCAACACTCTAGATTCAATGGATGTTGAGGAAATAAAATTTGAGTCCTCTTCTGAAAGTTGGCTTTAGAACATAGTGTCACAGTTTCTTGTGAAAGTGCTCAGCTCTTCTTTGAGAGGATGTTTATCAAGCTTCAGTAAATAGATGATAGGTGAGCTCAAGCTTCGAGTTTCTCTCTTTTTCAATATTCTTAGTTCGCATATTCTATATTTCAGCGTGTTCTTCAAGCTCTATGTGAATATGCATATCTCTGTGTATCCATATAATTAGAGCTCTGATTGAATTCCTTTTATACTTCAAGATCCACTAAGCATGAAGATCTCTGCTCGTGCATGTACCTCGTACTGTCTACATATAGTCATATAGACAACAATAAATAATGTCAAAAACATTAATTTTTTTAAATATGACCGTTAGAAATAAATTTGAATTAATATAATCGAAATAGTTATTTATGAATATCGGAGAGTCATCTTCAGTCTGTTTTCTTCAGTTTGGTAACATCAGTCTCTAATCTTTGATGTGTCATCTTCGGTGTGCTGACTCTGGTCTGTCATCTTCAGTGTGTTGACTTCGGTCTGTCATCTTCGGTGTGTCGACTTTGGTCTATCAACTTCGATGTGTCTACTTCGTTCTGTCATCTTCAGTGTGTCGACTTCGGTCTATCAACTTCGGTGTGTCGACTTCGGTCTATCGAACTTCGGTGTGTCAACATCAATGTGTTCGAACATCAGTGTGTCAAACATTGGTGTGTCGAACATCGGTGTGTCGAACATCGGTGTGTCAGGGAATCTAAAAAGTTTATGAAGTGTATGTCTTACACATATCATTACAAAACTAAGTGTTATCCAAAAATACATGTATAAATACACTTGTAAACATATTTAGTCATGAATATAGGTTATGGACTTATTTAAGTATATTTTTCTGTATGACATAATTGATTTACTTAGAGATATTAAGATGGAATGAAAGGGTAGAATCTGTATATTGACACTATTTGTGATTATGATAAATACATTATCATAGAGGGTCCAATAATCTCCCCCTTTTGGATAATCCCAAATTATGACATACATGAAAATATATAGAATAAAGATAGCTTGACATATCATACTGCACTGAATGTAATTATCCAATATAACTAAAGTTTTTTTTGCTTGAATTTTTAAAACAAATCTCCCCCTCAGTAAATAGATTAAGGTGAGTACATTCCATGTTTTAAACTAGAAAATATCCTCCTTGGATAAATAATGTTTTCCTTATTTTCTCCCCCTTTTGGGATTAGAAAAGAAAGCTGAAATGAGAGATAACATAGAAGAAAGACACCATAAAGATTTCCATTAAGAGGCATAAAAGTACATGCAAACAAAAATATCAAATCCCTATTAGAGAAAAACAATCCCCCACTAAGGGTTTGGATGCTGTGGGGATTTTCCTTTATCTGAAGGATCCGAAGGAGAATGAGATGGTTTGGTAGAGGCAGAGGGAAGAGTTGGTATGAAGAAAACACCAGGCATGGAAACACCTGTAGGAACAATGGCTGCAAGGGTAGGTTGCCTTTTTGACAACATGCAACTATGAGGATGCTCTGTGATGATTGGTCGAATCTGAGATAGGGCCTGAGAGACGGTCATATGAGCAGGAGGCCGAGAGGCAATACCAATTGAAGCAGCTGGAGGGACCACAATATCATAAGCCTTAACATGAAGATAAGGTTTGAGCAGGTTGATGAAGTCATTAATAATTTCACCATCATATTGCATGGCTTTTTAAAAGTCATCCTTATTTTCCATAAATTTACTCTGCAAAGGGGTAAATTCCTTCAATTAAATGACTTCCTTCTTGATTTCTTCTATGACTAGAGGAATTATAAGATTTTATGCGAGAAACATGAAGCTATTGATGAGATAATTCTTGGTATAAATATTAGTGAAATACTTATCTACCTTTTCCCAAATCTCCTTTGAGCTACAAAGGCTTCATTTGTGCACTGCCAGACCATATTGTACAAAAGATCAATATTTCGATGCACCTTTTCAAGAGTTTCTTTGTCTGAAATACTCTAAAGATTTTGGAGTTCCTCTCTCATCACAACCTTGAGAGTCTCCAAATCAGCAACCACACTTTTCCCAATCCTAGAATTGGATGGGCCAGTCAACATTTTTCCAAGATCTTCTTTCAACTTTTTCAGATATACACTGAGGAAATGAGTCACCAAGTTCCTAATAAATTACAGAACACCACTAAAGGAGATATTGAAGTTAGAGTTTAAAGAATTTAACTCACATATATCATTTTTGAATTTCTACAAAACAGCCTTAGTGACATAATCACTGGGTACTGACTGTGCTACTGGCTCTACTGGTGGAGGTGAAGCTAGTGGAATAGGTGCAATATGTTCAGGTTTAGCCTGGACTTGTGGAGCAGAAGGAGGAGGTACCCTCTCCACATATGAGTCATACTCTAAACCGAAAAGAATGTATCTTGGATCATTATTCCATTCTCTAGTACATGTCCAGTCTCTTAGCTCGACAGTATCAATTCTGATCCTTCTTCCCTCAGTCTTAGAAGAAAATTCATCTTTATCAACATCTTTATTCAATCCTCCAGCCATAACAGCATTTCTGGGTACATGAACCAACCGATCTTCAGGTTCTTCTTATGCTCTAGCTACTTCAACTTCACTAGGAACTTCCTCAATTTGAGGCACTAGAACCACATCTTCTTCCTCTTGGCCAGCAGCCATAAGATCATTCAATTCCTGAATGATCTCTTGATTTTCAGCATTAGGAAGGGGTGATCTGTCCTCATGTTCAGCATCTCGATGACCAACAGCCTGTTGTTCAACCTACTCAACACCCTCAATAGCTTCATGTACAGATTCCTCACTGGATCTGTCAACCACTTGTTGTCCCATTTTTAGAGAGTCACTCACATGCTCATAATTTCTTTCATTATCACCACCACCACCACCACCACCATCATCATCATTTGATTCCTCATATGATTGACTAACATAGTCTTCAACTCCAGTAACCCCGGTATCTTCTTCATCCTCATCACATAATAATAATTCTCTTGAGGGTAAGTCCAAAGGTGGACTAGCAGGTCCATAATACATGTCCTTGGGACTTTCATCAATATTAGGATCACTCCTACCATAAAAATGAGATCTTTCTTCCCTAGGCACTTCAGGCTCAACTTCCTCATCAGAATAAATTAGAACCTCTCTTGGTTTGAGACCTTGATCAACTTGGTCCTTTGGTCTTGAAGGGTGGTCAAATGGAATTAAATCCTCATATAGCCTCTCCTTATCTCCTACCCAACATATCTTCCATGGGTTCTAGAATATTTTAATCCTCTTACAAATGTATTTTTGAAGAAAAAAACCACTACATGAATTTATCACTTCATCTCCATCTTCCACACAACCCACCCTTTTCAACATGGCAGAAATCATCCTCGGATAGTAAAAGAAGGTTTCCTTCTTGGATGGATTAATTAAATCAGAGATATTCACTATTATATACCTACATAGGTTCACTTTTATCCCATGTTTCAACAAAAATATCAAGAAAATATCCTGATACTTCACAGTAGAGAAATCTCCCTTCCTTGGGTAGATTTGATGTTGTATGAAATTAAAAAGCAGTCTTAATTCTCCTTTGAATTCATTTGCAACAGTCCTACTAGATTCTCCATTTCTAGTCATCTCCTTCAGAGCATCTTACTAAGAGAACAAATTAGAGGAAGGTGGAATATTACCTGGATAGTCATCATAGACACCTTCATGAGGCATTTTTAAGCATTCATCCCATTCCTTAGATGAAAAAGCTATCTCCTTTCCCTTTACCATAAACTTAATCTTTTCTGCCTCAGCATAATCCAGTGATATCTTCAAATGATGATAGAACTCATGCACTAGCTAGGGATAATAAGGTCTTTCATTGTTGGTGAACCAACTGAGCCGCCCTTGTGATTCCAACACTTTCAATAAAAATACTTTCTCGATAGAATGCATTTAGAAGACACTTCTTTTTCAGCCATAACCACTTGTCTTTCCAAGATTGGTTTTACAGTCCCACTAAAATCACATTTATGACGCTTATCAGAAAGATATTTACTTGGATCTTCCATTGTACGCTTGGTCCTTTCCATGATAAGGCTTCAGATTCAAACAATGTTGAGAGGTCGAGGGTTGAGAGGGAGTATGAAAAAAGGTAGAAAGATTTTCGGTAGAGGGGAAGGTGAAATGTTAGGATGGATTGAACAAAATATATCATTTTGGTATTTTAGATTGTAAGTCATAAAAATTTAAATGTGGAAAAAATGATAGTAAAACAGTGTCATTTTATTTAAAAACAGATAGTATTTACAAAAAAAGATTTTAACTACATCAGTGGCAATAAATCTGATTTGAGTGATTGATTTCAATGAGTGGTTTCAAGAGATCAGTTTCAAGAGATCAGTTTCAGGATATCAGTTTCATGAGATTGGTTTCAAGGAACCATTTCAAGGATCGATTTCAAGAGATCGGTTTCAAGAGATCGGTTTCATGAGATCGGCTTCATGAGATCAGTTTCAAGAGATCAGTTTCAAGGATCAGTTTCAAGGAAAATTTTCAAGGATCAATTTCAAGAGATCAATTTCAAGAGATCAGTTTCATGAGATTGGTTTCAAGGATCGGTTTCAAGGATCAATTTCAAGGACCAGTTTCACGAATCAATTTCATGAAATCAGTTTCAAGGATCAATTTCAAGAAATCAGTTTCAAGGATCGGTTTCCAAAAATCGGTTTCAAGGATCAGTTTCAACAAATCGGTTTCAAGGATTAGTTTCAAGGATCCTTTACTGATTTATCATTCGTAGTTCTTGTCTGATGTAATTCATTCTCTCAGAATTTAAGGGTTTAGTGAATATATCAGCAAGCTGGTGTTCAGTCCCAATAAACTCAAGAGTTATATCACCTTTTTGATAATGATCTCTCAAAAAGTGATGTCTTACATCAATATGCTTTGTTCTAGAATGAGAAATTAAATTTTTAGAAATTTTAATAGAACCATTTTTATCACAGTTTATGGGGATATGTCTGAATTGAAATCCATAGTCTTGTAAGGTGTGTTTCATCCACAAAATCTGTGCACAACAACTACCAGCAGCAATGTACTATGCTTCTGCAGTTGATAATGCAACTGAATTTTTCTTTTTACTACACCATGATATCAATGACTCTCCCAAAAAATGACATGTTCTAGAGTTACTCTTTCTATCTAACTTACACCCACTAAAATCAGCATCTGAATAGCAAACTAAATCAAAAGGTTGGCCTTTAGGATAGAACAATCCTAAGTTAGTTGTATACTTGAGGTATTTGAAAATTATTTTAACAACATTTAAATGCCACTATTTTGGATTTTCTTGAAATATCGCACACATACACTCACTGAACATAATATCTGGCCTACTAGCAGTTAAGTACAGTAAACTCCCAATCATTCCTCTGTAATAAGTTTGATCAACTGATTTTCCACTTTCATCAAGATCTAACTTACATGTAGAACTCATAGGGGTTTCACTACTCTTAATGCTATCAAATCCATATCTTTTCAAAAGATCTTTTTTGTACTTACATTGATTTAAAATAATACCTTATTTATTTTGAAATATTTGAAATCCAAGAAAATATTTAAGTTCACCCATTAAACTCATTTCAAACTCACTTTACATTATATTTGAAAAATAATTACATAAAATGTTTTTATAAGATCCAAAAATAATATCATCTACATATATTTGGGCTATTAAAACTTCTTTCGAAACTCTTTTTATAAATAAAGTAGTATTTTCAAGTCCTTTGGTAAACCCTTTAGAAATAATAAAATTACTTAACTTTCATACCAAGCTCTTGGAGCTTGTTTCAAACCATATAAAGCTTTTGATAATTTGAACACATGATTTGGAAAATGTGGGTTTTTAAAACCTGGGGGTTGTTAAACAAAAACATCATCAATTATATAACCATTTAAGAATGCACTTTTAGCATCCATTTGATAATGTTTAAAATCCAAGTGTTCTGTATAGGCAAGTAACATCCTAATTGCATTAAGTCTAGCTACTGGTGAAAAAGTCTCTTCATAATCAATTGCCTCTTCTTGATTATATCCTTGTGAAACTAGTCTAGATTTAATCCTAACTATATTTCCAACTTCATCTAATTTATTTATAAACACCAATTTGGTTCCTATGTTCAAAGTATCCTTAGGTCTATCTACAGGTTTTCAAACATTATTTCTTTCAAACTGATTAAGTTCTTCTTGCATGGACATTACCCAGAATTCATCATTGATCGCATCATTGATATTTTTAGGTTCAAGTTGTGACAAGAATGCTTGATGTTCAACCTGGTTTCTCAAGGAATATTTCATTTGTGTTCCTCTATCCAAATCTCCAATAACTGCATCTAGGGGACGATTCTTAAGAATCCTAGTTGGTCTAGGTAAAATAGGACTTGATATTTCAGGTTGTTCAGGTTGATCTGGTTCACTATGGTTAGGAACTAGAAAATTTCTAGAACTGGATGTTTTCACAACATCCTTCACATGATGATTTGAGGTGTTATCATTAATGTACAGATTGGACATATCCTCTTCAATATTTTCAAGTGAGGTCTTGGGCTCATGTGGATCTGATTCATCAAACTTGATTTGTACATATTCCTCCACGCATTTGGTTCTCTTATTAAAAACTCTATAAGCTTTTATTTATGTAGAATATACAAGAAATATTCCTTCATAACTTTTAGAGGAAAATTTATCTAAATTATCTTTAGTGTTCAGAATAGAAACTTTACATACAAACACTTTAAAATAACCTACTTTAGGTTTCCTATTATTCCACAACTCATAAGGAGTTTTCTTAAGAATGGGTTTGATTAAGACTCTGTTTATTATGTAGCAAGTTGTATTAATAGATTCATCCCAGAAATAAATGGGTAGATCATATTCATTAAGCACAGTCTGAGCAATTTCTTGTAAGGTTCTATTACTTCTTTCTACCACCCCATTCTGTTGAGGTGTTCTAGGGGCAGAAAATTTATGATTATAGCCATTTTGTGAGAAAAAAGCTTCAAAATCTTGATTCTCAAACTCACGATCACGATCACTTCTTAAGTATTTTATCTTAAGTCCACTAAGATTTTCTACAGTCCTAGCATACTTAGTAAAGTGAGAAAAATATTCACTTTTATGGTCCAGGAAAAAGGTCCAGGTATACCTAGAGTAATCATCTACAAGAACATAAACATAGTGCTTCCCATTGAGACTTGAAACTCTAGTTGGTCCAAAAAAGTCCATGTGAACTAACTCAAGAGGATTAGAAGTAGATACTTATTTCTTTGGATTGAAATAGATTTTATGTTTCTTTCCTTTTTGACAAGGATTACATAATTTGTTTTCTGGAAACTCTAATCTGGGTAAGTATCTAACTAAGATTTTTCTAGTTAGCTTTCTAAGGGAGTGAATATTATAGTGTCCTAGTCTTTTATGCCAGAACCAAGACTCTTTGTGAAAGGCATTTAGACAAGAGACATTCTGTGTGGCTAGGGTGTCTATATTTATAGCATATACATTATCGTTTATAAAAGTAGTAAATACTAAATTATTCTTGACATCAAACACATGAAATGCATCATTTTTGAATTTAACATTAAATTAATCATCACACAATTGAGATATGCTGAGCAGGTTATACTTTAATCCGTCAACATACAGAACTTTAGAAATTGAAATAGATTTACGGTTATCAATCTGGCCTAGGCCGATGATTTTTCCTTTACCGTTTTCACCAAAAGTGACATGTCCTCCATAAATCTTGATAAGACTTTTAAAGCTTAAAAAATCCCCTTTAATATGTCTTGAACAACCATTGTCCAAGTACCACATATTTTTACAGAATCTCTTTAGGTAGTTCACCTACAAAACAGTTTAACCAAGATAGGACTTTGGTATCCATATTTGTTTGGGTCCAGTAATATTAGTAATAAGTGTTTTAGAAACCCATATCTACCTCATAGGTTTTCTATAATCATTATGTAAATTATTTGAAAAATAAAATCTATTTGGTTCAGAAAAACTTGAAACAGGAGAAAGTCTATCATAAATTGAACTAGTTGATTTGTGTCCAGAACTGGGAGTAAAACTATATTTCCTAGATTTAGAAACAAAATTGTTTCTACCAAGGTTTCTTTTTCCAGGTTGATAACCAATTCTAGTGTTGTATTTAGGGGAAATTTGTTTTCCTAGAATTTGAGTAAGGGTATTTTTACCATTGGTAAACTTTTCTAGGTAATTATTCAATTTCTCATTATAAATTTTTAATTCATTTTTCTCTTTGAGCAGTTGAGAATTTTTCACCTTTTCAGTTGTGAGTTCAGATTTAACAGTCACAGTAAGAGAATACTATTTTTTCAATGATTTATATTTTTCTTTTAGTTCATTGCATGTTTCTTCAAGCATGTTATAGTATTAAAACATTTCGTCATTAGTCATATTTTCATAGTCACTCTCATCTCTATAATAGTATGAATTATGTACAAGAATGTCCAATGTTACGTCAGATGTGTTTTTCTTAAGACACATATTGGATTTGTTAGTTTTTTCATCATGTGATGTTTCTGAGTCACTTGAACTATCTTCAGAAGCACTCCAGTTTGCTTTCATTACCTTTTTATACTTCCTATCCTTTTCCTCATATCTCTTTTTGTACTTGATCTTTGAACAGTCAACCTTAATATGTCCTTTGCGCATACATGCATATCATATAATCTCATCGGTCTTATCACTTCTTTTAAAATCCTTCTTCTAACTTCCTTTTAGGTCATATTTTCCCTTGAAGTTAGGTTCTCAAAAAAAATTCTTCTTCTTGTAAATTTTTTTGAATCATTTGGATAATTGATCCATCTCCTCATCACTGTCAGGTGATGATTTTTCACTACTGGAACTTTCTACAGAAGCTTCCAATTTCCCTATGGCTTTGTGTTTAGAGGAGGTGGTCTTGAATGCAACTGATTTCCTTTTTGGTTCATCCTCCTATTCATTATTGACTTTCATATCTTCTTCATACATCATCGTATTCCCAATGAGTTATTTTATAGGTAGATTGCTAATGTTTCATTATTCTCTAATAGAGACAGAGTCTCCTCTCCATCCGTCAGGCAGGCATCAGAGAATTCTCATGATCTGTTCCTTGCCAGTGACTTCTCTTCCAAGAGAAATCATTGTGTTGAAAATATCATTGAACCTAAGATACATGTCATAGATAGGATCATCAGGTTTCATTTTAAATTTATCATATTTAATATTATAAGTATTAAGTCTCATTTCTTTTACACTATATGTTCCGTCATGTGAGATAGACAGGGTATCCCAAATTTCATGGGCTATTTTACAAGAATAAATTCTATTGAATTCCGCATATCCTAAGGAGAATTATAAAGCATGCATAGCTTTGCAATTGTTATTTTAGGCAGTTTTGATAGGTCCATACCATGTGTTTCTATCAGTAGTAGGAATGTTATATTCATCTATAATGGAAGACCAAATTTCAAAAACCATACTTTCTAAATTCATTTTCATTTTAATATTCCATTGAGCATAGTTGGTTCCATTAAAGAATGGTGGTATTTTGGTTGCAGAACCATCCAATCTATTATCCATAATACAAAAATAATTTGAAGGAGCTAGAAATTTAGAATTGATAGAAATTTACAGATCTTCAAAGTACAACTACAATCACAGTTGAATAAGGTAAAACAAAGTTTTTAACAAACAACCTCTGCTACCAAATATTGGTCGGAGTAGATGACTCAACAGGGGGGTGAGTTGAGTATCTATAAAAATTTCTGTTAAAATTGGTTCTTTAAAAAATATCCCATTATTATAATAAAATAAAATTCAATTTTTAGTGAATTTATATAAGTCCTAAAAATTCAATTAGTTTCTCTAAAGATTGATTAGTTCTCAGTTTTACCAATCTAAAGATTAGTCAAACTTTTGAAACTTATCTATTAATTTAAAACAAATATAAACACCTGATAAAATAAATATCAAAGTTCAGTTTATCTTAAATAAATAAATACATAACAAATACGAATATATGAAAAACAACACAATAGTTAAAATAAGAGGTTCAGTCTCAAGATGAGACTTAGTCCTCTCCACTTGGTGATCACCTGCCACTAAGCAGTTTATATTAATAAACTTTTGATCCACACCCTAGATCGGGGTTCACAATAGAACACAAGTCTATCCAGATCACACTTGACCTCTACCACAGTTATTTGTGGAAAAAACAAATAAACATATCACACAGGATCTCTTCCATAGTTCTACATGGGATACAAATGTAAGAAGGGATTGAGAGTGATGATATTTTGTTATCCTCCAGTTTACCTCAAGAGACAGTGTGTGAGATTTAAACAGATATACACACTACTAAAATAGTTATGGTAAGAACAAAACATAGTTATGAAAGATAATAGGTTTTATAATTCTCTATGTGTCATGCAACAACACTCTGGATTCAATGGATGCTGAGGAAATTAAATTCGAGTCCTCTTCTAAAATTTGGCTTTAGAACAGAGTGTTGCAGTTTCTTGTGAAAGTGTTCAGCTCTTCTTTGACAGGATGTTTAGAAAGCTTCTGTAGGTAGATGATAGGTGAGCTCAAGATTTGAGTTTCTCTCTTTTTCAATATTCTGAGTTCGCATGGTCTATATTTCAGCGTGTTCTTCATGCTCTATGTGAATCTGTATATCTCTGTGTATCTGTATATTTAGAGCTCTGATTGAATTCCTTTTATACTTAAAGATCCACTAGGAATGAAGATCTTCGCATGTGCATGTACCTCGTACTATCTACGGATCATCCTAAAAACAACATTAAATAATGTCAGAAACATTAATTTGTCTAAATATGACCCTTAGAAATAAATTTGAATTAATAAAATCAAAACACTTATTTATTACTATCGGAGAGTCATCTTCTTTCTATTGTCTTCGGTTTGGTAACATCATTCTGTCATCTTTGATGTGTCATCTTCAGTGTGTCTACTTCGGTCTGTCATCTTCGGTGTGTCGACTTCAGTCTTTAATCTTCGGTGTGTTGACTTTGGTCTGTTAACTTTGGTGTATCGACTTCGGTCTGTCATCTTCAGTGTGTCGAATTCGGTCTGTCAACTTCGGTGTGTCGACTTCGGTCTATTGAACTTCGGTGTTCCGAACATCGGTGTGTCGAACATTGGTGTGTCAAACATCGGTGTGTCAAACATCGGTGTGTCGAACATCGGTGTGTCAAGGAATCTAAAAATGTTATGAAGTGTCTGTCTTACACATATCATTACAATACTATGTTTTATCCAAAAAAACATGTATAAATACACTTGTAAACATATTTAGTCATGAATATATGTTATGGGATTATTTAAGTATATTTTTCTATATGACATAATTGATTTACTTAGATATATTAATAAGGAATGAAAGAGTAGAATTTTTATATAGACATTATTTTTGATTATGAAGAGTACATTATCATAGAGGGTCCAACAAAAATGTTTAAAAAAAATTTAATATAATTTTTAATGTCATTTTTAACCATAATTGTCTTCTTGAAAAATATTTTAAATGGAATTGTCATGATGTTTTCTATATAAGGTACTTTTTTACTTTTATTAAAAAATTGTGAAATGAATCATTTTTTTAATGCATTCTCTATGAACGGAACTCTTTTACCATCATGAATACTTAATGATCTAAACATTCCTTTTTAAGTTTTAGGGGTTACTTTCAAAAAATGTTTTATTTAATGTTTGATATTTTATATAAGTGTTTTCAAAATATAAATGATTTTTTCCTCAAGAAATGTTCAAAGTGATATTTCAAAATCATTTTCCATCTAAGTTGACATCCTTTTATGTTACTCAAAGTAAAAAGGTTATTTTCCTTATGAATGTTTATAATATTTTTCAAAACATTTTCATCAACGATGACAACATTTTATGTTATGTATTGATTATAAATTATGTTTATTTGTCTCTCACATATATACCTTTCTTATTATACCATTATTTTATGAGGCAATACATGCCTAATTATCATTTCTAAAATTCTTTCATTATGAAATTTTCTTTTAATATGATATGAAGCATGATTATGCAACCAATTTTATTTCCCTAGGTAATTTTTATGTTTTGAATTATTATTTTTTTTCTTTTATTTATCACACATAGATCAAGAAATTGTTATGATAGGTTTTCCTGAATACACTCCAATTTATTGGCTAAAGATTTAGTCTCATTTGACTTCATGTATGGGATTAGGGAGTAAACCTAGTACATTATGGTACTTTTTACACCATGTGATATTTTCTAGGTAGTTATCATTGAATAATGTTTATGTCATGTTCTATGTTGTTTCCACATTTCCTATAATTCCATGATCTTATGATACCATGTTCTTTATGATATACTTCCTTGAAATTACTCATGGGCCTTCTCTTTTATAATACCATGTTATACCTTTGACACTTATGTTATGTTTCCTTATCTTTTTTATTCCATTACTGGGTTTTTTAGCTATCCCTTTTATTAATGTATTCCTCTAGTTTTCCAATCAGTTTTAGGTGCTCAAATCAATTTTAGGAGTTCACTATATAGAATAAATTAGGGATGTGACGTTTTAGTTTTGTTTGGTGTTTTATGAACCTAGTATTCCAAATACTCTCGGACTATATGATCATTTTACTAGAATTATAGGATATTTATGTTTAAGAATTATGTAATAATATTTTTAAAAGGCTTGGGTCATTATAAAATAAATTTAAAAATAAATGCGCAAAATGTGACAAAATACGCTTTTTAGAAAAATACATTTTTTTGCATAAAACTTAGTTCATTCTTATCCTATTTCTAAAAAAACATTAAATGATTATAATAACAATTTATTGAATATATAATATATACATTTAATTAAAATCATTCACTAATATTAATTAATTTTATTTATTAGGATAAAAATACATTGTGTGTATGAAAATTGTTTACCAAAAAACATGTATATTTTTATTTTCAAATGTTTTTTATTTTTATTTCTAATTAATTTATATATAATGAATTAATTTTTATACATATGTGACCAAAATGTTTTATAATTTAGTTAGTCCTATTCATACATTCCAATCCAACGACTAGACAATAACTATCACATAATAATATTTTAATATTATATCATTGTTTAGTTAAACTTGGTTTTCATGTAACTCAAGCTATCAAAAAAAATATTTAAATAGAAATATTTTAAAAAATATAGAGGCATTAGATTCCCACTCCCCCCTTTAATTAATTTCATTCTCATAATTTTAAATAATTTTCTATAATCAAGGGTTTGATATTAGAAAATACCTTTTTTTTAAACCCTCATCATAAAAAGGGTTAATAAAATTTACTCTTAAAAAGAGGGAAAGAGAAATATGAAGGTCACCTAGAATAACACATATCTTGGTTTCCAGATAGGTTAAAATTATTGTTAAGTGAAAATATGAACATAGAAGAAAATACTAAATCCCAAGGATTAATATAGAGTGATAGATAATGTGGTCATGATAAAGTTAACCACCACGAAACTATAAATCTATGATAGGTTAAGAGATCATTGATTCATTAGAAAATAAATTAAATGGATTACATTTTCATTTCAAATTTATTTTCTTGATGTTGAGTGATTCTTTTACTATCAAGATAAAGTACTCAAGAAAATATTCTTACTTGAATTATTTCTATTTAATAAGATCAATTCCATCATTTGGTTTCACTTCAATAAATTACACTTCAATCTCATCTCTTTCCCCAAGAAATGGATTTTCAAGATTAAATTTTAATGTATGAAGCTCTAAAATTATCATTTAACAAATAATAAGATCTCTAATACATTCTTTCAGACACAAAGTATTTATCAAAACAAAATGTTAAGAAAAAGTTATCTAAAAACATCCAAAATCTAACTTAAATCATTCAATAAATAGTTAATCTTAAGGTTCCTGCAAAATATGTATGACCAAAATTGAATCCTAAGGATTGGAATGATTGTATCTCATATCCTTCCATGATCAACTTAAAAATAAATTTAATCACTCATAAAGACTCAAACCACTACTAAAAAATAGGCATTTAACAATGCTGGTATTTATCAGCCCTAGAAAAAGGTTTTGATAAATGGAATCTTTATCAGCACTGTAGGGTCTTGAAAACTTCTAAAAGGGAAGAAAATATTCCCAAAATCACTTTGCAGGAGGAATAAAGAACTACTAAAAGTAAAATAAAGTTAATGAACTCAAATTGAGTTCCAAATCTCAGAAGAAACTTCAAGGAATTAAATTTCTCAAAGGTGTTTTAAGTGTCTAGCATACCATCACCATGAAGGGTTCGCAGACCACATGAACTAAAAACCACCAGTACATGAAATGACCCATGAGGTGATAGCCCATGGAGCGAGGGCCAGTGAACCTAGTTGACCGTGAACCACATCACTGAGGGAATCAAGTGCGTAAAGTCCATCCACATACCGTCTTGCGAACTTAGTAGTTCACGGATGAAGAAAATAGGAAAGGTTCCACGAACCATGACTCGCAAATCAAAACCTACATAAACCCCAGTTGATCGAGTCTTCCATAAATATAGATATCTCTTCATGGGATTCCAAAAAAGGTTCCACATGCATATATATATGATTGCCCCATTCTTTATAAAAGGAGCAAAAAAGGAATTGAGAGAGGATGGACGAAGAAAGCACGGAAGAGACCCCATAGGTTGGAAGAAAGAATTTAGATAGGATTCCGGATTTAGTCTCGAATCATCGGCAAAGACTGAATTGTAAACCACATTTTCTATAGGTATAACCAGCCATGAACCATAAAACGAAGGAACTTAATAATAATGGAAGAACCGCAAACCCAATTAGTGAAATAGTGAACCACATATTCCTAGTGGATGAAATCCCCATGAAATACAGTCCCTAGGAACTTACTTAGATATGGTGTTCCACATAGTGTATTGCTATGTGGTTTTAACTCGACACCGCGTACTGCATTATTATGCGGATGGAACCTGAAGTGGCGTGACAAGCCACATTCAAGACCATGTACCACAATGGTACATGATGGTCCATGACCAAGCTCACGTACTACTCTAGTACGTGGATGAACCCTTTACCCGCATACCAGTATGGTATGAAGATCTCCCCCATCCCACATAAGAAAATAGTACGTGGAATGGAGAGTCTTCGGTTATCCTTTCCTATGGTTCCAATATCGCCCCTCTATTACCGTCTAGTCCTCCGTAGTCCCTCCATAAACTAGTCCCCCGACATCAGGCTATAGCCTCCTCCAAAGCTACCTGACCCGTATGATCAGATCTTTAGGCACATCGGCGTGCCTCTTTGAGTCTATATAAACAATGGTAAGTTGAGCCATGAAGGCTCTCCTCACAATGGTTCAGACTCTAGATATGTCTGTAAGTCTACATTCCCATGGTAACCTGGAGTCCAACCTTTGGATGCTAACTTTTACCTCCCTATTCTAGGGATTAAGGGTGATCAATTACTTTTCTATTCAATGAGGAATGATGATCAGTCAAAGGAGTCTTGTTTTCTCCTCCTTTATATGAGGGTCAATATTCCTCCCCTTTCCGAAAATGCATTCTGGGGCACTCCCATTGAGGTAATTCCTCAATATTTCAAGGATCGAGCCGCATGAACTCTAATGTCTCCCACATTAAAAGGTCCATCGCTCTACACCCTCGCCCATGGTTTCCATGGCCTCTTCCACCATTGGGACTCCCTCTCCCATCACCAATAGAAGAAGTGTGTGGATGGTTAGATCTCTCACATCCTCTTGTTTATCACACCGACCATGAATCATATGGTCTTAGAGATTTGTGATGATTACAATATCCACACAATTATGAACTATGAGAAATATGATTCCTGATCAAAAGTAGGATATGTAGGATGGTTTCTTGAAGGCCCGATCTCAAGAGGGTGCCCTTCCAAAAGGGTCCACCCAACCATGTCCCCTAAAATGGTAATCTCTCATGCGTAAGCTCCGAGTTTCCCAAACTATGTGGGCTCTGATTCCACTCCCGTAGATATGCAAGAAGACCATAATAAGGGTCTGATCCCAACATCAAGTCACCTTCTATCCCCTGGATGAAGATAAACTCTAGAGTGCCTTATTGTATGGATTAAGTCAACATTACCTCCGTAGCATCAAATCTGTGTATTCCTATGATGATCTTGTAAACTAGGCATAGTATATGGACACACTCTTTGGGAAAGAACTAAGGATTAAAAAACATATAAAGATGAATTAAATCTAGAAGAGAGTCCTCGAATAGGCAATAACCCCACCCCTCTAAAGGGTGTGGTGAGCCCGACTTCCCATCCTCTAGACCAATGGATTCCTTAAGTGTTGTTGTCCAAATAGTCATCCAATGAGAACCTTACTTTGGAAGGAAGGTCAATTAATCATGGATATTAGGGTAATTGGGTGTTTTTGGCACCATGAATAAACTTGTTGGAGACCATCTGAGGAAGTTATATCCCAAGAGGACTAATTCCACAAATACTCAACCCCAAGCAATCACCCTCTAAGACCATTTGATTGCGGCACCTCCTTTGTAATAGAGAAGGGATAAACTACCCAATACCCATAAGGTTAATGTATTCCTCCTTTAAAGGATGATGATGTGAATCAGATTGAAACAAAATATGTGAAACTATCTCTACAATAAGAGATGGGTGATGATTCTCATCGGACCATTTGGTCTTCTCCCTAAATTCCCCACCTCAGGTCGAAACAAAAATGGTGAACTCTATGTGAATCTTTAACCAAGGTGGTGGTCTTACCCCACTCAAGCCCCTTCGGCTAACAACAATAGGGGTGAGGGAGGCCAAGTTGAATCATAAAATATGCACATGTTCAAGATAATGATACTTTGACGGAATTTTTGGTATGTATGTCATATATATATTTCAGGTTCCCAGAGAGTAACCTTTGATCCAAATGGAATCCAAACTACCAATGAAGACATGTGCCTCAGCGATACTGCAGGCAGCCAGGGCCCTGATTAAGTGTAGGACCCCTCACCTTCCCATCATCTTCAATTCTGGGTATCCAACACACTGATCAAAGAGTACCACTAAAACGACACTCTCCCCACAGTAGAGGCTATGAGACAAGCCGTCCAGTCTATGAAGGCTCACCAGTCGCCTCCTCAGCCATGGATGGCGCCCCAGAACAGGGAATACCTGGTGTTCATCTCAAGACATTTTTAGAGCATGTCCCTAAAACGTAAAAACAAGTACCTCCCTTATCTTAGGGAGGCAGATGAATTCAATGATGAAAAATTCATCTCAACTGCACAGGGGTCCTACTCTTGGGCCCCTGTTAGAGAGAATTTCCGCCGACACTGGGAGGCCAAGTCACCTCATGCTGAAGAGGACCTTATTCTGAGGGAATCTACTGAAATCCAAAATACCCAGGACCATCAGACTGCCCTCCAAGGGAAGAAAATATATAATCAGGAATATTCCATCACCCTGGTTCCTGAGGAGCAACTCTGTTGTACAAATGCGGTGACATTTAATGGGAAGAAATACAAATATACCCCCTACAATCAATACCACTATAGAAATAGGTTAGAAAAATATAAGAACATGTGTGTTCCCGCTAATGCTCATTGGTCCTTCCGTGCAGACATAGCGGCAAATTACAGGCAGATGCAGATATCTGCCAATGCACAAGAAGACCATCATCCATATAGGGTGGCATCCAGATATATGCAGGCAAAAATACCTACTGAGTTGTATCAAGCCCATCATCCAAAGAGGATGGAAACTAGATACACATAGGAATAAATAACAACTAATTCATATCAAGCCCGCTATCCAAATAGGGTGGCAGACAAATATGAGTAGAGTCAAATTCCCACGGATGCATACAAAGCCTGTGAGACAAACACAATTGAAAGAGAGTAGATGAAAATCCCCACTCGTGAATATGAAGCCCAGTAGTAAAATACAGTTTCAACCAGAGAAGAAAACTGGCGGAAGACTCATTCCTCTGTCCCAGTACAGAAGAGCTACCGGTATCTACTAGAAACCCATGGGGGATCAGAGCGGGCACAAACTCCTGCTCTAAAATCATAATGAACCTTTATACCCATTCCAACCATAGCTGTATCTCATCACATCCTAGAAATGATGTAATATTAGACATTGATTCGAGACTATATCCTCCAAACATGCCAAAATATCATTGTATTGACGGCAAAGGCGAGAAACCAGGCCCATGACCTGGTTTCCTCGAACGGAATGACTTACTCACAAAATGGATTAGTCATTCTGGAGAAGTTATGCATTACTTCTCTAGTCTAGGAGGGTTTATGACAATATTCCATGATATATGGACAGCCGGATCAGGAAAAAATACTCATTCCAACTAGGGATGTCGGTCCAACGTGGTGGATACTCCAGGGCAGGAATACATCCCTTCCAAAACTCAAGATTCCCGTCGGCGTATCTCGGCAGCATCACAAGACCCAATGAGAGGGGGAATCGTATATGAAGGTCATTACCGATAGCAGGCATCCCCATTTAACCATAAGAGAGCATACAAAAATAAAATGTTCCCAAGGAAACCAGAAAATGAAGAGCACATACATGATATTGATCTGCTGGAAGTTGGGGTTCTTAATGCCCTATAACATATATCCATAAATGCTCAAGTCTCTATCATCCCATTACTAAATTATGGAAGTGGCAGTAGTAGTTTCAAATTCCCTCCTAGAAATTTCACTACTAGTAGCTCAGAAGGTCCTCCCCAGAGAACCCATAGGGGCTAACTCTATGGGCCAGGAATGATTGATCATGATATCCTATATCTTGATGCGTGTTGGGGTAGCCCTCCCCTTGACCGGAAGATTAGACAGCAAGAAGTTCCTCCCCTTGTTGGCATCTACCTTGATGGTCCTCCCCAGGGTATATGTTGTAGATATGATTCTCCCTATAGTCAGACGTTGAGTCATGATGGTAGTCCTCTCCATGATGACAGTCATTGCGAAGGCCCTCCCCACAATGGAAGTTGTTGTGAAGGTCCTCCCGTCAGTGACATCAAGAAATGAGAAGACCCTCCCCTCATTGTAGTACATCCTAAGGACCATCCCTAAAATGTACACAGCATAAATTCTCCCTACAGCCAGGTATCAAACTATAATAGTAGTCCTCACCATCATAGTAGTCATCAATAAGGTCCTCCCCTCAGTGACATCAAGCAGAAAGAAGATCCAACCCTCACTGTAGCCCACCCTGAAGGTCCTCCCCAAGGTATACGCCGTAGGGACACTCCCCATTGTTGGGAATTAAGTTGAAATGGTAGCCCTCACCATTATGGCACCAGTTGTGGAGGTCCTCCCCATAATCAAAATTCATACTAGAAAGAAGGCCCAATCCTTACTCAGATAAATATGAAAAATCCCTCATATGTTGAATAATTCTTATAGATAGATTTAGACATATATGACACTCCATCTATGATGAGTGATATCCATTCTCAACCATAGGATGGTCTGGGGCCATGCTCATCTTCTAAGCCACCCCCCTTCCATTCACATATCAATGGGGCTCCAACCAGACCTGTTGCTTCAAACGAAATTTTTAAGAAGCAGTCAAGCTGGGAAGATCAAGTAGAGGAGTCCCCAGAAGAACAAAAATAGGATATGTTTCTCATGAGAAGAAAACTAGCTAAGGATAATATACCAGTGATGTATTGGCCTATGACCACTTCTCACTTCGACATACCAGGGGAGTTCTCTGGGAAATTTATGCATGAAATTCACCTCAATATATGGACAACTCTTTTCCAACTAAAAGAAAACTTCCTTCCCTATAAAGGGTATGTGGACCATTCAACATGCTAGGGGAGCTTCATCATCTAATAGACCTGGAATACCTCCCGTCTGCACGACAATCACAATCAGAAAGATGAAAGAAAAACCTTGAAATGTCTTGCCTCCATGCACTACACAAGTTGTGTTGCCTAATTGGAGATGCCCCTAATGGAGTTCATATTTGAGGATGGAGAGAACATGGAGCTATACACTTCACCATGTGTCCCTTACAAAAAAACTCATTGGAAATGACATCTTGTAATTTCATTACCCAGAGGTAGTAGTCAAATGAAATCCCTACTCAAGAAAGATGGGATAATCAACAAAAATAGGCCTGAAGTAAGTCTCAAAAGAATTTGGTCCGAGGAGATCAATCCATCAAAAATATTCTGAGCAAGGAAATCGAGAACATCCATCAAGTTTCCCGCCTAAGGGAAGCCAACTAGTAAGCAGTGACCATGTTTTCAAAACCCATAAATCCGGTACAGGTCCAATGCCATACTCATCTCACACCCGCATGGTCATGTGGGAAATCAAAAATGTAGAAATAGTGGCGGCTACTGCCACAATAGAGGAACAACCACAACCCGTAGGGATGGGAGAATATTTAACTCAAAATGCCCCCGTAAGACCAATAAATCTAGGTTGTAGAGCATTACTGGATGAAATGTAAAAGCCCTATCCCACAGGGATGGTGGAATTTTTACCTCAAGTTCCCGCACAGCGGATGTCTGTCTTCTCCCATATAGGAAGAATGGTGAAAAGAGAAGTCACCCATTTCACCTTGTCTTGTGGTTTGCACCCTTCGAGACGAAGGCACATTACGAGGTCAGATCAGGGCTCTCTTTGGTTCAATATTCACCAAGAAACCCAAATAATAATGCATATTAGAAGAAGAAATTCCAACATAGGATGCATAAAACCTTCCTACCATTCAGAAACGGGTACACCACCCCCAATGCGGTATGCATCAGTGAAAATTTTAATTGTCAATCCCATGGATCTCAAAAGAAATTATACAAAGGGTGAGGATTTAATTGAAGATGATTCCCTCCTAGAGGCATCCTACACCAAGCCTGATGGTGTGCATACCTGGAACCAGAGATTGGTCCTAAGTTTAGGCACCCCTCAGTTAGTTCTTCATTACCTCCCTTGAGAAACACCAAAAAATAGAAGAATAAATCCTAGGTCTTCTATGACCCACCTCCTCACCCCCTAAGAATGTGTCCCTAACACTCGAGGAAATATTCTCCAAGCAGGAGGAAGAAATGAAAGATCTTAGATGAATTAAAACCGAGCTGCGTAGAGGGAGCTATCTTGCTGGATATGTTCCCCATGCAGAACGTTATCAGGTATTCCCAAGAGAGATTTCCTTTCCATGTGCACTCATCCTGGTGAATTAAGTCAAGATTGAAGGCCCATCCAACCCAAAACCGGGACCTTCAACATAATTCAATCTGGACCCGGAAGGACATCAAGACTTCCCCCCTACTGGGAAGGCATCTAGATTATATTTAGGTAAACCCACAAAGGATACCCCCCGCTGGGTACCCACCCCAAATTCTAGCAGTGCATGCACACCCATATTTGTCCACTACCGTACCTGCCCAAGCTCAAGTTTGGAAGGATATGCCTCATTGTCTCTTGAATACCTTCAAGTAACTATGTCATGAACTATCCCAGTCTGACCCTGAATCGGTCACCCAAGCCAGTCCATGGTAAGGCCCTAAGGGCATTCCCAATCCCCACGGGCTTGAAACTAGTCCCAGGCATAAAAAAAGTAGTTGAGAACAATTTAGTCCAAAAAAGACAGAGAAATAAATAAAATAAAACTGGACAAGTTGGTAGAGAAATAAAAAAACTAAATTGCGGGACATACCTCATGTGACCCTGTGGATCACCACGGAACATAAACCCCACTCTCTCCAAGAGAGATCCAAAAATAAAGGAACCTAAAACTGAAAATATTGCAGGCATGAGCACTAAGATACTTAGTAGGAATGCCAAGAATAAACAACACCCTATTCCATTTTCTTTAAAAATAAACTCAATCATGCTAGTTTGAAAATAAGACCTATTGAAATAATAATTTCTATTTTATTAAAATTCAAGTAACAAGTTTCACTTTTATGGAAAAAATTTCACTTAAAATATTTTCAAATTAGAATCCAAGATTCCATTAACATTTCAAAATGATGGAAGACAATTTAAATTCAAGTATAGTTTTCACAAAAGTGGGAACAAGCATGAAACAACTGTAATGAAAATCACTCCACAAGCACCAAGTCATAAGTGAGCACCGTGGTCAAATCCCTTAAGGTTCATCTAGCTTGCGTGGGTCCCTAGAACCTCACGACTCTATGTAAGAGTAACCATAACAAATATTTTTTCTTGTGCATGAGCCACTAGTAGGGAAACACATACATAAACCAGTGGTCTCCAACATCATCATAAATGTTTAGTTAGTGTTGTAGCATCAAACTTGCTAAGTGAAGCAGGGATGAACCACTTAGAATCACCATCACAGTAGAACTATTCCACCCACCAAGATACCCTGGGTTTCCCATGTGATATATTTCGACTTATCCCATCACATATATATCACCACTTTCACTTGAACATGCTATAAATGTGAATATACAATTAAAACCAGCATTTCTCATAAGAAAAATCATTCCAATATTTACATGCACACCAAATCCACTTTCAAACCACATACATCTTAAAAACTTTCAAAAACACCTTTTTCACCATAAAAATAAGTCATGAGACCTTCAGGATCCAAAACAATCATTTTCAAAATCATTTTAAAGGTTTAAATGAACAACCATAGAATCAAACATTTAAAAGAAAGCTTTATACCAGGAATAATTCATACTATTAACTTTTAAAGTTTTAAAAGAAAATATAATAACCAAGTGCAAAGAAATTTTTTTAAAGACCATGACCGATTATATATATGTATATAACGTATGAATTTCATATAAACATGGGAACAAAAAAGACATTTTAAAAAAAATCAAGAAATCATGGAATTCAAGTTAACGACATAGGCATAGGGAACCTACGTCAAACATGTCGCTATTTGTTGACAACCACTCGAACCAACCCTTGAAGTATACATGAAAATGAATTTATACACATATATATATACCCCTAGAAGAATTGCATATAATCCCTGTTCCATGAGGGAATATTCAAAAAGAGGGAATATATGTATATATATATATATGCCTTACCCTATGCATGTACATGTAGGAATCCTCAACACCCACAACCCAAAACCATCGCAGTGAGGTCCAATGCACTACATAAATAATTTAATAAAACAATTAAACACTTAAAAAATCTATAAACCATTTCAAAATCACACATCAAGGTTTTCCACCAACAAGACACTCAAATTCAAGTAGGAAAAGAAACTTTAAAACAAAACTTAAAACAAAGAGACATTTAAACATACTTTCTATCTTTTAAAATAATTTACAATAAATATTAAGAAATTCACAACAAGGCATACACACACAAATACCCCCATTTGCTTACTCAAATCCACTTTTGAAAACATATGAAAACCAAAATAATATCTGAATCCCTTAAACATTTTAATAACTAACAACGTAGTTTATAAAAATAGTGATACACAAATCAACATGTGTTTTTCACAAAAAGAAACAAACTCATATTTCATAAACATGATACTAGTAAAAAAACATATCAAACCTCACTCAAACCAATTTTGAACCATGAAAAACATTGAGATAACACACTAAACTGATTAAACACATAAATTAATTCATAAAAAATTAACTATACATGGAATCACCTACCTCAGTGTAGATCAACTTCACAAAATTGGTGCCCAATGTCCGCCTCACTTCAACGGCACCTCAAACAACACAACTGAACCCTAAAATCAAACAATTGAACCAATTACAACATAAACAAACCAAAAGAAACACTGAAAACCCTAATGAATATGAATAAAAATCCCAAATTAGGGGATGAGGGCTTACCTAGAGGGAATCCATGTTGGAGAAGGGAAGCGGGGCGCCAGAATTTTCACTGGTAGTAGGAGGGGACGCCGACAAGGAGGTTCGACCGTCAAAGGGAGGTATGCGAAGATGTAAAACCATAAGGGAGGGTTGTGCATGGTGGTTGCGGACTAGATTGGAGGTTGTGCGCGCAGGTGAGGAGGCTAGAGAGGCAGTTTCAGATGGAAGCATGATGGGCGCAGCTCGAGGGATTCAAGGGGAAGGTGCTGCGCGCGGGTATCAAGTCGAAAGGAGGAGGGCATGAAACAGTTTGGTGTGTTAGAGGAGTCTGATGGGGCAACGTCGAATGGTAGTAGGAGGGGTAGGTCGACACCGGATAGAGAGAGTAAGAAGATAGGGAGGCCATAGCTAGGGTTGCAGGGGAGGGGCACTTTGCAAAACATAGGGGGAAAGGAGTCTGCATGGGGAGAGAGGGGAGAGCAAGAGAGGAGAGAAAAAAAGAGAGAAAGAAAAAAAAGGAAATAAATAGAGAGAAATGGAAGGGGAAAAAGAGGGAAAATAAAATAAAAATAAAAGAATAAATAAATTCTAATTATTAATAAAAAATTTTAATACTAATAATAAAACTAAAAATAATAAAACCAAAATAATATAAACAAAAAAAAATTAAAGTAATAACTGAAATAATAATAATAATAATAACCTAATTGAAATATTAACTTTAATAATAATAAAAATAATAATAAAACTAAAATAATAAAACCAGTCGCAAAAATAATTGTATTAATTATTTATTCTGGACACCACGCATAGACGCGTGCATGGTCACGACATAGTCGTGTGCCCGTGTAATAATAAATTTAATAATAAAACATTCTCTTATTAAGGTTGGGCACTAAACATGGTTGCGAGTATGCTCGCACAGCCATATAAGATCCCAAATTTCTTTTAAAATAGAACCAGTTCAAACTGCAACTCAAAAGTGTGACAAAAAATAATTAAATTAAAATAAATCATAGTTGGGGTGTGAAAATTCTCCCCACCATGACACTTTCTACCCCCAAAAAGTCCCAAAAGACTTGGTCAACCCAAGATTCTAAGATAGAATGCCAAAACACTTTAAACAAAACCTCAAACACCTAAAGATGAGCATTCAAAACGCCCATGACTTGAAACATCAAAGATCTCAAAACCATAATCACCAAGAAAAGTAACCATTAGAAAGGAATTAACCTCCAAATAGAACTTAAACTTGGAACACCTCGACCCCTAACTTAGGGATCACCAGGGCTTCTCTAGATCTCCAATAACACTCGTCAAGCGACCCACCACCTGAGCTAACAAATTACCATGGTCGAGGTCAGGCAGAGAAAAATTAAGGGGTTTCCCCACCAAGAGCACTTTTAAGATATAGTTTTTTCACAAGTTCATACTATGGTCCTCTGCCCACCATATTAGGATTCTTTTAAAACATTGGTTCTCCAAACCAAAATGACTCAAAAACCCAAACAAACCTCTAACACTAGCTTGACCATCCAAGCTCCCTAAGTTTAACCAACCAAAAGAAGAGGAGACACTGGAGAGTCCAACAATGGTTTATCCTCCACTTTAGAAGTTTCATAACACCACAACATCCACACAACATTCCCACGTTTATTTTGAGAGATACTGACTGAACTCTTTATCACGAACCCACCAACACAAGCCGGCCTGCATGGATAATTCCTACACTAGCCAATACTCTACCACATTGGAGGGGTTTTATAGCAAAAATCCCCAACCAAGAGGAGAATTAGACAAGCGCATGTCAAACTAACAAGACATGAGCATATTTTAAATGAGTACAACTTCAATCCATAACTGACCATAAGAAGGTTCACAGAGCACACCCACTGGCTTTACAAGAATAGAAATTCTTTGAACCTCTCTAAGGCCCAAGAGGAACTCCCATAAATTAAGACCACAAAAAAGATAAAAGGCCTTCATTACTCTCACAACAACAAGAAAAATATCTTTTGGAGGTGATACCACAATAGTACAATTTAAGTCGTTCCCATCTCGTCACTACAGAAGTAAGTCAGACCAAACCCATCCCACCTCTAATGAGTTTTTACTACGCACAAATTCACCTCGAGACCTATGGATGGGGCCCTGATGTCTAAAGCATGTACCTCCTCGTAGTCATAAGTTTACCACCTCTAACTAGAACTTCTTCTTCTGGAAAATAAACCTACCTACTTTTCGTCGTGTTCGAAGTGGCCACTGTGTTAACATACTAACTGAGAATTGCGGTGAATGACTTAGAGTGCCCGACTAACCATACTAGAGATATGCAATTGAGTGGTCTGTGAGGTACACAACACAAACTTTTGGAAGGGTAAATCCAAGAATGGGTCCTTTTGGTTCACACCCCTCATAGAATGAGGAACCTTCACTTACCACAATATGAACAAGACCAACAACTATTAAGATCTTTAAACTGATTGTTCAACCCAACCTCTGGGGAACATGAAACTAGATCATAAAAAAGGTCAACACACCTCCTTCTCTGCATGTTTACTGGTCGATCACCTATGAGATGCACCACTTTCCCTCACCTTCAATTATTTAGGTACAATCGTGGGATGAGGCTAGTCTTGAGGATTTCTCAAGACATCCGCATTCACAACAAAAACAGAACGATCACCATTCACTGTTTTAGTCCCGCTCCCCCATACATACTTGAGATAACTTACAGCCACACAATTTATGGAGTTCCTCCAAAACCAGAGACAGTTCCAACTTTCCCAAAGCACTCAACAATATTCAACCGACCTCGACGTCTACAAACAGTTGACACAACCAAGAAGAACCCAACTCTGCCACTCCAATGGGAGCCTGGGCTGAGTGAAGAACTGAGAGACCTGCTGGAATCCCGTGGGTCCTTTCTAGGGGGAATATCCTAAACAAGAAACAAAAAATTAGCCTTCCAAAAAACCAAGAATCTAACCAAAAAAACATCCAAATTCCAAACACAACTCCAATAATTAAAATTTAAAACATCAATTCTTTTTTAAAGAAAAACACCCACTTGAAAAACCAAGCACAACCCAACAAATCCCAATAAATCTTTTGAACCCATCGCTTTCACTCTAGACTCAAAATAATTTTCCAATTTCCAAAACCATTTAAGAATAAAAAACCATTTTAGAGAAAACCCACATTTTATAAAACAAGAAGTAGCCTTAGAAATCAATCACTCACCCCTGATATTCCATGATTCTTCACAAATATGCATTTTTGTGCCACTCAGGAACCCATCCACATAATCCACAAAATTTCCATTAATCACATCCACATGCACATGTGACCCATATGAATACCACTGGACAAAACAAGGCTCTTCCTTTTTTAAAACAAAACATTCCCAATATTCTAAAAATACTTTTTTCCAATACCATTTCAAAAACTGAAGATAGATTTTCAAAATGCTTCCCATTTCCAAAATATGTCACTTCAATTTCAAATAACATGAGACGTCATTTTATAAATTCGACTTCGACAAATAAAATGGAAAATTCTAGAAACAAGGTTTAAAATAAACACACCCCAAGAATCATGTCAAACTCATTACAAGAGAAAATAAGAGCAACCCCAAAGTCCACATTCCATAAAAAATACATTCACGCCAAACCAAAACCAAATCAATACATCATGAACACTAAAGAACATGGATGAATAACTAGTGGTCATGCCTAACACAACTACATGGTTTAGTAGGTCATGCCCTAGGAAAGTGCCAACCACTAGGAGTGTCGAAACGTACTCTCACACATCACATTGGTCACTACTCCATGTGAGACTGCACCTAGTACCAATTTACTCCTATTTCCATCCCCCATCCACATAGACCCACACAAAAAACTTAAATCTCGGACTACCCCTGGTTACTCGAGTAGAAACGAGTAAGAGTTTTCAATGCTCTTCCCACACCTACCCCTATAGTAAAGACAGTCCTATCCCTGATCTACCTGAGACCCCAAATAATAAAAACAAAACTTGCCTCTGATACCATTTTGTCACAAACCAACCCAGGATAACCCTAAACCGGTCACCCAAGCCAGTTCGTGGTAAGGACCGAAAGGCGTTCTCGATCCCTATAGGCTGGAAACTAGTCCTAAGCAGAAAAAAAAGTAGTTGGGAATGATTTATCCTAGAAAATACAGATAAATAAATAAAATAACACTAGACAAGCTAGCAGTGAAAGAAAAAAAAACTAAGCAACGAGACATACCTCAAGTGACCCCATGGGTCATCATGGAACATAACCCAACTTTCTCTAAGAGATATCCAAAACTAATGGATCCTAAAACTGAAAATATAACAGGCGTGAGCACCGAAATGCTCAGTAGGAATTACAAGAATAAATAGTGCCTTGTGCCCTTGTATTTGAAAAGAAAATCAATCATACTAGTTTGAAAATAATACCTATTAAAATAATGCTTTCCATTATATAAAAATTCAAGTAACAGGTTTCACTTTCATGGAAAACATTTCACTTCCATTATTTTAAAATTATAATCCAAGCTTTCATTAACATTTCAAGATGAAGAAAGAAAATTTAAATTCAAGTACATTTTTCAAAAAATAGGGAACACACATGAAAAAACTGTAAATAAAATCACTACACAAGCACCAAGTCATAAGTGAGCACTACAGTCAAATCCCCTAAGATTCATCTAGCTCATGTGTGTCCCTAGAACATCACGTCTCGGTGTAAGAGTAACCATAAAAAATATATGTTCTCATGCGTGATCCACTTTTAGAGAAACACATCCTTAACCTAGTGGCCTCCAACATAATCATAAATGTTTAGTTATCATTGTAAGCATCAGACTTGTTATGTAAATGTTCCACCTCTGAGGTGGAGTGCTTTGGGTGATGAGGAAATGATCTGAAGAGGATCATCACTCATCCCTTTTTAGAGATATTTCTTGTCAAGTTCACCATTTCTTTTGTTTCGACCCATTTTTCATCATTATCCTTTAAAATAAGGTTGGATTAACCCTGTAGGGACTGAGAAATTTACCCATTTTTCATTGAGAAGGATGATCCACAATCAGTCAGTCCCATTAGGTGATTGTATGGGGTCTAGTACTTGTGAAATCAGTCCTCCTAAAATATAACTTCTTCAGATGGTCTCCAACTGGTTTATTTATGGAGCTAGAAACACCCAATGGCCCTGGTATCCATGATTCATGGACCTTCTTTCCAAAGGAAAATGCTCGTTGATTAATTATTCAACCAACGACACTTGAGGACTCCATTGGTTGAGAGTATGGGAGGTAAGGCTCACCGCACCCTTCTGGGGGAGGATTATTTCCTATTTCGGGACTCTATTATAGATTTAAGTCATGTTCAAATGTTTGTGAATCCTTGGTTCATTCATGAAGCATGTATCCACATGCCACCATTAGTTTCCAAGATCATTGTAGGTATCCATATATTTGATGCTATAGAGGTATTGTTGACTTGATCCATACCACAAGGTGCTCTGGAGTTTATCATCATCCAGGGGGGATGGAAGATAATTTGATGTTGGGATCAGACCCATAATACGGGTTTCCTACATATCCTCGAGAGAGGAATTAGAACCCACATAGTTTGGAATGTTTAGGACTTATGCATGGATGCTTCCCATTTGGGGGAAATAGTTGGGTGAACCCTTTTGGAAGGGTACCCTTTTGAGATCGGGCCTTCGATTAGGCATCCTACGTATCCTGGTTTGATAAGGAATCAGAGTTACCATAGTTAAGACTTGATGGGAATTATGCATGCAAGCTTCCCATTTAAGGAGACATGATTAGGTGGACCCTTTATGAGAGGGAACCCATTTGAGCTCAGGACTTTGAGTAGGCGTCCTATGTATCCTAGTTTGATCAAGAATCAAATTTCTTATAGTTCAGACGATGTGGATGTTGTAATTTCCACAAACCTCTAAGTTTATATGAGTCATGATCGGTGTGAGAAACAAGAGGATGTGATATATCCAACCAACCACATGCTTCCTCTCCTGTTGGCAGGAGAGGGAGATCCTACAACGGAAGAGGTCAGGGCGAAGGTGGGAAGGGCGTGGAGCGATGAACCTTTCAATGTGAAATGACATTAAAGGTCATGCAGCTTGTCCTCAAGAGATTGGGGAATTACCTCAGTGGGATGGCCCCAGAATATGTTCTGGGAAAGGGGAGGAGTTTATTCATCATCAAAGGAGAAGTGAACATATCTCCTTTAACTGATCACTATTCCTCATTGAATGGAAAAGGAAGTGATCACCCTTAATCCCTTGAACAGGGAGGTTAATGTCAACATCCCAAGGTTGGACTCTAGGTTACCATGGGAATGTAGATTCATAGGCATTCCTGAAACCCAAACTATTGTGGGGAGAGACTTCATGACTCCCCTTACCATGGGTAAGTGAACTCAAAGGGGTGGGTTGATGCACCCGATGGTATAATCATTCGGGTTTAGTGTCTTTAGAGGAGGCTTTAACCTAATGCCAGAGGATTGGTTCATGGAGGGATTATGGAGGATTTGACGGTAGTGGAGTGGTGAGGTTGGAAAAGGAGGAAATAATACCTGAAAACACCCCATTCCGTGTAGTAGTTTCTTATGAAGGATGGGGGAGGCTTCACATATCGCAGTGTTATGCAGGAATAGGGGTTGTCCACATACTGGTGCAGTATGAGGGCATGGGTATAGACCATCTCATACCAAAGGGGTATGTAGCCTATCATGCCACTTTGGGTTCCATCTGTGTACTGATGTAGTATGTGATGCTGGGTTCAGTCCGTGTTTACCCTACACGAAGCACCATATTGAATGAGGGTCTGGGGGGTTATTTTTTGTGGGAAGTTCATCCGTGAGAAGTATATAGTTTTCAGTTCTACCATTCAGGTTCGCGGTTCTCTTCTTATTATTAAGTACCCCCATTTTGTGGTTCAATTCCAGTTGTACATACGGAGATAGTGGTTCACAATTCGGGATTTGCCAATGAATCAAGACTAAAGCTGGAATCTTCTCTGAGTTCTTACTTCCAACCTTTGAGTCCCCTTAAAGATTTCGTTGTCCATCCTTTCTCAATTTGTTATGTGAAACTTTTATAGAGAATCAGGGAAATATTATCTATGGGCATGTGGAACCATTTGAAAAGGCTCATGAGAAGATATCCTGATCCACTGAAGACTCAGTCAACCACAAATTATGGAGGATATGGTTTTCGGTCATGGTTTGCAAAACCCTGCATGTTTGCTTTGTCCGTGAACTGATGAGTTTGCGGGTTGGTACGTGGATGGAATTCACATGCATGAGTCCTTCGGTGACGCAGTTTGCAGTTCACTGGGTTCGTTGTCCAACGCTCCACGTGTCGGTTCCTTGTGGATCGTTCTATGTACCTGGTGGTTCACGATCCAGGCGGTCCGCGGACCCTTCCTGGTGATGGTATGCATGCACTTGAAATTCTTTGAAAACTTGAATTCCTTCAAGTTTCTTCTGAAATTTGAAACTTGATTTGAGTCCCTTCACCTTGCTAGACTTGTAGGAATACTTTCTTCCTTATTCAAAGTGATTGTGGGGTTATTTTCTTCCCTTGGAGGAATTTTCATGACCCTACTATGAAGTAGGTATGAACCACTCAGAATAACTAGCATGCTAGAACTAGTCCGCCCACCTAGATACCCTGCGTTTCCCATGTGCTCTATTTCCACTTCACCTATCACATATGTATCACCACTTTCACTTGAACACACTAGCAATGTGAATACACAATTAAAAATCACTATTTCTCATAAGAAAAATCCTCTCTGTATTTACACACACACAAAATCCACTTTCAAACCATATGCATCTTAAAAACATTTAAAAACACCTTTTTCACCATACACATAATTCATGAGACCTTCAGAAGCCAAAATAAGAATTTTCAAAATCATTTTAAAGGTCCAAATGAACAACCAAAGAATCACACGTTTAAAAGAAAGCTTTATACCAGGCATAATTAAAACTATTCACTTTTAAAGGTTTAAAAGAAAATCTAATAACCGAATGCGAAGCCATTTTTTTAAAGGCCATGACGAATTATATATATGTATATAACGTATTCATCTCATATAAAAATAAAAACAAAAAAAAAATTAGAAACAATCAAGCAAACATGGAATTCAAGTTAAAGACTTAGGCATAGTGAACCTACCTCAAACATGTCGTTATTTGTCGATGACCACTCGAACCAACCCTTGGCATATACACGCACATGAATATATATATATATATATACACACACCACTAACTGCATTTCACATACTCCCTGTTCCATGAGGGAATATGCACAAAGAGGGTATATATATATATATATGCCTTACCCTATTCATGCACATGTAGGAATCCTCGACACCCGCAACCAAAAACTATCGCAGTGAGGTCTAACAAACTACACATATAATTTAATAAAACAATAAAACACTTAAAAAATCTATAAAACATTTCAAAATAACACAGCAAGGGTTCCCACCAATAACACAGTCAACTTCATGTAGGAAAATCCACTTTAAAACCCAACTTAAAACAAAGAGGCATTTAAACATACTTTCCATATTTTAAAAGAGTTTACGATACATGTTGAGAAATAAACTACAAGTCATACACACAAAAATTCCCCCATTTTCTTACTAAAATCCAATTTTAAAAACATATGCACACCAAAATAATATCTACAGCCCTTAAACCTTTTAATAACTAACAAAAAAATTTATGAAATAGTGATACAAAGCTTGACATGGGTATTTCACAAAAATAAACAAACTCATATTGCATAAACATGATAATAGTAAAAAAACATATCAAACTTCACTCAAAACAATTTCACACCATGAAAAACAATTAAATAACACACTAAACTGATTAAACACATAAATAAATTCATCAAACAATAAATATACATGGAATCACCTACCTCATTATAGACCAACTTCACAAAATTGGTGCACAAAGTACACCGCACTTGAACAACACCTCAAACAACAAAACTAAACCCTAAAATCAAACAATCAAATCAACTACACCATAAACAAACCAAACATAACACCGAAACCCCAATGAATATGAATCAAAACCCCAAATCAGAAGAGGAGGGTATACCTGGGGAAAACCATGTCTGAGAAGGGGAGAGGGGTGCTAGAATTTGCGCCGGTTGAAGGAGGGGACAATGGTGAGGAGGTGTAACTGTCGAAGGGAGGTCTGCGGTGGTGTCAAACCAGAAGTGAGGGTTTCACGCGGTGGTTTAGGACCGTAGGGGAGGTCGTGCATGCGGGTGAGGAGTTCGGAGAGGCAGCTCCAGATGGGAGCTGGAGGGGTGTGGATCGAGTAGTTCAAGGGGGAGGTGTTGCGCTCGGGTATCCAGCCAGAATGAGGGAAGTGTACGACGGTTCAGTATGCTAGAAGAGGCCGGCGGGATGGCGCTAGATGGGAGCAGGAGGGGCGGGTTGGCGCTAGACATAGAGAGAAAGGGGATATGGGGGCCATAACTAGGGTTGTAGGGGAGGGGTGTTGCGGGAAACATAGAGGGAAATTAGTCCGTGTGGGAGAGAGGGGAGAGAAATATATGAGAGAGAAAAAAGAGAGAGAAAAAAGGGAAGAGAGAGAGAGTAATGGAGGTGAAAAAAGAGAGAAAATAAAATGAAAAGAAAAGAAATTAAAAAAAAAATAATAAATCAAAATTCTAATTATTAATAAAAAAACTTAATACTAATAATAAAAGTGAAAATAATAAAATCAAAATAATAGAAAGGACCAAATTAAAGTATTAACTAAAATAATAATAATAATAATAATAATAATAATAACCTAATTGAAACATTACATTTAATAATAATAATAATACTAATAATAAAACTAATATAATAAAACTAGTTGTAAAAATAATTACATTAATTATTGAGTATGTACACCGTGCACAGACGCGTGCATGGTCATGACATAGTTGCATGCATGTTTAATAATAAATTTAATAATAAAACATTCTCTTATTAAGGTTGGGCACTACAAATGGTTGCGATTATAGTAGTGCACCTGTATAAGATCCCAAATTTATTTTAAAATAGAACCGGTTCAAACTCCAGCTCAAAAGTGAGACCCAAAATAATTAAATTAAAACAAATCATCGGTCAGGGTGTAACAAACTAACAGTTCGACTAGAATCCATGGAGGGGTGGAGTGATTCGATACAACCAAAGCACAAACCCTTCCCTGATTGGGTGAGCAATGTTCCTCCACCGCCAAACTTCAGAAACCCCGTATTCCAAGTGTTCAATAGATCGAGAGACCCAGAACAACATCTATTGCACTATGAATCTTACTATGACCCCATGATGGGCACTTTGGATCAACAATAAACAGTATAACTTAGATGCTTCGTGAGAACCCTATAGGGATCAACCTTGATATGGTATACTAGCATTCCAGCTAACTCAATCACCAGATGGGAGGACCCCCAACGATAGTTTCTCTTCATGTTCAGTTCGACATTTCCTAAGACAATGGTCAGTGATCTCATGAACTGCAAGAAGTGAAGGAATGAAAGAGTTTCAGAATTCATTACCAGATGGAAAGGCCTGACTTATTCCCCAAACTGGTCTGTCCAACAAGATGAAATGCTCGCTATGTGCATCAATAATCTTCATGATGAATTATGAACAATTCTCATCCTAATGATGTACACAAGTAGGTTCTGAGATTTCTCTTCTCTTTCCCAAAGGATAGAAGACTCCTTGCAGAAGTCTAATATCAATTCCCAAGTGGCCCCATCATCCCTAAGAAAAAGAGAGGGAAAAGTTGGAGTGGCTTATATCACACTTAAGCCACCTCGACACCAGCTCCAATTGCGAGGCCTCCACCAAATTGTGTGGGACCCCATGGATGCCAACAACCACCCCCACCTCAGTAATATGAGCGAAGGGGTGCTAAAATAAATTAGTTCGAGGAGCGAAGAAATAAATTTTACTCGTTCTGAAATGATCAGGTCCATGACTACTTCATAGCTACCATGAATTTCAACTTACTCTGGCTACCAGAGCCAAAGTGAGTTGATGAAGTGGGTCTCTATGAACATCAAAATTATTGTCCCTATCACCGGATACTGGGACACATCATTTAGGAATGCTTCATCTTCAAGGATCTCCTGCAGAATATGGTGGATTTCAGATAAGTCAAGTTGGTCCCACAACCAGTACAGGTGGTGTATATTTCCACTTCAGACTCAAGAGAGGAATAGGAATGGAAAATAGTCACCAGTAAGAAGGAACAAAAATTTAACAGTTGGATTGTAACACCCCAAGCTCCTACGGTATGCTTCTCTTTGAATAATGCAATAGTGTGTGTTGTACGCAACATCGAGTTCTAACACACCACAACCAATCAAACTAGCTGTTATGAATAGTAATACCCACTTTTTTGAAATTTATTAATTTTATTTTTCAAAATGGACTTCATTTTTCGATTCGGAATATCGAAATTAGCCTAGGGTAAATTTTTGGTATTTTTCTGAAAAACAACATTTTTTGATGAATAGTGAAACCACTAAGTGGTAGTTAAAAAACTAACTTTTTCATAAAACTTAATTTTATCGCTTCTGTGAGTGGAATTTCGAAAATCCGAGAAACACAGTTAATATCAAGGATTAAAATGTGGTTCAATGTGATGAAAATATATTTTGGTGAATAGAAACTTTTTACTTTTATTTACCACGGTTAAAAGTAAATAGGGTAATTAAGGGTAAAAATGATATTAATATTACCCTAACAAATGTCCAAATTCTATTGGACAAGTGTATCTAGACCAAAAACAACCTTAGTAATAAAATATTATTATTTAGGTCCACATGGATTAGATTAGAACATTCATTATTATTTAATTCAAAGAAGAGTTAAAAGAGTTAAAATCAAAGTTTATTATCATCTAGGTTAATATGAAATGTTAGGAATGATTTAATTAACTTTTTTTGAAGTAATCATTCTGTTATAATTTTCACAAAAATCAATTTTCCAAATAGTGTCAAAATTGACATAAAAGAGTTTTTAAAACAAATATTTTATTATTAATTGATATTCAATTCCTAAAAATATAAGGTTCATCCAAGAGACTTATATCATGATAGGTGTATCATTAATGGACCACTTGGGGGTCTATTGGAGGTATATAGTAATTTTATTAACTATATAATATAAAAATACAAAGTGACATGGTAAGTGTCAAACTAATTAACTAAGAGTTAAAACTAAAAGATAAGGTTAATATAATGACACAAACCTGTCTAAATTCTATTGGTTGAGTGGTTTTATACCCATACCCACCTTAACCTTTAAATAATCCACTTTTTAGCCATTAGAAAACGAATATGAATTTATTATAAAATAATATTTCTAGCTTTTCCAAAGGTTCCCCTCACCCCTCTTATAAAAGGGCACTCCCCCTTCTCATTAATTCACACCTTCAAACCCTTTTTGTTCGGCCAAACCCTGACCAAATACTCTATCAACTTCCCTCACTACAACCTATAGGCCTTAGTTTGATCAGAAAGCCAACCCAAGGATCCCTTTTGATCAAATCAAAAGGAAGAACCTGAAGAAGAGGTAATGTTTTCACCACCCTTTTTCAAATTCATTTCTTCTTCAACTTCTTCTTTCTTTGTTATTCCCATTCTAAAATAATGAATCCAGTATCTCCTATATACTGTAATATTATTATAAATATGGTACAACCATATTCAGTATTCTATCCATCCTTTGAATGACATGTCACCATACGAGCGTACGTACGGTTTACCGTCTCCACGTCATGGTGTAATTGTTATTCAATATATTATAATTTGGATGGGTATAATAATGATTTTTAATTCATTTAAATAATAAATATAACATTATAATGATTTTGTATATATGATATACCATCAAATTATATATTATTTTAATATCAAAAGAATGATATTGTCGCTCGTGCATACGTACGGACTACCGTCTCCACGAACGCGATGAGATTCATTCTCCATCGTATCCATTCAAGTATAATTATCATTTTATGATTTAAAAATAATGTTTAAGGACTTGATATAATTCTGGATATGATTAAGATACAACCTATCCATGACAAACATGTCTTACGTAACAAAACATATAAAAGAAAATGAGTAATTTAACACCCGAAACAATGATAATACTAAGATATTATTAACAAATCGATGTTAAAAGATCATATATGATATCATATTAATTAATATGATTCTTTTATAATTTAATAACAATTATTTCACCATTATACAGGAGGTTAAACTACCCCAACCATGGAAAAGTACAAGGTAAGGGTTTATTTCACAATCTCTTCATTATCTGAGGTTGTTTATACGTAATTATCTACTAGGACCTCTTTGTCATCCACATCCATGTTTCTTAAAAATGTATTTCAAAACATTATTACTATTTTACAGAATATGGGTTAAAGTAATTTATACCCTTGTTTGACTTTTTATAAGAAGTTTATAAAGGAATCTTTCCGTCATTTTCCAAACAAGGTGCTTTTTAACCTTTTTGAAAAAATTAAGGTAAGAATGTTTTTTTAACTTATATGGCGGGTGCGGCTATTTTCCGCCGTTATAAAATCTTTGAAGCTTCCCTTAAAATTTTATAAGAGAATTTTCAAAGTAAATGTATTATTATTTAGTTATTTGTCTTTTAAATGATTTGAAAAAAGGGATATTTCTCTCAAATAGTTTTGATTTCATCTATGTCAACATCCTTTGATGGATTTTAAGCTTATTTGAAGTTGATTTATTATGATACAAAACATCCATATTGTATTGAAGGTTTTGTGATTTGTTTGACTGTGGATGTGTTATTTTTATACCATTCATGGTTTATGGATAAATTATTGACATTTCGTATGCTAGTTTTAATACGAATGTTTATGTTATGTTTAAACCTGTTCATATGAGGAATGCATTGGACTTAATATGTGATGGGTGGAGCCCGCTATAGCTCCTCGATGCATCGGTAGGTCTAATGAGAAAAACTAATGTCTTGGCAAAAGTCCATGATAAAATCTTATTTGTAGTAGTGGAATGAGGCCTTGGCTATGTGGTTATGATAGTCTGACATTATGCATTCCATTATTATAAAAGTGGTTATTGATATTGCATGTGATTATTCGATTAGTAGAATATCCATGTGAATAAGTAAATGGAATTATTTCATTTTATTTCTACCATATTATATAGAAGTTCAAGTTTAAAAGGCTTTTGTTTTAGTTATACATTGCCTTAAATGTTTATTCCTATTTATGAAAGTTTCCTCTATATTGTTATCCTTACTGGGCATTTGAGCTCACCCCTTTCTATGTTTTATTTTTCCCAGGATGTGAAGAAGTATTTTATGAATGACCTGCAGGGATAGTATAAGGGGATAAGAGTGTGGACTATGGAGACTATATTGTTTTAGTTTTCATTGTATGATGTAATGTAAACTTTATGAATATATCTAGTTATTCCAAGGCTACTAAACTAATCGGTATTTCGAGACTTGATCTTTCTTGTGATCGTGTCAATGTTATGTAATAATGCACCGACTCTGGGTAACTGGGGTCGGGGCATTATAGTTGGTATCAGAGGAAGTTTAGTACAAACCTTGGAAACTAGATTTAGATAAACTCTTATTAGAGCACATAGACCTAAGATGGACTTTGAGGATAAGTGTAGAATAATTTCCTAGAATTTTGGTATTGTAGAGATTTTGTGAGTTTTCCGAGCAATACATCCCTGTCTGGATATGAGAAGGAAGATGCGGCTCTGGCACAGATGTACCTAGGGGTAAAACCCAAAAAAATCTCTTTGAGCTGGACTCGAACAGGAACTGGTGCATGACAACGGGCCTTGTTGCACTCTTGGTTACGACACTCCCAGGGGATATGCTTAGGATAACTCTCATTTTCTTTACAAATCATTATGAAGGGTTTCTGAGTATATAATTCCTCAAAGAAAACATTTTCATGATTATGGATTATATCCATAAATAGTTCAATTTATCACTACAAGAATTTTTACTTTTGGAGGTGGGAGACCTATAGCGACCGCCATTTGGCGGCCGCTAATGCTATCAACAGCGACCGCCAAATGGCGGCTGCAGCACATAATACCTAATTTTACCCCATTTCTTGACCCCCCCCCCCCAATTACACTCCCCGACCCCGCACCCCGACCCCGCGACCCCGACCCCGGAGACCCCGCCCCCGACGACCCCTCCCTGACCTCGCAACCCCGACCCTGACGACCATCCCCGACCCCGGCGACCCCGCCCCCCGCAACCCCGCCCCCGACGACCCCACCCCCGGCCACCCCGACCCCCAGTGACCCCTGCGACCCCGACTCCCGGAGATCCCCTGCGAGCCCCGACGACCCGTGGCTACCCCCGTCAACCAGACCCCCAGCGACCCCTACCCCGGCGACCCCCGACGACCTTGACCCCGCGCTGCGCCACTCGCAACCCCTTGTGCCACCCGCAACCCCACACTGCGCTACCCGCAATCCCACGCTACGCCACCCGTGACACCAACAGACTGCGCTGCACCTTTGGACAGTCCTGCCCCAACCCCGCGCTGCGCCACCCACGACCCCGACAGCCTGCGCTGCACCTTCGGACAGTCTTGCCCCCTTCGTCCCCTCTCGGCCCCGCTGCATCCCTCCGGCGAGTCCTCACATTCTACCTATGTCGGACCCTTCCGGTTCGTCATTCCCCGCCGTGTAGAACCCTCCCACGCTTCGTCCAGCGGTTCCACCACTTTCGATTCCGGCCGTCGAACCCCTGTTGTCAAGTCGCTGCGCTGTCATGAATCCGTAATCGAGTCGCACCCCGTTACCCGTGGTCGAGTCCTCTGCAGGTAATGTTTTTTATCCTTCAAATTTAGCTTTGAAGTTATTGGTTTTTAAATTTAATGATATTTGTTTATTTAGAATTTAAATAAGATATTTAACTTTTGATTTCTATTATAAATACAGATATGGATAAGAGTTGGATTGATATGGAAGATAGGTTTTTGGCTGAATATTTTGAGGGGATTAAGCAATTTATGGATTTCACCAACAGATTTCCAAGCGATATGATTAGTTTTCCATGCAGAAAATGTGCAATTAGATATCTCTTCAAACGAGATAGTGTTAGAGAACATTTTTTTTGAATGGGATTTTGAAAAACTATAAGACATGGACACGTCATGGAGAAGATTCGGTTTCATTTCATCACTCAGAAAGTATTCATATGAATGTTGATTCAAGAATAGTTGATCCGATGAACATAATGCTCAATGATATGATGCGCCAGTTTCAACCTGAAGACAGTAATGTCGTAAATAATGACGTTGGATCGAGTAATCCCAGTTCTTCTGTAGATGGAGAAGCATTGAAATTATTTGAAATTCTTGACGATGCGCGTACTGAATTATATACTGGATGCACTAAATTTAGTAAACTATCGTTCATCATTGAATTGTTACACCTGAAGGCTTTGAACCAGTGGTTAGACACATCATTCAACATGTTGTTGGTATTGTTGAAGGAAGTACTCCCTGCTGGAGCGAAGATTCTGAAGTCATTCTATCAAGCTCAGAAGTTGACCGGTGATCTTGGTTTTACATATGATACAATTGATGTGTCTCGCAATAATTGTATGTTGTTCATAAAAGAGAATGGATAATTAAATAATTGTACTGTTTTCTATACATCCAGGTGGAAGACCAATGAGATTAATCAAGGTGGTCAGATTCTTCCTGGGAGAGTCTTGAATCAAGGGAAACAAGTTGCCACTAAACAGATGCATTATTTCCCACCAAAACTAAGACTGAAGAGATTCTTCATATCAACTAAAATTGATAAATTGATGACTTTACATTCAGATAGAAAGAAAGAGGTTGATAAATTAACTCACCCGGCAGATTCTTTGGCATGGAAAGAGTTTGATCAAAGACACCCAGACTTTTCCCGAGATGATCGTAATATTCGACTGGGTTTGGCAGCAGATGGTTTTAACCCATTTAGGTCCATGGTCGGTGTGACACATAGTACGTGGACAATGGTGTTGGTTCTATAAAACATTCCCCCATGGGTATGTATGAAGCAACCTTTTTTGTTACTGTCAATTCTAATTGATAGACCGAGAGGACCTGGTGATAAAAACGATGTTTACATGCAACCTTTGATTGATGAGCTGCAAGAATTTTGGGCCGATGGTGTAATGACTTTTGACTCGGCAGCTAATGAAATGTTTAGACTTCAGGCCTCCTTGTTATGGACAATTAATGATTTCCCAGCGTATGCTAACTTATCAGGTTGGAGTACAAAAGGAGAATTTTCTTGCCCTTGTTGTAATAAGAGTAAGAAATCTATATGGATTAAGAACTGTAGAAAGTGGGCATATCTTGGTCACATGCAATTTCTTCCTCCATTGAACAGGTTCAGAAAAGACCGTGTATCATTTGATGGGAATAGAGAGTATGAACCATCACCACAAATACTGTCTGGGGTTCAAATTTGTGCACAACTTGATCAAGAAAACATCCGTACAATTTATGATTTTCAAGATTTATTGTCTCCTGCATTGCCTTCTATTCCTACTACAAATAGACAGCGTAGTCATAATTGGAAGAAAAAGAGTATTTTTTTTGAATTGCCTTATTTGAAATATAATATTTTAAGACATAATTTGGATGTGATGCACATTGAAAAAAATTTATGTGATAATATACTGTGCACCATTCTAGGAGTCAAGGGGAAATCAAAGGATAGTGCTAATGCTCGATGTGATTTGCAAGAAATGGGATTGAGAAAACCTTTACATTTAAAACTGGGTGAAAGAAATCGTGCATACATGCCTACTGCACAGTACACAATGAGTAAAAAAGAGAAACAAACATTTCTATCAATTTTGAAGACTGTTAAGGTCCCATATGGTTATTGCTCTAATATTTCCAAGCGTGTGAATATGACGAGCATGGCATTACATGGGTTGAAAAGTCACGATAATCATATTCTGCTTCAACAGTTAATTCCTATAGCAATTCAGGATTGCTTACCTACCCAGGTTGTTGAGCTGTTAATTGAAGTTTCTAATTTTTTCAGACAGCTCTGTTCAAGGAATCATCGTATGAGTGATTTGGAAAAGCTACAGGATAAGATTTTACTTGCACTATGTCACCTAGAAACACTATTTCCACCATCTTTTTTTGATGTCATGATTCACTTGACCGTTCATTTAACTGGTGAAATCACTGTTGGCGGTCCCATACAATTTAGGTGGATGTATCCAATAGAGCGATAATTAAATACATTGAAACGATATGTGCGCAACAAAGCTCGTCCGGAAGCCTCAATTGCCAAGGGATATTTAATGGATGAGCGTACTAATTTTTGTGCTTCATATATTGATGAGGTTGAAACAAATATAGATAAACCCTCCCAGAATGACGAGGGTCCAATTAGAGAAGTAATAACGTTTGATATGCGGAATGATGAGTGGGTTCAAGCTCATCGATATGTGTTGTTCAACACTCCATCAGTTTTTCCATTGATATAGTAAGTTTCATAGTTGATGTGTATTTTGTTTCTATATTTATTTTATTGCTTACCTTATATTGTGTTGTGATTTAGGATGCATATCGCTGATTTGAAACGTGAAAGGCCCCGCGCAACTGACTCTCAAATCCAAAAACATCATTTCAACACATTTCATGAGTGGTTCAAGACTCATGTACGTATAATTTATTTAATATTGTTATAGTGAAACTTAGTTGTATTTTCACAATCCTTTATCCATTAAACTATATATGTGAAATTTTCAGATTCAAATGTTACGTGATTTAACCCATCCTGTGAGCGAAGAACTCAACCAACTAGCCGATGGTCCATTTATTACATCTCGACGCTACAAGTCTTTGGATGATAACGGATTCCGATTTCGTATTAGTGATGTTGACATGAACTGAGACACACAAAATAGTGGTGTTGGTTGTTCTTTTGTTGATGCGGGTTATTATTATGGATTGCTGAGAGATATTATTGAGGTTGTTTATGGTCATGGTTTAAAACACATATTGTTAAGGTGTGATTGGGTCGATCCGGTTCGTGGAATGAAAGTTGCTAACTTCCAATTTACATTAGTAAACTTTAACAATATGAAATATAAAGATGACCAAGTAAGCAGTGATCCCTTCATACTGACATCGCAGGCAAAACAAGTTTACTTTGTCGGCATTGATTCTGATTGGAAAGTTGTGGTGAAAATGTCTAGAAGAGGGGTGTTTCTGATTGACCAAGAAGAACCTGACGTTGTCTCATTTCCTGACCAAACACTTGACCAAACAACAGTAGTTTTACGAGATGGAGATATACCATGGGCCAGAGAGACAGTTGAAGGAGATACGATAGACTTTCATGATTAGTGAAAATTGTAATTATATCCCCAGTTATTGTTTGTAAAAATATTTATAAGTTGTATATGTATAAAAATTGCTTGATTTAACTATAATTTCTTTTAATGTAGGAATGTCACAGGGTGGTCACAGTGGTTCACCTGATGTTGTCGGTATGTATGTTTTCAATTTTTTAAATTAATTGATTGTAATGTTCTGTGTATATTTCCCTAAATGTTTCTAATCATTAATTTATATTGTAATTGAATTATGAATTTATGTTTATTAGGATCTAGTGCGTCTTCCAGCAGACATAGGGGTCTTGGTGGACATCGCAGTGATATTGGTGATCCAGATGAGGATGAACCCCATGCATGAGGTAATTTCATTTGTGTTGATGAATTATCTAGTATTTGTGGATGACATCTTTGTGCACTCCAAAACTGACTTGATCATACCCATATCTTGACATCATCCAGATTACACTTATTGAGCATTGACTATACACCAAACTTTATATATGTCACTTTTGTATTGATTAGTTATAGTTAATGGGTCAAATAATCTTAGAGGAAGGTGTTTCAGTGGATGGAGAGAAAGTTCAGGCAGTTGTTTATTGGAAGAATCCCAAGAACTCTTTTGATATCTGTTGGTTTATAGGGTTCCTAGGATTCAATTTAATTATTATTCTTGACGTGTATGAGGAGACAACACGTCAATCGGACGTGCGGTTTGTGCGCAATGGCTCAATCTGTGCTTTTTAAGTGTTGAGCGCACTTCTGAAACACGCGTGGGGTGGTCCAAACTGGCCGAACGACGTCGGATTGGCCTGAAATCAGACGACAACAACGGGTGAGTTAATTGTGAAGTAGTCGGGAAGACAACACGCCAATCGGAGGTGTCGTTTGCCCGCGATAACCGAGAACGCACTTCTGGTGCCATAAACGGCCAAAACGGGCCTCAAATTGTCAAATTCAAAGCGTACGACATCAGATTGACCTGAAATCTGAGGGGGAACACTTCAATTATTATTTTTGACGTGTAAGAGGAGACGACATGTCAATCGGACATGCGGTTTGCGCGCAATGGCTCAAAATGCGCTTTTTAAGTGTTGGGCGTGCTTTCGAAACGCGCATGGGGTGGTCCAAACTGGCCGAACGACGTCATATTGGCCTGAAATCGGACAACGACAATGGGTGAGTGAATTGTGAAGTGGTCGGGCAGACGGCACACCAATCGAATGGGTCGTGTGCCCGCGGTGACCGAGAACGTACTTCTGGTTCCATAAACGGCCAAAACAGGCCTCAAACTATCAAATTTAGAGCGTATGACATCGGATTGACCTGAAATGAAATGGGAACACTGTAATTATTATTCTTGACGTGTACGAGGAGACGACACGTCAATCGGACGTGCGGTTTGCACGCAATGACTCAATATGAACTTTTTAAGTGTTGGACGCGCTTTCAAAAGGCGCGTGGGGTGGTCCAAACCGGCCGAACGACGTCGGATAGGCCTGAAATAGGACGACAATAACTGGTGAGTGAATTGTGAAGTGTTCGGGAAGACGGAATGCCAATCGGAGGTTTCGTGTGCCTGCGGTAACCGAGAACGCACTTCCGGTGCCATAAACGGCCAAAACGGGCCTCAAACTATCAAATTCAGAGCGTACGACATCGGATTGACCTGAACTCATAGAGGGAACATTGTAACTATTATTCTTGACATGTAAGAGGAGATGTAACGTCAATCAGACGTGCGGTTTGTGCGCAACGGCTCAATATGCGCTTTTTATGTGTTGGGCGCGCTTCTGAAAGGCGCGTGGGGTGGTCCAAACCGGCCTAACGATGTCGGATTGGCCTGAAATTGGACGACAATAATGGGTGAGTGAATTGTGAATTGTTCGGGCAGACGACACGCCAATCAGAGGTGTCGTGTGCCCGCGGTGACCGAGAACGCACTTCTGGTGCCATAAACGGCCAAAACAGGCCTCAAACTGTCAAATTCAGAGCGTACGACATCAGATTGACCTGAAATCATAGGGGAAACACTTTAATTATTATTCTTGATGTGTAAGAGGAGACGAAACGTCAATCAGACATGCGGTTTGCACGCAACGTCTCAATATGTGCTTTTTAAGTGTTGGGCGCGCTTCCGAAAGGCGCGTGGGGTGGTCCAAACCGGCCGAACGACGCCGGATTGGCCTGAAATCGGACAAAAACAATGGATGAGTGAATTTTGAATTGGCCGGGTAGACAACACGCCAATCGGAGGTGCCGTGTGCCCGCGGTGACCGAGCACACACTACGGGTGCCATAAACGGCCAAAACGGGCCTCAAACTGTCAAATTTAGAGCGTACGACATCGGATTGACCTGAAATCATAGGGGAAATACTGTAATTTTTATTCTTGACATGTAAGATGAGACTAAATGTCAATCAGATGTGTAGTTTGTACGCAACGGCTCAATATGCGCTTTTTAAGTGTTGGACGTGCTTCCGAAAGGCTCGTGGGGTGGTCCAAACCAGCCGAACGACGTCGTATTGGCCTGAAATTGGACGACAACAATGGGTGAGTGAATTGTGAATTGGTTGGGTAGACGTCACACCAATCAGAGGTGTCGTGTGCCCGCAGTGACTGAGAACGCACTTCTGGTGCCATAAACGGCCAAAACGGGCCTCAAACTGTCAAATTCAGAGCGTACGACATCGGATTGACCTGAAATCACAGGGGAAAAACTATAATTATTATTCTTGATGTGTAAGAGGAGACGACACATCAATCGGACGTGCGGTTTGCATGAAATGGCTCAATATGCGCTTTTTAAGTGTTGGGCGCACTTCTGAAAGGCGCGTCGGGTGGTCCAAACCGGCCGAAAGATGTTGGATTGGCCTAAAATCGGACGACAACAACGATTATGTGAATTGTGAATTGTTCAAGCAGATGGCACGCTAATCGGAGGTGCTGTGTGCCCGCGGTGACCGAGAATGCACTTCTAGGGCCATAAACGGCCAAAACAGGCCTCAAACTGTCAAATTCAGAGCGTACGACATCAGATTGACCTGAAATCTAAGTGGGAACACTTTAATTATTATTCTTGACGTGTAAGAGGAGACGTCACGTCAATCGAATGTGCGGTTTGCGCGCAAAGGCTCAATATGTGCTTTTTAAGTGTTCGGCGTGTTTCCGAAACGCGCGTGGGGTGGTCCAAATCGGCCGAACGACGTCGGATTGGCCTGAAATCAGATGAAAACAATGGGTGAGTGAATTGTGAAGTGTTTGGGCAGACAGAACGCCAATCGGAGGTGCCGTGTGCCCGCGGTGACTGAGAACGCACTTCTGGTGCCATAAACGGCCAAAACGGGCCTCAAACTATCAAATTTAGAGCGTACGACATCAGATTGACCTGAAATCAAAGGGGAACACTGTAATTATTATTCTTGATGTGTATGAGGAGACAGAATGTCAATCGGACATGTGATTTTCACGCAACGGCTCAATATGCACTTTTTAAGTGTTGGACGCGCTTCCGAAAGGCACGTGGGGTGGTCCAAACCGGCCGAATGACGTCAGATTGGCCTGAAATCGGATGACAACAACAATTGAGTGAATTTTGAAGTGGTCAGGCAGACATCATGCCAATCGGAGGTTCCGTGTGCCCGCGGTGACCGAGAACGCACTTCTGGTGCCATAAACGGCCAAAACGGGCCTCAAACTGTCAAATTCAGAGCATACAACATCAGATTGATCTGAAATCAAAGGGGAACATTTTAATTATTATTATTGATGTGTACAAGGAGATGACACATCAATCGGACGTGCGGTTTGCACGCAACGGCTCAATATGCGCTTTTTAAGTGTTGGACGCGCTTCCGAAAGGCGCGTGGGGTGGTCCAAACCGGCCGAACGACGTCGGATTGTCCTAAAATTGGACGAAAACAATAGGTGAGTGAATTATGAAGTGTTCGGGAAGATGGCACGCCAATCGGAGGTGCCGTGTGCCCACGGTGACCGAGAACGCACTTCTGGTGCCATAAACGGCCAAAACGGGCCTCAAACTGTCACATTCAGAGCGTACGACATCGTATTGACCTGAAATCATAGGGGGAACACTTTAATTATTATTCTTAACCTGTAAGAGGAGAAAAAACGTCAATCGGACGTGCGGTTTGCGCGCAACGGCTCAATATGCACTTTTTAAGTGTTGAGCGCACTTCCGAAAGGCGCGTGGGGTGGTCCAAACCAACCGAACGATGTCGGATTGGCCTGAAATCTGGATACAACAACGGGTGGGTAAATTTTGAATTGGTCGGGTAGACGGCACGCCAATCGGAGGTGCTGTGTGCCCGCGGTGACCGAGAACGCACTTCTGGTGCCATAAACGGCCAAAACGGGCCTCAAACTGTCAAATTCAGAGTGTACGACATCATATTGACTTGAAATCATAGGGGGGACACTTTAATTATTATTCTTGACATGTAAGAGGAGACGGCACATCAATCGGACATGCGGTTTGTGCGCAACGGCTCAATATGCGCTTTTTAAATATTGGGCGCACTTCCGAAAGGCGCGTGGGGTGGTCCAAACCATCCGAACGACGTCAGATTGGCTTGAAATCGTACGAAAAAAATGGGTGAGTGAATTGTGAATTGGTCGGGTAGACGGCATGCCAATCGGAGGTTCTGTGTGCCCGCGGTGACCGAGAACGCACTTCTGGTGCCATAAACGGCCAAAATGGGCCTCAAACTGTCAAATTCAAAGCGTACGACATCATATTGAATTGAAATCAGAGGGGAACACTTTAATTATTATTATTGTTGTGTACAAGGAGACGACACATCAATCGGACGTGCGGTATGCATGCAACGGCTCAATATGCGCTTTTTAAGTGTTGGACGCGCTTCCGAAAGGCACGTGGGGTTGTCCAAACCGGCCGAACGACGTCGGATTGGACTGAAATCGGACGACAACAATGGTTGAGTGAATTTTGAAGTGGTCAGGTAGATGACATGCCAATCGGAGGTTCCATATGCCCGTGGTGACTAAGAATGCACTTCTGGTGCCATAAACGGCCAAAACGGGCCTCAAACTGTCAAATTCAGAGTGTACGACATCAGATTGACCTGAAATCAGAGGGGGAACTCTGTAATTAGAACCATAGAATTAAAGATTTTATATTTTTAAAATGATAATCAAAATTATGAATATATTTTGAAAATAGTATACTTTCGATCTGTTATAGTAAGTTTGAATTGAAATATGTTAATTTGTTTCAATTATTTGTTTATAGGCTTTATTTGGTACTAATTTTATTACTAAATTTTGATATGTAGTTATATTTGATGAGGGTTGCGGATCATGGAAGATGACGATGAGATTTATGTGGTATTTATAGTATTTTTTATAATTTTTTTTAAAAAAAATTAAAAGCTATAGCGGCCACCATTTGGCGGCCGCTTTAGGCATGACCAACAGTGGCTGCCATTTGGCAGCCACTATAGCCTATGTTCGGGTCAGCTAAAGCGGCTGCCGTTTGGCGGCCGCTGTTGTTCATACCTACTGGCCTTCAGCGGCCGCAAAATGGCGGTCTCTGATAGCAACAGCGACGGACCAAAAGAGGTCTCCATTTGGCGGACGCTAGGCGGCCGCTATAGACCTTTAGCGATGGCTTTTGGTGGTCGCTAAAAGTCATATTTGTACTAGTGTATGTTAAGGGTTTTATAAGTATGGAATTATGTATTTTGATTCACAAACTGATCTAGTTTATTCCATTGTTTAGAAATGGCGCCTAGTGGAAGAAATGGAAACCGTATCAATGCACGCACTCCATGTAGGGATTTCCCTCCTGCTCAAGATAATTATAGTGGAGCTGGTGATGCAACTGGTGCCGATTAGCTAATCACTATACTGGGACAACTCACTCAGGTTATGAATAATAACCTTACCCGTTTGGAGCACCCTGATCCGCAGCGTGGAGGATCAATGTTAGATCGCTTCATGAGGCAACAACCACCAACGTTCAATGGGAGTACAAATCTCTTAGTAGCTGAACAATGGATAAATTCCCTAGAGAAAATATTTCAGGCTTTGGGGAGTAGTGAAAGGGAAAAAGTTATCATGGCAGTTTACCGCCTCACTGGAGATGCTGATCAATGGTGGTCATTGATTCAAAACACGAAGGAAGATGATGAAGTATCAAATATGGAATGTAGGGAGTTCAAAGATCTGTTTTTAGAAAAATACTTACCTCGTGACCATCGAGCAGATATGGATAGGAAATTTCTGAGTCTGAGTCAAAAGGAGGATGAGAATGTCACAAAGTATGAGGCTAACTTTAAAAGTTTATCAAGGTGTGCTGGAGATTATATACGTAACCCAAGAAGTAAGATTGATCGTTTCTTTGATGGGTTAAAACCATTTCTCCGTCGAGTATTAGTCTCACAATCCTATTCATCGTACGAAGACATTGTCTCATGTGCTATCAAGACCGAAAAGGAATTCTCTAAGTCTTATGACTTTAAAGCAAAGAAAGAGAAGAAGAGATATGCTGATCAATATGGGAATGGAAATAAGGGGAAGAAGGGAAAGGTTTAATATCCATACTGTGGTAAATGTGGGAAGAAACACCCCGGTACTTTCTTGAAGGGAATGGGTGTCTATTACAAGTGTGGTGAAAAAGGACACCAAGCTCATGAATGCAAAGGGAAGAAGGAAGCTACCAATGTTCAATGCTACAATTGCAGGGAGATGGGACATTATGCAAATGAATTTCATAAGCGTCAGGGGAACTTACCTCTGAAAAGTCCAAGGGATCAAGTCCAAGCTTATGCTATCACTACTACTGAGGTAGAAGCTCCGAATGACGTGGTGGCAGGTAAATTAATAGTTTCCTCAAGTTTAGAAAATGCATTATTTGATTCTGGATCATCGCATTGTTTCATATCTTCCTAGTTTTCTAAGAAAATTAGATATTTCCAATTTGATTTAACTAGGGAGTTTTCAGTTAAAACTCCTAAGGGAAGTATCATTGCAACAAAGTTCTGTGAATTAGTCCCTATTAGAGCACATAACTATTCTTTATCTGCTGATCTCATCGTCATACCTATGATTGAGTTTGATATAATCCTCGGTATGGATTGGCTTTCGGATTATGATGCGAAGATTTATTGTAAGAAGAAGGAGGTTACGATTTTTTATGATGATGATAAGGAACACCTTATCTTTAGAGCAGAATCGTCACCACCTAATTCTTATCTAGATCCACCCCCAGTAGCTCAACTAAATTCAATTATTAGGGAGGAAGAGAATGAAATGACAGTGGGTGAGGAAAGGAATGTTCAAATAGAGGATGTACCTGTTGTGAAAGAATATGTAGATGTGTTTCCGGAAGATTTACCTGGACATCCTCTAGAACGAGAAGTTGAGTTTTCCATTGATTTAATTCCTAGATCAAGGCCTATATCGAAGACCCCTTATTGAATGGCCACTGTAGAATTAGTTTAACTAAAGAAACAACTAGAGGAATTAAGTAATAAGGGATTTATTCGCCCTAGTGTTTCTCCATGGTGATCCCCTGTTCTTTTTTGTTAAAAAGAAAGATGGATCTATGAGGTTATGTATTGACTACAGGGAGATCAATGCTATAACAATAAAGAACAAGTATCCCCTACCTCACATTGATGATTTATTTGACCAACTGCATGGAGCTCAATAGTTTTCAAAGATTGACCTTCGATCTGGATACCATCAGTTTTGTGTAAAGAAGGAAGACATTATGAAGACAACATTTCAAACCAGGTACGGGCATTATGAGTTTACAGTAATGCCTTTTGGATTGATTAATGCACCCTCTGTATTCATGGATCTGATGAATAGAGTTTTCAAGGAATATCTCGATGAATTTGTGGTGGTATTTATTGATGATATCTTAGTATACTCTAAAACCTATGAGGATCATGAAAGTCACTTGCGCATTATCTTGAAGACTCTGAGAAGACATGAATTATATGGGAAGTTTAGCAAGTGTGAATTCTGGCTTCATGAGATTTCTTTTCTTGGCCATATTGTCTCTAAAGATGGAATCTCTGTTGATCACTCTAAGACCAAGGCAATCCAAGAATGGCCAGCACCTACGAGTATAACTGAGGTATGCAGTTTTATTGGTTTGGCAGGTTATTATCGACGTTTCGTCCAGAATTTTGCCCGATTGGAAAACCCATTAACGAAGCTCGCACGTAAAGGGGTTAAAATTGTTTGGAAAAAATAGTGTGAAGAATGTTTTGAATAACTGAAGAGAAGATTAGTCAATGATCCTATATTGAATCTACTATCGGGGAATGATGGGTTCGTTATTTATAGTGATGCATCGAAGAAAGGACTTGGTTGTGTCTTTATGCAGAATGATAGGGTTATTGCCTATGCATCACGACAGTTGAAAATTCATGAGCAAAACTATCCTACTCATTATCTTGAGTTAGCAGCTGTGATCTTTGCTTTTAAGATATGGAGGCCCTACCTATATGGTGAAAAATGTGAGATTTATACTGATTACAAGAGTTTGAAGTATATTTTATCACAAAAAGAACTCAACATGAGGAAAAGGAGATGGCTTGAATTACTCAAGGATTATTATTGTACGATACACTACCACCCGGGGAAAGAAAACAAGGTGGCAGATGCTTTGAGAAAAAAAGATCATGGATTTTTGAACAATATGAGAATTGAAAGGGATCCAATTTTCATGGATCTATTGAAGATGGACATGGGAATAGCCAGGGAAGGTGAAAAATCAATTATTTTTCAAATGGTTGCCAAACCATCTTTACTAGAAAGGATTAAGATTTATCTGACCGATGATGAATAATTTCAAAAGAAGATTAAAGCTGTAAATGATGGGAGATTGAGAGACTTTGTGTATGAAGATGGAATTTTGAAATTTGGGAAGAGAGTTTGTGTTCCCGATATACCTGATCTAAAAAGGGAATTGCTGGATGATGCTCATACTTCCAATTTCTCAATACACCCTGGGAGCACTAAAATGTATAGAGATTTGAAGGAACATTTTTGGTGGGACAACATGAAGAGGGAGATTTCTGATTTTGTGTCAAGATGTGTGGTTTGTCAACAAGTGAAAGTTAGAAGGCAACAGCCTGGAGGAGTCATGTAACCTCTTCCCATACCGGAGTGGAAATGAGATAATATCACGATGGACTTTGTCATGAGACTACCAAAGACTCCTAGAAGGAACGATGCAATATGGGTTATTGTTGATCGTCTTACCATGTTAGAACATTTTCTTGATATAATAGAAGATCTACCACTGGAATGTCTAGAACGACGATATATTGATGAAGTTGTGAGACTTCATGGAGTACCCCTATCGATTGTTTCTGATCGTGATCCCCATTTTACATCAACATTCTGGAAAAGTCTTCAGAAAGCCTTGGATACTGAACTTAATTTGAGCACTTCCTACCACCCTAAAATAGATGGACAATCAGAACGAACTATTCAAACCTTAGAAGACATATTGAGATCCTTCTCACTTGACTTTCAGGGTATGTGGGATCAATATTTACCTCTGGTAGAATTTTCCTATAACAATAGCTTCGATTCGAGTATTTAGATGGCACCATATAAAGCGTTATATGGAAAGATATTTCGCACACCAACCTGTTGGGATGAGGTTGGTGAAAGAAAACTTCTAGGCCCAGAACTGGTGGAGGAAACAATGGAAAAGGTGGAGGTAATCCAAAACCATATCAAAGCAGCTCAAAGTAGGCAACAGAGCTATGCCGATAATCGAAGGAAGGATTTGGAATTTCAAGTTGGTGATCATGTTTTCCTGAAGGTATATCCATGGAAGGGAGTCATACGTTTTTGGTAAGAAAGGTAAATTGAGTCCCAGGTACATCGGACCTTTCGAAATTCTAGAATGAATTGGGGTTGTAGCTTACTGATGGGCAATGCCGCCAAGTCTCTCCAAAGTTCATGATGTGTTCCACGTATCTCTGTTAAGGAAATACATGTCTGACCCAACGCATGTACTCACCTATGAGTAATTAGAACTGGAACCCGATATGTCTTATTGCGAAGAGCCAGTCAAGATTCTTGATACGAGAGAACAAGTACTGAGAAACCGGACGACTCGTCTGGTAAAAATCTTTTAGAGAACCCATAAGATGGAAGAGGCAACGTGGGAACCCGAGGAACTTATGATGAAGAACCACCCGAGTCTTTTCATGTGGTAGTATTCTAGAAATTTTGAGGAAGAAATTATTTGAAGGAGGGGAGAATGTAACACCTCAAGCTTCTATGGTATGCTTCTCTTTGAATAATGCAATAGCGTTTGTTGTACGCAACATCGAGTTCTAACACACCACAACCAATCAAACAAGCCGTTATGAATAGTAATACCCACTTTTTTGAAATTTATAAATTTTATTTTTCAAAATGGACTTCATTTTTGGATTCGGAATATCGAAATTAGCCTAGGGTGAAATTTTGGTATTTTTCTGAAAAACTTCATTTTTTGATGAATAGTGAAACCACTAAGTGGTAGTTAAAAAACTGATTTTTTCATAAAACTTAATTTTACCTCTTCTGTGAGTGAAATTTCAAAAATCCGAGAGACACGGTTAATATCAAGGAGTAAAATGTGGTTCAATGAGATGAAAATAATTTTTGGTGAATAGTAACTTTTTATTTTATTTACCACGGCTAAAAGTAAATAGGGTAATTAAGGGTAAAAATGATATTAATATTACCCTAACACATGTCCTAATTCTATTGGTCAAGTGTATCTCGACCAAAAACAAGCTTAGGAATAAAATATTATCATTTAGGTCCACTTGGATTAGATTAGAACATTTATTATTATTTAATTCAAAGAAGAGTTAAAAGAGTTAAAATCAATGTTTATTTACTAAAACATTTTTAATATAGGGTTAAACATAAGATAAATTATATTATAAATATTCATTAGAAATATAAAACGATTTCCTACATAATTATATTTTATTTATAATTTTTATACATTAAATAATTTAATTTATTTATGACATAATGAAGATGCAGTAATTACCATAATAGTGAAAAATTAAAATAATTGATATTATAAATACCAATATTAATATAATTTGAGACATTTTATGAAATACACTAATTTTATAGGTTAATATGACATGTTAGGAATGTTTTAATTAACTTTTTTCTAAGTAATAATTCTGTTATGATTTTCACAAAAATCAATTTTCCAAATAGAGTCAAAATTGACATAAAAGAGTTTTTAAAACAAATATTATATTATTAATTGATATTCAATTTCTAAAAATATAAGGTTCGGCCAAGAGACTTATATAATGATAGGTGTATCATTAATGGACCACTTGGGGGTATCTGGGAGGTATAGAGTAATTTTATTAACTATATAATATAAAAATATAAAGTGACATGGTAAGTGTCAAACTAATTAACTAAGAGTTAAAACTAAAAGATAAGGTTAATATAATGACCCAAACCTATCTAAATTATATTGGTTGAGTGGTTTTAGACCCATCATCACCTTAACCTTTAAATAATCCACTTTGGAGCCATTAGAAACCGAATATGAATTTATTATAAAATAATATTTCTAGCTTTTCCAAAGGTTCCCCTCACCCCTCTTATAAAAGGTCACTCCCCCTTGTCTTTAATTAACACCTTAAAAGCCTTTTGGTTCGGCCAAATCCTGCCCAAATACTCTCTCAACCTCCCTCACTACAACATAGAGGCATTAGTTTGATCAGAAAGCCAACCTAAGGAGCCCTTTTGATCAAATCAAAAGGAAGAACCCGAAGAAGAAGTAATGTTTTCACCACCCTTTTTCAAATTCATTTCTTCTTCAACTTCTTTTTTCTTTGTCATTCACATTCTAAAATAATGAATCCAATATCTCCTATATACTGTAATATTATTATAAATATGGTACAACCATATTCATTATTCTATCCATCCTTTGAATGACATGTCACCATACGTGCGTACGTACGGCTTACCGTCTCCACGTCGTGGTGTAATTGTTATTCAATATATTATTATTTAGATGGGTATAATAATGATTTTTAATTCATATAAATAATAAATATAACATGATAATGATTCTGTATATATGATATACCATCCAATTATATATTATTTTAATATCAAAAGAATGATATTGTCGCTCGTACGTACGTACGGACTACCGTCTCCACAAACGCGATGTGATTCATTCTCCATCGTATCCATTCAAGTATAATTATCATTTTATGATTTAAAAATAATGTTTAAGGACTTGATATAATTCTGGATATTATTAAGATACAACCTATCCATGACAAACACAACTTACGTAACAAAACATATAAAATAAAATGACTAAGTTAACACCCGAAACAACGATAATACTAAGTATTATTAACAAATCAATGTTAAAAGATCATATATAATATCATATTAATGTATATGATTCTGGTATAATTTAATAACAATTATTTCACCATTATATAGGAGGTTAAACTACCCCAACCAAGGAAAAGTACAAAGTAAGGGTTTATTTTACAATCTCTTCATTATCCGAGGTTGTTTATACATAATTATCTACTGGGACCTCTTTATCATCCACATCCATGTTTCTTAAAAATGTATTTCAAAACATTCTTACTATTTTACAGAATATGGGTTAAAGTCATTTATACCCTTGTTTGACTTTTTATAAGAAGTTTATAAAGGAATCTTTCTGTCGTTTTCCAAACAAGGTGCTTTTTAACCTTTTTGACAAAATGAAGGTAAGAATGTTTTTTTAATTTATACGGCGGGTGCGGCTATTTTCAACCGTTATAAAATCTTCAAAGCTTCCCTTACGAGATTATAATAAAATTTTCAAAGAAAATTTATTATTTTATAATTATGTGACTTTTAAATGATTTCAAAAAAGGGATATTTCTCTCAAATAGTTTTGATTTCATCTATGTCAACATCCTTTGATGGATTTTAAGCTTATTTGAAGTTGATTTATTATGATACAAAACTTATATATTGTATTGAAGGTTTTTTGATTTGTTTGACTATGGATGTGTTAATTTTATACCATTCATGGTTTATGGAGAAAGTATTGACATTTCGTATGCTAGTTTTCATACGAATATTTATGTTTTGTTTAAACCTGTTTATATGAGGAATGCATTGGACTTAATATATGACGGGTGGAGCCCGCTATAGCTCCTCGATGCATCGGTAGGTCTCATGAGACAAACTAGTGTCTTGGAACAAGGACTTTACAAAATCTTATTTGTAGTATTGGCATGAGGCCTTGGCTATGTGGTTATGATAGTCTTGAATTATGCATTCCATCATTATGAAAGTGGTTATTGATATTGCATGTGATTATTCGATTAGTAGAATATCCATGTGAATAAGTAAATGGAATTATTTCATTTTATTTATGCCATATTATGTTTAAGTTCATGTTTAAAAGGCTTTTGTTTTAGTTATACATTGCCTTAAATGTTTATTCCTATTTATGAAAGTTTCTGCTATATTGTTATCCTTACTGGGCATATGAGCTCACCCCTTTCTATGTTTTATTTTTCCCAGGATGTGAAGAAGTATTTTATGAATGACCTGCAGGGATAGTATGAGGGGATAAGAGTGTGGACTATGGAGACTATATTGTTGCAGTTTTCATTTTATGATGTAATGTAAACTTTATGAATGTATTTAGTTATTCCAAGGATACTAAACTAATCGGTCTTTAAAGACTTTATATTTCTTGTGATCATGCCAATGTTATGTAATAACGCACCAACTCTGGGTAACTGGGGTTGGGGCGTTACATGGATGAATCAGAAAATAGTCACCCGATTTCATGGAATCCTCCAGGCATAGTTGAAGAAACCAAGCATGACCCCAATAGCTCCTGATGCAACACAATAGTGATCCTCTTCCTTGAAGTCCTCTAAGGGCTAGAAGGGATGAAAGCAGGAGAAAGAAGATGGGATGAAACTAAAGCTAATGAAAACCCCGACTCCTTCGGACTTCATAATAGTAGTATTAGTAAAATGGTCACCACCCTGCCAAATGGTACAATGGGCTCCGCCCTGGAAAATGGAACTATTAGAAGGTGGTAGTCAAACAAAAAAAATTTTGGATCAAGAAATAATATTTGGCTCCATTAATTTCACTCACTTGATGGACCCCTTCTCTGATAAATACTATGGACATGAACCAAAATTCCCTATGCCCAACCAGAGAGTTGGAGGAAGTGGTCGCAGAGGCTGAGGGTTTCCTAGAAGGCATGATCATGGAAGGAGTCAAATTCCCAGCCACACCTTAACTCATACCATTAACATTGTGGGAACTCACAGAAGGACCCTCCAGCAGACACAATAGGAACCAAATTGTTCCTTTTCCCCCACTAGAAGAAATATGAGCCCAGTTATTTTGTATTATCTGTCAAATAAATAATAAATGAGCAGAAGATATTGGGATGAATCAAGCTTAAAACATGGCTTGAAGACCTCATATTGGATTTTGAGTTCCTGGTAGAGCAGCAAAGTACGACCTTCAACATCCTGTTAGGGAGGCCTTAGCTGTATCAGCACACTGCAATACCGTCATCATACCATTAGTGTGTCAAATATTATGATAATGAAAAAAATGGGACATCGCACACTGATAAATCCCTGTTCGAATCCTGTGAGTCACATTACATCGATGTAGGGTTCTATGAACCAAAAAGGAACTATCCTTTGGCCAATGACATTGACTAGATCAATGCCCTGAATGGATTGGAAATGGATCCCACCGACCCCCTCCAATAGATTAGGGAGGATTATATATTACCCATCAACCAAGTTGAGTGCATAAGCTAAAGCCCAGAGACATACTCAATTTTATGCATGATTTCTGTTACGACTGCTAAGTCCAAAGACACAGAAGAGCGGGTTGACTCCTACAATGTAAAGGAAGTCCCTAACAAAGATACCCCCAAACCATCCTCAGGACCCCAAGCTATTACCGCCTTACTCACTAAGGTAGAAGATGATTTATCTCCCAATGCCATAGATTTTATCTTAAAAATCCTCTCTCCATCAGAAGTGGAAGAAGATTATGAATAAGATGATAAAGGGGAAGAAGAAGAAGAAGAAAAGGAACTCAAAGATGCTCCTCCTATATTTGAAGAAGGTGTCTCCACCATAATCGATGAACTTAGGGATATAAACCTAGGCACTAAAGATGACCCGCGACCCACTCTGATTAGTGTGTCTATGCCTGTCGAGGAACAAGAGGCATATACCTTCTTCTTGAAAAAGAATTGAGATTTGTTTTACAATAACTACACAGAAATTCCAGGCCTCAATCTTGAGGTCTCCACTCATCATCTAGGTCTACCATAAGATCACCGAGGCTATAAGAAGGCAGCCAGAAGGACCCACCTGACGCATGCTGCCAAAATAGAGGCTGAAGTTGACAAGCTCATCAAATCCAACTTCATACGAGAAGTCCAATATCTGATCTGGTTGGAAAAAATAGTCCTTTTCAAAAATAAGAATGGATATATTATAATTTATATCAACTTTAGGTACCTTAATTGACACTACCTGAAAGATGATTTCCTGGTCCCAGTCACATGATTGTTGATCAACGCAACCACCAGATATGAGGGCCTCTCTTTCATGGATGGATATTCTAGATACAACGAGATCCGAATGGAATGAGGAGATGAATATTCTACTGCTTTAGGCCCCCTCAGGGAGTGTTATGTTATAAATTGATTCCCTTTGGTCTAAAAAATTTTGACACTACATATCACGCTCCATGCACCGCATCTTCAAGACCTTCCAGGGAAAATTCGTTGAGTGCTATGCCAATGATCTGGTGGTTAAATCACGACAGAACTCAAACCACATGACCAATATTGAAATTATCATTAATAAAACATGACAACACATTTTGAAGATTAATCCCCTAAATTGCACCTTTAGTATTACCTCTGGAAAATTTTGCAACTTCTTCATACAACATCACAACATCGAATTCGACCCTGAGAAGAAAAAATCCATCCTTAGCATGTCCACACATCGTAACCTCACAGAGTTGAGAGGTCTCAAGGGACACTTGGCGTACATCCAGAACTTCATTGACAACCTTGAGGGTAAATGTTTACCTTTCACTAGATTAATGAAGAAAGTGGTCACGTATGAGTGGAATAATTATTTTCAAGAAGCATTTGACAATATCAAAAGATATCTCCTAAGCCCACCAGTGATGATGTTTCCATTTGAATGAATACCACTCATTTTGTATGTAACCACCTTGGAATGATCATTAAGAGCCATCCTCGCACAGAGGAATGATGTCGACAGTGAGAAAATCCTTTATTTCCTCAGTCGAAAAATGATTGAGGATGAAACTAGATATTCAATAATATAAAAGAACTACCTAAACCTAATCTTCATGTTTTAGAAACGTAGACATTACCTGTAGCACCACAAGATCCACCTGGTCTCCTGTTGCAACCCACTCATATTTATTCTCAACCATCCCATTCTAAATGGAAGCCTATCATGATGGGAATTCATCCTAAAATAGTTTTACATACAGTATGTGACCCAAAATGTCATCAAAGTCTCAGTGTTAAAAGATTTCCTAGAAGAGCACCCCTCAGAAGAAACCACCCCGTTGGATTCTGAAATTCCAGATAAAGAAGTTTTCTCCATCCAAGATGATCCCTAGACATGGGAATTGTACTTCAATGGTGCTTCCATAATCCTGATAGGAAAAAGGATAGAGGATCCCTAGTTCAACAAACTGGGGTAGAGAGTTATAATCGTATCCCCTGAAAAGGCCATCTTGCCCTATTCCTTCATTCTTTTGGAGGGATGTACAAATAATGAAGAAGAATACCAGGACCCTAATGCTGGACTAGAGATAGACCTTCATAAATGAGCCAGACACTGTAATATAAAAGGTGATTCAAAGCTAGTCATCAAGTAGGTCAATGGTGACTATTCCATTAAGAAAAAAGTATTGACCCCCTTGATGAACTATGTTCGATAACTGATGGAATAATTCACATCAGAAATAATGCTAACCAACGTCCCCCAATCACAAAATTCTCAAGACGATGCATTGGAAAATGCAGCCATACCCCTAGTTGATCCCGAACAGGATGAAATAGTTATTAGAATTTACTACCGTCAGATGTTATTGCCATTTATTCAGAACAATATGAAGGAAAACGATGAGATTATCCCCGTTTTCGAGCCATATGGTCACACCACCAGATGGATGACTCCCATTAAAAATTAATTTTGGAAGGGGGAACTCCCACCATATAGGGATGGAAGAGAATAGATCTAGAGATGGGAAGTCAAATTTTTCTTGTACGACAGGGTAAACCAAGGAAAGTTTCTCTACAAACAAGGCCTTTAAGAATTCCTTCTCAGGTGCATTGAAGGAGAAGAGATTTCTTCCATCATGAAAGAAGTGCACACTAGAACCTATGGAGTGCACCAATCAACAACCAAGCTCTCTCATCAAATATGAAGGCTTGGATACTATTGAACCACTATGATATTGGACTGTGCCATATTTTTCAAGAAGTTCCATTCCTTCCAAGTTGATGCCAATTTAATTCACAAACCCCCAGAGTTACTTCACACAGCTAAGTACTCCTGGACATTTTCTGCCTAGGGATGGATGTTGTGGGAATATATCCCTCCACCACATCCAGACAGTTCAAGTTCATACTCACAACAACCTCATTTTTTTAAAATGGGCTGAATCCATACCCCTTAAAGAAGTAGGGGTGAAAAGAATCATTAACTTTGTGAAGGACAACATCATTACCAAATTATTTTTCCCCAATACAATACTAATAGAAAACAGCACCAACTTCTGCTATGAGGTTCTAGACAAATTATACCAAGAGTTTGGAATCAAATCCAATTGTTCATCCTACTACCATACGATGACCAATGGGATGAAAGAGGATTTCAAAAAGAATCTATCTAACATACTCCAAAAGATGGTAGATAAGGATAAGAAATTGTGGCCAGACAAGCTCTTTCATGTTTTTGGGCTTACCGGACCATGACCCGCACTACCAACCTAGAAACCTCATACTCACTAGTATACGGGTAGAGGCAGTTTTGCCTATCGAAATTAATGTTCCATCACTTCGTGTGGCCATTTGTGATAAATTTTCCATGGAGAAGTAATCCCAGAGATAATTTGATGAGTTAGAGTAGCTATATGAGAAAATGTTGTACACTTTGCAACGTTTGGAAGTCTACCAAAATCAGATCGCACGAGCTTTTAACAAAAAGGTTTGCCTTTGATCTTTCCTCAAAGGAGCGATGGTGTTAGTCCTCAAAACCCTGATGATACTCAGGAAGAAGCCCCCAAATCTTGAACCAAATTGGGAGGGACCATATGTCATTCATAGGGTCTATTCCAATATATCATATGACTTGATATCAACAGACATACAGCTCATCACGGATCCTACAAATGAATAGTTTTTGTAAAAGTACTCCACGTAATAGAAAATCCCATATGTGGTCCAAAATATATGACCCTAAACTATGAATCATCATCCTGACCACATGAAGTTAAACTGTATGTTATTAGTACCTACAACACAAAATTAAACTATGATGATCATTTCCCCACTACATGACTCTAAACTGCATGACATAGCCTCCAAGTTGTGAGATGTTAAACTGCATAACATAAATCATCCTAATCGCATGATGATAAAATGTATGATCCCTTAGAGAACTATGTACAAATTGATTCCCAGTAATAAGTGGGATATGTAGCGATTCCTGGATCCTTAATCTTGGCCAAGATCCACTATATAAAACAAAAAAAATCCACTATCATGTCCTATATCTCCCCATACTTACGAGGGAAACACATGTCACTTATTTTTTCTCAAATCGGGTATAACTCATGTGATATTAGGATCGGTGGTAAGGATTCCCTTAAGTAAAAAAATTGTGAAATATGGTAGGCCCAACATCTGTAGTGGATGAAACCAGAATGCCCATACTCCTATGTTCGAGTCAGATCAGTATAGGGAACATTTTGAACTACGTGCAGCTTGATTTCTGCCCTAACAAGGTACGTAGTGACACCCTGATTTGGAATCCCGACCCAACTTCCAATAATACAAATTCCCTTGCGTGTCCCTATACATGGAATGAGCCTTTGTACGTAATGTTTAAAACTACATATGTCTTGATTCATGCCCTAACAGGATACGTAGTGATTCCCAGATTTAGTATCCTGGTCTAGCCACCATTAAAAAAATGCCCCTTCCTCTATGGAAAGTTCAGAATTTTACAGGGAGTCCATGAAATGTCCAAACTTCATGAAAATAAACTACGATATTCTTCAAGAGTCACATGTAGCCCGATTCTCAATTTTATAAGATCCCACACATGCCACCCACACATAAGAAGTCAAAAGGTCCTGCTTCCCCCTATAAATATCAGTCAGATCTATGTGGAAACTCCAATAGTTCAAGTATAATCATGGTCTAGGTATTTCTTACATTCCCAGACACATATTTTTTATTTTTCAAACTCCATGCTCTAGGAAATCTTGGATCATCATAAAAATTAATGGCTATATGATATGGAAGTCCAGTGTCCTATGGACACCTTTTTTGGACTATACACATCATGCCCTAGTGGATCTGCATATGTTGCCTACAAAACGATTATTGATCAAAGGAAAATTCATCCTAAAGAGAGTGATCTCCTACCTTGGTATGCTCAATGGCTTACAAGCACCATGTCATTCCTCATGATCCAAGTTTCCCTTCAGGACTATGGTTTAAAACTTATATCATCACTCATGTCTAAGGAATTCCAGAATATTCCAATCACGATTAACTCAAAGATATTAATGATATTTGTGACAATATAACATCCTTTCCGCAAGACTCTAAACTGCAAAACATGATGTCCTCACTACACAATGTTAAACTACAAGGTCAGAATCATATTTTTTGTATGACGTTAAACTACATAGAATTGATTTAAGCCTAAAGTGATCTATGTTGTTGATTTTAATACTCTTAATTGGTGACCCAAAATCCCCAAAATCCCTTGTTTATCATACTGAGCGTGGATCATGTGAGCTTAAGGATTTTAGAAAGAGATCCCCCCTGACATCATAGAACATTAGTACAATAATTTGGTCTTCCTGGCGGAACAACTCTAAAAAGAATGTCATGGTTCACTTCCCCATAAGGAACCTCATGTCCTGGCTATATGATGTTAAACTATAGGGTACCCCAAAGATGAGACAAATGACTCACCCTATGTATGAGTTAGATCTACTTAAGGGATACCTGATTCCATGAGTGAATCACAACCCGAATGTCTCTAATGTATCTAGATACACTCTTTCCATACCTAAAACTCCATGCTCTGAGAAATATAGAATCCCCATAATCTTCCATGGCCATTAGAGATGGAAGGACAGTGCTTTATGGACACCATTGTTTGACTATGCACATCATTCCCCAGGGGATCTGTATATAATGCCTACAAGATGGTCATCCATAAAATGAAAAGTCTTCCCTAGGAGATTCCTCTCCTACCTTAGTACGCCTAATGGAATCCAAGCCTCATGACATCCCTTTTGATTCAAGATCCCTCAAAGTCATGGTTTACACTCTCCTTCCTAACCACATCCTAGATATAACAGAACATACTGGCATAATTCACCTCTGATATCTCTTGAGGTTTCTATAAAATAATGATACCACATTCATATGTGTGAATTTGATCCACATATAAGAAAAAAATATACCCCCACTTATTTTTGGGTTTTCCTGAAGAAGTCCATCTAAAATTAATGTCCCTTTTCATGCTCAGGTTCACCCCTTGTAAAAGGTCATAGAACATGTTCATAAAGGTCCCAATTTTCATAATCCTTCATAGCCATTGGAGATACAAGGACAATGTCCTGCGAACACATTTGTTTGACTATGTACATCATGCCCCAGTGGATCTACATATGATGAATACTAGATGAACATCAATAAAAGGAAAATTTATCCTTTGGAGAGTCCTTTATAGTTTCTGTATTCTCATATGACATTAATATCCCCTCTCACCCCCCCATATTTGGAAAACCCCTCTAGATAATGGCCCATTTATCCTCTTTTTTAAATTCCCCAACATGAAAAATATTTCTAATTAAACAGACCATTCATCACCTCTCCCTTACGCAGGTAAGAATCGTATGAGAGCAGTGTTCTGCTCAAAACCAATATGAATGTCCCTAATACTTTCAGACATCATCACTAAGATAGGACACCCACTGTGGCTCCCGAGATCAAAATAAATTCAAAGTGTTGTGAATCCTCCTAGGCCATTGGAGATGGAAGGCCAATGTCCTGCAGCCACACTTGTTTGACTATGCACATCATGCCTTGGTGGATCTGCATATGTCGCCTACAAAATGGCCATCAATAAAAGGAAAATTCATCCTCAATGTAGTCCTCTCCTATCTCTGTATGCCTAAAATGGCTCCCAAGAATTACGTATGTCCAAAACTCACAAATTTAGGGTCAAGGAAAATCCCTCATTCCTGTATGAAAGATATTAGGACATTCCTAGTTGATGAATCCCGAATTGGGGACCCTTCCCTGTCATGTTTGGTCAAATCAATTCAACCTAAAACATCAGTAATATGTTTGATTAGAAGGATTGTGAAATGCTAGTGAAAAAGATACCATACTCTCCAGATTGAAAATCCTAAAAGGGAACCATTGGATAAAAGTAGAGTATCAGAATTTTTAACATATATTGTGTATGGTTTAGAAATAAAATAATTGTATAGAGCTATCAAAATATACATAAAGCTTGTTAGGTCGAAAACCCGTAAACGACAAACTAAGAAAAATTCAAGTTATACGCGCTAAGCCTGTGTCAAGCATTCCTATCTAAAAATTAGGGTAGCAATGAAAAAGACAAAAAAGTACGTGAGGTTTTCTATAAAACCTCCGTGATAGTCTCCCTATGCTCGTTGAGTCCCATGGATCAGGAAAAAATTAGATCCTGATTGAATTATTTCAATTTACTTATTTCAAATCATGGTTTAAAATTAATGCTTGATTGAAATTATACTTATATGACAGATTATGAACAATTGACATGATAGGAAAAGGAAAATAAGAATCATTTGAATGAAAATTGGTTCTATCCTATTTCCTAAAAAAATATAGTGGGCATCCACAGCCTGGTGCCTCTCCTTAGGAGTGGTACATGGTTGTTACAGAAGATGTTTGATAGAGTTGTAAAGTTGCATCAATGATTGATGAGACTTTACAATGTATTAGAGAAGCTTTAATAAATTCTTAGTCTTGGCCTCTGCACTTTCCTGCAGTGCCTCTATGTCCGTCATGGCTTTGAGGATGATCCTTTCCCCTTCTTTCATGTTCCATTACCCCAATTCAACGACGACCGCAACTCGGGATCTCTAATGTTTAGGCCGATCCAATTTCTATCTCTATTGCTCCACTTCTTGTTCGAGTTGTTATACCAAGGATTATTGCTTCATGAGTTCATTTTGAAACCTCAAAATCACTCCAGCGTGATTGGTAGCTTCGTCAATGAAAATTTTCCACACAACAACGAGATGAGCCATCAAATATACCATGGAAAGTTGAGACTCAAGAATACCAGCTTCTCCCCAAGTAGTGACGACATGCCTCAATATATCCTGGATTCCATGATAGTAAAATCCACTAAAACCCAGGACCCAAAACTGGTGGTGTAATTATGGAAACTTCACTGGCATCTCAACCATTGGGGTCTGAGAAATTAATCTCCAAATGTTCCTCCATTCCTTTTGATATATGGGATGAAGATTGATCAGACCTTCTTGATCGGTCTTAGAGATACTCCCTGATGACAAAATATAGTAAGAAATGAATGTCCCAAGAGAGGGACTCAATCCAATGGCTACAACATGACTCAACCTTATAACAGCCTCGCCTCTGGTATTTTCAATGGAAGACAGAGTGTAGGCGATAAATCATGGACAATACTAGGATAACTAAATTGATACATCTGCTAGTGGCTAGTTGAGTGGCCATGATGAAAGTTGAGGCTCTCACACCACCAGATTCTCATATTGGTAAGAACCACCTACTCAGAAACATGACCATGAAGGTCGCTAGTTGAAACAATCGATCGGCGTCAGGGATGATCCCCCATCCCCACTTATGAAACTTCCCATCTTCTAGGGTTGGCCAATAGGTACCCGCTCACCCTCAAGTTTCTTTGGTGGGACTGGAACTAGGTCTCCATAGATTAGGCTTTAGGATAGTATGCTTAAAAAAGGCACCAAACCACTCATCAAAAGGAATGTCCTGTTTTGGACAAGGATCTATTTCCTTCAAAAGTGTCTTCTCCTGAATGATGAGTTTCTTTGCCAAAGGAGGGGTTCTGTCCTCATCATCCCAAATAGAAAAGGGAGGTAAGAATTCATCATAAATATCCCCAACAATAGGGACTTTTGAGATTATCCAGATGTCCCAAAGACAGATGTCGATCTCCCCGTGGGTTAAATAGAATGTATTGATGTTTGGGATACACCTGCTCAGGAGCTATGAAATAAGGGCATTGGGATGCTGAGTGTATTTCTGAGATACCCAAACACCTCATATAGTCCCACGGTCTACAGCTCAGTTTTAAATTCTTCACAACTCTGGCGAACCCAAAAATGCCACCGCCCGTCTAAGCCAAACAAGCCTCTAGAGCGAAGATCCTACTTGGATGACCAGCCATGTTGCTCGTTCACTGTATCTTTCCACACAATGCTCTGGAATCAGAGGTCCATATTTTCTGGATTCTACTACACCTCCTATAAAGTTCGAGGTGCATAGCTCAGCAAGCACCCAGAGGCAATATCTCTCTGAAGGTACCACCCCTTGGAAGAAATCAAGGCCTTCGGGATAGAGGTGTTAATTATCCAAGAACTAGGATGATCAGTCGGATTTGTTGTTGGGATTACTGTATCAGACAATAGAAAAAACTCATAAGAAGGAAACCTGTCTAAACTAGTTATTCCATTTGAATTGCTCTAAGCATATTCACTAGATATTGGTGTAATGGAACAACAAAATTTTTGTCATTAATCAAAGCCACCATGTTCTTCGATCTTTCATCAGTAGTAGAAAGAGGGGTAGTAGTAGTAGACATAGAAGGAGCAGTGACGTCAGCAGTAGCCTGTGAAAGATCCATTGCAGCCTGCATGGAAATATCCAAAAATCCCACAAAAAGTTAGTCCAATAAAAATTATTGGATAAAAGCCACAAAAATGGCTAAAGGACATAAAAATATGTCTGCATTGGGCTCCACATACTATTCCTAGAAACAATATGTAGTAGATATATCCCACGTATATCATGATACGTGGAAGAAATCCCTGCATGATACACGATACACAGAGATGATCACTGCGTACAACCATGGTATGTGAAACACCTGTGAGGTACTGGCCTATAGAGCGTTTTCCAGTGAACAGAAGGGTTTGAAGAAGACGGATACCATGAACCAAGGCCTCACTAAATCCATATTTAAAATTGATGTTTAAAAGTTTAACTTCATATTGTTAAGGATTAAAGTTTAGTTTTCCAGTTGAAGATCGGTGTGCAGAACATGAAAACTGAGTTGTGTTCTCTTATGATGAAGTCTGAATTTTAGTTTTTAACTCCATAAAATAGTTTGCAAAACCTAAAATATAGTTTTCGGGTAGAATCAATGGTGATAATTTCAGTTTTCATCATGTACAATTTAGTTCCCGAATAAGGTTTTCACAAAAGAATCAATACATGAAGGCAGAGAAAGCTGAGGGAGAGTAAAGAGCACTTTTATCCATGAGAAATAGTAAATGAAAAATAATATGAGCCCCTATATATTGGTGTGGTCAGCTCCCACCATACCAATTTGTTCTACCACGAACCAATTCAGTTCAGGTTTGCTTCTACATCGGAATAGTCTCCTCTTCATTTTGAACAGACCCCATTCCAATGGGGGGAATTTGTAGGGTCCTCAAAACTTCACCAAGGGAAGAAAATATTCCCACAATCACTTTTCAGGAGGAAAAAAGAATTCCTACAAGTCTATTAAAGTTAATGGACTCAAATTGAGTTCCTAATATTAGTAGAAACTTGAAGGAATTAAATTTCTCAAAGGAGTTTTATATGGACCACGTACCATCACCAGGAAGGGTTCGCAGACCACATGAATTGCGAAGCACCAGTCCGTGGAATGACCTGAGAGGTGTTGGCCCATAGAGCAATAGCCAATGAACCTAGATGACCATGAACCACATCATTGGGGGAATCAAGCGCATAAATTCCATCCTCATACCATCTTTCAAACTCAGCAGCTCGTGAAAAAAGAATATTGGAAAGGTTTCATGAACCATGACTCTCGAACCACAGCCTCCGCAGACCCCAGTTGACTGAGTCTTCGATGGATCTAGATATCTATTCATGGTCTTCCACCAATGGTTCTGCATGCCCATAGATACGATTTACCCATTTCTCTATAAAAGGAGCACATAAGGAATTAAGATAGGACGGATGAAGTAAGCACAGAGGAGAACTCATCCTTTGGAAGAAAGAATTTAGAGAGGATTATGGATTCATTCTCAAATCATAAGAAAATCCGGAATTCCAAACCCCATTTTCGATAAGTATAGCTAGACACAAACCCTAAAACGAAGGAACTTATTAATAATGGGAGAACCGCAAACCCAATTGGTGAAATAATGAACCACATATTCCTCAGGGATGAAATTCCTGTGAATGCTTATCCCCAGGAACCTCCTTCGATATGGTGTTCTGTATAGTGTATTATTATGCGGTTTTAACCGAGTGCCACATACTACATCAGTATGCAGATGGAAACCAAAGCTGTGTGATAGACCGCGTTCAGGACCATGTACCTCTATGGTACGCGATGGTACATGACTAAGCCCGCATACTACTCCAGTACGCGGATGATACCTCTACTTGCATACCACTATTGTATGTGAAGCTCCCCCATCACAAGTAAGAAAAAAGTACGCAGAATGGTGTGCCTTTGGGTATCCTCTCCTCTGGTTCCAATCTCACGCCTTCATTACCATCCTGTCCTCCATAGCCCCTCCGTGAACCAGTCCCCCGACATCAGTCCAAATTCTCCTCCAAATCCACCAGACCCGTATGATCAGATCATCAAGCACATTCGCACGCCTCTTTGAGTCTACATACCCATGGTAAGTGGAGTCATAAAGGATCTCCTCCCAATGGTTCGGACTCCAGGTATGTCTGTAAGTCTATATTCTCATGGTAACCCATATCCCAACCTTGGGACGCTAATGTGAACACCCCCATTCTAGGGGTTAAGGGTGATCACTTGCTTTTCCATTCAATGAGTAACATTGATCAATCAAAGGAGTAATATTTTCTCCTCCTTTTTATGAGAGTAGACATTCCTCCCCTTTCCCAAAACACATTTCGGGGCACTCCCACTAAGGTACATCCCCAATATTTCAAGGGCCGAGAAGCATGACCTTAAATGTCATCCCACATTAAAAGGTTCATCGCTCTGCACCCTCACCCACAGTCACCCCGACCTCTTCTTCCATAGGCCCACCCTCTCCGATCAGTAGGAGAGGAAGTGTGTGGATGGTTGGATCTCTCACATCCTCTTGTTTCTCACACGGAGCATAACTCACTAAGGATTAGAGATTTGTGATGATTACAACATCCATAAAATTCTGAACTATGAGAACTCTGATTCTTAATCAACCCAGGATATGTAGGACACCTACTTGAAGGCCCAAGCTCAAAAGGGTTCCCTTCCGAAAGGGTTCACCCAACCATGTCCCCTCAAATGTGCAGGTCCCTTGCGTAAGCCCCAGGTTTCCCGAACTACATGGGCTATGATTCCTCTCCTGAGGATACATAGGAATCCCTTCTTATGGGTCCAATCCCCACATCAAGTCACCTTCCATCCCCACTGGATGATGATAAACTCCAAAGTGACTTATTATATGGCTTAAGTCTGCATTATCTCCATAGAATCAAATCCGTGTATGCCTATGATGATCTTGAAAACCGGGGGCATCCTGTAGACACACTCTTCATGAATGAACTAAGGACTCATGAATGTATGAACATGACTTAAATCTATAAGAGAGCCCTAGAATAGGCAATAATCCCTCCCAAAGGGTGCAATGAGCCCGAATTCACATCCTCCTAACCAATGGAGTCCTTAAGTGTCATTGGCTAAATAATCATCCAATGATCTCCTACCTTTGGAAAGCAGGTCCCTGAATCATGGATACAAGGGCCATTGGGTGTTTCTGGCTCCATGAATAAAATCATTGGATACCATCAAAGGAAGTTATATCCTAAGAGGACTGATTGTACAAATAATCGACCCCATGAAATCACCTACTGTGACCATTTGATTGTGGAAACTCCTTTTCAATACAGAAGGGATAAACTACCCAGTCCCCATGGGGTTAATCCAGTCCTCCTTTAAATAATGATGATGCGAATCAGGTTGAAACAAAATATGTGAAACTGTCCTTACAATAACAGATGGGTGATGATTCTCATCGGAACATTTGGTCTTATCCCTAAATTCCCACCTTGGGTTGAAATAAGTGCTAAAGAAAGTGCTGATAAATTTAACCCTTTATCAGTGCTTTATTTTTAGCACTGATAAGGGGTCACTTTATTAGCGCTTTATTTGTAGCGCTACTAAATGTCACCCTTTATAAACACTTTATATTTAGAATTCATAAAGAGTACCCTTTATTAGCACTTTTATTTTTAGTGCTAATAAAGGGTACCCTTTATGAGCATTATATTTTCTAACACTCATAAATGAATCCTTTATTAGTATTTTTTAGTGATGATAAAGGCCTGGATAAATAAAATGAAATAAATAAAAAATAAAAAATATGTAAGGACCCGACCCTGGTTTCCCAAAGTCAGTGCCTTATTTTATTTCATTGGCATATAAACAAGGAATATGTATCTTGAAAGACCAATTAGTTTAGTAGATTTAGGAAACAAGATACATATATAAGTTTCACATTACATAATGAAGGGAAATACATAACTAATTTATTCCATTAGAAACATCCCAGCCTCCTAGATTATGCCTGCAAGTCACTCATAATTAACTTCTTCATATGATGGGAAAATGAAACATAAGAAAGGGGTGAGCTCAAACGCTCAGTAAGAGTACGAAATACAACATAAGATAACATGAACATAAACATTATGCAATGTGAATAATTAAAAACACATTCCTTTATAAATAATAAACTTGAACACATTATGGAATGAAAATGAGTTGAGTAAATAATTCCATAATAAAACATAATAATGGGTATTATACTAGTTGAATAACCCCATGAAATTTCAATTAATAGATTCAAAATGAGAGAAGTTCATATTTATGACAATTTGAAGCATTTTTTCGAGGCCTTGACCAAGACGTATAAAAATGACTAAGGCCTCAGCCAAAACCATATATCAAATTGGGAAAGGCCTTGACCAATTCCACGTCTATTTGTCTCATGAGACCTACCGATGCATCGAAGAGATATAGCAGGCCCCAACCATCACATAATAAGTCAAATTCATTCCTCATATGAGTAGGGATAAACATAAACAACATATACATTCATATTTAAACTATCATATGAAATGTAACTAACTTTCCCCAATCATTAAACACAAAACACTAACCATTCCGAGTAATATGGTGAATGGTTTTAGGATAGATCATCCACAATAAAATTAGTCATAAAACATTCAATAAAATATGGTAGATGAAATCATAAATGATTAAACCCAATAATACATGACAATCAAAAATAGTGTTGAATTAGATGAAAATACTCTTATAAAATTATTAAGCAATTCTTGAGATAAATACTCTTTTATTTTGAAAAGAAGAGTTATTTTGAAAAATATTTGTATAAAACCAGAAGTTAAGTATGGTAGTATTTTCATAATAAAATTAGTTATTTTATAAAGTTAATTGTTTAAAATAAACAAATTATAGATTGCCCTTGAAAATTGGTAAGAATTTGAGAAATTCCCTTGAATCAGGCTTGTATTTTGGAAACAATTTTGAAAGTTCCTTTTAGAACATGTTACTATCCATAAAATAAAGAATGTTTCTGGTTTGTAAACATATATAAAACACTCAAAAAAATTTATGAGGATTACGTAATAATATACAAGAATTTCATTGAGGTAATTCGATAATAAAAGTAACCCGAATGAAAATGGAGGTTTGGGTGAGAAAACCCTTACCTTAAGTCTGAATGTGTTCCCCTCTTGACCTTAAGGTCCTATAATATGAAATTACACTCATTAATAACTTAATTAATACATATTATACATTTATTTATTTTATCATATTTCTTTTTAGTTCATTTATTTTCTTATTGATAAGTTATAATATCGAATTCCGTCGTTCCAGAGTGTTTGTTTTCTTGATTTTCATAATCGGTTCACTTGTTTTTAAGTAATGGAGTTTATGTGGAATGGTTGTAAATATACAAAATTAATATTAGATATTATTTATTAACATCAAGAATTTTTAATGGTCATTTATATCATTTTGTTATATGGAATGAGGATGAATCATTATATGACAACCACTTTGATTATTTGGTGGTATTTGGATTATTATGAACTAGTTTTGTCATAAAAATTAATAATATGTATATATACTAGTTCCTGAATATTAATTAGGTTATAATACATATATTATATTCAGTTTCAACCATAAAAATGGTTTCATGTCTAGTATTTAAGGGGAAATTGAAGAATGAAACATCATCGTCCATGAAGGTTATAAATTTGAACCTCGTGGACGTTGATTTCGTTTATAAGAATTAAAAGGAGGGAGTAAGAATACCGATGATGGTTCTTCCATTCAAATGATATAATTCTAGTATATATATGATACTGGATTTATCATGGTAATTTGGACAGAGGATGTGAGGAGAGGATAACAAAAGTAGATAAATTGAAATGAAACTAAATGAAAAAGAAGGGTGCTTTACCTCTTGAAATAACCTCATTGAGAACCTCCATAAGGGAAGGGGTTTTGGTCGTTTGTAAAGACCAATAGATTCTTGGAAGTGGGGAGTGACTAGTTAAGGGTAATTGGGTAGATATTTGAGTACATTAAATGCATAGAAGATTAAAGAGAAGAGGGAGTGAGTGGGGTTTATAGTGGAGGAGAGGGGTAAATTTTGAATATTTTATTCATTATTTTATTATTTCCATCAAGACAACCAATAGTGTTGTTTCATGTGACCCCTAATAGTAATAAGTGAATGTGATTTTGAACCAAGTGGCCCTAAATCACTTATGATGTCATAAATAGTGTATTTAACTGATAATTTGAATATACGATATTTTACCGTATTTCACTACTCATAAAAAATCCAAGAATTTAAGAAAAATCCCAAAAATTCTCCCCTACCATTTTTTAACATGTAGAATTCAAAAATGAACTAAATTTTTCAAAAAATAATTTTGTAAATATTATTAATTTAATTTTTAAATAAAATCATAGTTAATTCAAAAAATAACAATTTTAAAAGTATAATTAGTTTTATATCACATTGAAATTTTAATTAAGATATAATTATCTTAATACCTTGAAAAAATAAAATAATATCATTATTTACTATTCATAAGGGTCATGTAACTATTCATTTTACTATTCATAAGGGTATGTTACTATTCACCAAAAATCAAGTTTATTCTATCAGACTTGAAATGGCTTACTGATCACAACTCTAGATGACCATTTTTTGAAATTCAATACATAATAGAGAAAAAGTTTTGTTTAATGGATAGATTATAAAATGAATTCAAAATTTATTTTCAAAACCTAGGGGCGTTACATTTTCACCTCCTTACAAAAAATTCATCCTTGAAATTCACAAAATGTTACCTAAAATGATTCGGGTATGTCTTTAACATAATCTCCTCAAGCTCCCATGATGCTTCCTCCGTCTTATAGTTCCTCCAAATAACCTTTACTACACATGTTTTCCGATTTCTCAATACTTCTTCTATGGTATCAAGAATCTTGATAGGCTCTTCACAATAAGACATATCATGCTCGAGTTCTATTTTTTTTGTAGGCGAGTTCATGTTTTGGGTATGGCATGTATTTCCTTAACATTGAAATGTGGAACACATTTTGAACTTTGGAGAGAATTGGCGGCATTTCCAAATGGTAAGATACGACTGCAATTCGGTCCAGAATTTCAAAAGGTCTGATGTACCTGGGACTTAAATTTCCCTTCTTACCAAATCATGTAATACCCTTTCATGGATATACCTTTAAGAAAACACATTCTCCTTCTTGAAATTCCAAATCCATCCTTCATTTTTCAACATATCTCTTTTCCCTACTTTGATTTATTTTAATATGGGTTTGAATAATCTTAACCTTTTCTGTTGTTTCCTCAATAAGTTATGGGATTATGAGATTTCTTTCACCAACATCATCCCAACAAGTTGGTTTATGATATATCTTTCCATATAACACATCATATGATGACATATGAATACTTGGAGGGAAGATATTGTTATATAAAAATTCTACGAGCAGTAAATAATGATCCCACATACCTTGAAAGTCACCTGAACAAGACCTTAACATGTCTTCCAAAGTTTGAATAGTCCGTTCTGATTGTCCATCAGTTTGTGGGTGGTAGGTTGTGCTCAAATGAAGATTTGTATCTAGGGCCTTCTGAAGAATTTTCCTGAATTGTGATTTAAAATGGGGATCATGATCATAAACAATTGATAAGGGTACAGCATGAAGTCTTACAACTTCATTAATATATAGTCTTTCTAAATAGTCAGGTGGTAAATTTTCTCTTATAGAAAGAAAATGTGCTGATTTTTTAAGATATTCAACAGTGACCCATATCGCATAATTCTTTCTTGGAAACTTTGGTAGATACATAAAAATGTATATTGTAATATCATCCCATTTCCATATAGGAATAGGAAGGGGTTGCATGACTCCTCCGGGATGTTGTCTTCCAGCCTTCACCTGTTGACAAACCAAACATCTCGACACATAATCAGCAATCTCCCTCTTCAAGTTTTCCCACCAAAAATATTCCTTTAGATCTCTATACATGTTTGTGCTACCAGGGTGTATAGAAAAATTAGAGCTATGATAATCATCCAATAGTTACCTCTTTAGATCAAAAATAGCGGGAACACAAAGATTATTTCCAAATTTCAAAATGCCACGTTCATATATGAAGTCAATCAACTTCCCATAATTTATAACTTTAATTATATTTTGAAACACCTCATCATCATCCTGAGAAATTTTTATCCTTCGTAGAAAAGAAGGATTGGAAACCATTTGAAAAAGTAGTGTTGTGTTACCTTCCTTGATAATTCCCATATCCATCTTTACTAGATCTATGAACAAATGATCCCTTTTAACTCTCATCTTGTTCAGAATTCTATAGTCCTTTCTAATCAAAGAATATTTCACCTTATTTTCCTTCCCTAGGTGGTAGTGTATTGTGAAATCATAATCCTTTAGTAACTCAATCCATATCCTTTGTCTATTGTTGAGTTCTTTCTATGAAAAAATATATTTCAAACTCTTGTGATCTGTATATATCTCACATTTTTTGTTATAGAGGTAATGTCTCCAAATATTTAGAGAAAATATTACCACTGATAACTCAAGACCATGAGTTGCATAGTTTTGTTCCTGAATTTTTATCTTTTTATATTCATAGGAAATCACTCTATCATTCTGCAAAAGTATAAAACCAATCCCTTTCTTTGATTCATTTCTAAAGATCACAAATCCATAATTCCCTAATGGTAGAGTCAAGATTGGAGAATTCCCTAATCTTCTCTTAAATTCTTTAAAAAATTATTCACATTGCTTTATCTATATGAACTTAACCCTTTTTTCGTGTAAGCTTGGTTATTAGGTTGGCTAAACAGGTGAATTTATGAACAAAACACTGATAATAACCTGCTAAACTAATTAAACTATGTACCTTAGTTATATTCATTAGAGTAGGTTATTCTTGTACAAATGTTATCTTGAAAGGATATACATATATTCCATCCTTAAAGACAATGTGGCCCATAAAGGAAACTAATTGAAGATAAAAATCACACTTGATAAACTTCCCATATAATTCTTTTTTTCTAAGAGTCTTCAGAAATATTGCTCAAGTGATTTTCATGATCTTCATATCTTTTAGAGTATACCAGGATATCATCAATAAACACCACCATAAAGTCATCAAGATATTCCTTGGAAACTCTATTCATTAGATTAATGAAAATAGATGGTTCATTATTTAGTCCAAAAGGCATTATTATAAACTCATAATGCCCATACCTAGTTTGGAATGATATTTTTGGAATGTATTCCCTCCTCACAAGCAACTGATGATATGCAGATCGAAGATCAAAATTTGAAAAATATTTGGCTCCATGAAGTTGATAAAATAAATCATCAATGCGAGGTAGGGTATACCTATTCTTTATTGTTATAGCATTGATCTCCCTGTAGTCAATGCATAACCTCATAGACTCATCTTTCTTCTTAACCAAAAGAACATGGGCTCCCAATGGAGAAGCTCTATGGAGAGTAAATCATTTATAACTCAATTACTCTAGTGTATTCTTTAGTTACACTAACTCTATAGTATCCATTATATAAGGGGTATTTGATATGGGCCTTGAACCATGAATTAAGTCAATGGAAAACTCAATTTTTCACTCTGGAGGATGTCCAAGTAATTCTTCTGGAAGGACATCAATATATTCTTGTACAACAGGTACATCATCTATTTGAACATTCTTTTCCTCACCCATAGTTATTGAATTCCCTTCCTCCCTAATAATTGAATTCTGTAGAGATATAGGGGGTGGATCTAGATGAGAATTAGGTGACGAAGTTTCTTCTTTAAAGATAAGGGATTCTACACCATTCTGAAAAATTGTAACTTCATTATTCTTGGAATATATCTTCGCATCATAATTTGATTTCAAATTAATAATGATAATTATATCAAATTTAATCATTGGTATGATGATAAGGTTATAAACTAAAGAACGTTTATGTGACATGAGGGGGACTGATTGACACACCTTTTCTGCAATGAAACATCCACTAGGAGTTTTGACTGATAACTCCTTTATTAATCCAAATTGGACATATCTAATTTTCTTGAAAAAATGGGAAGATATAAATGAATGCGACGATCCAGAATCAAATAAATAATTGTATAAGTTTGATTAAATGATTAATGTACATGCCACCACTTCATTTGGAATTTCAGTATCAGTGGTTGTGATCGCATTAGCTTGTCCCTACTCCCTTGGCATTTTCTGTTGCATATTTCCTTGCTGCTTTGGACAATCATTAGCATAATATCCCATCTCCCAACAATTATAGCATTAAATATTTATGGATTATTTCTTCCCATTACAATCACCAGAAAGATGGTCTTTCTGTCCAAATTTATAGCATACTCCTTTTTCTTTTAAGCAGGCACTAGGGTGTTTCTTTTAACAATTTTCATAGGGTGTAAATTCAACTCTTCCCTTCTTCCCTATTTCCTTATTTTCTTTTCCAGAGTTTTCAGCATCCCTCTTCTTCTCTTGATTTCCCTTAAATTCATTGGACTTGGAAAATTAGTTTTCCGTCTTGATAGCACAAGAAACTATATCTTCATATAATGAGAAACTATGGAAGACCAAAGCCCACCAGAGGAATGGATTTAGTCTATCAAATAATAGATCAATCATGATCCTCAGATTTCGTATGTAGTTCAGAGAATGCCTTGCTAACCTTGTGAAGTTAGCTTCATACTTTTCAACATTATCATCTTCCTTTTTCTTCATATTTGGAAACTATCTTTCCATATTCACCGGCTATTCATGAGGAAAGTATTTCTCTAGGAATATTATCTTAAAAGTCCCTCCATTCCATCTCTTCTATCTCTTCCTCTTCCTTTGTGTTTTGGATTAACGACCACCAATAATCCTCATCTTTTGATAAATGATAAACTGCTATAATGACCTTATCTCTTTCATTACATCCCAGAGAAAGACATATCTTCTCTAGGGAACTTATCCACTGTTCAGCAAAAAATCAGTTTGTAGTCCCATTGAATGATGGAGGTTGTTGTGACATAAAGAGATCTAACAAAGCTCCTCCACATGGAGGATACTGATACTCCTTATGGGTAAGGTCATTTTTCATAACCTGAGTAATTTTTCCCAGTATAGTTATAAGTTTCTTTGTACCAGTCGCAGCACCAGAGCCTACATCATTATCTTACTACGGAGGGAAATCCCTACATTGGATACGCATGTTCATGCGGTTTCCATTTCTTCCACTAGATTCCATTTCAAGATGATGGCATACACTAGATTAGGCTGTGAATCATAATGTATAATCTTAACTTAACAAAATACTTAGCATAAATTTAGATCTTATGCATGACAAATCCCATAATCACAAAAATGGTTTCTTTGAGGAAACATTTACATTTAAATCCTTCATAATGGATTGTAAAGAAAGTGTGAATTATCTTAATCATATCCCACTAGAGTGTCAATACCAAAAGTGAATCAAGGCCCGTTTTCATGTATCAAGATACCCTAGGTTAAGGCCAAAACTCTTTGTCAGAGTTTTAAGTCCTAGATATATCTGTGCCAGAGCCACCTCTAATTATTTGTATCCATACAGAGATGTATTTTTTAGAAATATCCATATAATCTATTCCTTACCAAAATACTAGGATGTTATTGTATTCTTATCCTCAAATACTATATTATTTATTTGTTCTTTAATCAATGTTTTCTAAATCTAGTTTTCATGTTTTCTACTAAAATTCCTATGATACCAACTGTAAGGGCCCGACCCCAGTTGCCCGGAGCCGATGCCTTATTTTATTACATTGGCATATAAAAAAGTAATATGTATCTTGAAGGACCAAGTAGTTTAGTAGATTTTGGAAACAATATACATATATAAGTTTAACATGACATTAGGAAGGGAAATATAACACTAATTTATTCCATTAGAAATATACAAGCCTCTTAGATTATGCCAACAAGTCACTCATAATTAACTTCTTCATATCTTTGGAAAATAAAAAATAAGAAAGGTGTGAGATCAAACACTCAATAAGAGTAAGAAATATAGTAGAAGATAACATAAACATAAACATTAGGCAAGGTGAATAATTAAAAACATATGCCTTTATAAATAATAAACTTGAACACATTATGGTAGGAATATGGGATGAGTAAATAATGCCATAATAAAACATAATCATGGGTATTATACTAGTCAAATAACCAAATGAACTTTCAATTAATAGCTTCATAATGAGGGAAGTTCATATTCTGGAAATTCTGAAACTTTTTTTCAAGGCCTCGACCAAGATGTCTAAAAATGATTAAGGCCTCGGCCAATTCCATGTCGATTTGTCTCATGAGACCTACCGATGCATCGAGGGGATATAGAGGAACCCACCCATAACATAATAAGTCCAATTAATTCCTCATATGAGTGGGGATAAACAAAAACAACATAGACATTCATATTGAAACAATCATATGAAATGTTACTAACTTTCCCCAATCATTAAACATAAAACACTAACCATTTCGAGTAATATGGTGAATGGTTTTAGGATAGATAATACACAATAAAATTAGCGATAAAAAATTTAATAAAATATGGTAGATTAAATCATAAATGATTAAACCCAATAATACATAATAATCAATAAGAGTTTTGAATCAAATGAAAATACTCTTATAAAATCATTAAGCAATTTTTGAGATAAATACTCTTTTATTTTGAAAAGAAGAGTTCTTTTGGGAAAATATTGGTATAAAACCAAAAGTGACGTAATATAATATTTTCATAATAAAATGAGTGATTTTATAAATATAACGGTTTTAAAAAAAATAGATTATAGAGTGCCCTTGAAAATAGGTAAGAATTTGAGAAATTCCCTTCAATCGGGCTTGTATTTTGGGAACAATTTTTAAAAGTTCCTTTTAGAACATGTAAATATCCATAAAATAAGGAAGTTTTATGGTTGGTGAAAATATATAGTACACTAAAATATATTTTATGAGGATTACATAATAATATACAATAATTTCATTAATTTAATTAGACAATAAAAGTAACTTGAATGGAAATGGAGGTTCTGGTGAGAAAACCCTTACCTTAAGTCTGAATGTGTTCCCCTCTTGACCTTAAGGTCCAAGAATATAAAATTATATGCATTAATAACTTAATTAATAACCTATTTTAAATGTATTTAGTTTATCATAATTCTTTTTAGTTCATTTATGTCCTTATTGATAATTTATAATATCGAATTTTGTCATTCCGAAGTGTTTGTTTTCTTGATTTTCATAATCAGTTCACTTGTTTTTAAGTAATGGAGTTCATGTGGAATGATTGTAAATCTCCAGAATTAAAAATAAATATTATTTATGAACATATATAATTGTTAATGTTAATTTATATAATTTGGTTACATGGAATTAGGATGAATCATTAGATGACAACCACTTCAATTATTTGGGAGTATTTTTATTATTATGAACTAGTTTTTTCATAAAAATTAATAATATGTACATATAATAGTTAATGAATATTAATTAGGTTATAATACATATATTATAGTCTGGTTCTACCATCAAAATGGTTTCATGGCCAGTAGTGAAGGAGAAATTTAAGAACGAAACTTCGTCTTCCATGAAGGTTATAAATTGGAACCTCATGGATGTTGATTTCGTTTATAAAAATAAAATGGAGGGAGTAAGAATTTTGATGATGGTTCTTCCATTAATATGATATAATTATAGTATATAGATTATATTTTATTTATCATGGTCATTTGGATAGAATAGGTGATGAGAGGATAACAAAATAAGATAAATTGAAATGAAACTAAATGAAAAATAAGGGTGTTTTACCTCTTGAAATAACCTCCTTGAGAACCTCCTTAAGGGAAGGGATTTTGGTATTTTGGAAAGACCAAGAGCTTCGTGGATGTGGGGAGTGACTAGGGAAGTGTAATTGGTCAGATAATTGAGGAGGTTCAAGGCTAATAGGAGTGAAGAGAAGAGGGAGTGAGGAGGGGGGGGGTTATAGTGGAGGAGAGGGGTAAATTTTGAATATTTTATTTATTATTTTATTATTTCCATCAAGACAACCAATAGTGTTATTTCATGTGACCCAAAATAGTAATAAGTTCATATGTGTTCAAACCAAGTGTCATTACATCACTTATGATGTCATAAATAATGTATTTAACAGATAATTTGAATATACTTTATTTTACCATATTTCAAAATTCATCAAAAATTCATGAATTTTAGAAAAATCCCAAAAATTCACCCCTACCATTTTTCGACGTATAGAATTAAAAAATGAAGTCCATTTTTCAAAAATAATTTTCTTAATATTATTAATTTAATTTTTAAATAAAATCATAGTTAATTCGAAAAAACAATTTTAAATGTATAATTAGTTTTACATCACATTGAAAAATTAATTAAGATATCATTATCTTATTACCTTAAGAAAATAAAATAAAATAATTATTTACTTTAAATAGGGGTCATAGTACTATTCATAAGGGTATATTACTATTCACCAAAAATCAAGTTTGTTCTATCAGACTCTAAATGACTTTCTAATCACAACTCTAGATGGCCATTTTTTGAAATTCAAAACATAGTAGAGGCAAAGTTGTGTTTAATGGATAAATTATAAAATGCATTCAATATTTATTTTCAAAACCTTGGGGTGTTACAAAATGGGTTTATTAAAAAAATATGAAATTTTTTATTAATTAAATAAATATTGATAAAAATGAATAAATTGATTATACTATATATAAATTATAAATACTAATAAATAGTATGTATTAAATAAGAATATATATGCAAAATGAAAATTTAAAAAATTAAAACTAAAAATAAGTAAATTGAGAAAAATATTAAACATTTTATTAATTAGATGCTTATTTCTAATGTTAATAAATATTATATTTTAAATATATATATATATATATATATCAATTTATATAAATATGATTTATATAATATAAAATATTATTTATGCTTTACATTAAATAGTAATATATTTAGTTAATAATGGTTTATAATTAAAAATTAATATGAATTAAAAATATTGACTAATTACATCAAGTAATGGACAAAATTGAATGTCGTCTATTTTTTCAATTTATTACAAAGATCAAAATTATTATATAGAATTCACATATACATAATTAATGATTTTTTATATACATATGTGCACACAAAAATATATATTTTGGAATTTAATCAGTTTATATTCTTTATGTTATATATATTTATTTACTAGTTTTTATTACTTTCAATATGTATACATATTTATTTCAATATATATCCATTTCTTTAATGATTTATATTAATCAAACTTATCCAAATTTTCAATATTGTACTCATTTTTAATTAATCAATTTTACTCATTCTTAACATGCATGAACTTAATATTAAATAATCATTAATAATGTTAAAAAAACATTTATAAAAAACATTTATAAATAAATTATTTATAAATGTATATTTACTGTTTTTATACATTTATAATTATAAATAAATAAATCATATTTGTTTAAATGTATTTTTATAATTATAAATAATTAATTATAAAATTATAATAAATGTATTTAAATAATGAATATATTTACTATATATATATATAATTATATAAATATATATAATGATATAAATATATATAATGATATAAATATATATAATGATATAAATATATATGATGATATACATATTATTTTTTAAAAAATTATTTATATAATAATAAATAAATAATTATACATTTAAAGAATTATAAAATTATTAGTTTTTAAAAATTATTATTATAAGTATTATATTTATATATAAAAAATATAATTTTTTTAAAAAAAGAATTATTTAAAAAAATTATTATAATTATTTATCAGTGCTAAAAAACACTAACAAAATCAATCTTTTTTAGCGATGAAACATTAGCATTGATAAAGATTGATTTTATCCGTGAGTTTTTAGTAGTGATAAATCTCTATCTTTATCAGCGCTTATTAACTTAGCACTGATAAAAGGTATCTTTATCAATGTTTTTTTGACACACTGACAAATGTGTCACAATCTATTTTAGGAACCCTAACCATCGCAAACCAGTTCACAATATCTGAATCTCTCCAAGGAAGCGACCTACTTTTGGTGCTCCTCATTGTCGAATCCAAGATTGAATCTAGGCTAGAATCAGGGCTCCAACTATTCCAAGTCTCGAATCCAAGTCTTGAGCGATTCAAGGGATGAACAAAACCACAACTTGAACAAAATATAGGTTTTTCAATATCTCTAATTTCCCTCAGTTATGCACCGAACATTCTCATTCTGCATTTTCATGTCCCAACAAGTCTAGTTTCACTATCTTATAATAAAACAACCCAAAATTCAATGTTTTTAGAAACATTCAAGTATCGTCTTCACTGATATCATGTGGCTCTCCTTGGGATAGCATTATTACTATGAAACTTGAAATATATCAAACCCAATGTTGGGTCATGTTTTTGTGAGTTATAATAGGTTCCCAATACCTATATTCCATAACATCTACAACTTTTCAATCATCAAATTTTAAAAAATTCATCGATATAGTGGTTGGGGTTTCCATTGGTTTGGAATATTACATTGCAAATAACTTGGATGATGAAATATATGACATGATTGGAGTCTTATATTATGTCATGCAACAATTGGAACTGAGAGGGTTGAGTGAGGAGGAACTAAAACATAGGGTTATCCGCAACTATTTCAATGGTAATTATGGATGTTGTTTCCAAAAAATGGATGATGAAATATCTAACACATGGGAATAACTATATAATGATTTTTTCATGAATTTTTTCCTACGAAAATGAGAACTAAAATATGGAGTAAAATTAATGGATTTATTTAGGATGACTATGAACTATTTCATGAGTCTTTGGATAGGTTTAGGGGTCACTTATGAAATATAACAATCAAATTATTTTGATGAATATTTAAAATAAGATGATAAAAACATTTTACACGTTTGATTTATTGAATATTTTATTTAACTACTTCTTGAAAAAATAAAATATTTTCAGTTTTATGTTTTGAAATATTTCAATTTGAATTTAAATAATATGACTTAAATTCTATAAAAATAAAAATCAAAGTGGTTTAAGATTCTATAATCCTTAGACTATATTATACAAGAAAAACTGATTTTGAGATAAAATGTAATTTATATTTTGATTTTGTTTATTGAAATGTAGTTAAAAAAATAAACAATTGGAATGTGTCATTTTCTAGGAGAAACCTCATCATCATGGTGTTTTAAGAAACAAAATAACATTTCATTACATGGTGTAGAAGAAGAGTAAATTTTTGATAGAATTTATTTTTCTCAATCCTTTAGGATTGATCAAAAATTTTATAAATTTGATATTTTCATTGAAAAATATTGTACTTAATGAGAAAAGTTTTATATTATTTAAATTTTAAAAAATATTTGAAATAATTCAAGAATAAATCTTATACCAATATATTGAACTAATTTTTTATAAAATAAAATATTAACATTGATTTATGTAAATTTAATAAATAAGTATTAATAGAATCTATTTTATTGAAATTAGAATTATTTTAATGGATAAAATCATTACACATTTAGAATCCCACTTCAAATTAACTTTATTAGTTTGGATTTAATAATTCAAAGGCATACTATGTTTACTATGGATTCTTAATTCTATTAAATTTTTATGGTTTACTTACACAAACTTAAATCAACTTTTTTATGTCCTTCTAGTGGTAATATGATTCCCCACAGATGTGACTGCCTCAATTAGATTAAATAAAAAAAAGTCATTACAATACGTTACCATGACCTTTTATGTTAAGAGTTTTATATAATTAATAAAAAAATTAAATAAAAAACTCATTTATTTTTAAAATAATGGAAATATTTTGGAACAATATATGAAACAACCTGATCCATAGGAAGCCTTCATTGCCCTTATACAGATTTAGCTCCTCATGTAACATTATTCTTATTCAGATCAGGATCCTCATGCATAGATTTGATCCAATTATCATCCTTGTCAGATTCTCCAAATTATTTAGGATTTACTTAGATAAAATTAGGTTTTTTTAGAGTCTTAATCCTTTGAGTTTTCATCGAAACATTCCGATCACAAATGACATTTTATTCATTAATTTCAACCTTTCTTATATTTCTTAAAGTTGATAAAAATATATCTATATTTAAAATGATAACCCACTCATTAATACTTCTTAGAAATCACTTCATTTTCTTCATCACACATCTAATAAACACTATGTATGTTTTACTTTAATCTATCTAAAAGAAGTTCATTCTTTAACATTGACTTTTGGTTCCACCCTTCGGAATCTCTGATTACCATCCATATAATTCTCACAAATGGGAGGCATTCACCTTTCATAATGAATATTTTATGTTTATTTATTTATTTATTGTACAAAATGAATATTATATGAACCCAATCATATATCTTTACTTTCTCTTGAACAATTCAAATCTTTAATCCAATTTATCTTATTTTCTCCTCATCCTCGTCACTCATTGATTGATTTTTTGGAGAGATTTATTTGCATTTTTTTATCATCATTATTTATTTACCATCGAAGTATACATGTGTTCAAAAATGTTTTCACAATAAAATAATTATCTATAGAATTAATTTATTGTTTCATATTTATGTTTAATTTATTTCTTTTTAGTATTACTCATATAATAATTGTTTTCTTGTATAAGTGGATTATTTTGCTTGAGTTGGGGTGGTTTATTCAAATATGCACATGATCATGAGGGATTTGACTTTGATCTTTCAACTGATATAATTACAGCAAGGAAATGTGTCAAGAATGCATACAATCATCAGAAAAGTGTGAATTCTTACTAATTTAAATAATTTTTTCATCATTTTATCTAAAATTTTTAAGTTAATTTTATTATCATTTTTATCTAATAATTATTTAGTTTTTTTCATAGATATTTTTGGACATAATATTTTTCTTTCAACTATCTCAAACAATCCACAAAAGAGATAAAATGATTCTTTCTGCCAATGTAACCTTTTTTTCTATATTCATTGTCTTTATTTGTCGAACTTCCAACACCGCATATTGATTCGATGTTTTTAGATAAAAAACATTCTCATTTTTGAAATCCATGAGACTAGAGGAAGCTCGTGTGCCCCTTGTGGATAATTCTCATTATATAATGGGCACATGAGCTTCTTCTTCTCTTCTGACTTGCAACAATGAGAAAAAAATTTCAGTTAAGAACTTTAATTCAATATGCAGTGTTGGAAGTTCGAAATATAAATACAATTGAATGTGGTTACATTAGTAGTTATAATTTTTTATACTTTGGGATGTGTAAGAATTATCCCCACTTCAATACGACACACATTATGATCGGTATAACTCCAAGGGATTATTTTTATTTAAAATTGACATGAATTTTAGTAAAAATGACAACTAAAATACTCAAAACTGAGAAACCATATTCAAATTATTTTTGATACTTTAGGTAAATGATCCATAAGCCATTTGGTACTTTTAGGAATCATCCTCACCTCATTTCGATGCATAGTGTGACCACTATGACCCAATGTGTCTGTTATATTTTTAAAATCAATAGTTTCATTCAAAAAATGTCACACACTAGAAATAATAAAAACACACTTGGATTTGATTGATAATTTAGGATATCGATTCATAATTAATTTTTGATGTGTAGGAATTGGCCTCACATCAAACCAGTACAAGATGTAATCAGTATAGGTCAAAGTGGGTGTTTCTAGTTTAAAATGACATTTTATTAAAAAAAGTGACATACTCAAAACCAATAAAATGAATTTAGATTAATTTGATACTTTATTAAAATGATCCATATGTCATTTGTGGTGTGTTGGAATCAGCTGTACCTCAATCCAATGCACGGTATGACCGTTATGACTCAAATTGCATCTTTTTTTTAAAAATGATATCAATTTTAATAAAAAGGACACCTGACTTACTCAAAATAGATAAAAAACTTTCATATTGTTTTGATACTTTTGTAAAATTATCCATAAGTCATTTTAGATGTGTAGGAATCAATCGTACCTCAATCAGATGCATGGTGTGACCGGTATGACTCTAAGTGCGTCTTTTTATTTAAAAATCACATCAATTTTAATAAAAAATAAAATTGACATACTCAAAACTAATAAAACACACTTATATTATTTTGATTCTCGATCCATAAGTCATTTTGACATATATGAATTAGCCACAACTCAATCCGATACACGATTTTCCCGATATGACTCGATGTGTCTCTTATCAATTTAAAATCGATAGTTTAGTTCAAAAAATGTCACTCACTGAAAATTTAGAAAACATGATATGATTTTATTGATAATTTAAGAAATTTGTTGATAAGTAATTTTTGAAGTGTAGGAATCAATCTCATACCAAACTGATACATGATATGATCGATATGAGTCAAAGTACATGTTTCTAGTTTAAATTTACATTTTAGTAATAAAGAAAAGTGACGTAATCAAAACATAGTAAAAACATCATATTATTCTGATATTTCTTTAAAACAATCCATAATACATTTGGGGTGTGAAATAATTAGGCTCACCTCTATCTGATGCACAGTGTGATTGATATGACTCGAAGTGCACCTTTTTATTTAAAATTGACATTAATTTTAGTAAAAAGGACAACAGACCTACTCAAAACTAAGAAAACACATTCATATTGTTTTTTTACTTTAGATAAATGATCCATATGTCATTTTTTATGTTTAGGAATACTATGTAACTCATTATTATACATGATGTTCTCTGTATGATTCAATGTGTCTGTTATCAGTTTAAAATTGATAGTTTAGTTCCCAAAATGTCACTCACTAAAAACTGAGAAAATAAAATCATATTTGTTTGATAATTTAGGAAATTTATTCATTAGTAATTTTGGACAAGTAGAAATTAGTCTCATATCAAACTGATACATGATGTGATCGGTATGAGTCAAAGTGTGTGTTTCCAGTTTAAAATGACATTTTAGCAAAAAAGACTAGTGACACACTCAAAACTGAGTAAAAACATTAAGATTGTTTTTTGATAATTTATTACAAGGATGAATAATCCATTTAAGACATTTAGGAACTATAAAAATATCAATCTGACACATAGTGTGACCGATATGACTCCAAGTGCATCTTTTTTATTTAAAATTGTCATCAATTATAGTAAAAATGAAAACTCACCTACTCAAAACTCAGAAAACACATTCATATTGTTTTAATACTTTCATAAAACAATACATAAGTAAATTTTAATGTATAGGAACAAAAATACCGCAATATGAGGGATAACATGTTCGGTATGACTCAATATGCCCCTTATCAGTTTAAAATCAACATTTTAGTTTAAAAAGTGTCACTCAATGAAAACAAAGAAAACACACTCGGATTGTATTTATAATTTTGTAAAATGATTTATAAATAATTTGTGGAATGTACGAATCATTATCATGTAAAACCGACACACGATGTGATCGGTATGAGTCAAAGTGTGTGTTTCTAGTTTAAAATGACATTTTAGTTAAAAATATAACCGACATACTCAAAACTAAGAAAACACATTTGGATTGTTTTGATACTTTAGAAAAATAATACATAAGTCATTTGAGACATTTAAGAATCATCCACACCTCAATCCAATTCATTGTGTTACCAGTATGACTCCATGCGAGTTTTTTCAATATATAAGTATCATTTTATTTTAAAACACTCATCACATTGCCAAAACCAAGAAAACAAGCCTAGATTGTTTTATCTTCATTTAAATTCTATATTTGTACTATATTTTTCTGATTTTGTGGTGTTTTTGATGTTGTGGTGTGAAGTTATAGGAAAATTTAGTATGCCCCTTTATTATCACTTATAAAAGCATGGATAAAGGGATCCTTTATCAGTGCTTTTACAATCGCTAATAAATGGTCCTTTATTAGTGTTTTTTAATCACTGATATTGGATACATTTATCAGTTCTTTGAAAATCATTTATAAATGATCCATTTATCAGTTCTTTTTTAGCACTGATAAAAGAACCAAGATTTTAATTTCACTCCCTTAGTCTGCGCTTCTCTAGAACTAATAAAATTCATTTTTGGCACTGTTTAAGGCCTATTTTGTAGTAGTGTACCAAAATTAATATAAACTATTAATTTCTAAAAAAATACATAGTAAAAGAATTTACCATTTCAAAAGATAATGTACCATTTATTTCTTAAATAACATTCTATATTATCCAAAAAAAATTCATTGGAAGTATGGGTCCATCCTTATACCAATATATGATTAAAATTTGATTCAGAACACTAAATATAATTTCCTTATTCCATAATCAATTCAGAGAGAGATAATTAATGTTAAAAATCACATCAAATTTCACTAAAGGATGAACAATATGATTTTTATATGGACCATTAATACAAAATCCAACTTGAAATTACCAACTCTAGAGTGGAGGATAAGTGTTCCCTAATTATCACGATTCAATACCATCTCTTGTGATTGTGTAAGATTTCCCCTTTTCATTTTTCTTTAGAGGTTGTTTTGGATTATTATCCTTATTAGCCCTTGGATTATGGAATTGATTCACAAAATTCCCAAACACCTTGCTTCTATAACACAAATATTTGGGTTGTGTATTCTATTTATTCATTTCATTTACTAACTTCTTCACATTACTTTGATTGTCTTTTTCTCAATGGTTAGGTTTCCCATACTTGAAACATCATCTTGTTCCTTTTCAGAATTCAATTGAGATTTCTTTCCCACATTTTTGGAAAATAAAGGGTTGAAATTTTTTCTTCCCTCTATTTGATATGCCACTGAATCTTCCACAAAAATCCATCTTAATTTTCATTTCACCAAAATGAAGAGGGTTTCTAGCTTCCATTTACACATTTAGTGCACATAAAATGATTTCCTTATAGATTCCAAAGTCCTTTATGGATAATGACTTATGAATAATTGGTTTCAAACCATTAAAGAATTGACCAATGTTCCTCTCTAGGTTGATGATAAAACCATAAGTATACCTTTCAAGTATTGTAAAATTTTCCCCATAGGCACTAATGGATTCATCACACTTTTTCTGAAACTCAAGGAATTCTTTCCTAATTCTTGTTTTTAGAATACAAGGGATTCACCTAATAAAAAAATATCCTCTTAAACTCACCCCATTACAAAGATTCAATTTCATCCTCTAGCTTTGTATTCTTAATAACATTCCACCATTGATATGCTTCTCCTTCCAAATGATAAATGGCTAGGATAACTTTTCCATGGTCTAAGCACTAAAGAACAAAAAATATCTTTTCCAATGCATTGATCCATTACTCAATAACCAGTGGATCAGGGGACCCATGGAAGTATGGTTGAAATTTTCACATAAAAGATCCAACAACATGTTTCTTCCTCCTTGGTGAATTCATAATTTTTAACATGATCCATGTTAACACATAACTATAGAGAGTTGAGTGAGAATAGTCACAAGGTATTGTAACCCAACTATCAATCCATTTACTTTATCATGAGGATGGTAATTTCTTTAGTCGTCACATATATTTTTTCACATAATTATTTCAGGTTCCATCCATTGAATAAAACCAAAATCTTAGTGTCACCATCAATCTATAAAAATTATAGTTAACAATTATATATTTATGATTATTTTTCTTGAGTTTCCTTAAATTATGACACCTAGGTCATACATGGTCATTATTAATTGATATCCTTCATATTTTTTGATACATAAAATAAGATTTATCCGAAGAAAATACCTTAGGAGTGTCAAACTAGGTGTTTAGTATTGGTTATGCACCAGAACGAGGGTCAAGATATACTCAAAAACCTTTTTTTGGGGTTACTTCCCCTAGATTCATCTTTTTTAAAAACCATATCCACTTGCAGTATCCAAACATTGATTCATTACAATGAAACCCACATAATATCTTCTTTATAAGGTCTTTATGATGTTGTCTTATACATAGAATTATCCCTAATGTTTTCACCATAGTTCTATAATACTATTCTCTAAAGATTAACTAAACCATTATCTGATACCAACTATAGCAACCCAAACTTCTCATACATAAATATTACATAATTTTATATTAATATTAAATACATAAAATTAAGATCCCCACCATAATTTTAATGGTTTATTTCCTTTGAATAATTGATACATAAACATCAAATTCATCAAATATATTTAAAATCTCCCATGAAAATCATTCCATATAGTAATCTTCTTAGATAAACCCTACTTAAAACCATTTTTCAAATCATGGGGAAAGTAAAAATAAGAAAGGGTAATCTTAGTTGCTCTAGTAAGGGTCAAAAAGGAAGATATAAATGATCACTTAATCAAAACATTAGCATAATGGTATGAGAACTTGAGCATAACATTTTAAAATCATACCCATCATATTATATATTATAATCATGAGTCCTGACATAAATCTTGACAGTTCATAAGACATGTATCTTAAATGAATCAAAGAACATGAGTCATGAGAGCATAACATAAACACATTAATATGAAAAAAACATAATCTTATAACATTTTGAACATGTAAAAATAGAAAATGTTAACTATTTATATTAAGGACATGTAATCAGGACATCGTGTAAACTTATGGACACGAAAGCTCGGTTCACATATAAAATTATGAAAATGAAGTTAGATGTGACATTATAATTTCAAAAGTATAATTATTTCATTATTTTTATAAATAAAAATTAAACCATTCATAATAACCATACATGAGATATGGTGGTGGAAAATGAGTTGCATCACTATGTGGAGGCGGTAAGTTGTACGTATGAAAGAGTTATACCTTCACTACACATTTGATGTAAAGAAGAATGGATAATTGGGATTTCATAATCATAATAACATTTTATTATATTGAGAATAATGAAGTTAATATTTTATGAAAAATACCTTAGATTTATAGGAGGTAAAGAAGAAGTAAAAAGAAAGTGATCGGTTTAGGCGATTACCTCTTCTTTGAAATAACTCCTTTAAATCTCCTCTTAAGTATCCTAGGGTTGGTCTTTTATGAAGACTAAAACCACTATAATGTGTATAAGGAAGTTTATAAGGTATTTTTGAGGGTATATTCAATCTATATGGATTAATTAGTCATGGATAAGAGAAAGGAGGGGTGCCCTTTTATACTCGAGGGTAGGGCCACTTTTGTAATTTACAAAAAGATTAAATTATAATAAATTAAATCTCTAGAAAAATGATTCCAAATGGAAAGGTATTAAAAGATATGATAGTATGGGGTTAAAATATAATCAAATAATAAAATTTGGACTGTTTTTATATATATTTTAAACCACATATTTTTTATTAACCGCTTGGTTATCAAATTTTAACCTTAAATGCAATAATATTTTTTTACTCTTAATGGGTTATAATTTTACTTATAAGGTAAAAATTGGTTCATAAATTTAAATGAGTTGAAATTTTAGACCATATATTATTCACCTTGTCCTCTTTAAATATTTTTATTCTTTTTAAATAATTTAAAAATATATTATTTTGATAAAATATCATTAATGTCAATTTTTACACAATTCATTTAATTTGACTTAAAATACATAAATAAAATGTTTAAATTGTAATATAGTAATTTTTAACATCAATAATATGTTATATTTATATAAAAAATATATGGAACACTATAAATCACTTAAATTATATTAATTTTAATATTTTTTGAAATCATTGAATTTTTATTTATTAATTGAATAAATATTATATTAGCGTTGAATAAGCATTTAAGGTAATTATTTAATCATTAAAAATTATAAATAAATTAACATAAATAAATAATTTCATTATTCTCAAAATATAATTTTATATTCATCCAAAACATGATTTTGTCCCTATGTGACCATATAAGAGATATTTAAAACTAAGAGAGTTACACTTTGTAACTTTCTTTACTTTAAATATTATATAGTTCGATTTTAGGGAAAATTTTACATAAAAAATTGAATTTAGAGCCCAAAGTGATAAGTGTATTGTTATATTCGTCCAATAATATGTTGGATGAAAAATTATGGCATTATCATTTATTTTTAAGCTAGATTATTTAGATTTCTCCATTACCAAGGTGATAAATTTTACCACTATTTCTATTAAAATTGACCAAAAATAAAATGGTTCTATTTACCAAATTTTATCCTAATAATTAAAAATATTAAATTCATTTTATCATCTTAAATACCTAGAATTGGAAGAAATAAATTTAATAATAAACACACACAATGTTATGGAAACCAATTTTTAGAAAAAACACATTATTAAGCATAAAACATGGTTTATTATTATACCATGCCAAAGAAATATTAAAATAATGTTAAAATTTTTCATTAAATAATATATTTATATATATATTTAATTAAAATAATTCACCAATATTTATTAATTTAATTTATTAAGTTAAAAATTTATTGTTCGCATAAAAACTATTTTTCAGAAAAACATCTTTTTTATTTTAAGATGATGATTATTTTTATTTATAGTTAATTGATTACCAGTTAATTTATTTTATAAATATTTAAACACAAATTTTTTCATAATTTAGTTAGTCCTATTCATGCCTTCCAATCGCATGGCTAGGTGATAACTGTCACATAGTAGTATTTTAAAATAATATCATTGTTCATTTAAACACGATGTTTCATGTAATGAAATATATCAAAGAAATCGAATTATTTAAAGATAAATAAATTCTATAATATCAGGTTATTTCCAAACATACATGAATTTTCCAAATTGATGTCATTGAATTAAGTTATAGTTATAAAATTTTTGAGTTATGAAGTCATGGAGTTGCAGTGGTATGAAGGTTTTATCTTTGAAGTTATAATATTGGTCCAACATAGAATGAAAACATAGATGATTAATGTATGTAGAAATAAAAATACCATTATATGGATAGGAATACAAAGTTATACAAAATGGAGAGAAATACAATGTTTTAATGTATTAAAAAATTAATGAAGCCTATCAGACAAAGAGAGTTGATGGTTATTGATTAAAGTTCCACCAAATAGATAATCATAAGTTAATTATAATAGAAGATTGGATATACTCTCAAGATATCCTTTTAAAGATGAGAAACAAATAGTTGAAATCACATGAGTTTATGAGACAAGAATTCATGAATTCATTGAATGTAGAAACCTAAAAAAGTTCATTATAATTGGTTTAAAAGATCGAGATGATTGGATTAATATGATCGGATGGAGAAAAGGATGAGGATGTTCCATATATCGAAAACTTGGACTACCAGATGAAGAAACCTATGAATATTTTCATCAGATGAAGAAAGGGAGTATATATCAGATAAGTAAATGTGGGTTTACAATTAGATAATTTTATACATCATATGAAGGTTTATGGATCTTTACATAAACTTTATAAAGTCATATATTGTGATGATGTTGAGTTGTAATATGAAATTTTTTAAATCTATCCAATATTTGAGAAGGATTGTAGTGTTTTTTGACATTTATATTTGAAGAAATATTGATAAAGAGTGTTGAATCCAGTTTATATGGAGGGTTTTAAGGTGGTCAATCAAAGGGTGAGTTGGTCGGTAAATTCAAATTGGGATCTCATGATTATTATTTAATTTTTAAAGGAATTTGAGCCTATAAAAGTAGGTAATATCTTTTATATCTCGTTTTGTTAGTACCGACTGATATTTATAGGAATTATTATATGTTAAGCATTACTTTATGAAAAAAATCTACTTTGTTGAAGAAGTGGAGTATTAGATAGATGAGTATCAAACAAAGGTATATCAGACAGACTTTCACCAGACATAGGAGACTAGATCTAGGAATACCATACACAATGTATCATATAGAATTCCATTTAAAATAGGAGAACCAAATGGAGTTTCTAGAAGGCATATCAAATAGAGGTACAATGGAAAGAGGCACATTGGACTGAGGAGTACTAGCCACAGCATACCAAGCGGAGTATTACCAGATGAATATTTTATAGTTATGTTTAAGTACATATAGGTATTTCAATATCAGGAGGAAGTTTTTTCAACACCTCTAGATTTTAATATATATTTATTTTCAAATAAATTTAATTTTTTCGATAGCTTGCAATACCCACGACCCTCATTCTAAATGAAACGTAATATAATATACAATTATAACATAGCCATTAAATTAGAAGAAAAAATAGAACTAAATAAATTATTAAAAAGTAATGGTTTACATATGCATAAAATTAATTAATTAATTATCAATAAATTATTAATTAATATAAAAATATTTTGAATATAATTGATATATTTTTTTAAAAAACTATTTTTGTGTGTGCAATGTTTTTTTATCTTAAAAAATTAAATTAATCACTATTGGTAAATTATTTTAATGAAATTAATATATTATATATTTAATAATAAAATTTAACATTCATTTAATGTTTTTTATAGGAATGAGGTAAGAATAAATCCAGTGTTATGCTTAAAATGTATTTTTCTAAAAAGTAGTTTTCATTATGTTTTTCACTATTATGTTAAAATAATTTTTTTCCAATTATAAAAATTGAATATGAAAAAATGGATTCCTTATTTGGATTTAGGAGGTTCAAATTTGGTGAATAGGTGCCTTTTATTTTTGGTCAATATTTATAGTAATCATTGTAAATTTTTGTCACCATAGTAAGGGAAAAACAGGTCAAATAAGGTTAAACTTTGGGATAAGAATTAAAAAATTATCTAACATTTTCCTTTATCTTATTTTATGAGTGGTTTTGGCCATTTACATATATTTATGAAATATATGTCCACTTGATTCCATATTTCTATGAATATGAGCTTTATATTAATTTAAGAAAAGAAAAATAAAAAATTCCACCCTATTACATTTAAAGATATCTTATGTGTTAACAAAGGGAAAATCAATTTTTAAACAAATATTAATGGTAATTTTGATAATAATGAAATTATTTTTTTATGATGATTATGTATTAAATATTTTTATTAATTATATAATTACCTTAAATGATTAAGCAACACCAACATAATATTTCCTCAATTAATAGATATATAAAATAAATGATTTTAAAAATATTAAAAGTAATATAATTTGAGTGAGTTATAGTGTTACACTAATATTTATATATAAATTAACTATTAGGTATGTTTTAAAATATTTTATTCTTATTCCATATTTTTATTAGCGTCTTTAAACTAAAATTATATGAATAGTCCCAAAATTGATATTAATGATATTTTATAATAAATAATATTATATTAAATTATTTAAAATTCATAAAACTCTTTTCTCCATCAACGTGAATGGAATATGGTTGATAATATCAAACATAGTCCATTTATGATTCTATTTCTAATTTATGGTAACATTCTTATCCCTTTATGATTGAAATAGTTGTTACTATGGATACGGGTAAAATAGGTTAACTAAGGGGTTAAACTAATAGATAAGGTTTAAAACACCACAAAAACCTATAAAGTTTTATGGTATTTAAACCAAATCCTATGTAATCTTCTAATATATGGCCATTTGGAATCATTTTTCTTGAAAATTACTTTTTTATATTTTATTATTTTAAGAAATTCAAAACTCACTCCTCCCCTCACTTATACAAGGGCACCACCATTTCAATTTCTTACACTACATCATTGGGCTTTAAAGCTCAACCAATACCTAAAAAACTAAATTATATATATACTTATACACATTATATATGTTATTTTCTTCCTAAAATTCCATCCATAATATCCGTAATAAGAGATCTAATGGAGTTCTTTCAAAGAAGAGGCAATCACCATAACTGATAATTTTCTTTTTTACTTCTTATTTTACCTCATTTAAATCTATTGTGTTTGTCATTAAATAATAAAATAAGTATCATAAATATTATTAAATTTTATTATTATTATTAAACAATAATTATTCACCCTCTTTCCCATCAATTGGGATGTAGAAGTATCGCTTGTGCGTACGTATGAGTTATCATCTCCACGTAGTGATACAATTATTTTTATCACCATATTTTATGAATTGGTATTGTGATGGTTTTAATGGTTATATAATATATATATTAAACAATAATTATTCTATAATGATAATATCATATCTACCTTCTTAATTTCCAATCTGTTGGAAAATGAAAATGTTGCTCGTACGTACATGTGAACCACCACCTTCACAAAGTGAGGAGATTCATTTTTCATTTTTGGTTTACATCGATGTTATTATGTATATATTTTATGAATATATATTGTTTATATGATATAATAATTATTCTTTAGAGATTAATTATAATTTACATCTTTTTTCATCCATCTAAAAGTGAAAATTTTGTTCATAGGTACGTACGACCTAATGTCTCCATAAATAATGTAATTCATTTTTCTATATATGAATTTTATGGATAAATATTTATATATAATTAATTAATTAAATTATTTATATTGTTATTAAAAATTTTCAGATTATTGAACCATGATCAAAGTATAAAGACCGAACATGCAGGAAAAACGAAGCAGATATCACCCAAATTACCGATTTTAATAATGAATTGTTAATAAATAGGTGGTAAGATGTTACAATAAAATCATATATGGAATTATATACATGAGTATGGGTTTTTAATACATGTATAATAAATTTAAATTTATTATACATGATTCTAGAATGTATATGAAGAAAGAGGATACTTGAGGTATGGGTTTTATGTTACAATCTCATTGTTTATCATGAATTTTTGTAATTAAGTAATGTTGATGAAATTTTGTGGTACAACTCTCAAGAAACTAATTAATTTTCTTCTCATATTATAATTTCTTGATATTAAAAATTTTCCTTTCATTTTAATCTCTTTAATTACTCAAGATTCCAAAATAATGTCTTCAAAGAAAACCAAATTTATTTCTCTCTTCCGTTAAAAATCATTTCTCTTCCCTATCCATATTTTGAAAAAATATTTTCAAAAATAGTTTTTTATTATTCAATTATTGTTTGAATTCATTTTCACCCTTGTTTATATTTTAAAAAAACTATGTAAAATGAATATTCTTGTCATTTTCTGAATGTTGTACTTGAGAATTTATACTGAAAATGTGAAAGGAGTATTGGTTTCAACATATACAACATAAATAGAATTTCACACAATTGTAACCAGTCAATTCTTTGATGCTTACATTATAAGTTTAAAATTTTGTTTACATATAATATGTTTTATTTAATATTTGGTAAATTTTTAGATTTTTAATAATTGATTTCAAAGTGAAAAGGTTATTTTCCTTAAAAAATGTTACAAGTGATATTTTGAAATCATTTTCCATCTTGGATGAAATATTTTGATATTTACTAAACTTTACCAAGGATATGATCCAATGATATAATATTTATTCTCTCTATTGATGGTTTATAATTATTGTAATAATATTTTTATGAAACCCATTTCTTTCCATGGATTATGCTATGATGAATTGATGAAATGTATAAAAAACCCATTTCTTTTCCCCAAGTTATGCCTTGATGAAATATTTATAAAACCCATTTATTTTTCATGGGTCATGATATGATGAATGTTTTATGATCTTATGGAACACATATATATGATTTTTATTATGTGATGGTTGGGCCCAGAATTATATATCCCTCCAATTCATAAGGTAAAGATGGATATCTCAATAGATAAATAGGACTAGAATGGGGATTTATCCAAGTTCAGTAAGGGAAAATATTCACTATGATAGTCTTGGTAGTCAACCTAGACCACTATGATAGTTTAGGGAGTGGAACCAATCCAATATAATAGTTTTGGAAGTGACCCTCTACTACTAACTAAATAATTCTCTATGCTTTTATGCATGACACAAAAGTTTTTCCTATATTAATTTTATGATCTCATGGATTACGTTATTTTATCCCTTTATGATTTCCTAACTTATGAACTTCAAATATTTATTTAATTATTCAATATTATGATATATGATATGCATGGTATGGTTTTCAAATGTTATTCTCATGTTATCATACCTTTTTTTATGTATCCATGTTTTTAAATATACTATACATATATGATTCTGGCATGGATCATTATGTTATATAATGAATATCCATCTAATAAGTCGTAATAAATACGTATGAAAATTATGGGTTGCTATAGTTGGTTTCAGATAATGATTTAGTTAATCTTTGGAAACTATGATGATAAAACATTAAATGATAATCCTTTGGTTAATTTATATATAGGAGAATATATTTTGTTTTGGTAAATAAATGAGTGTATTATTACTAAAATCCAACCATGTATGGATACTATATGTTGATGTAATTTTAGAATAGATGTATCTGGGGTTAAAAATCCCAAAAAGAGTTGTCCAAGTATATCTCATCTATCATTATTTTACACGGTGAGTGTTCCCTTACTACACACCTAGTTTGACACTCCCAAGGGATATTCTTGTATAAATAAAATTTTCCTTATTAATAGTTATGAAATATTTGAATAGATGATGACTAGGAAAAACCTAATTTAAACCTAAGGTGTCAAAGATTGAAAAATGGTGTCATTATTTAGAGATCCTATGAGTGATTTTTTAGTGATCGATTACTATGATTCAAGATTCATGATGTTCAAGCTAAACATTTTGGTTTTAGTATGGGGTTGAAGATATAATGATGAAGTTTATGTGGTAATAAGTATGGCCAACTATTGAAGTACCCTATTTGTGAATAGTTATATTAATTCCTATATATCAAGAAAAGTATCATGAAATATAAATTTATATACTCAATGAATATATTTTTAATTATCATTGAAAACTTCTAATGGTATTATGATTGGATCACGAGTCTATGATTATTCTCCGATTGAAGTGTTTGGGAATGTACTTCCTAAAAATATCATTATTCTTCATATAGTTGATTTTTTTTTATTTTGGGCATGATTTGGATTTATTTACATAAATAAAACATAAATTAATGATGAAGGGAAATAAAAATTCATATTTTGAACCAATCTATGACCGTCTATTAGTGTGATGATAACTATGAACTCCCAATGGAAATTTCATCATTTGTATAGGTCTTAATTATTATTAAAAAGGGGGTGTTTATCATATATTACTAGAGAGAAACTAAATATTAAATATATTCCAATCATGTATGAGTTTGTTTATTTATTTCTGGAAGAGTTTCAAAGTCTTCTGCCAAATCATGATGTTGAATTTTCAGTAGAACTCATACCTGATGCTACACCTATTTCAAAGACTTTACATAGAATAACCCTGATTGAGTTGTAAGGATTGAAGAAGAAACTCTAGTAGGATATTTATAGGGGATTAATTTATCCAAGTGTTTCACCTTGGGGGGGACCTATTCATATTTATAATAATAAAGATGGATCAAAGTGACTCTACATTGATTATTGGGAACATAAAAATATCACAATCAAGAAAAAGTACCCTCTACCCCATATTTATGACTTATTTGATCAAATATATAGAGTTTAATAAATTTTTAAGATTTGATTTCATTCTGGATATCATCCAGTGAGGGTCAAGAAAAAGGATATACCCAAGGCAACATTCCATAAAAGGAATAAACACTATGAATAAATAGTGATTCCATATGGTATTACTAATACCCTGTTATCATGAAGGATTTAACAAATAGAGTCTTTATAGATTACCTTGATCGGTTTATGACTGTATTTATAGATGATATTATTCTATATTATATGTTAAATAAAAATCATCATGATAACATGAATATTTTACTGAATACCCTAAGGAAGAAGAAGTTGTATGAGAAATTCACCAAGTGTAAATTTTGGCTATAGGAAGTTTCAATTTTGGGCATATAATCACAAAATAGGGCATATCTATGGATCCATAATAGATGAAAGTTATTGAAAATTGGCCAAGACCAACCACAATGACTAAGATCCATATATTTATTGGTTTAGATGGATATTATCGATGATTTTTGGAATATTTCTTATAATTTTCCAATACACTCACCAAGTTAACTTGGAAGGGAGACAAGTTACTTTGAAAACTTGAATTTGAGTAAAATTTCAAGGAACTAAAGATAATTTTAGTCAGTACACATCTTATTGCACTTCCCTATAGTAGAGAACAATCTCTAATCTATATTAATGCATCAAATAATGGATTGGGATGTGTTCTCATGTATAATGACATGGTGATTTCTTATTAATCATGGCAATTGAATGTTCATGATAAAAATTACCCAACTCGAGATTTGGAGATATATATGGTTGTTTTTGTATTAAAAATATATAGGTATAATATTTATATAGAAATGTCTAATATATATGTTGATCATAAAAGTTTAAATCATATATTCACTCAAAAAGAGATGAATATGTACAAGAGGATATGGTTTGAATTGATTAAAAATGTGAATTCTCAATGCATTACCACCCTAGGAAAAAAATGGTAGAAGATTATTTGAGTTGAAAGGATCATGGTATCTTATGTATGATGAGGATTGAAAAAGATCCAATATTTTTGTATTTTCAAAGGATGGATCAGGAAATATGTGAGGAAGGTTGAAAATATTATCTTTATCAAATGAGTGTTAAAACATCTATCCATGTAAGGATTAAATAGGCACAAAAGAAGATGTAAAACTATAAAATAATTTGAGAAATGTTCCTAAGTTAAACTATGATTGTGATGGATTGATATGTTTTAGGAACCATGTATGTGTTCCATCCATACCATATTTGAAGTAGTTGTTGGATGAATCTTATAGTTCAATGTCATCTATTCATCTTGGAAGTACAAAGATGTATAGAGATCTAGAATAGTGTTTCTGGTGGGTTACAATTAAGATAGATATTTAATTATATGTATTTAAATTATTGTCATGTCATAAAGTTAATGCAGAGAGACTAATGTCTAAGGGGATGTTACAACCATACCCTATACCAAAACGGTAATGAAAAAAAATCATCATAAATTCTATTATTAGACTCCCCAAAACCTCTAAATTCCATAATTCTATTTCGGTTGTAGTCAATCACCTTATATAGTTAGAAAACATCATTAGTATCAGAGAATATTTCTCTCTCAATCATATTTCTAGAATATATATTAAAGAGGTGGTAAGGTTTCATGGAGTACCACATTCTATTATATCTGATCAGGATTCGAGGTTTACCTAAAACTTCTAGAAATGTATTCAACCGACTCTAGATACAAAGTTGTGTATTATTACTACTTATCAGCCTTAGATAGAAGGTAAGTTTGAGAGAACCATTAAAACTTTAGAGGATATGTCGAGATCTTAATATATGGATTGTAAATGTGGATGGGATCAACTCCTTTATATAGTTGAGTTTTATTATAACAATAGCTTTCAATCAAATATTTAGAGGGATCCTTATGAATACCAACATGGAAAAAAATATTAGCACTCCATAATTATAGTATGATGTTTGAGAAATAAATCTATTGGTTCCTAAGATATATGAGGAAATGGAAGAGAAATTTAGAGCAATTTTGTTTCACATCAAGGCATCTCAAGGTTAACCGAGAATTTTTACTGATAATCATCAGTGACATTTGGATTTTGAAGTTGGAAAGATGTTGTTTCAGTGAATTTCACCCTAGAATAAGGTTATGATATTCTAAAATAAAGTAAATCTAATCCCTAGGTATATTTCCCCCTTTTAGTTTCTTGATTAGGTAGTAACAATAGATTATCACATAGTACTTCCATCGAACCTCTCTCAAGTTCATGATGTGTTACACATATCTATCCTGAGGAAGTACATACCGGATCTTCCACATACACTGAACTGAAAGGTTTTCTCATTAGATGAATAAATTTCTTATCAAGGAATACCAGTATAAATCATAGATTTTATAGATAAATTACTACAAAATAATACTACTCACTTGGTTAATATTATCTAGAGTAATTATAAATTCAAAGAATCTACTTGGGAACCTAAGGATGTAATGAAATAAATGTATCAAAGTGAAACAAATTTGAGCATGAAATTCATTCGAATGAGGTATAATGTAACACCCATTGATTTTATGATATATTTATTTTCAAATAAATTTATTCTTTTTGATATCTCACAATACACACAATCTTATGTCTAAATGAACTATAAAATATTACATCGTTGTAACATAGTAACTAATTTGGAAAGTATTAATAGTTCTAAATAAATTATGAAAAATTTATGGTTTACAAATTTGTAAAATTAATCCATTAGATATCAATTAATGTTGGTAAAAACCCCTCATGGTAACATTGAAATATTTTTGGGTTGATTGTGTTTGTTAAAAAAGGGGATTTCCATTTTTAGTTTTAGAATTCAAGAGGGATTATTGACAGGGTATGTTAAAAAAGTTCCATGAAAAGAAAATGATGATCTAGAGGTGATAAAAAAATTTTGTATAAAGGGGGGTGACACTTCCCAGTGTTTACCAACTTTTTGGGGTCCAAAATCTAGAAGATTGAAAAAGGTGTTTTGGGAAAAGGAAATTTTTTCATGTAAAAAGAAAATGTTACACTCAATACTAATGGTGATTTTTAATGTTGCACATAATTTAAGATCTATATCATCACATAAATATATGGTAAATGAATAAGGTGAGTGTAATATTTGAAATTGTGTGAAAGATGGGTTTTTCATGACATAGTGGTTGCACATAGAAGTGGGTTCACAAGAAGATTACACTCTAAATACAACATCAAAATTTGAAGTTCAACACGAGAAGGAAGTTGTACACAATCCAGGAGTTCTTAAAAAAAGGATTTATTAAATGTATATAGGATGGTATGTAATTATTTTTCACCAAAGTGTTTTTGGGTCTATAAATTAGTAGCTACCCCCACATTTCGATAGTTCAACCCTTAGAGAAAATTAGGGCTCTGAATCGTGTAAAATGTGCATTCAATGGGAATCGTGTGCAAAGAGAATTTATCACACATAATTGAAGTTGAAAACAAATAGTGTTTCATGAAGCAATGATTTCAATATTTATTGCACACATAAAATAAGTTGTGTCTTCATGACCAAGGGAGGTGCATGCAAAGTTTAAGAGTTTCCTCAAAGAGGAAATTTTGTAAAAAACCAAAAATTTCATGAAATTTGTAAATTTTCATGATTAAGCATAAATGTTTCATAAAAGGAGGCAGAGTTTCAAAAAATTCATCCAAATGTGGTAGGAATGAAAGATTTGTGTGAACCATAAGATATTTCCTAGTAAATATGTTGTAAAGTGGTATTCATCAAGTGGATAAAAGTAGAACTTCAATAGAGAATCTATCTACAATTGAGGATGAATTAATTATTGATAATGAAGGGAACTAAATGTTCATAAAATATGTGAGGATCTTTTCTATAGTAGTGAGAAAAGGGAGAAGGAAGAAGGTGATAACTTCCAACGGTATTGACCTAGTGAAGAAGATATTGAGGGAGTGACCCTTGGAAAAAAGTGAGTTGCCCCTAAACTTTGTAAAGACAATAATATTGGGAATATATGTGATCTATATAGAGGTCCAAAGCTTGACGTACAAGGACATTACATTACTTCTGCGGAATACTTAGTACATAACAAAAACACACACACAAGGACCGTAATAGTTTAGTGTCTTTGGAAACTCGGAACGTAATCTTCTAATCATGGTGAAAGATCTTCAACATCTCCCATAAATATCTTCCCTTTTTTTTCTTACCTAAAACCTTTCTTTATATCCTGGGGAAAAGAAAACATAAAAGGGTGAGCTCAAATGCTCAGTAAGGGTAAACAAAAGAAATATCAATCACATCATATTCATAAGAACATAACATTTTGGAAATCTTAACCTGCAAAAGAGATCATAATATCATAACATGGGATAAATCATAGTAGTGAAATGTAATCCCAATAATCATAACTTAAAACATGAAACTTTGTGGCGTACACACATAATCATATAGAATCATCTCTTATTGGTCAAGACTCATTGCCAAGACTATCTTAGTGGACAAAGTCCATTTCTGAACCGAGTTCTTTCCTCGTTTCAGTCCTGCTTCACTGAACCGATTTAACCTACCGTTCCAGCCATGTCTATCTCATGAGATATAAAATCTTTACCCAATGCATTGGAGGGAGATATAGGTCCCACCCATCTCATAATGATACCATTATTATGTGTGCCACAAAATCAAAAAAATCATACATCATCGCATAACCCATGTAATAAAAATGGGAATCTCAAACATCATGCCATCATAACATAATCCATATAAGATAAAAGGACATCATAAAAATAATTCCATCATAACATAATCAAATCAATGTAAAAATAGGGATAGAAATAGAACCCTTTATTATCTTAGATGGAAAATAATTTTGATAAAACACTTGAACTCTATTCTTGAGGAAAATATCCTTTCTACTTCAAAAACACTTTTCCTTTCTTAACATGTCATACCATTATAAACTAAAAGAATTTGATTAAAAATAAGCTTTAAAACTTGTAAAGTAAGCTTCTTGGAAATAATTTTTTTAAAAATCCATTCATGCCGTATAAGTTAAAAAAACATTCTTCCCGTACTTTTTTTGAAAAAGTCAAAAAGTACCTCGTACGAAAAACGACAAAAGATTCCTTTTATATCTTTTACTAAAAACTCACCGAAGGGTAAAATTGGATTTAAAAAATGGTAGGTGGATGGAAACAATATTACATATTGAGGAATCCTATATGTGGATGATAAAATACACCCCAGTAAATACCAAAGTATAAACAATCTCGGATAAAATGAGATTGTGATATTTTCCCTTACCTTAGGTCCGATTTGCTTCGTAAGTGTCTGAACCTCCTGTATAATGATTTAAATAATGTCATTGAAATATTCCAGAATCATACTCATTGTTATGATATCATATATGGTTCACTTATGACTTTATTTTACCCGTTCTTTTGTAAATTCCATGTTAAAGAGCGTTTTGGGTAAAATCGTTTCATTTGTCGTTCGTGTTTTGACTTGTAATTATTCATATGATTACTTAGATCATGATTATTTTATTACAGAATATATAACATGATTTATATATAATATATATTCAGAATATACATATATATAATAGATCAGTAAATGTAAATAAATACATCGTTCATGGATACGGTAGGTCATACGTACGCATGAATGCTGTTTTTGTTTCCTTATTGAGTTGAATGGAATTAAGTAGATGACATACATATATATACACATAAATTAAGTATCATTATTATGTCATATATTTTATGATTAATTATTATTATTTATACTTTATAGTCATTCATGAATGGTTAACGTGGAGAATGAATCTCATCGCGTCGTGGAGACAGTAGTCCGTACGTACGCACGGGCGATGATATCATTATCATGATCATGGAATTGTATTGGAGTGTATGTATACTATTTGAGAATCAATATCACTTTACAATAATCATATATAGTTATTATGTACACCATTATATCCATCCAAGTAAGGTGGTGGTGGAAAATAGATTACACCACGGCGTGGAGACGGTATTCTGTACGTACGCACGCGCGGTGATTTCGTTTTTCGTAGGATGGATAGATGGTGAAATAGGGTTGTTTAATAATTATAATAACATATCAGTATATTAGTGATACTTATGTTATTACTTCATAATGAAACAACCTAAGAAGAAGAAGTGGAAGAAGAAATAAAGTTGAAAGAATCGGTAACAGACATTACCTCTTCTTTGAAGCGCCTCTTTGAGTCCTCCTCTTAGGGCACTAAAATTGGTCTTTGAAGAAGACCAGGACATATAGGATGTTTATAGGGAAGTGGAGAAGAGAATTTGGCAGGTTTTGGCCGAGCTTCAAGGCTCAAAGTGGTGTGAGGAAGAGAGGGAGGAGGTGCTCTTTTATAAGGGAGGAGAGGGGCTCCTTTGGAAAACTAAAAATATTATTTTATTATAAAGTCATATTCGGTTTTAAATAGCTCCAAATTGATTTATTTAGAAGATAATGTGGGGATGGTTCGAAATCTTCTCATACAATATAATTTAGACAAGTTTAGGTTCCTATTTTAACCTTATCATTTATATTTGACTTTAAGTTAGATAATTTTACTTTTACCATGTCTTTTTGTGTTCTTACACTATAAGGTTAATAAACTTACTATAACAAGACAAACGAACCCCAATTTGTCTATTATTAATATATATAACCTTATCCAAGTCATTTGGCCGAACCTTAGATTTTTAGGAATAAAATAACAATTAATAATATAATATTTGTTTTAAAAACTATTTTATGTCAATTTTGACACTATTTAGTAATTGATTTTTGTGAAAATCATAATAGAATTATTAGTTCGAAAAAAGTTAATTAAATAAATACTAACATGTCATATTAACCTAGAAAATTAGTTTAATTCATAAAAAGTCTCAAATTATATTTATTTGGGTATTTATAATATCAATTATTCTAATTTTTAGCTATTATGGTAATTACTGCATCATCATTGTGTCATAAATAAATTAATTTATTTAATGTATAAAAATTATAAATAAAATATAATTATGTATTAAATCTTATTATCTTTCAAATGAATATTTACAATCGAATTTATCTTATGTATAACCTTATAGTAAAAATGTTTTAGTAAATAAACATTGATTTTAACTCTTTTAACTCTTCTTTGAATTAAATAATAATAAATGTCCTAATCTAATCCAAGTGGGCCTAAATGGTCATATTTTATTCCTAAGGTTGTTTTTGGTCGAATTACATTTATCCAATAGAATTAGGACATGTGTTAGGGTAATAATAATATCATTTTTACCCTTAATTACCCTATTTTGTTTTAACCGTGGTAAAAAAAAGTAAAAAGTTACTATTCACCAAAAATTATTTTCATCTCATTGAACCACATTTTACTTATTGACATCAAATGTGTCTCTTGGATTTTTTGAAATTCCACTCACAGAAGTGGTAAAATTAAGTTTTACGAAAAATTCATTTTTTTAACTACCACTTAGTGGTTTCACTATTCATCAAAAAATGAAAGTTTCCAGAAAAATACAAAAAATTAGGCCTAAGATATATTTGATATTATGAACTCAAAAATGATTTATATTTTACCAAATTAAAAAAATATCAGTTGCATTAATTAATTTAAAAATTAATTCCCGTCGTCAAAACAAATAGCGTGTTCTTAAGAGATAATAACTATCAAAAGATTGACACTTGTTTATGTCTGGTTTAAATGTGAAATTACATCCAATGACCAAAATTGTATTAAATTGTAAACGTATATTCTAAATATACTTTAAAACCACTAAAATTAATAATTTATCACTATTAATTATTTTGATTAAAAAGGTTGTTTTTAATTAAAATTTAGTAATTTTCACTATTCATCAGAAAATGAAAGTTATCCGAAAAGTACCAAAATTTCACCCTAAGATAATATCGATATTCCAAATCCAAAAATGAAGTCCATTTTGAAAATAAAATTTACAAAATTTCAAAAAGTGGTTATTACTGTTCATAACGGCTAGTTTTAATAATATTTTAATAGCATATCGTTGTTTAGTGAAACTCAGTATTGCGTACTACACATGCTATCGAGGAAGGTCATGATTGCGTACAATGCAAGGAAAGTCAAGGATGCGTGTTGTGCAATCTCCTTTTGGTGTAGCGTACAACACAAGACATTAATGAAATTAAAAATAATATTTTTCATAAAATCTCGGGGTGTTACATTCTACCCCCCTTAAAATGAATTTCGCCCTCGAAATTCGTCAGGGTTATAAATGGTTTACTATTAGAAAGTTTCTTTGATAGAAACCCACATCGTAAAAAGGAATACAAAAACCAATCTTAAAAAACAAAAGTATGAAACGTAATGGTTACCCAAATAAACTAATCACTGGGTTTCCACATAGGGGAAAATATGGAAATGGAAGAGAAATCTAACCATCATGTTCTGATGGAGAGTGGTAGAGAACATGGATACGGAAAAGCCAAAAATCACAAAGCCATAAATTTGTGACGATCTAAGGTACCATCTGATTCATCAGATATAAGATCAATAGGACAACATTTTTGGGTTTCAAGATCGTTTCCCTAAAGTTGATGAAATTGGAATTAGAAGAAATACATTCGTGATTTTGGTATAGTCTCACCGTTGGTCGTTCTTTGGACAATTTCCACTTCATCTCTTAAAGAAATGAAGTTGAATTTGTCATTCGTGATGTGTTAGCAGATCAGGTGATAGAATGATGGGTCATTCCATCTGTCTCAAACAAAAGGTTAGAAAAGTTATCAAAAAATACATAAGTCCATCTATATTGAGATTAATCATATATGGTTCCTAAAATGGACTTATAATTCATATATCATACTGCTTAATATAATAAAACTAGTTTCTACTAAACAGGGACTTCCTGTAGGCCAGTGGTAGGCGATAAAGTCTAGTCGCACTTTGGTTGTGGGTTCGATTCCCACAGCCTTGTCCGACGCGATGGGTTGTCGCCCGTCCTGCAGGTTGTCCTTTTTCTAAAGCTATATTACTATAACATCCCATAAATAATATCGAAAAAAAGTTCTATTCTTAAACAATACTAACTTATGTCCAACATAATCCATTCCAATCTTTGGGATTATCTAAAATACTTCGGTCTAAGCTCATAGTAAAAAGAAAACGATTACTTGAAATGTCATCAACCAAGCATGTGAATACCATCATTTATCCCCCATATATCTTGTTGGTCACATTCCAATCCTGTGAATACCTTAATCATGTATTCTCTTGAAAAATGAATACCCATTGAACTTTATTGAAAACATGAATGCTGTTAAAAGTTAACACTTTCCACATACCAAAATCCTCAAAATTCTATATACTCAAACCATGATATCACTTAGTCCTTATATCAATCATGAGCTCATGAATACTGTCAAACATTTCATTTTTTCCTTATCCCTTCATTATGCGCATATCATATTTTTTCCAAAAATATCTCAATCACTTTCCATGGTTACTGGTACCATAAAATTATTGAAAACCACAATAGACCAATACATAAATATTCTAATATTCCATGATATTATATACAACATTATTTTGGAATCTCATTACATAAACACTTAATCATTCCACCACATCGTTTTCATATTCAACATTGCCAATGGTGATCGCATGTGACTTCCCTTTGTCCTTTGCCTTAAGTGGTTTCTCATGTCGATCATCACTAACCCTTGGATTAGGGCATTTATTAGAATAATGCCCCATTTCCTTGCACTTGAAGCATTGAAGTGTAGTAGGTTCATTCTGTGTATCCCTTCCTTTGTTTGCATCATTAGACATCTTCTTCCCATCATTGCAGCATTCAAGTGCCCGATGACCTTCCTTTCCACATTTTAAACATTTACTTGTCCCTTTAAGACAATATCCACCATTCTTCTTTCCACACTTTGAGCATAAGGAAACATTCATCTTCTTTTCACCATTATTATGAGATTTCTCCTTGAACTCCATCTTTCGTTTCTTGTCAAAACTATGAGATGGATAAGTAACACCAACTTCCATTTCTACCTTGATAGCACAACGCACAATTTCTTCATAGCTATTGAAGTCTCTTATAGCTAATGCCCTTCAAAGATTTGGTTCTAATCCACTGAAGAATCGATCAACTTTACTTTCAGGTTGGATGATAAATCTAGATGTATACCTTGAAAGCCTTGTAAAATTCGCTTCGTATATACCAACAGATTCATCATCCTTTTGCTTTAGTTCAATAAACTCCTTCTCCATCTTTGTTCGAAGAATACGAGGGAAGTACTTATTGAAAAATAAGTTCCTGAACTCGTCCCATTCCATGGACTCAATTTCATCTATTGGCCTCGTATTCTTGATAAGATTCCACCATTGATCAGCATCACCTTCCAAACGATACACTGCTAAGATGACTTTACCATGTTCAGAACATTGAAGAACTGAAAATATCTTTTCAGTAGTACTGATCCATTGTTCGGAAACAAGTGGATCAGAAGACCCACTGAAAGAAGGTGGACATTTCCTCATGAAGGACTCAATAGAATATTGTTCCCTTCTCTGCTCATTTGGAAGTCCAGAATGATTCATAGCTTGTGTAAGTATAACAATAAGATTTTGCACTCCATCTCCCATAACATTTGTTTGTTCAAGAGGACAATCATTGCATTGTCCATTACATTGATCAACACGGTTCCTTTGGGTTCCAGCCATCGTCTAAAACCCAAAAAGAATAGTGTGAGAGGCAAAAATCATGCTAGGGAAAACAACACAATAAAGGAGGAGTACCATCAATATCTAACATCTTGGGTTACCGTAATTCTAGTACTATAACCTATACTTATACTTAACCTTAGGGACATCCCTAGACATACCTTAGAAATATCTCTAGGGATCTCACTAAAGTTCTCGCATCCTAGTTTCCAAAGGTTGACTAAACCTTTCCTCTGATACCAACTGTAGAGGCCCAAAGCTTGATGTACAAGGACATTACATTATTTTTGCGGAATACTTAGTACATAACAAAAACACACACACAAGGACCGTAATAGTTTAGTGTCTTTGGAAACTCAGAACGTAATCTTCTAATCATGGTGAAAGATCTTCAAAATCTCCCATAAAGATCTTCCCTATTTTTATTACCTAAAACCTTTCTTTATATCCTGGGGAAAATAAAACATAAAAGGGTGAGCTCAAATTCTCAGTAAGGGTAAACAAAAGAAATATCAATCACATCATATTCATAAGAACATAACATTTTGGAAATATTAACCTGCAAAAGAGATCATAATATCATAACATGGGATAAATCATAGTAGTGAAATGTAATCCCAATAATCATAACTTAAAACATGAAACTTTGTGGCGTACACACAGAATCATAGAGAATCATTTCTTATTAGTCAAGACTCATTTCCAAGACTATCTTAGTGGACAAAGTCCATTTCTGAATCGAGTTCAGTCCTCGTTTCAGTCCTGCTTCACTTAACCGGTTTAACCTGCCATTCCAGCCATGTCTATCTCATGAGATATAAAATCTTTACCCAATGCATTGGATGGAGATATAGGTCCCACCCATCTCATAATGATACCATTCTTATGTGTGCCACAAAATCAAAAAAATCAAACATCATTGCATAACCCATGTAATAAAAATGGGAATCCGAAACATCATGCCATCATAACATAATCCATATAAGATAAAAGGACATCATAAAAAGAATTCCATCATAACATAATCAAATCAATGTAAAAATAGGGATAGAAATAGAACCCTTTATTATCTTAGATGGAAAATAATTTTGATAAAACACTTGAACTCCATTCTTGAGGAAAATATCCTTTCTACTTCAAGAACACTTTTCCTTTCTTAACATGTCATACCATTATAAACTAAAAGAAGTTAATTAAAAATAAACTTGAAAACTTGTAAAGTAATCTTCTTGGAAATAATTTTTTTAAAAATCCATTCATGCCGTATAAGTTAAAAAAACATTCTTCTCATACTTTTTTCAGAAAAGTCAAAAAGTACCTCGTACGAAAAACGACAAAATATTCCTTTTATATCTTTTACTAAAAACTCACTGAAGGGTAAAATTGGATTTAAAAAATGGTAGGTGGATGGAAACAATATTACATATTGAGTAATCATGGATGTGGATGATAAAATACACCCCAGTAAATACCAAAGTATAAACAATCTTGGATAAAATGAGATTGTGATATTTTCCCTTACCTTAGGTCCAATTTGCTTCGTAAGTGTCTGAACCTCCTGTATAATGATTTAAATAATGTCATTGAGATATTACAGAATCATACTCGTTGTTATTATATCATATATGATTCACTTATGAATTTATTTTACCCGTTCTTTTGTAAATTCCATGTTAAAGAGCGTTTTGGGTAAAATCGTTTCATTTGTCGTCCGTTTTTTGACTTGTAATTATTCATATGATTACTTAGATCATGATTAATTAATTACAGAATATATAACATGATTTATATATAATATATATTCAGAATATACATATATATAATAGATCATTAATTGGAAAGAAATACACCGTTCATGGAGACAGTAAGTCGTACGTACGCATGAACGCTGTTTTCGTTTCCTTATTGAGTTGAATGGAATTAAGTAGATGACATACATATATATACACATAAATCCAGTATCATTGTTATGTCATATATTTAATGATTAATTATTATTATATATACTTTATAATCATTCATGAATGGTTAACGTGGAGAATGAATCTCATCGCGTCGTGGAGACGGTAGTCCGTACGTACGCACGAGCGATGATATCATTCTCATGATCGTGGAATTGTATTGGAGTGTATGTATACTATTTCAGAATCAATATCACTTTACAATAATCATATATAGTTATTATGTACACCATTATATCCATCCAAGTAAGGTGGTGGTGGAAAATAGATTACACCACGACGTGGAGACGGTATTTCGTACGTACGCACGCGCGGTGATTTCATTTTCCGTAGGATGGATAGATGGTGAAATAGGGTTGTTTCATACTTATAATAACATATCAGTATATTAGTGATACTTATGTTATTACTTAATAATGAAACAACCTAAGAAGAAGAAGTGGAATAAGAAATAAAGTTGAAATAATCGGTAACGGACATTACCTCTTCTTTGAAGTGCCTCTTTGAGTCCTCATCTTAGGGCACTAAAATTGGTCTTTGAAGAAGACCAGGACCTCTAGGATGTTTCTCGAGAATTGGAGAAGATAATTTGGAAGGTTTTGGCCGAGATTCAAGGCTCAAAGTGGTGTGAGGAAGAGAGGGAGGAGGTTCCCTTTTATAAGGGAGGAGAGGGGCTCCTTTGGAAAACTAAAAATATTATTTTATTATAAAGTCATATTCGGATTTAAATAGATCCAAATTGATTTATTTAGAATATAAGTTGGGGATGGGTAGAAATAATCCCATACAATAGAATTTATACAAGTTTAGGTTCCTATTTTAACCTTATCATTTATATTTAACTTTAAGTTAGATAATTTTACTTTTACCGTGTCTTTTTGTGTTCTTACACTATAAGGTTAATAAACTTACTATAACAAGCCAAACGAACCCCAAGTTGTTTATTATTAATATATATAACCTTATCTAAGTCATTTGTCCGAACCTTATATTTTTAGGAAAAAAATAACAATTAATAATATAATATTTGTTTTAAAAACTATTTTATGTCAATTTTGACACTTTTTAGTAATTGATTTTTGTGAAAATCATAACAGAATGATTAGTTCGAAAAACTTTAATTAAATCAATAATAACATGTCATATTAAGCTATAAAATTAGTGGAATTCATAAAAAGTCTAAAATTATATTTATTTGTGTATTTATAATATCAATTATTCTAATTTTTCACTATTATGGTAATTACTGCATCATCATTGTGTCATAAATAAATTAATTTATTTAATATCTAAAAATTATAAATAAAATATCATTATGTATTACATCATAGTATCTTTCTAATGAATATTTAAAATAAAATTTATCTTATTTATAACCCTATATTAAAAATGTTTTAGTAAATAAGCTTTGATTTTAACTCCTTTAACTCTTCTTTGAATTAAATAATAATAAATGTCTTAATCTAATCCAAGTGGGCCTAAATGGTCATATTGTATTCATAAGTTTGTTTTTGGTCGAATTAAACTTATCCAATAGAATTAGGACATGTGTTAGGGTAATAATAATATCATTTTTACCCTTAATTACCCTATTTACTTTTAACCGTGGTAAAAAAAAAGTAAAAAGTTACTATTCACCAAAAAATATTTTCATCTCATTGAACCACATTTTACTTACTGAAATCAACCGTGTCTCTTGGATTTTTTGAAATTCCACTCACAGAAGTGGTAAAATTAAGTTTTATGAAAAATTCATTTTTTTAACTACCACTTAGTGGTTTCACTATTCATCGAAAAATGAAAGTTTCCAGAAAAATACCAAAAATTAGGCCTAAGCTATATTTGATATTATGAACTCAAAAATGATGTCTATTTTACCAAATTCAAAACATATCAGTTGCATTAATTAATTTAAAAATTAATTCCCATCGTCAAAACAAATAGCGTGTTCTTAAGAGATAGTAACTATCAAAAGATTGACACTTGTTTATGTCTGGTTTAAATGTGAAATTACATCCAATGACCAACATTGTTTTAAATTGTAAAAATATATTCTAAATATACTTTAAAACCACTAAAATTAATATTTATCACTATTAATTATTTTGATTAAAAAGATTTTTTTAATTAATATTTAGTAATTTTCACTGTTCATCAGAAAATGAAAGTTATCCGAAAAGTACCAAAATTTCACTCTAAGCTAATTTCGATATTCCGAATCCAAAAATGAAGTCCATTTTGAAAAATAAAATTTAATTTTTTTTGAAAAAGTGGTTATTACTTTTCATAACGGCTAGTTTTAATAATATTTTAATAGCATATCGTTGTTTAGTGAAACTCAGTATTGCGTACTACACACGCTATCGAGGAAGGTCGCGATTGCGTGTAATGTAAGGCAAGTCAAGGATGCATGTTGTGAAAGCTCCTTTTGGTGTAGCGTACAACACAAGACATTAATGAAATTAAAAAGAATATTTTTCATAAAATCTCGGGGTGTTACAATCTATCCAAAACATTTTTTGAGAGTTATACATAGTGGATTTTATATATCATAAGATTGTCATTATATGATCCTTGGATGTATCCTAGTGAGGGTGAACCAAGTAAAATTGATGTGTCTTGTGCATGCTTTCATTTCTGTTCATACTTTGCTATGGGGAAGGGAGAGAAGAGTGTTTTTCATAATAATAAAACAATATATGAAGGGGATTTTGTTTTAATTTTTCATACCAAGGTTCACCCCCAACTCTTAGGGTATTTAACCTAGTTTTACTAACAATTAATTATAAATGAAAATAAAAACTTTTGAATATAAAGGAGATATTTTTCTAAAAAATTGTTTTTGTTTGTGAAATTTTTTTTATCACAATAAATTAAATAAATAAATATTGGAGAATTATTTTAATGAAATTAATATATTATATATTTAATAAAATTCTTTTATATTAATATAATGTTTTTTCTAAGTATAGGGTAAGAATAAATCCAGTGTTATACTTAAAAATGTATTCTTCTAAAAAGAAATTTTCATCATGTTTTATACACTTATTTTAAAATGAATTTATTACACTTATCAAAATTGAATCATAAAAAATGGATTCTATAATTAGATACATGAGGGTAATATTTTTAGATAGGTCCCTTTTTTCAATATGAATAGTAATCATAGTAAATATTTTTCACCTCAGTATGGATAAAAATAGTTCAAATTGTGTTAAAACTTTCAAATAAGGATTTAAAATTCATCTCACACTTGAGATTATCCAATTGGATGAGTGTATCTTAGAAATTTAAAATCAATTATCAAATATATGTCCCCTTGGTTCTATATTCCGATGAATATGACCTTTATATTAATTTAGGAAAATAAAAATAAAAATTGTCACTCTCTTACTTTTAAGTATCTTTAATGTTCTGACATCGTGGAAAATGAAAGTTTCGAATGAATGTCAATTGTTGTTTTTAGAATAATGAATTTTTTTAATTATGGTAATTTATTTATATTTTTTAGTAATTATATAATTACTTTAAATGATTACACAAATCTAACAAGATATTTCTTCAATTAATAGATAAATAAAATAAATAATTTTGAACATATTAAAAGTGATATAATTTGAATGCATTATACTATAAAAAGTTTTTTTAGATACATATGATATATTAGGGATGTTTTAAATGATAATATTCTAATTCCATATTTTTCTTGGTGTCTTTAAATTCAAATTAAATGAATATGTACAAAATTGAAATTATTGATATTTTATAATAAATAATATTTTATTAAATGATTTTAAATTCATTAAAAATATTTTATTTAGAAAATTGAATGGAATACGGTTTATAATAACTAGCATGGTCCATTTATGAGTAATTTTTCCATTTATGGTAACATTATTAACCATTTATGATTGAAATAGTTGTTACCATAGTTAAGGTTAAAATAGGATAACTAAGGGGTTAAACAAAAAGATAAGGTTTACAACACCACATGAACATACCCGAATTTTATTATATGACTGTATATCAACAAAATCCTACCTTATATACTAATATATTTCTATTTTGAATAATTTTTATTAATAATTTACTTTTTATATTTTTAATCTTTTAAGAAATACTAAAAGTGACATTCCCCTCTCTTACAAAAGGAAGCCCCTCCTTTCTCTTATTTACACCATATTGAGCCTTATAGATAGACCAAACCTACCAAAATATCTTCTTAAAATCCTTATCCTCATCTTAGATATTTTTTATTCCAAAAGACAAAAACTAATATTCTTAATATGATATCTAAAAGAGTTATTTCAAAGAAGACATAACCGCCTCTATCGATCACATTATTTTTTACTTTTTCTTTTACGTACTCTAAATGTATGATATTTATTAAAAAATTAAAAAATAAATATTCCTAATATATTAAATACGAGACATGAGGTAAGAGTTTTATGTTGCAATCTCATTATTTTTTGGGATTGTCTATGATTAAGTTACATTGAAGAAATACTATGGTTTATCTATCCAAAAAATCATGAATTTTATTCTCATTTATGTATTTTTGGATACTAAATGTTTTTATTTCATTTTACTTTCTTTATGTACTCAAGATACCAAAATAATGTTTTTATGAAAAATTGAATTTATTTATCTCTTCAGTCGAAAATCATTTCTCTTAAATGTCCATGTTTTCTAAAAATATTGTTACAAATGTTTTTACAATTATAAAATTATTTTTTAAAGTAATTATTACTCATGTTTTTTGTTTATTTTTTTTAAAATAAATCTTTTTTTCATTTTCCTAATGAGGTACTTTTGACTGTTTATCGAAAATGTGAAAAGAAACTTTGTTTTAACGTATATGGTATAAAAAGAATTTCTCACTTTTATAACATATCAATGCTTTGAATCATTCATTACAATTTTCCAATATTATTTTCAAAATAAAATGTTTTATTTAATATTTGGAAAAATTTTATTCTTTAAATAATTAATTTCAAAGTGAAAAGAATATTTTTAATAAATAAATTTTCTAAGAATTATTTTAAAATAATTTTCATCTAAGATGAAATCCTTTGACGTTTCTTAAAATTTACTAGGGTTATAATCCAATTATAAAATTATTATTATATCCCTATATGGTTTATTTTTATGAAACCTATTCCTTTCCTTGAGTTATTCTATTATGAATTAATTTAATGCTCACAAGACCTGTTTCTTTTCCATGGGTTATACCATTATGAAATGTTTATAAAACCCTTTTATTTTTTTAGAGTTTATGGTATGATGAATATTTTATGATATTATGGAATATATCTGTACGATTGTCATTTTGTTATTGGTAGTCCTGAAATTATTTTCCCTATAATGAATTGAGTAAATATGGATATCCCATTAGATAAAAAAGACTAGAATGGGGAGTAAACCCATTTCAATAAGGGAATCAAACCACTATGATAGTATTGGGAGTGAACCTTGACTACCAAAATAGTTTGGGGAGTGAACCCAATCCACTATTATTGTCTTGATAGTAATTATTGACTACTAAGAAAAATATATTATATGCCTAAGTGTATTCGACAAAGTTATGTATTATTTAAATGTTATGATCTCATGGATTACGCTCTTTAATCCATTTATGATTTCATATCTTATGAACTACCAAGATTTATCCCATGATTCAAGATTATGATTTATGATATGTAGGGTATGGTCTTCAATTATTATGATCATGTTATCATATCCTTATTCTCATGTTATTTTTAAGTTATTGTTGATATCTCACTTCTTTTACCCTTATTAACCATTATATCTCACCCTTTATTATGTTTCCTTTCCCTAGATTATGAAGAAAGGTATTATGTATGATATGTTTAAGAAGGTTTCTAGATATTAATAAATTAGTGGGAGATGATTTAGTTCACTTATAATCTAATTGTTTATATATCCAAGCTTCCAAAGATACTTTCTCTATAAAATTCTACCATGGAGAATTATGTTATGTAATAAATAATTTTCTAATAATACGTAACATATATGTATGAAAAGTGTGTGTCAATATAGTTTCAAGACCAAAAGAATTTTGTGAGGGTAGTTGAAGATCTTGAAGATGTTGTACACAAGTAATGGTGATCCAACATGATTATGGAGGAAGTATATCTAAAGGTGAAGATCTATTTACAATAGATCTACATAGAAGTGGGAGCTTTTGGATATGGGTATAACCATGCCATAGCCCCGTCCCACCAAAGATTACCCATCCTAGGGCGAAAAAGAAGAAAGGGAGATGGTGATTGCTCGAGTCCCACCTCTAGTAGACCATGTTTTGGAAACTAGCACTGAGGGTATATCATACATATAAATGGGATGGATTAACCTTTAAGATAAACATATAGAAGTGAGAGATAAGCCAAAAACACCAATCAACATATTCTAATAAAGGTAAAAGAAATCCCATGTTCATACATGTAATGTCAAACAATACTAAAATAACTAAAAAAACTCCTACAAAACCATGAGCTAGTAATATCCAACCCGATCACCGACCTACTTCTACTGACCAAAAAACAATTTATATATATGTGGGTTGATTATACTTATATACTCTATAGGACCCTACCTAGATCCTCCCATGAAAAAGATAAAGAAACCATGCTAAATCATATGGAATAACAATGAAACTAACTTATCACCTAAATGGGTATACTATGTTCCCATCCTCAACATGAATATCTCTCACCAATTATCGCATAAAATATATCATATATTGTAGTATTGAAATGTCAAGGGTTCCCCGTTACCACTTCCCCATTAGTCTGGAAACTCTACCCCAACATCAAACATCCTGATCCATCTCTCTCTAAAGTAATCCGGCCCAAAAACACTTAGTATAAGTGTCACAACATTCACCTCATACATCACATCAACACATAATTACATATCACTTCACTATATATAGTAACCATCTAGTTTCTGGGATCTAACATAGCCCATATTATGTGCTTCATATATGTTATATTATACCTCAAGTCGTCATAGCCCATATACTGGGTAAGGTATGCCGGGGCATCACAAACTATACACATCATACCTATAATAATCCTTTAGATAAAATATCTCAAGATACATGTGTGTTAAATGACCACAAACCATTACATCCCTCTACACAAATATATGGGGAAACTAACCAATGTGCATACCGTCACATAATACTACCAAGAGAAGAGAGCTGGGCCAGATGGGGTAGTCGTCTATCTATTCCTCATCAATATATATGTTGGGGAAAACACCCTCATAGATTCCACTAGGTGTCATTATCCCTACCGACATGGGTAGGGTATCATATGAAATCACAAAACATACATGATATAATATATCTCACAACCACACTATAGGCATAAAATTTTCTTATAATCAACTGTATATAATGTATCTCACACTAATGGGTGCCACTGCTAAGAACTAGATATCTTATAAACACACCAAAATTTTAAATAGCCATAATAAATTACTTTATTTTCATTGAAAAGTTCAATTTATCTTAATTATATCATTATTCATTAATTAACAATTAGCATTATTCCAGATATATTTCATTAACCAAAAAATACTCCATTCCCTCTAGTAAGAATCTAACTGAGCCCATAGTTTATCAAAAAATCTCATTTTCATTATAGAAATAAGTAACCCCATTGGTTAAACATTTATTTATTTCCATTATTACCTTTGAAAATTTCCTGGTACTTTAGGAAAACATCTGAATCTTCCATCATGAATGATGTAACCATGTACATCCAGCTACCTAAATTGGTGGGGAAAGGAAAGTAGATAAACAAGCATACAAGACATTAATATTTTAAGAAGATTCAATAATAAAACATCCCATATCTCAGTATAACAACATGGGGTAAGCCCAACTTCAACCATTACATCGTCTTGGTGTCATCCCTGAAACCATCATGCATATCCCCATGCATCTCATTGTCACTGGCGTTGAATACTTCCACAACCTTAGGCCTCCTTGCCCATATCTCATTAGTGATCCCTGACTCAGACATCCTAGGCTCATATCACACAGTAGGCTCATATCCAGAGCACATCACAAGGAAGTAAGAAAAAAATCACAGTCAATAAAGAAATTCAACCCCTAAATAAGGTATTCATCCTTTGCACACAAATGGGATCTCATGAACCCCACCACAAGAAATAAAACCTTTATTAATAATTATCAACAAACTTTAACATGATTTACCAATTCCATTAACACATGTAATAATAACTTCAATTGAACATGCACACATGTATTAATTTGATTACCATCAAATTATAGGAAACACAGTATTCATAAACATGCCTCTTTATGTTCATTTCTTATTAATAAATTAATCATATTTATGTTATTTACCATTTTTGTTTGAACGTGATAAACTAAGAATACAAAACCAAGATAAAAAAAATATCTTACATGACATACTATATAGAAAATCAAGAGACAAACCATTATCAGGATGGAAACAAATAACTTAATATCACTATACATAAACCAATTCACTAATCTGGATTAATATTTATTTTGTTAATTAAATTTCCATCCAAGGGGATAAATTATGGTCAATTTATGATTACATGAAAATAAGATGATCAATAAATTACATAACTTAAAGGTATCAACATTCTTAACATGAGAACATACCAACATCGTGGATCTTGATCACCTCCCCTATAAGAAGATTGTATCCCTCCAATGATGTTCCACCACAACTACACCAACAAAAACAAAACTCCATTAGAATATAAAGAGAAACCCCCACCATAAACAAATAAAACACAAAAGGAATTAGACCAAATAACCATAAGAGAATATGTATAACGTACTATGGATTACCGTAGATTGATGATGGAATCCAGGATTTATCTTCTTCAAAGGGCTCCTAATCACCTTAAGTACATGTTTTTGTACACCATGATCTTTAGGAGAAATCATAGGGTTTGGGGAAAATCGAGGGGCAATTCACATAATAAAACACACTTCCCATCATAGATTTATGGTGTGAATCATTCCTTTATGCCATAAATGGTATTGTGTTTAATATCTTTCAAAAAACATGTATCCTCAAACTACACAACCTATATTTAACTTACATTGTAAATTCCTGGTTTATGATGTAAATTCCATGGTCTTGGCTACATAATATGTAAAAACCTATTAGTTTTTAAAACTCATCATTATGTTATAAATTCTACCTACTTCTATATTTTAGTAGAAAAATACCCATGAATCCCCACTAAACCTCCTCTGTGCATCATAGCCTTTGGAAACATGCAAAGGGCCATACTACCATGATTTAGGCCATTACATAAAATAATTCTCAAACAGTTCTCATCCTTGAAAATGCAAAACCAAACCTAGAAAGAGAAATTAAAAGGAAAGAGTTGTCTTAATAACCAGCCCATGAGATATCTCTCAAAAATATCTCTATTATAAGAGATAAACCACCCCACTAAAAGGAACAAAGTGCAAAGCCTCACAAAAACACAAAATATATCCTAAACACACCCCTAGGGGAGAAAAGTCTCAAACGAGAGCTGGGAATGATAAATAATAAGCATAAACCATCTCATAAATGAAAAAGGTTCAACACCCACAATGGACATTATAATTAGAAAAGATATACAAATATTAGAGTATTGAGCACTTCTTTATGACATAGGTTCCTAGGTACTCTATTCCATGCCACTATACCACCATAAGACACAAACTAAGGGAATAATATTCTTTTGAAACACATTCTCCTGGAAGTCTTGATCCCTACAAGATTCTCCTAAAAATAAACATCATGGTCAACATTCATCTTGTCCCAATAAATGACAGAGAGTCTTTATGAAGGTATTGGAGGAGTTGTGACATGTGAAAACATCACGTATCTAGCTAATATGTGGGGGAAGTTCAATGGGATATTACATGCCTCCAACGTGGTCCAACACCTCAAAAGGTTGAACAAATTGGGGAGAAATATTACTCCCATAACCAAACCTTCATTTCCCATGATGAGTTGTCACCTTTAGAAATACATGATATCTAACTTTGAACTCTATATGTCTCTTCATAATATCATCATAATATTTATAATGATCCTATACTGCATTCATCCTATCACGTATCACCTGAACCATCTCTTTCATGTTCTGTACTAGCTCCCACTTGAGAATCACTACCTCTATGAACCCAGTCTTTCAAAATAGAGAATGGAATGGTCAACTGTATAATGATTCAGATGGTTTCATACTAATAGTGGAGTGAAACCTATTATTTTAAGAGAACTAAAACAAAGGAATTTTCCTCATCCACGTATCTCCAAACTCTAGGATATATGAACACAACATGTATTCAAGATTCTGGATGGTTCACTCTAACTGATCATCCATCTGTGGATGAATAAAAATGCTAATGAATAACTATTATCTAGAAGCATACTGTTGAACTCTCTATAATTGGGAGGTAAAATGAGTGTCTTGATCATATATTACCATCCTCAGGACTCCGTGGAGTCTCACCACCTCCTTCAAATATTTTATAGACAAAACCTACATTGATAGGAACTCCCTAATCGCTATGAAGTGGGATGGATTTTTCAAATGATCCACTATCACTCATATTTTTAATCCCCCCCCCCCTGAGCTCAAGGTAGGCTGATAACAAAATCCGTCAACATTTCCCCCACTTCCACTGGGGAACATATAATGAATTAAGAAATCCATAAGGAACAGGATAATTGTCCTTCACTTTCCTAAGACCAAACATCAGACACAAACTCTGCAACTACACACTTCAAACTAGGATGCCAAAATTGAACTCTTGGAGATTGGTAAGTCTTTTCATGCTTGTATATACTATTAAGGGAGATCTATAGAAATCACGAAGAAACATATCACACATCGTTTAAGGGATGGAAATACTCCCCTAGAAAAATACATGGGTTTTCCCATTCTTTGACCAACCATCAAGGGAATCATCAAAGAATACTTGGTATCTCTAGACCTCCACCTTTGGATCCTCTAGTTGGGACTCCTCCACCTACTGCACCAAGGATGACTACAGTGTAATCTATAAAAGACAATCCCTACATCTAACCTCTTTATTATCCATATGCATCACTAAGAGCTCTTCTATCACTCTCCTAGAATATTCAGATTCATACAAGGCATCAATATGTGACTTATTGCATAGCACATCAGCTGAAACATTCCCTTTCCTGGTGTATATGAAATATCCAAGTTGTAGTGCTCTAATAATTCCATCCACCATCACTACTGTAAGTTCAGTTCACATTGGGAGAAAACTTACCTCAGTCACTTATGATCAATGAAAACAAAAAAAATCACTAATCAGGTAATGTAACCAAAATTTCATGGATAACACCAATACATCCAACTCAATATCATGGGTGGAATTGTTATTCTCATGGGGACATAATTACCAAGATCCATAAGAAATAAATAATCTATGACACATTAGAACACAACCTAAACTAAGACACGATTAATCATATAAAACCTTAAACTGAACTCTCTCTATTGAAAAACAAGGGGCTAGATAACTGACTAAATTCCACTTTATGTTATCAAAAGTTTCCTCACATTGTTCAGTACATAAGAACGCCCTATCCATCCTAGTCAAGGTTGTTAGAAGAGACTCAAACTAAGAGTAATTTACTACAAACCTACTATAATATCCTAATAGACTATGAAATCTCCACAGCTCTTCCACTATCTTAAGGGATTCTCCACAAACCACTACCTAAATATTCAAAGGATTTATAGCTTATCCCTATTAGTACACAAAATTACCCCCAAAATGAACTTCATAACCCCAAAACTCACCCTTTGAGAAATTCTAATTGTCATGTAGATGCTCTACATGATCTATATAAGACACAAAGTACCCATGGATTTCATCAATGAAAACAAAACAAACATTATCTAGAAACTCCCCAAACACTGATTTCATCAACTCCATGAACATTGAAAGATAATTATTCACACCAAACAGAATCACAATGAACTCATAATACCCATGAAGACATCAGGAAACATTATTTGGAACATCCTCATCCTTCACCCGCATCAGATGATATCCTAACCATAGATTGATCTTTGATAACCATCCTAATCCCTTCAACTGACCGAATAAATCATCAATATGTGAAAAATGATTTCATTTATTCAATGTATCATAATTCAAGCGATGATAATCTATATAAATATTAAAATCTTCATTATCCATCTTCATGAACAAAACTGGTATACCCCAAGGTGACACATTTGGCTGAACAAAACCCTATTGCAATAGATCAACATGATGTACATGCATCTCTCACAACTCTGAAGATGTCATCCTATATAGAGACATAAATATTTTAGACATTCTTAGTTCTAGATATATCTGAAACTACCTCTCCTTTCATGGGGTAATGTTACAAAAAAATCTAGAAAGACATAAAAGTTCTCTTACAAAACCTTGGGAAACACCAGACATGGAACCTCTAACAAACTTAACATCAGCTCATCCATCAAGGAAGATAAGGAAAAAACCTACCTCTAACCCATTTGAGGGTCTCTCTCACCCAAAAACATTTTTGGATCCCCATCATTATTTTTTAACACAACCTTTCTCCTGAAGATATCAAAAAATATACTACACTAAATACAACCAATACATGTCAAGGATGATACCATGTGATTATATTCATAAATATGGGAAGTATTCTAAGAGTGTTGTACACCAGATATAGATCACAATCTTTATATACTTTATAAAATTTAGATTGACATCCAACTGGTGTAGTCAACACCAAGGGAATTAGAAGACTATCCACCTCAAGTCCCAAAGAATGGACTCGAGTAGGTGATGTAAATGAGTGTGTAGCTTCTAAATAAGAAAAATAATGCACCCTAGAAAAAAATAAAAGTGTACCTTGTATGACATCTGGATCACTCATTGTTGGAAACTCTTGAGCATGCAACTATCCAAAACCTACTCCACAACCTCTCTGACCCTGATGATGACCACCTCTATGAATATTCACTACTCTCATAGGATGAGGAACATCTCAGGAATATCCTCTACCAACCATGTCTCCCATTTACTGATTCCAAGTTGGAATACCATGCTATTGTTGCCTTAGTTAAAATTTCCTCAATAGAGGAACTTGAAGTGGAACACCCAGAAAATTCCAACTACTCTCAAATTTCAGGCACTCTTTCCACTGAAAACATCAAAATCCACACAAAAAACACATGAATGATCCATTATAAATGGTTTGAGATCCTCTGCCCCTGATAAATGAGATGATTAGGGCTAATACCTACACTCAACTGACCAAAATATATTCTACCTATGAAACTGAGAATCTTGGACCAAAAATATTCTTTATAAGTAATCCTAATAACTCCCCTCCCATGATGATCTAGTTATGGAAAACTCCCTCCCAATGAAATATTCTATTTATAGCACCTTAAGATATGTAAATAACATTTATAGGGTGAATTAGTTATAGATATATAGACACAAATCCCCCTCAAAATTCCTCTCCCTGGACTATTCATCTTGAAACTGGTCTAAATCACATTAGATAATGGTCTTAAAAGAGATCCTAAATTCCTGCACATAGGAAATCACATATCAAAGGGTAAGCAACTCATAGAGATTGAACCCCTTCATGGTAGAATAAAGAAACTATACTCGGAATAGGTACCTGAACTTCTCCCACAAGACCATTTACTCATTGTAATCCCTAAGAAACAAGAATCATCACTGTTTTTCTTCCCCATGTAGCATCGTCATAGAAAATGAAATCCAATGCTCCTTCTGTGAACATATTGAAATAAAATCTATATCCACCTCCTCTAACTTGTCTTCTTTAACAGAGTCTAAAATAGTTCCTCCATAGTTCTTAAAAATATGGAACTAAAACTCTTATAGTGTCCTCGTATAATTTTTCCCATCATCAAACTCCACTCTACAACGATCAACTGGAACATCTTATTGAACATTTTCTATATGAACATGATTAAGACATCACCCTAGATCCATGACTGTAAGAAGAAAAAATGGATATACTCCTAAACCAAGAATATGGAATACTTAACATTAATTAAAAAAGTTATTTTATTTTATTCTTTAAGGTTGAACATATCACAAGGTTTACCCATTTCAAGCACTAGATTAAAGAATAATGATGCATGATCCTTTCCTAGGTATCTACCCCACAACCAGTATCACTTTATTTAATAAGATTATTAAACTTAAAATTATATGAATCAGATCATAGGGGTCCCTAAATACTCATGAATTAGCTGATCTCCTATGTTTACATTACTTACTAAACTTAGACAACACTATTTCTCTACTAACTCATGCAGTATCACCTATTCCTAACTCCAAACTCCATCTCATCCCTCAACCCAAACCTCCGATACCACTAAATCATGACCCCTCCCACCAAAGAGTACCCTTACTAGGATGAAAATGAGAGAAGGGATATGGTGACTACCTGAGTCCCACATCTATTAGGCCTTGGGTTTTTTACTAGCACCGATGGTATATCATACATAGAAATGATATGTATTACCCTCTAAGATAACCATTTAAATTATATAGAGATAATATAAACACACCAATAAAGGCCTACTCATAAAGATAAAATAAATTTCAAGGGAATATATATAATTTCATAATGTACTAAAGAAAATGAAAAGGGAAACTATAAGTACCAAAAAGGAAATCTCTGCAATAACCACAAATGCCAAAAAAAACCCAAAAAACCACTATCTAGTAATATCCAAAACGATCTCAAACCTTATCCTAATGACATGAAAATAGTTTATATATACATGGGTTAGCATAAAAGTATACTCAAAAGGATCCTCCCTGGGGCGTCTCATGGAAAATATAAATAAATATTTCTGAAGTATAGTGAATTGTGAAACTAACTGATCACCAAAATAGGTATACTATGTCCCCATCCTCATCATGTATATCTCTCACCAAGTATCACATTCAAGAGATTATATATTATAGTAACGAAATATCAATGGTACCCCTCTTCCTCTTACCCAATAGTTTTTCACTCTTTCCCAACTTCACACATCTTGTTCCATCTCTCTCCAAAGTAAGAAATCCTAAAAAAACTTGTATAGGTATCATAACATGCACTTTATGCATCACATCAAAAAATAATCCCATATAAAATCACTATTTATAGAAACCAATTAGTTTTTGGGATCCAACACAACTTTTATGACTTGTATAATACATCATGTATTATACCTCAAGCCATCACATTCTATACACCAAGAAAGGTACCTAAAGCCATCAAAGCCTATACACATCATACCTATAATAATTCTTTGAATATTATATCTGGAGATACATGTGTATGAAATAAATAAAATCCATTACATCCCTATATACACATATATGGGGAAACTAACCTCCATTACTACCATCACAAAGTACTACCAATAGAAGAGAGTGGGTCTATAATGGTAGTCATCCATCTATTCCTCATCAACCTTGATGTTTGGGAAACCAACCTCCTCGAGTCCACTGAGTTCCATTCTCCCAACCGATATGGGTGGGGTCGTATATGAAATAAAAAATTCATAGGATATAATATATCTCACAACAAAAAAATGGGAATAATGTAGTCTTAGTCTCATGTGTAACTAAGATCTCTTGGACTCTTACATACCACTTCTAAGAACTATATATCCAATAAGCACACAAGAAATTTAAATATCCATATTAAATTAATTTTATTTAATTGAACAATTAACTTTATATTAATTAATTAATTATCCATTAATTAAATATCAGTATTATTCTAGATACATTTCATTAATAAAAAAATGGATTCCATTCCCTCCAGTCATAATCCAGCCGAGTCTGAGGTTTCTCAAAACATATCATTTTCATTCCAGCATCAACTAACCCCATGGGTTAAAAATTTATTTATTTTCATTTTTACCATTCAATAATACTATGTACTATTGGAAAACATACTAATCTACCATCCAGAGTGATGAAACCAAGAACATCCAACTACATCAAGCTGTGGGGAAAGGAAAGTAGATAAACAAGCATCCTGGCCATTTGGCATTTAAGCATATTAAAAATGAAAACATCCATTCTCCTAGAATAACTATAATGGGTAGGCCCATATTCAACTTATTCCATCATCCAGGTGCCATTGTTTACACCATCATGTATATCCGCATTCATCTCATCATCACATGCATCAACTTCTAAAAAAACATCTAGCCACCCTACCCATATGTTATTATCCATTATCTACTCATCTATCCCAGGATCATATCACATAGTATACTCACATACAAATTACATCAAAAGGAAGCAAGGAAACAAGAATTTTCAGTAGGGAAATCTGGTCCCTAAACAAGGCATTCAACCTTCGCATACAAATGGGATCTCACGGCCCCCAATACAAGGCATCCATACTTTATTAACAATTATCAACAAACATTAACATGCTTTACAGGTTTCATTAACACAAGAAATACTAACATAAATTAAACATGCACACTTGTATCAATTTGATTACCATCAAATTATAGGAAACACCATATTCATAAACATGAATCTTTATGTTCTTTACCCATTAACCAAATTAAATGGATTTATGTTTATTACTATTTTCAAGAAAACATGCTAAAATAATAATAGAAAACCAAGATAACAAGAATATCATAGATAGTAAATTTCCTAGAAAATCAAGATACAAACCATTATCACGGTGGAAAGAAACAACATGTGATCACTATGCATAAACCAATTCATTAATCTGGTTCAATCTTTATTAGGTTAATCTAATTTCAATCCAAGGGGATAAACCATGGTCAATTTTTTCATTGCACAGAAATAAAAGAGAAAATTAATCCCCTACCTCAAAGGATTCAAAGTCCTTGTATCACCACGAATCGAAGATGAAATCTAGGAATTGATCCCCTTTGAAGGGATCCCAATAACCTGAAGAAAATGCATCTAGATTCCAGGAGATTTAGGAGAAATCATTGGTTTTGGAGTGAAACTAAGGGGTGATGCAGATTATAAAATGCATTGCCCAACATAAATTTAAAACATAAATCATCAATTTACACCATAAATGGTCCTCTATTTAACATCCTCTGAAAAACATGTCACCTCAAATTGGACATCTTGTATTTAATTTAAGTCATTTATTTTAGTTTTACAACATAAATTCCATGAGCTCATTCACACAAGTCTTAAAACCATTTTAGGCTATAAAACTCACTTGAGTTGTAAAACTTATCATTACACCATAAATCCTCCCTACTTCCATATTTTAGTAAGAAAACACCTATGTATTCCCCACTAAGCCTCCTTTGAGCACCATTATCTTTAAAAACATTAAAAGTGTTGGACTAAACATATCTTGGACCTTAAAAACTAGTTGATTATAGAAATATCATATTTTCTTACATAGATATTACATCATTTTAGATGAATATTCAATAAATTAAAAAAATATTGATTACTGTAATAATTTTACGTCTTTGGAGACTAGGTACAAAATCACCTAATTTAGTGTAATATTTTCAATATCTCCCATAAATATAATATCCTTGAGTACTCTTAAAAAACACACCCTACTTAAAATCATTATTTATAACCTAGGGAAAGGAAACATAAGGAAGGTTGAGCTCAAATGCTCAGTATAGGTAAATAAGGTAGATTTATAAGAATAACATGAATATAAGGGTATGATAACATGATCATAACATCTCAAAAAAATACCCTATATATCAAAGATCAGAATATTGTGTTATGACATAAAGATTAGCAGTTCATAAGACATGAATCATAAGTAAATAAAATAATATGAGCCAGGAGAGTCTGACATTAGCATAAGACATGGAATTATGGAATATAAATAAGCCTGTAAATTCATTTCCATAGTAGTAAAGGATCACTACAGAGGATATCATAGTGGAATGGGTTCACTCCCTAAACCATCATTGCAGCGAAGGTTCACTCTAAAGACTATCATAGTGGATAAAATTATTTACTAAACATGTTTTACTCCCTGATCCAGTTCTGCATGTCTCGTGAAATATAAATATTTTCCCAATTCATTATAGAGAGATATAGGTCCCAATAATTACACAATTAAAATCACATTTATGTGTTCCATAATATCATAAAACATTCAACATGTCATAAAACATTAAATAAAATGGGTTTTATAAATATTTCATCATATTATAACCTGTATAAAAGAGATAGGTTTCATAATAATTTCATTATTTCATCATAGAATAACCTAGGAAAAATTAAGCGTGTTTCGTAAGAATTTTATCATTGTATAACCCTTGTAAGAGAAATAGGTTTCATTAACATATTTTCATCATAAAACATTCATAGAAATAAGAATAATGGTATCTTTGGTTCACATCCCCAGTAAAGCACAAATTATATCAAAGGATGTCATCTTATATAGAGAATAATTTTTAAAGACAAATCACTTAGAACATTTCTTGAGGAAAATAAATTTTATTTGAATTTTTTTATAAATCCTTTTATTTGAAATAACTCTAAAAACTTATAAAGTAATATTTAAAAATAATTTACAACATATTTTGATGAAAATATCCTTTTCGATTAAATAATACTTTTTATAACATAAAACACTTTGAAAATCCTTTTATATTAAAATAACCTGGAAAAATTATAAAGTATTATTCAAATAAAATAATTTTCATGAAGGTGAGAAATTATATTCATGTCGTACACATTAAAATAGATATTTTTCAAATTTTTTAAAATCCAAAAATAATTGTTTGGAAAATTACATGAATATTCCTTTCAAAACATTTAATAAAAATTCAAACATGGGTAAGATTTTGTTTAAAAAATCATTTTAATAATTCTATTTTTTTTTGAATTTTTTAGAAAACATGGTTTTGGAAGAAAAATGAGTTTTCAGTCGAAGAGAAAATAATGTTGTTTTTTATTATAAATTTTATTTTGAAATATTGAATACATAAAGAGTTGAAAATGAAGGAAAATAAGTATTATCAAGAAATAAAAATATTATAAGAAAATAAATGAGCTATCATCATAATTGGATCATAATATTTCTTCATTGGAAGCATAATCCTGAGAAATCCTAATAAATGATGAGATTGTAATATACAACCCTTACCCATTTGGTAACTTTATATCATAATCCCCATGAAATAATAAAATTAAATTAAACTTATAATATCATGTTATTTCATGTTAAAGGGGTAGTATATACACCTCATAAATAAGATAGGTGCAAAACATAACATATACCTCAAAGAAGGAAAATTATGAAAAAAATCACTTACCGCTTGAGTATCTTTGGAACCATAAACCCCATGAAATAGAGATCCTAAAATTAATATATAAATACACATAATTTTCATTATTAGTAATATAAAATACATTAAAGAGAATTATATACACCACATATAATAAATAAGTGGTTAATATGGCATATATCTCACAGATGTAAAAATTGGGATGGAAATCCCTTATTTCTTTTGTAATCTTTTGAATCGTTAGCTTCAATAAAGAATAAAATAACATGAAACACTTAATATCATGAAAATCAGTTGATTCATGATATAAAATGTCAAAGGTTCTGTATATAAATTGCACAAAATAAATGAGTGGTGAATTTTCATATGTCTCTCAGAAATAAAAGAGGATAGAAATACCTTACCTTAAGTCTTGAATCCTTTCATACAAGTTTGAAAATATTTTATAATAAATATAAGTTATAATAAATATATTAAATAACAATTTTAATATATATAATACCATATATGATATAATTCTACCTTGTATTCCCTATTTATTAATAGTTCCTTGTTAAAGTCACGTTTTGAACAATAACTGCTTTTTTTCATATATGTTTTGATTTATTATTTTTATCCCTATTACTTTGAACATGGTTCTATAATATCAAAAATAATAATAAGGAAATTATTATCATATTTATAAATAAATTATACTTTTAATACCAATCATGAAACAGGGTTTTGAAAAATTAAGTACATTATGATCATGGAGATGGTAGGGCTTATGTATGCATAAGTAATGTTTCTATTTTACAATGATTATTATGGAAATTTGTTAAGTAATATTTTATATTTAAATAGTGATAATAATATTAAATATAACACTTTATTCCATTAAATATACTTATAAATATCATCTATGTGGTGTTGTGATGAAAAGAGGGAGTTATATCGCTTCATGAAGGTGGTAGTCCACACATACACGAATGACATTATCGTATTTCAATGAGTGAAAAGGTATAAAATAAAATTATAAATTTTATTTTAATAATGATAAATATTTAATTAATATCATAATTATTTCATGTATATCACATATATTCATTAAATTTATCCTTATTATCTACCATTTAAAGTGTTAGTGAAAAATGAATCACATCTCTTCATGAGGCGGTAGTGCGTTGTGCACACAAGTGATGTAATCATACCCCCCTACAAAATAAAATGAAAATTTTTTATATGTTATAGTGACTAAGGAGTTATAATTATGTTATAAATATAATATATATACTTTATATCTATCACCATATCCAACTGTGAGGTGTGGTAATGTAAAAATGAATGACATCAGCTCGCGCGGTGGTAGTCCACAATACACACGAATGATGATTTTGTAACCCATTTGATTGAATTGGGGATGGTTTTATGTAATGATATTAACATAAAAATATCTTAATATTTAATATACTTATGTTATTATATCATCATGGTTTAATAATAATTGAAGTAGGTGGAGGAATAAATAAAATATGGACATTGAAGAACGTTACCTCTTTTTAATGTAACCTCATTAGGTTTACATAAAAATCCTTCCAAGGTTGTATTTTTGAAAAAGTAAGGATTATAGGATGAGAGGATGTAATTTTGGAATTTATTTTTTATAGTAATATTATTAAATAATAGGATTTGAATTTATAAATAAGAGAGGAGAAAGGGTGGCCTTTTATAAGTGAGGAGAGTGACACACTTGTAATTTCTTGAAAATTAAAGTGTACCCACATTTTTCTCATTAAAAAGGATAAAAAATAGAGTATCATAGATAATTATAAATTATAGGGTTTAAATATTTCCTTAAAACATATTTTAGACATGTTTTTATTTCATTTTAACCCATATATTTTTATTTTACACCCCCTCGTAAACCCATTTTTACCTTAACCGTAGTAAATAATTTTATTCTTGTTACTTTTAATTATAGTGAAATTTTAATTTCAAATTATTTTATAATAAAAATTATTATGAATAAAAATATGCAATCAATTTCTCCAAATCCCATTCACAGAAGTGGAAATTTTTTATTTAAAATTAATATTGCAGTTGTGATAAGAAAGTAGATTTTCAAAGAGAAAATGTTCAAAATTTTACAAGGTTTTTATATCAAAATTCAATATAAAAATGATTTCAATGACATAAATTATATTAATAAGTATATAATTGAAAAAAATTTAATTTAAAAACAATTTATAATATAATTTAACAATATAAATAATTTAAACAAAAAGAAATTTTTCAATTAAAATTCATTATTTTTCACTATTCATCAAAAAATAAATCTTTTCAGAAAATTATAAAAAATAAAATCTAAGATAAATTTTCAATGAAAAGTTGAAAAATGAAATTTATTTTTAAAATAAATTTTATAAAATTGACAAAAATTATTTTTAAAGTATGTGTCCAAAAAAAGAAACAAAATTATTTTTTAGATAAATATAGTTTTTAAGTGTAAAATTAGATTTACTCATTTTTCTTGTCTAGAAAACACATAATATGATTGTAAAATAGTTTATTGGATATATAATATATATATATTTACTAAAATAATTCACCATAATTGGTTTTTTAAATTTATTTATGTAAAAATTGTCCATCTTGATACAAATAGTTTTTCAGAAAAAGATTTCCTTTGTTTTCAAATATATTTTTTTAATTAATTGGTATCAAAAGAATTAATTTTCTAAAAAAATTTAAACCATATTGTAACATATTGTATTTTTTTAATTAATGTTTAATATTATATGCATTTATTTTGAGACCAGGTACTAAGATGGTGTGTGATTTTGAGGCCCGGAGTGCCCAGAACAAATGTTTGAAAAATATTAAAATATTGATAGCATGTTCACATAGTTTTCCTAAAAATGTAAAATAACTCCTAAATGGGTGACCAGATCAAAAATCTAAGGGTAAAATTGTGTAACGACCTGACTCTTTGGAAAAGGTACAGATCATTAGTTTTTATTTCGAACCTTTCCTTTAAGCTTTTTTAATGTGTGTGATGTTCTAAGGAAGGTCCGGGGAGTGTCCGGGGTTTGTTCAGAGCCCAGGAGGTTGAGAAATGGACTTTCAGATAGGGGTGCAAGGCCTGCGCACGGCTTGCGCATAGTTTGGGTAAACCGTGCAACCTTTGGTCTAGAAGCAGGGAGGTGTGCACGGTTTGCGGACGGTTTGGGTAAACCGTGCTCCTATCCCGTGCGACCCTTTTTCTAAGGGCAGAGGGTTACACAAGGTTTGCGCACGGTTTGGTAAACTGTGCGCCTAAACCATGTGACCCAGTTCTGGGTGGAAATTACCCTTTTTCCCATAAATCTATTTTAAGGATTAAGCCTTATCTCTTCCTCCTTCTAGCGGACAGAACACAAGGGAGCCTCCTTTGAGCTCCAAAACCCTCTCCTCTCTCTTTTCCTTGCCGTTTCTTCATCCGGTGTCTGAATCTCGATCCTTCGGAGGTGTTGGATCACCCTCAATAAGGATAAACACACCTAAGCTTCTTTCATTGGAAAATCTTGCCTTCTGTCTTGTTATTTTGATGCAGGCTCATATGCCATATTTTAAGGGCATTGGACTAGAACTCAGATCTCTCCTAACCTGTTGCAAATCTGAGGTCAATATCAAGTGAGCCCACGTCTATAGCCCTAAGGTAGGTAGTCACGTGGTTTTCATTTTGGGTTTTCATATTTTTGGGTTTATACCATCGTGTTGAGGTTTTCCTTTCGCCAAAACTCTTATTATTATTGTATGCTTACTGTCTAAATGACCCTTGTGATAAGAGGGTATGGGAAATACCCTAATTTGGGTGTTTGGGTACCGTATGACCCCATTATGGACACCCATAGGTGTTATACCTTGAGTTTTAGCCCTTTTTCACCTTTGGACCTTATGGATATGTCTTGAAAGCCATTTTACATATGAGGAAAATGGGATGGTTTGGTTAGGGCTTAGCTAGGATGAGTTAGCCTAAACCCCTTTTATTATTTTAAATGCATGTTTGCTTGAAATGTGATTATGTGATATTGTGAGATGGAAATGCCAGGTTTTATTGTTATGAATTTTATAAGAATTGTATGCCTTATAAACTATGCTAATTAAATGATTAATCTTCAGCCCAGGGGTGGACTGTGAGAGCTCCCCTATGATACAGCTTCGGGCCGGGGATAGACCGTGAGATCTTCCCCAAGGTTGGGCCAGGGGTAGGATCGAGAGCGCTGCCCCTGGGTTAAGGACGTCCGTGAGTTCTGTTGGATCTGAATCTACGGATTATACACAAGAGGGGGGGTGAATTGTGTCTTTTTCAAATTATTACAATCTCTTCAATTTAGACAAATTCTGTTCACTATGCTTTTGCACGATTAAATATGCAGCGGAAAAAGTAAAAGCATGAACACACGGATGTATAGTGGTTCGGGGAACAGAAGGCCCCTAGTCCACTCCACCAACGCTCAAATCCATGAGCTTGGCGATTTTCACTATCTGGTCCTCGTTTCCACAGACCTGTCCACAACTGAGTACAGGCAGTTGACACCTTTACAAGATTCAGGCACACACAGCCTTCCTGGTTCAAACACGAACCCACACAGCTTAGAACGAGAAGCTGATCACTCAAAAAAAAAGGTTTCGATAAAGAAACACTTCTCCAGTTGTTCTTCACAATTGCAACAGAATGCAATTGACAGTAGATAGATCGTCGTCTTCAGAAAATAAAGATCCGTAATCAAAACAGTTCTGAGTCGATCCAGTTGCAATAGATATTACCAGAAACTTCACAACTTCAGCAGCAGTAGATTCACAACAGGTAGTCGATGTAGAACACGTGAATCTGCTATCAAAATCTTCCTTCGGTAAAAAGGATTTTACACTTCTTCTCGATCACCAGAAAAGAACGCTTTCACACAGTCTCTGTTTTCTTGCTCGTCAAAAGATTAATAACACTTTATTTCACACACTTTCCCGTGTATATATATATCTCCGAAGTTTCCAAGATAGAACATATATTCAAATCTGAGAAAATCTTCCGCATAAATAGATCCATGAAAATCTCCTTTAGATTCGCGATATTAAATGAAATAACAAAGCCGTTGTAACTCCCCTGAAGAATCGGCATAAAAGGCTCCGTTTAAATCAAACATTAATCCGTTGTAAATCGTCTTTGATTCAGTCAAAGTCGTATTTAAGAATCAGCTCGAAATCCGCCTAATAATCCGCTTGATTGACTAATTCAAAAGGAAATATCGTCTGTCAAAAATATCCCGACGCCAAACGTAGGGTTGATGACGTGGCTCCAAACGTAGGGTTCACAAACGTAAGGTTCAGAACGTAAGGTTCAGAACGTACATACTTTCTCTTCAGCATTCAAACGTAGGGTTGATCATCCATACTTTGTCTTGCTTCAACTCTCCAAAGAACGTACGGTTGATTATAAAAGTAAGGTTGATGATCCATACTTTTGAGAAACAAACTCAACACTGAAAACTAACGTACGGTTTCTCTTCCATACTTTTCAACAACGAAAACGTAAGGTTCCTTCCAAACGTAATGTTCTTCTTCCATACTTTTCAACAACGTAAGGTTCATTAACCATACGTTTCAAAATAACATAAAAAGTAAACTTTTCATCCATACCTTACGTTCATCAACGTAGGGTATGAACAGTGATTCCAGTACGCGCTAAAATTGATCTCGCGCTACAGTGATTCCAGAACGCGCTAAAATTGATCTCGCGCTACAGTGATTCCAGAATACGCTAAAATTGATCTCGGAATAAATGAAGTATAAAATCTCGTTATATAAAATAAATTCCTGCAAAATACTCAACGAAATAATTAGTAAATAATTAAGGGTATTTGTGAGCATCAAAATCATCATAAAGAGACAGAGTATTATTTAAAATAATCTCCCCCTTTAAAAAACATTATTTTGATTTGTTTAAAAACAATACATTGCTCAACAATCTCCCCCTTTTTGATGATCACAAAACCCATAAAATAATAGAACTAATTTAATTGCAATCTTGATTGAAAAAAAAAGTTTTATAAAATTTTAGAATTTTGAAAGGATTAAAACAATATTTAACTATAAAATTTCTCCCCCATAACTCCCTCATAAAAATAAATTTTCAAATAGATAAAAGATAAATGTCGTATATATCCAAATGCTCCTATATATCCAAATTTCTTCATAGGAAACGAATGAATTTAAATGTTGTGTTTATCCAAATTCTCCCCCTTTTTGTGATATCAAAAAGAATGAAAAATTACGGATTTGAACACATTCAATATTGCACTGAACTATAAGTAAATGCTATAATTAACTGGGTATGAATAAGTGAATTTCGTATACTGGCTAACTTAATCATAAATCAATAAATAATAAAACAAAAAAGATAAGAAAAGAATTTTTATTCACAAGCTACGACAGTGATATACAGAGGAATCAAGGTTTAGGGATAAGACAGGGAAAAAGGTGTCTATCTCCTTTGAATTGCGATCTTGATCTCTGTAAACTGTTCTCGAAGCCTCTTCATCATCCCATCTCCTAGCTTGATGATAAGATCCCTATTCTCTTGAGTCATATGAATATCTTCAATCAAATTAACTCTGAAAAACTCATGCATTCTTTCTTCTTTTTCAACAAAAAGAGCCAGCTTTTCTGATAACTGATTCAAAAGAATCCTAATCGGTTGCTCTCCAGATGTCAACTGATCTACCAAAAATTTCTGATTATCTAGCAAAACTGACAAAGGGGCACTATTACACTGAAGATCGTGTAATCTGTCACTCATATTGCTCAGTGCTCCAGTAATTGCTTGAAATCTTCGAATCAAATCAGTTGAAGAACCTGATCCACTCACAGCACTATTTGCAACAGATTCAAATTTATTCTCCATGTAAATTTTCATCTCAGACAAATCATCTTTCGTTACCATCTCTGATTTCAACTGATCAACAGCATGCAACATATCAGTTTTAAACAAATCTACTTCCTGTCTTGAAACAGTACATTCTTTCAGCTTCTGAAACTTCAACTGCTCTAAGTTCAGAGAATTTCTGAGACTATCATTCTCAGATTCCAACTGAGAGATACGCTTGTACAACTCAACAACTTTTTCTTTTCTCAAATCAGGGGCACCCTGTGCTCTATTCTCATGTTCAGAAATAGGTTGATGAGGCAAGGCAAGTGGTAAAGAATCTGCATCTGATTGTTCTTTGTCCTTGTCCTGACAAGGTTGATCCACTGAACTAGCTTTTGAAGCCTGAAATTCTTCCACTGAAAATTCTTCCTGAAGTACTTCTGTATTAGCTTCAGAAGTATGTTCATCACGAACAGTAGTCTCTCTGACTTCTACTGAATGATCAAGAACAATATCTTCATGAACTTCTTGAGGTCGGGCCACTTCTTCACCAGGCACTGCCTCCATAAGTTGTTCTTGTGGAATTGCTTCTTCAACAGCCACAGCAGCAGTTTGAGGTTCTAGCTGAATTTCCGGTTGAGCTACTGGTTCCTCTATCGGTGCAGTCCTCTCCACAACAGCTTCTCTCACAAATGAATAAGAAATTACAGGTTCAGAAGATTTCAAGACAGGAGAGATAAATTCTTCATCAATTGACCTCTTCCTTCTAGATTGAAGTCCTTCCTGACTTCTCTCTTCCTCAACTTCCTCCATCTCAAAGCGAATTCTCCTTGCCACTGTACTAATCCTTGATTCTGCTTGTCCCTCTTTGGACTTAGCCGGTTGAGCCTGAGCACTCTCCGAGTCTTCCTCAGCTCCAACAGGTAAGAGTTTTCCTTTAATTGTGCTCCAGAAATATCCCACTTTCCTCAAAGTTCCAGCATTAAAAACATTACTGTGGTGACATTTCACCCCAGCACTTACCAATCTGATCATTCCTCTTTTAAATAAAAACAAAGAAATGAACCTTCCATATGGGAAAAAGGTCATTCTTGCTTCACTCTGACAGCAGTATCTCAGATATCTTATCATAAATCGAGGAAAATTAAACTTAATATCACTCATCAAAAGATACATTATATACATGTCAGGGTACAGAATTTTCTCCATCTCAGCCATCCTTGGTGCTAAACCAGTCTGAACAAACTTTACTAAGATTTTCTGATCAGGCTCCAAATATTTAATAAACATCTTCTTTATCACTTTGGTTCCAAACAGAAAAGACATAATGTCTTCAGACTTATGTACAGAATCTCCAATATTCCGTAAATCGAAATGAAAAACTCCTTCATGAGGGCAGTTGAGAATTTGACTTATCTCTACAGATGATATGGAAAAGTCCTTATCCTCTATTTGAGCCAACAAACTGTCCTCCGTATCTCCAAGGCTAAACTGAACAGTTCTAAAGAAATGTCTCATTTCTGCCTCATAAAGAAACTCAGAATTTTCACTATTAAAAGCTTGCTCAAGGCTTTGAAACGATAGCGCTTGCTTCAACAGTAAATTAGTTTCAAACAGCCATTCTAAATCGATGACTTTACCTTGCAGTATTTTCCGACCAACTACTTTAGATTTCTTTGCAGCACTGCTCTCGGCTTCATCTGGACGCTTAGTCTTTGCCATTTCAACAAAGATTTCTGAAGGTTCGTAAGTTTAGGGTTTGAAGATTCAGAAAAGGGTTTTGGAGCAGATGTGCGGTTTTAGGTTTTCGAAAGGGTTTCCGAAAAAGGTGAAAACAATTTAGAAGGTGAAACGGTTCTGACAGCCTTGATTCCCGTGTAATCACTAATCATTACTTTTATTTAAAACAAAATAAAATTACTTATAGCGGGAAACAAAAAATTAAACAGAATTCGAAAACAGAATAAGAAAAAGAGAGGAAAAAAAAAACTATTTAAAATTAAATAAACCTAACTCCCCCTTAATAAATTCAAACCTTGCCGTGGGAAGTGGTTTAGTAAAAATATCTGCTAATTGATTTTCTGTATTTACGAATTCTAAAAATATATCCTTTTTTAACACATGATCTCTTAAAAAGTGATGTCTTATATCAATGTGCTTAGTTCTAGAATGACTAATAGGATTTTTTGAAATATTAATTGCACTAGTATTATCACATAAAATAGGCGTATTATTGAAATTTAATCCAAAGTCCATAAGAGTGTTTTTCATCCACAACACCTGTGCACAACAACTACCTACAGACACATATTCTGCCTCGGCTGTTGACAGGGCAACTGAGTGTTGTTTCTTACTAGACCATGATACTAAAGACTTTCCTAAAAAGTGACATGTTCCTGAAGTACTCTTCCTATCTAATCTACAGCTTCCAAAGTCTGCATCTGAATATGAAATTAAATTAAAATCAGAGGTTTTTGGATAAAGCAGAGATTGATAAATAGTACCTTTTAAATATCTAAAAATTCGTTTAACAGTAGTTAAATGGGATTCTTTGGGATTTGATTGAAATCGAGCACAAAGACATACTGAATACATTATATCTGGTCTACTAGCAGTAAGATATAACAAACTACCAATCATACCTCTATATAACTTGTTGTCCACTGATTTTCCAGTTTCATCTAAATCAAGTTTTATATTAGTACACATAGGAGTTGTAAATGTCTTGCTGTTTTCAAGTCCAAATTTCTTAAGTAAATCAGTAATGTATTTGCATTGATTTAAAACATTTCCAAAATCTTTTTGAAATATTTGAAGACCCAAAAAGAAATTTAATTCTCCCATCATACTCATTTCAAATTCTTTTTGCATTAATTCTGAAAATTCATGACAAAGAATTTTATTGGTCGATCCAAAAATTACATCATCAACATAAATTTGAACCAACAAAACATTATTTTTCACAGTTTTCTTAAAGAGTGTTGGATCTGCTAGTCCAACAGTAAAATCATTTTTCAAAAGAAAAGAACTTAGTCTTTCATACCAAGCTCTTGGTGCTTGTTTAAGGCCATAAAGAGCTTTAGTAAGTTTGAAAACAGAATCTGGTTTTTGAGAATTTTCAAAACCAGGAGGTTGCTCAACATAAACTTCCTCCATTAAATAACCATTTAAAAAGGCAGATTTAACATCCATCTGAAATAATTTAAAATTCATATAAGATGCATAGGCTAAAAGGATTCTAATGGCTTCTAACCTGGCTACAGGTGCAAAGGTCTCATCATAATCTATTCCTTCTTCTTGATTATATCCTTTAGCTACTAATCTTGCTTTATTTCTAGTTATTATCCCTTGATCATCCTGTTTATTCCTAAAGACCCATTTAGTTCCTATTACTGGATAATCATGTGGTCTTTCAACTAATTCCCAAACCTTATTTCTCTTGAACTGGTTCAATTCATCTTGCATTGCTATTACCCAGCTCTCATCATCTAAGGCTTCTTCTATGGTCTTAGGTTCTTGTTGGGATAGGAAAGCAGAGAATTCAACTATGTTTCCAAAGTTTCTTCTAGTTTGAATACCAGTCTCTAAGTCACCTATCACATATTCTAAAGGGTGATTTTTTGAGGTTCTAGACTGTCTAGGCATTACATTCAAAGGCTCTTCAGTATCATGTTCTTCTGAACTGGACTGAATTTCTTTTATATCATTTTCAAAATCATTCTTTAAATTCTCAGGTCTCATGTTTTCATTAGAATCAGGTTCATCTATTTGTTCTATCCTTTTCTCAAAAGGATCAGATTCATCAAATTTCACATGAACTGATTCTTCAACAATCCTTGACTTTTTATTATAGACTCTATAAGCTTTGGAGGTTGCAGAATATCCTAAGAAAATACCTTTATCAGATTTTGGATCAAATTTACCAAGATTATCTTTGGTATTCAAGATGTAAACCTTGCATCCAAAAACTTTAAAGTAATTTACTTTAGGTTTTCTGTTATTCCATAGTTCATAGGGTGTCTTTTTCAAAATAGGTCTTATTAAAATTCTATTCATTATATAACAAGCTGTATAAACAGCTTCTGCCCAGAAATATATAGGTAGGCTATATTCATTTAACATAGTTCTAGCCATTTCTTGAATAGTTCTATTTCTTCTTTCTACAATCCCATTTTGTTGAGGTGTTCTTGGAGCAGAGAAGGTGTGTTTAATACCCATGTTTGAGCAAAAGGAACTAAATTCCTGGTTCTCAAATTCTCCACCATGATCACTTCTCAATGAGATTATATTAAAACCTTTTTCATTTTGAATAGATTTACAAAAACCTTCAAATAAACTAAAAGCTTCACTTTTAAATTTCAAAAAGAAAATCCAAGTAAATCTAGAATAATCATCAACTAATACATAAACATATAATTTACCAGCTAAACTTGCTACTCTTGAAGGTCCAAACAAATCCATATGGATAAGTTCTAGAGGTTTAGTTGTAGCAACTTTATTAACAGATTTGAATGATGATTTGTGTTGCTTGCCAAGCTGACATGCATCACAGAATCTGTCATTTTCAAATTTGAGACTAGGAAAATCAGAAACTAAATGTTTCTTAGATAATTTATGTAAAGCATATATATTGCAATGACCAAGTCTTCTATGCCAGATCCAGGATTCACTTATATTAGCAGTTAAGCAATTTACTTGTTGTTTACACAAGGAATACAAATCCAAAGTATAAACATTATCAGTTCTGGGTGCTCTAAACTTAAACAGTTTATCTTTAGAAACAGTACAACTATTGTTAGTAAAATCAACAGTGTATCCATCATCACAGAGTTGAGAGATACTTATCAGATTGTGTTTTAACCCTTGTACATAAAGTACTTTGTTGATTGAGACTGTCTCTGGATCTCCAACTGTTCCAATACCAATAATCTTTCCTTTGGCATTGTCACCAAAGGTGACAAGTCCTCCTTCCTTTCGAGTAAGAGAAGAGAAATTAGCTGAAGTTCCACTCATGTGTCTTGAGCAGCCACTGTCCATATACCATATTTCTTTCTTTCTTTGGTGACCTGCTACCTGCAAAGACATTCAAACAAATTGCTTTGGTACCCATATTTTGTTGGGTCCAGGAGTGTTAGCAAGCAGTGATCTGGGTATCCAGATTTGCTTTGTTTTCTTAAAATTGATTGAATCATATAGATCGTTGGAAATATAAGCTTTCTTAATTCCACATATCTGAGGTTGTCTTAGAAAACAGTTTTTAGCTATATGACCTCTTGTTCCACAGAAGTTACAAATAACCTGTTTAGTGCTAGGAACAAAATAATTTTTGTATAACTTAGGTTTTTCTCCTTTACTTCCAATTCCAAACCTTTCCTTTTTAATTACAGTTTTTCCAAGTATCTCATTTAATGTGTTTTCTCCTTTTGTAAAAATTAATGCAGCCGTTTTATAAGATTCTACTTCATCCTGTAGAGTTTTTATTTTTGATTCAAAATTAATTTTATTTGATTCAGCAGAATTGTATTTGTCAATTAATTCCTTATGTTGTTTTAACAAAGTATTTCTCTCATCTGAAATAGCTTTGTACAAGTTCTTTATAGATTTATATTTATTAAATAATGAGTCATACCTTTCTTCAAGCATATTGCAGTAAGCTGCAAGTTTTTTATTTGAGAATCTTGTTTCAGAGTTTGATTCATTATTTGAGTCAGAGGAATAGTATGAGTGTACCTCATCAGTTTCAGCCATGAAACACATATTTGCTTTTAAATTGGCTTCCTCCTTCTCTGAGCATGATTCAGAAGAATTACTTGAGTCTTCAGAAACACTCCAAGTAGCTTTCATAGCTTTCTTGTCTTTCTGCTCATAATCATCTCTTTTGAAGAATTTCTTCTTCTTTGCATCTTTCAATTTTGGGCAATCTGGTCTGATATGTCCCATCTTTTTGCATTCATAACATCTCACTTCCTTGCTATCCTTTTTAAAGGATTTCTTGAAGTCTTTCTTCTTACTATAAAACTTTCTGAATTTTCTGGCTAGCTGTGCCAGTTCTTCATCCGAATTTGAAGAATCAGAGCTTTCTGATTTAGCACTCACTTCTCTGTTCTTCATCTTTCTATCCTTTTGTTGAGAAGTCACTTTCAAAGCAGTATTTTCCCTTTTTATGTAGACTTTATGCTCATTTACCTCATCTTGCATTTCAGCTTCGTACATCATCAGTGTACCAATCAGTTCTCTCATAGTTAGATCTTTAACAGAAGTTGATTGTCTGATTGCTGCAGAGATTCCATTCCATCGAGTAGGAAGTACTCTCAGTACCTTCAACGCTTGATCAGCCTGCTTGATTGGTTCTCCTAGAGCTGTTATATTATTGACAATTTCTGTCAATCTTCCATTCATCTGAGTGATGCTCTCTCCTTCAATCATTCTGAAAGTATCGAATTTTAACTTAGCAGTTGCATATCTCATCTGTCTTACATTATCTGTTCCTTCATAAGCAACAGCTATTGTTTGCCACATTTCATATGCAGTCGGGCATTGAGATACTCTGTTAAATTCGTCTGGTCCTAGACCACAGATGATTGCATTCATAGCTTTTGAATTTATGTCATACTCAGCCTCTGTAGCAGCACTCCATGTATCGGGATTTTCAGGAATTTCATAGGGAGTCAGAATCTTTGAATAGACTCTGTAACCAAGATTTTTCAGATAAATAATCATACGTGATTTCCAGCAGCCATAATTATCTCCATTAAAGTAAGGTGCTCTGACCATTGACATTCCCTCTCTCATATCAGCCATGATACACTATGTATAATCTTTAAATACTTCTAGCTTGATAGGACTTTAGAAATAAGAAGCTCCTCCTCTGATACCAATTGTTGGATCTGAATCTACGGATTATACACAAGAGGGGGGGTGAATTTTGTCTTTTTCAAATTATTACAATCTCTTCAATTTAGACAAATTCTGTTCACTATGCTTTTGCACGATTAAATATGCAGCGGAAAAAGTAAAAGCATGAACACACGGATGTATAGTGGTTCGGGGAACAGAAGGCCCCTAGTCCACTCCACCAACGCTCAAATCCACGAGCTTGGTGATTTTCACTATCTGGTCCTCGTTTCCACAGACCTGTCCACAACTGAGTACAGGCAGTTGACACCTTTACAAGATTCAGGCACACACAGCCTTCCTGGTTCAAACACGAACCCACACAACTTAGAACGAGAAGCTGATCACTCAAAAAAAAAGGTTTCGATAAAGAAACACTTCTCCAGTTGTTCTTCACAATTGCAACAGAATGCAATTGACAGTAGATAGATCGTCGTCTTCAGAAAATAAAGATCCGTAATCAAAACAGTTCTGAGTCGATCCAGTTGCAATAGATATTACCAGAAACTTCACAACTTCAGCAGCAGTAGATTCACAACAGGTAGTCGATGTAGAACACGTGAATCTGCTATCAAAATCTTCCTTCGGTAAAAAGGATTTTACACTTCTTCTCGATCACCAGAAAAGAATGCTTTCACACAGTCTCTGTTTTCTTGCTCGTCAAAAGATTAATAACACTTTATTTCACACACTTTCCCGTGTATATATATATCTCCGAAGTTTCCAAGATAGAACATATATTCAAATCTGAGAAAATCTTCCGCATAAATAGATCCATGAAAATCTCCTTTAGATTCGCGATATTAAATGAAATAACAAAGCCGTTGTAACTCCCCTGAAGAATCGGCATAAAAGGCTCCGTTTAAATCAAACATTAATCCGTTGTAAATCGTCTTTGATTCAGTCAAAGTCGTATTTAAGAATCAGCTCGAAATCCGCCTAATAATCCGCTTGATTGACTAATTCAAAAGGAAATATCGTCTGTCAAAAATATCCCGACGCCAAACGTAGGGTTGATGACGTGGCTCCAAACGTAGGGTTCACAAACGTAAGGTTTAGAACGTAAGGTTCAGAACGTACATACTTTCTCTTCAGCATTCAAACGTAGGGTTGATCATCCATACTTTGTCTTGCTTCAACTCTCCAAAGAATGTACGGTTGATTATAAAAGTAAGGTTGATGATCCATACTTTTGAGAAACAAACTCAACACTGAAAACTAACGTACGGTTTCTCTTCCATACTTTTCAACAACGAAAACGTAAGGTTCCTTCCAAACGTAATGTTCTTCTTCCATACTTTTCAACAACGTAAGGTTCATTAACCATACGTTTCAAAATAACATAAAAAGTAAACTTTTCATCCATACGTTACGTTCATCAACGTAGGGTATGAACAGTGATTCCAGTACGCGCTAAAATTGATCTCGCGCTACAGTGATTCCAGAACGCGCTAAAATTGATCTCGCGCTACAGTGATTCCAGAATACGCTAAAATTGATCTCGGAATAAATGAAGTATAAAATCTCGTTATATAAAATAAATTCCTGCAAAATACTCAACGAAATAATTAGTAAATAATTAAGGGTATTTGTGAGCATCAAAATCATCATAAAGAGACAGAGTATTATTTAAAATAATCTCCCCCTTTAAAAAACATTATTTTGATTTGTTTAAAAACAATACATTTCTCAACAAGTTCCATCCCGGTCCTACCCAACGTATTATATATATATATATATATAAATATATATAAATAAGCAAGTGACTCATTCAGACATACCATCTATGAGCTGAAGCAGGTAGACCCGCCAGGTTTCCTTCCAGAACCTGAGTGGTAAGGTTGCTATTTACTTTTCTTTACTTGCGTGCATTATATTACACAATTTTTACTTGTGATCACCCTTTTTGGATTACACGTAGACACCATTGGTGGTGGCCTACTGAGACTTGTCTCACACCCTAACCGGGCAGCCCCCTGGGTACCTGTGTAGACATTTATGCTGCAGGTACTAGTAGGGGAAAGGGCCCTGTTTCAGGTTGCTGATGTTTTTATATATCTTCTAGCTGGAGTTCCAGAGTAGAGGACCGAGCTTGTCTAGAGATGCTCGTGGACTTCCTTTTTGTTCTTTTGTTCCTTTTGTATTTCCTGTAGCATGCTAGTATTTTGTTTACTTTTGTATCAGCATGCCATGCATTCATTTTGTATTAGACACAACCTATGAGGCTTTTGTATGTTATACAGGGTTTACTTTAGTTTTGTAGTCTAGTTTTATGTTTTCTTGTTCTCCTTCTTATCCATTGTTTGTTCTTCCGCTATTCTATCACTTTACTGCTTCCGATGTGTACTCTGAAAAGGGGGTAAAGTCTCCCCACTGAGCTGCAGTGTTTTGCCCCATCGCTAGCTTCTGATGATCTGATGGACGCTAGGCATTTTGAGGATGGTCTGAGTTATTCGATCCGGTCTTAGGTAAATGTGTTCTGGTTGACATATATTCTTGAGATTGTTAACCATGATCTGATTACTGAGCGGAATCTGAGGGAAGAGGATAGTGCGAACCAGGGCGGTTCAGCACCAAAAGCTTCTAGTGGGTCTTCTTCAGGGTGGAAGAGACGTTTTGTGTTTTCCTGGGGGGGGGGCAGTGAGGCTCCCAGCATAGATAGTTCTTATATTTTCCATCAGTGCGGGAGGAAGGTACACTTCAGGGTGTAGTGTCCGTGGAACCCAGTGGAATGTAGAGACTGTGGCAGGATGGGTCATCTTCAACATTTCTGCAGGACTTTTTCTCCCGTGCCTAGTGAGTAGGGATTTGCACCTACTCCACGATCTGGTGATGGATCAGCAGAATCACATCAGTCAAGCGGCTGGAATACCGCCGACCGATCAGGCTGTGGTGGCAGTCGAGGCAGAGGTAACCAGGTGTATGACTCTCAGCACCAGCAGGGCGGGTCTACTCAGGGTAGTCAGGCTATGACTCAGGGTCATGGTACCGGCCAGTTATATAAAGTCGAGCCTATGCCACATGAGTAGTATGTCAGGCCATCTACTGTACGAGGTACGATTTTAGTTGACTCTACATTGGTATCTGCTTTGTTTGATATAGGCTCTTCTCACTCTTTCATATCGGAGGCTATCACGGAGAGTTTGGGCCTCGACGTTGAGTCATATCACGGTGTGGTGATGCTGGATACCCCATTAGGTGTCCGTTTAGAGGGTGTTCACATTTGTCAGAATTTTCCCCTCGAGGTGGGTAGTTACCTTTTCTTTTGGAACTTGTATGTTCTGGAGATGACAAGTTTTGATGTAATAGTTGGGATGGACTGGTTAGTTCCCTATAGATCACGTATTGACTGCTATCGTCGGAGGGTGCCGTTTACATCACCAAAGGGCGACACACATGTGCATAAGGGAGAATGGGATCTTAGTGCGACATGAGCAGGACCTGAACCATAGAAGTTGGGTGGTGTCATGACAAAGGTTTCCAGTATTTATCTCGATGACCAAGGGTTATAACCCACTGCTTATCCTTATGTAGTGGATTGATTTAGATATGTCTTTCCTGACGACTTCTCTGGTCTACCTCTAGTGCGATAGGTGGAGTTTACCATTGATCTTATACCAGGATTAGCACCAATGACCATTCTTCCTTATAGGATGGCACCTAAAAAGATTCTAGAGCTCAAGAGTCAGTTGGAGGACCTGGAAGCAAAAGGTTTTATACGTCCCAGCACTTTTACTTGGGGATCACCGGTTCTCTTTGATAAGAAGGCAGATGGTACCCTTCGTCTTTGTGTGGATTACCGCAAATTAAATTAGTTGACGATTAAGAATCAGTATCCATTTCCTAGAATGGATGACCTATTCGATCATCTCTGAGGAGTGAAGGTGTTTTCCAAGATAGATTTGAGTTCGGGCTATCACCAGGTGCATGTCAGGAATTCAGACATACCTCGTACGACATTCAAGAGCAGGTATGGTCTCTATGAGTACCTAGCCATGCCGTTTGGGCTTACGAATGCACCTTCAGTGTTTATGGCTCTTATGAATCAGATTTTTCACCCTTACCTTGATTATTTTGTGGTGGTATTTGTGGATGATATCATAGTCTATTCATGCTCGAGACACAACCATGCAACCCATCTTGAGATCGTGCTGAATACACTAAGAGAGAATCAGCTTTATGCTAAGCTTAGTAAATTCTACTTTTGGATAAATAAGGTTCACTTCTTGGGTCACATTATTTCTCAGTCTGGAGTTTCAGTTGACCCTGAGAAGGTGAGTGCTGTAGTCTCTTGGGAGAAACCCAAGAATGTCTTCGATATCAGGAGTTTCTTGGGGCTTGCTGGATATTATAGGTGGTTCATTCAGTACTTTTCACGCCTAGCATCACCGCTTACAACTTTGACTAAAAAGGGGCTGAGATTCGAGTGGTCGGAACCTTGTGAAACAAATTTTCAGGAACTGAAGGGAAGACTGACATCGGTGCTAATACTGATCTTGTCGGAGTCAGGCAGGGCTTATACGGTCTATTGTGATGTGTCAGGTATCGGGCTTGGAGTTGTCTTGATGCAGGAAGAGCAAGTTGTTGCATATGGTTCTCGTCAGTTAAATCCTCATGAACGGAATTATCTGATGCATGACCTCGAGCTCGCAGTGGTTGTTCATGACTTACGCTGTTGGAGACACTCTTTGTTGGGAGAGCATTGTGTGGTATTCACTGATCACAAAAGCCTCAAGTATATCTTCACTCAGTGGGATCTGAATCGTAGGCAGCAGAGGTGGGTTGAGTACCTGCAATCTTTTGATTTCGAATTGGCCTACACTCATGGGAAAGGAAATTCAGTAGCTGACGCTCTGAGTCAGAAAACTTAGTCACAAGTGATTCGGGAATCTAATGAGGAGTGGATGCTGATGGAACTATATTCAGAGATGCACGTTGAGGTTCAGGAGGGTCAGGGTCAGATCGTTCTCTCAGCCTTAGCGGTAACATCTACTCTTCTAGAATAGATTAGGGCAAGACGGTTATCAGATCTGGAAGGACTTGTCCTATGGGAAAGTATTGGTGATGATGCCTCTACTGATTGGACTGTGGATGAGGGTGATACTTTTTTGTTCCATGGGCATGTATGGGTCCCAGTAGACATCAGAGAGGAGCTGATGAGGGATTTACACCCCTCATCTTGGGCAGTTCAACCTAGAATCACCAAAATGTATCGAGATTTTCGGAGACAGTATTGGTGGCCTAGCATGAAGCGGGAGATAGCCGGTTTCATCATGCGTTGTTCCACCTATCAGCAGATGAAGGCAGAACATCAGCGTCCGACTGGGAATGTTAATCCATTGCCCATTTCAGAGTGGAAATGGGACGATGTTTCTATAGACTTTGTAACTGCATTACCCAGGTCACCTCGTGGCAACGATGCAGTATGGGTTATCATCGACCGTCTGTCGAAGGTCACACATTTCTTACTAGTGTGGGAGACCTTCACGGTTGAGGACTTGGGAATTCTGTATGTTAAGGAAATAGTACGCCTTCATGGAGTACCTCGTTCGGTTGTTTCAGATAGAGATCCTCGTTTTACATATCGGTTCTGGCACAGTTTACAGAAGGATTTAGGTACGCAGGTACTTTTGAGTACGGCCTATCACCCACAGACTGATGGATAGACCGAGTGGACTATACAGGTACTAGAGGACATGTTATGTTCATGTGTTTTCGATTTTTGTGGTTCATGGGAAAAACACATTCCTCTTGTCGAGTTCAGTTATAACAGTATCTTCTAGGATACCATTGAGATGGCTCCCTATGAAGCCTTATATGGTATGCCTTGTCGCTCACCTTTTTGTTGGATTGAAGAAGGGGAGACAACTATTCTAGGACCACATCTTGTGCAGGAGACTACCGAGCAGATACAGCTTATCAGGAATCATTTGCAGACAGCTTAGTCTAGACAACAGTCTTATGCTAACAAGCACCGACGACCTCTTGAGTTTGAGGTCGGGAACCGGGTTTTCTTGAAGGTCTCACCCAAGTTAGGGAAGGGACGTATTCAGAAGCATGGTAAGCTTTCTCCGAGGTTCGTAGGACCGTTTGAGGTGGTGAAGCGGATCAGACCAGTAGCTTACTAGCTTGCACTTCCGCAGAGATATCAGTCCATGAACAATTTTTTTCATGTATCTCAGCTTCGCCGGTACTTTTCAGATCTGACTCATTTGTTTTAGCCTGATGAGGTTGAAATTGATATGGATGCTTCCTTCGAGGAGTATCTGATGCAAATTGTTGACCGGAGCATGAAGACACTCTGAGGTAGATCCGTTCCTCTTGTACGGATGCTATGGCAGTACGCCCGGGTACAGGATAAGACCTGTGATCAGGAGGATGATATACGATCTCAATGGCCCGAGCTTTTCGCTAGTGACACCTCTTTACCCTCGGAAGGCCAACTCGGGGATGAGTTGTTTTAAGGAGGGGATGTTGTAATGACCTAATTCTTTAGAAAAGGTACGGATTGTTAGTTTTTCTTTCGAACTATTCCTTTAAACTTGTTTAATGTGTCTGATGTTCTAATGAAGGTTCGGGGAGTGTCTGGGGTTTGTTCGGAGCCTGGGAGGTTGAGAAATGGACTTGCAGATAGGGGCGCACGGCCTGCGGACGGCTTGCGCACGGTTTGGGTAAACCGTGCGCCTTACCCATGAGACCCTTTTTCTAAGGGCAGAGGGATGCGCATGGTTTGCGCAGGGTTTGGTAAACCGTGCGCCTAAACCGTGCAACCCAGTTCGGGGTAGAAATTACCTTTTTTCCCTTAAATCTATTTTAAGGCTTAAGCCTTCTCTCTTCCTCCTTCCAGCGGAAAGAACACAGGGGAGCCTCCTTTGAGCTCCAAAACCCTCTCCGCTCTCTTTTCCTTTCCGTTTCTTCGTCTGGTGTTCGAATCTCGATCCGTTGGAGGTGTTGGATCACCCTCGGTAAGTCTAACCACACCTAAGATTCTTTCATCAGCAAATCTTGCCTTACGTCTTGTTATTTTGATGTAGGCTCATATGCCCTATTTTTAGGGCATTGGACTAGAACTCAGATCTCTCCTAACCTGTTGCAAATCTGAGGTCGATATCAAGTGATCCTACATCTACAACCCTAAGGTAGGTAGTCACGTGGTTTTCATTTTGGGTTTTCATCTTTTTGGGTTTATACCATCGTGCCGAGGTTTTCCTTATGCCAAAAATATTATTATTATTGACTTCTTACTGTCTAAATGACCCTTGTCATAGGAGGTTATGGGAACTACCCTCATTTGGGTGTTTGGGTACCATATGACCCCGGTATGGACACCCATAGGTGTTATACCTTGAGTTTTAGCTGGAGTTCCAGAGCAGATGACTGAGCTTGGCTAGAGATGCTCATTGAATTCCTTTTTGTTATTTTGTTCCTTTTGCACTACTTGTAGCATGCTAGTCTTTTGTTTACTTTTGTATCAGCATGCCATGCATTCATTTTGTATTAGACACAGCCTATGAGGATTTTGTATGTTATACATGGTTTACTTTACTTTTGTATTCTGGTTGAATGTTTTCCTATTCTCCTGCTTATCCATTGTTTGTGCTTCCGTTATTCTATCACTTTACTACTTCCCGTTGTGTACTCTGAAAAGGGGGTAAAGTCTCCCCACCGACTTACCATTAAACCCTCGCTGCTAGTCGGCAGCCCCTGGCATATGGGGAGGCGATCCAGGGGTCATGTGGCCAACCAGGCTCGGGGCTCAGGTTAAGGGGTAGCCGGGTCCGGGACGTCACAAATTGAGTTAATCATGACTGTTTTGGCCTAGGTGAAACTTAACATTGGTCGACATGGGTTATTTGTGAAAAAGGTGTCGGGGGAAAAAAATTAATAAAATAAATTGAACTTAAAGAGTTTATTTTATTTTCTTCAGAAAAATTAAATAATCCCTATATAAGTTCACTACTATGTAAATTGTCCCAGGTTTGGCTGCTAAACCATGTAGACCTAGAAGCCGTTATGGGAGATCATTCTGGGAAAATGACAACGGATCCAGATCAGATTGTGGATCATCATGCTAACAGAGTTGGTGGATCTCTTCAATGATGGAAACACAATCATTCTTCATCAATGATTGGTCCAAACTCTAGGTAGGGAATTTTGTATTGTAAATTTCATCATTTTATTAATCTCGGATGAATGTGAGTCAATTAAATTAACAAGAATTGATCCGCGCATCATTTGTAGATTTCAATTGGATAGAATTGACTATTTATGGTTCATTGATTATCCATCTTAGATTATCCTTCTACGATAATGAATTAAGGACAAATGAACAATGAAAAAGGTTCATTCCTCACTTTTATGATTTTGTATTTCTCTATCCTTTATTTTCACATTAATCGTGGGTTTTTCCTTTTAGCCCATGATTTTACAAATTCCCGATGATCGACCATTGTGCGACCGTTATTCGGCACAATGTATTGACACCACTTGTGTGACTTATAACCAGTGATGCGATCGAGATGCAATGATGGTGATGGATGGATGGATGTAGATTTGAATGGATTTTAAGCATTCATTAAATTTGTTTTTTGACGCACAACACATATGGCTCGGTGTGGGTGATTTCCGAGTGGATTCAAACCTAAAACCCATAGATCTGGCGACTAGAGGCACAGAAAAACCTCGATCTATAGATTTTGGCCAGATCAAAGGTTCCAATGGCACACAAATAGACTTGAGTGATATCCCCAAAAAATATATAAATTCCCAAGAGATGGAAAATGTATTTCAGAATTATATGTCGTGTGGGGCCTCCTCAATGCGGGGTTAGGGTTCTGGTTGAAGTTAAGGATCACATGGTGTGTGAACTCTATCGCACGACATGTGACCCTCCCAATATGACTTGGCATGTACTTAGGAAGTACACATGCATGGTTTGGAGTACATGAGAACATACATGTTTTGTAATCCCACATGGACACATCTTGGTATACATGGAATGGTACACAAGAACAAATTCGGTACACGAACATAGCCATGAGACATAGGCAGGAAAACATGTATCTCTACACATCGTGAACTAATCCTACATTCCGCATATATGGATACTACATTACATGTGTGTTTTTCCACACCGGTAATACTTGGGATGGCTAGACATGCCATGTACCCCCTGGGACACACCATATAATTTCATTGAGAGTTGTTGAGGCTCTTCATTTTCCTAGTTTAGACCAGTATAGGTTTAGTGTGTTCTCTTGATCCATTCCTCGAGGTTACAGTGTGACATTACATCCAAATTACTATATTGTAATTCTCTCTATATGTTGGGTCTCAGATAGAGTTTTAGTGCCCCTCTGCAAGACTGGAGTGTGATCCTCTATCATCCATAGTCGAGTTTGTGGAATTAGCGTGACCTCCCTGAGTAGGATGTAGATCCTCCAACTAGTAGAATGCATTATTAGGGTTTATGGAATCATTATCATATGATACCCTACATAAAGGGATGATATATATTGAGTTTGTGGTGTCCCCCAATGGTTTTGGGCATTACCCCTACTTGTGTATCAATTTTGATCCAGATCGGGTTCATAGTGTCTCCCAATAGTCCAAGGCATGACCCCCTATCTGTGTAACCTAGTCTTCTCAGACCAATATGTTCTCTTTGGGTGGGGTCCAAATGATATATACCTATTCGTTTAGTCTCTCTGATGATAACATGGATCGTGGAGTGAGTTATCCCAGAATGACTGTTGCTTCAAGCAGAATCCTATGGATAATAGTTGGTTATGAACTCCTGAAGGCGTGGTATATTTCCCAAGTATATTTAGGTACTCTTTTTACACTACATATGTCTATGATACATTGTTAAATCTTGTATTGATATGAATCTACTATGTTCTTTGTTTTTAGTGTTTTCAGGGTGTCATACTGAGTATTGTTATACTCACCCCTACATGGGCTTTGCCTGCACTTGTCCTGCCTTGCGAAGATGGTGGCCATTTTGACAGTTTCCTAAGAGGAAAAGGGGCAGGTGGAGCATAGATGAAGTCAAGCATTCCGAGGTGTTTATTAGGAGCATAACATTGAATTCTTCCTCACCCTTGGACCAGGTTATACTCTTTACATTTTCAGTTGGTCTTTTGTATAGACTCTCTTTGTGGTGGGATTGTATTTGGCCCTGTTTTCTATTATTTTACTTCATATCGCACTCTTGTTGTGGGATCCTAGTTGTATGAATGCATTATTTCATTTTTTTACATTTTAGCATTGTTTGGTCTTGGATATGTGTGTGTGTGTATAGGAACTTTAGGATAATGCCTCCATTTTGTGGGAAATTCCAACATAGTGCTTTCCACTAACCCCTGGTCTATTAGAGGCGAGCTTGGGGTAGTCATAGGTCAGACCCCAGAGGGTCGTGTTATGAAAGAGTGGTATCAAAGGGGTCAATTCTACTTTAGGCCCAGTAGCCTGTGAGGTTGGTTTGGGTAAATATTGTTAAGTGTTTAGAGTTCTGATTTCAGGATAGGGACTCCAGTGTTAGTGCAATAGCTGACGTATCCATACACTAGGACTCTAATCACATATTTTTTAACTAAGTACATGAGAATAATAGTTGTAGGGAAAACAATGGTACATGTATCATATAGAAATTTTTTTTTTCCATGTCCTTCTTGAGTCATGTCCCTAGATATACTTAGTTGTATGTGGTTCAACTTATTTAATTTCAAGATGTCTCTATATAGACAGTCAGCCAGGATACCCCCATGTGATCATGGGAATGATCCATCGGGTGACAGGACATCGGTTTAGGGTCCTGTAGTGCAGATAGAACCTTTGGGTGGTTTACCAGCTATACCACCACCCATCGAGCAACATCTACTACCAGCACTACTAGTTGAGGATACACATAGGCTGAGTGTGTTTCATGAGTTTCAAAGATAGAAACCTCTTAGGTTTGAGGGTGAGCCTGAACCCTATATGGATGAGGATTGGCTAGAAGCACTCTCCCATGTTTTCCACCGGGTGAGGACGCATACCAATCAGATGATAGTCCTTGACACGAGTCTTCTTAAGGTCTTCAAAGGGAGATGGTGGAGCATAGTGACTCAATAATAGGATGAGACATCTCTCTCCTTGATAGAATTTAAGCATATTTTTAGAGAGGAGTTATATCTGGACATGTTGTGATCAGTACACATACATGATCTTCTACATCTACAATAGTGCAGTATGACTGAAGCAGAGTATTCATCGAAATTTACTAATCTTTCACGATACTCCTTGGATATGGTATGAGAATATTTATTTAGGGATTGGACCATCAATATTGGCTTACACTAGGATATCAGGGTTTTGGTGGTATCCCTTAGAATTTACACCTATACTAGGGTACTTGAGTGAGCCCTGTTAGTGGAATGTTTTTTGGAAGAGAAGAAACCTGTAGTGGGAGCTAGTAGTGGGAACCTAGTAGTTGAGACCTCGACAGTAGGTAGATGATGGCATTCATAGGCATAAAAGTGGGTCAAGCACTTCAGGAGGTGATCCCAGGACTCAGGGAAAACAATTTAGGGATCCCAGGGTAGCTTGAATCATCCAAGGGACAAGAGGTGTTTCTCTTGAAACTGTCGAGGACATATGGCACAAGATTTCCTAACCCACCATATAGTTGATAAGGATATGGTCAAGGGAACACCTAGACAGAGACATATACATGATCAGGGTGGTATGTACGCTATAGGACATGTCATAGGGGAAATTAGGGTAGCAATAGGTGGTCGAAGGTTTGACCAATTACCACCACCACCACCAGGTGGTCTATGCCAGGCTCAGGGATTTGGTGAATATGGAAAATTACAATTGAAATCAATGGAGGCCTATGACCATGAGGCTCTTGGGATGATACGAGGTACGATCTATGTCTTTTCTAGCTTAGCTTTAGTTTTGATAGACATAGGTGCTAGTCATTCTTTTCTTTCTAAGAATCCTATGTAACGTCCCGAACCTAGTTACCCAAAGTCGGTGCATTATTACATAACATTGGCATGATCACAAAAGATCAATTCTATAAAGGCCAATTAGTTTAGTAGCCTTGAAACACTAGATACATTCATAAGTTTTACATTACATCATGATATAAAAACTACAACAACATCTTGTCCCCTTTGAACACACTTATCCCTTAGACTATCCCTACAGGTCAATCATAATATACTTCTTCACATCCTGGGAAAAATAAAACATAGAAAGGGGTGAGCTCAGATGCTCAGTAAGGATAACAATATAGCGGAAACTTTCATAAACAAGCATAAACATTTAAGGCAATTGTATCACTAAAACAAAATCCTTTTAAACATGAACTTCAGAATAACATGGCAAATATAAAATGAAATAATTCCATTTACTTATTCACATGGATACTCTACTAGTCGAATATTCACATGCAATATTAATAACCACTTTCATAATGATGGAATGTATAATTCTAGACTATCATAACCACATAGTCAAGGCCTTGTGCCAAGACTGCAAATACGATTTTTTCAAGGCCTTCTGCCAAGACACTAGTTTGTCTCATGAGACCTACTGATGCATCGAGGAGCTATAGAGGGCTCCACCCGTCACTTACTAAGTCCAACGAATTCATTATATGAAAAGGTATAAACATATCATAAACAATGCCCAAGAACCATAACATAATCATATCACATAAAACATGCATAAAGGAAACATAACATTTCTACATTTTAATCACAAGATATCAATAAAACACATTGTTTTAATCAAAAAATTATAAAAACCATTTTAAATACCAAAATAAAAGAAAATTAAAACATGCTATTTATTTTTCATTTAAAAAAAGTTATGGCTTGTAGAGGAAGCCGAAACTCAAATAATGGTCACGGCGGTGGAGAAGTCGTTGCCGCCGCATACGTAAGACAAAACATTCCTTTTGTCGTTTTGTAAAACGCTTCATATAAAAATATTACCTTTGAATAAAAGTAAAAGTAAAAGGGGTTTATAAACCTTATAAAAGAAAGTTGTGTATAAAACAAAATATGCCTCAAAGAAAGGATATTGAGACGAAGTCCCTTACCTTGTGTCCGACTTGACTCGACCGTTATTTAATCTCCTGAATAATAAACTATAGTTAATTTATATTTGCTTAAGAAACTTTTTCAAGTTCATTATTCCTTTTATATCACTTATTACCATGTTATGAACATTATGTAATCATTTAATTTAATAACAGTCGTTTTGTCGGTCCTTGGTACTTGAGTCAAAAATAAACTTCTTATAATTACAAGTTGTTTATGTGGTAAAATATCCATTATCTCCAGAATTATATTCATGATTTAGATATCATATATATCATATATATCCAGTATATACTTATATTTATAATATTAGATAACATTTAGAGGTAAGAAATGAAATGCACCGTTCATGGAGACGGTAAGTCGTACGTACGCATGAACGCTACTTTCATTTCTATTTCATATTTAATGGAATGAAATCATAATGATATAAAGGTGTATTATAATTATAGTATAATATCATATATAATATCATTAACTCCATCCTCTATATGTCCCACATATGGCATTAACGATTCAAATCACTTTGAGGGGGCGGTAGTCCGCACTTCCTAAAATGAAATTATCGCGTTTACCCATAATGGAAAACATAAAGGTATGCCATAAATAAAAAATACAGAAGCATAAGGAAAACATAAAAATAATATATATCATATATAAATATAGTGACATCTTAATGTCCACCATGAGAGGTGTTAAAAGATGATTGAACAATCATTGTTTCATGAGGCAGTAATTCGCCACCCATAGAAACAGTATGTTTTTTAACTATTAGATGGAGGTGTGTGTAAGTGTAGTTCAAATAATTCTCATAAAAGCATCCAAGTATATTTAGGATACTAGTTTTGTTACAAAATAAAAGAATAAAAAGAGTTTAGGGGTTGTAGAAGTAAAAGAAAAGAAAAGAATTTAAGAGAAATCGTTACCTTTAGTTTGGGTAACTCCATTTGGTTTGAACCAAAAGGACTCTTGAAGTTCCTTATCCCTAAGGTAAGGCTTATATGATGAAGGGAGGAAATTTTATAGGGTATTTGGGTAGATTTTGTCTGAGACAAATGGCTTTGAAGGTGTGAATAAGGTGGTAGAGGTGGGGGCCTTTAATAAGAGGAGAGGAGGGGCTCTTTTGGAAAGATTGAAAATATTATTTTATTATAAAATGGTTTTCGGATTATAAAGGTACCAAAATGATATATTTCGAAGATAATGTGATAAGGGTTAGAAATCCACCCATAAAAAAGGTTTCTGACAAGTGTGTGTCTTATAGTTTACCTTATCTTTTCATTTTATTTAAATCGTTCATTAATGAGGTAATCGCTGCATCATCATGGTGTCATAAATAAATTTATTTATTTAATGTATAAAAATTATTAAAAAATTACCATGATGTGGGAAATATTTTTATCTTTCCAATAAATATTTATAGTTGAAAATATAACTTGTATAACCCCTTTTAAATTTTTTTTAGTAAAACAATACATGTTTGTGACATTTTTATTTTTACTTTAAATAAAAGGTATTAATGTCATTATCTTACCCAAGTGACTCCATGGGGTCCCAAAAAATCATCCCATGGTTTTTATTGGTCGGTCATGACTCTCCCAGTAAGAGTAGGACACGTTTCAAGATATTTTTATATTTTTATAATATCATTTTTACCTTAAATTACCCTAATTACCTCTAATCGCGGTTAATAAAACTCAAAAGTTACGATTCATAAAAAATTATTTTCATCCCATTGAACCAAATTTTACTTACTAATTACAACCATGTATGTCGGATTTTTGAAATTCAATTCATAGAAGTGGTAAAGTTTCATTTAAATGAAAAATCAGTTTTTTTTTACTACCACTTAGTGGTTTCACTATTCATCAAAAATTGAAGTTTTTCAGAACAATACCAAAAATTCACCCTAAGCTACAATTGATATTCCAAATTAAAAAATTGTGTATATTTTAAAAAATTCCAACAAATAAGTTTCATTAATTAATTTTATAATTAATTCCCATTGTCAAAACAAATAGCGTGTTTTTAAGAAGCAATATCAATCAAAAGATTGACAATTGTTTATGTCCAATTTCAAAGTGAAATTAATTATAATGACCACCATTGGATAAAATGGTAAAATTATATTCTAATTATACTTAAAAACCACTCAATAGTATAATTTATCACTACAAATTATTTTGTTTAAAAAAGTTGTTTTTAAGTATTTTTCACTATTCATCGAAAATTGGATGTTCTCAGAAAAATACCAAAAATCCAAATTAGGATAATTTCGATATTCCAAATCCAAAAATGAAATCCATTTTGAAATATAAAATTTATATAATTAAAAAAGTGGGTATTACTATTCATAACAGCTACATTGATTGGTCGCGATGTGTTAGAATCTCGAACTTGCGTACAATGCAAGCTACTGCATTATTGAAAGAGAAGCGTATCATTGAAGCTTGGGGTGTTATATCCTATTTAAGACTCATAGATTCTGGTTGAACCATCGACTCGACCCTTATTCTTGTAAATTCCCATAGAAAAAGACTTTATGATCACACACTAGTGTCGACAGTGTGACCTGACTCTCAGAGGTGAGAGATTCAGCTAGGATCTCTTGGTAGAAATATCGAGGCCTTATGATGTCATTCTTGGTATAGAATGGTTATCCATAGTTCATGCTCAGATTGACTATATTAGGTGAAGAGTGTGGCATGTCCGTAGTGATGGGAACAATTTTTAATTTTTTGGTGAAAATGAAACCTAGTCAGTGTAGGATAGACTCATGCATAGGAGGATTCATATGATTATTCATTAGTTGTCTATCTTAACCATTAGTGTAGTGGATTTTATGAGTCCTCAATTTCCTACACTGGTGGTGGAGTATGAGGATGTCTTCCCAGAATATTTTTCATGTTTTCCTCCCTATAGTGAGATAGACTTATGTATTGATCTATACCTTGGGATGGCATCAATATCTACACATTCATATCATATGCCTCCCACAGAGCTTTATGAGATGAGGGTACAGTTGGAGGAATTGTAGAATAAGGGATTCTTGAGATAAAGTGTTTCTTGATGGGAAACCCCAATGTTGTTTTCCAGGAAGATAGATGGGAGCTTGAGGTTATGTGTGGATTTTAGGTGCTTGAACCAGGTTACCATGAAGAAAAAGTATCCACTACTGAGGATTGATGACCTATTTGATCTGTTCAAAGGGTTGTGATGGTTCTCGAAGGTTGACCTCAGATCAGGCTATTAACAGCTATGACTACGAGATGAGGATATACTAAATATGACTTTCATATGTTGTTACAGTCACTATGAGTACTTGGTAATGTTGTTTGTTAGGATAAATGTCCCAAAAGTGTTTCTGGGACTCATTAATATAATATTTTTGCCTTACTTAGACCGGTTCATGGTAGTATTCATTGATGAAATCCTAGTATATTCAGCATCCAAGGAGGAGCATGCGAGACACTTAAGGATATTTCTGGATACACTTTGAGAGAGCCAACATTACTGGAATCTATCGAAGTTCCAATTTTGGATTTGAGAGGTCCATATTTTGGGACACTTTATCTTAGAGGCTGGAGTTACAATGGACCCAGTTAAGGTTAAGGCAGTGCTTGATTGAGATCCACCTAAGAGTATTACCAAGGTACCAAGTTTCCTTGGATTGGTAGGGTACTATTGGAGTTTTATTCCTGACTTTTACAGAGTGGAAACACCCTTGATAGCTTTGAAATAAAAGGGGAAACGTTTTTTGTGGAAAAGAGGTCCCAGAGTACTTTTAGGATCTGAAGTAGAGGTTGACGATTTCTCCCATATTGAGGTTATCATAGGAAAACATCGAGTACATGGTATTCTATGATGCATCAGGAACCGGTCTTGGTTTTTTCCTGATTTAGAGGTAAACAGTGGTTTCCTATAGTTCACACCAGTTGATACTACATGAGTGTAATTATGCGACCCATGATCTTGAGTTAGTAGCGGCAGTCTTCACTTTGAAGATGTGGCAACACTACCCAATGGGCGAGTAGTTTGTCATCTACTCTGAACACGAGAGTCTCAATTATATCTTCTCTAATAAGGATCTGAACTTGAGACAAAGACGATGGCTAGAGTTTCTATAGGAATATGACTTTTTTATTTTCTATACTCCTGAGAATGGGAACATGGTGGCAGATTCTCTCAGCAGGAGATTTAATTTTTAGTTTCTTAATGACGTATCAGAGGATTTGACCTCATTGTAGTTATCCTATATTGATGGAGATGGATCAAATTACTTATAGTTGATGGTTTTCACCCCTCTACTCCTATATCTAGTTAGGGAGGCACAACATGGGGTTACCGAATGTGAGACCCTATGTGCTTAGATGTCCACAGGGTATGATCTTGATGGATATTCAAAAGGAGGGGAGCACATTGACCTCTTTAGGGGATGCATGATGGTACTAGTGACATTGCAGGAATAGGTTTTGAGAGAGTTTCATATGTCCCCTTTGGTGGTATATCCAAGTGTGGAGAATATGTACCAGGACCATCGATGTCAATTTTGGTGGCCAGGGATGAAGAAAGGAGTTGAAGAGTTTGTTTCTTGATTCTATACTTATCAGCAAGTGAAGGTTGAGCATTGGGTTCATGTGGGTTTAACTCAAGCCTTTGAGGTTCCATAATTCAAGTTGGATGGGATATCTATGGACTTCATGAAAGTCTTACCACATATGTCCAGAGGACATGATGCCATCTTTTTTATCATTTACCAACTCACCAATTTGGCCCACTTCCTAACTATCTAAGAGAAGAGTTCAGTAGAGATATTGGGAAACCTATATGTTCAGAAGATAGTTCGACTCTCTAGATTTCCATAAATGATTGTTTCATGATCATGATGCTCTATTTACATCTCAGTTATGGAAGGGATTACAGGAGGCATTTGGTTCCCAGTTGCGCTTGATCACAAAGTTTCACCCATAGATGGACAACTAGTTTGAGTGGACCATTCATGTTCTAGAGAACATGTTATGAGTTTTCATGTTATACTTTGGCTATTTTTAGAGGATCACCTACCACTAGTGGAGTTTGAGTACCAAAATTGCTATGATTCTACTATTATAATGACACCATTTGAGGATTTTTATGGGAAACCCTGTAGGTCACCACTTTGCTGGACTGACCCAAGAGAGGCAGCACTCATTAGTCTGGAGTTAGTTCATGCTACTACATAAAAGGTGTAGATAATTTAGGAGTATATAAAGACTATACAGAGCTATCATAAGTCTTATGCTAATAGGTGACAAAATAATTTTGAATTCAAGGAAGGAGACCATGTCTTCCTTATAGTTTCACCTCGATTTGGATTATAGAGTTTTGGAAAAGCTAGAAGGTTATCTTTTAGGTTCATCGGCCCTTTCCAGATACTGCGTAGAGTCGGTGAGGTGGAGTACCACTTATCTATACCTCCTCAGTTATATTTTTTATATTATTTCTTCTATGTGTCATAATTGAGGTGGTACGTGCCTGAACCATCACACATCATTGATTGGGGAGATCTAGACATCGAGGATGGAGAAAACTTTACTGAGTACCCAGAGGAGATGGAAGATCAGATTAAGGGGATCTGTCATTGTTGATATATTCTTTTAGTGCGTGTCTAGTGGAAGCACGTGAATCTCTAAGAGAGCACATGGGAGTAGGAGGCTCTAATTCATGCTCAGTACCCTCATCTATTTGAGTGCCCCTTGTTTTGTCTTTTCAAGGATGTAAATCCCCAATGTGGGGAGAATATAACAACTTGGAATTTCCAGGTATTATTTTTTAAATATTATATGTATTTATTTTGAGACTAGGCACTGAGACGACCCATAATTCTGTGTCCCAGTGTTCCCAGAACAAATGTTTGAAAAATATTAAAATATTAACAGTAGGTGCACACATATTTCCTAAAAAAGCATAATAACTCCTAACTAGGTGCTCATATCATGTATCTGAGGGAACAATTGAGTTCAGAATGGCAGTTTTTTCCTAGGCACAACATAACATTGGTCAGCACGGGTCATTTTTGAAAAGGTTTATGGGGTGTGAAATTAATAAAATAAATTAAAATTAAAGAATTTATTTTATTTTATTCAGCCCAGAAACTTAATCCCTCTATAAGTTTATATCTTTGGAAATTGTATGAGGGTTGGCTGATAAACCCTAGAGACCTAGACACTATTTGGGGAGAGCATTCTTGATGGATGAAAATGGATCCAGATCATACTATGGATCGTCACACCAATAGAGTTAGTGGATCTCATCAATGATGACAATGAAACTGTTCTTCTTCAAATATCAATCCAAACTCCAAGTAGGGTATTTTGTTTTGTGAATTTCATCCTTTTCTTATTATCATATGAACACAGGTCAATTAAATGAACACGAATTGATCCACTCATTGTGAGAAGATTTCAATTGGATAGAATGGATTATTTATGGTGTGTTGATTATCCCTCTTCAATTATCCTATCATGATAATAAATCGAGGCCAAATGAGCAATGGCCGAGGTTCTTTCCTCACTTTTATGATTTTGGATTTCTCCCTCCATTATTCATACATTAATTGTGGGAATTTACTTTTTTCCCACGATTCAAAAAATATACAATAATCGACCACTATAAAACTATTCTTTAGCACAACATATTAACACCGCAAGAGAGGATCATGATCAGTGACATGATAGAGATTAAATGACAATTGTGGACAAGAAGATGTAGATTCAAACAGATTTTTTTCATCCATTCAAGTTATTTTTTGATGCACTGCATGTATGGCTTAGTGGTGGTGATTTCTGAGTGGATTTGAACCCGAAACAAATAGATCTAGAGACTAGAGACATCAAAAAACCCTAATATATAAATTCTATCTAGATCATAGGTTATAGAGATGCAAGGATCAATTTTTAAGAGATCCCCAATAGATATTGAAATTAATGAGAAAAAAATGTGTATTTAAGAATTATATGCCATATGGGCCCCCTAGATGTAGCTCTAGGGTTCTGACCAATGTTAGGGATCACACGACATGTGACCCCTGTCACACGACATGAAATCCACCCTGAATGGCTTGACATGTACTTCAGAAGTATACCGACATGGGTTGGAGTACACAAGAAAAGAAACAAAGTGAACTCCCCCACAGACACGGCTTGGGATACAAGGACCGATATATGTTCATGGATTCAGTATACAAACATGTCCACATGAAATGGGTAGGAAACCATGTGTCTCTACATGACATGTACTAATCCCACACACTGTGTATACGAAGGCTACATTCCAGGTAAGGTTTTCCATACGAGCTAGGCTTGGGATAGCTGGACACACCGTGTAACCCCTAGGACACACCGTGTACTCCCATCAAGAGTGCTTGAGGATCTTCATTTTCCTATTTTGGAACAATCTAGGTTGAGTGCATTACCTTGGTCCCTTTATTGAGGTTATAATGTAAAATTACACCCACATCACTGGATTTTAAACCCCTCTAGAAGCCGAGTCTTGGATAGAGTTGTGGTGTCCCTTCAAAAGACTAGATTGAGATCCTATATCATCCCTAGGGGAGTTTGTAGAATTAAAATGACCTCCCTATGAAAGGAATTGATCCTCTATATAAAGGTATTCATTAGTAATGTTTGTGTAATTGTTATAATACGATCCCCTACGTAAAAGGATGATCCAACTTAGGTTTGTGTGTCCCCCCATAGTTTTTTGTGTGACCCCTATCTGTGTATCAAGGTTGATCCAGATCGGGTTCATGTTGTCCCCTAGTAGTCCTAGGCATGACCCTGTATCAGTGTATCATAGTATTCTCAGACTAGTATGTTCTATTTGGGTGGGGCCAAAATGAGCTATACCTATTCATTGGGATCGATGCTAACATGGCACATGGAGTGAGTTCTTCTGGAATAAGCTTTACTTCGAGTAAAATCCTGTGGCTAGCAGTTAGTTATGACTGCCTGATGGTGTGTTATCTTTTTTGAGTATATCTGGGTTCTCTTTTTGTACTACTTATATTGGTGATAAATTTTTACATCCTTTATTGAGTTGGCTATACTTGGTGCTTGTGTTTAGTGTTTTCGAGGTGTCCTACTGAGTACTATTATACTCACCCTTACACAGGTTTGGCATATACATGTCATGTCTTGGGTAGACAGAGTCCCTTTTGACAGTGTCCTAGGAGGAAATGGAGTGAGTAGACTAAGGTGTTTATCGGGATCATACCTTTTACTTAGTCTTGTCCCTTGAAGTAGGTTGGACTCTTTACAATTTCAGTTGGACTTGTGTACAGACTCTCTTTGTGATGGGCTTGTATTTAACCTTGTTTACTTTTCTTTTACTTCCTATCATACTATGGTTGTGGGATATTAGTTGTATTCATTTGTTATTTTAGTTATTTTACATTTTAGCATTGTGTGGTCTTGGAGATGTTTGTGTGTGTGCAGTCACTTTTTTCTAATGCCTCCCATTTGTGGGAAATTCCTACTCAGTACAGGTCACCAACCCCTGGCCTATTAGAGGTGGGCTTGGGGTAGTGACGGGTCATACCCCAGCGGGTCGGGTCATGACACATATATTTTCATAATATAGTTAATCCTATTCATATATTCCATTCTAACAGCTAATATATTACTATCATTTTAAATAATAATATTTTAATAGTATGATACATTTCGTTTAAACTGAGTGTTGTGTATAACATAAGCTAAACTCAGTGTTAAATGTAATGAAAATTTTGGAAAATATTAAATTCATTTGAAAAAAAAATAAAAAAATATCCAGGTATTATATTCTACCTCCCAAAAAATAAATTTCTCCCTCAAAATTCTACTCATATATTGAAGGTTTAAGATTTCAAAATTCCTTCATAAAAACCCACATCATAAAAATTGTTAATAAAACATCCTCTTAAAAAATAAAAGGGATGTGAAAAATTCATCTAGAATAACACATTAGAGGATTCCAAATAGGATAACAAAGGTGGTAAGTGAAGATATAGACAATTAATAGAAAACTAAGACCCAAATATTAATGGATAGTGATAGATATCATGGTTAGAATAACGTTGATGACCACAAATCCATAAAACAATGTAGTGTGAAAAAGTTCATTTAAATCATAAAAAATGATGATAACATGACAAAATTTTATTTAAAGATCATTTTGATATTGTTAGGAAATTACTTTTTCTAACTATATTGTGACCATATGAAAATTTACTTACTCAATATATTTTTATTTTATAAATTAATATGTTATTCTCTAAAACCTCATCCAAAGTTAAACATAAAACATTCCATAAATGATTAACATTAGAACCCTTTAAAAATTCTAAATTTGTAAATAAGGTCACTAAATTTATGAAAATAAATTTAAAAGTGATCCACTATATATCATAAAGTGGTTCTTGATTTTCGCATACCAAACATGTGAATACCTTTATATTGTATTCTCTTGAAACCTGGTAAAAACAGAAATTACCATAATACATTATTTAAAACACAAATTCTTTATTATTCCTTAAATAAAACATAAATTATTAGATATACCCCATAAATCTATAAATGTATTAAAATCCATAAAATATAGTATAAAACACATTTTCAACAAAACATTAAGGTAAACAGTACTGTCCAATTTACTTATTCATATCCAACATCACTTTATCCCAACATCATTACCTCAACATGTGGAACATATTAAGGGTTATCTTCCCTTAAACAATATATAACCTACATAAATACTTCAATAATCCCTCTTACTTTATAAAACATTAACTAGGATTCATCATATTATTAATTTATACCTCTTTCCTTTCACATTTCATTCATATTCTCTTCATCGCCAATATAAAAACCATTACTCATACAACCTTACTGATTATATTAAAAAACTTTCCCCTTAGGACATTGATTTTAATAATTCCCATAATTTTCACATTTCAAACATTCAATAGTAGATGATACCTTTGGGAGACTATTATTATCATACACTACATTAACAAAAATTATAATATTTTCTTTTAAATTACTTGATTTGTGTCTTTTTCCACACTGAAAAAATATTCTCATCCCTCTAAGAAATTACCATGATTGATTCTTCCCACATTCTCAACATATTGAAATCTGAATCTTCTTTCCTCTATGTTCTCCATTATTCAAAATCCCAGCAAACTCTATCCTTATTTTATTTGGCTAGTCCAAGAGTTAGTTAAGGTGTATGTTGTTAATAATATATTGTGATAAATTATTAGGAATAATCACAATATCCTTTACTCCAATTATAATACCATTTGGTTTCTCACCAAAAAAAAATTCTATCACATTCAATGTTAACCCATTTCACATTGGTTTTCATCTTTTACTAAAACCATAAATCATAGTGTGATAAACAATAATCATAGTGAAAAACCACATAATCAGGAAAAATCACTAACATGATATCTAAATAATTAAATCATATTTTTAATCTGTGATGCCTTAGGTTTATCCTAGGTTATTCATAATCATAATCTATTTAAATTCTTCATGATGTTTTATAAATAGTTCATGAATTTCTAAATCATATCCCCCAGGAGTGTTAAAATAGGTGTGAAACAAGGCCAGTTATCACGCAACAATGATGATAGAGTATAGATCAATATGACCTTTATAGAGTTATTACCCCTAGGTACCTATGTTCTAGAGAAAAATCAGCTTGTAATATATTGATAGAGATATAATTACTTGGATACCACTCACTATTTTCTTTACAAAAATTTCATGAAATTTAATATACATTGATTCATCCTTAGAATTATCCTTAGGATTATCCCGGGAATTATCCTTATAAATATCCCAAGGGATCTCAATAATGTTTTCTAACCCTAGTTTCCATTGGTTAACTAAACATTGACTCTGATACCAACTTTATTAGCCCAAGAGTTTCATATATAGATATTACATTTTTTAGATGAATATTCAATACATTACATGAACACATACCTAAAGACTATGATAGTTTAGTGTATTTGGAGACTAGGCACATGATATTATAATTTGGTTTAGGATTTTGAACATATCCCATAAAGATATCCACCTTTAATACAATTCATAAACATACCCCACTTAAAACATTTATTTATAAACTGGGGAAAGGAAACATAATAAAAGGTGAGATCAGATGCTCAGTAAGGGTAAATATTGGAGATATGTAAGTATAAAATGAACATAGGGGTATCAGAACATGATCATAACATTTGAAACCATACAATACATATCGAAGATCATAATCTTGAGTTAAATTAGAGAACATGAGGCAAGTGAGCATAACATAGGCATTTGAAATGGAATTGTTCCATACACATAATCATTAAAAATCATTTCTATGGTAGTCAAGTATCACTAACAAGACTATCATAGTGGAATTGATTCACTCCCCAAATCATCATAGTAGTCAATTTTCAATCCCAAGACCATCATAGCAGAAAATGTTTGTTACAGAACCGGGTTCAATCTCTATTCTAGTCTTTTATATCTCATGAGATACATATATTTTCCCAATTTATTAAATGGAGATATAGGTCCCACCCATCACATAATGAAAATCATACAATTGTGTACCATAAGATCAGATAAAATTCATCATGTCATAACCCCTGAAATGAAATGGGATTCATAAAATTTTCATCATATCATAACCTATGGAAAAGAGACAAGTTTCATAATCATTTCATCGTAGAATAATCCATGAAAAAATAAATGGGTTTCATAATAATTTTACCATGGTATAACCCATGGAAGAAAAAAGGGTTTCATAAATATATTTTCATCATAAACCATTCTGAGAAAGAATATGAATGGTATCCTTAGTTCATATCCCCAGTAAAGAAAAAATTATTTCAAAGGATGTCATCCTACATAAAGAAGGATTTTCAAAGATAAATTGCTTGTAAATGAGGAAAATAAATTTCCTTTTAAATAAATTTTTGATATATTTTTCTTTGAAAAAAACCCAGAAAACTTATAAATAAATCTTTAAAAATAATTTAAATCAATTTTTGAGGAAAATATCATTGATTCTTAAAAAAATTTAAAAAAATAAAAAAATTTAAAAATAAATTTATTTAAAAATAACCTTGGAAACATATAAATTAATCTTCAAATAAAATAATTTTAATGAATTTATGAAATTAATTTCATTCCATAGACATGGAAACAAATATTCCTTTAATATTTTCAGTAAAATCCAAATGGGAATTATTTGGAAAAAGATATAAAGATTATTTTCAAAAAAAATCTTAAAAATTAAAATATGGTTAAAAATTCCTTTAATAAATCATTTTAATAATTTTAGAAAAATTGAGAACATTTTTGGAAAACATGGTTTTGGAACAAAAATGGGTTTTTACCAAAGAGAGAAATAAAGAAGATTTTTCTTAAAAACATTACTTTAAACTCTTGAGTTCATAAATAGTGAAAAATGAAGATAAAAAATTTATTCTATATAAAAAACCTATGTATAAGAAAATAAATATTTCTCTTCATAGTTATATCAATATACTTCTTCATTGGAAGCATATTCATGAGAAATCTCGATGAACGATGAGTTTGTAACATTAAAACCTCACCACTTTGGTAACTTTGAATCGTAAAACCCATGAAATAATTACATTAAAAAAAGTTATAATATCATGAGAATAAATAAATTGATTATATTACATTTAAAAAGTTTTATTAAATACACATCATAAATAAGATAGGTTCACAACATAACATATGTCTCAAAGAAGGTAAATTATGACAAAGATCCCATATCGCTTGGGTATTTTTGAACTGTAATCCACGTGAAATAGATATCATAAAATGGATATATAAATCAAAAAAAATTCATGATAATAAATATAAAATTCATTCATGTAAAGTATATACACCTCATATAAGAAACAATTGGTGAATATGGTATGCATATCATAGAAGTAAAAAGTGAGATGGAAATCCCTTATCGCTTTAATAATCTTCTAAAACGTAAGATTCAACAAAGCATAAAATCGAATTAAAATTTTAAAATAAATGAAAATGAGTATATTCACGATATAGCATTTCAAAGTTTAAGTATATACAAAAAACAAAATAAACAACTTGTGAATTTTCACACATCTCCCAGAAATAAAAGAGAGAATAAAAATCCCTTACCTAATGTCTCAGCTCCTTTCATAAAAACATGAACATCCTATATAATAAATATAAGTTTACTATACATTTATTAAATAACCATATTCATATATATAATAACATATTTTAAAAGCTTATACCCTTTTAGCACTCATTTATTAATAGTTCCTTGTTAAAGTTATATTTTCGGAAATTACTACTTTATTTTTCATATATATTTTGATTTGTTATTTTTGTTAATCTAACTATGATTATAGTTCTATAATAGAAATAATAATAATCATGAAATAAGTATTATATTTATACACCAATTATAATTTTAATACCAATCCATAAGGAGGGTTTTGAGAAATGATGTACATTACAGTCATGCAGACAAAAGGTCATATGTATGCATGAGTAACATTTACATTTTTAAATGATAATTATGGAAAACAGTTAAGTAATATTATATATTTACATAATTAGTATAATATAATAAATAATATATTATTATTTTCAATATAATTATCCATATAATCCATGTGGTGTGGTGATGAAAATAGAGAGTCACATCACTTCGTGAAGGCGGTAGTTCACACATACATGAATGATGTTATCATATTTTAGTGAGTTAAAATGTAATAAATAAAATGATATATTATATTTTAATAATTATAAATAAATAATAAATATCATAATTATTTAATTTCTATAAGATATATTAATTTACTTTGTCCTTATTATCTTCCATTTAAAGGGTTAGTGAAAAATGAATCACATCACTTCACGAGGCGGTAGTCTATCGTGCACACGAGTGACGTTATTATATCTCCCTATGGAATGAAAATTAAAAAGTTATATATGATATGGTTACAAAATATGTATAATCATGTTATAAAAATCATATATAAACTCTATATACATCATCATACCCAACCATGATAGGTGGTAATGGAAAAACAAATGACATCAGTTTGCGAGGCGGCAATCCACCGTACACACGAATGATAATTTCATACCCCATTTGATTGAAGTTGGTATGGAATTAAGTCATTAACATAACATAAAAATAAATAATTATATTTAATATAATTAGGTTATTATAACATCATGGTTTAATAGTAATTAAATAAGGTGGAGGAATAAATAAAAAAATGTTCGTTGAATAGTGTTACCGCTTCCTTGGGTAACCTCCTTAGGTTTGCACCAAAATCCTTACATGGATGAATTTATGAAAAAATAATTATTTTAGGATGATATGATAGAATTTTTTAAGTGTTTTTGTTATATATTTTCCAAATAAAAAGGGTTTTATGGTGTGAAGAGAACAGGATAGGGGATGGTTTTTTATAAGTGTAGTGAGTGGCATAATTGTAATTATTTGAAAAGAAAAAGAGTGTAACCATGTTTTTATCATGAAACAAGGTCCAAAAATAGATTATTATCCATAATAAAACATTATATTATTTAAATATTTCCATAAAATATATTTTACAAAAAAAATAGATCATTTTAACTCTTATCTTTTTAGTTTAACCCCCATGTAAGCCCATTTTTTACCTTAACTGTTGATTTTTTTTTACTATTTTTTACTAGTAATTATGGTAAAAAATAAAGTTTACCATATTATATATTATAAGTTATTCATTTTAAAAAATATAAATTTATTATATCAAATTACATTCACAGAAGTGAAAAAAATTGATTTAAAATTAATCCCGCGGACGCAATGAAAAATTAGTTTTTTAAAGAAAAATGTTCAAAAGTTTTCAAGGTTTTTATATAAAAATTAAATATAAAAATTATTCAAATGGACTAAATTATGTTAATATATATATAATTGAACCAATTTTAAATTAAAAATACTTTAAAATAAAATTTAAAATTATAAATAATTTAAACGAAAAAAGCAATTTTCAATTAAAATTCAGTATTTTTCACTATTCAACAAAAAAATTAATATTTTAAAAAAATTCTCAAAAATTAACCCTTAGATAATTTTTAAATGATGATTTAAAAAATTAGATTTATATTTTGAAACAAAAATTCTATAAGTTTCAAAAATTCGTTTTAAATTAAGTGAAAAAAGTAACAAAATTTATTTTTAGAAAAATAAAATTTTAAGTGTAAAATTGGTTTTATTCTTATCTATTATTTATAAAACACATAATATATATTTTAAATATTTTATAGAATATAGAATATATAAATTTCATTAAAATAAATTTGAAAAGTGGTTTTTTTAATTTATCGAGGTAAAACATGTCTGTTAGTATAAAAATAGTTTTCAGAAAAATATTTCCTTATTTTAAAGTAGTTTTTATTTTAATTTATAATTAACTGGTTACTAAATAATTCATTTTATATACATGTTTGAATCATATATTTAAATAATTAAGTTAATTCTCTTCATACCCACCATTTTAATGTCTAGGAGATAACTATCATTTTATATAATAATATTTTTATATTATGACATGTTTCCTTTAAACATAGTGTTAAATACGACATAAGATAAAATAAGTATTGAATGTAACATAAAATTTCAAAAATATTAAATTTATTTGAAAAAAACATAAAATCTCATGGTGTTACACTACTGGTGGCTTTTTATTGGTGGGCATAAACAATCATCGATGAATCTTGTAATTAAGGGGTATAACTTGTTACTAAAGTTTTATATTTTTGGGGTATAACCAATTAATGTTGAATATAGTGTATAATAAATATTTGGGGGTATAAAAAACATAGAAAGGAGTATGTAATATTGGATAACCCTTGTAAATATTGTGTGAGATATCTCTCTTTATTTTTACTACTTTTGAGGTGAGGTTGTGAGATATCTTTGAGTATATCAATAACTCTAACATGTTTTTGATCATGAGTTTTGTAAATAATTCATAAAATAATGTTCTCAATAATTCACCGCTTACCCCTATCAGTGATCTTACATATATTTGGGAATTTTAATTGGTATTATATAGAAGTTTTCCTCTAAAATGTCCAAATATATACTAATAATAGAGAATATAAATTCAATTAATAATAGGGGAATTCCAATATTCAATGGAAATAACTATCAAATTTGGTGGAATAGAATGATACCCTACCTTCTATTTCTTGTACTAGAAGTTAGATATGCAGCTATAATGGTATTTCCTCACCTTAATGATGTTATTATGATAACATCTGATAAGATAAATATGGAAATTGATGGAATAATTAAAAATTCTATGTTTATGGATCTCTCTAAGATGGTTTATATGAATGTTATGGTACTTCCATATACTAGATAAATATGGGATAAATTGAGAGCAGTTATGAAGGAAATGTTAAATTCAAGGTGGATAAGTTACAAATTTTTAGGAGCAGGTTTAAAGATATCAAGACCGATGATGATGAAAATATTTATGAGTACTTTATAAGGGTTAATGAAATTGTTAGTAATATTAGAGGATTTAGTGAGAAGTTTTAATATTATACTATTATTAATTAATTGTTGAGAAATATTCTCTATATGTTTGATCCAAAGGTTTTATATCTATAATATTGACAGTATCTATCTATATATGAACTTCATAACATTCTCATAACATTCTCATAACATATGAAATGAGAAATGTAGAAATATTTAAGAATAAGGTTACGGTTGAGATGAATTTTGAATACATATTAAAGGGTAAGTTTATATATAAGGGAATATAATAATAATAACATGATTTATATGTTAATGAGGGTGAATATTAGTTCAACAAAATAATTTATCTTCTTCATAAGAGATAAAAAAAGGGAAATTAGAAAGAAAAACATAAACAATATATATTGTGATAGAATTGTAATGATAGTTTCAATTTCCATAATAAATTTAGAAATAATAATATTCATGAATCTAACTTTGATTAAGAAGATAAAATCTCTAAAAAATATAATTTTAAGAAACATAAAAAATAAATCTCTATAATGAATAATATTGTTTTGAGAAAAAGTGAGAAGTATGATTTATCTTACAAAAATGAATCTAATGGTGAATTGAACACTTATCTCATAATAAAATAGAAAATAATTTTTCAATTAGTGATGATGATTATGAAAATTGGACATTACTGGGGTAGATTCTAAAATAAAATTTAGTGGAATCTCTTGAGAAAAATACAGAACTCAAGGAGAATAAAAAGATGATGAAATAAACTAAGGAGATAACTTTAAAGAATGATAAGATCATAAAAAACGAAATGGAACACCTTAATGAGATTATATCATATAAATTAAAAGTGTTTTATTTAAAAAATAATATGGATTTTCATGAAGAAACATCAATCATATTAGAGGATTCTATAAAGGAAGGGACAACACTTGTTGAGGAAAGTAATAGGAATAGATTGAAGTTGGATGAATTTGAGAAGATGGTAAAAGATCTTGAGGAAATATTGGTTGAGAAAGAGTAATATTATTTTGAGACAAAATAAATGTGTATTACAACACATATTTAGTTAAATAATGTTAGAGAATAATTCACCAAATAATTTGAGGTTAAAGGGGAACCTTATCAATCCGGTGAAAAGAAGGGTCCATGGAGTTTGGTTGATTCTTTCCCACAAAAAATATCAATATAAATTTGTATTTACTGACAATATAGGTTTGAAAGATTATATTTAATCATCTAACACCAAGAATATTAGTGAGAAACCATATTCAATAATGAAATAGTGGGATTATACTAGAATGTTTTTCCTTGAACAAAGACACCAACATTTTGTAAAGCGACAAAAACAACAAAAAACATAAGAGAAAATCTACTATAAAATAAAAGGATTAAGTTTTAGAGTCCAATTATGTTATTGTGGAGTATTTGGTCATAAAACATACTCGTGATATTATAATATGTCTTAATCAAGAAAAATTTATGAATCAAGTAGGTTTATGAAAAGAATATAAGAACAAAATATATAAGAAATAAAGATGAGTAGGAAAGAAATTTAAAATGAAAAAAAATTAAACTTTCAAGAGAGGTATATGAGAAAGTAAATAATGTCGAGAAAGGAAATAAATATTTCTTAATTATTTATCCAAATCAATTTGAAAAGGATGTAAATATAGAGGAATCACAAAATAATTTTGAAGTAAAATGGAAGAGATATTCCTTATATGATGAGAATATAGTTGATGATAAGATATCTACAGCTGGTTGTTTGAAGATTCAAAAGAAATTTAAGTAGTGTGAGAAAGATGGGAATGGTAATAAATAAAATATAAATATATTATTAGAACAATAGTAATTCATGAACATTATTTCACAAACTCAAGATAATGAAGATATTTCAAAAAATGAAGAGAAGTTTACAGCTTCAGCTAAAGACTCAATAGATGAGAAGAAATACATTACGAAATCTATGAAGGCATATAAAAATGAATAAAGTGCATCCTATAATATATCTATTAATAATAATAAGAATTATATACTTAGAGAAGACTCTTAGTCTGAATATTACTTATAAAGAACATTTTTTTCCGCCTTATTCCCATTATTCTTTTTTATTTTAAATAACATACATGGAATTGAAGGATAAAAATAATTGGTGTTATCATAGTGTTTTAGTGGGTTTAAAAAAATAAGAGACACCCATCATGAAATATTATTATTACCATCATGAGAGATTTAGTGATTCCCTTTATAGGGATCAAAGCTGTAGCCAAGGTATTACTATCACACTTTAAGAACATTCCTTAGTTTTATCAAACTAATCTTCAAGGAGGAGTGATTATTGTTGAGAATGATAAGATACTAGGAGAGTTTTTATTATACAAACAAATTAATTTAATGCAGTTTTTGATATGGGTGTTGGTTTTATCATATCAAAATTATTCAAATATTACCTGATATAAATATTCAAGAATAATATTGGAGAATTATTGCATAAAATGGAATTTTTATGGACAATATTTATCACATTGACTATACACTATTGTTTTTTAAATCAATTTCACCAGTGTGACCTTTGAGTTGTCTAATTAAATTCCCAATCTTTAAAGATTCATGTCATACTATTCTTATGTTGAGAAAAGTTTTTAGGATTCTGAGATGAAAGAAGATAAGTTGATATGGCCCCAATGTTTCCCATTGTATTGGATTTTCAAAGATTGAGAATACATATTGACATAGAATATATGTGGGGGTATTGATAACAAACAAAAATGGATATATTATTATTCAAAAGTGTGTTTGTTTCATTTGTTATCAATATGTAAATATATGTTTATATGATATGTAACATATAGTATTTAAAGAAAAGAGTTATTTTTTAGTTTATAGAAACATTAACAATTCATATGATGCTTTAATTATCCTAAAAGATTCTAATATCATGATTAGTCAAATAATTTCATGATTCAAGTTGAGTTTTATCAAAGGATATAGTTTTATAAACTTGATTTTTATGGACTGAGGTCGTCGAATGAATTTCGGCTATAAAAATTTCATGTTATAAAGTCATGAATTTTAGTTGTATGAAGTTTGATCACTAATGTTATAATTTTGACTAGATATAGAATTATCATACGAAGGATTATCATATAGAGAAATATGAATACTACCAGATGGAGAGGAGTATAAAGTTTCACTAGATGATGGGAAATATGAAGTTGTACCATATGAAGAAATATATTAAGTCTATTAAACTAAGAGAGTTGATAATCAATTAATTTTTTATACTGGACATATATTTATATGTTCATCAGATAGAGAAGATCATACAGACACATGATAGATCATTATGAAGACCAGAACTATATAGAGGAAATCTTATGAGGTTACCAGATGAATATTCATGAATCCATCAAACTAAGAAACCTACAAAATTTCACCAAACTAAGTTTAATGGTATGGGATGATTAGAAAAATATTTTCAGATTAAATAAATGTTAAGGATGTTTTAAATAGATAATAATTAGGGTATTATATGAAAAAATCAATGAAGATGTTCGTGTTCATCAGATGAAGAAAGGGTGTACATACTAGATATAGAAATGCGGTTTTATTGGGAAGATATGATCTAATAGGGAAGTTTATACACTCATATAATGTTTGAGGACCTATAAAAAACTTTGTAAATTCATATATTGTTATCATGTTGAGATATAAATTGAACCTTCATACATCTAGTAGATATTTGTGGTAGATTAAGGAGTTTGTTGATGATAATATTTGAGGAAAATTTGATAACGAATATTGACTCTATTTTATACAGAGGTTTTTTAGGTGATCAATCAAAGAGAGTGTTGAGTGAAAAATTAAAATTTAGAGCCCATGATTATTCCTTACCTTTTAGAGAAATTTTATCCCATAAAAGGAGGATATCTCATTCAAATATTATGTTATTAGTGACGATTAATCTTGATAAGAAGTATTATAATTTCAGAATGAGTTTTAGACTAAGAATTTAATTTACTGAATAAGAGGAGTATCATATAGAGGAGTATCAAATATAGGTTTATTAGATAGAGGTTCATTAGATAGAGGAGACCAAACAGACATGTACTAGACACAATATATCAGACAGAGTTTCACTAGATGGAGGAGACTGAACAGAGGATAACTGAAAATAAATTCCATAAGAGATATTCGAAAAATGTGAAATGGATAGTGGCACACAAGACTGAGGAGTATCATTCACAAAATACCAAATAGAGTTTTACCAGATGTATAGTTTCTGGTAAGGCTTTTGTATATTTAGGTCTTCCAAGATTATGAATCAATTTTGAAACCAATAGACTTTTCAGATAGTTTTTAAAAATCTTAAAGAATTTATACATAAGTAAACATGATACAATATGATTTTGGAGTGAAGCCATATAAATAAGAATATATTTCTACATTGGATTTATATATGAGAATTAATATTTGGCTGGTGGGAATAACCAGCTGATGGGGCTTGTTATTGGTGGGCATAACCAATCACTGAAGAAGTTTATAACTGGGTGCATAACTAGTTACTTAAGTTTTTGATTAGAGGGTATAAACAATTACAATCTGTGTTAGTGTAGAATTAATTTTGGGGTTATAACCAACATGGAAAATAGTAGGCCAAATTGGTTGAACCATACAAATATCGTGTGTTGAAATCTCTCTTCATAGTTACTACATATGAGGTGATGTTTTGAGATATATTTGAGTAGATATAGAACTATAAAAAGTTTTAGATGTTTATTTATGTTAATAATTTGTAAAATAAAGTGATCACTAATTCACCCACCCCTTTCAATGATATTTCCCAAATTTGGGAACTACAATCATAGCCTTTATATTATTTAAGTAATGGGTCATTACAAAAATTCACTCTCTCTCACTTATTTTGTTTTCATGATATGGATATAGATAAAAATGATATATAAACAAATATATATGATAAATTTAATGAATAATAAACTATATTAATTATTTTAATTTATTTTTAATTTTTAGTGATAGTATAATTACATATAATCATTACACAACACTGACGTAGAGCTTGTCCAAGAAGTAGAAAAAACAAGTAAGTGATTTTAAAAATATTAAATGGAATGTGATTTGGATTAATTATGGTTTTCCATGAATTCCATGGGTAATTAAGAAGTATTAGTGAGGGTGGAATTATTTATATTTTAATTCCATTAGTATCCTAGTACCTTTAAAGTTAAATTTTGCGAATAGTCCTAAAAATGAATTTAAATGGTATTTAATGTTTAAAAATGATTTTTCAATCATTATAAAATTATAAAATATATATATAAAATAAAGGGTATGTGAAATTTTAAACGCTATCTTGAATTTTCCAATTATTTTCAACTTGGAATTTTTTAAATTACTTTTAGGACCCTTAGAGATTGAAAATTTTGTGACCATAGGAAAGGTTAAATGAGTTAATGAGGGGGATAAACTAAGAGATAAGGTTCAAAATTCTACTAAATCATATCTAAATATTATTGGTTAAATTTATTTAGACCCTAGACTCTTTATATTATATGATATGTCATCTTGGATCAATTTTACATTAGTTAGATGTATATTTTATATTAACATTTTATGTATTTACAAGACTTCCACCCACCTAACTTATAAAAAGGCACATCTTATTATCTCTTATACACACCTTATTAAGCCACATATCTTAAACAAAACCTTCTTAAAAATATTCTTGAATTTCTTGTCCATATTATAGATATTTTTATCTCTATAAAAGACCAACTCAAGGGTCCTTAAGAAGAGATCCAAAAGAGGTTTCTCAAAGAAGAGCTAATCATCTTCATTGAATCCTATTATGTTTATTTATTCTTCTACCCACTAAAATTATTCATTAACCATATTAACAGAGTGACATCAATAAAATTATCTTATTGAAATTTTATTATGCCAATATAAAAACAAATATCCATTTCTCACCCATCCCAATGGAAAATGAAAATGTCATCATGTGTATATAAAAACTACCATCTCCAAGACCGGTGTATTTTATTTTTCATAATTTTCTATCAGGGTTGGTTTCATTGATGAATTTAATGATTATATATGATGTTTTTAAAATTATTATGATTTTATAAATATTAAATATTATTAACCTTGTCACGACCCATCCTCGGGGCCCGTGTCGTGACTACCCCAAGCCCGCCTTCCATAGGCCAGGGGCTGGCGACTAGCACCAAAGGCTTAAATCCATAAGTTGGGAAGGCACTGACTTTATGAAAGTAAACAAACACAATAGAGTACGCAACAGGAAGTAAACAGTAAGTAAAAGTAAATACAAAAGAGTGTGCTAAAAAGTAAATGGGCCAGTATACAAACCCAACTGAACAACATGTACAAGTAAAGGGACTAACAACTGAAAGTAATGAGCAGCCCTTGGATCGTCCTCTGAGTATTACTACCTGAAGGGTAGGTACATACGGCCACCTCATCACTCACGTTCGTCAGTCTACACCGTGTGCCGACTCGTCACAAGGTCCACCTCTGGGTACTGTCCATTCATGGTGCTCTCAACCTCTGTCAGTGCTGTCCGTCATCTGCATCCAACACAATGAGCTGTGGGCATAGCCCGTGTAGGGGTGAGTATAACGATAATCAGTAGGGACCCCGAGACCCGCGTGGTCTCACAATATACACTAAGTATAAGAAAAAGAAGAATGATACAACCACAAAGTAACAACCAACCCTACTTAGGTATATGCCCATACATATACCTAAGTTACCAGTCACAGTCCGACTCCAACTCACAAGCCCAAGCACAACTCAATCCACACAGGAAGTAAAGTCAAACACCATGATGATAATGGTTGAAAGACAAGAATCAGATCACACAGGTATGCCACAATTTTAGAGAGATATAGATGATTAGATGTAGCCATTGGATCATCTAAGTTGTCGGACCCACACAAGATACAGTCCAGCTAAGCTGTCGGACCCACACAGGATACAATCCATCTATCTCATCTAAGTTGTCAGACCCACACATGATACATTCTAGCTATCTCGTCTAAGCTGTTAGACCCACACAGGATATAGTCCAGCTAAGCTTTCGGACCCACACAGGATACATTCCAGCTATCTCGTCGTCGTCGAACCCATGGAGGATTCCAGTACAGTAGTCATCGGTGTCAAACCCACACAGGATTCCGGTACAGAAGTCGTCGCAGCCAACTCTAGGGTTCCTGCACACAGCACGCTCAATTATGAGAGGGTCCGATACTCAAGTAAAGTATAGGTACATCAATGAAGTCCTGATTTTAGGTATCCCAAAGTTTCGTCTCATCAAAATTAACCCAACGCGACAGAGGACGTGACAATCGGATGCCCGGTCTGAGAGATATTGGCTTTTCCGTTCCAGGGGACCGGTTGGATTTATGCTTGATCCAAACCCAGAATATTTACAAAGTCTTCCAAAACTCACTAAAAGTATCGCAAAATGACGACCACATCGCAAGGGTCCCAGTGCCGCAGACGGTGCGTCGATCAGATGCGCGGTCTAAGAGATATTCACGTTCAAGCGAAACGGGCCCGACCCGTAAAGCCCAGTGGGCTGGCGGGTTGGCCTGACCTGGTTCAGCGGGTCCGACCCGGCTAGGGTCAGCCCAACCTGGCAGGTTCGACCAGGTTGGGGGGTCGGCCCAACTCGATGGGGTGCGACCCAACCACAGATCCGGCCCGGGTTGCGGGCTGGTTCAGCTCGCCCGGCGCCGCCCCTCCCTGCTGCCCGACCGGCCGAAGCCGGTCAGTTTTGTCCGGCGCGAGCGGCCCGAAGTTGCGGGCCGCGGTTCCTCCACATGCGGCGTCATGGTTTTTCCTCATCCCGGTCGGCAGTCGGCCGGCCGGTTTGCCTGCTGAGGGGCCCACACAGTGGGCCGCGATCTTTTACATAGCGCGGCGCCAAGCGGGGCCGCGGTCTTCTGCCCGGCCGGCCGTAGCCGGCCTGTTCGTCTAACAAGAGGCCCGCAGTTGCGGGCCGCGGTTCCCTCTGCTACGTGGCACCTGTGGGTGTTGCAGTTCCCAGTGGACTGGCCGGTTTGGCCGGTCGGTCTCTTAACGCGGTCGGCGCACAAACGCTGCTGCCTCCGGTCGCCGCCGTCGCCTCTTCTAACACCACGTCCGTCGCCAAAACAAACAAACTAACAAGAATCAACGGGGGGGCATTGGGTTGTGTTTGTTCGGCCCGCGCCCTCCGCATTAGGTGATAACAAAAGGACAAAGACGAACCGAAGCATAAATCAAGAATGAGGGTATAATTATATTCATTTAAAAATTATACAAAACCCCCAACCTCGATTGAAGTTACATTTGTCTTAGTTGCAGAAAACGGCGTCGCAGAAGATGGTGTCGCGGAAGACTGTGTCGTTCCGTCAACATCGGCGGGAGAGTCGTTGTTATTGGCGACATTATTCGTGGGCGGTTTCTTCTCCCTTGATGTGGAGGAAGAAGAAAGAAGAATATGTTTGAGGGCCTTGTGTTCTTCATTGAGAGAGTACATCGTTCTTCTTGGGAAGAATGTTCTCCCTATTCTCCAAAGCTTCACCAAAACAAGAAGTGCCAACCCAAAAATAATAGCTTGGATATTATTTTTATTCTTTTTATGAATTTCAAAATAATTCAAATTTTGTGAGCCAATTAATTAATTGATAATTAATTAGGTGAGTGTTGGCATCTTTAATGGAAGGAGGTGAAAGGTTTAAGAGTTAAAGGGGGTTCAGGGGAGTTAGACGGGGAGTTGAGGGGTTAGGTGCTCGTGTGGGCCCCACCACACTTTATCCTCACATGGGAGGTTATGTGGGGTATGGTTCCCACCTTCAACTCCTCTTTGGAGAAGATAACCACCCCCTTAAAAAAAATTATGTAAAACATAATATTTTATTTATTTTTAAAGAAATCCCAAAAATTTACTTCTCCTCCTGAGAAAACGCAATTGCGGTAAAGGTCCCCTTAGGCGAATACCGACGAAACGAGTTCATCGGTGTCCTCAGATTTTAATTCTGAGCACTATTTAAAAATATGTAAAAACCCGCATGTATGTTTACTGAATGTACCCAAAAAAAACTTCAGAAATTGATCTTGGGCACACCGGGCCTCGGAATCAGGCACCATCAGAAACTGAGGACTCGTAAAATTATAAATAATTTAAGAAAAAAATATCCTTAAAATTTATGGGTCTTTAAATTACCACCACCTCAAGACTGTACGTCCCCGTAAAGCTACAACACACACTAGAGAAACTAATGGGGGTACTGAGCACGCATCTGAGCGTCCCGCTCCCTTGTGCTCTCCTGGAGGTTCCTGTGCTGCCAGCGAATGTGAACCAGAGGAATCGAACGTCCTCATAAGACCCTCTATTGTCAATCCTCGATCTCCACTGGGACCTCCATGATTGTCGCCCCGTCATCGATGTCCAACTCCCTGTGGCCAATGATGTGGGATGGGTCGTGCACTTATATCCTCAGCTAAGATACGTGGAAGATGTCGTACACCCGGTGGAACTGAGATGGAAGGGCCAGGCGGTAAGCCACCTCGCCTACCCTGCAGAGGACCTAGAATGGTTCGATAAATCATGGAGATAACATTCCACCCCGGCAAAATCTCTGTAGACCTCTTCGGGGTGAGACCCATAGGAAGATGTTGTCACCATCCTCAAACTCCAGCGATCTTCGTCTCCTATCAGCATAGGACTTATGTCTGCTCTATGAAGTCGCCATCCGCTCCTGGATGATCTGCACCTTCTCCGTCATAGCCTGCACCATCTCTGGTCCTACAAGTGCCGACTCCCCTGGGTCAGTCCAACACAGAGTTGATCTGCAAGGTTGGCTGTACAGTGCCTCGTAAGGGGCCATCCTGATGGTGGAGTGGTATCTGTTGTTGTACGAAGACTCCACCAAGGGTAAGTGATCCTCCCAGATGTGACCAAAGTCGAGGACACATGCACAAAGCATGTCCTCGAGAGTCTGAATGGTCCTCTCAGTCTGACCATCCATTTGAGGATGGAATGTGGTGCTCAAGAGAAGCTGCGTCCCAAAATCCTCCTATAATCCCTCCCATAGTCGGGAAGTGAAATGAGAATCTCGACCGGAGACGATAGTAGATGTCACACCATGAAGTCGGACGATCTCCTAAATGTAGTGGCATCTCAATCTCTCTACTGAGCCCTGCTCTATAATTGGTAGGAAGTGGGCCGACATGGTGAGTCAGTCTACGATCACCCAGATAGAGTCATGCCCTCTCGATGTACGTTGAAGTCCCATCACGAAATCCATGGATATCTCGTCCCACTTCCACTCTGTAACCTCTAAGGGCTGAACCAAGCCTGCTAGAACCTGGTGCTCCGTCTTCACTTGATGACAAGTGAGGCATCAAGAGACAAACTCTGCTACTGATTTCTTCATACCTGGCCACCAGTGCTGTCGTCTGAGGTCCTGATACATCATCACCACTCCTAGATATACCTCTAGTGGGGAAGTGTGGAACTCTCTCAATACCTCCTCCTTTAGTTCAACTGGTATCATGGTACGTCCTCTAAAGAGGATGACATGCTCCCCACCTTCAAAAAACCCATCAGGTGCCTGCCCTGAGGATATTTGAGCACGTCACACCTCACAGTCAACGTCCCCATACTGGGCCTCTCTGACTCACTGAATAAGTGTGGGAGTAACTATGAGAGACTACAGAAAGGCTGCTCCATCTCTATCCACAAAGAATATCTGCAATGCGGCCAGCTGCTCTGTCACCTCTCCTAACAGCTGAATGCCCGATCTCCTGTTGAGAGCATCTGCTACAACGTTCCCCTTCTTAGGAGTATTGAATATCTCTAAGTCATAGTATTGAAGAAACTCGATCCATCGCCGCTATCTTAGGTTCATTTCCTTCTGTGAGAAGATGAACCTAAGACTCTGGTGGTCATAATAGACTATAAAATGCTCACCCATCAGATAGTGTCGCCACATCTTCAAGGTGAAGACCACTGCTCCTAACTCCAGGTCATGGGTAGTATAGTTCTGCTCATGCTTTCTCAACTGCTGTTAACCATACGTGATCACTACTCGCTCCTGCATCTGGACACACCCAAGTCTGGTCCCTGATGCGTCGCAGTAAACTACATACCCTACGGCCTTCACTGGTAGCCTCAAGATGGGCGCACTGGTCAACCTCTGTCTCAGCTCCTAAAAGCTCTACTGACATCTATCTAACCACACGAAGGGTTTCCCCTTATTTTTCAAATCCGAAAGTGGTGATGAAACTCTGGAGAAGTCTGGCACAAATATCTGACAGTACCCAGCCAGACCTAGGAAACTCCGCACCTCCGTCACACTCCTGGGTGGCTCCCAAGCAAGTACTGCCTCGATCTTCGCTGGATCCACTGCAACTCCAACCTCTGAGATGACGTGTCCAAAGAAGTGTACCACTCGAATCTAAAAATAGCAGTTCGAGAGTTTACCATAAATCTGGTTCTCTCGGAGTGTATCCAGTACCACCCGCAAATAGTAGGCGTGATCCTCCTTAGTAGTTAAGTAAATCAGTATGTCGTCGATGAAGACTATGACAAATCGATCGAGGTAAGGCTAGAAGATCCTGTTCATGAGACTCATGAACACTACTGTAGCGTTGGTTACATCTAAGGGAATAACCAAGAAATCATAGTGTCCATACCGACACCTGAAGTCTGTATTTTGCACATCCTCGTCTCGAAATCTGAGCTGGTGATAGCCTGACCTGAGGTCTATCTGCGAGAACCATCGTGATCCCTTGAGCTGATCAAAGAGGTCAGAAATCCTCAGAAGTGGGTACTTGTTCTTCACGGTCACCTGATTTAGGCGACGGTAGTCAACACACAGTCTCAAGCTCCCATCTGCCTTCTTGGCAAACAAAATCGATGATGCCCAGGGTGAAACTCTAGGTCAGATAAATCTCTTTCCCTGCAAGTCCTCCAGCTGTACCCGCAACTCACGAAGCTCGGTGAGAGCCATATGATATGCTGAAGTAGATATCAGTGTTTTCCTGGGGTTTAGGTCAATGTAGAAGTCTACCTCTCTATGAGAAGGTAATCTGGGAACGTCATCAGGGAAAACATCCGCGTACTAATCCACCACAACAGGAAAACTCAGACTCCACACATCAACTGCTCCTAGGATGAGACTAGCCAACTGATGTGTGATCGGCTGCCCCCTCCTCTGCATGAGTCCATCCTGTGCTGAAAAGGCTCCCTTCTCACTGGTGAAGGTGAACCTGGTCCCATCCATCCAGACACACTGCACTTTTAACCTAATACAGTTGATCTGAGCATGAACTGTAGATAACCAGTCCACACCCAAGATGACATTGTAAGACATCGACACCACTACAAGAAGATCCCAGCCAAATCTATCGCCTCCTAGAGTAATCTCACACTACCGGCACCAGTACGTAATCATCAAGTCTGATCTCGTAGGAGTCTCTAGAAGTAAGGATCGAGCCAATGGCTCCGTCGGAATCTCCGAGCTCCGAACAAGGGAAACGACAATAAAATAACGACTCGCACTTGTGTCTATAAGTACTACAACAAGGGTAGAGTAGACACAGATAGTACCTCGAATCATCTTAGGTGCGCCGTGGTTGTAGGCCTCGACTTCCTGGAGCTGAGTCCGACCCTTTCCTCCAGCTCCATGTGGTAGGGGTGGACCTCGTGGTGGTGGTGGTGGTAGAGCCTCGAAACGTCGTTGACCACTCGCTGCTCGGCCAGCTCCTCTACCACGTCCTCTTGCTCCCGGCGGACCACCACAGTCGAACCTCTGCCTCTTCCTGGGAGGTCCCTCTACTGTCTTCTGCTCATCTGCATGGTGGGTCAGGCAGTCACGAGCCATGTGGCCCTGTCCGCCGCATGCATAGCACTGCCTGCTCCTCGTATAGATGACTATGTCTCATGTTCCCCACACAACCGAACCTATATCCTGGGATCACCCACCTGATGGCCTGGTCCGCTTGGATGTCTGCGACATCTGTCTACTTCCGGATGTAGAAGACTCTACTACGTGTCGCCCTGTGGTGGGTCTCTCCATTGGTGACTGCTCGGCGAGAAAGCTCTCCACTATAAGGGCTCTCTCCAGCACCCCCGCCTGCATCGGAATGTTGAGGGGAATTGTCGGAGCCCGGATCTCATGCCTGAGTCCCTATTCGAAGGTCTGGGGCCTGAAGAATGGGTCTCGTACCATATCTATGGAGTAGCGTGAGAGGTTGGTGAACCTCGCTGAGTACTGAGCTACTGTCATGTTACCCTACTGCAGATGTAGTAACTCTTGAATCTGCACCGTACAAAGGGTAGCTGGAACAAACTCTGAGCGGAAGAGACTCTCGAAGTCCATCCAGAGCAATGATGCCTCGTCATGCACCTAAAGCACCAGGATCCACCATCTACCTGCTGATGCGTGCAGGAGACTCACGACAAGGATCACCATAAGGTCGGCTGGTGTCCCTACGAATCTGAAAACTCTCACAACAGCTTCCAGCCAATCATATGCTGCCTGTGGGTCCGTCTCTCCCTGGAACCTAGGAGAACTCTGTCGTTGGAACTCGTGGAACGCACTCAAGCGGAATGCACTCTCGGCTGTTGAGGTTGGTGGTATCGGTGGCCCAGCGGGTAGTGGTAACGCTGGTGCCTCCGCTGTGAGGGGGCCCCACACCGAGGCCTCGTCTCTCGGTGGGCTACCGTCTTGTACGAAACTCAGAACCCTAGATGGTTGCCTTTGTGGGGCCATCCTGAAAAGAAATAGGTGTGCCATGGTTTAAACAGTATACCTGGTGAGCTGACACTAAGTAATCACAAAGAAAACATTTCAAAGGAAACACACACACAATCAGTGTTTTCGTGCACTGAGTTGGAAATCAGAGGTAAGGGTCCTGGTGTATGGATACGTCGGTCGCTGCACCAACACTAGACAACCTGGACTGAAAACCACACTCAATACTCTTAACACTATTGCTTCATAGAAAAGAAAGATCAGAGTCATGAGTTATGTGGTAGAACTGACTCATATGATACCAATTTTTCACGACCCGTCCTCGGGGCTCATGTCGTGACTACCCCAAGCCCGCCTTCCATAGGCTAGGGGCTGGCGACTAGCACCAAATGCGTAAATACCAAAGCTGGGAAGGCATTGCCTTTATGAAAGTAAAAAAACATAGCAGAGTACGCAACATGAAGTAAACACTAAGTAAAACTGAATACAAAAGAGTGTGCTAGAAAGTAAATGGTCCAGTATACAAACCCAATAGAACAAGAAGTACAAGTAAAGGAACTAATAGCTGAAAGTAAAGAGAAGCTCCTGGATCATCCTCCGGGGATTCCTACATGAAGGTTAGGTACATATGGCAACCTCAACACCCATGTCCGCCAGTCTCCACCGTCTTCCGACTCGTCACAAGGTCCACCTCTAGGTATCGTCCAATCGTGGCGCTCTCAGCCTCTATCAGTGCTGTCCGTCGTCTACATCCAACACAACGAGGTGTGGGCATAGCCCGTGCAGGGGTGAGTATAACGATACTCAGTAGGGACCCTGAGAACCGTGTGGTCTCACAATATCTACTAAGGATAAACAAAATAAGAAAGATACAACCAAAAAGTAACAACCAACCCTACTTAGGTATATGCCCAAAGATATACCTAAGTTACCAGTCACAGTCCGGCTCCAAATCACAAGCCCAAGCACAACTGAGTCCACACAGGAAGTAAAGTCAAATGCCATGATGATAATGGTTGAAAGGCATGACTCAGCTCACACAGGTATGCCACAATTGTAGAGAGATATAGATGATCAGATGTAGCCAATGGATCATCTATGTTATCGGACCCACATAGGATATAGTCTAGCTATCTCGTCTAAGCTGTCAGACCCACATAGGATTAATTCCAGCTATCTCGTCTAAGCAATTAGACCCACACAGGATACATTCCAGCTAAGCTGTCAGACCCACATAGGATACAATCCAGCTATCTCGTCATCGCCGAACCCACATAGGATTCCAGTACAGTAGTCGTCGCTGTCGAACCCACACCGGATTCCGGTACAGAAGTCATCGCAGTCAGCTCTAGGGTTCCTGCACACAACACGCTCGATTCCGGGAGGGTACGCTCCTAGAGTAAATTATAGATATATCAACAAAGTCCTGATTTTATGTATCTCAATGTTCTGTCTCATCAAAAGTAACCTAACGCGACAGACGACACGTCAATCGGATGCTCGGTCTGAGAGATATTGGATTTTCCGTTCCAGGGTCTCGGTTGGATTTACGCTTGATCCAAACCCGGCCGTTTTCCAAAGTCTTCCAAAACTCACTAAGAGTATCTCAAAAGGACCTCCTTTTCGCAAGTGTCCCAAGGCCGTAGACGGCGCGTCGATTAAACGCACGGTCTAAGAGATATTCACGTTCAAGAGAAACGGGCCCGACCCGTCAAGCCCAGTGGGATGGTGGGTCATCCCGACCTGGTTCGGCGGGTCTAACCCGGCTGGGGTCGGCCCGGATCTATTTTGCGGGTCTGACCCGGATGGGGGGTCGGCCCGGCTCGGTGGGGCGCGACCCACCCTTGGACCCGGCCTGGCGGGTCCGACCCGGTTGGGGGGTCGACCCGGCTCGGTGGGGCGCGGCCCACCTGCAGACCAGACCCGGGTTGCGGGCTGGTTCAGCTCGCCTGGTGGCGCCGATCAGTGCCGCCCGTCCTTGCTTCCCAGCCGGCTGACACCGGCTGGTTTTGTCTGGCGCAAGCGGCCCGTGGTTTTTCTGCACGCGGCGCCAAGCGGTGCTGCGGTTTTTCCTCCACTCGGTTCGCCCGCGGAGCATCCCACATAGCGGGCTATGGTCTTCTCAGCAGCGCGGCGCCAAGCGGCGCCGCGGTCTTCTACCTAGCTGGCCGGTTTGTCCAGCAAGCGGACTGCGGTTGCGGGCCGCAGTTCCCTCCACTGAGCGGCACCTGCGGGTGTCGCGGTTCCCAGTGGACTGGCCGGTTTGGCCATCCAGTCTCTTCACGCGGCTGGCGCGCCAACGCCATTGCCTCTAGTTGCTGCCTCCTCTAGTCGCCGCCGACTTTGGCTGCCGTCGCCTCTTCCAACACCACCTCCATCGCCAAAACAAACTAACTAACAAGAATCAACAGAGGGACGTCGGTCCATGTTTGTTCGGCTCGCGCCCTCCGCGTTTGGCGATAAAAAAATGCTAAAGACGAACTGAAGCATAAATCAAGAACGAGGGTATAATTTTATTCATTTAAAAATTATACAAAACCCCCTACCTTGATTCAAGGTACGTTTGTCGTAGTCGTGGAAAACGACGTCATGGAAGACGGTGTTGTGGAAGATGGTGTCGTTTCATCAACTTCGGAGAAAGTATCGTTGGTGTTGGCGACATTCTTCGCGGGCGGTGTCTTCTCCCATGATGTGGGGGAAAAAGAAAGAAGAATACGTTCGAGGGCCTTGTGTTCTTCATTGAGAGAGTACGCCATTCTTCGTGGGAAGAATGTTCTCCCTATTCTCCAAAGCTCTACTAAAACAAGAAGTGCGAACCCAAAAATAATAGCTTGGCTATTATTTTTATTCTTGTTATGAATTTCAAAATAATTCAAATTTGGTGAGCCAATTAATTAATTTCTAATTAATTAAGTGAGTGTTGGCTTCTTTAATGGAAGGAGGTGAAAGGTTTAAGAGTTAAAGGGGGTTCATGGGAGTTAGAGGGGGAGTTGAGGGGTTAGGTGCTCATGTGGGCCCCACCACACTTTATCCACACATGAGAGGTTATGTGGGGTGTGGGCCCCACCTCCAACACCACTTTGGAGAAGATAACCACCCCCTTAACAAAAATTATGTAGCACATAATTTTTTATTTATTTTAAAGAAATCCCAAAATTTAACTTCTCCTCCCGAGTAAACAAAACTTTGGTAAAGGTCCCCTTAGGTGAATACCGATGTCGCAAGTTCATTGGTGTCCTCATATTTCAATTCCGAGAACTGGTTCTAAAGATAGAAAAACCCGCACGTACGTTTACTGAACGTACCTGAACAAAATTTCAGAAATTGATTCCGAGCACACCGGGCCTCAGAATCATGCGCCATTAGAAACTGCAGACTCATAAAATTCCAAAGAATTTAAGAAAAAAATTTCATTGAAACTTCTGAGTCTTTACAAACCTTCATAGCCTTTCATTTGTCGTAGGCTGATAATGTCTGTTGTGCGTATGTGAGGACTACAACCTCCATGAAGCATTGTGGTTAATTTTCCATTTCTTATTTTTATGTATGTACCTAAGGATATATTTAATGAATAATATATATATATATATATATATATATAATTAATAAATATTAAAGCTGAATCACTATTTAACTTTATTTTGTACTGTCCATCAAAAAGTGAAAACATCTCTAAAATCACAACCTTATTTGAATTGCAATGGATGTCTATATAATGAATAAATATGATAATTATAACAATATTAAGATTATTTTTATTATGAAATCATAAAAAAGGTGTATAGATTGGAATTTATAAACCAAAACATGTATGAAAAATAGAACAGTGAGCCCTGAAAATGATGATTTTATGGAGGATTTATTATTAAAAGAGTAATTAGGAATTATATGTGAATCATATATAGTAAGATAATTATAAATATAATTTTTAATATATTTATAATAAATATTTATTTATTATAAATGAGGTTTTAATTTATACAAATCCAGCAAGGTCATGAGGTAATGGTTTCTCATCTCACTTTTATTTATATGAGACATATTCCACATTCACCACTTGTTTCTTTTATATGGTGTATATACTTACCATAAATATTTTTTTTGAATTTTTTAAAAAAATTATTTAAATTTTCAAATCCATATAATTTTATATCTTTTATGAGGTTTTGATTCAAGGATTACAAATACTACAAAGATTCTTTATCTAAATATTATTTTTTTGAGATGTGTTTTATGTTATAGTCTTAATTACACCTATATGATGTATATTTTTTTTAAAAGGTTGCGGCCAAAGCCTCATTTATTATTAAATCAAATAAAAGACCTATTTTAACTGGGTAGTGGGAGATCCATTACATAGCCCAAAGGCACAGTGGGCATTTATCCCATTACATGGCCCGTAGGACCAAATTTTTGGCCCACGGCCAATTCTGTGAATAGTATTACTACAGTACTCGCACTGCTACAGTTCCGCATATTACCCACCATTGCTACAGTACCCTACTGCTGCTATAGTGACCTTCCATTTCCACAGTTCCTGTCATTGCTACAGTACCCACCACTGCTACAGTACTGCTACAGTACCCTGTGCCCCATGGGTTTTGAACCCCCATTTTTCATGTAGCATTACGGGTTGCTTACCACTAAGCCAAACCCCAACTACTATGATGTATATAATAAACCATTGATATGTTATATGTGAATGTATTTATATTTATGATATTTAATGATTAATTTGATGTTATTTCTTTTAATAGTGTTATGATTCTAACGTTAAAAATGTGGTAAGGGTTTATGTTGCAATCTCAATTTTAACCCAAATTTTTTATTCATGAATCACATTTAAGAGAATTATATGTTATTTATTTCTTAAAACCCATATATTTTCTTCTTATATAGATATGTTTAGTTTTTTTTCATGTTTTAATTTCATTATTCTCTCTTTGGTACTAAAAATTATTAGGAAAATGTTTTTTAAGAGAAGTCAACCTCATTTTTACTTTGGTCAATGAAATTTTTCTTCTATATCTATGTTATTTAAAATGTTTTTAAGAATTTTATTTTATATTATCCAATGATTATTTAAATTAATTTTATATTATATATTAATTTATTTTCAAATGATTAAAAATTATGTTTTGCAATGTCTTTCCAAACATGTAATTTATCACTTTTTAGAAAAATATGAAAGGAAACTTTATTTTAATGACTTTCGCATAAAATAATTTTCCTTTCATCAAGACCATTATATATTTTGAATCATTCTTCATAAGTTTCCAAGGCTTTTTTCAAATAATGTTTTTTTCAATATTCTAGGAATTTTTATTTAAAATTTTATTATAAAAAATGATATTTTTATTATGTTTTCAATGAGTGGTTAAAATGTTCTTTTAAATGTATTTTTCATTTATGTCATAATCCTTTGAGGATTTTTATTATTCATGAGGTATTTGATCTTATGATTCCATTAATATTCTTTCTCTAGATAGTTTATAATGATGATATTTTAAGGATGATTAAATGAAAAAAATTTAATTTCCCATGAGTAAATTAGGTTATGTTGAAATCATAATGAAACCATTTTTTCACAAGTTAATAAAGTAATGATGTGAATGGTGGGTTTTTATGAGTTTTATAATGAAATATAGGATCTATGTACTTTATTAATTTTATTATTATTGAATTTTTTTTATGATTACGACTGAACCCAATATATATTTTAATGATATGTGAGCCCAATATAGCTTCCCTATGCATTGGGAAATGCGACAGAGTTAACAAGATGGAAGTTACTCCTAAGTGATGACAAAGTTTACTGAATATAAGTAACTTATAATAGATTATGTAGATAACTATATGGAATTTAATCCTAATATAATGTTGAAATTATCTTATATGGGTGATTACCTGATGATATTATTTTGTCCCGAGACACCAACACGGTTTCCCTATGATTTCTATGTGTTTTAATGGTTATTTTAAACAATATTGATTTCGCATGGTACAAGATTGTTGAACCTTATGACTATTATATTATGTTAAATATTTATGAAATGAATAATATTTTATTATTTAGGTTTTGATCGGTATGAATTCTATTATGTTATACTCATGTACTTTGATTATTCTATCATACCCTTAAGTTTATCTTTTTCTTACATATGATCAACAATTGATATCACCTATGTTTACATTTACTGAGCACATGAGATCACCCTTTATTATATTTCCATTTCCATAATTTATAAAGAATGATATTGTGTAATATATGTTTAGAATTTTATCAATTTTGGACAATTTTTAGGGGATATTGAAGTCATCCTATGAAATAATTAAATATGGGTATACCCATTTGATGAGAAATACATGGGTGTTTTTACATAAAGGAAATTTCCCTCATTCTCTAAAAATATTAAAGTGAAATGTGTTTGCTATATTAGTGACTCAATGTTGGATGTTTATTTTTTCATTATAGATATTTAAAATTGGTTCATTTCATTTGGTATCAAATAAATTGTGGAAAGAATATGTTTTTAGCACCAGATCCATTCATACAGTTCTTGGACTATCTCAATTGGTATTAGATAATGCTTATATGACACTAATGGTTAGGAATTTTTTAGATGATGATAATTTCTAAGTTAAATATACCATTATGTGTTGATATGTTTATAGATGATCATTATTTTAAACTTATAAATACACTTTTGAGGGTTTTGAATGGATTTTAAGGTAACTGATGATGTTTTAGGAGATGTTTACTATATTTTAATATATAATTGAGTTATTTGTAACCATTAGTATTAACATTAAATTTAGAGTGGAGATATTTTTTAAGAACATTATTGGGTACATAAGTTGAAAGAAATATATATCCTTTAAGGATAGTATGTTCTTTGATGATGAGTTAATTATGGTTAATGGGAATAAATAGGTTCTCATATTTTGGGAATATATAAGATCAGAAATTTATTTAGTGAATAAGTGATTGAAGTTATTTTTGGAGAATTTCACTATTTTCTGAACATTATTAAGGTAAATGGAATATTATTGGGTAATATGGGATTTTATTTGAGAAATAAAGACTAAGTTATCTTTTAGAAGCAAATATCATTTTATTAAGGTTTTATGGTGATTATGGTTATTTATGGAAAAGATTAGAATATTTTAGAAACTATATTATTAGGGAATAAAATGTCTTGTTATGTGACATTTTGTGTTACTGATTTTTTTTAGAGATAAATATTAAGTTGATATCAGATGAATATGTGGTAAAATATTTTATATTTTTTGGGTTACCAATTTTTTCAATAATATTTTGAAGATCTTTATGGTAAATTATTTATGGAATGATAGAATTTGAAATCTATGTGTTAATTTTTTGGAAATGGATTTTAATGTAGTATTTATTCATATAAATGTTTTTTCATATTTTATATTATCTCATATTATGCTAATAATGTTTTTTCAAAGGATATAAATAAGATAAATAAATTTTCATCTTTTTTTGGATGTTATAGTCTATTGGAAGTTAATTTTAGTGCTCCATGCATGAAAAATTCATCATTGAGAATATAAGATTAATCAGGGGTTGAAAACTACTCGAAACACAACATAAGGATGAAATTATTCTTATGGTATAGAATAAAGTCAAGTAATTATATTTTATCTTATTCTATATCTTGATATTAAAATAATTCCTCAATTTTAGAAAGATGAAAATATAAATATTGAGTCTTATATGAAAAATATCAATTAGCTTTGATGGTGTGATTTATGAAACTCTTTCACTACAATGAGTCTCATTATGGAAAATACATGGTTTAATAAATACTTAGTAAATGATAAGTTTCCTAGTATAAAACTAGACCTTAAAGTACTTTTCAAAAGGAAATGTTATCAATGATTATTAAAAGGTATTTATTTTTTCTTATATATATATATATTTATCTTTACACATTATAATTGATTCTAAAAATATTTTAAACCCTTTTAACTAGACATGAGATCAAATTACCAGGACCCAATTTCTATAAGGGGTATAATGTAACACCCCAAGATTTTCATTTATTTTTCCATAAAAAAGAATACAATGTTCAATAGTGTGTTCCACATACAACTCTGAGTTTATGAGAATAGTGATATAACTATAGAACTATTATTATTTAAATATGATAGTTATAACATATCCATTAGTTTGATGTGCATGAATAGAAGTTACCAAATTAGGAAATATATGTTAAAAAATTTTACTTATTCAAATTTATAGGTTAGTTCCTAATAAATAGGTACTCAATTTTAAATAATAAGAATTAAATCAAACAAGGATCAAAACCCAAAAAAGTATAAAATGGTTATTCTTCTATAAGAGCATGCTTTCCTAATATTTTTTATTTTAATTTAAAAGATAAATTTATTAATTATATAGTTTTAATTTAATAAAATTGAATTCACTTTTTATATCATCATATGAAATATATATTTGGGTTAATTTTATGGGATGTTTTTGGAAAATATTTATTTTTTATGAATAGTGAAAACTATTGTTTTTATAAAAATTATTATTTATTTTAAAGTGTTTGAATATTCCCATTATATTTTGGATTGATTTCAATGTAAAATTAGCCCCATTTTTTAAAATATAATCCAATCAATTCAATGGTTATGAACATTATATTGATTTGGTATGAAATAATTCTTATACTTAAAACAGTTATTTGTCTTAAAAATATTTTTTTTTTGTGTTTCATGCACTTATAATAAAATTAATTTCTACCAATTTTGATAATTAAATCACATAAAATGGATTAAATATTTGGAATCATCATATTCAAATTATGTAATAAGGTCAATTTCAGTTTTAGTCATAATTGACAGCAACCATGGTAAATGTTTATCACCACAGTAAAGGGTAAAATGGTTTAAAAAAGATTAAAATTATGGGATAAGGTCTAAAAATCTATCACACACATGAATTTATTTCATTAAATGAGTGTATTTTGTACACCATCTCCCTATATTCGAAAGGATAGTATTTGTTTGGCACTTACCATTGATTATAACATTTTTATTATTTTAAGTAAATGATAATTACAAAATGTCACTCTCCCTTTCATGATATAGATATAAAAAAAGATATATGAACAAATGTAGATGATAATTTTTTTATCGAATAAACTATATTAATGATAATATTTTATTTCAAATTTTAATTTTTTTTAAACATTAAAATTAATTTTATTTGTATGAATTAAAATGTTCCATTAATTTAATGAATAATTGTAAAGGATTAGTGATGGTGGAAGTATTCATATTCAAATTTTATTATTATCATTATATATTTAAGTTAAAATTTTATAACTAGTCCTGGAAAACACTTTAATAAGTATTTAATGCTTAAAATTTTATTTAAAATCATTAAACAATTATAAAAAAACATATATTAACTCAAGTGGATGGGAAATTGTTGAGGATATAATTAATTGACCATGTATGTTTTACTTGTAATTTTTAAATTTACATTTATGACCCTTAGATATTGGAAAATATATTACCATAGTTAATGTAACACTACTGCAAATATGACCTTTATCAGTGCTAGAAAAGGGCATTAACAGCATTGTTAATCGAGGCAAAGATAGGGGTCCCTTTTATCAGCGCTCCAAAAAGCGCATATAAAGACCCCTTTTATCAGCACTTTTTTTAAGCAATGATAAAAGTAAAAAAAATAAAAAGAATATATAATGCGGGGGGGGGGGACTTTTAATAACGCATGACTATCTCTTTTATCAGTGCTAGGCGGAGCCCACTCCCTCTCACTGCATGTTGCCCTAGCTCATGCAACCCCCTACCACATGTGCCCGCGCACCCTTGCTTCCACCAGAACTCAAACCCGAGACCTCCCCCCTTGCGCGCCTTCACCTTTACCATGAAGCCATTTAGTTGTTTTCTCCATTTAATGATATCTCTATTTCTATATATATATATATAGTAATATTTATTTTTATATTAATATAGATTCATATTAATATAAATATATTTAGTTATATTAATACATATATATTTATTCATATATTAATAAATATATTTATTCAGATATTAATATATATTTATATCTATTTATATATATATATATAGTTATAAATTTTTATCCGTATATTTATTTGTATATTAATATATAATTATAAGATTAGTTTTAAATACATTTATAAAATATGTTTTTTATGTGTGTTTATAAATAAATAAATAAATACACACACACATACATACATATATAACACACACACACACACATAAATATTTAAGAATAAATACATATATATATATATATGTGTGTGTGTGTCTGAAAATCCATAGTATGTTAAAACGACCATAACTTCTAATCCATAATTCCGTGTCAACTTCAAAACTAGTAAAATCTAAGAAAATTAAATGATATTTGATATGATATGTGGTACATGCCTAATGGACATCTAAATCAGAAGTTATAGCTGTTTGAATGATAAACAATTGAGGTATCCTGACTAAAAAACTCAGTTTTATAGGACCTATGGGCCTTTTTTGGCCTTGAAAAATGTGACAAAAAGTTCCCTTGGATCATTATCACGTAGATGTCTTCACAGGCTTTGATTTTATATGTTGTAGAGCTCAAACGGACACTCAGATCAAAAGTTATGGCCGTTTGAAGATTGAGTTACATTTTTAACTTATTTTAGATCTTTTATTAGTTATTTTGATTTTTTGTGTCTTCAAATTATTATGAAATGATTATTAATCAACTATAATTATCAAATTATTAATTAATAATATTTTAAAAATATTTTAAAGCCATTTTCACCAAATTTATTATATATTAAATGTAATAGTCTATTTATACTTATCTAAAACATATTTTAAAAATATATTTTATATTTATATCAATATAAATATACTTATATATCAATATATTATTTTTCCTGAAAAGTTATTATTTTTTAAATATATACTTTACCATTTCTCAGAAAAAGTGATGATAAATACTCCCCCCCCGCTTTCAGTGCTACTAAAAAAAGCGTTGATAAAGGGGTCCTCTTTAACAATGCTTAAAAAAAGTGCTGATAAAGGGTCAATTTTAACAGCGCTGTTAAAAGTTCCATTTATCAATGCTTTTTTAGTGCTCATAAAGGGTGACATTGCGGAAACCAAGTTTTGTGGAAGTTTAAAATCTAACACCCCAAGCTTCTACGGTATGTTTCCCTTTGAATAATGTAATAGCGTGTGTTGTACGCAACATCGAGTTCTAACACACACCACAACCGATCAAACTAGCCGTTATGAAAAGTAATACCTACTTTTTGAAATTATATATATTTTATAGTTCAAAATGGACTTCATTTTTGGATTCAGAATATCAAAATTATCCTAAGTTGAATTTTTGGTATTTTTCTGAGAACGCCCAATTTTTATGAATAGTGAAAAATACATAAAAACAACTTTTTTAATCAAAATAATTTATAGTGATAAATTATATTATTTAGTGGTTTTAAAGTATAATTAGAATATATTTTTACCATTTTATCAAATTGTGTTCATTATAATTAATTTCACTTTGAAATTGGACATAAACAATTGTCGATCTTTTGATATATATTGTTTCTTAAAAACACGCTATTTGTTGTGACAGCAGGAATTAATTATAAAATTAATTAATGCAACTTTTATTTTTCAAATTTTGTAAAATAGACATCATTTATTAATTTGGAATATCAATTATAGCTTAGGGTGAAATTTTGACATTGTTCTGAAAAATTTCAATTTTTGATGAATAGTGAAACTACTAAGTGGTAGTTAAAAAACTAAATTTTTCATAAAACTGAATTTTACCGCTTCTATGATTGGAATTTCAAAAATCCAAGAGACACGGTTAATATCAAGGAGTAAAATGTGGTTCAATGAGATGAAAATAATTTTTGGTGAATAGTAACTTTTTTACTTTTATTTACCACGGTTAAAAGTAAATAGGGTAATTAAGGATACAAATGATATTAATATTACCCTAACACATGTCCTAATTCTATTGTACAAGTGTATCTCGACCAAAAACAACCTTAGTAATAAAATATTATCATTTAGTTCCACTTGGATTAGATTAGGACATTTATTATTATTTAATTCAAAGAAGAGTTAAAAGAGTTAAAATCAAAGTTTATTTACTAAAAAAAATTTAATATAGGGTTATAAATAAGATAAATTCGATTTTAAATATTAATTAGAAATCTAAAAAGATTTCCTACATAATGATATTTTATTTATAATTTTTAGACATTAAATAATTTAATTTATTTATGACACAATGATGATGCAGTAATTACCATAATAGTGAAACATTAAAATAATTGATTTTATAAATACCCAAATAAATATAATTTGAGACTTTTAATGAATTAAACTAATTGTATAGTTTAATATGATATTTGAGGAGTGACTTAAGTAACTTTTTTCGAAGTAATCATTCTGTTATAAGGTTCAAAAAAATCAATTATTGAATAGTGTCAAAATTGAGAAAAAAGAATTATTAAAACAAATATTATATTATTAATTGATATTAAATTCCTAAAAATCTAAGGTTCGGCCAAGGGACTTATATAATGATAGGTTTAGCATTAATGGACCACTTGGGGGTCTCTTGGATGCATATAGTAAGTTTATTAACCATATAATATAAAAATTCAAAGAGACATTGTAAAAGTGAAACTAATTAACTAAGAGTTAATACTTAATGATAAGGTTAATATATTGAACCAAACCTGTCTAAATACTATTGGTTGAGTGGTTTTCGACCCCTCCCCACCTTAATTTTTATATAATCCACTTTTGAGCCATTAGAAAGCAAATATGATTTTATTATAAAATAATATTTCTAGCTTTTCCAAAGGTGCCCCTCACCCCTCTTATAAAAGGGCACTCTCCCTTCTCATTAACTCACACCTTCAAATCCTTTTGGTTCGGCCATCCTCTGCCCAAATACTATCTAAACTTCCCTCAATTCATACTTTAGGCCTTTCTTTAGTCAGAAATCCAGCCTAAGTGCCCATTTGATCAAATCAAAAGGAAGATCCCGAAGAAGAGGTAATGATTTCACCACCCTTTTCCAAGTTCCTTTCTTCTTCCACATCTTCCTTATTTGTTATTACCATTCTAAAATAATAACTACATTATATTATATATAATGTGATGTTATTATAAATATGGTACAACCATGTTTAGTATTCTATCCATCCTTTGAATAACATGTCACCATACGTGCGTACGTACGGCTTACCGTCTCCACGTCGTGGTGTAATTGTTATTCAATAAATTATTATTTGGATGGGTATAATAATGATGTGTAACTCATGTAAATAAAAAATATAACATGATAATGATTCTGTATATATGTTATACCATTCATTTATATATTATTTTAATATAAAAAGATCGATATTGTCGCTCGTGCGTACGTACGGACTACCGTCTCCACGAACGCGAGGAGATTCATTCTCTATCATATCCATTCAAGTATAATTCTCATTTGATGATTAATAATAGTATCTAAGGACTTGATATCATTCTGGATATGATTAAGATACAATCTATCCAAGACAAACACATCTTACGTAACAAAACATATAAAAGAAAATGAGTAAATTAACACCCGAAACAACGATAATAGTAAGATATTATTAACAAATCAGTGTTAAAAGATCATATATGATATCATATTAATGTATATGATTCTTGTATAATTTAATAACAATTATTTAACCATTATACAGGAGGTTAAACTACCCGAACCAAGGAAAAGTACAAGGTAAGGGTTTATTTTGCAATCTCTTCATTATCCGAGGTTGTTTATACGTAATAATCTACTGGGATCTCTTTAACATCCACATCCATGTTTCTTAAAAATGAATTTCAAAACATTTTTACTATTTACTAGAATATGGGTTAAATTCATTTATACCCTTGTTTTACTTTTTATAAGAGGTTTGTAAAGGAATATTTCCGTCATTTTCCAAACAAGGTGCTTTTTAACCTTTTCGACAAAATTAAGGTAAGAATGTTTTTTTTAACTTATACAGAGGGTGTGGCTATTTTCCACCGTTATAAAATCGTTTAAGATTCCCTTAAAATCTTATAAGAATATTTTCAAAGAAAATGTTTTATTTTATAAATATTTGACTCTTAAATTATTTCAAAATAGAAAGAGATATTTTTCTAAAAAGAGTTTTGATTTCATCTATGTCAACATCCTTTGATGGATTTTACGCTTATTTAAAGTTGATAAAAAAGTCTATATTGTATTGAATTTTTTGTGATATGTTTGACTGTGGATGTGTTATTTTTATACCATTCATGGTTTATAGAGAAAGTATTGACATTTCGTAAGCTAGTTTTAATACGAATTTTTATGTTATGTTTAAACCTATTCATATGAGGAATGCATTGGACTTAATATGTGACGGGTGGAGCCCACTATAACTCCTCGATGCATCGGTAGGTCTCATGAGACAAACTAGTGTCTTGGCACAAGGCCTTGGAAAAATCTTATTTGTAGTCTTGGCATGAGGCCTTGGCTATGTGGTTATGATAGTCTGGCATTATGCATTCCATCATTATGAAAGTGGTTATTGATATTGCATGTGATTATTCGATTAGTAGAATATCCATGTGAATAAGTAAATGGAATTATTTAATTTTATTTTTTCCATACTATGTTGAAGTTAAAGTTTAAAAGGCTTTTGTTTTAGTAATACATTGCCTTAAATGTTTATTCTTATTTACGAAAGTTTCTGCTATATTGTTATCTTTACTGGGCATTTGAGCTCACCCCTTTTCTATGTTTTATTTTTCCCAGGATGTGAAGAAGTAAATTATGAATGACCTGCAGGGATAGTATGAGGGGATAAGAGTGTGGAATATGGACACTATGTTGTTGTAGTTTTCATTTTTATGATGTAATGTAAAACTTCATGAATATATCTAGTGTTTCCAAGGCTACTAAACCAATCGGTCTTTCGAGATTTGATCGTTCTTGTGATCATTCCAATGTTATGTAATAATGCACCGACTCTGGGTAATTGGGGTCGGGGCGTTACATAAAAAGGGTTAATAATGGGTTTAAACTAAGATATTATGGTAATAAATACATTTAAACCAATATAAATATTATTGGTTGAATTTATTTCAACATTATCCTCATAATAATAGAATTTAAGGCACTTTAGATCCATTTAACATGAGTTAGAAAAATAATATATATTAATATTTGTAGGTATTTACAAGATTTGTACCCACCTCGCTTATATAAGGCACCTACTCTCTTATCTTATACAAAAATCCTTGTGCCACATAACTCAACCAAACCCTATCCAAAAATCTTAAAAAATTCCTTAAAAATGTTATATATGTGATTGTATTCTAAAAATACCAACTCAGAGGTCTTTAATAATAGATCTAAAGGAGGTTTCTCAAAGTGGAAATAATCATCTTCACCGAATCCTTTTATGGATATTTATTCTTCTATATCCTACAATTGTTCATTAACCATTTTAACATTTTAGAATCAACAAAATTATCCTACTGAAATTTTATTATTTTAATAGAATAACCACTTTTTTTTATCATTCATCCTAATAGAAAATGAAAATTTCATTGTAACACCCAAGCTTCTATGGTACGCTTCTCTTGGAATAATGCGACAACGTGTGTTGTACACAACATCGAGTTCTAAGACACCACAACCAATCAAACTAGCCCTTATGAATAGTAACACCTACTTTTTAAAAATATATATATTTTATATTTCAAAATGGACTTCATTTTTGGATTCAGAATATTGAAATTATCCTAAGTTGAATTTTTGGTATTTTTCTGAGAACTTCCAATTTTTATGAATAGTGAAAAATACTTAAAAAAACTTTTTTAATAAAAATAATTTATAGTGATACATTATATTATTTAGTGGTTTTAAAGTATAATTAGAATATATTTTTACCATTTTATCCAATGGTTTTCATTATAATTAATTTCACTTTGAAATTGGACATAAACAATTGTCAATCTTTTGATATATATTGTTTCCTAAAAACATGCTATTTGTTGTGACAGCGGGAATTAATTATAAAATTCATTAATGAAACTTTTATGTCTGGGATTTTGTAAAATAGACATCATTTTTGAATTCATAATATCAATTATAGCGTAGGGTGAAATTTTGGCATTGTTCTGAAAGACTTCAATTTTTGATGAATAGTGAAACCACTAAGTGGTAGTTAAAAAAACTGAATTTTTCATAAAACATAATTTTACCACCTCTGTGAATGGAATTTCAAAAATCCGAGAGCCACGGTTAATATCAAGTAGTAAAATGTGGTTCAATGAGATGAAAATAATTTTTGGTGAATAGTAACTTTTTACTTTTATTTACCACGGTTAAAATTAAATAGGACAATTAAGGGTAAAAATGATTTTAATATTACCCTAACACATATCATAATTCTATTGGACAAGTTTATCTCAACCAAAAACAACCTTATGAATAAAATATTATCATTTAGGTCCACTAGGATTAGATTAGGACATTTATCATTATTTAATTCAAAGAAGAGTTAAAAGAGTTAAAATGAAAGTTTATTTACTAAAACAATTTTAATATAGGGTTATAGATAAGATAAATTAGATTGTAAATATTAATTTGAATGATAAAAATATTTCCTAAATACTGATATTTTATTTATAATTTTTATATATTAAATAATGTAATTTATTTATGACACAATGAAGATGCAGTAATTACCAAAATAGTGAAAAATTAAAATAATTGATTTTATAAATACCCAAATAAATCTAATTTGAGCCTTTTTATGAATTAAACTAATTTTATAGGTTAATATGACATGTTAGGATTGACTTAAGTTACTTTTTTCGAAGTAATAATTCTGTTATGATTTTCACAAAAATCAATTATTGAATAGTGTCAAAATTGACATAAAAGAGTTTTTAAAACAACTTTTATATTATTAATTGATATTAAATTCCTAAAAATATAAGGTTTGGGAAAGAGACTTATATCATGATATTTGTATCATTAATGGACCACTTGGGGGTCTCTTGGATTTATATAGTAAGTTTATTAACCATATAATATAAAAATACAAAGAGACATTGTAAAAGTGAAACTAATTAACTAAGAGTTAATACTTAATGATAAGGTTAATATAGTAACCCAAACCTATCTAAATTCTATTGGTTGAGTGGTTTTAGACCTATAACTACCTTAACTTTTAAATAATCCACTTTGGATCCATTATAAACCGAATATGAATTTATTATAAAATAATATTTCTAGCTTTTCCAAAGGTTCCCCTTACCCCACTTATAAAAGGGAACTCTCCCTTCTCATTAACTCACACCTTCAAAGCCTTTTGGCTTGGAAAAACTATGCCCAAATACTCCCTCAACATCTCTCAATTCATCCTAGAAGCCTTACTTTAGTCAGAAAGCCAACCTAAGAGCCCTTTTGATCAAATCAAAAGGAAGAACCCGAAGAAGAGGCAATGATTTCACCACCCTTTTCCAAGTTCCTTTCTTCTTCCACTTCTTCCTTATTTGTTATTACCATTATAAAATAATAACTCCAGTATCTTATATATACTGTGATGTTATTATAAATATGGTACAACCATATTCATTATTCTATCCATCCTTTGAATAACATGTCACTATATGTGCGTACGTACGGCTTACTGTCTCCACGTCGTGGTGTAATTTTTATTCAATAAATTATTATTTGGATGGGTATAATAATGATGTGTAACTCATGTAAATAATAAATATAACATTATAATTATTCTTTATATATGTTATAATATCCAATTATATATTATTTTAATATCAAAAGAATGATATTGTCGCTCGTGCGTACGTACGGACTACCGTCTCCACGAACGCGATAAGATTCATTCTCCATTGTATCCATTCAAGTATAATTCTCATTTGATGATTAATAATAGTATCTAAGTACCTGATATCATTCTGGATATGATTAATATACATCCTATCCATGACAAACATGGCTTACATAACAAAACATATAAAAGAAAATGAGTAAGTTAACACTCGAAACGACGATAATTCTAAAATATTATTAACAAGGCAATGTTAAAAGATCATATATGATATCATATTAATATATATGATTATTTTATAATTTAATAAAAAATATTTCACCATTATACAGGAGGTTAACCTACTCTCAACCAAGGAAAATTACAAGGTAATGGGTTTTCATCTCACTCCTTATTCCTGTGAGATTCATGCCATATTGCCACTATTACCTTTTGTGTGGTGTATGTATTGTCCATAATTGTATTATTTGTGTAATACACATTAATTTATGTGCATTTACATATTCATTGTATAATACCTCTTTCATGGGTTGTATGTTTCGTAAGTTACCAAATTCTTAAGGGTTTACTTTGCAATCTCTTCATTATCCGAGGTTGTTTATACGTAATAATCTACTGGGACTTCTTTATCATCCACATCCATGTTTATTAAAAATTTATTTCAAAACATTTTTACTATTTACTATAATATGAGTTAAAGTGATTTATACCCTTTTTGACTTTTATAAGTGGTTTATAAAGGAATATTTCCGTCATTTTCCAAACAAGGTGCTTTTTAACCTTTTCGACAAAATTATGTTAAGAATGTTTTTTAACTTATACGGAAGGTGCAGTTATTATCTGTCATTATTACACCTTTGAAGCTTCCCTTACACGCTAATAAGAATATTTTCAAAATAAAGGTTTTATTTTATAATTATTTTATTTTTAAATGATTTCAAAAAATAGATATTTCTCTCAAATATATGAAAATCCAGTGCAAATGTATACATATATAACGCAAGCTTAAAAATGTTTTCAGAAAACCCAACTCTAGAGCGTGGTAGAAATGAAGGGATTGGGTGTGGACCCATCATGGCCTGTAATTAGTCGAGAAGTCTCAGAATTAGTTATTTTGTTTTTATAATCTTTCATAATGTTTTCAGAAAAACACTAGAGTATATTTTATAAATTTTAAACGTAAGTATCTTCTAAAAAAAATTGCATCGGTAGGTCTCATGAGACAAACTAGTGTCTTAGCACAAGGCCTTGAAAAAATATTATTTGTAGTTTTGGCACGAGGCCTTGGCTATGTGGTTATGATAGTCTAGCATTATGCATTCCATCATTATGAAAGTGGTTATTGATATTTTATGTGATTATTCAATTAGTAGAATATCCATGTGAATAAGTAAATGGAATTATTTCATTTTATTTTTTCCATACTATGTTTATGTTCAAGTTTAAATGTCTTTTGTTTTAGTTATAAATTGCCTTAAATGTTTATTCTTATTTATGAAGCTTTCTGCTATATTGTTATCCTTACTAGGCATTTGTGCTCACCCCTTTTCTATGTTTTATTTCTCCCAGGATGTGAAGAAGTAAATTATGAATGACCTGCAGGGATATTATGAGGGGATAATAGTGTGGACTATGGAGAAAACATGATGTTGTTGTAGTTTTTATTTTTATGATGTAATGTGAGACTTATGAATATATCTAGTGTTTCCAAGGCTACTAAACTAATCGGTCTTTAGAGATTTGATCTTTCTTGTGATCATGCCAATGTTATGTAATAATGCACCGACTCTAGGTAACTGGGGTCGGGGCGTTACAGTTGGTATCATAGGAAGTTTAGTACAAACCTTGGAAGCTAGATTTAGATAAACTCTGATTAGAGCACATAGACCTAAGATGGACTTCGAGGATTAGTATAGAAGAACTTCATATAATTTTGGTATTGTAGAGATTTTGTGAGTTTTTCGAGCAATACATCCCTGTCTGGATATGTGCAGGTAGAGGCGGCTCTGGCACAGATGTACCTTGGGGTAAAACCCGAAAACACCGCTTTGAGCTAGACTCGAACGGGAACTGGTGCACGACAACGGGCCTTGCTGCACTCTTGGTTACGACACTCCCGAGGAATATTCTTAGGATAACTCTCATTTTCTTTAAAAATCATTATAAAGGGTTTATGAGTATATACTTCCTCAAAGAAAACATTATTTATGATTATAGATTATATCCATAAATATTTCAATTTATGTTAAGTTTTTTATAAGTATGGAATTATGTATTTTGATTCATAAACTGATCTAGTTTATGTCATTGTTTACAAATGGTGCCTAGTGGAAGAAATGGAAACCGTATCAATGCATGCACTCCATGTAGGGATTTCCCTCCTTCTCAAGATAATTATAGTGGAGCTGGTGATGCAACTGGTGCCGATCAGCTAATCACCATACTGGGACAACTCACTCAGGTTATGAATAATAACCGTACCCGTATGGAGCACCCTGATCCGCAGCGTGGAGGATCAATGTTAGATCGCTTCATGAGGAAGAAAACACCAACATTCAATAGGAGTACAAATCCATTAGTAGCTGAGCAATGGATAATTTCCCTAGAGAAAATATTTCAGGATTTGGGGAGTAGTGAAAGGGAAAACGTTATCATGGCAGTTTACCGCCTCACTGGAGATACTGATCAATGTTGGTCATTAATTCAAGACACAAAGGAATATGATGAAGTATCAAATATGGAATGGAAGGAGTTCAAAGATCTGTTTTTAGAAAAATACTTTCCTCGTGACCATCGAGCAGATATGGAAAAGCAATTTCTGAGTCTGAGACAAAAGGAGGATGAGAATGTCACAAAGTATGAGGCTAACTTTACAAGGTTAGCAAGGTATGTTGGAGATTATATACGTAACCCAAGAAGTAAGATTGATTATTTCTTTCATGGGTTAAAACCATTTCTCCATCAAGCATTAGTCTCACAATCCTTCTCGTCGTATGAAGACATTGTCTCATGTGCTATCAAGACAGAGAAAGAATTCTCTAAGTCTTATGACTTTAATGGAAAGCAAGAGAAGAAGAGATCTGCTGATCAATATGGGAATGGAAATAAGAGGAAGAAGGGAAAGGTTGAATATCCATACTGTGGTAAATGTGGGAAGAAACACCCCAGTACTTGCTTGAAGGGAATGGGTGTCTGTTATAGGTGTGGTGTAAAAGGCCACCAAGCTCGTGAATGCAAAGGGAAGAAGGAAGCTACCAATGTTCAGTGCTACAATTTCACGGAGATGGGACATTATGAAAATGAATGTCCTAAGCTTCAGGGGAACTTACCTCAGAAAAGGCCAAGGGATCAAGGCCAAGCTTATGATATCACTACTGCTGAGGTAGAAGCTCCGAAAGACGTGGTGGCAGGTAATTTAATGGTTTCCTCAAGTTTAGAAAATTCATTATTTGATTCTGGATCATCACATTGTTTCATATCTTCCCAGTTTTCTAAGAAAATTAGATATTTCCAATTTTATTTAACAAGGGAGTTGTCAGTTAGAACTCCTAAGGGAAGTATCATTGCAACAAAGTTTAGTGAATTAGTACCCATTAGAGCACATAAATGTTCTTTATCTGCTGATCTCATCATCATACCTATGATTGAGTTTGATATAATCCTCGGTATGGACTGGCTTTTAGACTATGATGCAAAGATTTATTGTAAGAAGAAAGAGGTTACGATTCTTGATGATGATGATAAGGAACACCTTATCTTTAGAGCAGAATCGTCACCACCTAATTCTTATCTAGATCCACCCCCAGTAGCACAACTAAATTCAATTATTGGGGAGGAAGAGAATGAAATTACTGTGGGTGAGGAAAGTAATGTTCAAATAGAGGATGTACCTGTTGTGAAAGAATATGTAGATGTATTTCTGGAAGATTTACCTGGACATCCTCCAGAATGAGAAGTTGAGTTTTCCATTGATTTAATTCCTGGATCAAGGCCTATATCGAAGACCCCTTATAGAATGGCCACTGTAGAATTAGTTTAAATAAAGAAACAACTAGATGAATTGGGTAATAAGGGATTTATTCGCCCTAGTGTTTCTCCATGGGGAGCCCCTGTTCTTTTTGTTAAAAGGAAAGATGGATCTATGAGGTTATGTATCGACTATAGGGAGATAAATGCTATAACAATAAATAAAAAGTATCCCCTACCTCGCATTGATGATTTATTTGACCAACTGCATGGAGCTCAATACTTTTCAAAGATTGACCTTCGATCTGGATACCATATGTTGTGTGTAAAGAAGGAATAAATTCTGAAGACAGCATTTTCAACCAGGTATGGGCATTATGGGTTTACTGTAATGCCTTTTGGATTGACTAATGAACCCTCTGTATTCATGGATCTGATGAATAGAGTTTTCAAGTAATATCTCGATGAATTTGTGGTGGTATTTATTGATGATATCTTGGTATACTCTAAAAGCTACGAAGATCATGAAAGTCACTTCTGCATTATCCTGAAGACTCTGAGAAAACATGAATTATATGGGAAGTTTAGAAAGTGTGAATTCTGGATTCATGAGATTTCTTTCCTTGGCCATATTGTCTCTAAAGATGGAATCTCCGTTGATCCTTCTAAGATCAAGGAAATCCAAGAATGGCCAGCACCTACGAGTATAACTGAGGTACGCAGTTTTATTGGTTTGGCAGGTTATTATCGATGTTTCGTCCAGAATTTTGCCCGATTGGAAAACCCATTAATGAAGCTCACACGTAAAGGGGTTAAATTTGTTTGGACAAAAGAGTGTGAAGAATGTTTCAAAGAACTGAAGAGAAGATTAGTCAATGCTCCTATATTGACTCTACCATCGGGGAATGATGGGTTCATTATTTATAGTGATGCATCGAAGAAAGGACTTGGTTGTGTCCTTATGCAGAATGATAGGGTTATTGCCTATGCATCACGACAGTTGAAAATTCATGAGCAAAACTATCCTACTCATGATCTTGAGTTAGCAGCTGTGATCTTTGCTTTGAAGATATGGAGGCACTACCTCTATGGTGAAAAATGTGAGATTTATACTAATCACAAGAGTTTGAAGTATATTTTCTCACAAAAAGAACTCAACATGAGGCAAAGGATATGGCTTGAATTACTCAAGGATTGTGATTGTACGATACACTACCACCTGGGGAAAGCAAACAAGGTGGTAGATGCTTTGAGCAGAAAAGACCATGGAGTTTTTAACAATATGAGAATTGAAAGGGATCCAATTTTCATGGATCTAGTGAAGATGGACATGGGAATAACCATGGAAGGTGAAACATCAATTATTTTTCAAATGGTTGCTAAACCATCTTTACTAGAAAGGATTAAGAGTTCTCAAACCGATGATGAAGAATTTAAAAAGAAGATTAAAGCTGTGAATGATGGGAGATTGAGAGACTTTGTGTATGAAGATGGAATTTTGAAATTCGGGAAGAGACTTTGTGTTCCCGATATACCTGATATAAAAAGGGAATTGCTGGATGATGCTCATAGTTCTAATTTTTCTATACACCCTGGGAGCACCAAAATGTATAGAGATTTGAAGGAACGTTTTTGGTGGGACAAAATGAAGAGGGATATTGCTGATTTTGTGTCAAGATGTATGGTTTGTCAACAAGTGAAAGCTGGAAGGCAACAGCCGGGAGGAGTCATGCAACCTCTTCCCATACCAGAGTGGAAATGGGACAATATTACGATGGACTTTGTCATGGGGCTACCAAAGACTCCTAGAAGTAATGATGAAATATGGGCCATTGTTGATCGTCTTACCAAGTCAGCACATTTTCTTGCTATAAGAGAAGATCTACCACTGGAACGTCTAGTAAGACTATATATTGATGAAGTTGTGAGACTTCATGGAGTACCCCTATCGATTGTTTCTGATCGTGATCCCTGTTTTACTTCAAGATTCTGGAAAAGTCTTCAGAAAGCCTTGGATACTGGACTTCATTTGACCACTGCCTACCACCCTCAAACAGATGGACAATCAGAACGAACTATTCAAACCTTATAAGACTTGTTGAGATCCTTCTCACTTGACTTTCAGGGTACGTGGGATCAATATTTACCTCTGGTAGAATTTTCCTATAATAATAGCTTCCATTCGAGTATTCATATGGCACCATATGAAGCATTATATGGAAAGAGATGTCGAACACCAACCTGTTGGGATGACGTTGGTGAAAGAAAACTTGTAGGCCCAGAACTGGTGGAGGAAACGATGGAAAAGGTGAAGGTAATCCAAAACCATATCAAAGCAGCTCAAAGTAGGAAGAAGAGCTATGCTGATAATCAAAGGAAGGATTTGTAATTTCAAGTCAGTGATCATGTTTTCTTGAAGGTATCTCCATGGAAAGGAGTCATACATTTTGGTAAGAAAGTTAAATTGAGTCCCAGGTACATCGGACCTTTCGAAATTCTAGAATGAATTGGGGTTGTAGCTTACCGATTGACAATGCCGCCAAGTCTCTCTAAAGTTCACGATGTGTTCCACATATATCTGTTGAGGAAATACATGACTGAACCAACGCATGTACTCACCTATGAGGAATTAGAACTGGAACCCGATCTGTCTTATTGCGAAGAGCCCGTTAGGATTCTTGATACGAGAGAACAAGTACTAAGAAACCGGACGACATGTCTGGTAAAAGTCTTGTGGATAAACCATAAGATGGAAGAGGCAACGTGGCAACCCGAGGAACTTATGATGAATAACCACCCGAGTCTTTTCATGCGGTAGTATTCTAGAAATTTTGAGGATGAAATTATTTAAAGGAGGGGAGAATGTAACACCCCACGTTTCTACGGTACGCTACTCTTGGAATAGTGCGATAGCTTGTGTTGTACGCAACATCGAGTTCTAACACACCACAACCAATCAAACTAGCCGTTATGAATAGTAATACCTACTTTTTGAAATTATATATATTTTATATTTCAAAATGGACTTCATTTTTGGATTCAGAATATCGAAATTATCCTAAGTTGAATTTTTGGTATTTTTCTGAGAACTTCCAATTTTTATGAATAGTAAAAAATACTTAAAAACAACTTTTTTAATCAAAATAATTTATATTGATAAATTATATTATTTATTGGTTTTAAAGTCTAATTAGAATATATTTTTACCATTTTATCCAATGGTATTCATTATAATTAATTTCACTTTGAAATTGGACATAAACAATTGTCAATCTTTTGACATATATTGTTTCTTAAACACATGCTATTTGTTGTGACAGCGGGAATTAATTATAAAATTAATTAATGAAACTTTTATGTTTGGAATTTTGTAAAATAGACATCATTTATGAATTCAGAATATCAATTATAGCTTAGGGTGAAATTTTGGCATTATTCTGAAAAACTTCAATTTTTGATGAATAGTGAAACCACTAAGTGGTAGTTAAAAAAACAGAATTTTTCATAAAACTTAATTTTACGGCTTCTGTGAATAGAATTTCGAAAATCCGAGAGACACGGTTAATATCAAGTAGTAAAATGTGGTTCAATGAGATGAAAATAATTTTTGGTGAATAGTAACTTTTTACTTTTATTTACCACGGTTAAAAGTAAATAGGGTAATTAAGGGTAAAAATGATATTAATATTACCCTAACACATATCCTAATTATATTGGACAAGTGTATCTCGACCAAAAACAACCTTAGGAATAAAATATTATCATTTAGGTCCACTGGGATTAGATTAGGACATTTATTATTATTTAATTCAAAGAAGAGTTAAAAGAGTTAAAATCAAAGTTTATTTACTAAAACAATTTTAATATAGGGTTTTACATAAGATAAATTCAATTTTAAATATTCATTAGAAAGCTAAAAATATTTCATACATAATGATATTTTATATATAATTTTTAGATATAAAATAATGTAATTTATTTATGACATAATGATGATGCAGTAATTACCATAATAGTTAAAAATTAAAATAATTGATTTTATAAATACCCAAATAAATATAATTTGAGACTTTTTATGAATTAAAATAATTTTCTAGGTTAATATGACATGTTATAATTGACTTAAGTAACTTTTTTCGAAGTAATAATTCTGTTATGAGTTTCACAAAAATCAATTATTTAATAGTGTCAAAATTGACATAAAAGAGTTTTTAAAACAAATATTATATTATTAATTTATATTAAATTCCTAAAAATATAACGTTCAGCCAAGAGACTTATATCATTATAGGGGTATCATTAATGGACCACTTGGGGGTCTCTTGGATGTATATAGTAGGTTTATTAACCATATAATATAAAAATACAAAGAGACATTGTAAAAGTGAAACTAATTAACTAAGAGTTAGTACTTAATGATAAGGTTAATATATTAACCCAAACCTGTCTAAATTCTATTGGTTGAGTGTTTTTCGACCTATCCCCACCTTAACCTTTAAATAATCCACTTTGGAGCCATTAGAAACCGAATATGAATTTATTATAAAATAATATTTCTAGCTTTTCCAAAGGTGCCCCTCACCCCTCTTATAAAAGGGAACTCTCCCTTCTCATTAACTCACACCTTAAAAGCCTTTTGGCTCGGCCAAACTCTGCCCAACTACTCTCTCAACATCCCTCAATTCATCCTAGAGGCCTTTCTTTAGTCAGAAAGCCAACCTAAGATCCCTTTTGATCAAATCAAAAGGAAGAACCCGAAGAAGAGGTAATGATTTCACCACCCTTTTCCAAGTTCCTTTATTCTTCCACTTCTTCCTTATTTGTTATTACCATTCTAAAATAATAACTCCAGTATCTTATATATACTATGATTTTATTATAAATATGGTACAACCATATTCAGTATTCTATCCATCCTTTGAATAACATGTCACTATACGTGCGTACGTACGGCTTACCGTCTCCACGTCGTGGTGTAATTGTTATTTAATAAATTATTATTTGGATGGGTATAATAATGATGTGTAAATCATGTAAATAATAAATATAACATGATAATGATTCTGTATATATGTTATACCATCCAATTATATATTATTTTAATATCAAAAGAATGATATTGTCGCTCGTGCGTACATACGGACTACCGTCTCCACGAACGCGATAAGATTCATTCTCCATTGTATCCATTCAAGTATAATTCTCATTTGATGATTAATAATAGTATCTAAGGACCTGATATCATTATGGATATGATTAAGATACAACCTATCCATGACAAACATGGCTTACATAACAAAACATATAAAAGAAAATGAGTAAGTTAACAACCAAAACGACGATAATTCTAAAATATTATTAACAAGGAAATGTTAAAAGATCATATATGATATCATAGTAATATATATGATTCTTGTATAATTTAATAACAATTATTTTACCATTATAAAGGAGGTTAACCTACCCCCAACCAAGGAAAAGTACAAGGTAAGGGGTTTTATCTCACTCCTTATTCCTGTGAGATTCATGCCATATTGCCACTATTACCTTTTGTGTGGTGTATGTACTGCCCATAATTGTATTCTTTGTGTAATACACTTTAATTTATGTGTATTTACATATTCATTGTATGATACCTCTTTCATGGGTTGTATGTTTCATAAGTTACCAAATTGGTAAGGGTTTACTTTGCAATCTCTTCATTATCCGAGGTTGTTTATACGTAATAATCTACTGGGACTTCTTTATCATCCACATCCATGTTTCTTAAAAATTTATTTCAAAACATTTTTACTATTTACATGAATATGAGTTAAAGTAATTTATACCCTTTTTTACTTTTATAAGTGGTTTATAAATTAATCTTTCCATCATTTTACAAACAAGGTGTATTTTAACCTTCTCGACAAAATTAAGTTAAGAATGTTTTTTTAACTTATACAGAAGGTGCAGTTATTCTCCATCATTATTACACATTTTAAGCTTCCCTTACACGCTTATAAGAGTATTTTCAAAATAAAGGTTTTATTTTATAATAATGTGATTTTTAAATGATTTCAAAAAAGAGATATTTCTCCCAAATATATGAAAATCCAGTGCAAATGTATACGTATATAACGCAAGATTAAAAATGATTTCAGAAAACCCGACTCTCAAGCGTGGTAGACAGGAAGGGATTGGGCGTGGACCCATCATGGCCTTTAGTTAGTCGAGAAGTCTCAGAATTAGTTATTTTGTTTTTAGAAGCTTGCATAATGTTTTCAGAAAAACACTAGATTATATTTTAGAAATTTAAACGTAAGTATCTTCTAAAATAAATTGCATCGGTAGGTCTCATGAGACAAACTAGTGTCTTGGCACAAGGCTTTGAAAAAATATTATTTGTAGACTTGGCACGACGCCTTGGATATGTGGTTATGATAGTCTGGCATTATGTATTCCATCATTATGAAAGTGGTTATTGATATTGCTTGTGATTATTTGATTAGTAGAATATCCATGTGAATAAGTAAATGGAATTATTTCATTTTATTTTTGCCATACTATGTTGAAGTTCAAGTTTAAAAGGCTTTTGTTTTAGTTATACATTGCCTTAAATGTTTATTCTTATTTATGAAAGTTTTCGCTATATTGTTATCCTTACTGGGCATTTGAGCTCACCCCTTTTCTATGTTTTATTTCTCCCAGGATGTGAAGAAGTAAATTATGAATGACCTACAAGGATATTATGAGGGGATAATAGTGTGGACTATGGAGATAATATGATGTTGTTGTAGTTTTTATTTTTATTATGTAATGTAAGACTTATGAATATATCTAGTATTTCCAAGGCTACTCAACTAAGCGGTCTTTTGAGATTTGATCTTTCTTGTGATCATGCCAATGTTATGTAATAATGCACCGACTCTAGGTAACTAGGGTCGGGGCATTACATTCATCTTATGTACGTACAAAATATCATCTCCATGACTGATGTGTTTTATTTTTTCTCATTGCCTCTGATGGATGGTTATATATATGAATTTAATGATTATATACAATATTTTAAGCATTCTTTTGATTCTATAAATATATAATATTATCTACCTTATTATCAACTCATACATTGCAGGATGATAACATCACTCATGCATATTTGTGGGCTACCACCTCTACGAAGTGATGTGATTCATTTTCCACTTATAATTTATACGGATAGTCACAAGGGGAGATTTAACGAATATATATGATATATATGATATAATTATGATTTTTTAAAGGTGAATTAATATTTACCTTTCTTTTTTTATCCATTTTAAATTGAAAACATTGCTCGTGTGTTTTTATAGACTTCTATCTCCATGAAGTGATGCAATTAATTTCTCATTACAACCTTATATGAATGGTTATAAAAGTGCGTAAAATGAATTATAATTTCCCATGTTCTTATGGGTTGGAAAATTTTAGAGGGAATTTGAAGTTATTATTTAGTGGATGGTTTATTTTGAGTATTAGAGACTTAAATGTGATTTTGAGGGTATGAAAATCCAAAAGTGGTGTTTTCAGATAGGATTTAAGACTTGGGTGATGATTTGGGGGTTTGGGAGGTTACCTGATGGGGGGAAAGGGGTCCATATTGTAGTGGGGTATCTTTTATGGGGATTTCATGACATGAATACCATATTCACTATGTGAATGACTGAGATTGTGGGAAATAAACCTTTCTTAAAGATTTATGATGTGAACCTGAAAGATGATTTTAGGGTTTTATTAAGGGAGTTAGCCCCCATTTTTTTTAGGTCTATGGGTGTGTGTGGAAGGCTAATGACCAGGGCACCCCCTTCTACATATCCCCCATTATTCATCATTTATTAGGTGATTTTTTAATGTATACAAGGCATAATTTTCCTCATTTCATTCAAATATCGTTCCTTATGCACAACACTGATTTTTAAAATGTTTTTTAGGGACTAAATGGATATTTTAATAGATAATTATAAAATTTCTCGATTTTTATGGGACTTTCAAGGAACCTCAATAGATTATTTTCATTCTTTCTTTCTTCATAGGTGTGTCAAACCATGGATTTATTTATGGGTTTCATTATATTTAATTAAAATTGATAATTGAATCAGTTGATTAGTTTGGTATTTTTCTCATGTTGGTGTTGGGGATGTGATGTTGGCCCTCTAAGTGTGGTTGGTTGAGGTTGTGGTGGTGAAATGGTTTAGATTGAGTTGTTCAACATTTATGACACTTTGGGTTACTTTAAATAACTAATTATAATTGTTTATAACTATTTAATTATGGTGTATGAATTGATTTAAGAGATCAAGAGGTGGTATCAGCTCAGTCGAGACTTGGACGAGCTTAGGAAACGAGTTTCCAGGTAGATGAATTAATTTGAAAAAGATTTAGAAAAATTTGGGTGGACCTGGTACTAGTACTATGAATTATGATTGATGTTTATATGCATGGGGGTGTGCGGTCTCTCGAGTATGTAGATTAACCCTCATATTATTAAATTACTTAATTTAATTTAAATAGTTTTATTTAAGTTAAATTGTTAAACTATGTGATCAATCAATATTAAAAGGACAAGGTGCATAGGCCACCATTCACCTTGTTCACTAGATTAACACTTCAATCTCAAATAGATGAGGCCTAAACTAAGATGATGCCAAGATACTTGGACACCTCTAAGAGGGGTGTGTGTTGTGACTAGAGATGGAAACCCCTATTAGGTTTGGGGAAGACCCTTGAGATGTGTTAGGAAAAGGTGGTAGACCTTTGGTTGATTAGATATGGGTTGGGATTAATTGTCTAGTCTAGAGTAACCCAAGACATGTAGATGGGACTTGGGACATCTCTCAATACCATCTTCAGTGTGGTATACCCTTGAGGTATGTAAGGACATGAGATAACTTAGATGATGTTTAGGGGTGGTATATCCTCTGAACATGGTACCTGGGCCCGAATGACCAGTGATGACTGGGGATCCCAAGTGGTATTCCTTTGCTACAGTGGTGACCAAGGGGACCATATGGGCACCCCTTAATTAGATGACCATGGGAAGGTGTGTGTGGTTATGGTTAGATATGGTAGTAAGTGTAACCTAGAACCTATACTGAAAATAAAAGCCTGAGGATTTGTGGACCGCTTCATTGGAATGGGCATTTGGATAGCCCTTGATATGTTTTATTTTTTTCATTTTCTATGGTATATGTTTCCCATGACACATAGGAATAATCCTTTGGTTTTATAAATATCATGATTTTCTAGTGACTTGGGGTCATTGTACTCATGATTATTATTATTTATAATCCAAATTAAAACTAGTTTTGCAATGAGATGGGGTCAAACCATAGGGAAGGACTCACTGTATGAGATTTAAGTGTTTCAAAAGTAGAGAAACTAAATAAAAATAAAATAAAACATCACAATATGGTGATGAAAATGGGAATGGTGATGGAATAATGATGAGAATGAATTTTTCTGTAAGTGTGAGTGTGAGTGTGATTATAAGTGTAAGTATGAATGCATGAAAATAGTAAAGAAAAAAGATCAAAATCTACTGAGAGAAATCAATTTATAAAGTAGGGGAAAATCCATTGGCAATATTTTATAATGTTTTTCCTTCACTCATGCATTTTAATTAAACATCCTAGAACTTATTAAAATAGTAGAACTATATTTTTCATCATGTCAACATGTGAAGGAATGGATCTTACATCTTTTCAACTACAGAAGTCACTCAGTCACTGAGTGAGAAAAAATCAATTATCATTGAGTTCAATTTTTTATACAAACTTAGTGTGCCACTCTCTCTTGACAATGAATAACTATTCATTAAAATACTTAGATTGAATAATAGTTTTAAATGAAGCCCTTTAAAGATCGGTTTTCATTAATACTTGATGTTTTTCAAAACATTACTATCTAAAAGTAATTGGAGAGAAGAATTTAATTAAATAAATACATGAATGAATTAAAATATATTAACTAGAGAATCCTATTCCCCCAAACATGATTATATAAAGATCATGGATGTATTAAAAATATTCAAGAGTTTCAGTACAAATGAATCTATCCAGAAAGAAATTAAGAAATAAGGGAGGATAGAAAATGAATCTTATTTATCATGTGTCTCCAAATCCAGATCCTCCAATGATCTCCTACAAATCCTAATATACCTATGTTACCTCTATATTCTCCTACCTACTTTGTGGGTTTGGGGGGGGGGTTTATTTGTTCATTCCATATACTTATTTTATAATAAATAGATATTTCCCTACCAAAAACTATGATGAACTCACAACCACACCTATGAGATGATCTCTCTCACCTCCACATGGTACATTAATTGTATATATTCCTCATTGTTTGTGATAATATAACAAGACCATATAATATAATACACAACTCCCAACTTCATTCCATGTAGTTATCATGATCTAACACCTTAGATGCTCTCCACGTGGAATGATTAATGGTTGTGATCACTGAGTGAGGATGCTCGAATCTTCCTTCCCATAATCACCATCACTTTAAATTATCTTACCTAATTTAACCAAATAGTCAGAATAATGTCAAATTAATTTCCAATGTGAGCATATCCATTTCTAGGAAATTATTTTCCCCAATTCCAATTTAAAGGCACATGTCAGTTTAAAAAATTTATTAGGCTCGGGGTTTACCTTGGGCCCTTGAAGTGATGATCTCTCATGTACAAATTCATTTTGGGATTGAATGTCACTACTTGAAGTTTGTGTGTATATATATATATATAATTTTATGGATCTGTAGGAGTTTCTGGGGAATAATCTCCATGGAAATTATGGATTCCTCATGTCATCGTCGTCACTTCTCTCACCTACTGATCTATTCATGCACATGAGTTTTGATTCTCATAGGTATGTGGATGTTGCACCAGATAAACAAGATCTTTTGGGAAATAAATATTTATCCACTAATGATGTCATTACTCCTAATTATTTCTCATTATTAAAATGTTCGGTGGTTAGTGTCATCCATCAGAGAGGAAGAATTTCCCATTTAAGGGCTGATCTGGTGGTTGTCTTAAAATGGATGGAGATTAAAGAACATGCAATCATTGGTCATCTTGTTTTTACAAAAGGGTCATCACCATTGAAGGTCGAAGACCTTATTAAAAGGATCTAGAGTATTAGGGAATTTTAAGGTTAGGGATGGAAATCAATAGCAAGGTGATTCTTCAACTTTCTATTCCCTTCCACAGATTTGAGAGTGAAGACCTAGGTATTCAACTCAATCTCACTCAAGCCATTATTTCTTCATATCTGCGAATGAGACAAAACATTCAACCTTCTAGAGGTAGTATGTTCTTCAATATAGATTTTGGTTAAGATTTTTGGTTTGAACTAGATCATCCCACACTTCAATATCCTATATGACATTGCAATGTACATTAGAGTGCCGATTAAATAGGATAAGAAAATGTAAATTTCCAAATTCAAGAATTATAAACATTACATGGTCAAAGTTAACCTCACTTTTGTTTATTTTGATCATGTATTTCTCTCAAAAAAAGATGTTGAACTTGAATTGAAAATTGATTATGAAGTATTTCCCCATTTCAGATTGAATTTTAAGACTAATAGGCATGAAGTACTAAACTACGGGGGGAAAGGTGGGCATGATGTGACCCGAGGCATCAAAGGAAGAAGAAACATGAAGCAAGTTATTTCAAGGAGCATGGGAGAAGTGGGTAAGGTGTAAAAATATGGAATGATTGTTTAGGATGAAAAGAATGAACATGGTCTGGTATTTGGAAGGAATATGGGTGGTACCACTGATATTTATACTACTGATCCCTCTAGTGATGGTTTGATGGTTGATGTAGACAAAGTTGGTTAGGATGGTAGTAGATAATGTTCCAAATCATGGGATGAAATTTTGGAGGTATGGGTTGAGGGAGTCCCTTTTATCATTCTATAGGGTTTCCAAATTCCCTTAAAGTGGTATCCTTAAATAAATGTGATAAGAAGATGTTTGGTGATGTTGAGGGAATAAATGGCTCGGATGATAGAATTGAGGTGACATAAATGGATTTACATTCCATTAATGAAAACAATATCCAAGAATTAACTGACAATTCATAATTTAGGAGATGTTTTTTATGGTAAGAGATCACAAAGGTAAGAACACTTTAGTGGATGCAGGAGGATTCTAGTCCGTACTACCTTGGAGATTAAGAAAAAAGAGTCTCATCATCCCTTGTTGGTTTCATCTATCCTACCTCAAACACAGACTCAACCTTATGGTAATTTGAATTATTCCCTCTATATTTTGAGTATAAATGTGATAGTGCAAACATGGAATGAGTTTATCCACCTAAATTTAGCAATTTAATGAAAATGGTGTATGCTTCATTTGGAAAGTGTAGAGACCCTAAGCTTGGCGTACATGGAAATTACATTACTTTTGCGGAATACTTAGTACATAACAAAAACACACACACAAGGATCGTAATAGTTTAGTGTCTTTGGAAACTCAGAACGTAATCTTCTAATCATGGTGAAAGATCTTCAACATCTCCCATAAAGATCTTCCATTTTTTTCTTACCTAAATCCTTTCTTTATATTCTGGGGAAAAGAAAACATAAAAGGGTGAGCTCAAATGCTCAGTAAGGTTAAAAAAAACAAAAATCAATCACATCATATTTATAAGAACATAACATTTTTGAAATCTTAACCTGCAAAAGAAATCTTAATTTCATAACATGGGATAAATCATAGTAGTGAAATGTAATCCCAATAATCATAACTTAAAACATGAAACTTTGTGGCATACACACATAATCATAGAGAATCATTTCTTATTAGTCAAGACTCATTGCCAAGACTATCTTAGTGGACAAAGTCCATTTCTGAGCTGAGTGACCCTCGTTTCAGTCCTGTTTCACTGAACCGGTTTAACCTATCGTTCCAGCCATGTCTATATCATGAGATATAAAATCTTTACCCAATTCATTGGAGGGAGATATAGGTCCCACCCATCTCATAATGATACCATTCTTATGTGTACCACAAAATCATAAATCATACATCATTGCATAACCAATGTAATAAAAATGGGAATCTTAAACATCGTGGCATCATCAAACAATTCATATGAGATAAAGGAATTCATAAAAATAATTCCATCACAACATAATCAAATCAATGTAATAATAGGGATATAAACAGAACCCTATATTATCTTAGATGGAAAATAATTTTGATAAAACACTTGAACTCCATTATTGAGGAAAATATCCTTTCAAATTCAAAAACATTTTGCTTTCTTAACATGTCATACAATTTTAAACTAAAAGAAGTTGATTAAAAATAAACTTTAAAACTTGTAAAGGAAGCTTCTTAGAAATAATGTTTTAAAAATCCATTCATGCCGTATAAGTTAAAAAAACATTCTTCTCGTACTTTTGTTGGAAAAGTCAAAAAGTACCTCGTACGAAAACGACAAAAGATTCCCTTCATATCTTTTACTAAAAAACTCACCGAAGGGTAAAATTGGATATAAACTATTGTATAATGATGTAAATATTACATATTGAGGAAACATGGATGTGGATGATAAAATGCACCCCAGTAAATTCCAAATTATAAACAATCTCGGATAAAAATTGAGATTGCGAGATTTTCCCTTACCTTAGGTCCGATTTGCTTTGTAAGTGTCCGAACCTCCTGTATAATGATTTAAATAATGTCATTGACTTATTAAAGAATCATACTCATTGTTATTATATTATATATGGTTCACTTATGACTTTATATTACCCGTTCTTTTGTAAATTCCATGTTAAAGAGCGTTTTGGGTAAAATCATTTAATTTGTCGTCCGTGTTTTGACTTGTAATTATTCATATGATTACTTAGATCATGATTAATTAATTAAAAAATATAAAACATGATTTATATATAATATATATTCAGAATATACATATATATAATAGATCAGTAAATGGAAAGAAATACACCGTTCATGGAGACGGTAGGTCGTACGTACGCATGAACGTTGTTTTTGTTTCCTTATTGAGTTGAATAGAATTAAGTATATGAAATAAATATATAGAAACATAAATCCAGTACCATTATTATGTCATATATTTCATGATTACTTATTATATATACTTTATAATCATTCATGAATGGTTAACGTGGAGAATGAATCTCATCGCGTCGTGGAGACGGTAGTCCGTACCTACGCACGAGCGATGATATCATTCTCATGATCATGGAATTGTATTGGAGTGTATGTATACTATTTCAGAATTAATATCACTTTACAATAATCATATATAGTTATTATGTACACCATTATACCCATCCAAGTAAGGTGGTGGTGGAAAATAGATTACACCACGGCGTGGAGACGGTATTCCGTACGTACGCACGCGCGGTGATTTCGTTTTCCATAGGATGGATAGATGGTGAAATAGGGTTGTTTCATAATTATAATAACATATCATTATATGAGTGATACTGATGTTATTACTTCATAATGAAACAACATAAGAAGAAGAAGTGGAAGAAGAAATAAAGTTGAAAGAATCGGTAACGGACATTACCTCTTCTTTGAAGCGCCTCTTTGAGTCGTCCTCTTAGGGAACTAAAATTGGTCTTTGAAGAAGACCAGGACCTCTAGGATGTTTCTAGGGAAGTGGAGAAGAGAATTTGGCAGGGGGTTTCTGAGCTTTAAGGCTCAAAGTGGTGTGAGTAAGAGAGGGAGGAGGTGCCCTTTTATAAGGGAGGAGAGGGGCACCTTTGGAATAACTAAAAATATTATTTTATTATAAAGCCAAATTCGGTTTTAAATAGCTATAAATTGATTTATTTCGAATATAAGGTGGGTATGGGTCGAAATACGCTCATCCAATAGAATTTAGACAAGTTTAGGTTCCTATTTTAACCTTATCATTTAGATTTAACATTAAGTTAAATAATTTTACTTTTACCGTGTCTTCTTGTGTTCTTACACTATAAGGTTAATAAACTTACTATAACAAGCCAAAAGAACCCCAAGTTGTTTATTATTAATATATATAACCTTATCTAACTCATTTTTCCAAACCTTAGATTTTTAGGAATAAAATAACAATTAATAATATAATATTTGTTTTAAAAACTATTTTATGTCAATTTTGACACTATTTAGTAATTGATTTTTGTGAAAATCATAACAGAATGATTAGTTCGAAAAAATTTAATTAAATAAACACTAACATGTAATATTAACCTATAAAATTAGTGGAATTCATAAAAAGTCTCAAATTACATTTATTGGGGTATTTATAACATCAATTATGTCAATATTTCATTATTAAGATAATTACTACATCATCATTGTTTCATAAATAAATTAACTTATTTAAAGTCTAAAAATTACAAATAAAATATAATTATGTAGGAAATCTTTTTAGCTTTATAATGAATATTTATAGTAGAATTTATCTTATGTATAACCCTATATTAAAAATGATATACTTATTAAACATTGATTTTAACTATTTTAACCCTTCTTTAAACATTGATTTTAACATTGATTCTAATCCAAGTGGGCCTAAATGGTCATATTTTATTCCTAAGGTTGATTTTGGTCGAATTAAACTTATCGAATAGAATTAAGACATTTTTTAGGGTAATAATAATATCATTTTTACCCTTAATTACCCTATTTACTTTTAATCGTGGTAAAAAAAAGTAAAAAGTTACTATTCACCAAAAATTATTTTCATCTCATTGAACCACATTTTACTTAATGACATCAACCGTGTCTCTCGGATTTTTGAAATTCCACTCACAGAAGCGGTAAAATTAGGTTTTATGAAAAATTCATTTTTTTAACTACCACTTAGTGGTTTCACTATTCATCAAAAAATGAAAGTTTCAAGAAAAATACCAAAAATTATGCCTAAGCTATATTTGATATTATGAACTCAAAAATTATGTCTATTTTACCAAATTCAAAACATATCAGTTGCATTAATTAATTTAAAAATTATTTCCCGTCGTCAAAACAAATAGCATTTTCTTAAGAGATAATAACTATCAAAAGATATACACTTGTTTATGCCTGGTTTAAATGTGAAATTACATCCAATGACCAACATTGTATTAAATTTTAAAAATATATTCTAAATATAATTTGAACCCACTAAAATTAATAATTTATCACTATTAATTATTTCGATTAAAAAGGTTCTTTTTAATTAAAATTTAGTAATTTTCATTATTCATCAGAAAATGAAAGTTATCCGAAAAGTACCAAAATTTCAACCTAAGCTAATTTCGATATTCCAAATCCAAAAATGAAGTCCATTTTGAAAAATAAAATTTACAAAATTTCAAAAAGTGGTTATTACTATTCATAACGGCTAGTTTTACTAATATTTTAATAGCATATCATTGTTTAGTGAATCTCGGTATTGCGTACTACACACGCTATCGAGGAAGGTCGCGATTGCGTGTAATTCAAGGCAAGTCAAGGATGCGTTTTGTGCAAGCTCCTTTTGGTGTAGCATACAACACAAGACATTAATGAAATTAAAAAGAATATTTTTCATAAAATCTTGGGGTGTTACATTCTACCCCCCTTAAAATGAATTTCGCCCTCAAAATTCGTCGGGGTTATAAATGGTTTACTATTCAAAAGTTCCTTTGATAGAAACCCAAATCATAAAAAGGAATACCAAAACCAATCTTTAAAAACAAAAGTATGAAACGTAACGGTTACCCAAATAAACAAATCACTGGGTTTCCACATAGGTGAATATATGGATATGGAAGAGAAATCTAACCATCATGTTCTGGTGGAGTGTGGTAGAGAACATGGCTATGGAAAATCCAGCAATCACAAAGCCATAAATTTGTGACGATCTAAGGTACCATCTCATTCATCAGATATAAGAGAACTAGGACAACATTTTTTGTTTTCAAGATCATTTCCCTAAAGTTGATGAAATTGGAATTAGAAGAAATAGTTACTTTATTTTGGTACAATATAACTGTTGTTTGTGACTTGAACAATTTACACTTCATCTCTTAAAGAAATGAAGTTGAATTTGTTATTCGTGAAGTGTTAGAAGATCATGTGATAGAATGACGGGTCATTCCATCTGTCTCAAACAAAAGGTTAGAAAAAGTTATCAAATATACATAAGTCCATCTATGGTGAGGTTAATCGTATACGATTCCAAAAATGAACTTATAATTCATATATCATACCGCGTAATAAAATAAAACTAGTTTCTACTAACCAGGGACTTCCTGTTGGCCAGTGGTATGCGATAAAGGCCAGTCGCACTTCGGTTGTGGGTTCGATTCCCACAGCCTTGTCCGACGCGATGCGCTGTCACCCGTCCTGTAGGTTATCCTTTTTCTAAAGCTATATTACTATAACATCCCAGAAATAATATCGAAAAAAGTTCTATACTAACTTATGTCCAACATAATCCATTCTAATCTTTAGGCTTATCCATAATACTGTAGTCCACTCTCATAATATAGTGAAAACAATTACCAGAGATTTAATACCATCATTGATCCCCATATATCATAAGATATGTCTTGTTGGTCACATTCCAAACATTCAAAGACCTTAATCATGTATTCTATTGAAAAATGAATGCCCATTGAACCTTAGTGAAAACATGAATGCAGTTAAAAGTTAAGACTTTCCACATACCAAAATCCTCAAAATTCTATATACTCAAACCATGATATCACTTAGTACATATATCAATCATGAGCTCATGAATACTGTCAAACATTTCATTTTTTCTTTATCCCTTCATTATGCGCATATCATCTTTTTTCCAAAAATATCTCAATCACTTTCCATGTTTACCGGTACCATAAAATTATTGAAAACCACAATAGACCAATACATAAATATTCTAATATTCCATGATACTATATACAACATTATTTTGGAATCCCATTACATAAACACTTAATCATTCCACCACATCGTTTTCATATTCAACATCGCCAATGGTGATCGCATGTGACTTCCCTTTGTCCTTTGCCTTAAGTGGTTTCTCATCTCGATCATCACTAACCCTTGGATTAGGGCATTTATTAGCATAATGCCCCATTCCCTTGCACTTGAAGCATTGAAGTGTAGTAGGTTCATTCTGTGTATCCCTTCCTTTGTTTGAATCATTAGACATCTTCTTCCCATCATTGCGGCATTCAAATTCCCGATGACATTCCTTTCCACATTTGAAACATTTACTTGTCCCTTTAAGACAATCTCCACCATGCTTCTTTCCACACTTTGAGCATAAGGAAACATTCATCTTCTTTTCACCATTATTCTGAGATTTCTCCTTGAACTCCATCTTTCGTTTCTTGTCAAAACTATGAGATGGATAAGTAACACCAACTTCCATTTCTACCTTGATAGCACAACGCACAATTTCTTCATAGCTACTGAAGTCTCTTATAGCTAACGCCCTTCAAAGATTTGGTTTTAATCCACTGAAGAATCGATCAACTTTACTTTCAGGTTGGATGATAAATCCAGATGCATACCTTGCAAGCCTTGTAAAATTCGCTTCGTATATACCAACAAATTCATCATCCTTTTGCTCACTACCACAAAACTGGGCAAGGCATACGCCTGTCTTTATCAGTGATAACAGTAAAGTGATGATAAAGGGCCGGGCCTTTATCAGCGCTAACAAAAGCGCTGATAAAGGTCCAATTTATCAGTGCTAAAACAAGCGCTGATAAAGGTGTACCCTTTATCAGTGCTTTTTTTAGCGCTGATAAAGTTTTTGTTTATCAGCGCTTTTCATTTTTGCGCTGATAAATACACCCTTTATCAGCGCTTTTTACTAGCACTGATAAAGGCTCATGCGGATTTGCTAAAAACCCGCGGGTCCTCTTCCTCCTCCATTCACCCGGTCAAGCTCTCGCGGAATCCCTCCTCTGCGCCGCTGCCGCCTCCTCCTCCTCCTCCTCCTCCACCGCGGCCTCGTCCTCCTCCTCCTCCACCGACGCTTCCTCCTCCTCCTCCTAGTCCGCGGCCTCATCCTCCTCCTCCTCCACTGGTTCCTCCTCCTCCGCTGCCTACTCCGCTGCCTCCTCCTCCACCGCGGCCTCCTCCTCCTCCTCCTCCTCCTCCTCCTCCTCCTCCGCTGCCTCCGCTGCCTCCGCCCTGCCTCCGCCCTGCCTCCGCCCTGCCTCCGCGCTGCCTCCGCGCTGCCTCTGGTGCCTTCGCTGTCGACACCTTCTTCTCCTCCGCCACCAGGTCCTCCTCCTTACGGTGATTCAAATTGAATTTTCATGAATTAATTATTTTTGGAATGGGTAAGTTTTTGGCCAACTATTCTTTGTGTTGAATCTTCAGTTTCCATGGGTGGTTTGGGATTGTGGTTATGTTTTGATCCTGACTATGGGTTTTTTTATGATTTCCCACTACTTCATTAGATTTATTTAGTTATTCTTATGTTTTGGTGTTTTCATTTGGTTCATGTATCTCTTTATCTCCCCATGAATGATTATCTTATGGCTATTAATTTTGAGATGGGTTTGAGGAAATATATCAGATTTATTCTTATTGTTCTAAGTCTACCAACCTATTTTTAGGTGTTTCACAAGGTATTGATGTGAGAGGCATATTTTAATTGGAATATTGGTCTCAATGGTGTTCCATTAATGGGTGGTGTAGGCTTCACTTTTTTAAGGGCTCTTAGTTAAAATAAGAGGCTTCAAATGGTGGAGGATCACATTTTAAAAGAAAGGGGGATTCTTAATAGGGAAATAATACATAGACGAGTCTAATCCAGAAAAAATCAATGCAGTAGAGGTCATTCATGAGGACTCATAATCTTGGCCAACCACAATTCGAGGTGATTTTTTTTTAATTCTTCTATAGTATTTGTTTCATTTCAAAATGGTGAATCCTAGTCATTAATTTCACATATTTTTTTATTACTTGGTTATGACGGCAAAGATTATGAATTATTTCATGTATTGCCTAACCCTTTTGGGTAGGAAAAATGGTCATGGTATCATGTTCTTTGAGAGTTGTGTTGTGGTACTTGGCATGGAGGACATTTCGTAATTCCATGTTTTGGACCTGGTCTTTTCCGACCTCATTATCATCTTGTATTTTTTTATTGGATTTAGTGCACTAGATGACTATTATCACCATTGGGTTCAGTTACTTACTCTTAACAGGAGATTCCATGTCTTTTATGGAGATTTTGATCTATAACCATGGAGGGTATGACAAGTTGCTTCTATGTTATGGTTCATATCATGTGATTTTCCAATGTTTTCCTTGGGGTTGTTGAGAAGTGTTCTTCATGTGAAATTCCAGTGGTCATGGAAAAGTACACAAAATCATTTCTAGAGGACTTCATGGGATAACCTCCCCAATGAGTGTTTGCGTTTTCTATCTATTTTCTTCATAGGAAGATCCCATTTTCCATTCCATCACATCATAAGGCTCTGGCCGATTTAGAGGAGCTAAAAGATCAGCTGGAAGATCTTTAGGGAAATGGTTCTATCTATATGATCATGTCACTATGGGATTTTCCAATTCTGTTTTCAATGAAGTCATATCATAGCCTATTAATTTTAATAGTCTACCGTAGTCATAGCCAGGTGACAGTAATGAATAATTACATATTTCCTATAATTGATGATTTGTTTGACCATCTTATAAGGTTCTATTGGTTTTTGAAAATTTTCTAGAGATCAGGGTACCAACAGTTGAGGGTTTGGGAAGAGGATGCTCAAAAGAGAGATTTTTAAAGTCGATATGGAAATTTAAAGTATTTATGAATTCCATTTGGGATCACCAATGCTCTATCTATTTCATGGAACTGATGAACTAGATCTTTAATATCTTTCTAGACACCTCCATTTTCGTTTTTTTAGAATACTTCTTGGCGTATTACAATATATAGGAGGAGTACTCCGATAATCTGGAGGTTTTTTGGGTGTTTTTAGAGAGCTTTGTCTTTATTAAAATATTATAAATTCCCCATATTTTGTTTAATAAGTATTGTTTCATGGTCACATTATTTCCTTGGAAGGAGTTCTAGGTTATCCATAAAAGGTTCGAGAAGTCATTTCTCCTCTAACCTATATACTCATCCTATGGATTTCAAATAGGATGAATATAAATAAAGAATGGATGAATGCCAATCGGTTGAAAAAAGAGTATGAAGAAGGTGTGAAAGAATTTATCAAGTTTGCAAAAGATCATGCATGTGACTCTTCTCAAATCCTTTGTCCGTGTTTACGCTGTTGTTATTCAAAACAAATTAGTCCAGATGAGTTGGAAGTACACTTTATCTATCATGGAATAGATCAAAGTTATACATGTTGGAATAAACACGAGGAAACAACGAATGTAAGTATTGATTGGTGTGACACTGCGTTTTATGGATCATCTGATATGATTACAAACATGAACAATGAAGATGACCGTATGGAGGATGTGATTACAGATGTGAATGATGATGAAGATTGTATTGAGAAAATGACAAGGACCTTCGAAGATGAACTTCGTGATTGCCCAAAATTGTTTGAGAAGTTAAAAAGTTGTGCAAAGACGCCATTGTATGCTGGTTGCACTAAATATACAGCATTTTCAGCCGTACTGAAGCTGTATAATTTGAAAGCAGATAATGGGTGGAGTGACGACAGTTTTAAGAAACTACTTGCCCTCTTGAATGACATGCTCCCAGAAGACAATGAGCTCTCGAGCCGAACATACGATGCCAAACAAATGCTACGCTCTATGGGTATGATCTATGAAAGAAGACACGCCTGCCCGAATGACTGTATACTGTTTCGCAAGGACCTCAAATCACTTAAAGAATGGCCAAAGTGTGGTGCTTCTCGATACAAGAAAGATGAATCTAGTCCTACTAAAGTTGTGTGGTACTTTCCAATCATTCCAAGGTTTAGACACCTACATAGAAGTGAGGAGACTGCAGAACAATTAACATGGCATGCAGATACAAGAATTAAAGATGGGATACTACGTCACCCGACAGACTCTCCTTAGTGGAAGAGAATCGATCATGAGTATCCTGAATTTGGAAACGAGTCGAGAAACCTTTGTCTTGCGTTATCTACAAATGGAGTGAATCCTTTTGGTTTTCAAAGCAACAGTCACAGTACATGGCCGGTTATGTTGATAAATTATAACTTATCACTGTGGTTATGCATGAAACAAAAATACATCATGTTATCTATGCTTATATCAGGACCAAAACAACCAGGTAATGATGTTGATGTTTATTTAGCTCCATTGATCGAAGATTTGAAATTATTGTGGGATTCAGGTGTTACATTGTATGATGCTTACAGAAAGGAAGATTTCACTTTGAGAGTCATGTTGTATGGGATGATAAATGACTTCCCTGCTTATGGAAATTTGTCAGGATATAGCATTAAAGGAACTCAAGGCTATCCTGTTTGCGAAGAAGGTACACAATCAATTAGGTTGAAACATTCATCGAAAACCATGTTTCTAGGACATCGCAGATTTCTACCGTGATGACATAAGTATCGTTCTTGGAAGACATCATTCGATGGAAGTTCATAAGAACGTACAACACCTTCTCCACTAACAGGAGATCAATTTTTTGAGAAAGTTAAAAATGTGGACACTACTTTTAGTAAACCGGATTCAAAAAACCTTACGAAAATCGGTTGGAAAAAGAGATCGATTATGTTTGAATTACAATACAGGAATTGTCTGTATGTAAGACATTTTATTGATGTTATTCATGTAGAAAAAAATGTATTTGACAGTGTTATCAGCACATTGCTAAATATATATGGAAAAACAAAAGATGGAACTAAGGCTAGGTTGGACATGGTTGAGATGGGAATACAACAAGAGTTGGCACTAGTGAAGGGTGAAAAATGAACATTTCTTCCTCCTGCTGCTTACACTCTTTCTAGGCAGGAGAGATATCAGTTTTTCAACTTCTTGAATGATGTAAAGGTTCCAGAGGGGTATTCGTCAAATATCAATAACCTTGTGTCAATGAGCGACTTGAAGTTAAAAGGTCTGAAATCACATGACTGTCATTTTTTGATGCAAAATCTCATTCCAATTTCTTTGCGTTGCATTTTGCCCAAGAATGTCTGCCATACATTAACGAAACTATGGTTCTTCTTCAAAGCTATATGCAGCAAAGTTATAGACCCGGAAAAATTTCCAGCTATGGAAAAAGAAATTGCCGTCATATTATGTGAATTAGAAATGTTCTTCCCGCCTTAATTTATTGATATGATGGTTCATTTGATGGTCCACTTGGTGAGAGAGATTCAACTATGTGGTCCTGTACATTACAGATGGATTTACCCCATTAAACGGTATATGAAGATTTTGAAAGGGTATGTCAAAAATCGAAGTCGGCCAGAGGGTTGTATTACAGAGTGATATATTGTTGAGGAAGCCATTGAATTCTGTACCGAATACTTATCTAGTGTGGAAAGCATTGGCTTACCGAAATCTCGTCACACTGGGTGGCTTGAGGGTGAAGGAATTTCTGGAAGAAAGGTTGTCACAATCAATATTATAGTTCGGGAGCAGGCCCACCATTATGTTTTGCATAACAGTTTCGACGTTGACCCATATGTTGAAATCCACAAAGAAATTATTAGGCATTTGAATCCATCAAGGGCTGAAAAATGGATATCAGATACACATAATCGACAGTTTATAAGATGGTTTCGAGATCATATTTTTACGAAGTCAGATGAAAATCCAAAGTCAATTTCGGAACGACTTCGATGGCTAGCCAGAGGACCAAGTGTGTATGCATTATCTTACAATGCTTATGTAGTTAATGATTATACATTTTATACTAATGAACATGATAAAGACAGTACCATGCATAATAGTGGGGTTACACTTGTGGCTGAAGCGATGCATGTTTCCGGTGCTAAGGACAGAAATCCAATTTATGCTAATATGTCATACTTTGGCATCATCAAACTAATATGGGAGTTGGATTATACGGAATTTCAAGTTCCGATATTTCAATGCAAGTGGGTTGATAACAGGACTGCTGTTAAAATAGAGGATTTGGGATTTGTGAAAGTTGATTTCAGTAAGGAAGGGGAGAAAGAAGGACCTTTTATAATGGCATCACAGGCAGTGCAAGTATTTTATGTTCCAGATCCCGCAAACCGAAACTGGTCAATTGTTCTGTTATCGACCAAAACAGCTGAAGGGTCAGATAAAAATTCAATGGAAGATGACCCTTTCATTGGGACTTCGCAATCATTTCGTAGTGGTCCCAATGTAGACGATGTTTTGTATGTCAGAGGAGAACACAATGAAGGGATATGGATAGTTGATAGAGGGGTCAAATCCCTTCAGCCTTTAAAAAAAGGGAGTTCAATAATCAGGTTATTGATTTTTATTATAATATAGATTGTGTTACATTATGTTATTATCTGTTCGCTGCTGCTTTTATGTGATCTAAATTAAATTTTAAACCAGTTCTGCAGATAATGAATTCTTCACCTGCTGATGCACCCAATCCTGAGACACAACACGTCTCTCAACCTGTTGCAGCTGGTCCCACTGCTGAGAGACAACAGGTCTCTCAACCTGTTGCAGCTGGTCCCACTGCTGACGTACAACAGGTCTCTCAACCTGTTGCAGATGGTGTCAGTGTCGATGCTAGCGCTTCGGAGAAACATAATGATGATGCAGAAACTGAGGAAATGGTAGGCGATGAAACCCCAACGAAACAAAAAAAACAGGTGCGCTGTAGTTTGACAGTTTTAGAAAAAATCCTTAAGGCAAAAGAAAAAGGCATCAAATATGAGGTGGGATGGAATAAGCTAGGCCAGCATATAAACCCCAACAAAGCCATGTTTAGTAGCTACATTGGAATCGTCACTCGACAACGCGTGCCGATTGACGTAGAGTCGTGGCACCATGTTGTCTGCGGGTTGAAAACATTAATGTGGGAAGAGATTACGGTAACATTACGATATCATCTATTTAATTTATTAAAATAAAATAAAATATTGAAATATTGACTAACCCTTCATCATCTCTTGAAGAGTGCATTTATAGTAGATGTTTCACACAAAGAATATGTTTTCAGACTGGCTGGAAGGATTTATAGAGGCTTTCGCAACATTTTAACGAAACATCATCTGAAAGATGTCGAAGGGAAAATCAAGCCACACCTGCCTCCTCTTTATGCACACTTGATATCTCAAGGAACGTGGGATGCGTTTTTCAATCGTCATGCGGAACAGAATTATCAGGTATATTGTGTTTGGTTACACGTTGTGTAATGTTGCTTGTATTAATCACGTTGATTGATAGGTTTTTATTTATGAAACAGCAACTGAGTGCTGAAAATAAAGAACAGGCAGCAAAACCAGCGTACCCCTACCGTAAAGCAAGGTTGGGGTACGCTTCAATTGAAAAACAATTGGTATGTATTTTAAAAGTACTGTAATAATTTTATGTGACATAAAACAACACTGTAACCATGTTTCTCTGTTTATATGCAGATTGATGAAGCAAAATCTCAAGTCACTTCCATTCCATGCCATGTGCTATGGAAGGAGGCTCATGTTAATAAAGAGGGGAAACTGATAGATGAAAACACACAAAAAGTGTTGGAAACATGTGTAAGTATGACATAATATAAACTTGTTTTGCTTTAAATCACTATTACATAACGATGCTTACTTATTTTTTTATATTTTATATTTGACATAGTCACAGGAATCAACAACACCTACACCGGATGCAGACATACTTTCAACGGCCTTGAAACATCCAGAACAGTATGGCCGCGTCAGAGGTGTGGGTTTTGGGGTGTCACCCCGGACATATTTTTAGAAAAAAAACAAGAGGATGAACAAACTAAAGAATTGCATGTAATGAGAGATAAAGTAGCTACCCTTGAAGAACTAATCCAAACTCAGGGAAAGATGCTAACGAGTTTGATGGAGGAGAGGCGAAGAGAAAAATCAACTCAAGAACAACCCCCACGAGAAGATCCACCCCTCACCAGATTTGAGGCGAGCCATTCCCCTCAAAGACCTGACATAACCGAGGTAATAAATGTTATAATATTAGTTTTTGTGAGATGTGAATCACATAGACACTGATACCTTTCATGTAATGATATTCTGCAGGGTGAAAATGACTGTGATTTATATCTGTCAACTCCCACCCATCGCCTTGTAGCGAGGGCTACGGTGTTCAATATGCAGAATGACACGCTAATCTCCAGACCACTTCCAACCGATCATGTCAAAGTGTCGATTAACGTAGCTCATGAGCCGAGCGCTGAGCTACCGGTGCCAAATGACGATGACAACATTCATACGGTGGAAAAAGCTGTTGGAACATTCATTGCATGGCCGTCGAATCTTGTAAAAAAACATGTCGAGCAGGAGGTATTCATTTCCAGTTCCTTTTTCAAGCAGAACCTTTAACATTAAATTATAATATAGCTGAACTGATGAATGTTATTACAGAAGGATAAAATGGAGAAGCTAAAACAAAAGAGCGGCTCCAACATTGGATCAACCAACCGATCAAAACGATCTACTGAGAGCGCGTTCACCCCGCCAGTTCTATATCCACATTTAATATCATTGCAAGCTCATGTGGATACGAAAATGAAAGACGGAAAGAGTCATACAATTGTTTGTGAAAAAGATATGTATGGAGAGGAAACAATAGATTTCGTTAGTGCAGACGTTGTTTCTGAGATCATCACATACGACTGGCTAGGCGCCTCAGTTATAAATGTATACTTGAGGTATGTTTTCATGATTTGATTTTACAAAAGCTGATATACTTTGATAATTATGGATAAATACATCTCATATTTTTAACAAGCGTATATATGAAAAAAAAATTGAAGGGATTTGCCCATGAATACAATTTTGGACTCGTTAGTCCTCACACCATTTCTACACAACGAACAGAAATAGATTCTAATTTTCAGGCTGAATTGATGTCAAATCTTCTCAGAACGTTTCAAAGAAGAATTACGACTGACAGGATCTTTTTAATACCAACGATGCAAGGGTAAAACTCTACATTTTAATAATATCAATTATATTTTTATTTCTATCAGTACTTATTTCTTTTTGTGTTTTTAGGGAACATTGGATGCTCATTGCAGTCAATTTGGATACTCCAAAGATTTATTTTCTGGATTCACTGTATGGATATCCAACTAAACGACCACATATGATGGCGATTGTCAATTTGTAATACACTAGATCCAACATTTTAGAACTAAATATCTAGTTATATAATTTATATTATCTTTTAATGAGGATTTTGTTATGATAGGGTGGTGTATGAATATCGTCTAAAGGCTGGAATGAATCCAGGGTGTAAGGACGACAATGCCCACAAGATCTACAAATGGAGAAGTATCTAGGTATATATAATTATATTTCACTATCCAAATACATATCAAAACAAATTACTTATTTTTCTCGATGTTTCTGCAGTGTCGGAAACAAACAAATGACAAGGACTGCTGTTATTATGTTTGTAAATTTATGAAAGAGATCGTATTTCATGAACAAACTAGCATCCCTGAAGAGGTATTTTTGAAAATAATTACTAATTTATTTAAAATAATTATTAATCCTTTGTGTATTTATATTTTTTCAGTACTACTATGACTGTCGCAAAAACTCCTATTCAGAAGATGATATAAATGTATTTAGAAACGAATGGGCATCGTACCTGATGGAAGAATGTAAACAAATAGGACAATGAAGGTGAATTAATAATACTTATGTTATCTTTATATGGTCATTGATATCTCCCTTTACACTTATTGAGAATCTATGATCTCCCTTTATTATGTTTCATATCCTTAGATTAGTGAATTCCTACTACTTAGTTTAAAAATGACATAAACTTTGGAAAACAACACCAATGACATATGGAAAACCAAGCAAACGCGTTCGGATTGTTTTGATACTTTAGGACAACGATCCACGAGTCATTTGTGACGTGTATGAATCAACCGCACCGCAATACGACGCACGGTGCGACCAGTATGGATAAAAGTGTATGATATCAGTTTCAAATTGAGATAAACTTTGGAAAACAACACCAATGACATATGCCAAACCGAGCAAACGCATTCGGATTGTTTTGATACTTTAAGACAATGATCCACGAGTCATTTATGATGCGTAAGAATTTACCACACCTCAATCCGATGCACGGTGTGACCGGTATGGCTAATAGTGTCTGATATCAGTTTCAAATTGAGATAAACTTTGGAAAACAACACCAATGACATACTCCAAACCGAGAAAATGCGTTTGGATTGTTTTGAAACTTTAGGAAAATGATCCACAAGTCATTTATGAAGTGTACGAATTGACCGCACCTCAATCCGACACACGGTGTGACCGGTATGGCTAAAAGTGTCTGATATCAGTTTCAAATTGAGATAAACATTGGAAAACAACACCAATGACATACGGAAAACCGAGAAAATGCATTCGGATTGTTTTGATACTTTAGAAAAACGATCCACGAGTCATTTGTGACGTGTACGAATCGACTGCACCTCAATCCGATGCACGGCGTGACCGGTATGGCTAAAAGTGTCTGATATCAGTTTCAAATTGAGATAAACTTTGGAAAACAACACCAATGACATACGCCAAACCGAGAAAACGCGTTCGGATTGTTTTGATACTTTAGGAAAACGATTCAAGAGTCATTTTTGACGTGTACGAATCAACCGCACCTCAATCCGACGCATGGTGTGACCGGTATGGCTAAAAGTGTCTGATATCAGTTTCAAATTGAGATAAACTTTGGAAAACAACACCAATGACATATTCCATACTAAGAAAACGTGTTCGGATTGTTTTGATACTTTAGTACAATAATCCACGAGTCATTTGTGACGTGTACGAATCGACCACACTTCAATCTGATGCACAGTGTGACTGGTATAGCTAAAAGTGTCTGATATCAGTTTCAAATTGAGATAAACTTTGGAAAACAACACCAATGACATACGGAAAACCGAGAAAACGTGTTCGGATTGTTTTGATACTTTATGAAAACGATCCAAATGTCATTTGTGACGTGTACGAATTGACCGAACCTCAATCCGATGCACGACATTACCGGTATGGCTAAAAGTGTCTGATATCAGTTTCAAATTGAGATAAACTTTGCAAAACAACATCAATGACATACGCCAAACCAAGAAAAAATGTTCGGATTGTTTTGATACTTTAGGACAACGATCCACGAGTCATTTGTGATGTGTACAAATTGACCGCACCTCAATCCGACGCACGGTGTGACCGGTATGGCTAAAAGTGTCTGATATCAGTTTCAAATTGAGATAAACTTTGGAAAACAACACCAATGACATACACCAAACTGAGAAAACGCGTTCGGATTGTTTTGATACTTTAGGAAAATGATCCACGAGTCATTTTTGACGTGTACAAATCGACCACACCTCAATCCGACGAACGGTGTGACCGGTATGGATAAAAGTGTCTGATATCAGTTTCAAATTGAGATAAACTTTGGAAAACAACACCAATGACATATGCCAAACCGAGAAAACGCGTTTGGATTGTTTTGATACTTTAGGAAAACGATCCACGTGTCATTTGTGACATGTACAAATTGACCGCACCACAATCCGATGCACGGTGTGACCGGTATGGCTAAAAGTGTTTGATATCAGTTTAAAATTGAGATAAACTTTGGAAAACAACACCAATGACATACGCCAAAACGAGCAAACGTGTTCGGATTGTTTTTATACTTTAGGAAAACGACCCACGAGTCATTTTTGACGTGTAAGAATCGACCGCACCTCAATCCGACGCACAGTGTGACCAGTATGGCAAAAAGTGTCTGATATCAGTTTCAAATTGAGATAAACTTTTCAAAACAACACCAATGACATATGGAAAACCGAGAAAACGCGTTAGGATTGTTTTGATACTTTAGGAAAACGATCCACGTGTCATTTGTGACGTGTATGAATTGACCGCTCCTTAATCCGATGCACAACGTGACTAGTATGGCTAAAAGTTTCTGATATCAGTTTCAAATTGAGATAAACTTTGGAAAACAACACCAATGACATACTCCAAACCAAGAAAACACATTATGATTGTTTTGATAATTTAGGACAACGATCCACGAGTCATTTGTGATGTGTATGAATTGACCGCACCTCAATCTGATGCACGGTGTGACCGGTATGGCTAAAAGCGTCTGATATCTGTTTCAAATTGAGATAAACATTGGAAAACAACACCAATGACATATGCCAAACCGAGAAAACGCATTCAGATTGTTTTGATACTTTAGAAAAACGATCCACGAATCATTTGTGATGTGTATGAATCAACCGCACGTCAATCCGATGCATGGTGTGACCGGTATGGCTAAAAGTGTCTGATATCAGTTTCAAATTGAGATAAATTTTGGAAAACAACACCAATGACATACGCCAAACCGAGCAAACTCTTTCAGATTGTTTTGATACTTTAGGAAAGCGATCCACGTGTCATTTGTGACATGTACGAATCAACTGCACCTCAATCCGATGCACGACGTGACAGGTATGGCTAAAAGTGTCTGATATCAGTTTCAAATTGAGATAAACTTTGGAAAACAACACCAATGACATACGACAAACTGAGCAAATGTGTTCGGATTGTTTTGATACTTTAGGACAACTATCCACGAGTCATTTTTGACATGTACGAATCGACCGCACCTCAATCCGACACACGGTGTGACCGGTATGGCTAAAGGTGTCTGATATCAGTTTCAAATTGAGATAAACTTTGGAAAACAACACCAATGACATATGCCAAACTGAGAAAACGCATTCAGATTGTTTTTATACTTTAGGAAAATGATCCAAGAGTCATTTGTGACGTGTACAAATCGACCACACCTCAATCTGGCGCACGGTGTTACCGGTATGGATAAAAGTGTCTGATATCAGTTTCAAATTAAGATAAACTTTGGAAAACAACACCAATGACATATGCCAAACCGAGCAAACACGTTCGGATTGTTTTGATACTTTAGGAAAACGATCCAAAAGTCATTTTTGATGTGTATGAATCGACCGCACCTCAATCCGACGCACGGTGTGACCGGTATGGCTAAAAGTGTCTGATATCAGTTTCAAATTGAGATAAACTTTGGAAAACAACAACAGTGACATACGCCAAACCGATCAAACACATTCCAATTGTTTTGATACTTTAGGACAACGATCCACGAGTCATTTTATATGTGTACGAATCGACCTCACCTCAATCCGACGCACGGTGTGACCGGTATGGCTAAAAGTGTCTGATATCAGTTTCAAATTGAGATAAACTTTGGAAAACAACACCAATGACATACAGCAAACCGAGCAAACGCGTTCAGATTGTTTTGATACTTTAGGAAAACGATCCACGAGTCATTTGTGACATGTATGAATTGACCGTACCTCAATCCGACGCACGGTGTGACCGGTATGGCTAAAAGTGTGTGATATCAGTTTCAAATTGAGATAAAATTTGGAAAACAACACCAATGACATACTGAAAACCGAGAAAATGCATTCAGATTGTTTTTATACTTTAGGAAAACGATCCACGATTCATTTTTGACGTGTACGAATCGACTGCACCTCAATCCGACACACGGCGTGACCGGTATGGCTAAAAGTGTCTGATATCAGTTTCAAATTGAGATAAACTTTGAAAAACAACACCAATGACATACGCCAAATCGATCAAACGCATTCGGATTGTTTTAATACTTTAGGATAACGATCCACGAGTCATTTGTGACATGTACGAATTGACCACACCTCAATCCGATGCACGGTGTGACAGGTATGGCTAAAAGTGTCTGATATCAGTTTCAAATTGAGATAAACTTTGGAAAACAACACCAATGACATACGCCAAACCGAGCAAACACGTTCGAATTGTTTTCATACTTTAGGACAATGATCCATGAGTCATTACTGTTTTAATTTCTTTCATTATTACTATTTTAATTTCTTTCATTATTTCATTACTAACATAATATTTGTTTTCTAATATAGGTGAATATTTTTCCTTGAGTTCGGATGCTTTGTTCGGCAACCAATACCGTTGAGAGCGGATCACAGATATCAAAGGATGAAACATGAATGTTTATAACTGTTGTTGAATAATTGTAAATGTAACCATGTAAAATAATGTTTGAAATGTATATATCAATGATTTTTTTTGTATTCATGATGTTAAGTAAATGTATATACCGTTGTCGGTCAAAATATTGGGTGCAGGTGCTATGGTGTGCATGTGTGCATGTGCTACTTTGTGCAGGTATTCTGGTGTGCAGGTACTGTTTTGTAGGTGCAGGCGATGGGGCCTTTATCAGTGCTTTTTTAGCGCTGATAAAGGACACCTTTAACAGTGCTAGAGGAGCGTTGATAAAGGAACACTTTATCAGCGCTCCGCCAAGCGCCGATATAGGAGACCTTTATCAGTGCTAAAAGAAGCGCTGATAAAGGGGACCCCTCTATCTACGCCGGCATTAATAGCGCTTTTCTAGCACTGTTAATTCCGGTTTTTAGCGCTGATAAAGGGCCAGGTTGTAGTGGTGGCTTTAGTTCAAGAAAATCCTTCTCCATCTTTGTTCGAAGAATATTAGGGAAGTACTTATTGAAAAATAAGTTCTTGAACTCGTCCCATTCCATGGACTCAATTTCATCTCTTGTCCTCGTATTCCTGATAAGATTCCACCATTGATCAGCATCACCTTCCAAACGATACACTGCTAAGATGAATTTATCATGTTCAGAACATTGAAGAACTGAAAATATCTTTTCAGTAGTACTGATCCATTTTTCAGCAGCAAGTGGATCAGAAGACCCAATGAAAGAAGGTGGACGTTGCCTCATGAAGGACTCAATAGAATATTGTTCCCTTCTCTGCTCATTTGGAAGTCCATAATGATTCATAGCTTGTGTAAGTATAACAATAAGATTCTGCACTCCATCTCCCATAACATTTGTTTGTTCAGGAGGACAATCATTGCATTGTCCATTGCATTGATCAACACGGTTCCTTCAGGTTCCAGCCATCGTCTAAAACCCCAAAAGAATAGTGTGAGAGGAAAAAATCACGCAAGGTAAAATAATATAATAAAGGGGGAGTAACTTCAATATCTAGCATCTTGGGTTACCATAATTCTAGTACATTAACCTATACTTATACTTAACCTTAGGGACATCCCTAGACATACCTTAGAAATATCTCTAGGGATCTCACTAAAGTTCTTGCATCCTAGTTTCCAAAGGTTGACTAAACCTTTCCTCTGATACCAACTGTAGAGACCCTAAGCTTGGCATACATGGACATTACATTACTTTTGCGGAATACTTAGTACATAACAAAAACACACACACAAGGACCGTAATAGTTTAGTGTCTTTGGAAACTCGGAACGTAAATTTCTAATCATGGTGAAAGATCTTCAACATCTCCCATAAAGATCTTCCCTTTTTTTCTTACCTAAAACATTTCTTTATATCCTGGGGAAAAGAAAACATAAAAGGGTGAGCTCAAATGCTCAGTAAGGGTAAACAAAACAAAAATCAATCACATCATATTCATAAGAACATAACATTTTTGAAATCTTAACTTGCAAAAGAAATATTAATTTCATTACATGGGATAAATCATAGTAGTGAAATGTAATCCCAATAATCATAACTTAAAACATGAAACTTTGTGGCATACACACATAATCATAGAGAATCATTTCTTATTATTCAAGACTCATTTCCAAGACTATCTTAGTGGAAAAAGTCCATTTCTGAGCTGAGTCACCCTCGTTTCAGTCCTGTTTCACTGAACCGGTTTAACCTACCGTTCCAGCCATGTCTATCTCATGAGATATAAAATCTTTAACCAATGCATTGGAGGGATATATAGGTCCCACCCATCTCATCATGATACCATTCTTATGTGTGCCACAAAATCATAAATCATACATCATTGCATAACCCATGTAATAAAAATGGGAATCTTAAACATCGTGACATCATCAAACAATTCATACAAGATAAAGGAATTCATAAAAATAATTCCATCACAACATAATCAAATCAATGTAATAATAGGGATATAAACAGAACCCTATATTATCTTAGATGGAAAATAATTTTGATAAAACACTTGAACTCCATTCTTGAGGAAAATATCCTTTCAAATTCAAAAACATTTTCCTTTCTTAACATGTCATACAATTTTAAACTAAAAGTTGATTAAATATAAACTTGAAAACTTGTAAAGGAAGCTTCTTGGAAATAATGTTTTAAAAATCCATTCATGCCGTATAAGTTAAAAAACATTCTTCTCGTACTATTGTCGGAAAAGTCAAAAAGTACCTCGTACGAAAATGACAAAAGATTCCTTTCATATCTTTTACTAAAAAACTCACCGAAGGGTAAAATTGGATATAAACTATTTTAGAATGATGTAAATATTACATATTGAGGAAACATGGATGTGGATGATAAAATGCACCCCAGTAAATTCCAAACTATAAACAATCTCGGATAAAAATTGAGATTGCGATATTTTCCCTTACCTTAGGTCTGATTTGCTTCGTAAGTGTCCGAACCTCATGTATAATGATTTAAATAATGTCATTGACTTATTCCAGAATCATACTCATTGTTATTATATTATATATGGTTCACTTATGACATTATATTACTCGTTCTTTTGTAAATTCCATGTTAAAGAGCGTTTTGGGTAAAATCGTTTCATTTGTCGTCCGTGTTTTGACTTGTAATTATTCATATGATTACTTAGATCATGATTACTTAATTCCAGAATATAAAACATGATTTATATATAATATATATTCAGAATATACATATATATAATAGATCATTAAATAGAAAGAAATACACTGTTCATGGAGATGGTAGGCCGTACGTACGCATGAACATTGTTTTCGTTTCCTTATTGAGTTGAATGGAATTAAGTAGATGAAATAAATATATATACACATAAATATAGTACCATTATTATGTCATATATTTCATGATTACTTATTATATATACTTTATAATCATTCATGAATGGTTAATGTGGAGAATGAATCTCATCGCGTCGTGGAGACGGTAGTCCGTACGTACGCACGAGCGATGATATCGTTCTCATGATCATGGAATTGTATTGGAGTGTATGTATACTATTTCAGAATTAATATCACTTTACAATAATCATATATAGTTATTATGTACACCATTATACCCATCCAATTAAGGTGGTGGTGGAAAATAGATTACACCACGGCGTGGAGACGGTATTCCGTACGTACGCGCGCGCGGTGATTTTGTTTTCCATAGGATGGATAGATGGTGAAATAGGGTTGTTTCATAATTATAATAACATATCAGTATATCAGTGATACTGATGTTATTACTTCATAATGAAACAACCTAAGAAGAATAAGTGGAATAAGAAATAAAGTTTAAAGAATCGGTAAGGGACATTACCTCTTCTTTAAAGCGCCTCTTTGAGTCCTCCTCTTAGGGCACTAAAATTGGTCTTTGAAGAAGACCAGGGCCTCTAGGATGTTTCTAGGGAAGTGGAGAAGAATATTTGGCAGGGTTTGGCCGATCTTGAAGGCTCAAAGTGGTGTGAGGAAGAGAGGGAGGAGGTTCCCTTTTATAAGGGAGGAGAGGGGCACCTTTGGAATAACTAAAAATATTATTTTATTATAAAGCCAAATTCGGTTTTAAATAGCTCCAAATTGATTTATTTCGAATCTAAGGTTGGGATGGGTCGAACGCCTCTCATCCAATAGAATTTAGACAAGTTTAGGTTCCTATTTTAACCTTATCATTTAGATTTAACATTAAGTTAAATAATTTCACTTTTACCGCGTCTTCTTGTGTTCTTACACTATAAGGTTAATAAACATACTATAACGAGCCAAACGAACCCCAAGTTGTTTATTATTAATATATATAACCTTATCTAATTCATTTGGCCGAACCTTAGATTTTTAGGAATAAAATAACAATTAATAATATAATATTTGTTTTAAAAACAATTTTATGTCAATTTTGACACTATTTAGTTATTGATTTTTGTGAAAATTATAACAGAATGATTAGTTCAAAAAACGTTAATTAAATCAACACTAACATGTCATATTAAACTATAAAATTAGTTTAATTAATAAAAAGTCTCAAATTTCATTTATTTGGGTATTTATAACATCAATTATGTCAATATTTCATTATTAAGATAATTACTGCATCATCATTGTGTCATAAATAAATTAACTTATTTAAAGTCTAAAAATTACAAATAAAATATAATTATGTAGGAAATCTTTTTAGATTTATAATTAATATTTATAGTCTAATTTATTTTATGTATAACCCTATATTAAAAATGATATACTTATTAAACTTTGATTTTAACTATTTTAACCCTTCTTTAAATAAATTAATAATAAATGTCCTAATCTAATCCAGGTGGGCCTAAATGGTCATATTTTATTCCTAAGGTTGTTTTTGGTCGAATTAAACTTATCCAATAGAATTAGGACATGTGTTAGGGTAATAATAATATCATTTTTACCCTTAATTACACTATTAACTTTTAACCGTGGTAAAAAAAAGTAAAAAGTTACTATTCACCAAAAATTATTTTCATCTCATTGAACCAAATTTTACTTACTAACATCAACTGTGTCTCTCGGATTTTTGAAATTCCACTTACAGAAGCGGAAAAATTAGGTTTTATGAAAAATTCATTTTTTTAACTACCACTTAGTGGTTTCACTATTCATCAAAAAATGAAAGTTTCCAGAAAAATACCAAAAATTATGCCTAATCTATTTTTGATATTATGAACTCAAAAATGATGTCTATTTTACCAAATTCAAAACATATCAGTTGAATTAATTAATTTAAAAATTAATTATCGTCGTCAAAACAAATAGCGTTTTCTTAAGAGATAATAACTATCAAAAGATTGACACTTGTTTATGCCTGGTTTAAATGTGAAATTACATCCAATGACCAACATTGTATTAAATTGTAAAAATATATTCTAAATATAATTTAAACCCACTAAAATTAATAATTTATCACTATTAATTATTTCGATTAAAAAGGTTGTTTTTAATTAAAATTTAGTAATTTTCACTATTCATCAGAAAATGAAAGTTATCCGAAAAGTACCAAAATTTCACCCTAAGATAATTTCGATATTCCGAATCCAAAAATGAAGTCCATTTTGAAAAATAAAATTTCAAAAATTTCAAAAAGTGGTTATTACTATTCATAACGGCTAGTTTTAATAATATTTTAATAGCATATCGTTGTTTAGTGAATCTCGGTATTGCGTACTACACACGCTATCGAGGAAGGTTTCGATTGCGTGTAATGCAAGGAAAGTCAAGGATGCATGTTGTGCAAGATCCTTTTGGTGTAGCATACAACACAAGACATTAATGAAATTAAAAAGAATATTTTTCATAAAATCTCAGGGTGTTACATTCTACCCCCATTAAAATGAATTTCGCCCTCGAAATTCGTCGAGGTTATAAATGGTTTACTATTCGAAAGTTTCTTTGATAGAAACCCACATCGTAAAAAGGAATACCAAAACCAATATTTAAAAACAAAAGTATGAAACGTAACGGTTACCCAAATAAACTAATCACTGGGTTTCCACATAGGTGAAAATATGGATATGGAAGAGAAATCTAACCATCATGTTCTGATGGAGTGTGGTAGAGAACATGGCTATAGAAAAGCCAGCAATCCCAAAGCCATAAATTTGTGACGATCTAAGGTACCATCTGATTCATCAGATATAAAAGCACTAGGACAACATTTTTGGTTTTCAAGATCATTTCCCTAAAGTTGATGAAATTGGAATTAGAAGAAATACTTACTTTATTTTGGTACAATATCACTGTTGTTTGTGCCTTGAACAATTTCAACTTCATCTCTTAACGAAATGAAGTTGAATTTGTTATTCGTGAAGTGTTAGAAGATCATGTGATAGAATGATGGGTTATTCCATCTGTCTCAAACAAAAGGTTAGCAAAAGTTATCAAATATACATAAGTCCATCTATGGTGAGGTTAATCGTATACGATTCCAAAAATGTACTTATACTTCATATATAATACCGCGTAATAAAATAAAACTAGTTTCTACTAACCAAGGACTTTCTGTTGGCCAGTGTTAGGCAATAAAGGCCAGTCGCACTTCGGTTGTGGGTTCGATTCCCACAGCCTTGTCCGACGCGATGGGTTGTCGCCCGTCCTGCAGGTTGTCCTTTTTCTAAAGCTATATTACTATAAGATCTCATCAATAATATCGAAAAAAGTTCTATCCTAACTTATGTCCAACATAATCCATTCCAATATTTAGGCTTATCCATAATACTGCAGTCCACTCTCATAATATAGTAAAAATGATTACCAGATATTTAATACTATCGTTGATCCCCATATATCATAAGATATGTCTTGTTGGTCACATTCCAAACATTCAAAGGCCTTAACCATGTATTCTCTTGAAAAATGAATACCCATTGAACCTTAGTGAAAACATGAATGCAGTTAAAAGTTAACACTTTCCACATACCAAAATCCTCAAAATTCTATATACTCAAACCATGATATCACTTAGTCCTTATATCAATCATGAGCTCATGAATACTGTCAAACATTTCATTTTTTCCTTATCCCTTCATTATGCGCAAATCATCTTTTTTCCAAAAATATCTCAATCACTTTCCATGGTTACCGGTACCATAAAATTATTCAAAACCACAATAGACCAATACATAAATATTCCAATATTCCACGATACTATATACAACATTATTTTGGAATCCCATTACATAAACACTTAATCATTCCACCACATCGTTGTCATATTCAACATCGCCAATGGTGATCGCATGTGACTTCCCTTTTTCAATTTCCTTAAGTGGTTTCTCATGTCGATCATCACTAACCCATGGATTAGGGCATTTATTTGCATAATTCCCCATTCCCTTGCACTTGAAGCATTGAAGTGTAGTAGGTTCATTCTGTGTATCCCTTCCTTTGTTTGCATCATTAGACATCTTCTTCCCATCATTGCGGCATTAAAATGCCCGATGACCTTCCTTTCCACATTTGAAACATTTACTTGTCCCTTTAAGACAATATCCACCATGCTTATTTCCACACTTTGAGCATAAGGAAACATTCATCTTCTTTTCACCATTATTCCGAGATTTCTCCTTGAACTCCATATTTCATTTCTTGTCAAAACTATGAGATGGATAAGTAACACCAACTTCCATTTCTACCTTGATAGCACAACGCACAATTTCTTCATAGCTACTGAAGTCTCTTATAGCTAATGCCCTTCGAAGATTTGGTTTTAAGCCACTGAAGAATCAATCAACTTTACTTTCAGGTTGGATGATAAATCTAGATGCATACCCTGCAAGCCTTGTAAAATTCGCTTCGTATATACCAACAGATTCATCATCATTTTTCTTTAGTTCAAGAAACTCCTTCTCCATCTTTGTTCGAAGAATACGAGGGAAATACTTATTGAAAAATAAGTTCTTGAACTCGTCCCATTCCATGGACTCAATTTCATCTCTTGTCCTCGTATTCTTGATAAGATTCCACCATTGATCAGCATAACCTTCCAAACGATACACTGCTAAGGTGACTTTATCATGTTCAGAACATTGAAGAACTGAAAATATCTTTTTAGTAGTACAGATCCATTGTTCAGCAGCAAGTGGATCAGAAGACCCACTGAAAGAAGGTGGACGTTGCCTCATGAAGGAATCAATAGAATATTGTTCCCTTCTCTGCTCATTTGGAAGTCTAGAATGATTCATAGCTTGTGTAAGTATAGCAATAATATTTTGCACTCCATCTCCCATAACATTTGTTTTTTCAGGAGGAAAATCGTTGAATTGTCCATTGCATTGATCAACACGGTTCCTTCGGGTTCCAGCCATCGTCTAAAACCCAAAAAGAATAGTGTGAGAGGCAAAAATCACGCAAGGGAAAACAATATAATAAAGGGGGAGTAACTTCAATATCTAACATATTGGGTTACCGTAATTCTAGTAATATAACCTATACTTATACTTAACCTTAGGGACATCCCTAGACATACCTTAGAAATATCTCTAGGGATCTCACTAAAGTTCTCGCATCCTAGTTTCCAAAGGTAGACTAATCCTTTCGTCTGATACCAACTGTAGAGAACCTAAGCTTGGCGTACATGGACATTACATTACTTTTGCGGAATACTTAGTACATAACAAAAACACACACACAAGGACCGTAATAGTTTAATATCTTTGGAAACTCGGAACGTAATCTTCTAATCATGGTGAAAGATATTCAACATCTCCCATAAAGATCTTCCCTTTTTTTCTTACCTAAAACCTTTCTTTATATCCTGGGGAAAAGAAAACATAAAAGGGTGAGCTCAAATGCTCAGTAAGGGTAAACAAAACAAAAATCAATTACATCATATTCATAAGAACATAACATTTTTGAAATCTTAACCTGCGAAAGAAATCTTAATTTCATAACATGGGATAAATCATAGTAGTTAAATGTAATCCCAATAATCATAACTTAAAACATGAAACTTTGTGGCATACACACATAATCATAGAGAATCATTTCTTATTAGTCAAGACTCATTGCCAAGACTATCTTAGTGGACAAAGTCCATTTCTGAGCCGAGTCACCCTCGTTTCAGTCCTGTTTCACTGAACCGGTTTAACCTACCGTTCCAGCCATGTTTATATCATGAGATATAAAATCTTTACCCAATGCATTGGAGGGAGATATAGGTCCCACCCATCTCATAATGATACCACTCTTATGTGTGCCACAAAATCATAAATCATACATCATTGCATAACCCATGTAATAAAAATGGGAATCTTAAACATCGTGATATCATCAAACAATTTATATAAGATAAAGGAATTCATAAAAATAATTCCATCACAACATAATCAAATCAATGTAATAATAAGGATATAAACAGAACCCTATATTATCTTAGACGGAAAATAATTTTGATAAAACACTTGAACTCCATTCTTGAGGAAAATATCCTTTCAAATTCAAAAACATTTTCCTTTCTTAACATGTCAAACAATTTTAAACTAAAAGAAGTTGATTAAAAATAAACTTGAAAACTTGTAAAGGAATATTCTTGGAAATAACGTTTTAAAAATACATTCATGGCGTATAAGTTAAAAAAACATTCTTCTCGTACTTTTGTCGGAAAAGTCAAAAAGTACCTCGTACGAAAACGACAAAAGATTCCTTTCATATCTTTTACTAAAAAAATCACCGAAGGGTAAAATTGGATATAAAATATTGTAGAATTTTTTAAATATTACATATTGAGGAAACATGGATTTGGATGATAAAATGCTCCCCAGTAAATTCCAAAGTATAGACAATCTCGGATAAAAATTGAGATTGCGAGATTTTCCCTTACCTTTGGTCCGATTTGCTTCGTAAGTGTCTGAACCTCCTGTATAATGATTTAAATAATGTCATTGACTTATTCCAGAATCATACTCATTGTTATGATACTATATATGGTTCACTTATGACTTTATATTACCCGTTCTTTTTTAAATTCCATGTTAAAGAGCGTTTTGGGTAAAATCGTTTCATTTGTCGTCCGTGTTTTGACTTTTAATTATTTATATGATTACTTAGATCATGATTGCTTAATTCCAGAATATAAAACATGATTTATATATAATATATATTCAGAATATACATATATATAATATATCATTAAATGGAAAGAAATACACCGTTCATGGAGACGGTAGGCCGTATGTAGGCATGAACACTGTTTTCATTTCCTTATTGAGTTGAATGGAAGTAAGTAGATGAAATACATATATATACACATAAATATAGTACCATTATTATGTCATATATTTCATGATTACTTATTATATATACTTTATAATCATTCATGAATGGTTAACGTGGAGAATGAATCTCATCGCGTCGTGGAGACGGTAGTCCGTACGTACGCACGAGCGATGATATCGTTCTCATGATCATGGAATTGTATGGGAGTTTATGTATACTATTTCAGAATTAATATCAATTTAAAATAATCATATATAGTTATTATTTACACCATTATACCCATCCAAGTAAGGTGGTGGTGGAAAATAGATTACACCACGGCGTGGAGACGGTATTCCGTACGTACGCACGCACGGTGATTTCGTTTTCCGTTGGATGGATAGATGGTGAAATAGGTTTGTTTCATAATTATAATAACATATCAGTATATGAGTGATACTGATGTTATAACTTCATAATGAAACAACCTAAGAAGAATAAGTGGAAGAAGAAATAAATTTGAAAGAATCGGTAACGGACATTACCTCTTCTTTGAAGCGCCTCTTTGAGTCCTCCTCTTAGGGCACTAAAATTGGTCTTTGAAGAAGACCAGGACCTCTAGGATGTTTCTAGGGAAGTGTAGAAGATAATATTTCAGGGGTTGGCCGAGCTTGAAGGCTCAAAGTGATGTGAGAAAGAGAGGGAGGAGGTGCCCTTTTATAAGGGAGGAGAGGGACACCTTTGGAATAACTAAAAATATTATTTTATTATAAAGCCAAATTCGGGTTTAAATAGCTCCAAATTAATTTATTTCTAAGATAAGGTGGGGATGGGTCTAAATCCTCTCATACAATAGAATTTAGACAAGTTCAGGTTCCTATTTTAACCTTATCATTTAGATTTAACATTAAGTTAAATAATTTTACTTTTACCGTGTCTTCTTGTGTTCTTACACTATAAGGTTAATAAACTTACTATAACAAGCCAAACGAACCCCAAGTTGTTTATTATTAATATATATAACCTTATCTAATTCATTTGGCCGAACCTTATATTTTTAGGAATAAAATAAAAATTAATAATATAATATTTGTTTTAAAAACTATTTTATTTCAAATTTGACACTATTTAGTAATTAATTTTTGTGAAAATCATAACAGAATGATTAGTTCGAAAAACATTAATTAAATCAACAATAAAATGTCATATTAACCGATAAAATTAGTGTAATTCATAAAAAGTATCAAATTACATTTATTTGGGTATTTATAACATCAATTATGTAAATATTTCATTATTAAGATAATTACTGCATCATCATTGTGTCATAAATAAATTAACTTATATAAAGTCTAAAAATTACAAATAAAATATCATTATTTAGGAAATATTTTTAGCTTTATAATGAATATTTATAGTCTAATTTATCTTATGTATAACCCTATATTAAAAATGATATACTTATTAAACTTTGATTTCAACTATTTTAACCCTTCTTTAAATAAATTAATAATAAATGTCCTAATCTAATCCAAGTGGGCCAAAATGGTCATATTTTATTCCTAAGGAAGTTTTTGGTCGAATTACACTTATCCAATAGAATTAGGATATATGTTAGGGTAATAATAATATCATTTTTACCCTTAATTACCCTATTTACTTTTAACCGTGGTAAAAAAAAGTAAAAAGTTACTATTCACCAAAAATTATTTTCATCTCATTGAACCACATTTTACTTACTAAAATCAACCGTGTCTCTTAGATTTTTGAAATTCCACTCACAGAAGTGGTAAAATTATGTTTTATGAAAAATTCATTTTTTTTAACTACCACTTAGTGGTTTAACTATTCATCAAAAAATGAAAGTTTCCAGAAAAATACCAAAAATTATGCCTAAGATATATTTGATATTATGAACTCAAAAATGATTTCTATTTTACCAAATTCAAAACATATCAGTTTCATTAATTAATTTAAAAATTAATCCTCGTCGTCAAAACAAATAGCGTTTTCTTAAGAGATAATAACTATCAAAAGATTGACACTTATTTATGCCTGGTTTAAATGTGAAATTACATCCAATGACCAACATTGTATTAAATTGTAAAAATATATTCTAAATATAATTTAAACCCACAAAAATTAATAATTTATCACTATTAATTATTTCGATTAAAAAGGTTGTTTTTAATTAAATTTTAGAAATTTTCACTATTCATCAGAAAATGAAATTTATCCGAAAAGTACCAAAATTTCACCCTAAGCTAATTTCGATATTCCGAATCCAAAAATGAAGTCCATTTTGAAAAATAAAATTTAAAAAATTTCAAAAATAGGTTATTACTATTCATAACGGATAGTTTTAATAATATTTTAATAGCATATCGTTGTTTAGTGAATCTCGGTATTGCGTACTACACACGCTATCAAGGAAGGTCGTGATTGCGTGTAATGAAAGGCAAGTCAAGGATGCGTGTTGTGCAAGCTCCTTTTGGTGTAGCATACAACACAAGACATTAATGAAATTAAAAAGAATATTTTTCATAAAATCTCGGGGTGTTACATTCTACCCCCCTTAAAATGAATTTCGCCCTCGAAATTCGTCGGGGTTATAAATGGTTCACTATTCGAAAGTTTCTTTGATAGAAACCCACATCGTAAAAAGGAATACCAAAACCAATCTTTAAAAACAAAAGTATGAAATGTAACGGTTACCCAAATAAACTAATCACTGGGTTTCCACATAGGTGAAAATATGGATATGGAAGAGAAATCTAACCATCATGTTCTGATGGAGTGTGGTAGAGAGCATGGCTATGAAAAATCCAGCAATCACAAAGCCATAAATTTGTGACAATCTAAGGTACCATCTGATTCATCAGATATAAGAGCACTAGGACAACATTTTTGGTTTTCAATATCATTTCCCTAAAGTTGATGAAATTGTAAATAGAAGAAATACGTACTTTATTTTGGTACAATATCACTGTTTTTTGTGCCTTGAACAATTTCCACTTCATCTCTTAAAGAAATGATGTTGAATTTGATATTCGTGAAGTGTTAGAAGATCATGTGATAGAATGACGGGTCATTCCATCTGTCTCAAACAAAAGGTTAGCAAAAGTTATCAAATATACATAAGTCCATCTATGGTGAGGTTAATCATATACGATTCCAAAAATGAACTTATACTTAATATATCATACTATGTAATAAAATAAAACTAGTTTCTACTAACCGGGGACTTCTTGTTGGCTAGTGGTAGGCGATAAAGGCCAGTCGCACTTTGGTTGTGGGTTCGATTCCCACAGCCTTGTCCGACGCGATGGGCTGTCGCCCGTCCTGCATGTTGTCCTTTTTCTAAATCTATATTACTATAACATCCCATCAATAATATCGAAAAAAGTTCTATCCTATCTTATGTCCAACATAATCCATTCCAATCTTTAGGCTTATCCATAATACTGCAGTCCACTCTCATAATATAGTGAAAACGATTACCAGAGATTTAATACCATCGTTGATCCCCATATATCATAAGATATGTCTTGTTGGTCACATTCCAAACATTTAAAGGCCTTAATCAAGTATTCTCTTGAAAAATGAATACTCATTGAACCTTAGTGAAAAAATGAATGCAGTTAATAGTTAACACTTTCCACATACCAAAATCCTCAAAATTCTATATACTCAAACCATGATGTCACTTAGTACTTATATCAATCATGAGCTCATGAATACTGTCAAACATTTTATTTTTTCTTTATCCCTTCATTATGCGCATATCATCGTTTTTCCAAAAATATCTCAATCACTTTTCATGGTCACCGGTACCATAAAATTATTGAAAACCACAATAGACCAATACATAAATATTCCAATATTCCACGATACTATATACATCATTATTTTGGAATCCCATTACATAAACACTTAATCATTCCACCACATCGTTGTCATATTCAACATCGCCAATGGTGATCGCATGTGACTTCCCTTTGTCCTTTGCCTTAAGTGGTTTCTCATGTCGATCATCACTAACCCTTGGATTAGGGCATTTATTAGCATAATGCCCCATTCCCTTGCTCTTGAAGCATTGAAGTGTAGTAGGTTCATTCTGTGTATCCCTTCCTTTTTTTGAATCATTAGACATCTTCTTCCCATCATTGCGACATTCAAATGCCCGATGACCTTCCTTTCCACATTTGAAACATTTACTTGTCCCTTTAAGACAATCTCCACCGTGCTTCTTTCCACACTTTGAGCATAAGGAAACATTCATCTTCTTTTCACCATTATTCTGAGACTTCTCCTTGAACTCCATCTTTCGTTTCTTTTTCAAAACTATGAGATGGATAAGTAACACCAACTTCCATTTCTACCTTGATAGCACAACCCACAATTTCTTTATAGCTACTGAAGTCTCTTATAGCTAATTCCCTTCGAAGATTTGGTTTTAAGCCACTAATGAATCGATCAACTTTACTTTCAGGTTGGATGATAAATCCATATGCATACCTTGAAAGCCTTGTAAAATTCTCTTCGTATATACCAAGAGATTCATCATCCTTTTGCTTTAGTTCAAGAAACTCCTTCTCCATCTTTGTTTGAAGAATACGAGGGAAGTACTTATTGAAAAATAAGTACTTGAACTCATCCCATTCCATGGACTAAATTTCATCTCTTGTCCTCGTATTCTTGATAAGATTCCACCATTGATCAGCATCACCTCACAAACGATACACTGATAAGATGACTTTATTATGTTCAGAACATTGAAGAACTGAAAATATCTTTTCAGTAGTATGGATCCATTGTTCAGCAGCAAGTGGATCAGAAGACCCACTGAAAGAAGGTGGATGTTGCCTCATGAAGGACTCAATAGAATATTGTTCCCTTCTCTGCTCATTTGGAAGTCCAGAATGATTCATAGCTTGTGTAAGTATAGTAATAAGATTTTGCACTCCATCTCCCATAACATTTGTTTGTTCAGGTGGACAATCATTGCATTGTCCATTTCATTGATCAACACGGTTCCTTCGGGTTCCAGCCATCGTCTAAAACCCAAATAATAGTGTGGGAGGCAAAAATCATGCAAGGGAAAACAATATAATAAAGGCGGAGTAACTTCAATATCTAACATCTTGGGTTACCGTAATTCTAGTACTATAAACTATACTTATACTTAACCTTAGGGACATCCCTAGACATACCTTAGAAATATATCTAGGGATCTCACTAAAGTTCTCACAACCTAGTTTCCAAAGGTTGACAAAACCTTTCCTCTGATACCAACTGTAGAGACCCTAAGCTTGGCGTACATGGACATTACATTACTTTTGCGGAATACTTAGTACATAACAAAAACACAAACCCAAGGACCGTAATAGTTTAGTGTCTTTGGAAACTCGGAACGTAATCTTCTAATCATGGTGAAAGATCTTCAACATCTCCCATAAAGATCTTCCCTTTTTTTCTTACCTAAAACATTTCTTTATATCCTGGGGAAAAGAAAACATAAAAGGGTGAGCTCAAATGCTCATTAAGGGTAAACAAAACAAAAATCAATCACATCATATTCATAAGAACATAACATTTTTGAAATCTTAACCTGCAAAAGAAATCCTAATTTCATAACATGGGATAAATCATAGTAGTGAAATGCAATCCCAATAATCATAACTTAAAACATGATACTTTTTGGTATACACACATAATCATAGTGAATCATTTCTTATTAGTCAAGACTCATTGCCAAGACTATCTTAGTGGACAAAATCCATTTCTGAGCTGAGTCACCCTCGTTTCAGTCCTGTTTCACTGAACCGGTTTAACCTACCGTTCCAGCCATGTCTATCTCATGAGATATAAAATCTTTACCCAATGCATTGGAGGGAGATATAGGTCCCACCCATCTCATAATGATACCATTCTTATGTGTGCCACAAAATCATAAATCATACATCATTGCATAACCCATGTAATAAAAATGGGAATCTTAAACATCGTGACATCATCAAACAATTCATATAAGATAAAGGAATTCATAAAAATAATTCCATCACAACATAATCAAATCAATGTAATAATACAGATATAAACAGAACCCTATATTATCTTAGAGGGAAAATAATTTTGATAAAACACTTGAACTCCATTCTTGAGGAAAATATCCTTTCAAATTCAAAAACATTTTCCTTTCTTAACATGTCATACAATTTTAAAATAAAAGAAGTTGATTAAAAATAAACTTGAAAACTTGTAAAGGAATCTTCTTGGAAATAATGTTTTAAATATCCATTCATGCCGTATAAGTTAAAAAACATTCTTCTCGTACTTTTTTCAGAAAAGTCAAAAAGTACTTCGTATGAAAACGACAAAAGATTCCTTTCGTATCTTTTACTAAAAAACTCACCGTAGGGTAAAATTGGATATAAACTATTTTAGAATGATGTAAATATTACATATTGAGGAAACATGGATGTGGATGATAAAATGCACCCCAGTAAATTCCAAAGTATAAACAATCTCGGATAAAAATTGAGATTGCGAGATTTTCCCTTACTTTAGGTCCGATTTGCTTCGTAAGTGTCCGAACCTCCTGTATAATGATTTAAATAATGTCATTGAATTATTCCAGAATCATAATCATTGTTATGATATTATATATGGTTCACTTCTATATTTATATTACCCGTTCTTTTGTAAATTCCATGTTAAAGAGTGTTTTGGGTAAAATTGTTTCATTTGTTGTCCGTGTTTTGACTTGTAATTATTCATATGATTACTTAGATCATGATTAATTAATTCCAGAATATAAAACATGATTTATATATAACATATATTCAGAATATACGTATATATAATAGATCAGTAAATGGAAAGAAATACACCGTTCATGGAGACGGTAGGCCGTACGTACGCATGAACGCTATTTTCGTTTCCTTATTGAGTTGAATGGAATTAAGTAGATGAAATAAATATATATACACATAAATACAGTACCATTATTATGTCATATATTTCATGATTACTTATTATATATACTTTATAATCATTCATGAATGGTTAACGTGGAGAATGAATCTCATCGCGTCGTGGAGACGGTAGTCCGTACGTACGCACGAGCGATGATATCATTCTCATGATCATGGAATTGTATTGGAGTGTATGTATACTATTTCATAATTGATATCACTTTACAATAATAATATATAGTTATTATGTACACCATTATACCCATCCAAGTAAGGTGGTGGTGGAAAATAGATTACACCACGGCGTGGAGACGGTATTCCGTACGTACGCACGCGCGGTGATTTCGTTTTCCGTAGGATGGATAGATGGTGAAATAGGGTTGTTTCATAATTATAATAAAATATCAGTATATGAGTGATACTGATGTTATTACTTCATAATGAAACAACCTAAGAAGATGAAGTGGAAGAAGAAATAAAGTTGAAAGAATCGGTAACAGACATTACCTCTTCTTTGAAGCGCCTCTTTGAGTCCTCCTCTTAGGGAACTAAAATTGGTTTTTGAAGAAGACCAGGACCTCTAGGATGTTTCTAGGGAAGTGGAGAAGAGAATTTATCAGGGGTTGGCCGAGCTTGAAGGCTAAAAGTGGTGTGAGGAAGAGAGGGAAGAGGTGCCCTTTTATAAGGGAGGAGAGGGGCACCTTTGGAATAACTAAAAATATTATTTTATTATAAAGCCAAATCCGGTTTTAAATAGCTCAAAATTGATTTATTTCGAAGATAAGGTGGGGATTGGTCGAAATCCTCTCATCCAATAGAATTTAGACAAGGGTAGGTTCCTATTTTAACCTTATCATTTAGATTTAGCATTAAGTTAAATAATTTTACTTTTACCGTGTCTTCTTGTGTTCCTACACTATAAGGTTAATAAACTTACTATAACAAGCCAAAAGAACCCCAATCTGTTTATTATTAATATATATAACCTTATCTAATTAATTTGGTCGATCCTCAGATTTTTAGGAATAAAATAACAATTAATAATATAATATTTGTTTTAAAAACTATTTTATGTCAATTTTGACACTATTTAGTAATCGATTTTTGTGAAAATCATAACAGAATGATTAGTTCGAAAAAAGTTAATTAAATCAACCCTATCATGTCAGATTAATCTATTAAATTAGTGAAATTCATAAAAAGTCTCAAATTACATTTATTTGGGTATTTATAACATCAATTATGTCAATATTTAATTATTAAGATAATTATTGCATCATCATTGTGTCATAAATAAATTAACTTATTTAAAGTCTAAAAATTACAAATAAAATATCATTATGTAGGAAATCGTTTTAGATTTATAATGAATATTTATAGTAGAATTTACCTTATGTATAACCATATATTAAAATGATATACTTATTAAACATTGATTTTAACTATTTTGACCCTTCTTTAAATAAATTAATAATAAATGTCCTAATCTAATCCAAGTGGGCCTAAATGGTCATATCTTATTCCTAAGGATGTTTTAGGTCGAATTACACTTATCAAATAGAATTAGGACATGTGTTAGGGTAATAATAATATCATTTTTACCCTTAATTACCCTATTTACTTTTAACCGTGGTAAAAAAAGTAAAAAGTTACTATTCACCAAAAATTATTTTCATCTCATTGAACCAAATTTTACTTATTGAAATCAACCATGTCTCTCTGATTTTTAAAATTCCACTCACAGAAGCGGTAAAATTAGGTTTTATGAAAAATTCATTTTTTTTAACTACCACTTAATGGTTTCACTATTCATCAAAAAATGAAAGTTTCCCAAAAAATACCAAAAATTATGCCTAAGATATATTTGATATTATGAACTCAAAAATGATGTCTATTTTACCAAATTAAAAACATATCAGTTGCATTAGTTAATTTAAAAATTAATTCCCGTCGTCAAAACAAATAGCGTTTTCTTAAGAGATAATAACTATCAAAAGATTGACACTTGTTGATGCCTGGTTTAAATGTGAAATTACATCCAATGACCAAAATTGTATTAAATTGTTAAAATATATTCTAAATATACTTTAAACCCACTAAAATTAATAATTTATCACTATTAATTATTTCGATTAAAAAGGTTGTTTTTAATTAAAATTTAGTAATTTTCACTATTCATCAGAAAATGAAAGTTATCCGAAAAGTACCAAAATTTCACCCTAAGCTAATTTCGATATTCCGAATCCAAAAATGAAGTCCATTTTAAAAAATAAAATTTACAAAATTTCAAAAAGTGGTTATTACTATTCATAACGGCTAGTTTTAATAATATTTTAATAGCATATCGTTGTTTAGTGAATCTCGGTATTGCGTACTACACACACTATCAAGGAAGGTCGTGATTGTGTGTAATGAAAGGCAAGTCAACGATGCATGTTGTGCAAGCTCCTTTTGGTGTAGCATACAACACAAGACATTAATTAAATTAAAAGGAATATTTTTCATAAAATCGTGGGGTGTTACAGAAAGGCCCCAGATGATGATCGTGTTATTGCATGATAAATGAATATTGGAGTTGGTTCCATAGAACCAACTTCTTTTTTTTACTTTATGATAACTTATATTCATGGTTTTTAATATTATAAAATTCCTTATCACATAATGATTTATCTTCTACATGACATTGAATGTGATAATGTCCTAAGAGTAACTGTCACATTAAAAGGTAATAGTGGGTCCCTTCTATGATGATAACTCAAAAGTGCTATTAAATTGTTCTTGAATATCTATTATATAGAAGGATGATATCATTTGAAAGACACAAATGATATAGGCTATCCGGGGTGAAGACTCATAGGACTTTGTGGCACCTTCTCATGGTGTACGCCCTTGGTAATTTCCATCAGGATATTATGAGAATAAGACATGGCAGTAGGAAATCCACATTTATATATGTCATTGTATTTTCCTATATTTGGATGTGTGTATTGGTCCATATACATTAATATTATTATTAATTAGTATTATGAGTCATTCACTTATATGTATTGATGAAAAATGTGACGACAAATGTTCCCGGTAAGGTAGGATATGTAGGGTGCATCTTGAGTAATATTACATTAAAGAATAATGCAAGAAAGTATTTATCCCTTCTGTTCTTTAATAGAAGATAATATCTTAGGACCTTTGATGGAAATGATATAGCCAAAATAAATCCATGTCCCTAGTGATCAATAGGAAAGTTCTATTTCCATACAATCAAAAAAGAGATATCGAGCATAAAGGTTGATGGCACTAGAATGCAACCAACTCGATTTGAGATATTGTGATAAAGGGATTACATTATATGGTAAAAATTTGTATGAGGTGACATGTTTTTGTAAAATTAACTTATTTCACAATGGGTTCCTTGGTACATTGCTAGACGCTAACCTTGGACTTTATGCTCCTCTACCTAATTCCACTAAGTAATAGGCCTAGAGGGTCACACACTAAGTGTATCAAGTATCTTAGTTAAATAATATATATCGTTTATTATTTAAGAAGTTGAATAAATATTATTTTCTGTTGTGATATAATAATTACTCATGGATTCCTGATCAAATTTATTCCAGCACTAGTTATTAAAGAGAATATTTTATAGGCGTAATATTTAATAAATATTTAATTTCTATTCCATGAATATAATATTTATATATTTATTGGTGAACAATGTAATGATACTTATTTAATAATTAAATAGAAATTATTCAAGGTCCAATAAATATGGTGGAGGATTGGGGGACTGAGTTCAAGGGTCTAGTGGGAAATAATAATGTTGAATATTATTTTATTAAATAATATTTAATTATAATTTGCATGTTAGGAACCTGTCAAGAAATAATAATAATGATACTATTATTATTTGACATGGGGTTTATCTAGGATTAATAAAATAAAAAAGGGCACTTATGCAATTATGTTATTTTAACCTAGCGATATAAATACCCAGTTATGATTATTTTCTTATAACCCTAGCCAAGAAAATCATTGTGCGTGATGAATTGAAGAAAATATTTCAAGCCTAGAGAGTTTATCCCTCACCAAGAATTATATCAAGAATGAGAGAGATCCCCCTCCAATGGATCAAGGAGAATGCTTTGGAAGTGGTTCTCAAGGCGATCGAAGGCAGAAATCACACACTCATGGATCTTCTGATCTAGCACTAAGAGAATATGTTAGCGACGCCCAGAGATTCGTGGAGCATGTATGGATCACCAATAGAGGAATACTGTTATTGGATTCTAAAACTCAACAATGGTTCACTACAGATCTGTGGTTTGACGCAACAATGAAGAAAAAACAACCTTGGAGGTAATTATTATTTAATTGAAATAATTATAAACAAATTTTTTTGATCTCCTATCTCTTGGTTCTAGGTTAATAACCCTTGATTTTTATCTGATTCAAATCTATTGGTCATGGCTTTAATCATCTCTTGATCTCAGTGTAATCATTAATAATGGAAGAAAGAAAAGTTGGGCACCGACCCTCCCACGCTTTTATTGTCCCTAAAACCTACAAGTGGTATCAGATCAAACACTTCATTGTTTATAATTATTTAGTTTTGTTGGTGATTTACACATTCAGAATTTAGTTTTTCAATTAATGTTTAATCATTATTTAAATCTTAATTATTATATCTATTTATTCCTCTATTGTTTCTTGTAGATCTAACAGAAATGATTAATTTCATGATTAAAATAAAATCAAGGATCTCATTCGAAGGTTCCAAGGATCCTGGTTGTACAACACTAGACTAAACACTGTGTAATAGTAATTACACATTGTGTAGTCATGTTAAATGCATCAATATTGATTCAGAAATCAATTTGAGATTTTTCATTGATTAATAAATTAATTACACCATTAATGCACCATGTGTTGACCAGGATTAGCTGGTATACGGTCAGACAAACTATACGCCATGTGTCCCATTGGACACGACGTGTAGTCCCTTCAGGTCAAGGTTATGCTGTGTTTTCCATACTTGTCCTACCTGATTGGTGATTGTATAACACGGAGGAAACATGGTGCGTGGCCCACTTAACATATCATGTACTCCATGATTCCCAAGGTATGCCTCACACACTGATTCCCTAGGAATGTACTTCAAATATATGGTGAAGAGTGTACATTCCATGTATATTGGATCGACACACCATGTAGATCATAATTACACACCATATAATTTTACCAGATTACATAGATTTAAAATTTATTTATTTTACTATATAAACCTTGATACATGTACTTTCATGTGGTCATAAAGATAGTACACTTCATGTGATAGGTTTTAATATACATAAATATTTAAATGTTTAATTAATATCTATATAATGTTCAAGATATGCATATTATATATGATTTTTATTATAGTTATTATTTTACATGAATTAGAGCCTGAAACATTACTAAAAAAATCATGTAATTCTTGTAATCATCCATGAAGTATATGCCATTAAAGTATGTAATAAGTCATGAATGATATATTTCAAAAAGAATAAATTGTATTCAATTATAATACATGTTGGGTGGATTTTTATGGGTATTCACCAGGTTACCTCTAAGGTACAAGTTATGTACTATGCTAATTTTAAATTAATTTATTTAATTTGTTTAAAATTATAATGGTTGAGAATATCAAGAAAATTCAGCTAAGGATTGAGATAAAAGGATTGATTAATTAAAGATAATAATTAATCAATTCATGAATGATTTATCTTAAATAATAATGATTAAGAATTAAATTCTACTTTTATTTAATGTGTAATTTATTACATGCTAGTTGATGATCATAAGCTAGAAAAGACCTTTGTACGTGATTGGTTTCATTTTAATTTATTATTAAATAAAATTATTATCCTGCATGCCTTATATCATTATTAATATGTAGGGTCTGTGTTCCCATGATTTCATTTATGTAAACCCCCTTTTACTCCTCTCCTACATGAAAGTAAATGCATATGTAATGGATGGAGGTCCCAAGCTAGTGGAGGTGGTTCAAGTTTGGAGCCGAGGAAAAACCAATCAAAGCTAGATACAATGGTGGATAGGTGGAAAGTTGTAAACACGAACATCAGAATGGTTCAAGGTGTTTCTCCCCAAGGTCATCAGTTAGTTTATAAACCACTTGATTATATAACCATTAGAACAATCTCATGAACATACCCTTTATTTTATTTATACCAGTTTCATGGTTATTAATTATAGATTCTTTTTGTGATCACATAATTAATGAATTAACGAGCATAAAATATGGAACAAAAATAAATTGGATTATGCATAAATATTATCTAAAGACATGGTTTGTCACTTATGTAATCCCAATTAATCTTAACAAGCATGTGATAAAGATAATAAATGGAAATTTAAGCATAAATTATAAAATCCCTCAATAAAATATTAAGTTGTTATAACCTTCCATTACTTCGGTTAGAATCAAATCATAGTTCAAAGTACTTGACCATCCAAATTTGGGGTGTATTCAATTATCAGGGAATTATAACTTGAGGTTTCAAGTTGACTTGACTTGGTTCACAACAAGGGTTGACTTCCAAAGTAGGACGTGGTGTAATTGAGATGTAAAGGTTGAGGAAATACAAAATTAAGGATTTCAGGGTTGGGGATTCCACTAAAGAGATCAAGGAACTGTGAGTTAATGCAGATGGTATTTTGAATGCCTAACTAAGAACATTCGAGTTGCTTGACTAATAAAATTTGGTGTAATAAGCAAAGGAATATAGATCTTTTCAACTTGAATGTCCATGAAATATGATATTCTAAATCCAATGGCGAGGGACATTGGGTTTTGAAAAAATAGTGGGAGACTAATAACACTACTAGAAAAATGACCTATAGACAAGGACCTATAGCCTCAGTTTAATTGGTCCATAGTTATAGGGTGAGATATAGACACAATTATTTTAAAACTGTGGCATTAAATTGAATATATCCGTTGTACAAAGAAACCTGTGGCAATAGGTCCTCAATTCTTTTACCCTCCCTCACGGCTTCACTCTCCTACCCATGATCCCTTTGCTCGAAACTATCTCTTACAGCCAATTGTCTCTCTCCCTCGGGCTCCTCCATACCCCTCATACCACTCTTCCATCTCCCTCCTCTACCTCTACCTCCAGCTACTATCCATTAGGCCACTCCACCTCAGGTCGCTCTGCCTTGGTCCGCCTCACCTCCAGCCACTCCACCTCCCGTAGCTCTACCTCCGTCCAGTCCACCTCCAGCCACTCCACCTCATGCTCCTCCATACCCGTCATACTGCTCATACTTAGCTATTCTCTGGATCCCGACCTTATACCCTAAGGTTCATGCAATATCATTCTACCCTAGTCTCCTCACTACTCTGTATTCCATTCTTGCGTCTACCCCCACTCGTGATCCCGACTTCTACCATGCGGTTCCTACATTGTGTCACTCCCGATTTCACCCTCACTGTAACCATTTTCAAATTTCAAACTTCTTGTCATGTTAATCTATAGGTATTTTGGTTCTTTTATATTTCACATCATATGAAAAAATTTGAATCTTTAACCTTAATTATTTGTATTCCATTACTGGTTCAATAGTGGGATTCACATTATCTTCTATTAGTATATTATGTATAAAAATGGAAGGAATTATTCATTATTTTTTATAATATGGTATATCTAGTGGATGTATTGTGCTTATTTAGTGTGCATACAAAGTAGTCTATTTTCTTGTTTCATCTCTAATTTAGATATCCCAATCATAGGTTGTGTATCAGTATCTCCCATATATTCATAATTCAATTTTACTGGAAATTTATTCAAATAAAATCTTGATGGATTATTGTCAGATAGTTTCATAACCAATTTCTATTCATGAAACTCATCCCTCAAATACCAAAATGTATGTTTGCAATATAAATCATCATTTTGATCATCACACTCTTTAATTTTATCAGGTGGGTATTTTATACCATTAATGAGTTCATATATTCTAGATCCTTTAATGTTTAACTAATTTCGTAGATAATTTTAAACTTCCTTATCAATAACATCAACTTGGAAATAATAAACCAATTTATGTGAATGCTTCACAACGCAAAATACATTTTTTATCTGTTTATCTTCTCAATCAGGAAAAGTTTGCATCACTTGTGGAACATCTATCATGAAACCTCTAGTTGCTAGGAAGGGTCTTTCAAGGATGATGGGTACTTCTCTACCAATTGTCATGTCTGAGAATAGAAAATAACTTATTAGAATAATACTTTAAAATATCTCTTTTAAGTATTCAATTACTCCTATTAGGTAAGTTATGGATCTATTAATTAATTTTAAATCCACTATTATGGGATCAATATCTCCCATATCCAATTTATTATTAACTAAAAAATGGATTAAATTAATTTTGGATACCAAATATACTTGATAATTAAATGTTATTTTTCTTTCAAACTCATAAGGAATTATGAAACTATTAGGATAATTATGCATTAATGGAATCTTCCGTTGAATTAAAACACTTTATTTTTCTATAAATGAAAGAATATAAAATTATTCAGGACTCCTCCTATTTGTTATAATTTTCTTATTGAGCTTAGTATTTGTGGGAATATTGGAATGTCATTTTAAAAATGGAATAACAAATTTAACATTTTATATCATTTAAATAAAACATTATTAGTATTTATCTCTATTAAAATCAAGTTCTCTGCCTCTTTTAGAAAATTGTGTAGGTGGATTATAATACTTGACATCTCTGTTATCTAACCGGAACATAAATCTCTTAGAGATTAATTCATTCCAAATTCTTATTTATCAATATCTTCATTAGATTATTGATTTAATTTTTCATTACTTTCGTCTCATTTTTTGATAGTTTTCTTCCTACTATTTAGAATTTAATTTATCATTTTAGTCTCTTTTTTCATCCTTTCCCTTGAATATTTATCATCCTCGTATAGTAATTTACATGAATCCATATATTGAATTTTCCAAACTTATATTAGGAATATTCCCCTTATATATCATTGTTTTTTCCATGCAATCCACCCCACTTTCATTTTTAGATTATGGATTCTTGAATGACTACCCTGAATTAACTAATCAAGACTTGAGAAGATTTGATTTTGTGAATTTCATAAAATCATTCTTTATTTAATTATTTTCTCTCTCGTATATATTTTTTAATGTATTATAAGTCCCTAGTTCTTATTGGGATGAATTTTAAGATTTATTCCATTATATTTTATCTTCAATCCTTTATTAGATTTATTATTTTCCATTGACTATAGAAGGACCAACTTGTTTAAGATCACCTAACTCCTTCTAAGAAATATTTAGATATTTATACCCTAAGGGGTTATATATATTTTAAAATGGATTATGTATCACTTAATTTTTCATATATTTACCCTTGTAATATACTTCCTCAATTTTTTCTAGTGGTGAAGTTGTTTCTTGAATGTTAAAATTCATAAAATTAATGGAACTGTGATTAAACATTCCATAATTGATTAATTCCACATTGTTTCCTTATGAATTTGATATGATAATTTGAAATTATTTTCATTCCATTCTATAATTTGGTGGTTCAAATCAACTATCACTAAAAATTTATTATAAATATAATTATACCTATGATTATATTTTAATGTGAGTTAATGTAGATTATATTTTAAATGAATTTGAGTTCCTTTACTGTTTTATCACTATAATATACTCCTATAACTAGATCTACAAGTCTCTAACCTATTAAATTAAATATTTCCTTAAGAAATTTCATTAACAGTGAGTGAGAAAACTGAAGAGGAGGTAATTTTTACTAATTTTCATGGAATCATTCCCAATTATATTGAAAAGTTTCTTATTGTTTTAGTACAAAAAATGATATTTTAGTTCACAAGTCAATGGTTAGTTATACAGGGTAAAATCTCTTCGTAAATGCAATGTATAAGACTTCCAATGTTTTGAAAGATTTATCTTCTTTTATAAGCAATACATTTCCTTCTTATTAGTTCATTTAGTATAGATTACACCTTAATATGTATGAATCCATTAATACTCTATTAAGTTGGAGATATAAGATAGTTTTTGTGAAATCTATGATGAATGATAAAGAAACCTCTAATGGAATCCCTTAATGATTGGAAAGTACTACACATGATGGCAGTTTAACAAAAAGTTCCTCTCATTTGCTGAATTTCTAATGCTTGATGGGTTTCAAATGGATGGTATCCTCTCTATTATATAACTTCCTACCTATGTTTTATTCTCTTATTTTATAACTTAGTGTGGTTATCATTAAATTTAGTTCATTTTTATGTGTGTGGACCAAATCCAAGCTCTAATAAATTGGGATACCATTATTATGCATCTTATTGATGATTTTTTGTATATATGCTGGGTCCATCTCTTGAAAATCCTGATTGATATTTTTTATGTTTTTTGTTCCTTTAAAAATCTTGGTGATTTTAAAAATGTATTGCTGAATCTTTTAAGAAAAATATGATGTTATTAGTGGTGTGCTTGATTTCCTAATCATTCCACCTTTAAATAAACAGTTATTTCTGTAAATAATTTTAGTGTTATCTTTTTATGTGTATTGCATTTTTCAATGTTTTGTTTTCTCTTAAAGTGTTTTTTGGTGGACTGGTTTTTGATTTTCAATGTTATTTTGAAAATTTTATTGTTATTATTCGACTCAACTCTTTGTTCTTCTTTGACCATATGACATGGCAGATAATAATTAAGTTCTTTCGATGAAAATCAAAAAAATTAATGCACATGCAAATGAAATGAATTTTCATGATCATTCTTAAAAGTGTTTCCTATTTTCTTATAACGATTTTGGTCTATGGTCCATGTATTATTTTTTTGACCAGATTACCTTAATACCTTTTTTATTATTACACCTCACCTTGAATATTTGAAGTTAGGAATTGGTGAAAAAAGTATCTTCCTTAAATTTCATCCTGATACTGAAGAATTATTTAACATTACATGCGACTTAAGTCTGGTTTGCGAAAAACTAAGATATCATAATCAACATCATAAATGTCAGGTTTGTCACAAAATTTAATGTTCTATACCTCTCTGGATGCCTTATGTATTTATGTTTAGTTTATTTGAAAGTATTTCTATTATGACATTCTATGTGTTTAGGATTGGTTTCATTATGAAATTATATAGGGATGCACATGCATATTACCAAAATTTTAGTAAGTGATACACGTTTCCTTTATTAATGAAAAATTATTTCTCTATTACAAGAGTAAGTTATTTGTGGAGGGGGAATACTTTTGGTGTTTTTTATAAATATTTTTGATATTTATTTTAATTGTAATTTCATTTTCTACATACCTATCATAACATCTATGTGGCCATTACCAGTCCTAGACATTAATTCTTATGCATATTTTATTTAACACATTGTGATCTATAATGGTATGATAATTCCCAGATGCAATAATGTCCTACTAAGACACTTCAACAAAGTTTTTTGTTTCATATTAAGGATATTGAAGTTGGAAAATTTGTGCATCCTCAACTAGCTATGAGAGTTTCCAATGTAAGTGCTACATGAAAAAATGATTGTTCTAAGCATAAGCATGCCTTAATTTTCATGTTATTTATTTTAAAATATCCTTATGTTTGAAATTTTAATGCTTTAACCTTCATGTTTGGTTTTTTTCATGTTCTTTATAAAGTGGGATCATTACTATAAAAATGTACTATTTCCACGCATCTATTATTCCAGGTTTTCCCTTACTTGTGGTCTTAAAAGTCGCTCCACACAATAAATTATTAATTAGGAATATATGTTTCCTAGATTTGAGGACACACTTCCTGATTTAGGGATAAATATCCAAATAAATACATATATATCTTTTTATCATCCTTCATAAAATGTTGTGATGTCAATTGATCCAGTGCACTGGCTGCTACCCTCCTGGATGAGGTTCTAGGATTGGTGCATCAACTAGAAATTTTAATACATAATTAGAAATCCCATCTGATTTCATGTAATTTATTTTTATTGATCCAATCAACTTTGAAATCAGAAACTTCCTTGGAAAAGCATATTGGAACTGGTTATACTCAATGTTTTTGTCCATATCTATTCATCAAAAAGTCAAATATTGAGCATCTAGTTTCATATATATGTTAATAAAAGAATAATGAAAAGAGTTTATAGGCCATTTCAGTTTAAAAAATGGAGTTAAAAATAAGGAAATTATAATTTTTTCTAATGAATTAATTCCATATAACACTTTTGTAAAGAACGTGTCCTATAGGTTTTATGTTGACTCATGTAAATCATTATCATATGAAATGGTTCTGTGTAAGTTTTTATGTAGTTACCTAGTGTATTATGGAATTAACTCATTGAAAAATAATATACAGCGACACTAGAAAAAAATTATGAATAAATAGACAGAATCCAAGAACCTTATTCTGTTCAAAAATTAGAGAAGAAGGGGACCTTGAATACTATATACAGGGGAAAAGATAACTATTCATCTTCCAATTTATGAGTTCCATGAAAGCATAATGTAGAAGTACCTGTTTACCTCAATTTTCAATCCTATTTATTATAATTAGATACAATTATGATTGGGTAATTGTTTTGTTCCTGAAAAATATGCAAACACTTTGAGATGAAGATCTGTATAAAATAATTACTAATTTTTTACCTTTTCATCTAATGTGTCATTCACTATATAAAACAATCAACAAAACTATGAATAAATTTCTTGATTCATGCATTCTTTATAGTCAGTCGGGACCTCTTATTTTTGGTTGAAAGGATTCAGGTAGCTTGGGTACCATTTAAGTGATAAAGGTAACACCCTCAATATATTAACATGCTACTTTATGGTCTTTGTTTTGTGGCTTCGATGTAGTGATCCATGTTGTCGCACACCAATTTTATATGGTAACAGTTTCATAAGTCCCAGAATCACGAGATACTAACATTTCTTATAATTTCATCCCCAACACACTTTTTTGAAGTAAATTCATGAGTCATGACATTTGAGAAATTATAGTATTTATGAGCATCTAATTAGTGAGAATGTCTTTGGAGATTGCATCCATCATGTAGACTTTAATATCAGTATAAAGAGAGTGGGAAAACTCTTACAAAAAATATTTTGGTCCATGGGCCTCCCATAAAAGATCCTTGTAGGCTGGACCATGTAAAACCATCATGAGACCCCCACCTTTTCTTACCCCATGCGACTCCTTCAACCAGTTATCCTAAAATAAATCAAGTTATATGAAACCACCAACTTGTTAATTCAAACATTGAAACCATCCATTCTTTACTCTATAAATTCTATATTCAAATAGATCCCCATGAATAATGATATATAAGAAAACACACGTCAATTTGGTGGCCTTAAAAATATTTTAACAATGGGAAATTTAGGAAGGGATTCTTTAAGAATTTCATTTTTTACAAACACTATGACCAAGGGTGAGATAATTTTATTTCTATTTTTTAATATTTTATTAAAATAATGGATCAATGATTCAAATGATTAATTTCATTCTGTGATTGAGAGTTGGTTTATAGTGAATTTCATGCTTAAAAGGTTCAACAAGGTATGTTTAGTTAATGTTATTGCTCTCTAGATCACGGGGAAAGCTAAATTTAATGTATAAATGTAAAATAGAATATTAATATAGTTATAGGGGTGGTGTAGGGGGCTGGAGGGGGGTAGTGCAGGGGGGATGGGGGTGGTGCAGGGGTGTGGTGGGGGGATGGTATAGTGGGAGACTGGTACGGGGGGGGGGGGGGGGTGCTACAGGGTTGGGGGGATGCTGTAGGGGTGAAGGATGGTGCAGGGGGGTTATGGGGGCGCGTATGAGGGGGGGGGGGGGGGCTGGTGCGAGGGGGGGTGTGAATTGGGGGATTGGTGAAGTGGGGTTGGGGGATCTTGGGTGGGGGAGTCCAATGTAATTATTTCCGTTGATCCTCCCTTGTCTATAAATGTACTCACAACTTCCCAGATTTTATTCTCCACTATTTAAAAAACACGCCAATCAAGATCAAACATTAGGGTGGCAGATATAAGCATCACTGAGCATTTGAAGTTCTATAACAGGTTTTCCATGAACAATCAATATTAAATGTGGTTTTTGATCACATTCTTCATCCCTAAACAATCTTCTCTATTTCTAACTACTTAGAGAATCTCCACATGCCCTGAGAACCCACTTTAGCATGCAGTGAAAATATTCCATCGTAAGTTCTTTTTAATGTGTCTACACATATTTTAGAACATCATAAGATTACATCACATAAATTCAGATAAGGTCATGTGCATGGAACATAAAAATCTTATATGTTATGAAACCTGACAACTGGTCACACATCAGATTATAGGTAGTAATAATGGATCAAATAGCAGTGGATATAAAAAACTATAATATATACATCCAAATAGATATTAATATATACACATTTTTATAGTTCTTCTAATTATGCTTCAATTGTAGTATAAAAACACTACAATACTATAATATATATTTCTAATAATGTACTTCTTCACCTTCTTATACTCATGATTATACAAATATTTAATACATACATATATATGATTATTCCTATGACTATACTCATAATAATCCTTGTGAAATTACTAAAATACACACATTTTGAAGTCGATATAGTGCATGTGTTTATTCTTCTTCTTAAACATTTGATGCAATACAATCACATTATCAAATTAGCAGTGAAAATTCCTATGATTTTGTTTATATCCATGCTTATAAAAATACTATAATACATACATAACATCAAATACTATAATATAAAAGTATTGTAAAAAAACGATAATATATAAAGCATACCAAATGCATTTGTTTTGGCTTATTCTTATAGAGAAACTATATTATTTACATACATATGCTTATGTTTATGGTCATTATTACACTAATGCATATACCATAATCTAAATAATACACATTTTCATGTTTTCAGTGCATATGATTTCTTATGTTTATATATATAATGTAATATATAGACATTTTCAAGTTTAAAGTGCTTATACTTATGCTTCTAGAAATAAAAAAATACATACACATTATCATACACTGTAATATAATTTTTTAACATTATGCATATGTGTTGCATTATAATAACATTATTAACATGAAAAATATATATATTTGTGTATATAAAAATTTACATGATATTAATATATGAATATTTTCTACAATTTAATCATGTTTTATCTATTAATGACATCATTTTCTTCTTGCAGAGATATTTGCTTCTAGAATTCGATGATGATTCTGTACAAGTTACCCATCAAAGTAATTTATTTTTAAAATTTCAACCATGTTATTCATATTTTTTTAGGTATTTTTCATGCATTAATTATATGTTTATTACAAATATGAATCATTATTGACTTATTAAAAAACAATATTTGTGCCGGAGATGACATGCCAATAAATTTTCTAGCATCATGAATTATAGTGACCTGAATTCATGACACTAAAAAAGTCTATAATTTATAGAATATTTTAGTAATTTTTTTTCTTAGCACTGCTTCTGTCCATTGGGATACGTGGGATACTGTTTTTGATGGGGGTTCATTTGGATCGTTGTGCTATGAGATTCTAATTAAGTGTATTTTTTTACTCTATTTTTTCGGTTTGGTTTTGGTTTCTAAATATGGCTATGTATTGAATATTTTGATATAGATTCTATATCTATAAATATCAATGTATCTATTAACTACAATCATGAATTTGTGTGGTTGTTCATGAGTCCTTCTTAGTAATTCTCAAATGGATGATTGTGTTTTTTGTATATATTGTAATTCAGGGTAGTAGTACAATAAGAGTATTGGTATGAGTAGATGAATTGATGGTTATGAAATCCTTAAGACCAAGGTGGAGGATAAAATGATGATGATAGAAGGGATTGGGGAGTAGGGAGTAGGGTGGAGGTAGGGAGGTAGGGAGCAGGGAGTAGGGAGAAGGGAGGAGTCAGGGAGTAGGGTGGATGTAGTGGTAGGGGTCATAGAGTAGTGGTTGAGTAGAGAGGTGGGGAGTAGGAGGTAGGGAGTAGGGAGGTAGGGTGTAGGAGTCAGGGAGCAGGGATTAGGGCGGAGGTAGGGAGGAGGTAGGGAGCTGGGAGTAGCAGGTAGGGAGTAGGGAGGTAGGGAACAAGTGACAGGGAGTAGGGAGTAGGGCAGAGGCAGGGGGCATGGAGCAGGGAGTAGCGAGCTGGGAGCAGGGAGGGAGTAGCAGTTGAACAAGGGTGCAATAGAGCCATTTTTTTAATTGAAACATGTTGTAGACCTGGATTTTTTACTACAAAATCTAGGATACCATGGAATTAGATCTGATGTTTCTTTGAGACTCTATTATGTAGCCATGGTTATAAACCGTGGCAATAAATCCATGTAGAAGAATTTATGGACACTATTAAAAACTGTGGATATGGGTCTATATCAACAGTTTCAAACCGTGGCTATAGGTTTTTTCCTATAGCCACTCCAATAGGATCCATAGTTGGTGAAACCGTTACTATTACCTATAGCCACGGTTTTGGGGTCTATAGCCATGGTTATAAACCGTTGATATAGCCTTTCTTCTAGTAGTATAAATATAATATTTTTTTTAATACATTTATCTGATAAAGTACTAAATATCTAATTATCTTATTTGTACAAACAACATTAAAAATGACATCAAACATATCATTGTGGTCCATACTCAAGAAGGAAAACCTTCTCACTGGTAAGAATTTACAAGAGTGGAAAAGGCTTCTATGAGTCATCCTTCTCCATGAAAGGAAATTATATGTGCTAGGAGAACCTTCACCAATTGTGCCTATGAATGAGGCAAGTGATGAAGAACTGTCTCTATATGAGAAACATATGAATTGTGCTACAAATTTTAAGTGCTTTAGGCAATCATCCATGTCTAATGAGATCTTGAAGAAACATGAGGATATGGTTTCCTATAGCATGATGTGTCAGCTTTGGGATCCCTATCAAGAGAAGGAGATACAAGGGAGGTATGAGATCTCTAATGATTTGTTACCAAAAAGCTTGGCGAGTTTGTGCCAGCTAGGCCTCATGTAGTTAATCTTATTGGATACATTGAACTCTTGGACACCTTATGGATTAAATTCCCATATTAGTTGTCTATAGATCTCATACTATCATCACTGCCCATGTTCTTCTCTAGTTTAATTGTGAATTATATTATAAGCAATAATGAGAAGAATATATCGGAACTTTTGACCATGATTCTCCAAGTATATAAGGACATGGGACATGAAAATCCCACAATACTTATGGTGAATAAGAGGAGGAAGGATAGGGAAAAGGGGCCCATGTCTTATAAATAGTCTAAAACTATGGAGCACCATCCTATGAAGAAGAATAAGAATGAGAGGCAGTGTAAGGAAAAGGAGGAAGTATGTTTTTCATGTGGAAAGCCAGGATACTAGAAGAATAACTAAACCCCAAAGTGTAGATAAGCTAAAGGTTTATTAGTTATTGAGTTCAATATTTCCATATCTACACATTGGGTATTAGATATAGATGTTGGTGCTCACATCTGTATCCAAATATAGGAACCAAGTAGATTCTGACAGATTTCCAGAGGAAAGGTGGATCTGCGAGCTGCCAATGGTGTAAGTCTAGCTGCTCTAGCCATTGGTGACTACCACATTTCATTGATAATAGGAATGATTTTGGTTTTACGTGATTGTTATTTTGTACCAACTATTACCAAAAAAATAATTTATGTATAAAGTTTAAATATAAATGGGTTTATTTTCAAGTTCATAAATAAAAGTTGTTTCTTTTATAAGGGGAACATATGTTATGGTATGGAACATTTAAATAATGGGTTGTATGTATTAAATTATGAAAACCAAGTTTTGGAAATTCATGACAAATCAAGTTCACATGACTCATATAACACCTAGCTTTGGAATCACCATCTTGGTCTAGTAAACGAGAAGCATTTGACAAGGCTCTATAAAGATGGCTATTTAGAATCTTCTGAGCTAAAACCACTTGATAGATGTCATGATTGTTTACAAGGAAAAATGACCAAACTACCATTTGGTGGACATAGTGAAAGGTCCATAGATATTATATGATTGGTACACACTGATGTGTGTGGACCATTTCTAGTAGAATCTATAGGTGGATATTCTTACTTCATAACTTTTACGGATGACTTGAGTTGATATGGTTATATTTCCTTAATAAGATATAAGTCTGAGTCCTTAGAGAAATTCAAGGGATTGAAGAATGAAGTAGAGAATCAACTTGGTGAGAAGATAAAGAATCTTATATCAGATCAAGGTGGAGAATATCATAACCAAGTGTTCATCAACTTTCTACAGGAGTTTGGGATTTTGTCTCAGCTCACTCCACCTTATACACCATAGTGGAATGGTGTTAGTGAAAGGAGGAACCGTACCTTGTTGGACATGGTAAGGACAAAGATGAGTCGATCAAATCTTCCATTATCCTTTTGGGGATATGCATTACAGACTATGAAATACACATTAAACTGAGTACCAACTAAAGCATAAAATGGAATTCCCTTAGAGTTATGGAGTGGAAAGAAACCCATTTTATCGCATACACATGAATGGGGTTGTGAGGAGTTTGTTAAGGACTTATCAGGGAAAAAACAAGAACCTTGGGGAGAAAATTGTATATTTATATGGTATCCTATGGAAATAAAGAGATACTACCTATAAAAACCCTCAGAAAAGAAAGTGACTATCACCAGACAAGACATCTTTAATGAGAGGGAGCACATCATCAAAAAGGATAGTGGGAGCAATATTGAATTCGATGAAGTTGATGATCAAAATATATATGATTTAGTACAGTAAAAAGTTCTATAGGGCCCCATGGAAGAAGTAGTTCATGAAACACAAGTACTACATAGGTGTGTAAAAGAGGTAAGTGAACTAGAGAGATATGGTTTTCTAGTCATCGAGGATGGTGAATCATTATTGTTGGACAATGATGAACCTCTCTCCTATAGGGAGGTAGTAGAGATCTTATAAGCTTCAAGATGGATAGAAGCTTTGAATTCTTAGATAGATTCCATGTATCAGAACTACGTTTGGGTTTTGGTCAATGCACCAGTCGATGTAAAGCCTATTGGGTGTAAATGGGTATTCATGATAAAATAGGTCATGAAAGGTAAAGTATGTACCTATAAAGAAAGAATAGTGGCTAAAGGTTTTAAACAGAATCAATGTATTTACTATGATGAAACCTTTTCACCATTTTCCATTTTTACATCCATAATAATCATACTTTCTATAGCAGCTTTCCATGACTATGAGATTTTTCATATGAATTTCAAAACTTTATTCCTCAATGGGAACCTTCAAGAATATGTCTATATGACATAACTAGATGTATTTTTGACACCAGGTAATTACAAAATGGTTTTCAAGTTGTAGATATCCATTTATGGATTGAAGCAATAATCCAGGTCATGGAATATTTGATTTGATGATGCCATAATAGAATTTGGTTTCATTAAAAATGAATATGAACCATGTGTTTATAATAGGATTAATGGGAATGTGTTCATTATCCAAGTAGTGTATGTTGATGAAATATTACTTATTGGAAACAACATTCAAATCAAAGAGTCAGTTAAGGACTAGTTGAACAAGTGCTTATCTATGAAGGACTTAGGTGAAGCAGCGTACATTCTAGGGATCAAGATCATTCGTGATAGATCCAAGAGGATGTTTGGACTAAGAAAAAGTGTATATATTGACTAGATACTAAATAGATTGAGTATGGAACAATCCAAGATGGTATTGGTTCCAATATCACTTAGTTTACAACTTTCTAAGAAAATTGGTCCCTATAAACAACAAGAGAAAGATATAATGAGTGAGATCCCAAATGCATCAGTGATAGGATAAATCGTGTATGATAGGTTATGTACTAGACTTGATGTTTCCTATGAATTGAGCATGGTAGGCTGAAATCAAGAAGATCTAGGGGAACAATATTAGGATCCTGTTAAGACTATCCTTAAATATCTGAGAAGAACTATGGATATGTTCCTAGAGTATGGAGGAGATGAGGATCTTGTCATCAAAGGGTATGATAATGATGGTTTTAAAATAGATCAGAATGATCTAATGTCACAATCATGATATGTTTTCTATCTCAACTAAGGAGCTATGAGTTGGAAGAGAAAAAATATCCATTTGTCGCTGATTTTATAGTAGAGTTCAAGTATATAGCGGCTTCAGATGCAGCCAAAGAAGTCGTATGGATTAAGAAATTTTTCTAGGAGCTTATTGTGGTACCTTGTAGTAAAGGCCCTATAACATTATATTTTGATACTAATGAAATGGTGGCTCTTGAAAAAGATATAATGTCACATCAATGGAAAAATAACATACTCTATAAGTATCAAATCTTAAGGGATTTTTATCAGAGGGGTAAAGTTGCAGTGAAAAGAGTACCCACGGAAGAGAATTTGGTGGACCCCTTGACTAAAGGCCTATCTCAGCATAAGCATGAATATCACATGAGAGCTAATGGAATGAAGTTTTTTAGCAGTTATGTCTAGTGCAAGTGGGATTATATTAGAGTTGGTTCCCTAGAACAAACTTCTTTTTTAATTTATGATAATTTATACTCATGGATTTTAATATTAGTAAATTCCTTATCACATCATGATTGTTATTATGTGTGACATCAAATGTGATAATGTCCTAAGATTAACTGTTGCACTAAAAGGCTATCATGGATCCCTCCTATGACGAGAAACCAAAAGTGTTATGTCACTATTCTTGAATATATTTTCTATATCCATATGGTATCATTTTAGGGACACAAATGATATAGGATTTCATGGGTGGAGACTCATATTACTTTGAGGCACCTCATCATGGTGTACGCTCTTGGTAATGTTCATAAGTATATTATTTGAACAAGGACCACCAGGTGGAAATCCACATTTATATGTGTCATTGGATGTTCCTGTATAAAGATGTGGGTCTTGGTCCTTATAATTTATTATTATTATTAATGAGTATTATGAGTCACACACTTAGATGTATTGATAAAAATCATGACGAAAAATGTTCGCAGAGAGGTAATATATATTGGGTGCATCACGAGTAATATTACATTAATGAATAATGCGAGAAAGGATTTATCCCTTCTGTTATTTAATAGAAGATAATATCTTAAGCCTTTGATGGAAATGATATAGACAAAATAAATCCATTACCATGGGGATCAATAGGAAAGTTCTATTTTCAGAAAGTCAAAGAAAGAGATTGTAAAGACTCAGAAATTTCAAGGAATTTTTTTTCTTAATTTCTTTGTAATTTTACGAGTTTGAGGCTTCTGACGGCACTTGATTCTGAGGCCCGGTGTTCCCGGAATCAATTTTCGAAGTTTATCTCAGGTACGTTCAGTAAAAAAACAAGCGGGTTCTTCTATCTTTTGAACTGCTGCTCGGAATTGAAATCTGAGGGCACCGATGAACTCACAGTGCTGGTAATTTCTTAAGGGGACCTTTACCACAGTTGCATTTTAAGCGGGTTGAGAATTATTATTTGGGGATTTAGTTTGAAATAAATAAACTTGTTAGAACAATTTTATTTTATAACTTTGGAAGTTAAACCCTCCCATGGGAAGTTCTTGGTGGGGCCCACAACCACCCAACTTCCCATATGTGGATATATGAAAGGTGGGTCCCAAACGATCCCTAACCTTTCATCTCCCATAACCCTCTTTAAAATCCCCAAATAACTCCCTTAACCCCCCATTAAACACCCTTGTTTAATGTTGACAACTCTCCCAAAATTTATGAGATCTTTCACCTCCTCTCCCTCTCTTTAATTAATTTCCAACACATTTAATTAAAGAAGAGGTTTTAATGTTTCATATTAAAATGGTTTTTGTTAAATAAAATAATAAAGTAGCTTATTATTTTATTTTGGGAGAGGCTTTCGTTGTGTGAAAGAGAGTTGGAGAGAGCTCTTGAGTTTTTGAGGAAGAACACCGAACCTCCGACAAAGAACGACGACTTCTTCTAAGAAGAACACTGGTTCCATAGACAACATCGTAAGGCCCAAACTCTCTTGAGTTTTTTTGGGACAAGCCATTCCCTCTTGTTAGTAGCGTTTAGGCCTTACGATGTTGTCCATGCCATGAATTAGTACCGTTCATGTTAGGATTGACTGTATAAGGAAAAGGACATGGTTCATCCAAGGGATGAGACTGAATTGCTCTTTTCGACAAAGGGGAAATCTTATCAGCTCTTGTAGGATCAGATATGGTTCAGTCTACGATGGAGAAAGGTCAAATCATCCAGGAGTAGATGAAGACTGCACAGAGCAGACAGAAGTCCTATGCTGATAGGAGACGGAGACCACTGGAGTTCGAGGATGGTGACCACGTCTTCTTATGGTTCTCACCTTGACGAGGTCTACAGAGATTTGTCCGAGGTGGCAAGTTATCTCCATGATTAATCATAATTTTCCAGGTCCTTAGCAAAGTAGGTGAGGAGGCTTACCTCATGTCCCTTTCACCTCAGTTTCACCGGGCACACGACGTCTTCCACGTATCTCAGCTCAGGAGATACGGGCACGACCCGTCCCACATCATCGACCACAGGGATAATTTCACAGAGGTTCCAGTGGAGATAGAGGATCGATAGGAGCGGGTACTATATGGACGGTCGATTCCTCTGGGGCGCATTTGCTGGCAGCATAGGAAACTACAGGGAAGCACATGGGAGCAAGAGGCTCAGATGCGTGCTCAGTACCCCTTTAGTTTCCCTAGTGTGTGTTGTAGTTTTACGAGGACGTAAATCCCTGAGGTGGGAGTAATTTATAGACCGATAAATTTCATGTAAATTTTTTCTTAATTTATTTGGAATTTTACGAGCCTGTGGCTTCTGATGGAACTTGATTCCGAGGCCCGGTGTGCCCGGAATCAATTTCTGATGTTTAGCTCGGGTACGTTCAGTAAACGAACGAGCGAGTTTTTCTATGTTTTGAACCGTTGCTTGGAATTGAAATATGAGGGCACTGATGAACTCACAGTTCTAGTAATTTATTAAGGGGACCTTTACCATAGTTTTGTTTTAAGCGGGTTGAGAATTATTACTTTGGGATTTAGTTTAAAATAAATAAAATTGTTAGAACAATTTTATTTTATAACTTTGGAAGTTAAACCCTCCCAGTAAGTTGTTGGTGGGGCCCACAAACACCCTACTTCCCATGTGTGGATATATGAAAGGTGAGGCCCACATTATCCCCAACCTTTCATCTCCCATAACCCTCTTTAAACTCCCCAAATAACACCCTTAAACCCCCCCCCATTAAACACCCTTGTTTAATGTTGACACCTCTCCCAACATTTATGAGATCTTACACCTCCTCTCCCTCTCTTTAATTAATTTCCAACACATTTAATTAATGAAGAGGTTTGAATGTTTTAAATTTAAATGGTTTGTGTTAAATAAAATAATAAAGTAGCTTATTATTTTATTCTGGGAGAGGCTTTCGTTGTGTAAAGGACAGTTGGGGAGAGCTCTTGAGTTTTTGGGGAAGAACACCGACCCTCTGACGAAGAACGACGTCTTCTTCGACGAAGAACGCCGGTTCCACAAAGAACGAAGATGCGCCATCCATTCTCTTCTCTAAAACAAGTGAGGAGATGCCACTTCCTCCTCGGACGCACTCTGACGTCGCCTACGAATCCTTTCCTCGTGACGCCGTCTTCCGCGACGCACGACGTGCGACATCAATTATCGAAGTAGGGGATTAAGTTCAATTTTAATGGATTAAAATTGTGCCTCATTTCGTCGTTGTATAACCTTTATTTTCTCGGCCTATTGCTATCGCTTAACGTGGAGGGTGCGGGCCGAACGAACACGGCCCGATGACCCTCCGTTCGATATTGTTTAATTATATGGAATCGACGATTGGAGAAGGAATGCGGAAGAGACCGGCGGCGCAAGGGTCGCCCTCGCGCACGCTAAGAAAAGTCGTGGCCAAGAAGGCTGCGAAGGAGGAAGCACGACGCCATCGCACCATGCCAGGGATACGGAGCCGCGGCCAGCGTAGGCCATGGCGGAGGAAGCTGGCGCCGTCGTGCTAGCTATGCAGCGGGAACCGTAGCCCGCTTCGGGGGAAGGACCGGCTGGCCCGTCGGCCGGCCGGGTGGAGCAAGGTCGTGGTGCCAGAAGGGCTCCGCGCTGGAGAACCCGCGGCCCACCCATGCGGGCTGCTTGCGCCAGAAGACCGGCCGGTTTGGGAGGGCGGCGCCGCTAGGCGCGGCTGGTTCAGGCAGTCGGGGGGCCGCACCCCCACCTCGGACCACTCGGCCGGCTGGCCGAGCCAGCCGGGCCGCGCCCAACCAGGCCACGCCCAGCCGGGCCGGGGTGGTCCGACCCCCTACTGGGTCAGACCCGCCAACTCTGGGTTGACCCGACCCGTCAACCCACCGGGTTTAACAGGCCGGACCCATTTTCACTTAAACATGAATAACATGAAGACTGCACGTCCGATCGATGCGCCGTCTGCATCACTGGGACCCTTGTAACAAGTCAGTCCTTTTTCGATACTTTAAATGAGTTTTGGATGACTTTGTAAAATGGCCGGGTTTGTAACGAGTGTAATTCCAACCGGGCCCTCGGAGCGTAAACACTTATAACTTAAGGACCAGACGTCTGATTGAAGTTTCGTCGACTATATTGGATTCCTCTTGATGAGATGGTTCTTTTGGAATACTTCACCTAAGGTTTGGATGCAGTTGGAGAATGTCCGGGTTGGATTTTACTCGAAATCCAACCGGGCCCCCTGGAACGGAAATGCTAATAATTCACAGACCGAGCGTCCGATTGATGCGACGTTTGTTGTGTTGAGACCCCTATGACGAGGCAGTCCTTTGTGATTTTTCTTCGTGGGACTTTGAGATACTTGGAGTATCGACCAGTAGCTCGTGGAGAGGATCCTCTTGGAGACGAGCATTCGGAGTGCGGAGACCTAGTAGCTGTCTGAAACATGATGACTGCTTGTCCGATTCGTTTCAGAGTGACATTAATAGCCCAGTGGGGAGCACTACTGTGTTGGGGTGGCAGAACCATGGCGGAGGATCACTACTTTGTGAGGTGGCAGACCCACGATACTTGACAGGAGGAGTACCTCTGTAGGCTATGAGGGGGAGCACTACTGTGTGAGGTGGCAGACCCATGGCGGGGGAGAACTACTTTGTGAGGTGGCCGACCCGTGGTACTCGACAGGAGGAGTACCTCAGCAGTCTAAGGTTAGTGATTAGCACCTCGGAGTCACGATAGGATCACTGTACTGGACATAGGAGGAGTTCTTCAGCTACCGTGGTTTCGATATCGTGAATAAAAATCCTGGTTTGAGCTAATTCTATGACCTTTGTGTTTTCCTCATGATTGAGATGGGTTACTTGATAACTTAGGTATATGTATGGGAATATACCTAAGTAAGGTTTATCTGTTGAGATCCTTCTTTGTGGGTATCCTTGTTGGATTTAGTGAGACCTTGAGGGTCTCAGGGTCCCTACTTAGTATCGTTATACTCACCCCTGCACAGGCTATGCCTGCACCTCGTTGTGTTGTATGCAGACGACGAACAATGCTGACGGAGGCCGAGTGTATGAGGACTGGATGACACCTGGAGGTGGACCTCATAACGAGTCAGTACCTGAAGGTGGACCTCATGACGAGTTGGTACCCGGAGGTGGCTGACGGACGGGGGCGCTGAGGAGACTATCTGTACCTACCGTTCAGGTAGGATCTGTGGTGGACGATCTAGGAGCTACACTATTTGTACCTACCCTTCAGGTAGGATCCATTGTGGACGATCCAAGAGCTACTTGTCACCTTCCAGCTATTTTTTCTTTTACCTTGTACTTTACAGTTGGTCTTGTATTTCCGGCCCCTTACTTTCATCACTACTTTTGTTTTCAGTTTTATTTAGTCTTTTCTTCCTCTTGTACTATGGTTGAATGTCTTTATGTTTTATAAAGGAAATTTCTTCCCAGTTATAGGGATTTTCACCTTTGGTGCTAGTCGCCAGCCCTTGGCCTATGGAAGGCGGGCTTGGGGTAGTCATGGCATGGGCCTTGAGGACAGGTCGTGACAGAGATGTCGAGAATATAGGTTGATGATATTGTCATACAACCTGCTCGATTTTAGATATTAGGATAAAGATATTACATTACATGGTAAGTGTTCATATGAGGTGACATGATGTTGTGACATTAACTTCTTTCTCTTTGGATTCCTTGGTGTGTTTATAGATGCTATCCTTGGACATTAGGTTGCTCCATCTAATGCCCCTGAGAAAGAGTCCTAGAGGGTCACACATTAAGTGTATCTAGTATCTCAATCAAATAATATATATGTTTTATTATTTAAAAAGTTGAATAAATATTATTCTCGGTTTTGGTTTACTAATTATTCATAGATTCCCAATTTCATTTATTCTGACACCAATTATTTGAGAGAATATGTTGTTGGTGGAATATTTAATAAATATTTAATTTCTATTTAGGGAATATAATATTTATATATTTATTGGTGAATAATTAAGTTGTATTTATTTAATAAATAAATATACATTATTCAAGGTCTAATAAATATGGTGGAGGATTGGCAGATCGTGTTCAAGGGTTCATTGAGAAATAATATTATATAATACTATTTTATTAAATAATGTTTAATTATAATTTGAAAGTTAGGAATGTGTCAAGATATAATAGCAATGATACTATTATTATTTGACGTGGTGTTTCTCTAGGATTAATAAAATAAATAATGTCACTTGTGAAATTATGTTATTTTAACCTTAGTGATATAAATACCCAATTATGATTATTTTCTCATAACCCTAGACAAGAAAATCGTTGTGTAAAAAAAATTAGAGAAAAGCTCTCAACCCTAGAGAGTTCAACCCTCTCCAAGAATGCTCTTTAGAATGAGAGAGATCCTTCTCCATCAAATCAAGTAGAACACTTTGGTAGTGGTTCTCAAGGTGATAAAAGCCATAAATCGCAAGCACAAGGATCTTCCACGCTAGCACTCGAAGACTCCTTCGATGACATCCATATATTCATGGAGTATGTGTGGATCACCACTAGAGGAATCGAATGCTTGGATTATACAATGCAATAGTTGTGCACTACAAATCTGTGGCCAAACTCATCAATGAAAAAAGAATATACTTGGTGGTAATTCTTGTTTAATTGAATTAATTATAAATAACATGTGTTGATCTCCTCACTTCTAGTTTCAGTTTAATAACCCTTTCTTGTTCTTTGATTAAATTACATTGATCATGATGTTCATAATTGGTTGATCTTGGATTAATCATTGATAATGGTAAAAAGAAAAGTTGGGCACTGACCCACCCGTGCTTCCTCTACACCCAAAATCTACAAGGAATTCCTCTATTATTCCTCTGACAGATCAAGAAGGGGAAAGACCCATATAATGTCTTATTAAGGAAGCTTAAAAACAGTTTTTATTGAAGCTTGAATCCAAATACTCTATGGTGGAGTTGGTTTTTTTGGGTTTAGTGATTATGTAATAGTTTAAAATCTATTATAAATTGACATTGAATAAGAAATATACTCCAATTCAGAGATTGATTTTTGGGATTTATCATGGAAATTCAAGATTTTATCCATCCCAAGGGACACCTATATCACATCATTAGATAAGGAATATGATGCCCCAAAAGAGGTCGAGACATGGTGGAGAGGCTAACATCCTAATAGAAGAGGAAGACATCCTAGAAATGTGGGATCCATAGGGGGTGGAAAGGACTGAATATCTTTTTTATATCTCTTTCTTTCTAATGTGGGAAATTTTTGCCTATTTTCCCTTTTCCAACTTCATATGCTCTTCCTTTTTTTCAATAATTTTGGGGTCATATAATTGGATTCCAAACATGTGATCAATCATTTTTAGTATATTATTTTTAGTATTAAATTAAAAGAAATAAATATATATACATAAATACTTATTAATACTATTAATATATTAATATTATTATTATTATTATTATTATTTTATAAAAATATTATTCAAATTTTTTGTCTGGGATCAGGGTGCCTCCTTATCTCGGGGGTCTTCTCCTTCAGGTGGAATGCATGGAAACGCTAGTTCAGTAGAGCTATGTAAGGCATGGATTCATTTCTTCCAAAATGGAAGTCTTTAGTTTATAAAGTGTGGTGCGGTGGAACTTGACTGGTTCTTGTGTTATGAAAAGGTTTTGAGGTTTTCTCAACCTCAGTTTGAAACAGAATCGGTTGGATCGGCTTCTCAAATCCATATCGGTGAGGGATTGGGTTTCAATCGGCTTATTTCAAAATAAGATCCATGAAAATTGATGACAGAGAGGTTCATATTCAATATATCTTCTTTAGTGAACAAGACTAGAGTCGATTTTGATATTATGTAGGGTTATGATTTCATAGGTTTGACTGTATGGAGCATCCTCGGTGGCTTCGGTTTTAGTGGAAATGCTGAAGATTCTTTCTTAATTGGTTCGGTGAGGTGGTTTCTTCAACGACGACTTGATCTAGTCCGACCAGGAGGAGTTACAGTGGATGGATAGTGGAAAGAATAGGTGAGTTGAGGTTTTCATGAGAAGATATCATGGTAGGCAGTGAATGATCAGTTCAATTTAGAGGCATGGAAGGCAGGAGACTAACTATTAGTTATAGGCTTGGTAGGCTGACACTCTTCATGATACTTTTCAGGAACAGTAGGCAGGGGTGGGAAAAAATTGAATATATGGTTTTTTTATATTTAATTAAATTGGTGGGGTGTGATATTTAGGTAGATGGGATATTGAAGTGTGAGTTTAATTGGCATTTTTTGGATAAAACCCAAAACTACCAATTGAATTTGCGCTTTCGGGTTTCAAATCACATTTCACCACTTCAAGTGGAGCTTTGTGGAAAGATTCCCAAAGTTCCATATGAAGTGGTCCTCATGGGTAAAAAGTTTCAAATAAGAGTGTCATTTCATGTGGAGCTCTTGATTCAAATAAAATGCTCAATGGCATCACTTCAATTAGAGCCCTTGATTTTCCACCCTATAAAAGGGTGACAACACCATACCCTCCCTTCATTCCAACACAAACAACCTCCTCTATAAAGCTCTATGACCTCCTATACTCCAAAGATCTATGTTAACGACCCTCCACTCTGAAGCCCCTCCCCGCCCTCATTTAGATACCTTTATCTGATATTGAGGTAATTCTACTTATTTTTCAATTTGTTTTTTTATAATATTTTAATTAATTTATTTAATTGTTTACTAATTATTTTGTAATTAGTAAATAGTTAATGTATGATAATTAGAACCTAATAATTATTTAATCGCAATTAGTAGTTAATTTAATAGTCTGTGTGTAATTAGTAATTAGTTAATAATTATATAATTGTAATTAGTAATTTATTAATTGTAATTAGTAAATAAATGAATGTAATGAAAAATTAATTATTCATAAGTAGTACTTTATTAATTATAATTAGTAATTAATTAATTAAGTAATTATAAATAATAATTAATTAATTGTGAATAGTTCTTAGTTAACTGTAATTATTAATTAATTAATTAAGTAATTAATTTTAATTAGTAATTAAGTAACTGTAATTATAAATTCAATGAACAATTAATTATTTGTAAGTAGCAATTTATTAATTATAATTGGTAATTAATTAATTAAGTAATTTTAATTAGTAATTAATTAAATGTAAATAGTACTTAGTTAATTATAATTAGTAATTATTTAATTATGTAAATATTTTTAATTAGTAATTAAGTAACTATAATTAGTAATCACATAAATTTAATTAGAAATTGATTTATTATTAATTAAATGTAATTAGGAATTAGTTAATTGTAATAAGTAAATAAATTAAAGTAATTATCAATTAATTAATTATAATTAGTACTTAGTTAATTGTAATTAGTAATTAAATAACTGTAATTAGCAATTACATAATTTAATTTGGAATTAGTTTATTTTTATTAGTAAATAAAACAATGTAACTAGTAATTAATTAGTTGTAATTAGTACTTAGTTAATTGTAATCTCTAATTAATTAATTAAATATAATTAGTAATTACCCAATTGTAAGTAATTGTAAATTTGAATAAGTTAATTTTAATTTGTAAATAAATTAATGTAATTAGCAATGAATTAATTGTAATTAATACTTAGTTAATTGTAATTAGTAATTACATAATTTTAAATAGTAATTACATAATTGTAATTAGTAATCAATTTATTATTATTTAATTGTAATTTGTTATTAGTTAATTTTAATAAGAAAATAAATTAAGTAAATTAGGAATTATTTAATTGTTATTAGTAAATAAATTAATTTATTTAATAATTAGTTAATTTAAATTACTAAATAAATTAATATAATTAGCAATTAATTAGTTGTAATCAGTACATAGTTAATTTTAATTAGTAATTAATTATTTAAGTGATTAATTGTGATTAGTTATTAATTAACTATAATTAGTAATTACATAATCGTAAGTAATTATAATTGTAAATTATTTAATTGTAATTAGTAAATAAATTAATGTAATTTTCAATTAATTAATTGTAATTAGTACTTAGTTGAGTGGAATGAGTAATTAATTTATTATTACATAATTGTAATTTGTAATTAGTTAAGCATAATTAGTAATTAATTCATTCAAATTACTCAAATAAATAATTAATATTGATGTATTATTTAACTTGAATGAAAAATTAGTTAACAATTAATAAAAAATCAATTAATAAAAAAATCAATTAATAATTAACTGAAATTAATAAACTATTTAATTAATAATTTTTATTAATATCTATAAGTTTTTATATTCTGAATGACCGTATTCCAGAGTACATTTTATAAATTGCTTATAGAATAGATCCTTGCATTACATTATAGGCATGATAATGAATTTAGTTTTTCATCAACCTTGACCTTTGTTTTTAGTTGATGTTATAAACTTGAATGTAGTTATTGAATATATTTTTTGCATATTAAGTGTTAGAGTTATCATGAATTGAATTATCTCTCGAGTAAAGTCTCCCTAGGTATAGTGAATTTGGATCAGACCACCTACTTTCCTGGAGGCTTTCCTTGGATATGAAAGTGAATGGGGTTGGCAATCTGTCGCTCTGTGCTTACTCATGTGGAGTTTTCCAATCTCATATAACTCTATACTTTTACACGATGCGTTCATGTACCTCATGCATATGATGCATGCAGATATGTCTGAATGTGTTTAAATTATATTTTGGGTAAGTAACATAAACTCATTGGTTTTGTAAAGAGTTACACATCAATATGGGTTGAACATATTTATTTGGTGGAGGGAATATGATTCCAAACTATATTATTATAACAATGCATAAATTACAAGGAATAACATGAGATAAGATGGTGAGATTAAATCCACCTCATATATTAAGTGTGAGATTCCATTGAAATGTTAAAATATTTTAAATTCATATATTAATTTTTTGATCATTTTTAATTAATAAAAATGGTTTATTTTAGTTAATAAAAGATAGCAATATATAATTACTACAACTGGAAAATAATTGAGACTGAACAAGGATGCGGTTATAGTATACATCTAGAAATATTTGTGATGATTAAAGACTATGCAACTTTGGAATCTGTTTAAAGAAAAATTCAATGAGAATTTGAACTAACAGAGAATCAAGTGATATAGTCTATTATATACAAATATATTCAATTTAATGATAGGTTTTTGCCTGTTTCCTATCCAATAACTGATGATGAAGAATGGGAACACATAATATCACTAGTTAAGTATCAACATTAGAATCTAATGGTGGAGTTGTATGTCATTATAGTGATGATAAAGGTTCTATCGATATTGGAAGTTGGTCCAACAAAACATTATGATATAATTTTATATCCTCATGCTATAACACCTCTAGAAGTTCCATCAATAATGGTAGTTGTTTCATCATATCCTTCTCCCATAGTTTCATATCCTTAATGTGTAATGTGTCATAGAGGAATTTATGTTTCCATGGATAATCCTCCACAAAATTTAGACAAGTTGGTTGATAATTTTGAAGATGTTGAAAATTTAGAGCAAGAAGATGACGTGGAAGTTGAAGAAAAAGAGTATACTAAGGAATAGTCTATTCCCGATACTATGAGGTTTAATAGACCTTTGAACAATCCTAAACTCTTGATATCATTATCATTCGAAGGTATAAATTTCTTGCCACAATTTTATTGGTCAATTATTACTCATAGTATATAATTTCTAGGAATTATTGGTGGAAAAAACTGTGTGTCAGATGAAGGTGTTCTATATATTGGAAGGAATTTCGAAAGAAAATAAGCAATGAAAAATTTGATAAAACAATATCACTTTGAAATAAATTATAGTTATGTTGTAGAAGAGTCAAAAAGATCTTATTGTGATCTTGTGTGACAAATTTGATTCAAACTGTCAGGTTCATTTGTGAGCTATAATTGATAACACTTTTCACTATTGGGGCATCACTAGATTTACTCAAGGCACATGTGTTAACCCAATCTTATCGCATGAACATTGATTATTAGATACTGGGTTAATTTCAACTATTATTTTTGAAATGATAAGATCATGTGAAGATGTTCCTATCATTCTGGTAGTAGAGAGGATCAAACAGATTTTGGGGTATAAAATATTTTACTAGAAGGCATGGGAAACCCAATAGAAGGATATTGTGAATGTTTATGATGACTGGGATGACTCTTATCAAGTTTTACCACAATATATATAACGTTTACACCAAAATAATAAATTAATATATCAGTTACATGATATGAAATATGTTAACTAACACATCCAAGTTGATCTGTCGATGGTTGTGTTTGATAGATTTTTTTAGAAATTTTTACCATGTGTGGCAACTTTTAGACATTTAAAGTAGTTTATACATATTGATGGAACTTTTTTATATGAAAATTATTCCAAAAAAATATTAATTTCTTCCACAAAAGATGGTAATCATGCCACTCTAAATTTGTCATTTTCTATTTTCAAGAAGGATAAATTCTCATCATGGAGTTGGTTTTTGAGCTGTCTTAGAGTGTTTGTTATGGGAACAGAAGTGACTTGACTTATTTAATATTATCATTGATCAATCAAGGATGTAGTATAGTATGAGGTTTTTTCATTGATACCACCCTATGTCTATCATCAATACTATATTCTATACATTTCCATAAATTTGTGAAAGAATTTCAAGGATGAGTCCATGAAGAATTTAATCATAAAAATTGGTATGAATATCATTTTTTATTTTTTTAAAAATCAATTTCAAATTTATTATCATATGTGTTATTATTACTTATAATTTTTTAGAAAATGATCCTCAACAATAAAGGATATAGGAGAATCTCTAAGATATTCACAAAGCTAATGTGGAAGTTTATGATTACATGATTCAAATTCCAAATCATAAATGTTCATTCACATATGGTGATGGGAACGATGTGGTAATATGATGAAAAACATCATAGAATTTATAAATGGAGTTATTAAGGGAGTTAGGAAATTACCTATCATACACAATTAAAAATATTTTATTATATTTTAAGTAGTAGATCTAAAAATATTTGTAATGTATTTCATGGAATGTGGAAAGCAGGCTGAAGAGGGTCTGAACAGAGGGATTCTATGTGGTCACCATTTCTAGTGTGATCTAGATAGAGTTATTCAAGAGGATGAAACATTTTGAGTCACTTAATTTGATAATGTAGAACAAATATTTCATTTCATTGAGCTCCATTATACTATGGTTAGTAGAAGTGGTAATGTATGGATCATTTTACTGGAGAAGTTTTATTATGAATGTGGAAACTTTCAAGCATTACAACATCCTTGCAGCCATGTGATCGTAAATCGTGCTTCTATGCACTTATCTTGGGAGTAGTTAGTTGATCCAGTTTATTATCTTGATATTATGAATGACTTCTATAGTTATCCTTGGATTACTTTTAAGGAATATCATAATTTTTGGTTGTTTAATGGCACACCCACGCCTTTACCGAACATGACTAGGATGCGACCAAAAGGGATGCCAAAGTAAACTTTTATTTGAAATGAGATGGATTGGCCCAATGAATGGGCACCTAGATGAAAGTGAATTATATACATCTAATAAGGTCATATGTGGACACATTTCCATAGACACATAGGGAAATAATCTAATAGATAAAAATATTCATGTACTCTATCAGTTAATGTAAAAGTTTGTACATATAATCATTTTTTCATCATCACCATTTCTTGGATGAAGTAGAATAGTCAAGAGGAGGTTGAATTCAGTTTCCAAATAAAAACTTATGTTAAAATAATTTAAAACTAAAACCAGAAATTTATACACATGTCAAATAAATTAAAACTATAGTTTAATATAGTTTGATCTTTGAAAAATGTTCTCAACGGTATGATCAAAACTTCATTATACACAAGTGTGAAACCCTTTAAAACTTTTCAAATAATTTTATAATCACATGCCTATGTTTATATGTTATTATATGAAATATTTCACATCCTTTTATCCAAAAGTAAAAATTTCACTTAAAAATAACTTTATCTCAAAGTACATATGCGGTCACTTCAAATAACAAACTTTATCTTTACGAAAAAACTAAAAAGAAACCTAAAAATATTTTATATCAAATCCTAAAAATATTTATTAGTTAAATAGAAAACTAAAATAATGTTCTATTATTCATAAATTCATATGGAACATCTCTTGTAATCTTCCCAGCAGTTTCACATGTCACACAACGTGTTGGTGTGGGGACATGTTAGACATCTTGTTTAGAGAGCGCATCATTTTAAACATGATGCACCTCCATAATCCATTGTTTTATACCTCATATGTGATGGATTTTATGGAGTCTTCATGTTCAAATTAAACACAATTGATCACCACTTTATTGGTGTATTATTTGAGTGATGAAGGACATATACACATACATTTCATCTCCATGTGGGGGAGATGACTATTACTTTTAAGGATGTCACATACATGCTCGGTATACCCTTCCACGAACAAGTAGTTGTGGGTTTTATTATTGGTGAATGGTGTGTAGTCATACACTGTATACTAGGAAATGACATCATCGACATACCACATGCCCTCTAGGGATCCCTCTTGAGCATGGGTTGTCTTAATGACCATTACTCTATCATTATTGATGATGAAGATAAGGAGATACTTATTTAGAAAACAAGTGCATATATTTTATGAATGATCATCGGAATGTTGTTCATGGACTACTCCACCACTTTGGAATGCATGATGTAGCTACCATTACTTCAGTATCTTGAACAGATGGGTAGATATAGTTGGGGTCTGTTGTATTATCACATATGTATAGATGTCTCTGCATCATTTGTTATGTTGATGCACAAAAAATAGTTGGCTATACAACTTTGGTACAAATGTGGGGTTGAGATTGTTTTCCAAATATTTCTCCTAGAGTTGGAGCACTACTTCTATAACACCTATTTTGGGACTTTCCTCGAGGACACTGGTATGTTTATGTAATTAATTTGATTTATTTAGTAAATATATTAAATTTTTTATAAATTTACTTTATATTACTTATTTTTAAACCTGTGGAGTAAGGTTCAACTTTATACAAAAACATCAATACATAGTGTTCATAGATTTTGACAGATATTTGATGCTATATTTACAGCTGATGTAAGTTAAAAATTATTATTTTTTGTAGAAAAGTTAATGTTTCTATTAATTTTTTAAGTTATTTACATGTTATCATAGTAACATTGTCATGATAATTTATCAATTATTTTTTTGAGTTTACATTTCAGGTTTCATGGACCCCATATGCTAGTTTTGTCTTCACATCGCTCCCACTATAATGCACAGCTATGAATAGAGATTGTGGTGACGTGGTGTCATTCATCCACTTCCACATCATTGAGTGGAACCAGCCAGACTGAGTCATTCACTAGTTTGGATATATAAATCACATCCCTATAGAACCATGATAGGTTGATGGGTTATATTTCATTATGCATACAGGTAGAGATACGATAGACTGGACACACTTTCATTCATGTTATATCGAGTATTGATATACATATTCCCAATACGATATCTTTTACCATAGATATCACACATCACAATATCAGTTAGATGATCAGGGGGATTATGCATATTGGTATCGACGCCACACGATCGAATACCTTACATGTCAAGGGATAGAAATTCAGTAGTTGATATGTTTACTAAGATTTATTATATTTTTTATCTCATGTTTTATATTAATTTGAATGTTAATTCATTTTCAGTCACACATCATTGATCATCTTTTATATATAACAGATCCTCAGGAGGAGGAATTTATTAGGAGGGATGTAGTTCACCAGATCTTGTGGCTCTTAGAGATCCTCTCCATTTCATACATGACAGTGTCTATGATGAGGATCCATAGTTATATCCTGATACATATGCTCTGTCTGAAGATCTTGGGAATGTTGATATCCTTGATGTGCTAGTAGAGGATGTTGAACCACCACCACCACCACCATCCAGAAGACAGAGTTGAGGACATCAGTGAGGAAAGTGATGAGGACATAGACATTCAAGAGAGGCTTATGTAGATGTTGCTACACCACGGAGTGATGATCATGCACATCCGACTGAGGATCTTCCAAAACATGGAGATGTTTATGTGCCACATATGTTAGGAGATCTTTTACATATGATTTCAGATAGTCCTATGCAGAAAAATATGAGGATTCACATACAACACTGTAAGAGGAGGGATCTGTGCCTATATCTAGGATACCATACTGATAGTGATGTCGAAGGTGGAGTGGGTATGAAGTTCATACACCGGGTTGTGGTACTGAGGGGCATTGAAATTGATATATTATGACGTCATATTGTATATATTAAAAAACCAATTCATTTTGATAATTAATTTTTATTATAGATAAATAAAAATAAATTAAAAAATATGGTAATCAAAATCTAATTTATATGAACTATTAATAAAAAAATAATATGAACTGTTTAAAAAATAAGGTACAACTTTTATGTTTTAAAACAATGATATTTTGTGCCATTAACGTTATTTTTCACTAACTTTATTTGTATTTTTTTTCATTTATCAAAAATTTAATATAGTTTTATTCAGTATGACAATTTTATTTAAATTGTATTTATACTTTATAATTTATACATTTTCAAAGTCACATACTTGTAACATTATTATGTTTCATGTATGTGACTTCGAATGGGTAGAAATTATAAAGTATAAGTAAAATATAAATGAAATTTGTTACACTAACTAAACATATAATAAATTACTAAAAAATGAAAATAAACTCAAAAATATAGAAAAAAATTAATTTATATGACATAAACATCAATGTTTAAAAACATTATATTTATAGTTTACATAATTTATTGTCATGTTTCTTATTAAGTATAATATCATTAATTATATTATTATTAAATATTATTAATTATTTTATTATTGTTGGATGTTATTTTTTTAAAAGTTGGTGTTGAAGCCTTTTTTATTATGAAATCAAAGAAATCTTTCAATTTGGGTTGAGGGAGACCCATTACATAGCCCGTAGTCCCAATTCCAAGTGGCCCATGAACATGGTCCAAAGGCCCAGTATAACATCATGCCTATATCATCCTGCCAGTGTCACTAAGCCTGCGTCATGTCTGCTCACTGTCTATTTGCATCATGCCTGCATTATAATTATAAATTGATATATTTAAATGACTAAAAAATTATAATAAATATATTTAAAAAAATGTATTTATTAAATTTATAATTATATATTTATAATTATATATATAAATAAGTTTTTATTTATAATTATATTTAATTATATTTAATTATATTTAATTATAATTAAATTTATAAATAAATAATTTTAATATTTTAATATAGTTATAATTATATAAATATTGATTTTATAATTATACACTTGTATTTATTTATAATTATAACCATTTATTTATTTATTTTAAAAGTTTAATTATAGTAATCATATTTTTAAATACATAGTATATTATTATTATTTATAGTAATTATATAAATTAAAATACATTTCTATATATAAATATATTTTAATAATTATATAATTATAAATAAATTTATATTTTTTCAGTTATAAATATTTATTTATAAATAAATTTAAAAAATATTTATATAAAAATATTTATTTATAATTATAATTATAATTATTATGTTTATTTATAATTATAATTATAATTATATTTATTTATATCATTATATATATATAATGGATATATTTATAATTATATAATTATAAATATATTTATAATTATATAATCATAACTCTATCTTTATAAATAAATAGTTAAAATTATATAATTATTAAAATATATTTATATATACATTTAAAATATATTTGTAATCACATAATTTATTATACATTTAAACACCTAATGATTTTAAATTATTTTTGATATATATATATATATATATATAAATATGTATTCAAAATATGAAATTATTTATAACTCCATTTATAAATATATAGTTATATATGTATATTTATTTATAAATAAAATTATAAATATATATTTATAAATAAAAATTTATTTATATAGATATAAATATATAATTATAAATATATATATTTAAATAAAATTATATATATATATATACGTACACACACACACACACACACACATATATATATGGAAAATGGGGGTAGGGTGAAAAATTCCACATCATGTGGCGTTTTGTAAAACACCTCAAAGGGTTCAGATGAACTGGTGATTTTGGGGTAAAACCAAAAGCGCCAATTCATTCGGTGCGTTAATTCCCCATAAACCTAATAATAAAAACCTTAAACCCTTTAAATTTTCTAAAAAACCCCATCCATTGTAATTATCCACAGGGATGCAGGCACGATCAATTGAAATGTGCAGTATGTGAGCATGATGGGTTACACTAAAAATCCATGGTCATTTGCTTTTATTTGGTTCATGGTAGGTTGGTTTCATCATGCAGTAACTTGGAAATGTAGGTTCTGACATGTTCCATACATTTGATGCTTTCTGTAGGTTCCACAATCACTTAAATATGTACATTCAATCATTACAGCTACTTTATGATAGTTCCTCATAGTCACTTCAATAGATTGTTATTTTTTTCTTCATAGATCCATAGCTGAAAAAAATTCAAAATTCTATGAAATAAAATTATATTCAAATTAAAATTCAATCACACAAAAAAAATCACTACATCTTCAAATTTAAAATTCCACAAAATATTTTCAAATTAATGAATGGAATTTAGAAAAAAAATTAGATCCAAATGGAATTATGAGTGTTGTTTAAAAAACTTTAGAAATAAATTCTTATAAAAAATCATAAAAAAATTTTATTCTAAAAAATATTTAGAAAAAATAAAGTCAAGAAAAAATACTCCATAAAACACAAAAAACACACCATTTTAAATAATTTTCAATGAATACAATTTTTTATCATCAAATCACCTAGAATTTAATAATTTCCATTTAAAATTATTTTTATCTGTTTATACCCCATTAATTTAACAAAATAGATGTCAAAAAGTCTGTAAACATAGATCACGTCAAACTCCCCACACTTAATCAATTTCACTCCCTGGAATTTAAAATACAGTTTATATATTTACTAAAAATAATGATTACAATAAAAAGAAATAATTATCCTTCCCAATATATAATTCACACTATAATTAAAGAAAAAACACATATTCTTCCATCGATAAAAATTTTCATGCCACTCATGTGAATTCTTCACACTTCTTTATTTAAACACTTATCAAATTTTAGTTCAAGGAGTAAATAAAAGTGATACTCAAATGAAAATTAATCTATACGAAAAGGAACTACTTGCTTTCACTCTCCCATAGGTTTCCCAACCAAAGTTTGAATTTCCACTTCATTGATACAACACAAAATATTTTTTTTATAAATCATTTTCCCCTTGTTCATTTGGGTTCATAACCCCCCCCCCCCACACATTAACGAGATCATTTTTGACAGGGCCCTTTATTTTAATTTTTCATATCCATGAGTTTGTGTATATCACTGTGCAAGGCACTTATTGAGTTTGGATTTTATTTATTTATAGAAATGCACCCATATCCCTTGTCTTAGAGACTCACCATGGGATCCCAATTGAGTATTTTATTTTATATTCAAAGGATTTAAATTAATCTTTAATGAGTTACCTCTCTATGTTATTCCATTTTACCAAGTCTAAGTTACTATGTTCACGTTAAAACTTAAGTTTCATCAATTTATATTTAAAATTCCATAAGAGTCTAACCTATCACACTTCCATTAAAATGTTTTCAAATTGAGTTTCCATAAAATATGTGTAAAAATCAGTTACCAATCACTAAATTATAACAAAATCAGATTAAGTGTAATCCCTTAGTGGATTATGAGATTTTCAAATAGAGAGGAAACATGGACATCTTATTTTTTTAACCTAGATAAATACTAAAAATTTTATTAATAGACATAATTATAATTTATTTATAGATAGTGATATCGTTTTGAAAAGCAATTTTGGGGATTTTACGTGTATAAAATTCAATCAAAGTTAAGGCACAGAGAAATAACCTCCCACAACACTTAAAACCAAACATTGTTCCAAATTTTGAATACTAATATGGGAGACATTTTAATTAAAAACAAATTGAAAATTCATCATTTCTCATATTATTGAAGTAGTGACATTAAATTAAGAAAACAAATTTCCCACACATCAAATCAATTTTCAAGATCACCACAATTTTTTTAAAGTTCATGATTCCTATTATTATATATAGACAACAATTCATTTAAAACAGATGCATGATGAATAATGTTATAGAATATATCATTTTAAATTCAAAGGTTTTGTAAGGTTGTAAGAAATATTTTGACATACAACTCAACTAAATTTTTAATTCTATAGAATTCAACAAGCTAAGAACCTAGTTAAGAAATAAAATTTAAGATTTTGACTTCAAATAACAATGATCATTCACCCAAAATTAATTCTCAACAATATAAAAAATTAAAATTCAGTATTTAAGAATTTATGAAATGAGAAGAGTACTCCCCTAAATATAGAATATTCAATCATTTAAGTTCATTAAATAGTTCATCCTCTGAATACCTGAGTGAAGTGATCTGATTGGTAAATTCAATTTCCTATAGAGTTAAGAATATATATATATATATGAATCCAAAATTTAAATATTAAGAAAATTTTAAATTTTAAGAAAATTTTAAATCAAAGGTAAAGGAGGTTTTATCTAGATTATTCGGTGTGCTAGTCCCTTGGTTTTTTATCCAAATTTAAGGAAGTAGTGAAATTCTAGTGAGAACGTGTAAAATGATAATAGTAGAAAGGAGTGGTATAAGATGATAAAATCAATAAACGAGAGTTATCTTTATTTAAAAAGATAAATAAAAATAAAAGAAGACATAAACCATGGGTTAGTTCCCATGAAACACTAAGTTTATAGCACATGAGCCTCAGCCCGATTGGTGAGGACTCTTAAGTGCATCCAGGCAACCCGGGATCAAATCCAGGTGGAGGCATAATTTCCGGGGGGAACTATAGCAGTAATGTAGCAGGTATTGTAGAAGTATTGTAGTAGGTACTGTAGCAGGAACAATAGAAGTCACTGTTTGGCACTGTAGCAGTTGGGAATTTGCCACAGTTTGGGCCTTCGGGCTACCAATTTGGTCCCAGAGTCCTTTAAGGCCTTTGAGCCACCCAATCCTTCAGGTCAGTAAGGATTTAGGGAAACCTTGTGGCCTTCGGGCCACCTTAAGTGTAGATGCGAACCAGAAAACCTATAAGGAATAATCTCTATAAGAGGATGAGCAAGTAGCTTTCACCACAGTAGAAGCTAATGGATTGCAAGAATGAGAGGGTATGGAATCTGCCATTGGGACAAGCATGTGCATGCATGGGATAGCCTAGCCGAATAACCATACGAAGGTAGAGAGATGATTTCCCAATGAAAATTATATGGAGGAGCAGTTCCAAGTAGATAGTCTGGGTTGTATGTAATGTTTGAAGCCTACAGGCAATGAATTCCTCTAAGGCCTACAAGTCATGTAATACTTATGCCTACGGGCCTTGTAAGGGTTCCACCTAACCCCATGAAAGGTGGATTATCAAAATCAATAAAAAATAAAGGCCTTTAGGCCATTGGATGGATAGACTAAGTTTATAATCCTCAGTTTGACTTGAGTCACATTCATTATTCAAGAAAAGAAATAGAAGCCAATCTATTTGGATACCCTTTGAATAAGTGTTTTATTCTCTAGACATTGACCATGAATGGTTTGTTCTCCTTACCAACTTACTCCAAAACTAAATTAATAAGCACCCTCATAATTATGAGGGGTCCTAACCACTTGTTTTTCAATTTACTTGGGAAATTATTCTTCCTAGAATTGAACAGAAACGACCTTTGATCAATCTTGAAATCCCTATTCTGAATGATTGATTCATGGAAGGATTTTGTTCTTACTTTTTAAATTTCAGAATTTTGATATGATTCCCTCCTAATTTCATCCCTCTCACTCAAATCTAGCAAACTCCTCTCATGAGTAGAATTGAAGTCAATATTTATGGACTTCACTTCCCAAAATGAATTTTGATGTAGTTTCACAAGTATATGGAAATTATAACCAAAGTGAGGTCTTTCTGGAGATATCTTTATGGGAATCCTAAAAGTAGATCTGTAATCTCATAAAGATTCATTCTACTTCACAGACCAATCAATTATTAAGTTAGAAATTGTATTCTTCAAAATCTGTTTGAGCGATCCGTTGGAATCTTTAGCCTACCCACTGGATTGTTGGTTGTAGGTTGTATCAGTTCTATAAGAACAACTATAGTTATCCATTAAATACTTGAACTTATAATTCTTGAAATGGGTTCCATTGTCTGTAATGAATTATTTGGGCACTCCAAACCTATTTTTTTTTATTATTTATGAATTTTACCACACTAACATCAATAATATTGAGAAGATCCACTACCTAAACCACTTGGAAACATAGTCCATAACCACAAGAATATATTATTTTCCATAAAAAATGGAAAAGGTACCTTGAAATCCATACCCCATACATCGAATACTTCAATATCCCGTACTCCATTTTTGGAATCTCCTAGATTCTACCTAAATTACTAAGACTTTAAAACTTATCACAACCAATCACAGAACTCCTACCATCCTTGAACAATTTTTTTTCATTAGAAACTAGCCTTTAAAACTTTATAGGATATTATTTTTCCTTCACAATGTCCACCCCAAGGTGACAAATGAAATCTCTCAAGAATGAAGAGAATTTCCTCCTCAACCACACATCTTATAAGAATTCTATCAGCACATATAATACAAAGAAGGGTTTATCCCAGAATTAATATTTCAACTCAGATATAAACCTCTTTATTTGGTTATGTGAAAGTTTATTTATCATAACCCCTAAATCTAGAAAGTTATAATAATCTTCAAACCAAGTAGATTTATTCAAAAAAAATAGTAAACAATTATTCATCTGGGAATGATGTGTTAATATTTCTTGGTTACTCAATTTTGGTGTTTGGTATCCTTGATAAATAGTTTTCGACCACATTCTTAGCCCCTATTTATCCCTGATTTCTATATCTAATTACTACAACTGAATATTCCACCTCATGATTCTTGGATTTGAGTCTTTATTAGCCACCAGGTACTTTAAGGATGAATTTTCAGTGAAAATAAAAACCCTGGAATAAATCAAGTACTATATAAATTTGTCAATATAAAACATAACATTAGCCAACTAATTTTCAGTGGTGGAATAGTTCTTCTAATAATAATATAGAAACTTAATACCATAATAAATGACATGAAACCTCTTATACTTATTCTTACCTAAAACAACAACTACATCTATATAACTTACATTACACATTACATAAAATTGAAACTTCTAGCCTATGTAATTGATCATAGGTGAAGTAGTGAGTTTCTCTTTATGAAAGTTAAAGGAGTATAGTAATTTATAATCAAACAAAAAATATGTTCCTTAATAACAATTGAACACAATGGCCTAGTTATTTTAGAAAAATTCTAAATAAACCTCATATAAAATCCAGTATGGCCTAAAAAGATTATAATTCCCTTGACATTATCACGTGGTGGTAGCTTTTTGATTACCGAATTTTTTCATAGTCAAATTTGAGTTCCTTTTTATAAACAATGTGACACAAAACAATGCAATCAGTAGCCATAAAATGAAACTTTTTCAAATTTAAAATAATTATTATTTATCTTTCCAAAAATATTTCCACATTTTCAAGGTAGTTTTAAAAATCACTTCAAAAAACTAGAAAATCATCTATGAAAACATCAATTATTTATTTAATCACATCTGAGAAAATTTCCATCATGAATCTCTAAAATGTGTATGACTAACCACACAAGCCAAATGTAATTGTCCGATATAAAAATATATCAAATAGATAAGTGAAGTTGATATTCTCTTGATCCTTATGAGCAATGGAGTTATAGTTGTAACTAGGATAACCATCAGGAAAAAAAACTCATTATCATCCATCCTCTCTCGAATTTTCTCCAAAAAAGGAATTTGGAAATGGTCATTCCATGTGGAAGCAGTGAGTTTCCTATAGTATATAAATACCCTCCATTTTTTAAGAGTTATTTTTTGAATTTTCTAATTCTATTTATTTGTTATCATGGTCACTCTACTCTTTTTAGGGACTGCCTATACAGGACTTAACTAAGGACTATCTGAAATGGGGAATATTCTTCCAGAATTAAGAAACTTAATCACTTCCTCTTGGGCCACTACTTTCATGTATGGTTTAATACTAATCTATGCTTCCACTTTTGGTTTTCACTCAGGTTCCATAGGGATTTTATGCATGCAATGTAATGGAATTATAAAATTAATATAAGTATTATTCTATCCAATGATAGATTTTTTTCCTCAAGAAACTCAAATAGTTTTCCTTTTGACACTACTCTAATTTAGATGATATAATTACTGGTAATGCTGAGCACTAACATAAACATAAATATTTTAAACGCACTGGTAGGGAATTAAACTCCAAATTGGTTGGTTCTTGTATTGAGGGAATAAACGTGGGTATGGGGGGGGGGGGGGGGGTCCGAGGTCAACATATTGCCTCTTAGAGAAGGCGGTGTATAAATATTCCTCTTTATAATTGTTGTTTCTATAAAATTGTTCCTCAAATCATGGTTATTTGTTTGTTAACAAAATGTGTTATATGGAAAACTCATCTTAATGGTCCAATATTTCTCTCTCATACTCATCCAAAGGAACCTCCTCTTTCTGGAGATAATCCTTGTGAATGTTTTAGTAGGGAACTCAAGTACACCATTACTTTATTCCAACATCCTTAAAAACTACTCTTTCTCCTCATTAATATATTATTTAGATCATAAACAATCATCTCTTGGACATATTTGTTATTGGATGGGTTTTTAATTTTTTTTTTGAAAACATTGATTTACTCCATCTAATCACCCAGATTAAAAAATAATTTTCCCATTAGTAAATAAATAAAAACTCTCCCTATGGATAGAAAGGCCCTACCATATATGATAGTAACATCCTAGTCACATTGCATATCTAGTATCATAAAATAAGTAGAAAAAATGAGCCTTTCTACTCCCACTATCAAGTCATCTACCCAACCAACTAGGAGAGTAGTGGATCAATCATTAAGTTGTAAAGTAATAATTTTTTTTCAAAGATTTGGTGCCTTGGTCAAGGACCTAAGCACACTTTATTGAATAAAAAAGTCAATGGTATTACAAGATATGAAAATAAGGTATTTTTTTACAATCATTATCAAATAGAAGAAGTAAATCCGGTGGGAGGGTGTCTATCCAGGTCATGGTCTGATGAACACCCTTGTTGGGAAGGGTATCAGCAACAACGTTAGCCTCTCTAAAGGTATGCATAGCAATGTAGTATATTTCATGCGGAGAGTCTATGAATTGCATCCAAAGATTGATCAAAGGCCAGGCAAGGTGAGTCACCCCATTCCAGATGCCTGGAAAATGGTGGTAGAATCACTTTTAATCCATAGTTTCCTCCAGCCTTTTTGGGTGGAAAACTTGACCGCATGAATTACTCCCATCATTTAGGCCTCCAATGACGAAGAAATTCCACAACTACCAAAGAAACACCCATGAGACTTGCCAACAGAATCTCTGAAAATGGATCCATAGCTGGAAGGTCCAGGATTTCCCTTTGAGGCACCATCAACGTTGACTTTGATCCATCCCGACATTGGTGTTTTCCAGAAAACTTCAAAAGTGAAAAGTGGCTAAAGGTATATGCCATCAATCCGAAGCATGTTCAAAATCTCCCAATCCCCAACCGAATTGTTAAAGTGAGATTTTTGAATGATGCAGCTTCTCGAATCGCAATGAGGATTTGTGATTTCCCTAAATTAAGATTGAATGAGCATTTATTGTGAAGAATATCATTTCTGTCATACCAGATCACATATAGGAGCTCAGCAAAAGTAGCTAAAAAAATGTTCTTAATTTTGTGAGAGGCTTGGCGTTGTACACAACATTTAATAAGGGTGAAAACTGTGTCGGGGGTATGCCATCTGCAATTAAAAATGTCAAAAATACAATTCCAGAGAGCAGAAGCTATGGCACAATGAAAAAATAGATGGTTAGTGTCTTCCCTATGTTGATTACATAGGTGACATTTAGAGCATAGATGGATACCAAAATCTTGAAGACAAACCTCAGTGGGTAGTCTGTTATGAGAAATATGCCAAATAAGAGTTAGTATATAAGGCTTAATCCACGTCTTATTGAAGGAATTTAACCATTGAAAACTAGAATCAGATCCAACAAAGTTGTGAATATAGGAACTTTTTGAGTCAAGAATACCATTCGGAGCGGGTTCCTAGACAAGAAAATCATCACAGTTAATAAAAGGATAGTTATCAATAATATGATCAACATTTTCAGGGAGATTATTCCTATGGTAATGGAGAACATCTTTAATAGTGTGAGTAGTGTCCACCAGAGTAGAATTAGGGGGAAGCATCGAGGTCAGAGGGTCACCAGTCCAATTGTCAAGACAGAATTTTATATTGGAGTCAACGGTCACAATCCATCTAGATTTTTCTATGATTTTATGATAAGAGTACCTAATGGAAGGCCATATCAAGGAAGAGATATAATTTAAGTTCCCCTTCTTAAGTTTGGAAACGAATCTATGTTTAAGGAAGTCAATGGCATTCGAGTCAGTATTGACCAGTCTCTAAGTAAGTTGAGCTTGAAGCGCATCATTAAACAACTTTAGGTTTTTAATAACAATACCCCCCTTTTCCAAGGGTTTTCAACCGGTTTCCCAAGTAATGGTGACAAGTTTTTTTTGAAAGATACTTCATGTCCAGATGAAGTTCTTAATATAGGTGCTAATTCTTTTCAAATTACCAGCAGGCCATTTGTAAATCATAAGGGAGTAGACTATTTTGGAGACAATAGTTGATTTGACCAAGTATATTCTGCCAGCCAAAGAGAGGGACTTGCCTTTCCAATTAGAGAGTTGATTAATAATTTGATCCACTATATTAGAAAAGTAAGTAGTTTTAGGCCTTCCCCAAAAAATAGGTACCCCTGAATAACTGAAGGGGAAGCAACCTTCTTTAATACCAAGAGTATTGGTAATAGTGTTTTTCCTTCACGTGGAGAAATTTTTACCAAAAAAATGTGCGATTTATGCCAAGAAATGGCCTTCCCCGATACATTATCATAGTGAGTAAGGGACTATTTAAGAACTTGAATATTATTTTGGTCCCCTTGAAGAAACAAGATGATGTCATACACATATAAGAGATGAGCAGGGACTCTAAGATTTCTGGCCACATTTATAAGTTTTATTTTGTTTTGATTTACCAAATGAGTGAGGATACTGCTAAGGTAATCTGCAGCAATTAAAAATAAAATTGTCGAGAGCGGGTCACCTTGTCTTACCCATTTAGTGCATTTGAAGAAGCCCATGGGGGTGCCATTTACTAAGATGGATGAATAAGCAGAGTTGAACAAAGTTTTTATCATCTTGATAAAAGTATCATTGAAGCCAAAAACCTTTTAGAACCTTAAAAATAAAATTCTAGTCAATAGTATCAAAAGCCTTCCTAATGTCATGTTTGATAGCAACATTTCTACCTCTGGTAGGAATGGAATAGCTCCATGGGTCTTTACTTTTGGAAGGTATCATATTCTAAAAATAATACAAAACTCCTCAGTGATATTATATGTGTAAAATTATTCCATGTTTTTCTTGTTTGAACATTTTTTTGAGTGGTTCAAGATAATATGGTATTTTAATTATGGCCTATGTGAAAGTAATTTCAATGTCCAATTTTCTAAGAACCTTTAATTTTTTTAAAAGTTCATAATCCTAGTTTTCGTTTATTTATTCTCTATAGAAAAATAAATATTGTATGAAATTTACTCATAGTGTTAGGTACCCATTAAACATTTTTTTCATGATTTTTTATCCCCATGTTTTTTTCAAGCCATTTTCTTATTTTTTTTGGTAGAAAAATTGGATTTAGTGGGTGTTTAGTACCGATGTTCAAATTTCCAGATTCAACATTTATCAAGATGGAATTTTCATTTTCATCCAATTTTTATTTTTGAGCATTATAGGGTACTTTCATAGCTTCTTGGTGGGTTTGGATACCAAAAATAGTTATCATAGCCATAAAATTTTCTCTAGGGTTCACTTCAGTTGTTCCTGGAACCTTACCCCCGTCTCTTCCACCATTTTCTCTAGATAATTTATTCATTTTTATTTCATGTTTTTTTCTAAGTATAAATTTTCACTTCATAAAAATAATTTTTCGATTTTTTTTATTGAATATACCTATCTTTTATTGGAAAATTAACCTTAATTACTATTAGGTGTTATATGATTTAGGCTTTGGTTGTGGTTATAATTTCTTCCTAAGTGGTTGTTGAAAACCAAGGGGAGAAACATGTCTATGCACTCCCTTATACCACCAAAAGATATTTGGATGTTTTCTATGCCCCATGATTGTTTTTGTTTAAGAATAGTTCATACCTAGGATATATCCTAGGGACAAATCCAACATAGTTTGAATTATCAGGATCTTGGGTAGACATGTCAAAATTGGGAAAACATTGTTTTAAATGTCCAAACATGCCACGGTGATGGTATTTCTCCCTCAAATTTTTAGAGTAATTTCATTGAAAAATAAAGAATCTTGTGCTTCACCTTATCAAATTGTATTTAATTAATTTCTCATAATGGTTCTTCTAATAGATCATTTGTGTTGATAGTTTTGTGCCAAAATTTTAAAAATATGTTTCAAATCATCAACAGTTATATCACTGAAATCCCCACTAGTAGATTAGTCCACTAATGTTTAGTGGTAAGGGGTGTTATTGTAGTAAAAAGTATCTATGAGAAATTAGAGATTGAATTGGTGTATTTTACATTGTCTAAGTAATCCCCTAAATTTAACCCAAGATTCATAGACCATTTATCCTTCTTCCTATAAAAAAACTAGTGATTTTATGCCACAGTTTAGATTTCATTCATCTAGGATAAAATTTCATTGTGGAAGCTTTATAAACTTGATCCCAAGTGTCAAAAATTTCCTCTTTCGACTATTAAAAACAAGACTAGGAATTTAACTTGAGGGAAAAGGGAAAAATCTCAGATTAATCTTTTCCTCACTCATTCCTCTCAGTGATATCAATTGAATACTATAATAGAATTCCCTAATAATGATAAGAGAGTCTTCACTAAGAATTCCATTGAAGGTAAGCAGTTGGGACAACATAGATTGTTTTATTTCATTTTTTTTGACCTTAGAGGGGGCCAAGTTCATAACTGATAATTGGATACAGTAGGAAACAATAATTCTATTAGACTATTCCTCTATATTATATCATTCTTAGGTGGATTGACATTTCCAGGTGGTTGGATTTTCTGATTCTCAGCCTCTCTATTATGTTAAATTTTAATTGTATACATTTTTTTTTCAAATACCGAAGGATAATCTCAATTTTTGGTATGGTGGGCTCTAGATTTTCACTTTATGACCTTGTTTTCATCCACGAACAACTTCATCATTATTTTTTAATATTTTTTATATTGGTTTATTAGTTTTTTTATATATAATTTTTTATTTTTTTTGTTTTTTATATGTTTTTATATGATTGTTTTGTTTTGTTTCATTGGTTTTTAATTAATTCCCCAAAAATAGTTCTAAAATTTGACATGATTTTATTATAATTGGGAAAATTACTATTTATAAACCTACTGAAACTATTTTAGTGATGATAAGGGGTTGATCCACATGGGAGGACTCACAATATGTGTTTTAAGTGTGTAACCAAGTAGAAAAAAAATAAAAACAAAAATAAAATAACACAAGAGGTTGATGAAAATGGAAATAGTAATAGAATAGTGATGAGAATGACGATTTTTGTGAGTGTGAGTGTAAGTGTGAGTGAAGGAAATCTGGAAAGATAAAAAGATCAAAAGATAGTGAGGGAAATCAATTGATGAATCAAGGTAAATAGGTTTGATAGTTTTTATAATGATTTTTCGTTATTATTTTATTTGAATTAAACGTCATCGAATTTATTAAAATAGGCTAACAAGATTTTTCACCAGTTTAACCTGTGAATGAATGGATCATACTTCTTTTCAACTGCATAATTCAATCAGTCAATAAGTGAGAACGAATCAGTTATCACTGAGTTCAGTTTGTCATTTGAACTCACTGTGATAATTTCTCTTAATATTGATAATATTTTTAATAAAATCATCAAATTAAGGAATAATTTGAAATATTTTTTTCAAGATCAGTTTTCATTGATACTTGATGTTTTTCAAAAAATGACTATCTAAAAGGAAGTAGAGAGTAGAATCCAATTAAATAAATTCATGAAAAATTTAAAATAGATTAACTAGAATAAAATATTCCCTCAAACATATTTAGATGGATATCATGGATATATTAAACATATTCAATAGTTTCCACACAAAATAATCCATGGAGAAAGACGTTAATAAATAAGGGAGTATAGAAAATAAATATTCCTTATCTTGTAGCTAAAACTCTAGCTCCCATGGAGATCTCTTGTGGCTCCCTATGTGTCTATGTTCTATCCATGTTCTACTGATTACTATGGGGGGGGGTTTAGTGTTTCATTCTAGATTCTTATTTTATAATAAAAATATATTTATCTGTAAAAAACAATGATGATCTCATTGTCATAGCTCTGAGATGTGTCTCTTACCCTAACTTGGTACATTAAATATATATTTTACTATTTTCCAATAATAAGAGGACAAGCCCCTATAATATAATATGAAACTATAAACTTCATTCCATGAATCAACCATGATCCAACACCTCAGATGCTCTCCACATGCAATGATCAGTGGTCATGATCCCTAAATGAGGACAGTTGAACCTTCCTTCATATGATCTCCTTCCCTTTAAGTCATCTAACATGATTAAACAAAATAATTAGAATAATTTCAAATTACTTTCAAAGGAAAGAACCTATAATTGTGGGGAATTGTTTTCCCTAATTCCAATTTAAGGTAATATACTAGTTTGAATAATTTATTAGGACTATGGTGCACCTTAGTCCCTTGTAGTGCCGATCCAATGTTCCCAAATTCATTTTGGGCATGGATGTTACTAGCTGATGTTTGAGTAATTTTTATTATATATATATATATATATATATATATTTATTAGTATTAAAGGGAAAAATATAAATATATTTAAATAAATACTTATTAGTAATAATAATAATAATAATAATAATAATACTATATTTTTTTTATTATTATTATGTTTTATTTTTGTTTTTTGTTTTTTTGGCTCGCAGTGCTTTATCCTCGTAGGGGTCTTCTCCTTCAGGTGGCATGCACTATGGAACTGATTCAGTGGAGAAACATGAGTCATGACTTGAGATATTCAATAATAGTGGTATTTAGTTTCTCTTATGTGGCTCGGAAATAATCAACTAGTTCTTCAGTGATGGATAGGTTATAAGTTTTTCCGGACCTTAGTTTCAAGCTGAAGTAGTGGGGTTACCTTCAAAAATCTATATTAGAGAGTGATTGGGTTTTGATCATCTTCATTAAAAAATATATCTATGGAAATCAATGGAATATAGGTCTAGGTTTAGTAAATATTATTCAGGTCGTAGGACTGGATTTGACTGGGAGGTCATATGGGGTTAATTTTCACAAGCATGATAGACCCTAGCATCCTCAGTGGCGCCCAAGTTTCTATTTTCATCAATGGAACTAGAGGGATCAAAAGTATATTTTTTAGTGGTAGAACCAAATATTCTTCTATTATTGGTCCAATGAGGTGGTTTCTTCAATGAAGACTTGATCTCGTCCGAGGAGGAGTTGGTGTGTTGGGTTGATGGTTTTCAGATATGGTGAGTTGTGGTTGTTGAAATAAGTACTCATGATAGGTATCACATGGTCAGTTCATCCAAGAGGCACAATAGGCAGGATTCCTCATGGTTAGTTCTAGGCATGGTAGAAAGAAACTCATCATAACTAGTTCTAAGAACAGTAGCTAGGGGAGCATTCATGGTTAGTTTGGAATGAGAATTATGTGGTCATGGTAGATTACAGTGAAAATCTATGGTCACTTGATTTTATTTTCATCACAATAGGTTGGTTTCAGCATGTGGTAACTTTTAAATTCATGGTTTCATTGGTTCAATACATTTTATTCTCACAGTAGGATCGATGGTCACTTTAATATGTACATGTAGTTAGTATAGTAAATGTATGATCATTCATCATGGTCACTTCAATAGATTTTCATTTTTTTCTTCATGGATCCTAAAATTAAAACAAAATTCAAAAGTGTATGAAATAAAAATTTATTCAAATTAAAATTCAATCCCATTTCAAATTTGGAATTCCAAAAAATATTTTGGAATTAAAGAATGAAATTATGGAAAAAAATTCTTAACCAAATGAAATTATGAGAGTTGTTTAAAAAACATCAGAAATAAATTCTTATAAAAAAATAAGAAAAAAATGATTTTCCTCAAAAACATTTGGAAAAAATAAACCTAATAACAATTCATAAATAAAAAACCAAAACACACCATTTTAAGTAATGTTCAATGAATAAAAAAAATTTATCATCAAATCACCTATAATTTTATAATTTCATATTATCATCACATTTCAGCCATTTAGACCTCATTAATTCTGAAAAATAGATGTGGTAAAGTATTAAAATATAAGCCACATCCTAGATGATAGGTAATCTCATATTGAAATGGATGATACCCTGGGATGATTGATATGTTTTTCATTCTGACTCACAGTATATTAGGGGTGGATTCATAATTCGATGAGCATCCAAAGATATGGTCAATGATGGAAAGGATTCATATAGGTGGTACCTAATATCCATCATCATACCTTGTGGTTGTTCATGTGTAGGAATGCCTATGATGGTTGAATTTTTTTTAATACAATGATACCATTACTAATGCTCGAGTTTTAGGATTCAAATGGACATACCAATAGACCATTATGAACTATAATGATGCTCGGGATTCAAATGGTGTAATGATGTGATGGGTGGGTGTGTATCCCTAAGAAAGGATATTGTAAATCCCAAGGGTGATTGTTGTAATTTCTCAATTGAATCCTAGGATACCCCCTAGGATTATGGGGATTCACCCCTAATGGTTCATTTTAGGATCTGTGATTCATTGGATTTCTAGGATATTAACTGTGGCATCTAAGGAGGGTATTCCCTTTGATTTATTGGGTCAGATAGGAATCAATCATTCTTGGACTATATGACCTCATATGGCCACCCATTCAAAGGAATTAGTTGTTTTCCTGACATCGAGGAGGCTCAAATAATACCGTGGGGATCATCCCAAGGGATTGAGGATGAGGGATTCCCTATGATTCCTAAGGGTCCACTACTCATTGTGATGGTGGTGTGACCATGGGACCCCCAAAGAATGTATAAAGGTTATCATAAGGTGATGATCATTCTCAGAGACACTCCAAAATTGGTTAAGGAAGGTATAGTTGATCGGGGGTCATGGATTTGGGGATTGAATACGGTTATGGGGATTGGGTTGGTTTATATGTATGCTCCCTTAGGATGGTTGGGTTATTGGTTGGAAGAGTTATCACGATGTGCTTAGATACATTCCAACATCAGAGAGAACTAGGTATTTAGGTTGGTTTATTTATTTTATTTATCAGTATTTATTTATTCTGATTATATCACATTTATATATCATTACATATTCTAGTTATTATGAGACCATGTTGGTGGTTACCTACTGAGTTTTGTACTCACACCCTTTTCAGGACACTATTATACATGGTTAGTTGATTAGATATTCACTTTATTTTAGGCATATGTTGGGCTGAGGTCTAGGGTTGATTGAGAAGGATAACTCAAATGAGTACATGGAGTTTTGGATAAGGTATGTCTTGGAGTGGTAGTGGATCCTCCATTGTGTTTTATTTCCTTTTTTAATTATATGTAAGTGATATTACTTATGGGTGATAGAGTATATATGATTTTATGCATGCTCTGCACTCATGTTATTATTATTTTGATGTTTTTTTTATTTGGAGTACTTTGATTTGTATTATACTTGGTTATTTATATTATTATTGTTAACTCTAATATAGAGGGTATATTATCCCCATGATATTATTATAGACCCCCAGTTTTAGTCACATCCTATGGATAATGGGGAGGAAGACCTGAGGTCACATGGTGGTCTTATGTAACTATTAGACATATAAATATGGGTGGGTGTCATTGAAATGTGGTAGGAGATGATTATTTTTCGTTTTCATTACTATTTGGGACCTAGTAGTCAGGAGATGTAGGAATGTGTTAGAGCCTGTGATGGATACCAGATTGGTGCCTCTTGAACACCTTTACTGATAATAAGTCCATGTTTATAGGGATGGGATTGATGTTATATATTTTTTATGTTATGATTCATTTTAAATCACCTTGGGTGATGCACATGGAATTTATATTTATTATTTATTAAGGATTTTTGGATTTTATCCAATTGGCTAGAGTCTTGTTCGTGATTTTGTCTCTTGATCTATCAGGGAAATAGGTTTCTCATGTACCATTAGTTAGAATGTAGAATTCACATAACATATAAGTAAATTCTAATGTGATTTATTTTAATGTCAAGAGTTTTATCTATCTCAAGTTTCAACAACTAATCATACAATATTTTCAAGTATAATTAATTGGTGGAATTCCACTCAATTTTACCGACATGTATGCATATTTTATTTTGATTTTAGGTCATGTGGATCAATGATGAGATGCTTGTTGATGAAGATGATATAATTCCTTGGTGTATATGGAATATGGTGTCCCTATTATATTAGTGATTTCATAAACCATCCCCATAAAGGTATCCCTACGGGGCTAGAAATGAGAGAATAGAGATAATGATGCCCATAGCCTAACTCCAACAGACCATGGGTTGGTGATAAGCACTGAGGGTATAATATACAAACAAATTAAAGGAATAAACCTCTAATATTTGAGAAGATATTTGATAATATATAAACACCCAACAAATCATTCTCATAAAAAATAATAGAGATCCCAAAACATGCATGTAATGTCATACAATAGAATCAACTGCAAAAAGAGAACTACAAGTTCCAAAAGAAAAACTTCAGCAACGACCCTAAAATCCCAAATAACTTATGAATAACTTATAAGTTAGTAATGTCAATATCAATCAATAACAAGATCCTATAGTCCTAAAAATATTATATATATATATATATATGTAGGGTGATCATAACATGTATAAAATAAGGATCCTCCCCATAGACTCTCATGAAAAATATAAAGAAAGCATACTAAGTCCCAGTGAACAATAAGTGAAGCTAACTCATCACCTAAAAAATATGCTATGTTTTTAGCCCCACCATAGCTATATCTCACAAGGTATCTCATAAAAGTGAACATATAATATAATGTTAAATGGAGGAACATCTCAACAAATTTACCAATAGATTTCCACATTGCCCCAAATCACATTTCCTAAGCCATCTCTCTCCAAAAGAATCCATCCCAAAGGCACCTTGGCTATTGTATAAAATCATCAAATATATGAATCACAACGTATAACATACACATCATGAATCACATTATCTAATTATCTTATGAAACATCTCTAGATAGTAACTATGTAGTTTATGGGAGCTACCAAAACCTATATGTCATGTATTATACTTGAAGCCATCATATCCCATATATGTTATACATATAATAATATATAAAATACTACGTCTGGAAATACATTCATGTTAAATAACCAAAATCCATTATATCCCTTTGCACACATATATGTTAAAGGTAACCACCATATCTACCATCACATAATACTACCAGGATAAGAGAGTGGGGAAAGAGGGGGAAGCCGACCATTAGTTCCACTCAAACCAATATGTTGGGGAAATTAGTCTCCCAGAGTCCACTGGGTGTCAGTTTCCCCATCAACATGGCTTGGGTAGGGTAATAAAAAAAATACATTATATAATATATTTCACAACCACACTATATTCATTAACCCAGTCTTATGCTCAACTAAAGCTATCATCTATCATACACCCAACTGCCACTACTAATAACTAGTTATACTATAATCACACACAAGAATTTCAAGAAACTTTATTAAATTAATTATTTACATTAAAATTTAACTTTATGTTAATTAATTAAATTACCGTTAATTAACCTTATTAAATTTCGCATTTCATTAACAACTAACTAAAGTCCATTCCCTCTATTTATAATCCAACTGATTCCATGGTTCCTCAATATTATCAACATTTTCATTCCATTCATGCACAAAACCCATGAGTTAAAACATTTATTAATCACTATCATTATATAAATCATGGTACTCTAGAAAACATCATAAGATACCATAAAATGGATATATAAACTAAACACAACCAACTAACTCAAGTAGAGGAGAAAGGATTATATGTAAAAAACCGAGTCATATGGCCTTTAAAGTAGAACATTATCAAGGAAGCATCCTACTTTAAACACTATAATGGGAAATCCTAACTTCAATATGTTCCATCAATCCTTATTCCATCCCCAACACCACCATGAATATCACCATGCATTTGACCTACAATCATTGGCAATAAATGCTTCCACAAACCTGGTCCACCCAACCCATTTCTCACCATACTATCATCCATCCCAGGTTCACATCATGTTTCATAACAAGGATCACATATAGAGAAAACACATAAAATAAAAAACAAAAAATAGAGTTAATAGGGTACCAAGTCCCTAAAAAAAATACATCCATCCTTCAAAAGAAATTAGCTTTGATCAGATGAAAACATTTATCTTTATCAAATAAATGATTTTGTTTTCATCTTAGATTAACCAATTAATTTATCAATCGTTATGACTATGGGTATCTTAAGGCGTTAAATTACAAAATCTATTAATTATTTAAAAATTATTTCAATAATAACTTCTAGTTTCATTAAACTTTAAGGAAGAAAATTTCATTTACCATGCATTTATCTTTTACACCAACAATCACTTCCATTTTATTTCATTATCCAATTCCATTAACATATGGGAGAATGAATTAATTAAACATTCATTAATCATTACTTTGATTTCCATAAAAACATAAGAAGAATAGTTTATTTAAATGTTCCTATTTAATTCATTATCCAACATCAAAACCAAATATATATTATTTGACCATTTTTATCATGGAAATATGCTAAACTAAAGAAAAAAACATGTTATCAAAGAATAAATATAGATATAACACTATATAGTAAATCATGAGTAAAATTATTATCATGGTGGAAACACATGTGATTGTTAAAATCCATAAACCATTTATTTCATTTATCTAACTTAGTATTTATTTTATTTTATTACACTACCACCCAGAGAGCTAAAGCATTATAAATTTATGATTCTACTTGAAATCATATGACGAAATAAATCTCTTACCTATAGGCATTCAGCATTCTTCAAATGAAAGCAGAAAAATGATGATGATATATGACCACCTATTCTATATGAAAAGTGTATCACTCCAAGGATGTCATGCCATAAATAAAAAAAGGAACTGCTTGAGAACAAAGGAGATCAACTTCCATAGAATGGAAAGATAAAATAGGAGGAAACAAGACCGATAAATTATGTAATAATAAGAGAAAGAGGGAAAGCTTACCTCAGGTCACCATAAATCAAATTCGGGAAGCAAAGGATTAGTCCTTATCAAAATTGATTCAAAATACCCTGAATAAGTACCTATGGCTACCTTAATTTGGGAGAGAATAAAAGTATTTCTCAGAAACTTGAGGGTATGATTATATTTATAAGAACATTTCCCGATACCAATTCACAACATAAATTGTTACTTCGTGTCGTGAATGGAATGAGTTTTATGATTCACTAAAAAGCATATAGCCTCAATCCAATAACCTAGGATTAATTCATGTTGATAACTTCATGGAAAAATCATGCATTTTCAGAAATTGTTTTATGAAATATGATCCTATATCATGAAACAATGGTTCATGTCTTGAATCACACCCTATGAATTTCCTTTATTAGGTCACAAATTACTATTTTCCCCATGAACTTATATCTCAAGTTGTGAACCATAGTTCACATCCTGAAATTATCCTATAACTAGATTATAACTCCACCAAATCTATGATCCCATTATAATATTCCTACAGGTACTACAAACCATGGAACACACAAAGAAAAGAGCTAGAAATATTTGGAATTTTACGAGTGAGGTAGATGGTGCCTTTATGAAAATCCCCTAGTGGGTTATTATTTATAAGTTTTGGTTGTTTAAAGTTATAGTAAAAACCTATAAGGTGTTTTCCCATATATCAAGTAATAGAACTGTTCTTTAATGAACCAAGTAGTGGTGGTTCACTAGATTTATATTAATATAGGATGATATCAGCTGAATATATTTTCTAGGTTTGGTTATTTAATGTATCAGTAAAAACCTATATGATTTTATCCCATATATCCTGAAATTGAATTCTATCTAAAAAAGCTTCATGTTTATGGTTCTTGGTATGGATCATCTGAGGGTGATACTGGTAGAGTGATTATAGTTTTGTTATGTTACCGGATGATTAGTTATTTATAGATATAGTAACAACCTATTTTTGTTTTCCCATATATCATGGAATGAGATTATATTTAACTAAGATAGATATTATGTTTTCCCTTGGTAAAAATTTTCATTATATATTTCATTGGATATGAAATTTTATATTCTCAAGGAAGAAATCCCACATATGGATTCTTAGTGAGGATCAGTGCATGGAGGGATGATAATTTTGGAACGTGATATCAGTTATATATATAAGACCCATGATTGTGTGGTTTAATGTGTTCGATGTCCTAGGCTTTGATACGAGTATAGTGAGGATTGTCCCATGAGCTATGAATTTTGATAAGACAAGACCTTTGGGATAGGTGGGATACATAGAGACCCTAGATATGTGGTTTGGTATTTTATGAGTTATTACCTAGTGATATATGTGATTGTAACCTATGATAGGGGTTATCCTCAGGAAGAGAGGCATGTGGATTCCTTGGGTTTTGTGATATTAAACACCTTGTGTTCTAAAATCATGATATTGAGGTTGGTTTTTAAGGGGTGTATTGTTTGGGTGCCTGACATCGCTGACTCCAGATTCATTTTATTACATAGTGAGATCATTCATAGATGCTCATGATTTAGAATGGAATCATGCAGAGGCTAAGTGTATGGTTGTATTGATTAGTTGAAAAGTTTTGGAGCATATTCAACCTAGTATAGTGATGTGAAATTCACCAAATAATGATTTGAGTTTCTAATTTTGGGAAGTAATGGAGTGTATACCTATTTTTTTAGATTATATCTAGTTAGAACATGTGGGATACATGTGGAACTCTTGAATTTTAAATTAATGAGAGGCCATGTGCCAGCTGAGGACCAATGGTTTTAATGAAATTTTGTGGGTATGATTGTATGGGACTTGTTATAAATTTTTAAATATCCCTCCATAGTATAGGACACATAAAAATTGGATCTGATGAGGTGGAATGGATGATCCAGGTTAATCCTAGACAGTTGATGTCTGGGATTGATGGGCATGGCTCATGAGGAGTGAGATGCCCATAGTAATGGAACATGTTGAGGTTTTTTTCAAGGAGAAGTATAAGGTAAGATATGTAGTGGGGATCCCACAATTGGATATTTGATGGTGGGACCCTTGTTATGATTGGAATGTTAGTGGTTCTCAGTGATGAAAAAACCACAATATGGGAATTGATGGAATTTTATGTTTTGTTTGGGTTCTCATGTAGGAGTGGAATGACTATGTGTAACACCCGAGATTTTTATGAGTAATACTTTGTTTTTATATATATCATCAAAATAATCTTTCACTACATACTAGCTTGGCTTACTTTACATGCAACTGCGACCTTCCTCGATAGCTTGCGTCGTACGCAATACTGAGTTTCACTAAACAACGATATGCTATTAAAATATTATTAAAAACTAGCCGTTATGAATAGTAATAACCACTTTTTGAAATTTTATAAATTTTATCTTTCAAAATGGACTTCATTTTTGGATTCGGAATACCGAAATTAGCCTAGGGTGAAATTTTGGTATTTTTCTGAAAACTTTCTATTTTTGATGAATAGTGAAACCACTAAGTGGTAGGTTAAAAACTGAATTTTGCATAAAACTTAATTTTACCGCTTCTGTGAATGGAATTTCGAAAATCCGACAGACACGGTTAATATCATGGACTAAAATGTGGTTCAATGAGATGAAAATAATTTTTGGTGAATAGTAACTTTTTACTTTTTTTTACCACGGTTAATAGTAAATAGGGTAACTAAGGGTAAATATGATATTACTATTACCCTAACACATGTCCTAATTCTATTGGATAAGTGTAGTTCGACCAAAAACAACCTTATGAATATAATATGACCATTTAGGTCCACTTGGATTAGATTATGACATTTAATATTATTTTATTTAATGAATAGTTAAAATAGTTAAAATCAAAGTTTAATAACTAAAACATTTTTAATATGGGGTTATACATAAGATAAATTCGACTATAAATATTCATTAGAAATATAAAAAGATTTCCTACATGATGGTATTTTATTTATAATTTTTAGACATTAAATTATTTAAGTTATTTATGACACAATGATGATGCAGTAATTATCTTATTAATGAAATATTGACATAATTGATGTTATAAACACCAAAATAAATGTAATTTGAGACTTTTTATGAATTACACTAATTTTCTAGGTTACTATGATATATTAGTGTTGATTTAATCAATTTGGTTCGAACATATAATTCTGTTATGACTTTCACAAAAATCATATATCAAATAGTGTCAAAATTGACACAAAATAGTTTTTAAATCAAATATTATATTAATAATTGTTATTTTATTCCTAAAAATCTAAGGTTCGTCCAAATGACTTAGATAAGGAAATATATATTAATAATAAACAATTTGGGTTCCGTTTGGCATGTTATAGTAAGTGTATTAACCATATAGTGTAAGAAAACAAAAAGACACGGTAAAAGTTAAATTATTTAACTTAGAGTTAAATCTAATTGATAAGGTTAAAATAATAACCTAAACTTGTCTAAATCCTATTGGTTGATAGTATTTCGACCCATCCCCACTTTAGATTCGAAATAAGACCCTTTGGAACCATTATAAACCGATTTTGACTTTAATATAAAATAATATTTTGAGATATTCCTAAGGTGCCCCTCTCCTCCCTTATAAAAGGGCACCTCCTCCCCCTCCTCCTCACACCAATTTGAGCACTCAAGCTCGGCCAAACCCTGCCATTTTCTCCTCTCCACTTCCCTAGAATAATCCTAGAGGTCCTGGTCTTCTTCAAAGACCAATCTTAGTTCCCTAAGTGGAGGATTCAAAGAAGCGTTCCAATGAAGAGGTAATATCCATTACTGATCTTTTCAATTTCCTTCTACTTCAACTTCTTCTTATTTAGTTGTTTCATGATAAAGTAATAACATCAGTATTACTTACATACTGATATGTTATTATAAATATGAAACAACCCTAATTCACCTTCTATCCATCCTACGGAAAAATGAAATCACCGCGCGTGCGTACGTACGGAATACCGTCTCCACGCCGTGGTGTAATCTATTTTCCACCATCACCTTACAAGGATGGGTATAATGGTGTAATGAGTAACTATTTATGATTATTATAAAGTAATATTGATACTGAAATAATATACATATACTCCAATACAATTCCATGATCATAGGAACGATATCATCACTCGTGCGTACGTACGGAATACCGTCTCCACGATGTGATGCGACTCGTTCTACATGATCATCATTACATAGTAATTATATAAATGAATTGAATGAATAAATATGATATATGTTACACTAATACCATTCTGGATATAAGGTATCTATAACCTTAAAAGAATAATAAGAATTTATTCGGCAAAACACGCATAAGAACAAAAGGCAATAAAGACCCGAGTAACAAGTAACAATGAAATATTACTAACAAGAAGCTAAGAATATGACCATATATGATATCATATCAGCATGTATGATTCTGGAATAAGTCAATAACATTATTTAAACCATTATACAAGAGCTTCGGACACATACAAAGCAAGTCGTACCTAAGGTAAGGGAAATATCACAATCTCATTTTTATCCGAGATTGTTTATTCGTAAGTATTTACTGGGGTGTATTTTATCATCCACATCCATGTTTCATCAATATGTAATATTATTTCCATACACCTACAATTGTTTAAATCCATTTTTACCCTTCGGTGAGTTTTTAGTAATATGTATGAAAGGAATCTTTTGTCGTTTTTTCGTACGAGGTACTTTTGACTTTTCCGACAAAAGTACGAAGAATGTTTTTTTTAACTTATACGGCATGAGTGGATTCTTAAAACATTATTTCCAAGAAGCTTCCTTTACAAGTTTTCAAGTTTATTTTTAATCAACTTCTTTTAGTTTATAATTTCATGACATGTTAAGAAAAGAAAAGTGTTTTTGAAGAAGAAAGGATATTTTCCTCAAGAATGGAGTTCAAGTGTTTTATCAAAATTATTTTCCATCTAAGATAGTAAAGGGTTATGTTTTTATCCCTATTATTACATTGATTTGATTATGTTGTGATGGAATTATTTTTATGAAGTCATTTACCTTATATGATTTGTTTTATGATGTAATGATGTTTCAAGAATCCCATTTTTGTTACATGTGTTATGCGATGATGTATGATTTATGATTATGTGGCACACATAAGAAAGGATTCATTATAAGATGGGTGGGACCTATATCTCCCTCCAATGCATTGGGTAAAGATTTTATATCTCATGAGATAGACATGGCTGGAACGGTAGGTTATACCGGCTCAGTGAAACAGGACTGGAACGAGGGTGACTCGGTTCAGAAAGGGACTTTGTCCACTAAGATAGTCTTGGCAATGAGTCATGACTAACAAGAAATGATTTTCCATGATTATGTGTGCATGCCACAAAGTTTCAAGTTTCATGTTATGATTATGGGGATCTCATTTTCACTTCTATGATTTGTTCCATGTTAAGATATTATGATCTATTTTGCAGGTTATGATTTTCAAAAAGATATGATATGATTTTTATTTCCTTTATTTTCCCTTACTGAGCATTTGAGCTCACCCTTTTATGTTTTCTTTTCCCCAGGTCAGGAAGATGGATATTAAGTAGAATATGCTAAAAGGGACCCTAGATATGATGAAATAAATGGGAGACACTGTAGAAGATTTATGAACCAGTTGTTTATGTTTCCCAGTTTCTAAAGACACTATACCTATACGGTCCTTTGTGGTTTTGTCATATGTTGTAATAAGTGTACTTCAATTTTGAAGTATTAACAATGTATGTAAAGTATGGGTCGTTATAGTTGGTATCAGAGGAAAGGTATAGTCAACCTTTGGAAACTAGGATGTGAAAGCCTTAGTAAGAACCCTAAGGATAAGTCTAAGCATATAACATAATCTTAGTGTTTTAGAAATGGCCATGAATAACCTAGGATGAGACCTTAAGCGTGAAAATTTTATTCTTGAATTATGTGGTTTTCCTATTATAATTAGTGTTGCTCACACTATTCTTCTTGGTTTTAGTCAATGGCTGGAACCCGAAGGAACCGTGTTAATGCGGAATGTGATGGGCAATGCAATGATTGTCCCCCTGAGCAACCAAACGATATGGGAGCTGGAATGCAAAATCTTGTAGCCATGCTCACACAACTTTCTCAAGCTATGAATCATGCAGGACTTCGAAACGAGCAAAGGAAGGAGCAACATTCTGTTGAATCCTTCATGAGGCAGCGTCCACCTTCTTTCAACGGGTCTACTGATCCATTAGTTGCTGAACAATGGATTAGTACTACTGAAAAGATATTTTCAGTTCTTCAATGTTCTGATCATGATAAAGTCATCCTAGCAGTGTATCGTTTGGAAGGAGATGCTGATCAATGGTGGAATCTTATTAAGAATACGAGGCAAAGGGATGAAATTGAGTCCATGGAATGGGACGAGTTCAAGAACTTATTTTTCAATAAGTACTTCCCTCGTATTCTCCGAACAAAGATGGATAAAGAGTTTCTTGAACTGAAGCAAAGGGATGATGAATCTGTTGGTACCTATGAAGCAAATTTTACAAGACTTGCAAGGTACGCTTCTGGTATTATTATCCAACCTGACAGTAAGATCGATCGATTATTTAGTGGCTTAAAACCAAGTCTTCGAAGGGCGTTAGCCATAAGGGACTTCAATAGCTACGAGGAAATTGTTCGATGTGCTCTCAAAGTCGAGATGGAGATTGGAGTAACCCATCAGTCATATGGGTTTGATAAGAAGAGGAAAATGAAATTCAAAGGAAAATCTAAAGAGCACACTGAAAAGAAGATGAGCTTTCCCTTATGCTCAAAGTGTGGAAAGAAACATGGAGGGAGTTGTCTTAAAGGGACAAGTAAATGTTTCAAATGTGGAAAGGAAGGTCATTGGGCATTTGAATGTCGCGATAATGGGAAGAAGATGTCTAATGATGCAAACAAAGGAAGGGATACACAGAATGAACCTACTACACTTCAATGTTTCAAGTGCAAGGAGATGGGGCATTATGCCAATCAATGCCCAAATCCAAGGTTTGATGATGATGGTCGATGTCAACAAACTCTTAAGGCTAAAGACAAAGGAAAGTCACATGCAATTTCTATCAGCGATGTGGAGTATGATAATGATGTGGTGAAAGGTACACTTACCATCCACTCTAAAGTAGCAAATGTTTTATTTGATTCTGGATCCACCCACTCTTTTATTTCTGAAGAATTTTCTAAGGGTATCACCGTATTACCTCAACAATTAGATGTTGAGTTAGCTGTGACAACACCTAATGGCACATCAATCGCATCAAAAGTTTATAATTCTTCTCCGATCGAAGTTTGTGGGAAAGTGCTTCCTGAAAATCTTGTGATCCTTCCTATAGTGTAATTTGATGTGATTCTTGGCATGGATTGGCTTTCTTTATACGGAGCTCATATCAATTGCCAAAGAAGGGAAGTCACATTTCATATTTCAGATCAATCTATGATCGTCTATCAATGCAAGGATGAACATAACCTTCCAGTGGAAATTTCTTCCATTTTATGGGTATTGATTCCACTAAATGAAGGTTATTTATCTCAAATGGTTGGTGAGAAACTCGTGATTAAGAATATGACCATCGTACGGGAGTTTGATGATGTCTTTCCGGAGGAATTACCGGGTCTTCCACCAAATCGTGAAGTTGAGTTTTCAATAGAACTCGTACCGGGTGCTTTGCCTATTTCAAAGACACCTTATAGAATGGCCCCAATTGAGTTGCAGGAATTGAAGAAGCAACTCCAAGAGAGTCTTGATAAGGGATTCATACGCCCTAGTGCGTCACCTTGGGGAGCACCTGTTCTATTTGTTAAGAAGAAAGATGGATCAATGAGACTCTGCATTGATTATCGAGAACTTAACAAGATCACTATCAAGAACAAATATCCTCTCCCACGCATTGATGACTTATTTGACCAACTACGCGGAGCTCAATACTTTTTCAAGATTGATCTTCGTTCAGGGTATCATCAATTAAGGGTCAAAAGGGAGGATATACCAAATACGGCTTTCCGTACAAGGTATGGACACTATGAATTTATAGTGATGCCATTTGGTCTTACTAATTCCCCTGCTATCTTCAAGGATCTAATGAATAGAGTCTTTAGAGACTATCTTGATCAATTTGTGGTAGTCTTTATAGACGATATTCTTGTCTATTCAAAGAGAAAGGAAGAGCATGAAGATCACTTGAGAATTATATTGAAGACCCTGAGAAAGGAGAAGCTTTATGCCAAATTTACCAAGTGTGAATTTTGGCTTCAAAAAGTTGCATTTTTGGGTCACATAATCTCAAAAGAGGGGATATCTGTGGATCCAGCAAAAACAGAGGTTATCGAAAGATGGTTGAGACCAACAACAGTAACTGAGATCCGAAGTTTTCTTGGTTTGGCTGGATATTATCGACGTTTTGTAAAGGATTTTTCACGATTATCTAATCCACTCACCAAGTTGACTCGGAAAGGAGTTAAGTTTGTTTGGACAGAGGAATGTGAAGAGAATTTCAAGGATTTGAAAAGAAGGTTATCCAGTGCACCTGTGCTCACACTGCCTTGTAGTGGAGAAAGGTTTGTGATCTACAGTGATGCATCCAAGAAGGGATTGGGGTGTGTTCTTATGCAAAATGATATGGTGATAGCTTATGCCTCACGACAGTTGAAAATCCATGAGCAAAATTACCCAACACATGATTTGGAGTTGGCTGCGGTAATCTTTGCATTAAAGATTTGGAGGCATTACCTTTATGGTGAAAGGTGTGATATTTATACTGATCATAAAAGTTTAAAGTATATTTTCACACAAAAGGAGCTGAATATGCGTCAAAGAAGATGGTTGGAGCTGATTAAGGATTATGACTGCTCAATCCATTACCACCCTGGAAAAGAAAACAAGGTGGCAGATGCATTAAGTCGACAAGACCATGCTAGTTTATCCATGATGAGGATCACAAAAGATCCAATATTTATGGATTTACAAAGGATGGATCTTGGAATTATAATGGAAGGGGAAAAATCTTATCTTTCTCAAATGAATGTTCAACCATCTATACATGTGAAGATTAAAGAGGCACAGAAAGAAGATGTTGAGTTACAAAAGAAGGTGAGAAATGTTCCTGAATTCAACCTTGATTGTGATGGGATAATAAAGTTCAGGAATCGGGTTTGTGTTCCTCCCATCCCCGAATTAAAGAAGGAGATGCTGGATGAGGCTCATAGTTCTTCATTCTCTATTCATCCTGGAAGCACGAAGATGTATAGGGACCTAAAAGAGTACTTCTGGTGGGATGGCATGAAAAGAGATGTTGCTGAATATGTCTCTCGATGCTTGGTTTGTCAACAAGTTAAAGCTGAGAGACAGAAGTCTAAGGGGATGTTACAACCATTACCCATACCCGAATGGAAATGGGAAAACATCACTATGGACATTGTCACAGGACTTCCTAAAACATCCAAAGGCAATAATGCTATCTAGGTCATAGTTGATCGTCTTACAAAGTATGCACACTTCATTGCTATTAGAGAGGATTTCTCTCTAGATCAGCTTGCCAGGATATATGTAAAGGAAGTGGTAAGATTGCATGGAGTACCACTTTCTATTATATCTGATCGGGATCCGAGATTTACCTCAAAGTTCTGGCGAAGTCTTCAGCATACTCTGGATACAGAGTTGAGTTTCAGCACTGCTTATCATCCTCAGACAGACGGTCAGTCTGAGAGAACAATTCAAACCCTAGAAGATATGTTGAGAGCTTGCTCTATGGATTTCAAAGGAGGTTGTGATAAACACCTACCTTTGGTGGAATTTTCTTATAATAATAGCTTTCACTCCAGTATTCAGATGGCTTTTTATGAAGCTCTCTACGGAAAGAAATGCAGGACTCCAACTTGCTGGGATGAAGTTGGGGAAAGAAAGCTATTAGGACCTGATCTCGTTGATGAATTGGCAGAAAAGGTCAGATCTATTCAACAACACATAAGAGCAGCTCAGAGTCGACAGAAAAGTTATGCCGACAACCGAAGAAAAGACCTAGATTTTGAAGTGGGTGATAAAGTGTTCTTACGAATATCTCCCTGGAAGAGGGTTATGAGATTTGGAAAGAAGGGGAAGTTGAGCCCTAGATATATCGGTCCTTTCGAAATACTGGATCGTGTTGGAAAGGTAGCTTACCGATTGGCGCTTCCACCGAATCTCTCTCAAGTTCACTATGTTTTCCATGTATCTCTCCTGAGAAAGTACATACCTGATCCTTCACATGTACTCAGCTCAGAAGTTGTACCACTGGAGCAAGATCTTTCTTATGAAGAACAACCGATAGAGATTCTGGATCGTAGCGAAAAAGTCCTACGAAACAAGACCACTCGATTGGTGAAAGTTTTATGGAGGAACCACCAATTAGAAGAAGCTACGTGGGAGCTTGAGGATATGATGAGGGAGAAGTATCCTCATCTGTTTGTTACAAAGTGACGAATTTCGAGGGTGAAATTCTTTTTAAGGGGGGTGGAATGTAACACCCGAGATTTTTATGAGTAATATTTTGTTTTTATATATATCATCAAAATAATCTTTCACTACATACTAGCTTGGCTTACTTTACACGCAACCGCGACCTTCCTCGATAGCTTGCGTCGTACGCAATACTGAGTTTCACTAAACAACGATATGCTATTAAAATATTATTAAAAACTAGCCGTTATGAATAGTAATAACCACTTTTTGAAATTTTATAAATTTTATCTTTCAAAATGGACTTCATTTTTGGATTCTGAATACCGAAATTAGCCTAGGGTGAAATTTTGGTATTTTTCTGAAAACTTTCAATTTTTGATGAATAGTGAAACCACTAAGTGGTAGGTTAAAAACTGAATTTTGCATAAAACTTAATTTTACCGCTTCTGTGAATGGAATTTCGAAAATCCGACAGACACGGTTAATATCATGGACTAAAATGTGGTTCAATGAGATGAAAATAATTTTTGGTGAATAGTAACTTTTTACTTTTTTTTACCACGGTTAATAGTAAATAGGGTAACTAAGGGTAAATATGATATTACAATTACCCTAACACATGTCCTAATTCTATTGGATAAGTGTAGTTCGACCAAAAACAACCTTATGAATATAATATGACCATTTAGGTCCACTTGGATTAGATTATGACATTTAATATTATTTTATTTAATGAATAGTTAAAATAGTTAAAATCAAATTTTAATAACTAAAACATTTTTAATACGGGGTTATACATAAGATAAATTCGACTATAAATATTCATTAGAAAGATAAAACGATTTCCTACATGATGGTATTTTATTAATAATTTTTAGACATTAAATTATTTAAGTTATTTATGACACAATGATGATGCAGTAATTATCTTATTAATGAAATATTGACATAATTGATGTTATAAACACCAAAATAAATGTAATTTGAGACTTTTTATGAATTCCAATAATTTTCTAGGTTACTATGATATATTAGTGTTGATTTAATCAATTTGGTTTGAACATATAATTCTGTTATGACCTTCACAAAAATCATATATCAAATAGTGTCAAAATTGACACAAAATAGTTTTTAAATCAAATATTATATTACTAATTGTTATTTTATTCCTAAAAATCTAAGGTTCGGCCAAATGACTTAGATAAGGATATATATATATTAATAATAAACAATTTGGGGTTCTTTTGGCATGTTATAGTAAGTGTATTAACCATATAGTGTAAGAAAACAAAAAGACACGGTAAAAGTTAAATTATTTAACTTAGAGTTAAATCTAATTGATAAGGTTAAAATAATAACCTAAACTTGTCTAAATCCTATTGGTTGATAGTATTTCGACCCATACCCACTTTAGCTTCGAAATAAGACCCTTTTGAACCATTATAAACCGATTTTGACTTTAATATAAAATAATATTTTGAGATATTCCTAAGGTGCCCCTCTCCTCCCTTATAAAAGGGCACCACCTCCCCCTCCTCCTCACACCAATTTGAGCACTCAAGATCTTCCAACCCCTGCCATTTTCTCCTCTCCACTTCCCTAGAATAATCCTAGAGGTCTTGGTCTTCTTCAAAGACCAATCTTAGTTCCCTAAGTGGAGGATTCAAAGAAGCGTTCCAAAGAAGAGGTAATATCCATTACCGATCTTTTCAATTTCTTTCTTCTTCAACTTCTTCTTCTTTAGTTGTTTCATGACAAAGTAATAACATCAGTATTACTTACATACTGATATGTTATTATAAATATGAAACAACCCTAATTCACCTTCTATCCATCCTACGGAAAAATGAAATCACCGCGCGTGCGTACGTACGGAATACCGTCTCCACGCCGTGGTGTAATCTATTTTCCACCATCACCTTACAAGGATGGGTATAATGGTGTAATGAGTAACTATTTATGATTATTATAAAGTAATATTGATACTGAAATAATATACATATACTCCAATACAATTCCATGATCATAGGAACGATATCATCACTCGTGCGTACGTACGGAATACCGTCTCCACGATGTGATGCGACTCGTTCTACATGATCATCATTACATAGTAATTATATAAATGAATTGAATGAATAAATATGATATATGTTACACTAATACCATTCTGGATATAAGGTATCTATAACCTTAAAAGAAGAATAAGAATTTATTCGGCAAAACACGCATAAGAACAAAAGGCAATAAAGACCCGAGTAACAAGTAACAATGAAATATTACTAACAAGAAGCTAAGAATATGACCATATATGATATCATATCAACTTGTATGATTCTGGAATAAGTGAATAACATTATTTAAACCATTATACAGGAGCTTCGGACACATACAAAGCAAGTCAGACCTAAGGTAAGGGAAATATCACAATCTCATTTTTATCCGAGATTGTTTATTCGTAAGTATTTACTGGGGTGTATTTTATCATCCACATCCATGTTTCATCAATATGTAATATTATTTCCATCCACCTACAATTTTTTAAATCCATTTTTACCCTTCGGTGAGTATTTAGTAATATGTATTAAAGGAATCTTTTGTCATTTTTCGTACGAGGTACTTTTGACTTTTCCGACAAAAGTACGAAGAATGTTTTTTTTAACTTATACGGCATGAATGGATTCTTAAAACATTATTTCCAAGAAGCTTCCTTTACAAGTTTTCAAGTTTATTTTTAATCAACTTCTTTTAGTTTATAATTTCATGACATGTTAAGAAAAAAAAAGTGTTTTTGAAGAAGAAAGGATATTTTCCTCAAGAATGGAGTTCAAGTGTTTTATCAAAATTATTTTCCATCTAAGATAGTAAAGGGTTCTGTTTTTATCCCTATTATTACATTGATTTGATTATGTTGTGAGGGAATTATTTTTATGAAGTCATTTACCTTATATGATTTGTTTTATGATGTCATGATGTTTCAAGAATCCCATTTTTGTTACATGTGTTATGCGATGATGTATGATTTATGATTATGTGGCACACATAAGAAAGGATTCATTATAATATGGGTGGGACCTATATCTCCCTCCAATGCATTGGTTAAAGATTTTATATCTCATGAGATAGACATGGCTGGAACGGTAGGTTATACCGGCTCAGTGAAACAGGACTGGAACGAGGGTGACTCGGTTCAGAAAGGGACTTTGTCCACTAAGATAGTCTTGGAAATGAGTCATGACTAACAAGAAATGATTTTCCATGATTATGTGTGCATGCCACAAAGTTTCAAGTTTCATGTTATGATTATGGGGATCTCATTTTCACTTCTATGATTTGTTCCATGTTAAGATATTATGATCTCTTTTGCAGGTTATGATTTTCAAAAAGATATGATATGATTTTTATTTCCTTTATTTTCCCTTACTGAGCATTTGAGCTCACCCTTTTATGTTTTCTTTTCCCCAGGTCAGGAAGATGGATATTAAGTAGAATATGCTAAAAGGGACCCTAGATATGATGAAATAAATGGGAGACACTGTAGAAGATTTATGAACCAGTTGTTTATGTTATCCAGTTTCTAAAGACACTATACCTATACGGTCCTTTGTGGTTTTGTCATATGTTGTAATAAGTGTACTTCAATTTTGAAGTATTAACAATGTATGTAAAGTATGGGTCGTTATACTATGTATAGTAATTACGTGTGGGAATAGTCAGAGTATGGTCCATGGATGTATGACCCCTTGTTCATAGGGTTTGGGTGTGGTAGGATCCATTGTTATATGGTCGATGTGGCACTTATATGTCGGTGGGAAAATGAATCTAATTTTATATTATCCCAAGGTAAATACCATATTTGAATTTAAAACGAGATAACAGACGAAGTCAGTGTATTGGCATTAGGATCAGGGTGATCTTGGGGTGACCTGAGGGTGATTCATGGGGTGATCCATGATTCATGACTTCATTCAAACTAGATTCATCACATGGTTCTGGGGATGAATCAGGTGATGAAGTTTTTCATCACATGGTTCAACGGGTGAAACCATGTTTCATTTCATTGTTCAAGGTGTGAATCATGTGATCCAATATTTTGAGACATGTTTCATTAGGAGAACCCCAATTTCATTACATGGTTTATAGAATGAATCATGCAATGAAATGTAAATAAGGCACTATTTTAGGATAAAATGATTTATAAGTATGTGGATATAGTTATATGGCATGAATTATGTGTAGTGCCCTATATATGGGTTTGTAAGTATAAATAATGAGTTAGAAGTATGATTTTATTTTGAGGCTAAGTAAATAGGCACAACTAAGAAGTTTCATAGGAATTGAGTCGAATGATATTTTATTACTACTTTTTCTTTATTTGGAACATGGTAAGAGTTATACCATGTTAGGAGCATCATATTGGATGCGCTAAGCCGGACTATATACCATTGTAAGAGCATTTCATTGGGATATTACGATAGTGGGGAGCATAAGGGACCAGAATTGGTCATTATGAGCTAATGATTATTATGGAGAGAGACATAGATAATCAATTGGATAAGACACCATGGTGTAAAGGGAGATATGGGTGTGTCGATCTACAATTTAGTGTTAATAATAGTTAGTGGGTGGGAAACTCGGCTTCTGGTGAAAAGTGTGTTTATTGTCGAGAGTTGTGAAATAGAAGCATGTTTTGTGTTTAGGTACCCATCATGATTGGTTCGTCATGAGATAGTGACTCACAAAGGTTAGGATCATTGGTTGAATGGGTTATGTGAATTATCAGGGATGATAAGTGTGATGGAGGGGAATTTGTGATGTCCCATGTCTGTATGAGTTTGAAAATTCCAAAGGGAATTTAATTTTTTTTTTCAGTGTATGGCTCATTTCAAGACCAAATCTCAAAAATGGGATTATGAGAATTTTCAAAACCTAAAAATGTGTTTTTGGACTAGGTTTAAGGATCTAGTGATGAATCAGGGGGTTTGGGGGGCTACTAGAGGAAGACTAAGGGGGAAAAGTATATCAAGGGAGCTGATGCATGTATTTCATGTCATGAATCCTAGATTCAAGTGATGAATGTTCAAAATAGGGGAAATATACATTTTCCCAAATATTCACATCATGAACCTATGGTTTACACTCTGAAAGGTAATTTTTGGGGTATTTATAGGGGTTAGACCCTATTTATTTAGGTTGATGGGCACATATGGGAGGGTGACAAATGAGAATCCTCCCCCTCTTCTTCTCCCCCATTCTTGGCCATTTATGAGGCAGTTTATTGATATATTCAAGGTATGATCATCCTTATATTCTTATTTCTATGATTCTCCTTTTCTAAATTTATTTCATTATTATTTTGATTTAGGTAGGAAATTCATATTTCACCATAGTCTGATGAAATCGCTTGATTTTGATGGGGTTTTCCTGTATCCCAGATAGATTATATCCCAAAATGATTTATTCTAATCGTAATTCATTGTTATTTAAAAATTTTGTTATGTTGTGGACTTATTTAAGGGTTTTACATAAATTTAATTAAAATATATAATTTAATAAACATGTTGGTTAGGTATTTTTCTTGGTTTGGTGTTAAGGTTGGGTTGTGGGGCATCTAAGTGTAGTTGGTTCTGGTTACATTGGTGAGACGGTGCTCAGTGTGTTATTTAGTTTTTATTATACTTCAATTAAATTTAAACAATTAATCGCATTTTTTATAATTAATTACTCTTTTTTTATGGATTTGGAAAGGATATTGGGTGGTGGTATAGGCTCAGTTGGGACTCTGATGAGATTGGGAAGAGATTTTTTGGACAAAGTAATTAATTGTAAAATATTCAGAAAAAGGTAGGTGGATCTGGTTCTATCCTTATGTCTAATGATTTATGTTTATATGCATGTGTGTGTAAAAAAATTTTATTAGGGAGACGATCCCTGTTATAATTAATTTTTTTAATTTAAATTAAATTAAATTATTTAATTTAATATCTCTCAAGATTAAAATGAAAAGGTTTCTAGGAAACTATGGAACATGTGCACTAGCTTTACACCTCAGTTGCTGATGGTTGAAGCCTCAACTAGTGGATACCTAGATACTTGTACACCTCTAATATTGGGGGTACAATGTGTAATGAAATGGATGACCCTTGTATACTGGGTGAGGATCCTTGATGTGTGTGAGGCCAAGGTGGATAAACCATAGGCAGATTAGAGATGGGTTGTGATGAATTAACTAGTTTGGAGTGGACCAAGACTTGGATATGGGACTTGGGACACTATTAAGACTATCACTAGTGTGTATTACCAAAGAGTCCTATGAGGTTATTAGATGACTTAGACAATTAAAAGGGACATTATGTCCTCTAAGAATCAAGATTAGTCCTCACAAACTAGTGATGACCAGGGATCTATAATGGGATGCCTCTACTTTAGTGATGCCCAGGTGGCAACATGAATGAGCCTTTATGAAATGAAATTTATAGGGTGTGTGTGTCTATGGGTAGAGATGCTAGTAGGTGCCACCTAGAACCCATACTTACCATGTGATCTCGAGGGGCTATGGACTGTGTGAGAGTTGTGGTCATTTGACTAACCCTTGATATGTTTTTTATTATTATTTTATTATGGTATGTTGTTTACTAGAATGCCTGGGAATTAGACATTGGGCCTATAACTATCATGATTTCCCAAGATTCTCAAAAATCTTGTAGTTGATCCATATATTTTGGATCAAGTCTCATGGTATATTCAGGGTAGAATCATAGCTTGGATAAAATCCAGAGATATGGAAGATATTGGAGTGTATTTCTAGATTTGGTACCTAGGATCCAAAATCAGAGCTTTTTATTGCATGTAAAGGAATTGTCGATATGCCAGGGGTTCCTTTGATATATTGATACCATTATGAATTCCTAGGGGTTAGGATTTGAATTGATATACCTATAAACCATTGAAAATTCCCATTATGATCGATATTTGAATGGTGGTATGAGGTGTTGAGTGGCTTCATATCCCTGAAGATGTACGTTGGACATCCTGAGGGTGATTATTGAATCCTATTGATTGATTCCTAGGATACCCCTAGGATTGGTTGGATGCACCATTAATGATCTGGATAAGGATCCATATGTTATTGGATTCCCAAGATATTAATTGTGGCATCAAGGGAGGGTATTCTCTTTGATTTCCTAGGTCAATCAAGAATCATTCATACCTAGAATATATGATTTCCAAGGGATTACACTACTAGGAATCAATTGGTATCCTAACATCAAGAATTCCTAGTTACTACCATGGTTTTCATTATAATTGATTGAGGATGAGGGATGCCTTATGACACTACAGGTTATGCTACTCATCATAATGGTGGTGTGAATGTGGGATCCCCAAAGCATGGATAGAGGTTCCCCTAAGGTGAAACTCATGATCAGAGACACTCCAGTACTGTCCAAGGAAAGTATGATCGATTGGGATAATATAACTAAAGATCAATGATAGTTGGATATCTTGTCTTGGTTTATATGTATACACCATTGGGGATTTTGGGTTACTAGTTGGCATGATCATCATGTTGTGCTCAGAGAAACTACAACAACTAACCAAAGCAGGCATTTAAGTATGTTTCTTTATTTTTTTTATAGTATTATTTCCACGTCACATGCACATATCAAAGCATATAATGGTTTTTAAAGAAACACATTGGTTGTTTCCTAATGAGTTTTATAGTCACACCCTGCTTGAGCCACCATTACACATGGGTACTGAAGCATATATTCACTTGGTTTCAGGAATAGGTTGGGTTGAGGCTTGAGTTTGATCAAGAGAGATAACTCTAATGAGTACATGAATTATGGTATGAGATATGAATTAACATGGTAGTGTAGAGTGATTTATTTTATCTCCTTTTATTATTCTATTTATGTGAATGGTCCAGTGGGTGATCTAGTCTGTTTAACTATATGCATGTTATGCACTCATATTACTATTGTTTAGATGTTATATTTAGTCAGTGTACTTTAATGTGTATGATTATTATTTATTTATATTTTCATTTTGAAGTCTAATATGGATGGGGGATATTCTTCCAATGGTATTTCTATAGACCTCCGCTGATATTCAACAGCCTCTGGCATACGGGGAGGCACACCTGAGGTCACATGGTGGTCCAGTTTAGCTAATGTATGGGGTGATTTGGTATGGTATTATATATGAATAAATATAATAATTATAAAATTATTAATATTTTTGAGATTATGAAATCATGACCAAGGTACATGGACCATAAATTTCAAATTGAAACATGTATGAAGATGGAATAGTGAGCACCTAGAAAGATGTTTTTATAGAGGAATTAGTAATAAAGGAGTGAATAGAAATTATATTTGAATCATATCTAGTAATATAATTATTAATATGGTTTTAAAATATGTAAATAATACATTTATATTTATTATATATGAGGTTTTAACACATACAAAGAAATATGGTACTTGAGGTAATAGTTTCTCATATCACTTTTATTTCTATTTGACATATTCCATATTCACCACTTATTTCTTTTATGTGGTGCATATACTATACATAAATGGATTTTAAAATCATCTTCACAAAATTTATGGGGATTTAAAAATCCAACTAAGTTTCTCTATTTTATGAAGTTTTGATTTAGACATTACTGAAACTATAAGTGTTATTCATCTCAATATAGTTTTGTTGAGATATGTTTCATGTTATGCACCTATTTGTGTCAATATAGTGTATATAATTACCCTTTTATTTGTTATACCATGAATATTTTTATATTCATATCATTTATAGATTTATTTTAATTTAATAATTTCGATGGGGTTATGATTCAAATGTTACCAATGTGGTAAGGGTTAATGTTGCAATATTATTTTTAATCAAGATTATTTTTTCTTGAATTTTATTTAGGAGAATTTTATGTCTTAATATATGAAAACAAATATATTTTCTTGTATTAGGGTATTTTTTTCGGTTTCAATGTTTTCCTTCATTCTCTTATCTTTTCTAATAAAAACAATTGGGAATTTTTTCTAGAGAGGTTGACCTTATTTCCTATTTAGTCAGCCAACTTTTAATTCTATGTTCATTTTAATTAAAATGTTTTCATGAATGTTATTTTCTATGACACAATTATTATTTAAATTCATTTTAAAAAATATTTTTAATTCATTTAAAATTATTAAAAATTAACTTTTACAATTTTTATGAAGAGTTTATTTATGAGTTTTTGCATAAAAAATTGTGAATGGAATCTTTGTTTTATTAATTACTAAATGATTGGTTTTTTCTAAAATGATGATTATTCTATAATTTGAAGCTTATCTTATAATTCTTCATTGTTATTTTAAAATAAATTCATTTTCTCAATATTTTGGTAAATTTTAATTAAAATTTCATTATATGAAAAAGATTTTTTTTCATGTTTTCAAAGTAATGTTTTAATATTCTTTTAAATGTTTTTTTTATCTATGTAAACATCCTTTACGGATTTTTTGCTTAACTAGGAATATGATGTTATTATACTATTTCTTTTCTTTATTTAGATGGATTATGATAATGAAGTTTTAAGGACATTTCATTGAAACTCATTATTTTTCCCATGGGTTAACTCGGTTATAATGAAATCATTGTGAAACCTATTTCTTTTATATGGGTTAATCTAGTTATGAAGGAAATAATGGTTGTTTCTATGGGTTTATAATGAAATTAGATCCATATATAATTTATTCATGTTATGGTTCTTTTAAATTTTTGACGATGAAGAGTGATCTCGATATAAATGTTGAGGATGGGTGATCCGATATAGGTCTTCGATACATTTGGTTATGTGATGATATTAACTAGATGAAAGTCAATCCTAAGTGAAAATAATAATTAACCTAATATATATAACTTCTAAGAGACAATAGAGTTAACAGGATATATGTTAATCCTAAGATAATGTTGGGATTATCCTATATAGGTGATTCCATGATGAAATTATGATGTCCCGTGATGCCAATATAGTTTCTATATACCTGAAATGAGTTTTAATGGTTACTTTGATTAAGTTTTATTTCACATGGTTCATGATTATTGAATCTTTTAAATCTTATATCATGTTAAAGATTTATTCTATGACTAATGGTTTTTGATCTATGTTTTTATGGATATGTATTCTCTTATTTTTTTCTCTTGCACTTTGATTATGCACTCATAGCCTTATTCTTATCTTGTTCTTACATATTATCATCAATTTATATCTCTTATGTTTACCATTATCAAGTATCTAATATCATACTTTCTTATGTTACCATTTCCCTTGGTTAAGAAAAATGGTGTAATGTAAGATATTTCTATAATGGTATCATGAGTGGAGAATTTTGTGGGAGATATTTAAGTATTCCTATGAAACAAGAAAATATAGGTAAAATGGGAAAAATATACATTTGAGGAGAAAAAAATGAGTTTTGTTGCATAAAGGGTTTTTTCCCAATTCTCTAGAACTCTAAACCTAAAATTTATTGGGTATGAATGTGACTCGATGTTGGATATTGATATTTTATTTACAAGTAGTTAAACTTTTATAATTTTAGTTGGTATCCAATATTGAAATAAAATAATATGTTTTTATTACCAGATCAATGTGTATGAGTTTCGATCTATCATAAGGATGCCCAAAACCACACCCAAGAACTCTCCCTTATCATCATGGTGGAAAAGGATCTCCCCTTTAGACCACATGGATATCTACAACATGGTGGAGGAAACTTGGCTGATTTGGCCACCCACTATTCCAAAAACATTTATGAGATTATTTGAATTGCATTTCCACCCCATTTTCCAGGATTGGAACCCCTGAGGAACCATGGTTATTAAGAATACTAGAAATGAAATTTATCCCTACTCGAACCCAATAGGAAGACCTATCAATCACCCCTGCACTCACCTATACACTATGGACTCCACCATGTCGAAGCCCCTAAAGCACTACCATTTTACTCTCCACCACAGAGTTCACTACAACATATTAATCCCCATGGCAGTGCACCTATAGTAAAATTTCACTCCATGTTCACTTGGCCTTGATATGATAACCACATGAGAACTAATAATCTTTACAAGTCCCAAAACTCATGAAAAAATATCTCCTATAATTATTAAAACTAACATAAACATGATATAAGTGCTAGTTCTCAAATGAAACTTATCCATATAATAAAATTTCATATTCTCTTGGAATTTCACTACTCAAAATGGGATAAGGTTTTTAAAAAGTAAGAAAACAATATATTGAGACTCAAAAAATGAAAAATAAGTTGAATAACAATTCCCATGTTGAGGTTGTATGAAAATAGTTGTCTAGGTTGAGAGGAAAATCATAATATCAGAGTTACTTATAAAGAAGAAAAAATTTTCCTCCTTATTTCTTATTGTTTATAATTATTTATGATTCCATGAAAGGAATTGAAGGACAAAAATGAAGTTGTTATGGATTGATAGAAAAGATGATTTTATTTATAGTGTAACCCAACTTCTATAAGGAGAAGAAAATGAATGCATCCCTTGAGGGGGAGAAAATATGAGGTAGAGAGGTTAATAATTCCCATGATGCGTGAATCTAGAATTCTTGGATTCCTCTATGAAAACCGAATAATTAAGTATTTCAATTACATATAAAACCCTTATTTTTTATTATTTGGAAGTTATTACTAATAGGGAGTGTTGGTTGATAAAAATATAAGAAATGTGGGGGATCAATGGAATTCACATGAACTATTTTGATGGGTTGTTAAGGTGTGTATGGGTTAAATTACTATAGTCAAGTCAGGTTGGGAATCCACTATAATGAGTTCAAAGTTGATATCATATGATAAACATTGTACGGGTAGCCCTGATGTTTTGGTGAGATATCACTTGTTCTCGACACCTAGTTAGCCCACATAGACTTATAGTAGTTAAAATAAAGGATATTAGTTGATTGTGTATGTGGTATCACCCTTCTATAAAAAAATTAATAAAGGATTTTATTAAAATTTTATGAGGTATAAGAAGTTTTTTAAAAATAAATAATAATTTTTGAGGAATTACCTACATTCCCTTTGTATTCAATGTTAATAAATGTCAAAAACTAGAAATTATATATATAATTTTAACTTATGAATATATATTTGTGTAAAATAAGTTAATATAGATGATATGAACTAATGTTACAAAATCATTAATTCATAACATAATATTTTCATAGATATATTTCTTGTTCTGTAATGCGTCTAAAAAAATGTTTTTTTTGTGTTTTAGGAAATTATATATTAAATTTTTTTTTGTCAATTATATAATTTCAATATAATAAAATGAATTATATTTTTGGATTCATCATGTGAAATTTATTTTTGGATTAATTTTTGATATTTTCTATAATAGTTTATTTTAGGGTGAATAGTGAAAACTATTATTTTTACTAAAATTGTAATTTTTAGGATATTCTCATAAGATAAGCTTGACTTGGAAATTTATAAACATAAAATATGTATTTAAGGAATAAAAATAATTCATTATAAAATATTAGGTTCAACTTATAAATCATATTTTTAGCATTTTTTGGACATAAGTAATATTTAGTGCTAATAAAAAACTATTTTTGTCTTTACATTAAATTAAATATTATTTTTGTAAAATTCAGTTTTTTTTTGAAAGAAAAAAATATTTATCTTATAATAAACTAATTTTTTCTTTAAAACTAAATACATTTTTAATCTTACCACACACTTAAAGTTTAAGCTTAAAATGAACTTTTTATAAGAAATTGTTTTACGAGTTGTATATGTTAATACTAAAATTAATTTTTTCAATGCTTTTAAATTTTATTTTATGAAATTATTTCCACATTTTAATTAAAAAAATTAAATTATTAATTAATTTCAATATTAATTTTTTCCATTAAAAGTAGTTATTGAGGGTGAAATTGGAGTTACTATGGTAAGGGTAAATTTTGGTAAATATGATCTAACATAGTGAAAAGGGTTAAACATATGTGAAAGAAGTATGATATTTTAGTTGGAGGTAAACATGACCTAATCACATTCCCCACACCATTAGTGGCCATTGTTTGAGCCTTTTTCCTTGAATAATAGAGTGACATTATTGAAAACTGAAGAGATTCTACAAAAATTCCATTCTCTTTAATTATAAAAGGAACTCACCTCATCCCAATTTATCCACCTATTCCACAGATTTTTCTCAAAAACAACTCTTCCCTAATATATCATCAACACGCTCCTCAAAATACCATGTTAAGGAGCCTTAATGAGTTACCCGAAGGAGAACTTACGATAGAGAGGAAAAACTCTCAACTCAACTTTTCAAGCTCTTTTATTCTTCTACACCTCTCAAGTACCCTATAACTACGAGTTTATGATAAAATAAGAAATTTTTCTGTGATAAAGTGTAATTATACTAATAGAATATAAATTTGAAACCTCCCTCTAAAATATTAGATAAAAATAAAAATGTTATCATGTGAATATGGTGATTACCACCTCCATGAGTGACGTGATCAATTTTTAATCACCACCATAAATGGAAGATTAAAAAATAATATTTAGTTAAAAAATATTATATAAAAAAAATGTTTATAATTCTGAAATTATAATTATTTAATTTCCCACCACATTCCATTACATGTAAAATTAAAGTGTCATTTGTGCGTACATACAAACTACCACCACAATAGAATAACATGTTTTATTTTCCATGACCACCTAACACGAATGAATTTAAAAACTTATTTAGTATATAAAAATGATATTTTTGAGATTATTAATGTGAAATATTAGGTACGGTTCACTCATAAGAAACTAAACCTGAGGGCCACATGGCCTCAAGTGCGCCTCGCTATACGTCGGAGGCTACAGACTAGCGGAGAGTCTTTATGGTGGTATGGTGAAAAGATTACACCATTTTTATTAAAGTGAAACATAATTTTAAATAAAACAATAAATAATTGGAAATAATAAGTCATGGTAATATAATAACATGGAAATGGAAATTAAAAACCTAAATAATGATAATAATAGATACTAGCTAGTAACCAATGTCATGTACAGATGGTGTCTTGTCTATAAAAAAATGGGATAACAGAAAAAAATGGATGTAGAAATTAAATAGTTAATGTCATAATAAATATAAAAAAGACCAAAAAGGATAAAACCTATAAGGATCCCAAGAACTGGATCGGTCATATTCTCCCATACTCGATCTATAAAAAAATCAAGCATCCATCATCGAACATTTCCCTGTATCATTTCATGAATCCAAGAAATCTGATCGGGTACCAAATAACAGCCCTGATAGGATATAAGTAAAACCTAGTAGGACACCACCAATGGTGTCTAATGAATATATAGTTTATGAGTGTAAAATTTAATTATGTGAAATTATGATTAAAATTTAAACAGTAAAAAAAATAGAAACCATGTTGAGCTCGGGCTCTTATGGGGATGCTCGAACTACCATACCTACTTCAATATATGCCAAATATTTCTAAACATGTAATATATAAATATTAAAGAGACCTAGGAAATGTATCCCAAGTACCCATGTGATCATAACTCTGATCTATCGATGGAACAAGCCTAGAAATTCCCACACAACACACCTAACTTGAATCCAAGTAAGAACTATGGAACTCTTGACATTTGGAAGTCATCCCAGATCACAGTGATGAATCCATGAGATTTTTCAATTTAGTTTGAGTGTAATTTGAGGGTTGAACCTTTGGAATTTCACTCATAAGGGTTTCAAACAAATAAAGGAAAAATATCCTTGTGAGTTGGGTATCCCTCAATTGGAATCCATGGGGGCTAACCCAAGTAATTTTGTGTCTGAATACATAGAAAAAACCTATGGTGATTATCCCTATAGTAATATTTTTTCTAGGGAATATATAAAAAACCTATGACATGAACATGAGGAATTCATAAAGTAATAAAAATACCAGTCCATGTGGGTGTACCACTTTGAATTCACATCAATGAATTTGGTGGCATCCTTTGAGTTCACAAAAGGAATTACCATTAACAAATACATGGTTTACTCAAGGAGTTCCACACCATTATCAGTGTCATCAATGTCTATAATTATAATCAATTGTATCATTTAACAACATAGCATAGTCTAAGAGAAAATATCCAAACTACTCCTCCATTTAATTCATTCCTTTGATTTTTACACATTTAAGTGGTAAAGAGGACAAATTAAAGTATATATGCAACATTAAAATTTATTTAATTCAATTTGGATAGTCTACACATAAGGGGTGTTTTGGATAAATTTAACAAATGTTTTCAAGTACATCTAGTCAAACACACCCAAATAGGTGGTTTAGAGTGATGTTTTTAATCTCCAATGGTGTCCAAGGGTCTTATAACACATCATTATCGAGGTATAAGAATCTAATTAAATGAATTCAAATTTTATATTGCAGATGGGATATCCAACAAAGGTATTTTGGAATGAAGATGCATGCAACTCAGAATTGTGCCTGATGACTTGATGCATTTTATAATCCGGGATAAATGTAAAATACCATTTTTATAGTATTGTGTAACTCTTTGATTTTTCAATATTAGATACTTTGTGCTCATCTTTCTAAACAAATCCTCTGTTAGCCTCTTAGTAGACTCTCCATCCAGTATTAGCCTCAGGTTTTGACCGGTACAATAGAAAATGATAAACCATAAAAATGACCAAAAAATATGGCATGTTATCTCACATGAAGATAATGCCGAAGATGGTGAAGAAACTAGAGAAAAGGACCAAGAGGGGTTATAGAATTACCAAGGGGGGCCTAATGTGATGAATGATGATTAAAACTGAGTATGTATAAGTGATATAGAAAAAATCATAGGAATACATATAAAGGGGATCTATGGTGTAGTAGAAACTGTGAAATGAGGGAGATACAGAAGGAAAAAAATAGTTGAAGTCTAAGAGGGGAAAAAGGTAAATTATTTCTTTTTAAAGTGGTTCATGGTTTGGATACATGATTAGACAAACCATGAACCAACCATGTGAGGCCCACTGCCTATAATCCGACACCTCATTTTGTTTTGGCCAATCCTTAGACAAACCATGAGAAAACATTGCATGGTGAACCTATAGTGAATTAAATGTTTTGAAAAGTTATGAAGTCCCTAGTGTATGGTTTGAAAAAACATTCTCCTCCATTAAAGGGATGAATGGTTAAGGTGTACGGTTAGGGTAAACCATGTACTAACTATGTGCCTCACCTTTTTTCCTCAAAAAACCGTTACTCTGGGTACCAAACTAAATCTGAACGCTCCTGAAACCTATAAGACCCCTTGTAAACTTCCATTTAGATAAAAAGGGGTATAGATTGAAAAGAGTTAAGGATCCATGCCTAATTATAAAACTAGGATCTTAAAACCTTCTATCATTATAACAACTCATCCTAGATTTTTCAATATGAGGGTGGTTGAGATGGATCTAAGAATAAATATATCCACTATGAATATACATCAGAATCTTATTCCCATGTTTTATACTACACACGACCATGATTCCATAGTAAACACACTACAAGAACTATCCAACCTCTAATAGCTTTTATGATACGATCAACAATACAAAATAGATACTCATCAAAAGATGCATAAAACCCCAAAACAATTTCCTCAAAATAAAAAATGTTATACGGTCCAGATTAATGATGGTGGGGCCGAGAAACATGGAAAATAGGGTGAAAATCCTTGTACCACTGAGGAAGATCTATCTGATATGCTACTGGACGAACCCTCTTCAAGACATAGAAATCTATGATGAATCCAAGAAACATCTTACCTTAATTCCGAATTTTTCAATGACCCAATATAGGTGAAAAATGAAAGAACACCCGATCTACCACATCAAACACTAGAGGTCGATGATGGTGATCATCATATGAATTATTCCTAGATTGGTATAAATCCACACATCTCTTGATTAGTTTTACCTACTTTGATGTCTACTAAATGAGATAAGTTCCCAATAGCGATGCCTCCCATACCTCTGGCCATCACATAGATGAACGACATGTCCTACCATAGAACTCCTCATATGGTGTCATTTTGATAGTCTCTTGAAAAGTATTATTATAACATAAATCATCTAAAGATAATTAATTTTCTTAATATCCTCCAAAATCAAGGAAACACACTTGATGAATGACCTATAATATCTATATAGTGATCTCAGACTGACCATCGATATGTAAGTAATATGTTGTACTCAAAATCACTTGTGAACCAATAACCTTATGAAACCCCTTCCAGAACCAAGAAGTGAAAAAACACCCTTCTAATATGATGGTTTTTGGAACCCCATAAAGGAATATAATATCTCATATGTATAGTTTCCCAAGATCATCTAGTGATAAGGTCTCCTTGATAGGTAAGAAATTATCCACCTTCTTTAACCTATCCATGATTAACCACACATTGTCACTACCTTAAGATGGTTTGAGTAACCCCATTAAAAATGCACGGTAACCCTATAACATTTCCACTCCAGAATTGGTAATGGTTGCAGTAGGTTAGTAGGGATTTGGTGACCCACTTTCACCTGTTGAAATGTGGAACACTAAGTAATAAATCTTGCAACCTCCTTTTTCATTATAAGAAACCAATACTGGGAGTGTAAGTGCCATTACATCTTAGTGATTCCAAGATATAATTCCCACTTATAAGAATTATATTCACATGTCAACTCCCCTAACATGTTGTTAGGTACACAAAAATTCACATTGATATACAGGACCTCATACTCATCGAAAACCCAACCTGGTGGTGGGTCCTCACCTGTAATAGTTTCCCTCAAGACTAATCTCTCAGGGTATGAAATTTTATCAATTATAAATTGATGAATAAGTGATGAGGAAAATATTATATATATTAAAAAGTTTGTTTGTGACACTCTTAAACTTACAGAAACACTTAGAAAAGAATACCCTTCAACTTCCATTCACTACTAGCCTCCTAAACAGTTTGAATCCATGTTTTTCAGCTTAGATCATCAGCAACTGCATTTACCTTCCCTAGTGCATAAGAAAGCTCAAAGTTTAATGACTAAATATATTCAAATCATATTAATTAATTATGGTTAAATCCACACTAAGTGAATATGTATTAAAGTATTTTATGGCCTTTTTATACCATGAACCATTCCCCTAACAATTAATGTCTTCAGTAATGTAGATCATGAACCACTGCTACTAAATCATGGTCATAAAACCGTTAATTTATCTCATGTAGCTTTAAATGAATATACCCATATTCTATGACTCATTCCATTTGCATCAAAATGAATTATATTATTATTTCTGATGCATCATAAGAAACTGTGTAGCCTCCTCAAGGATAAGTAGAAATCAAGATTTGTACTGAGATCATCCTTCATTTCAACTCCTGAAAGGCCTTATCATGGTATTTAGACCTTGAAAACATTACATATTTATTGTTAAATCCTATAAGTGGTGGTTTAAGGTGTGTAATTCTTTCATTAAACATTGATAATAACTAGATAGTCCTAAGAAATTATGTATATCAAATATTTTCTTGGGATTCTCCTAGGAAACATTGGAAATAACCTCATATGGATCTATAGATACCCCTACATCTCATATAATGTTACTTAAGAAGGGAGATTTATCAATCTAAAAGTGGAATTTTGTGATCTTGGCATAGTACATATTCCCTCTTAGTGTCCTTAGTATTATTTCAAGGTGTTTTGTGTGATTGTTTCTAGTCTAAAAATTCACTAAGATATCATCCACAAAAACAACCACAAAATAATTTATATACAGGTGGAAAACTAGATTCATTGAGGCTATAAAAATACCAGGTGTGTTTATTCATCTAAACTAAAACACCAGATATTCATATAGTACATACCTATTTTGTAAATATGTACATGGTATATTCTAGAGTCTAACTCTCACTTGATGACAACATGATCTCAAAACAATCTTCTAGAAGACCCTAGCTCCTCAGAGCATGTCAAAGAAATTGTCTATATAAGGAATTGGCTACCAATTCTTAATAGTAATCTGATTAAACTACTAGTAATCCACACAAAACCATTGGGAAACATATTCCTTCTTGGAAAAAACACATGTGATAACCATGGAGAAGTACTAGGTCATATAAACCCTTTGGCTTTGAAATCCTCCAAATTCCTCTAGAGTCCCTAAATCTCGGAAGGATCCATACTGTACAGAGGTATGGATGATATTTTTTCTCCTATAATAAGATAGAGGGTGAAATATACCTCTATCTCAAGAGGTATCCTAGAAAAGTATTTAGTGAAAACATCTATGAATCAATCAACCACTGGAGGGGAAAAATCTCGTCTTACTCCTCTTTCATCATGAAAAAGACTAGAAATTTGGGTCGACACTCCAACCATCCCATGGTGATCAAGTCCATATTGACATTATTGGATATTAAATTTTTATTTATGAACATAGACTTCACCTTCATGTGATATAAAAGACACCACCTTGTGATAAAAATCAACATGGGATCAATAAGGTACTAACCAGTCCATCATGATAATTATGAAAAAACCTATCATCTTGAGAAAGGTTCCATAATAAATAGTAACCACCAATCATGAGACGACACTTCTTTTATTGGAGAACACTTTCTAATTGTACTTCCAATGGGGTATCAAGATACATTACCCTGATTAAATACTCAATATCGAGTCCAATATTCTCAATTAAAGTTATAGATAAGAATGAGTGTGAAGTATTAGTATCAAATAAATAAGAAAATAAATTTGAAGCTAATAATATTCTACCTCATATTGTAGATGGATTGTTACTCTTCTCCTAAGGCATAAGATTCACTACATGTAACTAGCATGATCCATGACCTTGATCCACAACCTAATCACCCTAAGAAGGTCCACTCTAATTGAGTTTCACATCAAGATTAAGGAGTATTTTACCATGAAAACTAACTTTACCTGATCATCTAATGGTACTCTATCTTTCAACATGGTGTATAGATACATATCCCACAAAAAAATCTTGATCTAGTGAAAATACTCCCCCATTGGTAATTAATGGAATGTTTATATTAAATCTACGAAGATATCCCATTGTAGTGTAATATTAGCACTTCACTAGTTACCTATCACTCTAGGGATTCTTGTGACTTTACCTTACACACTGATAGAATGCCATATAACTACCAGTGTAGATACTTTGACTACCACATCCCTAATCTGAAACCATGAGGTAACGTTTCCTTAGATTGGATGAACCACTTCCCTACCTAGCTTCTAAACCACCACGCCCCACACCTTCAGCTTCTATCAAATTATGATCAGTGATGAAGTCCCTGTTTACCATTTCACAGATAGTAGACAGCCAGAAAATTTTCCCTTCTGATCGAATGGTATACCTGATCTCATCCTCGAAATACCTCTCATTAGATTGCTCATCACTAATAATAGTGGCCACAAAGCAATGGAGCTCCATGAAATGATCTGAGTAGTTCATAAAAAACACGGTCCCATCCTCTAGATTAATGATCTTCCAAGATTGATCAGATATTATAATCTGTAAAAAAATGTAATCATATAAATTGGTCTGGAAATATCTCCAGATCATACCCCGGTGCTGACCTACATGGGTTAAAACATCCCACCATCTCTTGGAAGATCTATGAATCATGTATTATTTTAGCTTCACTCGTGTATCTAGGTGCTAAAAGATCATATGAATGTCCTCAAGACACATTTTCTACACCTAGGGATATATTACCCTAATAAAATAGGCTAGTGTCCGTGTTGAAACTCTTTAGGAAACTTGGACATAGTCAGTGCAGCTTGTGGAACTCCATCCATAGAATGTACCATGTATAAGAAGCCATCTCAAATCAAATCATTGGCTCCTAGTATAAGAATGATATGTGGTATAAGAAGAGGTTATACAAGTGGAACTATTCATGGGTTAGGTCTTACCACCTCAGGTTCATGGTCATCGCCACATTCCTAGTACTCATCCTGAGGCCATCATGGAGGCATATATCTATAATTCCAAAAACATACCTTAGACAAAATACAAAAAAATAATTTATTATATATATGGAATAATAATATGATCATGTTATAACTAAAAGAGATATGCAAGGAAACTACCTATTTATAGGGTCAGGTTAAAAAAAATATTCCCATTTTTAATTGTAAAGGTTCATTTAGATGGGGTTTCAATTCCAATTATAGAAGAAAATTTTCTTTAAGTTGTAATTGGAACCCAAATTTAATAGAAAAAATTCCCTATATAAGTCATAATTTTACAAGTTTATAATTATTTAATGGTTCTATTAGATGTATTTTCAGTCCCATATTTTAAAGTTGTAAGCTTTATAAGTTACAATTTTCATTCTAAGTAACTACAACAAGCCTTTTACACATAGTCATAGGATATAAAAAGTCCATATATAATGAATTGATTTTATATATTTCTATTACCAATTTATAGAGGAAAAGAATTTATAAATTATAAATTTAATCCATTTAATCACAAACAACATATGTTTCAACCCATGTAACTAAATTTCTATGGAACAAACATGTCATAATTGGTTAGTTAAGGTTCCACCATCAATATATATGGGGAAAACACAATTTGGTTAATGATGATAGTTTATGTAACCAATTAATTTTATCTTTTTTCCTATAAGAAATCTATAAATTTACTAGTATAACAATCAAGGCACATACAATAGGAAATAAGAAATATAATAATGAAGTAAAAATGGAATGGAACATGCATGATATATATATATACCCATATTCCTATTTTAATGCATGAAGAAATTCAACCTTTCCATACCATCCCAAGGGTAAAAGTTAATTTTCATAACAAACATCATAAGTCATGTGCATCACCCAATGTAGAAAACAATGTAATAGAAAATGATAAAATCCAGAAAAATATATATCTTCCTTAGAAAGTAATATTTTTCCCTAAACATGGGTTAGCTACTTTTGGAAAAAACTTATTACTAATTTCTAATATGTCTTGGTATCCTATCTACCAACCCAAAATAGTAAGAAAAAAGAGAAAATCCTATGATACCACTTTGCGACATCGCAAGCCCGGTTTAATCATAAGTAAATGAGCCTTAGGTCGACATAGACTCAAGCATGTGTCCTTATATTCCATAGTCTACCTACTAGTGGTCAGGGTGTATAGTGGTATGGTGGGGAGACTATACCCTATTTATCATAGTGTAGCAAAATGGTATATAAAATAAAAATGTAGCATAAATAATAAGGAAATGGAATATAAATATATGGTAGTATAAATAAACCATCCAAATAATATTAATAGATACCAGACAATTAACAATGTATTTTATAGATGATGTTAGATATATATAAAAATGGGAAGTAGGAAAATCATAGAATTAGGTTTATAAATGTGAAAGTCAAGAAAAATACAAAAAATAAAAAAGAGTTAAACTCTATTAGAATCCCAAGAAATAGATCATTCCTATTCTCCTATACCCAATCTAGAAAAAAACAAACATCCATAGCTTGATGCTTTTACTTGTCCTTTAATATATCCAAGAAGTCTATCCAGGTACCAAATATTGGCCCGAATTGAGTTTGAGAAAAAATTAGGTGTCAAATACCAACAATGTCAAATGTAAATATAAATTTTGAGTATAAACTTTAACAATGTGAAATTATGATTAAAATTTAAATGGTAAATAAAATAGAAACTATGTTGAGCTCCAGATCCTTTGGGGATTCCTGACTGACCATACCTACTTTGGTGTAAGAAAAATATTTCTAAACACATAACCTCTAAATTATTAAGTGAACTGATACACATAACATAAGCTTCCATGTGATCATAACTCTGAGGGATACAAACAATAGATCTTGGCATTCAAATACAACACACCCAATTCAAATCCAAGTAAGAACCATTTCATTCTTGAGCTTTGAATGTCAATCCAGGTCACGGTGATCAAGTCTTGAGATTTGGACATTTCGTTTGAGTGTAATATGAAGGGTGAAACCTTATCATTTAAATCCTTTAAGTTTATAATCTAACCAAGTAAAACTATTCTTGTGTGCTAGGTAGGCCTTGATTGGAATCTAAAGGGCTTACTTGAGGCATTCTATGTCTAGAGACATAGGCCAAACATTGGGAGATCATCCCTAGCATTCTATGTTTTCTAGAGAAACTATATAAATCCTGAGAAATAAAGTTGAGGAATTTATCAAGTAAGTAAAAGAGAGTTTCAAAGTTGGTGTACCCCTTTTCATTCACATCAATTAATCGGGTGGAATCCTATGAGTTCGCTTAAATAATTCCTGCTCATAAATCCATGTCTTACTCAAGGCATGAAATTCCTTATCAATGTCATAACAATCTATAATAATAATCAAGGTTTTTATTTAATATCTTAACATTTTCAAATATAATATATCCAAACACTTTCACCATTAAATTCATTCCTTTAATCATTATACTTATAAGTGATAAAGAGGATGAAGTGAAGTATACATGACACAATATAAATCATTTAATTCAATTTGGCATGTACTTTTTTAAGCGTCAAACCAAAAAAACATGAGGGGATTTTTAGTTAAAATAAAAAATGGTTTTCAAGTACATATTGTCAAACACACCCAAAGGGGTAGTTTGGGTTGAGGTTTTTAACCTCCAATGGTGTGCACCAGCCTTGTAACACCACACAATCAAGGTCTAGAAATCTAAATGAAGGAATGAAGCTTTTAGAGTAAATGTGTGAAAAGTACATCATGTAACAAAAAGGAACAATTTATAAATAGAGATACCTTGATGAAATATTAATAGACCACATACCATTGCCTCTTCATAGACTCCTCATCCAGTATCAGCACCAAATTCAGATTGTAATGAGAGAAAATGTGAAACCAAAAAATTCTCTAAAAATATGGAATATTAGCTTAGATGAATATAATGCTAAAGATGTCGAAGAAAATAGAGAAAATAAAATAGAGGAGTTATAGACATACCAAGGGGTTCCAATATGATGAAAGGTGATCAAAATGGAGTTTGTATGGAGGAGATACACCAAAACACAAGAAAAGGGATGAAGGGGATCTATAGTGGAGCGACTACTATGAAATGAGGAGGACGAATAAGGTAAAAGGGTTAATGGATAGATGTTCAAGAAGGAAAATTATGGATTTTAAAAGGTTCAAAAAAAAATTCATGGTTGGCCGAACTGTGAGCCAACCACATGACTCCCACTACCTATGAGCCCCCAACTTGAATGGTTTAGGTGCATGGTTAGATAAACCCTGAAAAAACTTTTCATGATGAACCAGTAGTAAATTGTAGGTTTTTCATGATCATGAATTCCATGGTGCATAGTTTAAAAAAATAACGCTCCTCTATTTTAGGGTATCATACATTAGGTTAATTGTTAGTGTAAACCATGTGCCTCACCCTTTTTCCTTAAAAACTAATACTCTTGGCACCGAACCAATCCTGAACACTCATGAACCCTCTATAACCCCATTGTACACTTCCATTTATATAAAAAGGGGTTTATAAAAAATAAATTTTAAGTATACATACCTCCAAGGAAATCCAAGATATTACAATTAATATTATGGAATAATAATATTTGGCATTTTACATATGTGATTAACAAGAAATGATCAAAGTAACTCTAACCAATTAAATAAAATTATCAAGGAACCTTTATTAATTTGTGTCTATATAGGGATAAAATTTGAAACTTTATAAGTTTTTTTATAATATTATAATAAATAACATAATAATCAATAATTTTTTAGATCATGAACTTATTTTACAACACCTCTGACCATGGTCTACAAACCCAAAACTTTATGATGAAATTAATCGAACATCCCTGAGTAACCGATGTAATCAAAAAAATTATCAAAAATAAATAAGCAAAGATCATAATTGTAAATTTGATAATTAAATATAGTTGAATAAGTCTATTTTTTATTTATTTAATAAAATTAATTTAATTATTCCTGAAGTTATGTTCAAGTGGAGAGAGTATTCACGCACAAGGTAAGGGATCTTCCATACCACCCTCATTACTTTTCAATTACACAATTTTCTCTCTCCATTTTATGAAATCATATTATTTTAAAATTAATATATTTGTATATATATTTTACTTACATATATATCTAGATAAATATCCTTTTCATTGATGGGGATATGCATGTTTCTAATTCTCTTTGAAATTCCAACTTTAAAGTAAATCCAATTTAAGGGAACATTCTTTTTTCTTATCTCATGTAAAGAATCACCCCAATTAAAATGTTTTTAAACCATTAATAGTTTCTAAAAACCATAATTATTTTATGGATAAAATTATTTATTCAATTATAGTTTTATGTAAAATAATAAGGTCTTTACTTATTTAAAATATCCATTAACTATTTGATAAATGGTCCACGCAAGTGGTTCATTTTTATTCTTTTTTCTCCAGATATTTCTCATGAGTGTTCTAAAATGGAACTACATGTTTAATAACTATATCCCTTTTTGAAATATAAAATTTAAAAAACAATTCAATTCCTTTTTTTTGGAATCCCCATGACTTATCATTTATATATTCCTTGAATCCAGATTATGAAACCAAATTCGTTCTCATGGGTTTTATCATGATTATTATTTATGTATGGTTCATTTTCATCATGTATCAAAGATATGTATGCTTTTCATTATCTGATGGGTGTTCACATAATTATATATCCTTTTAATGTATCTGGTACATCTTTATATCTAATGAGATTCTATTCAAGAGATTATGAACTGAACCTAATTCACCATGGGACTTTTTTTACTTTATGATGATTTTTTGGGAGTGGATCTTGAATTTTGTAAATGAAATCATATATTAGGTTGTTTCTACATATTCCATGATTCCATGATCTTATGATTTTATTTCCTTTTTCTATGTTTCCATTATTATGATCAGTCTCTTCATGATATCATGTTATGCCTCTTGAATTTCATTTTATGCTTTATTGCCGTATTTATTCCTTTATTATGCTTTCTAGCTCACCCCATTCATTTTGTATTCTCCCCAGGGTATCCTATAGAATATATTGGAGTTAGTACCACTGTGTGAAGTTTTTAATAAATATTATGTTTTTAAATTTTATATTATTTATTTATGTATTTCTATTCTAAATAAAATATACCTCTAGATCATTGATTTTTATTTATTGTAAATATCTATGAAGAATTATCAGATAATGTCTCATTAAAACCTAGGTTACTATAGTTGCTATTAGGGGAATTTATATTTATTGTTGGAGATTAGAATGAAATAGAATTTGTGAAAACCTAGGGGATAATATTAATTATTGGATATTGAACTTTTTGAAAAGTATTAAGTGTATGGTTTTCTTAGAAATTTCATCCATGTCTAAATAGTGGAAATTTGATGTAGCTATGGTATAGACTCACCTAGGGGAATTACCTAAAAAAGTGTTGTTTGAGTATTTACTCGATTATCACATTGATTCATGGTGAGTGGCCCTAAGACTACACATATAGCTAGACACTCTCATGGGATACAAGTTTGTTAAATCATATCCAATTTACAAGACATTATGAAGGATCTAAACATACAGTTTGTGAAATATAATTATTTTAGAGAAACTGATATAAAAATTTTCGTGGATAACATAGATTGAAACCTAGAGACTCATATGTTTGGATATACATATAATTTATGATTTATTGCTTCTATGTTCATAGTTCCCCTTTTATATGCTTATTAGTTTGGGTATTCTCATACATAAGTTTATTTTGGATATAGTAAATGACTAAAAATAGAGTCAAATAGTGAAATTTGTGATCATTATTCATTCATGAACTTCAAATTTACTATATCATTATAATTCTATGCATTATTTCATACTTTAAATGTTTAGTAGAACTATTAAAACACCACCAAAATCTTGGATCTTGAATTATAGGTAAAGAAAAAAAATGGTGAAATCATTGTATCTCAAGCATATAAATCCTCCCTAATAAATATATATAGGATGAATATTATACTATAACTTATCATACTCCCAATAGAATAAATTGATGTTATACTAGGAATGAAATTGATTTTTTTATAAATCCCACATTGGGTACCTAGCGAAGGAAATCACTTTCCATATTTCAAATCATCCTATGATTCTATACAAGTGTAAGGAGGATGCTGAATATCCTACCAATATTCATCACTAACAAGGAAATTGTTTCCTTGTAAGAAAATATATCTGGATGAAATAATTGAAACAATTGATAATACCACTATTGAATACATGCCCTTGCAAGGGAATATGAAAATGTATTCCCCCTATGATTTTTTGGTCTTCTTCCTAATCTAGATGTTGAGTTCTCAGTTAAACTTATTAATATATCTCTACCAATATCCAAGACTCGTTATTGAATAGTCCTCATTAAATTGGAATAATTGAAGACTAAACTACAATATAATTTGGATAAATGGTTTTATACACCCAATAACTTTACCATGGTTTGGACCCGTTAGTTTTTCAAGAAGAATGATGGTTCAATGCATATATGTGTTGATTATCACAAACAAAATACAACCACCATAATAAATTAGTATCTCTACCACATATTGATGACTTTATTGAATATTTATATAGATATAAGTACTTATCTAAATTATAAATTTGATCGAGATATCATCAGATAAATGCGAATAAGGTTGATGTTCCAAAGACTTCTTTTCATATGAGGTACATGTACTATGAGTTCATATTCATGAAATTTGGAATGATAAATTCTATAGTGATATTCATGGACTTAATGAATAGAATATTTATAAATTAACTCAAAAAATTTGGTATTATTTATATATTATATTATTATATACACTAAAATCAATGAGTAACATGTGGAGAATTTGAGTATTGTGATGAAGACTTTGAGGAAGGATAAGATGGAGGTTTTGGGCACAGCGGAAGCACCATATGGGGCATGACCAACTCATAATTTTCTCATAATAAATTACTAATATGAGATGTACATTGAAGATAAATGATTTGACCAATAAAATTGAATCAAAGATAAATTAGATGAGATAAAACTAGAAACATATTTAGAATCATCACATACTATTTATAATTAATTTAAACAATTAAGAATTACCTTACGATGAATTATTTCTTTGTTGATGAATATGAAAACATATATACATCATACCATCAGTGTGTTATAGTAATAATTATTATATTATCTCTATAAGTGATCTACATGTGTTCAATGAACCTTATAACATCATTATAGGAATCTCCAGGTTCTAGCATGATAGATATTAATTATTTCATCATTTAACTTTGATCACCCTGGGAACCGCTTGAAGATGGGCTCTCTTTGATATCTCTAGAATCAAGAGTGGTGGTTGAGGAGGATTTTTCTCTATTATTGAGAGTTTCATAAGATATGGATATCTCTAGGTCATCAAGAGAATTCTCCCCAGATTTCATTCTGCACAACCAAATGAAATTATAAATCCTTAAGAAACTAATATAATTGGGTTTATATACCAATAAGGTTAGAAAATAATAGTTGTTCATGTGACCTTATTTTTTTTATCCTATATAACCTCATTTCAATAATAATATTAATAATAATAATATTTATTAACATGTGATAAACTCACAAATTAAATTAAATATTATTTATTCAAATAATATTCAACATATATTATTTCTCACCAGAGCATTAATCTTAGTTCGCAATTCCTCCCCAATATTTATCAAACATTGAATAATGAATATTTATTTAATAAATAAATATCCCTGAATTATTCACTAATAAATAAATATTATATTCACTAAACATCAAATAAATATTATTAAATATTCTACTCATAAAATATTATCTCAAATAATTGGTGATGAAATATATGCGATCAAGGAGAAATGGGTAAATATTAATCCACATATTGGAATAATATTTATTAAACTTGGTAAATAATATATAATAATATTATTTTACTAAGGTTCTAGATACATTTATTTCGTGACCCTCTAGGAACCATTCTTAATGAAATATGGTGAAGGTAACCAAAAGTCTATGGTTAGTATCTAACAACAATCTAAGGAAACCATAGAGGAAGAATTTATTTTCTCAACAACATAAAACCACATATGGATTCTTACTATTTAATATTACTACTTTATATTTATATCTCTAATCAAGTTGGTTGCATGTTGGTTCCATCAACCTATATGTTTGATGTATCTTTCTTTTACATTCCAAAAATTAAACTTTCCAACAAAATTTCATGTCCACAGATTTATTTAGGATGATTTATTTTTCTCCAAGGGACTAATATATCATCTTCCATTAAATAACAAAAGTGGAAAAACCTTTCTAACATTATTCATTAATAAATTATTACTTGTGACACACCTAACATATCCTATTTTTTTGTGAACATATGTCATCGCAGTTTTTATCAACATATCAATTAATGCAACTAATAGGATATATTTATAATAATATTAAATTATAAGGATCAATACATAGATGAACATAAATAAATATCCAATTATATAAATAAATGTGGATTTCCTACCAGTGGTTCCCGTTCTTATAATTTTCTAAACTGAAAATCACCAAGGGTGTATGCCATGAAAAGGTACCTCAAGGTCTTATGAGTCTCCACTCTAATATCCTATATTATATATGTATCTAAAATTATTTCATTTTATTTTTATCATATATTTAAGAATACCATCATGGAAAATCTGGGTTCTCATCATAATAGAGAACTGCTATGACCTATTAGTGTGACAACTACTCTTTGGACATTATCAGATAATATCACACTGAAGAGTAATCATGATGTTATAAGGATTTTATTATTATTAAAAAAATTAGTTATCAGTTATCATAAAGTAAACAAAAGATGGTTCTAGGACACAATATCCAAAAAACACCAACTTTCACTTGATCCAACTGTTGAAAACCATCATACTGTTATCTCCCACATGATACTCATGCGTCTACTGAGATAGTCCTTTTAATAAATTATCACACCATGTTTTCTTCCATGTAAACTCTTATAAATTCAAATTCACCCCTTTAGTAAAAATCCCTAAAGAGGTGTAACTTATATAATGTATTCATTGCTTGTTGGTGTGACCTTGGATCTTTTTCAAGAGCCACCACTGCATTATTATAACCATATAATGTGATAGGACATTTTCTTCTTCGTACCAAATCAATCTATTGGAAAAAATTTCATATCAAAATAAATTATTTGGTCATATCAGAAGATGATATATATTCAGGCTCCAATATAAAATCAATGACAACTAGCTACTTTTAACTCTTTCAACTCATAGCTCTTCCATTGAGATAGAAAACATATCCTGACTCTAACTTTAGATCATTTTGATCTATTTGAAAAATAGAATCGGTATAACCCCTAATTACTAGCTTCTTCACACCTCCATACACTTGGTACATATCCTTAATTATTCTTAGATACTTAAGGGTAGCCTAACAATAAATAAATTTTTTTCTCCTGCATCATCTTGATGTCTTTCTACCATGATAAATGTTTAGGAAACATCAAGTTTAGTATATAAAATTTCATACATGATTGATACTTTCACTAAAGAGTATGGGATATTACTCATTATATATTTCTCATGTTGGGTCTGAGGACACATTTTCATAGTAAGATGTATATCATTTGACATTGGTACCAATACCCTCTTGGACTGTTCCATACTAAATATCATTAGTATCTAGTAAATGTATGTAACTTGACTTCATCTAATTTTGTTTGGGATCTATCAAAAATGAACTTGATCCATCTAAATTTGGATTATCACCTAATTCCTTTATAGAGAAACATTTTTGTAACCAATCCTTAAAAGACTGCAAAAATGGCATGTCATTTCCCATAAGTAATATGTCATCAACATATACTAATAGAATAATAACTCCATTTAAACTAATTTTTTATAAAAATTTGGCTCACATTCATTATTAATGAAACTAAATTATTTTATAGATTCAAAATAATAATAATGTTCAATAACCTAGATGATTTCTTTAATCCATAAATGGATCTTAATAACTTGCATATGTTTTTGGCATCGTATTGAGTCAAAAACTCTTCTCGTTAATCATATAGAAATATTTTTGAAGGTTCCCATTAAGTAAAGATGTTTTGAAATCCATATAAACAAATTCATATTCATGGTAAGCTTCTCTAGAGAGAAAAATTATCATGTATTTAAACATGGAAATTGGATAAAAGTTTTCATCATAGTCAATGAATTAAACTATTAAAACCCTTTATCCAATAACCTTTATTTATAGGTACTTAATTTACATTACATGTCCAGATTTCTCTCTAATACCCCTTTTCACCAAACATACTTTACATCAACTAGAACACTGGATAGAATGATTTTTTTTTCAAATACATGAAATATATTTCATATTTCAAGGTAGCTTTCCATCTTGTAGATTTTTTTCTCTCCACTACCACCTTCTAGGATAAAGTTTTGTTATTTTAAACCAATAATGAGTCATAATATTCTACGACACGAAAACCACATCTCTCTAGTTCATGGACCTATATTTCACTCCTATGTAGTACTTATGTTTTTTGAAAAACATCTTCCATGTGGACCTATGGAATATGTTCCGACACACACTCTTGTGTATCTTGAGCATCAAATTTACCAAATTCAATCTTTCTCCCACTATCTTTATTAGGGATATTCTCCCTCTCAAGAAAGACTTATTGTTTAGAGATTGTCACTTTCTTATCTAAGGGGTTGTATAGGTAGTATCATTTTGTTTCCTTAGGATACCCTATAAAGATACACTTTATGACTCGGGGTGCTAGTTTTTTTCCTAAGAAGGACTTAAAAAATTCCTCACAAACACATATATGTCAATGTGACAAAACATGTTACCTTCAAATCCATAACATGAGGTGAATTTTTGTCTACTTTAGTTGGAACATGGTTTGTTGTATATACCACATTTTGTAAATGAATTTTGGTAGTATCTAATCGCTGTAGAATCCATCATCTTACCATTGGTAGCTAAAAAATACACCCCTCCTCTCGAAATATTTTTCAATCTAACTAGTTCCTACATTTGGATATAGATTTGAGACCCACAAGATGAATATAATACTGAATGTGTAGATATTGAATGATTACAGTTGATAACAAATACAACTTTAGTTTCCCCTTACTTTTGGGTGTTATTCCTCTTCTAGTGTCATTTATTTCCACATGAAAAACATACTACTTACTTTTCATTTCCCTACCTATGGATATTACTCTTCTTGTATGTATGGTGATCTGGAAATTTAGACTTATTACAAGTCATGAGATCCTTTTCCTTGATCTTCCCTTTCTTGTTACCATAACGACTCTGGTTTTGTCACACCCCACATCCTTGTCCACACAGTGAATCAAAGTAAGAAGTTTTGATAGACTCTCCTAATTTTTTTTCATGTTATAATTTATAATTAAAGTGAAGAAGGTCTTGGGTGGTGAGAAAAGAATATGATCTGTGTGAAAATAATTTGGTAATTTAATCCCTATGATGTCTAAGCATTCAATGTATCCAATAAGATTGACTACATGAGTCCCAATTGGAGCCAATACTCCATGATTAGTTATAAATAGAGAATTGGATATCACGTATCAAACTTGTATTTACTTATCTTTATAGATATCCCTAAAGTGAGATATCATGTTATACACATCCAAATCATGATGTTTCTCTATAAGATCATTGGTCATGGATGATAACAAAAAACAATGAACATTTTTGGGAACATTAAAATGTTTTCAAATATGGAAAACAGTTCCTTACTAGTATCATTACCAAAAGCTTCATGAATAGGTTTTTTTATCACATATAATTCATTTCATGTCATATGATAATGTGTAAGTTCATTTTCCACTTGTGGAAATTTATCTTTGTGATAAGGTTATCCTTATCAAGTATGGATCATAGTGATATGTTTGAATTAATGTTTATTATCATTCCTAGAAATAAAAATAGTATAATTTAAGTATTTTAAAAAAATAGACAAAAAAATAAATATTATATTTATAAATATCCCACTATTTTTTCAAAACCCAATAACCCTCACCATTAACTTCAATATATCCTATTTGTGGAATATTCTAGTGGGAAGGATCTATATTCCACATCTCATCACCCAATTTTTTTTTCCATTCAAGTAATTTTAATGGTTTTTGGTATGAATTTGAAATTCCAACACCATTAACTCACTATTCCTTGATCTTTTTAGTGGACTCCCCAATCTTGAAATCCTTAAATTGGATTTCCTCAAGTTTTTCCACTTAGTTACACCAAGTCCTAGTTTGTCAGTAAACCTTTGATGTGAACTAAGTTATGTCAACCCAAAACATCAAGTCATAATTCCCCAATAATTAAAAGCACCCCGAATTTGGTCAGTTAAGAACTTTGAACTATGGTTTGATTTTAACATAGGTAGTGGAAGGATATACCAACTTAATATATATAATTTAGGAATTTTTATTATTTATGCATATGTTTTTCCATTCTATATTTATTAAAATATTTTAAATATTAATTATATTTACTTAAGTGATGTAACTTCTCTTAAATAACATTTATACATAATCAAATTTATTTTAGTTCTCTATAGAATTCTTGTTAATTCATTAATTCATGTGATCATAACAAAACAGCCATTATAAATCTTGCTCCTACCAAATGTGCATCAGAAAATCTATAAGGGAAGAAATAAATAAAGCATGGGTATTATTTTCCTTTCAAAACAAAAGAAGATAAGACAACCAACTTACATGGATCATGTAACCTTTAGAAGAAAAAATGATTGCATAACCCTAAGAAGTTCATGAAAATGGATCATTTGTGGTGTACAATATATTTCTGATCATGCAAGGCCCCTTTAAAAATCCGATTTGTTCTTAAGTGGGCACCTAGATAATCATTTATGATCATGAAAAGGCTAAAATACAATCTCTTCTGATCATGCTACTTTTCAACTAACAGACACATGAAAATCATCCAAATCTCTCTGTAAAATAAAATTTTAAAATATGATAAAGGTGGAGACCATATGCAGTTATTGATTTTTCTATAACTAGAATAGGCTATTCACGAGACCCTACAATGCCCCTGGTGACATTTACACCTCATTTCACAAGCTCTCATTGACATGTCACCATTTTGGAACCCTCAGTTTTAGGTACTTGACCATTTATTTATATATATTGAGTATATAAATTTTTTTTGTAATGTTTTAGAAGATTCAGCGTGGTTTTGGAATGTTTTTTAGGCTTTATTATAGGTCCATGGTTTAACCATAGTTATTAGAAACCATGAAAGACCTCCCAAGAAACCGTGAAACTGAAATAGTGGGCACTGAGTAGTTTCAGAGTTTGGTTCATGGTTTGGAAAAACCATGTGGCCACCCAATAGAATCTATGAAATGCTAGACAAAGGGGTTTAACATGATTGGTGCATAGTTTTTCATACCATGTGATCCAACCGTGTGAGGTGTGTTTAAAGGTATTTGATAGTTCATGGTTAGTGAATGGTTTTCCTAACCGTGTGCACTAACCATTCAACATTGAAAATTAGATCTGGATTTTGTGGATCTCACTTGTTTTAGCATTAAAACTATTGTTTTTTTTCTAAATAGGTCATAACAAAAATTACTATTTTTATATAGACATTGGAGACCATTTCCTTTTATCTAGAAGCAATTACTAAGAGAATCTAAGTGCATTAGTTGCCCAGATTCCTCAGTAAGTTCTTATTCTTGGTGGTTTTCCTTAGATTTATTCATCTTTTCTCACTTGGAATATTATATATAATCTATTGGGGATAGATCTATGTTGTGTGAATCCAATCATTATGATATATGATTTTTTGGATGATAGGGAATAATATCTAGGGACATTTCTTTGATTTTTTATGTGGGTTTTTGGAGTTTCACGTTGTTTTTTCATTTTTTCCTATGTTTGAGAGGTGTGTGTATTTTCTCCTGACTCCTCTTAGTTTGAACAAGAAGGCTTGGTTTCAAATTTATTTAATTTCTTGAATTGAATTTTTAAATTGAAGTTTGATTATTTATGGAAAACCACTTTAGTAAAAATTTTGTGAAATGAATGAAATTGGTTGGTTTTGTGGGAAAATATATTTGTTTCATGATTTCCAAATGATGTTTTTAAAATTATATTTTGGTTTTGATATGTGGAAAATGTTTTTGGACTGGTCTTAAATAAAATAAATGTTTTATTGAAATGGATTGGCATGATTTGGCATGGATTTTTTCATACATGGTTGGCATGTGTTCATGGTCATTTTTGGATGGATATGGGTGTAAAATTTCCCCTATCAAAAATTGGGATGGATAAGGGTATGAAGTTTCTCCCATAAAAATGGTTCACCAAGTGATGACTTGGTGAAATGATGACTCACCACTCATGTGTATAGGGAGATCCAAGGTTGACATGCATGTGTGGATGTGTGAGGTTGTGTGAATTTGTGTAAATGAATGGGTATGGAAAAACGGATTTTGAGAAATGGTTTTGAAAGGATTGTTTGGTTACTTTATTTGGAAGATTAGTTGGTTTGGAAAATAGTTTCTATTTGATATAAACTATTTGAAATTGTTTTATATAAATTGTGATAACATGTTCTACCCTAGTGGCATGAGTTGGGAAGTCATTAGGGAATACTTATTAAGTTTTGTACTCTCCCCCTATATGGGAACTTTGGTGTGTTTTTAGATATTATATATCGAGACATAGGTAAAGGCAAAGTATCTCATTTATTTAGTAGTGCATCATGATACCATGGGCATGGAAGGTGTAGTTGTAGCATTGAGTAGGTTGGGATTTTCTAAGTTGATTTATTTTAGGCCTTTGATTTTTAGTTATATTTAGTTTCCATAATTTACTCTGATATAGTTTGGGCAGGTTTGAATTACTTTGAGTTGTATCTGGTTTTACTTACGCATCATATAGTGGTGGTGGTTACAATTAATTGTGGTTTGTTTGTTTCTTTTTAAAAGGGACAATTATTCCCCAACTATGTATGAATCCATTTGAATCTATTTCCATACTTTGGTGTCTTGGGGATATCACATAAGGCCTTGTAGCTCCTCTTTCACTCCTCAACACACTGCGGAGGGGAAAGATGTTACAAATCGTATCAATCTTGGTCATCCCATCTTTCATTTTGGCATAAATGGTTGCAGTTTTTTTAGACCTGGAGTTATAAAATCATTCTGGTTTAGTATTTGAGTTGGATTGGTATCTAGGAGTAGTATTTTTATAAATTTAAATGTAGATCATAAATATGCATAACTAACCTATTTATGTTAAACCACAAGTTACCAAAGAGTTCTGTTACATGAGTGTTTTGAGACACTCTTACCAGTTATTAACTCATCATCATGGGTTTAGCTGATGAGATGAGCATGAAATGAATTAATGGTACTGAATTCCCATTAAGATTTCATAATTCATTTTGAGTAATGATTTATGATTTGGTTATAAAGTTATGATTTTTTAAAATAGTTAAAACTGGTTTGATTTTCAAAGAGCATGGAGGAATTTTCAAAAATGGTTTAAAAGATTAAAATTGTCTAATTTTTGAAAGCCTTTTTGTGATATGTGTGATATGGTAAATTTAAAATTACTAAGCCTTCAGTTTCTAGAGAGTAATACTAAATGGTGTTTTCTTTTGGTTGTAGAAAATTAAAACTGGTAGGCGTTGTAGAAACCAACCAGAAGATGCTGCTAAGAATATGGTTTCACTTGAGCTATAGGTGAACCAATAGTAGGTTCAAAATATTTACCATGATTTTCAGGCTGTGGATAGTGGGGAAAAAGTGATGAACTAAGGAAATTGGATCATTCCATTCATTTCCAAAAGTATACTCCACCCATATTTTAGGGAGATTTAGAACCAAAAATTTAGATGTGTGAATGAAAAAGATGAATTGAATCTTTTATTTCCATGGAAAACTATAAGAGTTGAAAGGAAAGTTGGAAACGTGTATGTTGGATGATCTAGCATGCTAGTGGTGGGATTTAACAATTTAGGATAAATTATACCAAGTTATTTTTTGGGATGATTTTAAATAATTGTTCAACAAACTTTTCTATCCTCACACAATCATAATTTCAAGAACAATGTATTTTTTCAGATCAATACAGGAGAACCTCAAAGTGGCAGATTATATTGATAAATTCATGAATTTAATATACTTTTCATAGAAATCTGATGTAAGTGAATACTTAAAGGAATAATTTTTTGAATCAAGGCTGAGTCTAGTGATTCACTCAACGATTTTCATGATTTGTATATCATATTATAAAGAGATGATTAATAGAGAAATAGTGGTAGAAATGGACATATTTTGAACAAAGGATGGAGGAAGCATGTTGATACCTATAGGAAACGGTGAAAACTATAATTCTAGGAATAAGTGGAAGAGGGAAACCTATTTTCAAGGTAGTTATATGACTCATAATATGAAATTGGGATTAGTTAATCTTCCTACTTAACCAAAGAGTAATCCCATATTATTTCATTATAGTTATTTCAATCACATGAAGCAAGATTTCATGACACCACTTAGAGCATGCTTCAATTGTAACCTATGGGAAATCTTTAGTGATATTGCCGTAGTGATCCAATTTTGGCTTATAGGGACAAGTATCATGTTTTTAATACATTTTATGTTTCAATAGTATGAGGGAAGAAAAATAATTCTCATCAGTATAACTAAGAAAACCAATGTGATTCTAGGAATACTATGAGTCCTCAACTAGTACGATCTCAACAAGGTAATAAAGAGAAAGGTGTAGCGAGTAAGAAATTGTATGGAGCTAAGAAAATGATTTTGAATAATAAATATGAAGCTTTGGTGGTGATAAGTATGATTATTTTAAATTCTACCCTTATGAAATATTTGTTTGATGTAGGTTCAACCCATTGTTTTATTATTTATTATACTATTGATATTTTGGGTTTGAATATTGAGATGATGCCTTATATTTTAAAATTTCAAACTCCTCTTGGTTAAATAGAATGTCAAGCCTTTATATACAGATCATTCTCTATAACTAATGATTGGGCTAAATAGATTTTGTAATTTTCCATGATTGATATGGATGTCTATAACATAATCATGGGTATGGATTGGTTGAGTATTTTCAAAGTTCACATTGAATTTTATACCTGAAGGGTTAGTTTTACAACTAATAATGGCTCCAAGAATCACTTTAAAGGATATTGTAATTTATGGGAAAGTGGAAAAATATTTTTGGAACCCGTTTTTAGAACTATCTCAAACCAATTGGTAGCTTTGACCTTGGAATCAGTGGATGAAATTAGGAATATAGGTTTTTTAACAATTGTTGATCAGTTTTTAGATGTTTTTTCTAATAATTTATCATGGTTTACACCCATAAGAGAAGTAAAGTTTATGGTTGACCTGTTACCAAGGAATAGTCCTATCTCACTTATATCTTATCAGATGAAACCAATAGAATTATTGGAATTTAAAGTATGGTTGTAAGATCTAGAATGGAAAGGTTTCACTCAGCCTAGTATGTCTCTGTGGGAAATAATTATTTTGTTTGTGAAAAAGGTATAGGGAACTCTTAAGATATACATAGATTATCTCAATCTTAACCAAGTTATGATAAATAACTGGTTTTATATTACACATATTAATGAACTATTATATTAATTGAGGGGATCCAAATAGTTATCTTAAATTGACTTTCATTTGAGATATTACTAATTGCGGGTTCAAAATGAGGATATTCCAAACATAGCTTTTTAGAGTAGATATAACCATTATGAGTATATGGTTATGCCTTTAGGTCTTATGAATACACCATATATATTTATGGAATTGATGAATTGGATATTTTCAAGGTATCTGGATTCTTTTGTGGAATTTTTTATGGATGAAATGTTGGTATATTCAAGGGAAAGGTTGATCATGTGAAACACTTGGAAATAGTTTTTGGAATCTTGTGGGATCGTTTTCTGTATTCCAAACTTACAAAGTCTGATTATTTAATATAAGAGATATTTTTCTTAGTCCATGTAATATTTGATAATGTTTTTTTGTGGATCTATAAAAGATAGAGGCTATGATATCTTGGAAACCACCAAATAATGTATTCGAGATACATAGTTTTCTTGGATTAGCTGGTTATTATCATTGTTTTTTTGAATATTTTCATGACTAGCTTCACTGATGACATATTTTATGAGAAAAAATGTTCCATTCCAATATAATTATGAATGTAAATATTATTTTTAAGAGAATAATGTTTTCTTTACATCATCATTGATCTTGATATTTTTAGAATCAAGACAAGGCTACATGGTGTATTGTGATGCTTCAGGATTAGTGTTGGGATGTGTTCCCATGTAGGGAGATGATGTTGTTACTTATGGATCATGATAGTTATGGTTTCATGTGAAGAACTACTCAACACAAGATTTATAATTTTCTACTATTTTCCATGATTTGAATACTTGGATTCATTACCTTTTTGGTGAGAAATTTATGGTGTCAACAAATCATAAGATTTTGAAACACATTTTCCCTCAATGACATTTAAACCTGAGACAAAGAATTTGGATATAAGAACATTAAATGTTTAACTTCAACTTGATGTATACACTAGGTAAAGGCAATTAAGTGGCTTATGCATTAATTATGATATCATATAATTAATTGGAGAAAGAGGTTTCAGATCAGTGGAAACTAATGTTGATAATAGCTGACATGCACTTAGAGTGTGAAGGATGAGGTAGTGTTATAGTTTTAATTCTAATTTATTTTGTTCTTGATTTGATTGATAAGGTTAAAGAGGCATTGAAAATAAATTCTAAATGTGTTATGATAAAGTTAGAAATCAATGGTGGGGATACCATTAAGGGTGGAAGCTTGATAGAGGATCATTCTTGCATTTTCTATGATCAGATGGTCCTACCATTGGCTTGTTAGGAACAAATTATTTATTCTTACCACCATTCAAGATGATATATTCATTATAGAATAAAAAATATGAATAGGGCACTAAAATCATTATTTTAGTGTTTGGTAATGAAAATAAAAGTGTCTGAGTTTGTTATGAGATGCCTCACATATCAATAGGTTAAGGAAATGCACCAACGACTAATGGGTATTTTGAATTCTTTATTAATTCCCATATGTAAATGAGATCATATAACTATGAATTTTATAAGAGGTATACCATGTATGGTTAGGAAACATGATTCCATATGGGTGATAGTGTATCATCTCCCAAAGTTGTCCAATTTCATACCTATTCATGAATCTCATATGGTGGAGGACTTGTCCAAAATCAGTATCTGATAATTTTTAAAGAGGAAAAATGTTTCAGTTTTAATAGTACCAGATCAAAATATGAGGTTTATGTCATGTTTTTGGAATTCCTTATAGAAATATATTTAGAGTTAGTTGACTATGAGCATGACATATGATCCTAAAATGGATGAAAATCCAAAATGGTGATACAAACTCTAGAGTTAATGCTTAGGGATTATGTAATGGACTTTAGTGGATTTTGGATAGAGCACATACAATTAGTGTAGTTATAATATAACAAAAATTATCAGTCCTCGAGACAGATTTATCCTTTTGAATCATTATATATGAATCCTTGTCGTTCTACAATTTGTTGGGTGGAAATAGGTGAGACTTCACTTGTTGAACCAAGACTTATGAAAGAGACAACATATAAGATTCAGTTGATTAGGAAGGGAATGTAGAAGACTTAGATTCATTATAAATCATATGAGGATAATCATCAATGACCATTTTCATTCAAGGTGAGTGATCATGTGTTATTGAGAATATCTCCAAGGCTTGGTCATCATCATTTTGGGAATCAATGAATGTTATCTCCTCGATACATAGGGCTTTTGGAGATACCTGAATTGGTTGTTGAAGAGGAATATCAGTTGGATTTCCCAATGAGGTTCAGTATAATGCATAATGTGTTCCATGTATCTCAATTGAAGAAGTATCACCATAATCTTGACCATTTGATTTCATGGGATCAGGTTGACCAAGATTTGTACTCTAAGTTGGTTCATGTGCGAGTGTGGATTGTGGATGGGAAAGAGAAAGTCTTTCTACGAAATAAATCATTCTAGTGTGGGATTTATGGAAACATGGTTGGATTTAGGAAGAAATGTGGGACAATGAGAATGAAATGGTCGGTCATGGGCCCAAACTCTTTTAGGAAATTGGTGGTTTTATACTTTATATGGAAAAAAAGACCAGTGGTGGGGATAATATAGAACCCCTAGTTTCATGAAATTGACCATTAATTCACATATTTTAAGTATATATAATGTTTTGGAAATGTTTTGAGATGTTTTCAACAGTTTTTTCATGCTTTTTGAGATTATTTTGTAGGTTTACAGTTTGATCATGGTTAGTAGAAACTATGTAACACCTCCCAGGAAACTGTACTACTGAAATAATGGGTACTGGGTAGTTTCACGGTTAGGTGCATTATTTTTTCAAACTGTGGTCACCTAGGATAAACAGTTAAATTTTGGATAAATGGATCTAGCATGGTTGGATAATAGTTTTTCTAACCATGTTATCCAACCATGTGAAGTGGTATTGGAGGTAGTGTCTATTGCATGATTAACACACAACAAGTCTAACTATGTAGCCTAACTATTCACCATTATAATTTAGATCCAGATTTTTTGGATCTCACTCGAATTAGCCTCTAAAACTTTATTTTTCCCCAAAATAATTCATAACCTGAAATCTACTTCATCTTTAGGCTCTGGAGACCATTCCCTTCGAGCCAAGAGTAATTCCTAGGTGAATCTAAGTGCGTTGGAGGCTCGAATTCTTCAGCAAGTTCTCATTCATGGTGGGTTTCTTTAGATTTATTCTTATTATTCCCTCTCTTGGAATAATATATCTAATATATTAGGTATAGATATATACTTTTTTATTTAAATCATGTTGATATATAATTTTTTGGAATATAGGGAACAAGATATATGAATACCTTGAGGAGTTTCAAGGTGGTTTTTTTGAGTCTTTTTTCATTCTTCATTTTCACCTAAGTTTGAGAGGTAGGTTGATTCTCTCTAGAAAACTCTTAGTTATAATTTGAATTCTTGGTATCAAATTGATTTAATTTATTGAATTGAATCATGAAATTGATGTGTGATTATTTATGTAAATCCACTTTAGTGATGGTTTTTTGAAATGATGAAAATTGGTTGCTTTTGTGAAAAAATATATTTTGTTTATGATTTTAAAATACTGGTTTTAAAATAATGGTTTTGTTTTGATGTGTGGAAAATGTTTTATGATTGGTTTTCAACAAAATAAATGTTTTGTTGATATGAATTGGATTTATTTGGAATGAATTTTTTCATACAAGTTTGATGTGTGTTCATGCGCATTTTTTATGGATAAGGGCATGGAGTTTTCCCCATTAAAAAGTGGTACGAATGAGGATGTGAAGTTTCCCCCATCAAAATGGATCACCAAGTGATGGCTTGGTGAAATGATGACTCACCAATCATGAGTAGAAGGTTGTTCAAGGTCTAAATTCATGTGTTGAAGTGTGTCTTTGTACAAATGTGTGGAAATTAATGGGTATGCCAAAATGAAATTTGAGAAATACTTTTTAAAGGCTTGTTTTGTTTCTTTATTTTTCAAATTGGTTGTTTTGGAAAATGGTTTTGATTTGATGTAATATTTTTTAAATTTTTTTACATAATTTTTTTATATAAATTATGGTAACATATTATACCCTTGTGGAGTGAGTTCGGAATTCATTGGGGAAAACCTATTGAGTTTTATATTCACTACCTTCTTGGGAACTTTGGTGAATTTACATATATTGTTTATTGAGACATAATTAAGGGAAAGTTATCTCATTTATTTAGTTATTCATCATAATACCATGGGTATGGAAGGTGGAGTTGGAGCTTGGAGAAATTTGGGAGTTGCTGAGTTAACATCTTCCAGGTATTTGAGTTTTGGTTAAATTTAGATTCTGTATTATAATCTGATGTAGTTTGGGTTGGTTTGGATTACATTGAGTTGTATCTAGTTTTACTCATGCATCATATAGTTTTGATTGTTATTCTTATCTTATTGTTTGGTTATTTATTTTCAAAGGGTAAAATCATCCCCCAACTATTTATGAAGTCCATGGAATTTATTTCCAGCCTTTGGTGTCTTGGGGATGTCACCTAAGGCCAAGTAGCTCCCCCATCACTCCTCAAGCCAATAGTGGGGGCAGGATGTTACAACATGTATCATGCGAATAGTTATGGACATGTTCATTCAAATATGAACTGCCCCTCTATCTCCATAGACAAGTAGAGGAGTTGTTCAAGTAAATTATCATCCATCACCATGAGATCCATCATTGACCATGAGACACATTGTAGAAAAGGAGAATGATTTCCTTCGAAAATTTTCACATAGCTACACAAGATCTTATGTCCTTGTAGAATAAAGAAGGAAATAAAAAGGGGAATGGTGGAAGATTATTGCAAATCAAGGATACACTTTCCTTCATGCGGAAGGGGTCATACACCCTATTCAATCACCATTGATCATATGAGGCCCCTATCAAAAATCTAGAATGATCATTTTAGGGACCTTAGATATATTGGTCTAATCTTATGGAGGCTATCTTAACAAGACATATTTATCTCATGAGTGTCCTTTGAAAATTTTTCTTTGATCACATGAAAGCCTTTCCATGGGAATCCTGATCTCATGAAGACTCTTATATATGTAGACCTAACTTTGTAAAGGTCATTTGACATGTCAACATGGTTAGGCATAATCCATTTTATAGGTTGAGGACTAATAAATATGGTGATTATAGGATGGTGTTACAGTCATTATTTTTCATACTATGCATGGATTGTGCCATTGATGACACACAATAGGATCATGGGAAACATGTGACACTAAATTCCATCCACCAACTATAGCTCATCTTTGCGAGATGTACACCATGAAAGGTGGTGTATAATTGAGGCAACGAAGCCTATAACTCACCCCCCCCCCCCCAACATCAACAAAAAAAGAAAAAATGTTGACCAAATGTACACAGAGATGACTGTGAGAGAACAGGTGTGAACTTTTCATAGTGGAAGGTAACATGATCATAAAGTCATTCACCAGGTAAAACCTAGGTAATGTCTTAAGGGATCATAGGGAATGGAAATATTCTTTACATGACCACTTTATAGATTATGTGAAGGGATTCTAATATGTTATATAGATTTTGAGAAGGAGGTCCTGCATGTCAACTGGGTCAAATGAAACCTAAAATAATCTAAATTGGACAAAAAATGGGACACATATACAATTAAGGATGAAATAAAGACTGAAAAATGTAGGAGACTTATGAACAAACATATAAAATGATGTTTATTCACTTCTCATAACCTATCTAGATCATGACAAAACACCCAGACATGTCTCCCAATCCATGTGACATGTAGCTTATAAAATGTGATGTCCTTTGGAAATGTAAATAAATCACACGATGCCCTTTGGGCATGCCACCCAAGTCCCGCAAAGTCATCTTGGATTTCCATCCAAATCTTGTGATGTATCCTAGACATGTCGCACTAGTTATGCGGTGACACCAAGTCATGTCAGATAGGTCTCACAATGTCTTTTGAAGATGTAAACCTTGATCATGTGACACCCTCCAAACAAGTTATTCAAGTTTTGCAAAGTCCTTCAACCATGCTAGACAAATCATGTGACATCCTCTCAAACATGCCAACCAGGTCTTGAAAATACCACAAGGAATGTCGTCCAAGTCTTGCATCACCCTCTAAAATTGTTATCCTCAGTCATGTGAGTTCCTCTAAACATGTGATCCTTGATCATGAGATTTTTTTTGGACATGTCACTCAGGTTATGCAATGTCCTTTGAACAAGTTGGTTGGATCATGTAATTGTCTTTGGACACACCCATTAGGAAACCAGGATATATATAGACATCCTCAGGCATGTCAAGATGATAACTGGGAAATGTCAAGAAGACAATCCAGATATGTCAAGTAGGCACCTGAGAGATTTCAGGAAAATAATCCAGACATGTCATGTAGACACCCCGAGATATGATAACCCAACTCATTAGACATACTCGGGCATACCCCCAACTGAATTATGATAACTCTAATTCATACTATAATAATTACTTGTATTACTCCTTCATAAGTCTCAATATCCAATAAGAATCAACTTCGTTATCATCCCCACCATTTTGTCAACTTTTGAACCATTGGGATCCAATCTATCCTATGGGTTTATCAATCTTCCTCACCCATCAGTGGATTGAGAAGCCAATTGAACTATGGTGACTCTGATTTCTTCTATAGATAGGATATATAGGATTATTTCCTATGGTCCTATATACATATTGGACACCCCAAGGGAGACCCCAATGCATAAGTCCCGCATCCACATATAGTGAGATTGATTAATTGAAACCCCTTATTTCTCACACCAAGCATGGATCACTTGGTCTTAGGGATTTTCAATGGTCATCTCACATGAATAAAAACCTATACCATCCAAGGAAATGATAGTGTATAATCATCATTTAGAGTCATGATATGAAATCCACTGTATAAGTGCGCCCACCTCGGGGTAGGTCCCGAGGGTGTGATCAAAATATGGTGATTCTGATTCATGTCATAGGTAGGATACATATGATGGCTCCCTAAGGCTCGAGCTTAATATTCAATTCCTAAGTGACTTTATATATTTTCTTTATTATTGATGTTAAACTACATGGTTTCAATGAACTATTTGGGTTTTGATTCTAGACGTAGACATGATATATAGGATGACTCATAAAGGTTCAATCCCATCCTTGAAATGTTGATCGCCTCCTTGGTTTGAAGTAAACTCCAAAGTGCCTGGTTATACAGTTTTAAATTATAAGAAGATACCATTGATGAAAAGTGGATGAAGATAATTAGATACATAAATATAGACTCATTAATATCCCCCCTTTACACATATAAGGGTCCAACACTTGATCATTTTTAGGGTAACCGGTCCCATAATGGGATTAGGAATAAATTCATGAACATATCTTAAATATATAAGTGAGTCTTAGAGTAAGAAAAAATTCCCCAAAAAAATAGTGTGATAAGGTTTACCTCCCATCATCTCGACCAATGTGAGTTCCTAAGTGTCATTGGGTTTGAAACCCCAATTGACCAACATGCTTTAGAAAGTACTTCTGTACTCAGTTATGGATGTGGGAACTATTTGGAGTTTCTATGGAAGGAAAATATGGAGAGCTCGACGTGAATTATTTTACAAGAAATTGAACCCCCACCAATCAACCGTCATGTTAAACCACATGTTGTATTTTACCATGAAATAAAATTGGTGAACCCAACATAAAATCACTTAATTGTGGAATCTCCATCACATGTTAAAAAGGATATATTTATTAATTCACATTGAACAATTTTGTTCCTTCCATGCATGTAATATTCTTGAAAAAAAAAACAGTAAACCCAGTGTGGATCTCTAAAATGAAAAAAAATGATCAGTTTACCAAATCAAATCAGGGTTCTCGTGAAATAAGTCTACCCTCTCTATGATAATTCCACGCGAGTAGGATTTATGGACTAGGAATAAGTAAGGACTATTATGTTACCTCTTCATATCAAGTTGAGAATGTATCATGCATGTGATAGTGTAATGATTGATGACCATGTTCCTTATTGTATTCATGACTATAGATACTACTCTCACAAAAAACCCTGACCTGAGATCATGTCTTCATCCAATTATTGTTCTAGAAAATCAGTTTTTGAATAAACCCTTGTGATTTGTAGAAAAAACTCACTTACCCGACACCTTACGAATTAGGTAGAAAATGAAATGGTCCATGAATACCACAGACACGGTACAATCTTGACCCTCAAGACTGCACACAAGGTTCTGTGTCACACATAGACTTGTTTAATGATTTTATTTTATAATTTTATTTGATATTGAAATATTTTATTGAGTTGTGGGATGAACCCAATTGAAATTTTGTGTTTTCTTGCTAATAAATGAGTTCTTTGGGTGTGACTATGTCTGATGCCTGGGCAGGGCATGGTTGAAGCCGTGCGGCTTTGCTAGGTCATTGTACGACCTGCTCGATGTTCAAAATAAATTAGTAATTAATTAATTTATTTATTTGATGAAATATATAGTGATCACAAAATAAAATAAGAAAAATTAAGTGAATTTTTTATTCTAATAATAATAATAATGATATTTTTTTAAGAATTTTATTATTATTGTTATTATTTTAATTAAGTTATTATTATTAAAATAATAAATATTTTTATTTTTATAAAATTATAAAAATTATTATTATTATTATTATTATTATTATTATTATGTCTATTGGGTTTAGTTTTTTTTGGGATCTTATTTTCCCTTTCTTTTTGTTTCTTTTTTTTCAATTCTTTTTTCCCTCTTCCTCTATTCCTTACCGTCTCTTTCTATATGAACCACTATTCCCACATGCATGTTGCCCTATAACTCTTCCCTATCCCTTCGCCACACCCCCTTCCAGTAACACTTTCAGTTGATGCACTCCCTCCTAGTGAACCACATCACACTACCCTGCTTCCCCCACACAGCCTCAAGCCACCCACTTTCCTTCCATTGAAACCTCTTCTAGATGTGGATCCTCCTTGGGCTGATAGTCATTCCCTTTCTGGCGACCTCGCACCAAATTCCCAGTGACCTCACTCTGCCCTTCCATTTTTCACACAACCATTGTGTCTCCTCCTCTCTTTCTTGGCTGAAGCTCCAGTGCGGCTTGCCTCTAGCGACCCTCTCTCTTGTCGCTGTTACCTTCGACAAACCCCCTTAGTGTGTGATCTACTTTGGTAATTTTTTTCTTCCCTGTTGTTGTATTTTGGGTTAGGTTTTCATGTAACACCCCAATATTTCATAGTACATTATTTTTTCAAAGTAATTCAATAACTTGCACTACATGCAACACCGAGTTCTAGAGCCCCTTGACTTACCAAACAAGCCGTTCAAAAGAGGTTATTAATACTATTAACTAAATTTTGAACTTTATATAATCATTATAATTTTATAATCAATATTATTAGTTTCTTAGATATAATTTAAGAACAAATACTTTTTTCAGATAAAAGAAGTATTTTTCAAAAAATGCAATTTTACCGCCTTTTAATGGCGAAGCCATTTTAAATCCATTATTGGAAACTTTTATATATTTAATTTGAAAAAATAAACTACTTATTTAGAATCGAGACATAATAATTTAGTTTCAATTAAGTTTTGGTGTTTTTCTGATAACTTTCATATTTGGGTGAATAGTGAAAAATACTATATGTTAACTGAAAACAACTTTTTAAATCAAAATAATTTATGTTGTTAAATTATACATTTTAATGGTTTGTAAGTATAAATAGATTATATTTTTACCATTTAATACAATGATGGTCATTTTAAGTAATTTCACTATGAAATTAGACATAAACAAGTGTCAAACTTTTGATCGTTATTATTTCTTAAAAATAGGCCTTTTCGTTTTGACAGCGGGAATTAATTTTAAATTAATAAATGAAACTTTTATGTTTTGAACTTGGTAAAATAGACTTCATTTTTGGATTCAGAATATCAAAATTATCTTAGGGTGAAATTTTTGTACTTTTCTGATAAGTTCCATATTTTGATGAATAGTGAAAATTAATAAATTTTAATTAAAAACAACTTTTTTAATAAAAATAATTAATAGTGATAAATTATGAATTTTAGTGCTTTTAAAATATATTTGGAATATATTTTTACCATTTAATACAATTTTGGTCATTGGACATAATTTGACATTTAAACCGGATATAAACAAGTATCAAACTTTTGATAGTTATTATTTCATAAAAACACGCTTTTTGTTTTGACAGAAGGAATTAATTTTAAATTAATTTTTGTCACATCTATTTTTTGAATTTGGAAAAATGGATTCCATATTTGGAATCAAGATTTCAAAATTGTGTAAATAGGTAACTTTTATTTTTAGACATTTTGAATAATTACTTCGGTAAATATTTTATTTACCATGGTTAAAGGGTAAATCCGGTAAATAAGGGTAAAAAAATATTATTATAATAATAATAAATTATCCTAAAAAGTTTTCTAACATTATTGGTTGATAAATTTCCGACCATTGTCATATTTGGGTCGATTTGGGGACCACATGGAGCTACTTGTAGGTGATAAGGACACTTTATATTAATTAAGTTAAAGTAAATACAAAAATGACATAAGCATATATCTGTTAGAAAAACAATTTTTACATAGGGTTATATATGTTATATTTTCGATTATAAATATTAATTAGAAATATAAAAATATTTCCTACATAATGGTATTTTATTTATAATTTTTAGACATTTAATAATTAAATTTATTTATGACACAATGATGATGCAGTAATTACCATATTAATGAAAGATTAAGATAATTGATATTCTAAATACCCAAATAAATGTAATTTGAGACCTTTTATAAATTCCAATAATTTACTATGTTACTAAGACATATTAGGATTGTTTATATAAATTTTTTTCGATGTAATAATGCTATTATGAATTTATCAAAAACAAAATACCCAATAGTGTCAAAATTGACATAAAAGAGTTTTTAAAACAAATATTATATTATTAATTGATATTCTATTCATAAAAATTTAATGTTCAGAAAAAGGACTTATATAATGATATTTGTATCCTTAATGGACCACTTTGGGGTCTCTTGGATGTATATGGTAAGTTTATTAACTATATAATATAAAAATAAAATGTGACATGGTAAATGTCAATCTAATTAACTAAGAGTGAAAACTAAAATATAAGGTTAATATAGTGACCCAAACCTGTCTAAAATATATTGGTTGAAAGTATTTCGACCTATACCCACTTTAGACTTTAAATAATCCACTTTGGAGCCATTTGAAACTAAATATAAATTTACTATAAACTAATACTTTATGTTTTTTCTAAAGAGTCCCTCCTCCCCCATATAAAAGGACACCACTTCTAACCAATTCTTCACACCTTCAAAGCCTTTTGGTTCAGCCAAACACTGACCAAATACTCTCTAAACTTCCCTAAAATCAACCTAGAGGCCTTAGTTTGATCAGAAATCCAACCTAAGAATCCCTTTTGATCAATTCAAAAGGAAGAACCCGAAGAAGAGTTAATGTTTTCACCACCTTCTTTCAAGTTCCTTTCTTCTTCCAATTATTCTTTCTTTGTTATTTCCATTCTAAAACGATAATTATAGTATATTCTATATACCCTGATGTTATTATAAATAGGTTACAACCATATTCAGTATTCTATCCATCCTTTGAATGACATGTCACCATACGTGTGTACATACGACTTACCGTCTCCACGTCGTGGTGTAATTGTTATTCAAAACAATATTATTTGGATGGGTATAATAATGATGTGTAATTCATGTAAATATTAAATATAACATGATAATGATTCTGTATATATGATATACCATCCAATTATATATTATTATAATGATATTTTCTCTCATGCGTAAGTACGGACTACCGTCTCCACGAACGCGATGAGATTCATTCCTCATCGTATCCATTCAAGTCTAATTCTCATTTGATGATTAAAAATAATGTTAAAGTACTTTATATAATTCTGGATATGAATAAGATATAACCTATCCATAACAAACACGGCTTATGTAACAAAACATATAAAAGAAAACGAGCAAGTTAACACCCGAAATGATGATAAAACTAAGATATTATTAACAAAGCAATGTTAAAAGATCATATATGATATGATATTAATGTATATGATTGTTGTATAATTTAATAAAAATTATTTTACCATTATACAAGAGTTTAATCTACCCTCAACCAAGGAAAAGTACAAGGTAAGGGTTTATTTCACAATCTCTTCATTATCCGAGGTTGTTTATACATAATTATCTACTGGGATCTCTATATCATCCACATACATGTTTCTTAAAAATTTATTTCAAAACAATCTTACTATTTTACATAATATGTGTTAAAGTCATTTATACCCTTTTTTTACTTTTTATAAAAAGTTTATAAAGAAATCTTTCCGTTGTTTTCGAAACAATGTCCTTTTTAACCTTTTCGAAAAAATTAAGGTAAGAATGTTTTTTTATATTATACGGTGGGGGCGGCTATTTTCCACCGTTTTAAAATCTTCGAAGATTCCATTATAAGATTATAAGAATATTTTCAAAGTAAATTTTATATTTCATAATTATGTGACTTTTAAATGATTTCAAAAAAGAGATATTTCTCTCAAATAGTTTTGATTTCATCTATGTCAACATCCTTTGATGGATTTTAAGCTTATTTGAAGTTGATTTATTATGATACAAAACTTCCATATTGTATTTAAGGTTTTGTGATATGTCTGACTATGGATGTGTTATTCTTATACCATTCATGGTTTATGGAGAAAGTATTTACATTTCATATGCTAGTTTTAATACGAATGTTTATGTTACATTTAAACCTGTTCATATGAGGAATGAATTGGACTTGGTAAGTGACGGGTGGAGCCCGCTATAGCTCCTCGATGCATCGGTAGGTATCATGAGACAAACTAGTGTCTTGTCACATGGCCTTGACAAAATCTTATTTTTAGTCTTGGCAAAGGCCTTAGCTATGTGGTTATGATTGTCTGGCATTATGCATTCCATCATTATGAAAGTGGTTATTGATATTTCATGTGATTATTCGACTAGTAGAATATCCATGTGAATAAGTAAATGGAATTATTTCATTTTATCTTTTCCATATTATGATGAAGTTCAAGTTTAAAAGGATTTTGTTTTAGTTATACATTGCTTTAAATGCCTATGCTTATTTTTGAAAGTTTCCGCTATATTGTTATCCTTACTGAGCATCTGAGCTCACCCCTTTCAAATTTTTATTTTTCCCTGGATGTGAAGAAGTAATTTATGAATGACCTGCAGGGATAGTATGAGGGGATATGAAGAAAAGATGTTGTTGTAGTAGTTTTCACTTTATGATGTAATGTAAAATTAATGAATGTATCTAGTGATTCCAAGGATACTAAACTAATCGGTCTTTTGAGACTTGATCTTTTGTGATCATGCCAATGTTATGTAATAATGCACCAACTCTGGGTAACTGGGGTAGGGGCATTACAGTTGGTATCAGATGAATTTTAGTACAAAACTTGGAAGCTAGATTTAGATAAACTCTGATTAGAGCACATAGAACTAAGATGAAATTTTAGGATTAGTATAGAATAACTTCCTAGAATTTTGTTATTATAGTGATTTTGTGAGTTTTCCGAGCAATACATCCCTGTCTAGATATGAGAAGGTAGAGGCGGCTCTGAAACAGATGTAACTAGGGTTAAAACCCGAAAATACCGCTTTGAGCTAGACTCGAATGGGAACTGGTGCACGACAATGGGCCTTGCTACACTCTTGGTTACGACACTCCCAGGGGATATGCTTAGGATAATTCTTATTTTCTTTACAAACCATTATGAATAGATTTTGAGTATATACTTACTCAAATAAAATATTTTTATGATTATGGATTATTTCCATAAATAGTTCAATTTATGTTAGGAATTTTACAAGTTAGGAATTATTCATTTCAATTCATAAACTGACCTAGTTTATGCTATTGTATAAAAATGGCACCCAGTAGAAGGAATGTGAACTCCGACAATAAGTATGATCCAAATAGTAAGAAGGATCGTATCTTTCATGGTATTAAGCCAACATTTAGAAGGGAAATAGTATCCCATGTATTCTCAACATATAAAGAAATACTATAATGTTTTAATAAGATAAGTAAAGAATTCTCCAAGTTCTATGGCTTTGAAGGGAAGAAAGAGAAGAAAAGGATGGAAGAGAGAAATATGGATAAAGGGGAGAGGGAAAAGAAGAATTTTCCCATATGTGAAAGTTGTGGGAAGAAACACCCTATAACTTGCTTAAAAGGAATGGGTGTTTGTTATAAGTGTGGAGAAAAAGTACCACATGTACGTGACTGCAAGGGTCAGAAAAAGGTTTAAAATGTACAATGCTTCATCTGTAAGGAGTTGAGACACTACGCGAACCAATGTCTAAATCATCAGAGTATGCCCCAAATGATGCTATTGGATAATAATCAAGTTATGATACTACCACAGATGAGGAGTAATGATTAGATTTATTATGTTGTTATTAGAGAATTATGTCATTTGAGTGTTGTAACAACAATGTACTGGTTATAATAATTATAAAGTATATAAGGATTGTACTATAGTACTATTTCATTAAGCACTTGAGATTGTGTGGAACCAAGAAAAGTGAATCAATAGTAGGTTAAATTTTTGGAAAATGTTTGGTTGAGAGAAAGATAAATCATAATATGGTTGTGATACCGAGGTAGTGATTTTGGAATAATACATGATTGATTTGGATAAATTATATTGGATATTCTTGACTACCTTGAAACTGATTAATGATTTGTATATTCCATAATTATTGAAGTTTACAACATTTTTGGATAGAAGGTGTGTATCCAGTTTTCTATAAGTAATAAGGGATCATGAATTTAATCAATAAGGTTTTATGGTAATTCAGGAATTTGCAGTGTTTTAAAAGAATACATGATGAATGTGTTCACATGTTATTACACGGCAAAAAGGATCTTCATTGGGTTTACCTTCCATATAAATTTTGGACTATGAGTTTGGATAAGATTATTTTGGATAATTGTAGTTTGAGATTATTTTTGGATTGCCATAAAAGGACAACCCAGAGGTCGGGCGACAACCCGTCGCGTCCGGAAAGGCCGCGAGACTTGAACCTGCAACCGAAGCGCGACAAGGGTGTATCACCTACCACTAGCCCACGTGATGTCCTGGATTGAATAATGTAGTTTAAAAAAAACAATTCTGGTAGATGAATTATAAATTCATTTTTTTGAACCCTATACGAATAGGATAAATAGAATATTATTTTTAAGTTCTATTATATTTTAGAGTGAAAGATGCGTTTGTGGTAGAAATTAGTTAAAGGATGGGACTCTACTTGTCAAGTATATATTTTTATTCTTCTCTTATTCTATGAAGAAATTAATTCGTATACTTTAGAGAAGGGATCTTAAAAAAATGTGTTATCCTAATACTATATGTTTTGTTGAACCGATGGTATTTTAAATCCTGATAGATTGATGAATTTAAGGCCCTCAATTTTACACTTGTTTGTGATTGATGACCTCAATCACTACCTATAAATATTTACGTTTTTCCTCTAATTATATGTCTCTAATTTCCACCAATGGTATCCTAATCAAGATCATAATTTGGTGGTGACCCTTTCATTTCCCTTTTCCTCTTATTAAGAATAAATTTTATTAAACTAATTTCCGATGTGGGTTTTCCCAAAGGTATTTTCTATTTTCAACCTTTTATTTTCGAAAAATAATTACAAATTTTGAGGATGAAATTTATTAAAGGAGGGAAGAATGTAACACCCCAAGATTTTATAGTACGTTATTTCTTCAAAGTAATTCAATAACTTGCACTACACGCAACACCGAGTTCTAGAGCCCCATGACTTATCAAACAAGCCGTTCAAAAGCGGTTATTATTAGTATTAAATGAATTTTGAACTTTATATAATCATTATAATTTTAGAATACATATTATGAGTTTCTAAGTTATAATTTAAGAAAAAATACTTTCTTTAGATAAAAGAAGTATTTTTCAAAAAATGCAATTTTACTGCCTTTTAATGGAAAAACCATTTTAAATCCAATATTTGAAACTTTTACATATTCAATTTGACAAAATAAAATTCTTGTTTAGAATTGGGACATAAGAATTTAGTTTCAATAAAGTTTTGGTGTTTTTCTGATAACTTTCATATTTGGGTGAATAGTGAAAATACTATATTTTAACTGAAAACAACTTTTTAAATCAAAATAATTTATTTTGATAAATTATAAATTTTAATGGTTTGGAAGTATAAATAGATTATAATTTTACCATTTAATCCAATGATGGTCATTTTAAGTAATTTCACTATGAAATTGGACATAAACAAGTGTCAAAAGTTTGATCGTTATTATTTATTAAAAATATGCCTTTTGATTTTGACAGCGGGAATTAATTTTAAATTAACATATAAAAATTTTATGTTTTCAATTTGGTAAAATAGAGTTCATTTTTGGATTCTGAATATCTAAATTATCTTAGGGTGAAATTTTGGTACTTTTCGGATAAGTTTCATATTTTGATGAATAGTGAAAATTAATAAATTTTAATTAAAAACAACTTTTTTAATCAAAATAATTAACAGTGATAAATTAGGAATTTGAGAGGTTTTAAAATATATTTGGAATATATTTTTAACATTTAATACAATGTTGGTCATTGGACATAATTTCACATTTAAACCGGATATAAACAAGTATCAATCTTTTGATAGTTATTAAATTAATTTTAAATCAATTTCTGCCACTTATGTGTTTTTAATTTGGAAAAATGGATTCCATATTTGGAATCAGGATTTAAAAATTGTGTAAATAAGTAACTTTTATTTTTAGACATTTTGAATAATTACTTCGGTAAATATTTTATCTACCATGGTTAAAGGGTAAATCTGGTAAATAAGTGTAAAAAAAAATATAATAATAATAATAATAAATTACCCTAAAAAGTGTTCTAACCTTATTGGTTGATACATGTCCGACCATGGTAATCTTTGGGTCTATTTTGGGACCCCATGGAGCCACTTGTAGGTGATAAGGACACTTTATATTAATTAAGTTAAAGTAAATACAAAAATGACAAAAGCATATCTTTTTTAGAAAAACGATTTTTATATAGGTTTATATATGTTATATTTTCGAATATAAATATTCATAAAAAATATAAAATTATTTCCTACATAATTATATTTTATTTATAATTTTTAGACATTTAATAATTAAATTTATTTATGACACAATGATGATGCAGTAATTACCGTATTAATGAAATATTAAGATAATTGATATTATAAAAACCCAAATAAATGTAATTTGAGACTTTTTATAAATTCCAATAATTTTCTAGGATTCTATGACATATTAGGATTGTTTATATAAATTATTTTAGATGTAATAATGTTGTTATAAATTTTTCAAAAACAAAATACCCAATAGTATCAAAATTGACATAAAAGAGTTTCTAAAACAAATATTGTATTATTAATTGATATTGTATTCCTAAAAATCTAAGGTTCGGCCAAAGGAAATATATCATGATAGTTTTATCATTAATGGACCACTTGAGGGTCTCTTGGATGTATATAGTATGTTTATTAACTATATAATATAAAAATACAAAGTGACATGGTAAATGTCAATCTAATTAACTAAGAGTTAAAACTAAAAGATAAGGTTAATATAGTGACCAAAACCTATCTAAAATATATTGGTTGAAATGAGTTAGACCCATACCCACTTTAGACTTTAAATAATCCACTTTTAATCCATTAGAAACCGAATATGAATTTATTATAAAATAATACTTTAAGTTTTTCCTAAAGAGCACATCCTCCCCCTTATAAAAGGACACCACTTCTAACCAATTATTCACACCTTCAAAGCCTTTTGGTTCGGCCAAAACCTTCCCAAATACTCTATCAACTTCCCTCATAGCAACCTAGAGGCCTTATTTTGATCATAAATCCAACCTAAGAATCCCTTTTGATCAAATCAAAAGGAAGAACCTGAAGCAGAGGTAATGGTTTCACCACCTTCTTTCAAATTCCTTTCTTCTTACACTTCTTCTTTCTTTGTTATTTCCATTATAAAAAAATAAATCCAGTATATTCTACATACTGTGATGTTATTATATATATGGTACAACCATATTCAGAATTTTATCCATCCTTTGAATGACATGTCACCATACGTGCGTACGTATGGCATACCATCTCCACGTCGATGCGTAATTGTTATTCAAAACACTATTATTTGGATGGGTATAATAATGATGTTTAATTCATGTACATATTAAATATAACATTATAATGATTCTGTATATATGATATACCATCCAATTATATATTATTATAATGATATTGTCGCTCGTGCGTACGTACAGACTACCGTCTCAACGAACACGATGAGATTTATTCCTCGTCGTATCCATTCAAGTATAATTCTCATTTGATGAATAAAAATAATGTTAAAGGACTTGATATCATTCTGGATATGAATAATATAAAACCTATCCATAAAAAACATGGCTTATGTAACAAAACATATAAAATAAAATGAGTAAGTTAACACCCGAAACGATGATAATACTAAGATATTATTAACAAAGCAATGTTAAAAGATCATTGAACTACATTTTAGTCCTTCATATTAACCGTGTCTCTCAGATTTTCGAAATTCCACTCACAGAAGTGGTAAAATTATGTTTTATGTGAATTTGAAAATTCTCCTAGGAGGTGGGTAAAAGACAGTGAAAAGTTCAATAAAATTTTTATATATCTAAAATTATTATAAAATAACTCCAATGAATTGCATTGAACTTATATAGGTATTATGTATCAATTTTGACATAAAATAAATTTAAATAAAATAAATAATTATTTAAATAAAAATTCGGTTTTTAAATAGTAACTCGGTGTTTTCACTATTCATCAAAAATTGAAAGTTTTCAGAAAAACACCAAAATTTCACCCTAGGCTAATTTCGATATTCCAAATCCAAAAATGAAGTCCATTTTGAAAAATAAAATTTACAAAATTTTAAAAAAGTTGGTATTACTATTCATAACAGATAGTTTTAATAGTATTTTAATAGCATATCATTGTTTAGTGAACCTCGGTATTGCGTACGACGCAAGCTATCAAGGAAGGTCGCGATTGCGTGTAAAGAAATCCAAGATAGTGTTGTGTGTAGTGAAAGATTCCTTTGATGATTTATATAACATAAAAACAAAATATTTCTCATAAAAGTCTCGGGTGTTAAAATATTAATGTATATGATTCTTGTATAATTTAATAACAATTATTTCACCATTATACAGGAGGTTAATCTACCCTCAACCAAGGACAAGTATAATGTAAGGGTTTATTTCCCAATCTCTTCATTATCCGAGGTTGTTTATACATAATTATCTACTGGTACCTCTTTATCATCCACATCCATGTTTCTTAATAATGTATTTCAAAACATTCTTACATTTTACAGAATATGAGTTAAAGTCATTTATACCCTTGTTTGACTTTTTATAAGAAGTTTATAAAGGAATCTTTCCTTCATTTTCCAAACAAGGTCCTTTTTAACCTTTTCGACAAAATTAAGGTAAGAATGTTTTTTTAACTTATATGGTGGGTGCGGCTATTTTCCACCATTGTAAAATCTTTGAAGCTTCCCTTACAAGCTTATAAGAATGTTTTCAATGTAAATGTTTTATTTCATAATTATGTGACTTTTAAATGATTTCAAAAAAAGAGATATTTCTCTCAAATAGTTTTGATTTCATCTATGTCAACATCCTTTGATGGATTTTAAGCTTATTTGAAGTTGATTTATTATGATACAAAGCTTCCATATTGTATTGAAGGTTTTGTGATATATTTTACTGTGGATGTGTTATTTTTATACCATTCATGGTTTATGGAGAAAGTATTTACATTTCGTATGCTGTTTTTAATACGAATGTTTATGTTCTGTTTAAACCTGTTCATATGAGGAATGCATTGGACTTAGTAAGTGACGGATGGAGCTCACTATATCTCCTCGATGCATCAGTAGGTCTCATGAGACAAACTAGTGTCTTGGCACAAGGCCTTTACAAAATATTATTTGTAATATTTTCATGAGGCCTTGGCTACATGGTTATGATAGTCTAGCATTATGAATTCCATCATTATGAAAGTGGTTATTGATATTGCATGTGATTATTCGACTAGTAGAATATCCATGTGAATAAATAAATAGAATTATTTAATTTTATCTTTTCCATATTATGGTGAAGTTCAAGTTTAAAAGGCTTTTTTTATTTATACATTGCTTTAAATTTTTATGCTTATTTATGAAAGTTTCTGCTATATTGTTATCCTTACTGAGCATCTGAGCTCACCCATTTCAATGGTTTATTTTTCCCAAGATGTGAAGAAGTAATTTATGAATGACCTGTAGGGATAGTATGAGGGGATATGAAGACAAGATGTTGTTGTAGTAGTTTTCACGTTATGATGTAATGTAAACTTTGTGAATGTATCTAGTGATTCCAAGGCTACTAAACTAATCGGTCTTTCAAGACTTGATCTTTTGTGATCATGCCAATGTTATGTAATAATGAATCGAATCTGGGTAACTGGGTTCGGGGCATTACATTTCATGTTGTATAAGGTTCTATTTTGATGTTTTCTGGTTCGATTTCTTCAATTAGGGTTTAATTCGATAGTCGTGTGGTGCGATTGGAGTTTTTCACCATTTTTTGGGAAATTCAGCATCAAGGTAGGTGGTTTCATGTAGAAGCATTATTTGATGAATTAATATTCATATTTAATTATTATATCATGTTCTTTAATTAATTTTTTTTGTGAATTGTGTTTATTTGATGAATTATTTTATTTGATGAATTATTTTACTTGATTAAATAATTTTGGTTTGTTCTGTGATTAATTCATTTGGTGTGAAATTAGTTTCTAAAAGAATTTAGTACGAGTTTGATATTTTATAGATTGTTTTTATATAATGGGTACATTTTTTAAGAAAACCATTATTGTGTTATTTAATAGCATTTTATGAATTGTTCAATTAGTTTATTCAACTGTGTAAGTGGTGCACATTGTGTTTTGATGTGGCATGGGTGTGTGTTTGGTCATAAAGGAATATTAGAGTGGTTTTTTTTAATCCATGTGAAGTTTCTATATTTTTTTTAATATTTTTTCTTAGTGGTTTATTTAATTGGGAAAATGGTTCATTTATCTATGAAAATGGTTTATTAAATTATTATAGTGGTGTGAATTAAGTTTTGAATGGGTTTTGGTGTGCATATGATTTTAAAAGAGGGTTTGGGTGTGTAAATTGCAGTTTTTGGTGTATGTAGTTCCTTATTTGGTTTGGGTATATGAATATAAAATGTGATATGAACTTGGAACCTGAATGAGCACTAAGGGAAGTCTGGGTAAATAGGTAGGCAGACCAAAACTAGTGTACTAGTGGTTCGAGGTGGCTTCAGTCCAATATCACTTAGCGGGATTGATAAATACAACACTAACTAAATATGTGAATGATGATTGGAGACCACTAGGATTATAGGGATGGACCCTACTAGTGGATCATGCCCGAGAACACAGGTTGTCGTGGTTCTTATCCCACTTTTCACTGAGATGTGGGGTTCCAGGGTCCCACTACTTACTAGTACCTATAATCCCCCTTCCATGTTTAGTGCTCCTTAGTTATTGGTCACTCACCATCTGTATACAGTGTGGAATTTGGTTACTTCAAAATTAAATGTGTTTTTAATTAAAGTTTAACCCCCTTGAACTCATTTTCATTAAAAATACTCTCCTTATAATTGTTCAAGCATTCTTCCTTTAATTTATTAAACATGAATGTTTATTTTTCATATAATGTTTATTCATGGAATCTTCTCTCGATGCCATCCTACTGGCCATTATATCACACCCTACTTACACCTTTGGGTGTAAGTAGATTTGGTTATATTTGATAGAGGCAAGGGTATAGCTTTGGGAGATGGGGGTTTGGGTTTCTAACTATCTTTATTGGTGTAGTGTTGTGGAAATGTCTTGAGGGCGGTGTTCTATTTCCAGGTGGTGGTTTTTGAGTTAGTTTTTGGTCACCACACTTTGTGTTAGTCTTTGGATTTTGGTTTAAACTGTGTATCTCAACTCTGAAAATTTTTTAAGGCTTGTTTGGTTTGAAATTTTCAGATTGTTTTTATTAGTTTTGTCCATTGTTTTATATTTTAAAATTCTGGTAAATCATTCCCACATGTTAACATTTATTCCTGGGAACTTGTTCCGGCCTATGGGGATCAGGAGCGCCCTTCAGGACTTGTCATGGACTAGGTCAGACGTCGGTTGGATGAAGACCCGACTTGGTTTATGAAAAAATGGTATCAAATGTTTTGGTTAATCCCTTTGAGTCATTTTATTTGGGTTAGGTTTGGTTAGATAATAGGTAGAACTATCAAATCTCAGAGTTCTGGTTGTGAATAGGGTGCCTGGCCAGTACGCCTTGTGACAAATCTTGAGTCGTCGTGAGATTTAGGGATCTTTTCTTGTCTTCTCTTCCAGTTGGGATGTGCAGGCTACAGAATGTGGGTGGACACTAGGTCGGAGTAAAGTGGTTTGGTCATTATGTTGCTTCTGCATGTTTGGTTAATTTATATTTATTTTTCTTGATGAAATTTTACTTTTACTCATTGATGTATTAATTTGGTTCTTATGTGACAATTTTTTCTTGTAGTAACATCACTCCCTGGAGAGTTCATATGAAATTGCGGGAAGAAGATGGAGAGATTACTCCCTCATTGCTTAATCAGGGGTTGGTGGAAGATGTGGTCTTGGATATTCAGGAACTAGGATAGGGAGCGGCTCCTGCTTCTACTCCTGGTCTAGTTAGAGAGGATGGATTTGGTCCAAGGAAGGAAAAAGCACATGAGTTTATTAAGAAAAAAACTCCCTTTATTCTGAGGGACCATGAAGCCTTGGGAAGCAGAGGAGTGTCTTGAGAAGATCAAGTGCATGATTGAGTTTCTTGAAACCCCTAAGGAATTCAGAGTAATGTGTGCTTCATTTTTTCTATGGGGTCCTAGTAGAAGGTGGGGGACTCAGTGATTCAAGTTGGGAAGCATGATCAGATCGGATAAAATGACTTCAAGGTGGTCTTCAATGACAAAAAACTTTCCAAAGGTCTTAGAGTATGCTAGATCCTAGGAGTTCATAGATCCTATTCAGGGGGACCAGTTAGTGATAGAGTATAACAATCACTTTGCTGAGATAGTTTTATATGCACTTGAAATAGTCTCCAATGAATAGATAAAGGCCTAGAGGTTTGAAAAGGGTTTGTGGCTAGAGATTTACTCTTAGGTATTCCCATTCAAGTTGAATACCTATTCTAGGGTAGTGGATTGAGCATGTATGGTGGAGATTGACCGTAAGGTAAGGTTTGGTTCCTTTGGGGCTATGTTAGTGTTTAGAAGCATTAGTTCACCATAGAAGAAGAGAAACCATGATGGGAAAGGGAAAAATTGTGGTAGAAGCTTAGTCCATTTTTCCAGGAAGACTTCCTCTATGGCTTCTGGTGCTGGGTCTGCTGTGTTCCATCAGTGTGAGAAGACTGGAAACATCAAACCTACATGCCCTCACCCCCCATGAATTTTCATTAGTGTGGAACTATGGGGAACCTATAATGGTTTTGTAGGGTGGAACACCCTTATCAGAGTGGGAAAAAATCTACGACTTACATGGGAGTGTCAGTTCAGTTAGAGCTGACCAGGACGATGGGATCTCAGTTTGGAGGTCATGGTGGAAGGACCAGATCATCTTATAGGAAGATCCATATCAGGGTAGATCTATAGACAATTAGTCATTCATAGGTAGTGACTAGGTCTCTGCATGTTTTGGACCTGGAACCAGTGGGACCAAATGTAGGACCTTTAATAGTTTGAGGTACAATCTTGATTGAATATTCTATAGCAGCTATTTTATTTGATATCGGTGTGTCTGCTTATTTTATCTATTCCCATCTAGTGAACCTGTTGTACTTAGCAATCGATTTTTTGTCTTTTGTAATGGATTTGGTAACACTTTTGGGTAATAATAAAGAGAAAACTCTTTTGTTCCCATCATGTGTGCTCTCCATGTCAGGGGTTGAGATGGAGTGGGAATTTCTAGTCTTGGATATGGACCTTTTAGATGTAATCCTTGACATGGATTAGTTGGTGAAATTTCAAGATCATATCTATTTCTATAGGTGATGGGTGATTTTCAGGGCACCTGATGGGATTCCTTAGGTATTTCTTGTGGGATGGGATCCTCAGTTGGTTCGTGTGTGATATCCACTCCTAGAGTTGGGAATTCTTGCCTTTCAGTTATCATCGCTCATGATGGAGGATGATGGTGGTTCTCCTGAGGGTGTATTTACTCTTGTAGTGGATGAGTTCCCAGAGGTATTTCCTGATGAGTTTTCAGTCTTACCCTCAGAGTGGTATGTAGATTTCTCAATTGAATTGGTATCTGGAACACAACCTACATCTCTTCCTTCATATCTCATGGACCCCACTGAATTGTAGGAATTAAGGATACAACTGGACAATTTTAAATACAAAGGGTTTATTCGACTGAGCATCTCTCCTTGGTCTATCGCAATCTTGTTCATGAAGAAGGCCTAGAGTTCTCTCCAGTTTTTTTATAAATTTCCAGATGTTGAATAAGGTAACCATTAAAAAATACCCATTGTGTTGAATTTATGATTTTCTCAACTAGCTAAAGGGGCAATGCGGTTCTCCAAAATAGACTTTCATTTGGGTTACCACCATGTCAGGGTGAGAGATGTGGACATCCCGAAAACGGATTTCTAAAGAAGGTATGACTACTTAGATTATTTGGACATGCCTTTTGGATTGATGAATGATCTAATGGTTTTTATGGAACTCATGAATAGGGTGTTCCACTAGTATCTCGACTCCTTTTTTGTGGTATTCATCGATGGCTTCCTGGTTTACTCTGGATTGGAGGAAGAGCATGAGAATCATTTGTGGATCATATTGGGCACTCTAAAGGATCATCAACTTTGTCCAAATCTATCAAAGTGCACCTTCTAGATTAGATAACTAAAATTTATAGGCCATGTGATTTCAGATCAAGGGGTTTTAGTGGATCCGAATAAGATCATTGCAATTGTGTCATGGGAACAGCTGAATAATGTGTTTGATATCAATAGTTTTCTTGGATTATCAGGTTATTACAGGTGATGTTTTTGGGATTTCTCTCATATTTCTTCCTCTATGACCATACTCACCTAAAAATGGGTGAGGTTTGAATAGATCCAAGAGTGTTAGGAATCCTTTGATGATTTTAAGTGGTGTTTGACTACCACACCTATGTTGATATTTCCATTGTTCAGAAATAGCATTATTTATTACGATGCTTCATGTATGGGCCTCATGTGTGTGCTTAGGTAGGATAGTCATATAGTAGCTTATGGTTCTCGCAAACTCTGACCACATGAGAATAATTACCTAAACCATGACTCGAAGTTAGCAGCGGTGATCCATGACCTGCAGACTTGGCGCCATTATCTTTTTGGGGAGAAATTTGTTGTATATTCTGACCATAAAAGCTCAGAATACATCTTCTCCCAGAAGGATCTTAATTTGAGGAATAACCATTGGATCTAGTATCTGCTTGGGTTTTACTTTCATACCATATATATTCCCGGAAAGGGTAATTTGGTGGCTAGAGCCTTGAGTGGAAAAGTGACAGTGCATGATTTGAGTATATTCAATGATGAGTGGACTCTGATGGGGCTCTTTACACAGTATACTTGGAGACCAAGAAGTATAGTGAAGGTGAGTTCTTGGCAAGCGTTCAGTTTACTCCAGCTCTTCTGGAGTTGATTCAGTGGGAGCTACCTAGTAATGAGATGTGTCAGAGGTATATGTAGTTTATTCATGGTGGGGAGACTTTTTCTTATTGGTCTTTATCTCCTAAGGGGATCTTGTGTTTTAAGGGTCATGTTCTCTACAGAAGGTGGTGATACAAGATAGCCACCAGTCTCAGTGGTACGTCCATCCAAGTGCAACCAAGATTTATTATGATGTTTTTATACAATTTTTGTTGGTAGGATTGATGCTGGAAATAACTAATTTTGTATATATGTGTCATACATGTCAGCTGGTAAAAGAAGAGCATTAGAGACACTTTAGTCTGCTTCACCAATTACCCATTCCTACCTGGAAGTGGGATGAGTTAATCATGGGATTCATTATTTTCTTTCCTCTTAAAACTCGAGGAATGAATGAAATCTTGGTGGTGATTGACCATTTTAGAAAATCATCCCACTTTATTTTGATTAGAGATACAACTAAAGTGGATAAGCTAGGCTGATTGTAAATTCATATGGTGGTCAGACTTCATGGTGTTCCATCAGTGATTGTTTCTAATAGAGAACCCCTCTTTAATTCTTGTCTTTGGGAATGCCTTAAAAGGAAATGGGATCCCAGATCAAAATGAGCACAACATACCATCCTCAAACAGATGGTCTGACAGAGTGACCAAATCAGATTTTGGAGGACATGCTTTGTGAATGGGTTTTGTATTTCAGAGGATCATGGGATACCCATTTGGGATTGGCCGAGTTCTCTTATAATAATAATTACCAATCCTCTATTTTAATGGCTCCATTTGAGGTGGTCTATGGTCTACCATGTTGGTATACTTTATATTAGGATGAGGTAGGTGAGACCTCACTTTTGAGACCGATCCTTGTGCATGGGACATCTATGAAAGTCAAGTTGACCATGAAATGGTTATTAATAGATCAAAGTCACCACAAATCTTATTCTGATCAAAGGTGTTGAGATCTCGAGTTTTCCATGGGTGATCAGGTGTTCTTCAAGGTGGCCCCTCTCTTGGGGCACTGTCGTTTAGGAAAATAGGGAAATCTGACGCTGCGGTATTATGGACTTTTCGATATCAATGTGAAGATTAGAAAGGTGGAATACAAGTTGGTTTTACCTTCTCACTTGAAATTTATTCACAACGTATTTCATGTCTTTGAATTGAAGAAGTACAATCTGGATCCATCCCATTGTTGAATTGGGAAGAGTTGGAGATAGAGCCAGATTTATCAGTATTTGAATGGCCAGTGCAGAGAGTGGATTCCTAAGAGAAGGTTCTTCATGGGAAGTATATTTCATTGGATTGTATCCTTTGTAAGCATGTGAATTATGAGAGTGGGACTTGGGAGCTTAATTTATGGGTTGAGCAGGAGTATCAGTTTTTATTCTCTGATCAGGCTTCGAGTTGACTTTCTAAGGGCATAAAGTTTTCATGGGGGGAAGAATTTCCACACCTAGACTTGTGTAATGATTTTATTTTATATTTTTTATCTGAAATTGAAATATTTTATCGAGGTGGGGGCCCATCCCGATTGAAATTTTCAAAAAAAAATTTGATACATGAGTGAATTGGGTGTGATAGCATCTAGCGCCCAAGAAGGGCATGGTCGAAGCCATGCGGCTTCTCTGGGTCACCGTATAGTCTTCCCAATTTTCAAAAATAATTTTTAATTAATTAATTAACTAACTGGATGAATGATTATGCGAGAACACAATTAAATAAGAAAAATTTAGTGAAAGATTTTGTTCTAAAAATAATAAAATTAGTATTATTTAAGAATGTTACTATTATTATTATTAGTTTAATTAAGTTATTATTATTAAAATCATAAATTCTATTATAATTATAAAATTATTAACAATATTATTATTATTATTATTATTATTATGTCTATTGTGTTTAGTGATTTTTTGATCTTATGATCTCTTTCCTTTTTTACTTTTTTTATCTTCTTTTCTTTCTTTTTTATTTTTCCCTACTTCCTCTATTCCTCCCTCCTCTATTCCGACATGCACTGCTACCCCCACCTGCATACTATTATAGGGATCCTCCCTCTCCCTTGGCTTCTCACTTGGTCGCACCCCCCACCTTCTAGAAAGGATTCTGGTCGATGCACTCCCTTTCAGTGGACCGTCGTGTGCCACCCTACTTCCCTCACATAGCCTCACACCACCCCTTTTCCTTCTAGTGAAACCTTTTCCTGGTGTGTCTCCTCCTTGAACCAACATTCATTCCATTTCTGATGACCTCACTCTAGATTACCAACAACCTTGTGTTGTCCTTACTCCCTTCGAAAATACTTTACACTACCTCCTCTCTTTCACGATCAGAGCTTCAACATGGATAACCTCTAGCGACCCTCCCCCTTACTGAAGTGACCTCCGGTGACCCCCCTTAGCACACAATATACTCTGGTAATTTCTTTTCTTACCTTCAGTAGGATTTAGGTTAAGGTTTCATGTGGTTTAGGGTTCTATTTTGATGTCTTTTGGTTTGATTTCTTGAATTTATGTTCAATTTGATCCCTATGTGGTGTGATTGTGGTGCGATTTTGAGTTTCGCAACAATTTGTGCAAAATTAGGCATCATGGTAGGTGGTTTCACATATAAACATTATTTTATGAATTAATTTTTCGGTTTAATTAATTTAGCATGTTATTTAGTTGATTTGTTTAGTGTGAATTGTGTTTATTTGATGAATTATTTTACTTTCTTAAATAATTTTGGTGTGTTATGTGATTAATTAATTTGGTGTGAAATTAGTTTTTAAAAGAGTTTAGTATGCGTTAGATATTTTGTAGCATGTTTACATATAATGGGGTGCATTTTTTAGGAAAACCCATATTGTGTTATTTAATGGTTTTTTTATGAATTGTGCAAATGGTCGATTAAACTGTGTAAGTGGTGAACATTTGGTTTTAATGTGGCATGGGTGTGTGTTTGGTCTTAATAGAATATTTGAGTTGTTTTTTAAGCCATGTGATGTTTCTGTAAATTCTTTAATAACTTTTCTTAGTGGTTTATTTAATTTTGAAAATGGTTTATTTAACTGTGAAAATGGTTTATTTAATTATGAAAGTGGTGAGAATTATGTTTTGAAAGGGTTTTGGTGTGTGTATGATTTTAAGAGGGTTTGGGTGTGTAAATGGTGGTTTTTTTCATGTTTAGTTCCTTGTTTGGTTTGGGTATATGAATATGACATGTGATATGAACATAGAACCTAAATGAGCTCTAAGGGAATCCTGAGTGATTTGGTGGGTGGACTAGGACTAGTGTGCTTATGGTTCTAGGTGGATTTGTCCCAATATCACTTAGAAGGACTGATGACTAAAACACTAAATAAATATTTGGATGATGATTGGATACCACTAGGGTTGTGGGGATATACCCTACAAGTGGCTCGTGTATGATAATACATGTTGTCATGGTTCCTATAGCACTTTTCACCGAGATGTGAGGTTCTAGGGTCCCACTACTTGATAGTACATATGGGGACCCTTCCATGTTTAGTGATCATTAACAATTGGGTGCCCACCATCAGCATATAGTGTGGCATTTTATTAATTCAAAAGTAAATGTGATTTTAATTAAAGTTTCATCCCTTTGAAGTCGTTTTCATTAAAAATACTTTTTTTATAAATGTTCATGAGTTTTCCTATCAATTATTAAACTTGAAAGCTTATTTGTCATATAATGTTTATGCATGGAATATTTTCTCAGTGACATCCTACTAGGAATTAGATCACCCCCTACTTACACCTTTTGGTGTAAGTAGATTTGGTTATTTTTGATATAGGCAAGGGTAAAGCTTCTAGAGATGACGGTTTAGGTTGCTAGCTGTCTTTCTTGGTGCAGTATTAAGGAGATGGCTTGGGGGTGGTGTCCTCTTTCCAGGTGGTGGTTTTTGAGTAGGTTTTTGGTCACCCCACTTTTTGTTAGACTTTGGTTTTTTGTTTAAAATGTGTATCTCAACTCTGAAAATTTGTTAAGGATTATTTGGTTTGAAATTTTCAGATATTGTTTACAAGTTTTGTCGATTTTTTTATATTTTCATATTTAGGTAAATCATTCCCACATGTTAACATTTATCCTCGAGCACTTGTTCAATCCCGTGGGGATTGGGAACGCTCTTCAATACTTTGCACATAACATGCTGGATGTTAGTTGGATGAAAAACCAACTTGGTTCGTGACAGTCTCCAAACATTGAATCCAATGAGTCTGCATCATCCAAAGAAAGATGCAGTAAATTCAGTGTCACTATTTACCACCACCAATCACTTTAGAAGTATATCCCTAGGGAAAAAAACCACCACCTTCAGTATCTATTGAAGGTGGATCAATGATCCGGCTATAGGTCCCTTTCAAATTAGGTTCTGTTGAGGAGGGATCCTTTACACCACCATCAATATCTCATTCCTGCTAGTTCCTTTAAATCGCCTGTTGAGGGAAACACTTGAAACATCAACACCTATGATACTCATGCACATGCACCAAGGAAGACACATAGGGCACAAAAGTATTTTTATGACTAGGAGTGGGATTATATCCCCGATTTCGTTTAATAAACCCACTTTCATATTCCAATGGTATCTAGTGATAAGGATCATATTCATGTTCACTCAGAACAAGTCTGTGGGTTTATTCCTGTAGCAAGAATAATGTAGGTGCATATCCCTATCCCTATGTATAAATACCATCAACATATTCTGATGGCACAAGGAGGATAGAAGTGGGATCATATCCCTACTTCAATTGAAGATATATGCCAGTATATATTGGAGATAGAAAATGTGTGGACCTATATTCCTATACATACTTTGCTAAAATGTCACTACATTATGGAAATAACTGAAGACTTTTCTAGAATATTTTGGAACTGGTACAGATATAGGTACATGTTCATATTCATATCCCTATATCCATGGTAGTACCACACTCTAATAAGAATGAAAAAGTTGTTTCCCTAGAGAATGCGCACATTCTAGATCATGTCCAGGAGGATTATTGGCATATTTTGGTAATGGAAAAGGCACTAGATCAGGATCATATTCCTATTCCAACTAGGGATCACCAAGTGGGAGTGACACATGCATCAAGACTATTGTACATTATAATGAAAAATTATTGGTGGAATACTCTAAAGTCATAACACTAAGCTTATATTTCTCTCCCAACCAGGGCTCACCAAGTGAGAGCTGCATATGACATGGTGCTGCATCATATCAATAGAAAAATACTGGAGGCATACTCAAAAGGAATAGTATTGGGATCATATCCCCACTCCAACCAGGGCTCACTAAGTGAAAGAGGTACATGCCCTGGGGTAGGCATGTATTCCTTTCAGTGAAGCTACATAGAATATTCTAGTAGCTCATGGAAGCTAGGATCATATCCTTACTTCCTCCAATAAATGACTTCACTAGCACCCTTACAAGGCTATACATGAGGAGTCTCATATACCTTCTCCCATTATATAGTTTCATCAACATATTCTATTGGTGAATTCATATTCGAATCAAGATCATACCCCCACTTCATCCTGGGTTGATCATCATTTTCTGGAAACCACCAATATGAAATATCACACTCATTACAATAATAAACAAGCTCATTGGAATATTCCAGTAACTTCTTAGCGGAAGAATCATATCCCTATAATTCCAGAAAATTATCATCATGTTCCAACAATCGTCATACAGTAGAATAATATCCCTTCACAACTCCAAAATGTGGGTCGATATATTCTGGACACAACATAGAATAAGGAATGTATCCTTAATCTTTTCAATGATAGTTTCCTTAAGGTAGTTCAAGAAACATTCTCAACACATCAAGGGTCTATCAAATATTCAATCAAATTAGGATAAAATCATTAACTAGATAGTATTACTCATGGTAATGTGGATATGGATCGTAGGAACTGTACTCATGTAATCCACTATGGTCAACCTCCCCATAGTGATATGTCCCTCAGACAAAGAAATCCTCCCCTTAACTAGACACCTCCTTATAAAGAGGTGCTAGAAACCTAGATTACTTTATATAGATTGGTTCTCAAAACACCAAGTTCAAACATATATAGTTCCCTATTATCTACTAACAACCCTTCACCATGGTCAAAAGGTGACCCATAGAAATGACATATGTGGTTTGATCAAGTGGAGGCATGCAAGTCTGATGAAGAGGAAGATGAAATTGACACGTTGAGAGAGTTATCTAGAAACAACCTCCCAATAATGTTATGGACCCTATTAACTTATTACTATGAGATCCCAGATGAGATAGAGAAGGAGTGAATAACTTAACTACGCCAAAATATGTGGGTAACTCTTCAGTTATTAAAGTCTAGATGCCTCTCTTATCTAGGATATGAGGGTTACCTTCATATCTTCAATATACTCTATTATTATATAGACCTAGCAATTATCTCCATGGACCCGGACATGAAATTGAAAAACCACACTACAAATCTATAACATGCTTTCCAAAATTGCATCAAAACACTTTGACAACTAAACTCCAAATCCACATCAGGTTTTCATATTTGATTATAGGTAAATTATAGAGAGTTACACTTCACTGCACTCCTATAACAATAGAACTCCCTAAATGAAGAATCTTGTAATGTCATAGCCTCTGGTGAGATCAAGGGACTGGGTAATGTGTGAGCCAGTTAGACACTACATCAGAATACTCCCTATTTAAAAATTCCACTACATCATGAATAGAGATAGAAGACTAAAAAAAAATATTTGAATTGGGTCCCTCAAAACAATGGGAGACCATTTCAGACATGGAAGATGATATTGTGTTCAACCCAACACCATCCCTTATAAAATGACTCCCGTCACATATTTCCATTACACCCACCTTATACATGATAATAGTTATGAAAATTAAAACATATCACAATAGAAACTACCATAACATCTATCTAGGACCAAACCTATCCCATCAGGATAGGGGAATATATACCACCACCTCTACCCCTAATATTTTCAATCTATGAGAGGATACATGACATATTAAAAGTAACTACAAACCAACCCCAACCTATAGTACTGGGGGAATTTATATCTCAATCACCATCTCCAGGTTCATCACACCACATAGGGTCATGCTGAAATCAATAGTGGTTCTAGATCAACCCCATCCTGTAGGGATGTGAACATTTATATCTCATTCACATCCCAAGAGTCATCAAAAACAAAAATGAAATCATCGTATCTTAAAAAACATGATAAAAAAATTCCAATGGTGGCCCCAGATAATCCCCAGGACATAGGGTTGGGGTCATTTTTATCACAATCATCACCATGAAGGAAATCAATGTTCTCTAGGTTGGGAGGTAAATGTTGACTATTAGCATACCCTCTATTACTCCTTCCATAAGACGAACCTTCATTGTTTTGGACAATTCAAAAAACACAACCAGAAACTCCCTCAAGGGCTTAGTTCATAGACCGAGATGAGAGGATCATATAACAATGGAAATCAAACCTCATAGGGTTCATAATCTGAAAAGGTCCAATAATTCTAGGATCCAGTAAAACAACATTGATGAAATCATTACAAAATCACCTTATTGCATTGAGAGTAATGAGAAAACTACTATTTCTTGATACACCTATGTGAATTTCATCACCATTAACACAATAGATAATATAGATCAAGATGAAAATGAAAAAAGATACCATAAAGAAAATATACCTTGATGGGAATTTGATTTGGATGTACAAAATAAGGATTCATATATACAGTACCAAAGGAGGATCCAAAACCTATCACCCTAAAATATTGATATTACACCTCTATGATGAAACACTTACAAGGATAAAGGGAAATAAGTGGCTATATCCAATTCATCACCATAATGATCTAGTGTTCCTTCTATAGAGGAGAAGTTTTCATAGTTTGAGGATGAGGTACAAAATCTTAGAAAAGTAAATGAGGAGAAACTCTTTGGAAACATTCTAACTAGTTTTCATCTTTAGCCTAAGATGAATATTCCTCCTCCCACATATTAAGAAATATGTGATCCACCTAAAACAGTGGTATTTGAGCATAATACAAGCTCTAGATCTAGGAAGCTAGTCTACATAGATGAGTAAGTCAAATATGATCATAAATTCACTCCATTACAAAAAAAATCTCCCTATATAGGGTGATCATTCAGTCTTCACATGGATTAAGAATCAATGAGAGATGAAAAAAAGTCCACCTCATCAAGAAATTCCCACTCCCTATGATGGGAGGAATCTAAAAAAAAAGTACTTCCAGATCTTATTAATTCCATTGAGTCCCTGAATAGTCAAATAGAAATCATTGAAATATGACACACACCCATGATTCCCAAGAAGAATCTATATCCCGAATGAGTGGGTGATACTTTTCTCCCACCCAATTTTAGTAATCCTACCTTATCCAACTTTGATAGCATGGGAGATCTAGAATAGCATCTCAATCACTTCATGTCTTGATGCATTCTAATGATGGGACCTCAAGATCAATTGAAGGCAACCAAGATGAGGATTTTTTTTTTACAAAAATATGATAGAGAAATATTTTTTTGGTAAATCGCATTTCTAGTAGGATATGTTTTAGGATTGGAGGACCTTCATCCTTATTTACCTTTTCAGTTCCTATCTACACTAAGGAAAATGAAGATTATCAACCCAAAAAATGGAAAGAAGCACAAAAATTAGAGGGTGTTCGACTTCATATCCAGATGGAAAGGATTAACCTATTTACTCAACATCCCTCTCCCACATGAGAAATTGCTGGAACTCAATATTGAATATATTTGGGAAGAGATAAAAACACATATGACCCTGATAAAGTATCAAAGTAGTTTTCATGACTTTTTAGAAATGGAACAAATTTTGGAAGACTCCATTCATTAGACCCAAGTTAAGTCTCAACTAATTCCCTCAATGCGAGGGAAAATGATCATCAAGGTAGAGACTATCACTGTTACCCTAAAACTAGTAAAAATTCCCATTCGATCAACTAGGTAGGTTCTGAACCACCTGGTGCCTCTTATTAAGTGGAAACACCAGTAAAATTTCCCTTGGCTAGAAGAAAAAATAGATATGGGTCAATAGAATTTGTGGAATGGATGAATAAATAACACTCCATATTAAATGAGTATTTCCTAGGTTATTTTGTTGCAGTCATGGAAAAATAATCTACTCAAGCTACCACAACCCAGTAAATCTGATGAGTTCAACCACACTGATCACCCCAACTACTACCCTTTTCATAAGAGGTTGGGTAACACTCTCTATGATCACTTCATATTAAAAGAAATATTCTAAATCATCATGAATTTAGGATATGTGATTTTGAAAATTCTCTAGAATTGGTGACCTTTGTAATTGTTTCCTAATCAAGAGAATAAGACTATTAGAAAAAACTTATGGTTAGGCTTGGTTAGAAGTTTCACAACTAGATGACTCGAAGTGAAGTTGATGAAGCTAATGAAACCCTAATAGCATAGATCTACATACCATTAATGATACACTAATATAGGGATGAAATATCAAATATTCCTCTAAAAGGTGGATGTAATTTCCAAACATAGGAATAAACAGATGTAGAAGAGTCATACTCAGCTCTTACTCAATCTTTGACTCTTGTAGACTTCTTTCCTACAATGTCTAAAGAATGGGCATCGCCCCACCAAATAAAAACCTCGTTGGATGAAAAGATAATATTTGGTTTTGTTAACATGATGTACTTGGTAGATCCCTTATATTATAATGAATACACTCCTAAGCAAGAGTTCCCCGTACCTGACCAAGGATTTGAAGGCCGTAGGCACATGAGCTGAGGGTAAGGGGACAAAATGAGCATGGTTGGACCCAATATCTTGATCACATTTCCATGGATGATATATATGAAACCTATACCCATATTAAATCACTCTAGTGAGATTAATAGAAACACAAAGGTTTATTAGAGACCTCTAGTGGTCTCCTTAGTCTAGTTATCTTACATGACCACCGAGCGAGAATTTGATTGTTTGATTAGCTCATAAATGAGGTAATGATGACACGACATATACCATTGAAAATTCATTCTCCCCCAACCTCTGCACAATCCCCAAACTCATCTTCCTCAAATTCATCATCTCCTAAGCCACATCAAAAGGATCAACCCCACCTAGGGATGTTTCTACCTCTTGAACAAAATTAAGACATTCTGAAATAGTTAGTGGTTTTCCAAATGAAGATCTAAATGCTAGATTCAGTCCATATTTAAAAATAACTCAAATAGGCACTTGTTGATGCCCTCCAAATCCCATAGGAGTATTTTATTGAAGTATCTATAGCTGAGGTTTATTGAGTCAATATTATGCCATCAGAATTCCATTTTTTCATATCATTTATATAGCATGATTAGGAAGAGGTCATTCAGGAACACATCCAACCCCTATATGTTTCATGAAATATCAACAATGCCATCATATGAAGGACCATAATTTATAATGGTTTTAGTTTTAAACTCATTTTGATTTGTCCCCTTCAACATTTTGGATATATCTAATGGGACTTATCTTCTACAAATCCAACCATTCAAGGGTATGATAAGACCGAGCAAATACCTCTTAGGAAGATCAATCTCAAGTCTCGGTTTTGGGATCTAATATCTAACACAAATTTCATGGTTATCTAGTAAGAAACTTCATATAATTTCCTAACCTTAAGATCTTGGATTCACATCGATGTGGTTGTACCATCAACATTTAATCAATTCTTAAAATACCCCATTTATGGGAAGGTCAGCATGATATATGGTGAAAATGTTCCCTTTTAGTCTTGAAAAGCAATGTATGTTGAAGTATGTTTCTTTAAGAGGGATGAAAAACAACCAATGGTGGATGAAAATATGCAGGTTGAAACCCTCAATTAAAAGGGATCACCACTACGAATCCCTGATGTATGCTCGAAAATGATTATATGATACCCATAAATTTGATTGAGGTCATAGACTTAATCCTAGAAATCAATGCTCTGCCTATCCCTATAGACATTATAAATGGAAACAACCATCTTTAGAAATATATTTGAAATGACTATAATAGAATAGGATTAAAATGTATCTTCATATGACCTCTATCATCCTGATAGTAATATATATTCTCTTACATTATCTACCATGCTTGAAAATTCCTCCATGAACTCAGGGGTGGGAGAATAAGAGGATGACCTCAGAAACATCCCTCCCATATTTGAGGAAGGAATATCCACTACCATTTATGTGCTCATCCAGATAAATCTAGGAATAGAATAAGACCTGAAAACTACATTGATTTGTACATCCATGCCTCTCGATGAGAAATTGGTTTACATCACATTTATAAAGAAAAATGAACATGCGTTCTATTGGAATTATATAGAAATGATCAGACTAAACCTCAATGTGGCTACACACTATCTAGTCTTACCCAATGACCATCATAGTGTCAAGTAGGTGGACGGAAGGATTCAACCCTCCCATGATACTAATGTGCAGTCATGATTTGAGAAATTGATCAAATCCAATTTTTTATGAGAGGTGAAATACCCAAGTTTAATAAAAAAAATTGTCCCTGTCGAGAAGAAGAATGGGTATATTAGGGTCTGCATTTATTTTAGAAACCTTAATCAATACTTCTTAAAGGATGATTTCCTATTTATGATCACAAAACTCTTGATCAATGTAACTACTAGATTCAAAGCCCTTTCTTTCATGGATGACTACTTAGGGTACAATCAGATAAAGATGGTCCCTAAGGATGAGGAATCCCCTGAATTCAGATCACCCAGTGGATCTTTTGATGTTAGGTCATTACCTTTGGATTAAATAACATTGGTGATACTTATAAATTTTCTATTAATAATATATTTAAGCCTTTATTGGGATGAATATCATAATGTTATGTTGAAGACTTGGTAGTCAAATATCGATAGCGATGTGATCACTTCACAGACCTTGAAATAGTCTTCGACAAGTTGCAACATCACATTATGAAGATGAATTTTCTGAAATGTGCTTTCATAGTAATTTCATGGAAATTATTTGGATTTGTGGTATATCACTGTGGAATCATATTCAACCCAAAAAAGACTAGTGCAATAATGGAAATTTGACCCCCTTAGAATTTCAAAGAACGGAGGGGGGGTCCAAGGGAACCTTTCCTAAATTAAGTGTTTCATAGCCAAAAAAGCTAGAAAATATATCCCCTTAATAAAGATAATGAATAAAGAAATTTTTTATGGATGAGATGTGGATTTCCAAGAATCCATTGAGAGTGTTAAGAAATACATGCTACACCCACAAGTCATGACTCTTCCAGTTGAAACAAATCCACTCATCTTATATGTGTTTGATATGGAGTGATCACTTGGCACTATCCTTATATATAAAAATTATGCAAGTAATGAGAAAAGTATCTACTACCTTAGTCAAAATATTCTAGGAACAAAGACCCAATATTATGATGTTAAGAAGAATTTCCTTTCACTCATCTTTATAGTGAAAAATTTGATGCATTACTTGTAGCACTATGAAGTACACTTGGCCTCTCATATCGACCATCTCAAGCACATCCTTGGTTATCATATATTTACTAGGACTTGGGAATGATGCTTAATAATTCCTAAATAGTAAAAAATATAGTATGTGTTGCAGAAGTCAATGAAAGTATAGGCCCTAGCTGATTTCCTCATGACACATCCTGCCCCGAAAAGTACAGTGGTGGACACCAAAATTCTAGATGATGATATTTTTTTATTCCCATGACACTCCTTTCAAATGAGAAATTTATTTTGATGGTGCCTCCCAAAGTCCTATCGGAATGATATTGGAAAATATGAAACTCAATTGGGTTGGTCTAGGGATTGTATTTGTGTCTCCAGAAAAAACAACTTTTCCCTACTCTTTACAACTATCTAAAGGCTTCACTAATAATGAGTTCGAATACCAATCCCTCATCACTGGTCTAGAACCAGACATAGCACTATAAATAGCCTACCTAAGCATCAAATGGATTTATATTTAGTGATAGAGAATATCAAGAGAGAATATTCCATAAAAAAGGAAGAATTATCCCCTCTCACTATCTATGTTAGAGGAATAATAGAAGAGTTACCTTTTAAACCCATATAGATTTATATCCCTAGATCATAGAACAAATGTTTTGATGAACTAGATAATGTTTCCATAGTTATGGTTGAACCTGATCAGGAAAAAGTAATATTTCACATCACGCACTAAATGATGGTCTCATCTATCATCATTTGTGACATGGAGGAAATCAATCATATCAACAGTAACCTAGATCATGCTGAACTGATATCCACCACTGGATGGATGGAGCCCATAAACTATTATCTCCAAAATGAGATCCTCCCAATAGACCAATCCAGAAGGGAACATATTTGGTGTCTATTAGTGAACATTACCCTTCAGGATGGGAAAAATGAGAAAACATCCCTCCAAAAATGAGTCTTAAATGGAATCCTCCTCATATGAATTATACAAAGAGAGGTTCATACCATCCTGGAGGAGTGCCATGCAAGCTCTTGCGATGCTGAATAGTCTGGGACCAGGCTCTCCCATCAAATTAGGAGGCTTTGTTAATACTAGAAAACAATAGTACATGACTATGTGGAGTTCACCAAGAAATGTTATGAATGAAATATTCCTCAAAACATCATCCATAAACCTCCATAATTACTACATACTGATAAATATTCCTATCCATTTTTTCATGCAGGGAATAGATGTTGTGGGGTTATATCCCCCAACCATAGGTAAGCAGTTTGAGAAAATCCTTACTACTAATAACTTATTTTACAAATGATTTGAGGTAATACCCCTCAAGAAATTAAGAATGAATAATATCATCAACATCATAGATTCCAATATCATCACCTGATTCAGAGTCCATCAAATGATATTGACAAACAATGGCACCATTTTTTGTGCTACTAAGTTGATGAAATTGTACCAAGAGTACAACATCGAGTTTGACCATTAAACCCGCTATTATGAAATGATTAATGAAAAACCTAAGGCCTTAAATAATACTCTATAAAATATACTCCAAAAGATTCTAGAAAAAGACAAGAAGTACTAGAAAAAAATATATCATCCAGGATTTATCGACCTACCGTACCACCACGCGTATTGCTGCACAAGCAACTACGTATTCATTGGTGTGTGGAATCAAGGTAGTGTCAAAGGTCCAGTTTCCCTCTCCATAAATAACTGGCTGCATACAACTATCATATAAAGAGAAATCACAAAAGTAGCTGGATGAACTAGAAAGGATTGAGGAGAAAAGTTTGTGTACACTACACAACCACGAATTCCATTAGAATTAGATTGCACAAGCCTTAATCAAAAGTTCCACCTCCATTAATTCCATAAAGGAGAATTGGTAATGAATCTCGGGACCTCAATGATACTAGGAAAGAAACCTCAAAAATTAGAACCCAAATGGGAAGGTCCTTGTATCATGCATTAGGTATATCATAATGGAGATTACTTATTAGCCATGATGGATAGGGAACACGTTATTCCCCCATCATTGTAAGGTTTCTTAATAAATAATTTGCATAGCTACCATCAAGAATTATTTTCATCCTAACCACATGAAGTAAAACTATAAAAATAAAGTCTTAATCACATGATGTTAAACTGTGTGAAAATTTTCCTTATTGTATGATGTTAAACTACACAACAATCAAGGTTTCATTGAAGATCCACTGTACACGATCTAAATCTATGTGAAATAGAAATAAAGTGCCCTTATTCCTCTATGTGAGTCAAATACATAACATGGATTCCCCATCCAAGAACTATGTATGGCTTCAATACTATTATCACAAGATACATATTGACAACTAGATCCCAAATCCTGAGTCCATCCATAATATATTCATCTCAGAAACAAATCATCAGACCACGCGATAATGTTCAAGACTTTCTATTCACATCAAGTAACCTTCATCCTTATCACATTATGTTAAAAAATAGATTTGAAACATTTATCTTCTTCTATATTGAGTCAAATTTATCCTTACATCATGATGATAAACTGTATGGATGGTTTCCTCACCACATGACACTAAACAACATAGTTTTCCAGAACTATGTATAGATTTATTCTCATCCCAATAAGATACACAGGGATTACTAGATCCTAGGTCTTCGACCAGCCACAACATGATACACAATTCCATTATCATTCTTACCAATAACCTTTGTGTTGTGTAGGAAACCTTTTCTATTCCTTGTTTCTGACACTGATCATAGCTCACATGGTCTTAGGAACTCTGGTATAAGATTCCTCACATGATCAAGACTTATTAATTCATGATAACGACTGTAGGGTCCTATGTGCATGACCCTAAAAGGCACACCACGATTCATTTACAAATGAAATTAAACTACATGGTTGATGTGTCTTGCATGATAAAAAACTATTCATTACTATATACCTCACCCAAGAAGACCACTATCCTTGGTGTTGGTCTCCCATCAGACCTCCATTCATAAACGACAGGTGGATTAATTCCTATCATCACATGATACATAGTGACACTAATATATCAAGTATTGGGTCCAACCACAATATTTCCATCTCACTTTGGGGAACCTATGTCCTACCATATTATGTTAAACTACATGGTTTTTCAAGAACTATGTGTTACTTGATTACTGTTATCATAGGATACGTAGTGACGTGTGGATCTCCAATCTCTAGTCCAGCTACAACAATCAATGGGAACAATGCCCCCTCTACATATGGTTCAGACCTATATAGATATTTTCCCATTAAAAACTAAATGTTGATTAATTCCTATCATCACATGATATATAGTGACATTTGAATATCAAATCTTTGATTCAGCTATAACAATCAACAATAAAATTCATCCCTTACTGCATATTGATCAAACCCGCATAGGGAGATTTTATCCCGAAACTACATATGAATGTATTCATTCCATCACAATATATGTATATACACATGAATATTCAATCCAGGGTTCATAAAAAACATATAAAATGATAAAAATACACCCTTAACTATATATGGTTTGGACTTATACAACAATCCATTTTAGGCATGCTCTCACATAGCTTAACTAGCTACCCAGTTGTCCCTTATTTATTAGGACAAAAATTTCTCATGTGAGATTAGGGACCATGGTAGTCCAGTATGACCAACATGGTAGATGCATACTTCAAGAACAACGTCCTTACCACATGGATTTAAACTACATGACAAATGTCCTCACAACATGATGTTAAACTGCAAGGAAAACATCTTTGTCCCATGACATTAAAAATGAACAAGAAAAACGTCCCTACTACATAATGTTAAAATGTGTATTCCATAACTCATTATATTTTTTTATTAAAGGATCACAAGATCCTAACCCTGATTAACCAAAGTATAGGGTGCTTCTATCATCTTTCAATCCACTCAACCAATAAGTCACACTTCATGTCTCGAGAACCTCAAATTGTTGCCAACCTTTCATGGACCTTGGAAAACGGTACCTTTCTTCAAGGGAATATTTGTTTGACTATTCATTTATTCATATAGTCCATGTGTATGCAACTATGGTCATCAACCAAATGCATCATAACCTAAAAAAATGAATTTTTGATCCTTGTGAGACCTGATGTCATCATGGCGGAACTCTGCACCTTAGAGTGTTTTGCGTTGTCCCCAATATTATTGTCCCATATCACTAATCATGGACTTAGAATCATGATCCAAGAATTACAACATTTTAATCTTCTTATCATAAGGATTTTAGCATACTCTTGACCTTGGGTATCCTAATTTGGTTATTGTGCAATATTCCCCTTAGGTCATTGTGCATCATAACCTTAAACTATCTACACATTGGTCAATGTTGTGTGTCCTTAAACTCTATCCATTGATGGTTCATATTATAAGAACCTAAAATACTAGTTAAAGAGAAATAAAAATTTTCTTTTTGAAAACATGAAAATGGAAGACTAAGAAAAATTCAAGTCACTTATTTCTAAACACTTCATCTCTATAGTCTAGAAAAAAGTTAGATCATGAATAAACAAGTCATAAAGCACATAGGGACCACTTGGTGGCCATATTAAAAGTCAATCCATGCTCACTAAACCCCCTAGTTCAGGAAAAAGTTACAATAATGGGTTTTAACATATCTTTGGCATAATAAGGTGTTCACTAGGTTGTGCCACAAATTTTAGGGTTCTCAAACCATTATTGAATAGTATGTCTTCCACAAATCATACTTCATGATTTTACATATTGGATCATTGTAACCTTCCATGTGCCATATAAAAGGATACCCGACATCAATGGAATATTTTTTATCTATTAATTTATTCCTATGGTACCTATATAGGCACCTATTGACATTCACCAAATGTGTCATAACTTAGAAAAAGGTTTTTCAAATCCTTGTGATCCCTGAAATCACTGTTGAGGAACTCATCACCTTAGAGTGTTTTGGGTCATCCTTGGTATGATTTTCAAATATCACTATTCATGAAACAGGATTTTTGGACAATGAATTACCGTCCCTGTAACCAAACTACTCAAGTTTTTTTTGTCATCCTTGATGTTATGTCACCATGTTTTGTACCCTTTTTCAAAATACTAATGTGATAAACCATTCCTGGTCCTTTTGAGGGCCTAAACCATGTGACTCGAAACCATAGGGTGTAAAGACTGAGCCTCCCTATAAAAAGATAAAATGCTCTGGGTTTCCATAACCCTTCTCATATAGATTTAAATTTGTATCTAACTTCATCACCCAGATGTTTGAGTCTTATAAAATCTATCATAACCCTTAAAAAGAGCAGGTATCATATTTTATTTACCATGCATGTAAGATTCCTGGGCTTAGACATAAGGTCTTTGAACTATCAACTAAATTCATCTCCTCCTTGCAGGAAAATGAATCTGATCCTTATGAGACTAGGTAACACCACAGTGGAACTCAACACGTTAGGGTTTTTTGGGTCATCCCTTGTTTGTCTACCACATTTCATATTAATTGTTTCAAACTTATTGATTATGAATTACACCACCCATATTCCAACTATCAATGTGGACCTATCTTCCATAATATTTTCCCCTCATCCAATTCTACCCTCATAAATATTTTATATCCCTTAGAAAAAAGACTGTTGACACTTATGTTTGACAATACTATCAACGCATAAGTGAATTTAGCTACCAACTAGAGGCATCTCCTCTTTAAAGGAGAGGAACTCTGATCCTTGTGATCCCTAGAAATAAAAATGAGGAACTCAACACCTTAGGGTTTTTTGGTCCTTCCTAAAAAATATTTCCCATTACATATTCAGTAATCAAGTCCTATCAGTGTGACTTTAAACTGAATAGTATTTAAAGTCCTAGAAACAAGGCTTTATACTACATAATATTTGAAGTATTGGTGACATGAATTTAAACTGGATATTATTTGACGCCTGGAAGCTAGAATAATGACTGCATAGCATAATTACTTTCTTACCACATGATGTTAAAATACACATCAGTCATTCTTATCACATGGAATTAAACTGAATGGAGAACTTTACATCATAAATGGTATATTAACAAAAATAGAAGGTATGAGATAAAAGACCCTAAACTATAACAAGAGAAGGTCTAAGATAAAATACCCTAAACTATAACAATATAAGGTCCAATATAAAATACCCTAAACTATAACAATATAAGGTCTAATATAAAATACCCTAAACTATAGAAATAGAAGGTCATATCTAAATGTACCTATACTATAACACAATAATGGTCTATTTTTCTAGACCAAAAGAGACACCATTATTTTAGGGTTGAAAACTTGATAAGGGAACCTTTGGTGAAAGTCATGTCTCTGCTCGCTGGACATGCGCTTTGCTTGTTCCAAGAAATATTGAGAACTCATAAATGGAAAAGGAATAAAACTTTTTAGGTTGAAAAACCATAAGACTGGGTTTAAAGAAAAATCCAAATCCATACCCGCTAAGTCTTCCCCTGTCTCAAGCTTAGGAAACAATTAGCACAATATAATATTAAGAGATAAGAAGCTTGTGGGATACACCATATTTCCTTATAAAAAATCAAACTATTCTCGCTATGTCCATTGTATTAAGCCAAAGATATAAAATTCTTTCTCTAGGAAATATATCTTCCCCAAATTATCCTTTTTTATATCAGGTAATCTGAAGACAACTGGACCAGGTACATTGATGAGGAATCTCATGTTGGTGGGTATTCATGATTATTTGTTAAGAAAAATCTATTGTGATTTAATAATTCAAATCCATATTTTTAGATCTACTTGGTATTATAAAAAAAATATGGGTATCATTGAAGATCAACGAAACATAGGATTAATGAAATATCATGCACATCATAAATGAAATAAATCTGGGCAGTGATATGTAAAGACCAAAAGATTCATTCATTGATAAGGTGCACAAAAAATAAATAAAATAAATATATCCACATTCTGGAGCCTATCTAATTATTCCATCAAAACAAAAACATTGGTGATCATACTACAGTAATATTTGATCAGATGGATTTTCTAGGTCAGTAAGAGTTTAACAAGGTGCACTGATTGAGCACCAAAGCACTGCCTGCCCTGCTTCTTCCAATTCTTCCTGAGGAATAAGAGTCTCGATAAGGGAATTAATATACTCAAAACCATTCTAAGTATTTATTAATGAGAATGATTCCATCGAAAGATCATACCTTGAGTGAGATATGATCTCTTAATGTCTCACAATCTATGTGGTCAAAGCATCCAATTGGGCATGCAGCTCAAATATTATCTGATGATTTTATGATAACTCCTCTGATTAATCCATAATTAGTTCTTCCAAGGGGTTCCCATAATCAAATTTCATAGTCCCTTCTATATAGTATCCAACTATTGCTGAGTAATACAATTTGGTACATGATTTTATATAATGGTTGGCAGCTAAAGCCTCCCATCCCTAAATCATTAAATAATAAGAAAATTCATTCTTCTTGATCATGAAATGTTTCTAGGGGAGTCTCAATGATCATGGTGTGAATATGATTCTATATTATCCTATTACATGTTTGATCCTATACAACTACAAGAGAAAATATGTCATAAAGGGGATCAATGGATTGAGTTGATGAAGAATCAACAGAGTAATCTGCATGTGCTCTTCTCTTAAAGGATACATCATCCATCACTCATACATAAGTAAAGAATTCATCAAAAAAATAACACCCACTAATGATATGGTCATTTTTAAGATAATGATGCTTCCTTGATGACTCGATTAAGTCTTGAAAAAAATCATTCATTGTTATTGATAGGGGATCAATGAAGCACATGCTTTGTCCACCAAATGGACTAGCCTATCCATCACACCACCCTAGTAGGATTCCACCCAATAATGGGAATAATCATAATACTAAAATATAGGGGTACTAATTGGTGGAAGGATAATCTTATAGTTTCTATCCTCATGTGAAAATATCATGAAAAATTGGTGGATAATCCCAGGAACTCATTCTCCCCACACATCAGATGAAGGGAAGGGAGAAATCCTTTGAATCTAACTACATTGGAAGGAAAATTAGTGGGGGGGTATATGGTTTTCAAATAACCAGCTCATCCATATGGACTGTGAGAACACAATCCCAAAGAGAGACTTTGTACGACCACTCATTGAGAGAGCCACTTCCATCATCAAAAATTATCTCAAATGGTGTAGGATAAGGAATAAAGTTGAAAAAATCAAGCTGGATCAGCATGAAGGAAACCTCATTAGGGAATAACAACATTTCATCCACCTTGGAAATGTTTAGAAGTTTGTGGCAGAATGAGGCACCTGTGATCTTGGTAGTGTTGTGGTATTTGTAGTAGTGAAAATGCTCCCATATCCATCTGAATAAGAATTGTAAAGGGATGAAAAATCTATAGGGGATGTTTCCTTGCTGGATATGGTCTAGGACCTAGTAGAGGCAAAAAAGAGTTGGTACAACTAGATTAAGAGGCCACCCCTCATATAATTTACCTTTTATCACCAGCATACCAACTCAGATTCCCAATCATGTAACCCATATTTAGAAAAACTGTCAATTAAATAACATGACACAGAAAAATTCTAACCTAAGACTTCTGAATATTTATAGCCTCACTCAATAACTGCATGCTTCAAATTCACTTACATTGAGGATTTCTCAATAGAAGCACACACTATCACATACCTCTTAGGAAGGGCACTGGTAAGGGTGTATAGTGGTCAGTCAATCTTTTCTATAACAAAGAAACATGTTGATCCAATACTTGAAAGAAATGAGAGGTTGCATATTCATATCCTTATATTTTCTTTCATAATGTTAAGCATATTGATGTCCAATATTGGAGTGCGTGGGGGGTTATCCCAGACATCTGAAGAAAGAATAAATTCATCTTACATCTCCCTAAGAGGTGATATCCTTCCGAGTATATAGATATCCCAACGAATAATTCCTAATTCTCTATGGGATAAATGGAAGGAGTTAGTTCCAAGGCACCAATGATTGATCATCTCTTTGAGAAACTCTAATTGGCGATAGATGATAAACTAAGAAATTCATGCTACCTTGTAAAGGTGAATGGTGTGTATTTGATCTAAAAATAATATGCAGCTTTTCTTAACCTAGAATGGCCATGTCCATTCTTTGAAGAAATTATCACCAAGAAATAGGTCCCATTTCAATCTTCAACCACTTCCAAAATAATTTAATGAAGATAAAAACATGCTCAAATAGCACTTAGAGATCAGCTGGTGAGAAAAATTGCAACCATGTGGACCATGGGGGGAGTTCTTCAATACATAGTAAAACCCCTAGTACTATACCATGACCAATTTATTTCCTTTTTAAATCATCACTTGAACATAATATATGTAAGATGATAACAATTAAGACAGAAAATTATAGTAAAGAGAAGGAATGGAAGCATCATCCAGCAGCCCAAATCAATACAGGGGAAGACAATGTGATAAAGGATATATCTAAAATTTAGGACAAAGAATCCTCGTCAAAACCTCATTTTCGTATCACAAAAAATACTGAGGATCAATGTTATGATTTTTAGCAACAATGGCCATATGGTTGATCTTGTTGGAAGCTTCTTAAGAAATGTAATCCATCTATACAGAGCCAAGAACATATCAATGAAGAAAAAACCCCATCAAAATAAATGCATGATTCTAGTAGTATTATGTGAATCACATGAACCATTAAAGGATTTGTGATAACATGGCCTAATATAGGTCTCACGAACTAAATGACTGATAGAGGCTTCACAAATTGCATAATCCATAAAAAATCTTGGGCTTGTGTAGTTTATTATGAAACTCAGGATCATGTGACCCTAATAAAGTCACACGAGTAGCATAATGGAAAAAAATCATGTGACTAAATTAGTGGATCATGAAAAACCTATGATCCATCCATATGGACAAGTACCTAAGTCATGTTTTAAGAAATTCCTAAGATTTTATTCAAGGGTTAATCTAAACAAGTGTGAGGTAAGAGAGTCTCATGATCATATCTTGCAAAACAATTGTTGTGAAGAATTCTTGAAGATAGATCTTGCGATCAGTTCTTATAGAGTGTTCTTATAAATGAGATCTTATGATGTGGTATTATAAAAGGATCACATGATAGGAGTAAGAACAAGATCTATAAGACTTGAAGTAGTTGGTAAAATGAACTTATCCTTCTCCATTATTTATAGGGAACTTATAAGAATAACAAGAGTCACCTGGAAGACGAAAAAACACCCAAGACACCATTTGGAGACAACCCCAAAGACTTAGGTGGGAATTTACATTCCTCAAAAGCAATTCCTTATCCCTACATATGGTGCTCTAAGGTGGGTGGGGGTTTATTTTTTCCAACTAAATGATCATTGGAAAATATACAAGGGAAACAATACCTAAAAGCATGTGTATTATTTTCCAATCCAAATAAAGTAAGAGAAGGTGTATAACTTATGTAAATCACATAACTTTTAGAAGGAAACATAATTTAATGGCCCTAAGAAGGTCATGAAAATGGGTCATGAATAGCACATGATATATTATTGATCACGTGAGGGTGATTTGACAATTCTATTTGTTATTGAGAGGGACCCATACAATTGGTGATGATAATGTGAAGGATTCCAAACAATCCCTTCTGATCATGTGAATTGTAAACCGACAAGCACTTGAAAATCATTAAAAACTATTTGTATAATACAGAGAATTTTTTTCAAAAGGATGAGACCTTATGAGGTCATTGATTTTTATTCGAAAATATTAGGGGTTCTCAAGACCCCCTGAATCCCTTGGTGACATGTCCACCTCATCACTGAGGATCTTGTTAACCTTTCACCTTCATCATGTGAAGGTTCTCAAACATGTTCATTAAAATATTAATTATCCCTATGACTCCATGGACAAGAAGATAAGTTTACCATGGAAATACACACGCATCACCATGAGAACCATCATTAATAACATTATGCACCATAGAGAAGAAGAAATATTTTCTCTAACAAACTTTCATGACTACATGAGATCTCCTATCCTTATAGAATAATGAAGGAAATAAAAAGAGGAAAGGAGGAAGCTACTTGCGAAGTAAGGATAGGATGGCCTTCACACAGAAGGAGTCATAAACCATGGGTGATCACCATTGATCATGAAAGGTACCCCTTGAAAAGCGATAAAGATCATGTGAGGGCCCTTAGAAATATCAGTATGATCTCAAAAAGGCTCCCTTTACAAGACATCTTCTTTTTGAAAATGAACCCAGATAAGTTGTCTTTCATCATGATAAGCCTTTCCATGGGTGTCCTGATCACGCAAAGAATCTTAGACATATCGGACTAACATTGTGAAGGTTGATTAACATGTCAACATGATTAGGAATAATCCTTTTGATCAGACATGGACCAATAAATATGGTGACGACATGATGGTATTATGGTTTCTATTTTTCATGTGATGCACGGATGACGCCATTGATAACCCGTGGTAGGATTATGCCTATTGTATTACACCAATGTCACTACCCCAATTGTAGTTCATATTTTTTAGATATGTACTGTGAAAGGTGGCATATAACTATGGAGAAATTCCTATATATCCCCACCCTCTCAACACAAAAAGAAAAAAAAAGATCGATAAAAAACACACAAAAATGATAGAGAGAGTGCAAGATCGGACTTTTCAGAGTGGAAGGTCACAAGGTCACAAGGTCTTACACTAGATAAAGCCTAAGGAATATCCTAAGGGACTACATAGCATGAATATGTTATTGGTATGATAAATCTATAGATAATTAAAAGGACTTATGGAATGTCATCTAGATTATGTGAAGGAGGTTATGCATATCTAATGGGTCATGTAAAACCTAAAATAAGATAAACTGGAGAAAACATGAGGCACATTTGAAATAATGGCTGGAATAAAGAGTAAAAAACATATGAGACTTATGAGAAGACTGATATAGTGATCTTCATGCACATATCATGACCTACCTATATCATGAGACAACACTAGGATGTATTTCCCTTATCATGCGACACTATCTCGACATGTCACTTGGATATTATGATATCCTTTCACCATGTTAAGTAAATAATGTGACACCCTCTTGGAATGAAACCCAAGTCTCACAAAGTCCTATATGATTTCCATCCAAATATTTTTATGTCTCATAGACATGGATCCTAAGTTATGTAGAAACACCATAGTATGTCATCAAGATCTCACGATGTACTATGAACATTTCAACCTTGATCATATGACACCCTCTAGAAAATTCATCTAGGTCTCATGAAGTCCATCAGGTTTTCCATTTAGATCACACAAAAACCTCCAAGACATGTCATTCAGGTCTGGTAAAGATCTTCAGGAACATATCCCAAGTCTTGAAATAACCTCCAAAGATTTCAAACTCGATCAAGAAACATCCTCTCAACGTTTCATTCTTTATCAAACAATTCCCTCTTAACATGTCACTCTGGTTATGAAATATCTTGTGAACAAGTCAAATGGATCATATGATTGTCCTTGGAAATGTTTGTTAGGAAACCAGGATATATCCAAATGTACTCAATATTTCATTAAAAGAATCAGGAAATATAAATTAGATAATTGAGATATGTCAGAAAAACACTCAGGATATGTCCAGTTTACAATCAAGACATGTCAAGAAGACATCCTGAGACATGATAACCCTTCTCTTTGGACATAATGAGGCATACCCCCAACTGAACTATGATAAATTCGAGTCCATACATAATAAGGATATATAGGATGACTTCTTAAGGCCTGAGATCTAATGGGATTCTACTTTTATATAAGAACTTCTATTTATCCAACATTCAAACCATTGGGATCCAATCTCCCCCATGGGTTTATCAATATTCCTCATCCATAAACATATTGAGAAGCCAACTGAACAATGATTACTCTGATTATTTCCATAGCTAGGATATGTAGGATGCCTTTTGAATACCTGAGCTATAAATTAGACACCCCATAAGGGCCGCCCAAATGCATAAGTCATGCATCTATATGCAGTGATGTTGATTACATACTACCCCTTGTTTCTCGCACTGAACTTGGATGGTGTGGGATTAGGAATTTTAAATTGTCATCTTACATGTATCATAAGCCTCTACCTTATATAGAAATAGTAGTGTATAATCCCCATTTAAAAACATGATATGAAAACCCCCATAAAAGGGAATACACCTTGGGGTAGGTCTTAGGGGTGTTATCGAACTACGGTGACTCTGATTCCTATCATTCATGGGATGTGTAAGATTCCTCAATGAGGCTGGAGCTCAATATTCAGTGCATAAGTTCCATCATATATTTCATTTACGCATGATTTTAAACTACAAGGTTTCAAAAATCAATGTGGGTTTTGATTCCTATTATATACTTGATACATAGAATGACTCGTAAAGGATCAATCTCATCATCGAGATATTAATTGGATCCCTGGATAATAGTAAACTCCATAGTGCCTAGTTATACGATATCAAAATATACTTAGCTACCTGTTGATAAGAATTTAATGAAAAATCTTATATGAATATAAATGGACTCATTAATAGACCCTCACCTTTACACATAGAAGGGTATAACACTTGATCATTTTGTTAGGGTAACTGGTGTAACAGCCAAGTTTTATCATACATAGACATTACATCACTTTTATAGAATACTTAAAACAATCCAAAAATATAATCCCAAATACATTATTAGTTTAGGTCCTTTAGAAACATAGAAACATAAACATAAGTACATAAGTGAGATACATTATCTCCCAATATGTTCTTTATGACTAGAACCCTTCTTAGATATAACATAATTAATAAAAATCTTCATAACCTGGGTAAGGAAATGTAAAAATTTGTGAGATCAGATACTCAGTAAGGGTAAACAAGGGAGACATATAAGTATAAACATGAGAATAAGGGTATGAAAACATGATCATGTAAATAGAATTTCATAACCTTTATATCAAATATCATAAATATGAATCATTAAATAAATATGAGTAGTTCATAATACATTAATCCTTAGGAATGAAGAGCATAATCAATGAAAGAGTAACATAGGAATAATACATTGAATTGTGGAAAACGCATAAGCATATAATATTAATTCCATAGTAGAAAATTCATCACTTACAAGACCATATTAGTAGTATGGGTTCAATCCCCATACCATCTTGGTTGTCGTGGTTTACTACCATGTCCATCTAAGTATAATGAGTTCACTCCTCATACCATCTTGGAAGTCATGGTTCAATCCCATGGCAATATTAGTAGTCAAGGTTCACTCCCAAGACAATCGTATCATATCTCATGAGATATAAATGTGTTCCCAATGCATTGAAGGGAGATATAGGTCCCACATATCCCATAATGAAATCATATTTACATGTTCTATAATATCATTAACAATCATATCATAACCCCTGAAATGAAATGGGTGTCATAAACATGTAATAATATCATTAACATGTGAAAATAGAAAGGTTTTGTAATCATTTCACCAAAGAAAAACCCATGAAAATAAGCAGGTTTCATAAGAATATAACCCATGAAAGAGAAATGAATTTCATAAAAATCATTCCATAAAACACAAACCACTTAGAGAAAGAATATGAATGGAAACATTGAATTATTTCCTAAGAAATGAATGAGTAACACTAATGGTTTTTATCTTATATGGGAAATAATTTTGAATGATCTTTTAGAAACAATTCATGAGAAAATTATCCTTTCTCCTTTGAAAAATTCTTCTAAAAATGTAATACCTTCTTAAATACATTTTTGGGAAAATGAACTTGAAAACATATAAAGGAATCATTGAAAACATTTTAAAATCCTTTTCCTTAAAATACATGTAGAGGAGATTGAAAAACCTTTGGAACCCATTTCTTTGAAAATATATTTAAAAAAATTATTAAAAAATTAACCTTTTAAAAATGAAGAGGAATCTTAAAATAAATGATAGTGGGTAAATTAATACTTGTCGTATGAGGTAAAAATAACTTTTCCTTTCCATGGTAAAAAGTTTAGAAAAGTGCCTCCACTAGAAAACAACAAGAAGTTTCCTTAAAAAAATAATTTCTGTTTCACAGGTAAAAAAGAGTAAAAATATATTTTAAAGATTGAGGAGAATAGTATAATATACTTGGAAACCTTCTCAAAAAACATGGTTTTGAAGGAACACTAATTTCTAAAAAAAAGAGATAGGTTGTGTCATATTTTCTAAAAACAATTATTAGTTATCTTAAGTACCAAATAGTGGAAAAATGCTACTAATACATGATGAAATCATTACTAAATAGAGGATAATAAAGGTTATGACTGTTCTTGAAAGATGGATCCTAATATTTTAATAATAAAAACATGATCATAAATAGTCTTGATAAAGAGTGAGATTATTTCTATAAACTCTAACCACATGGTAAATTTGAATCATACTACCCATGTAGAAAAATGAAATTTCTTGGAGATTTAAAATATCCTGAAAATAAGGATATTAATTTTATAACAACTCGAAGGAAATTTAAACTTTTTATATAAGAATATAGGCGTATAACATGGCATGTGTCTCAAAGAAGGAAAATTGAGAAAAAATTATTTTACCGATTTTGTAACTTTTGAAACTTAAACCCCATGAAATAAAGATCATAAAATAGTTATGTAAATACCCAAATATTTAGGTATAAGAGTTATATAATAAATTCATGGTAAGTATATATTCCCAAAAAAGAGAATTCAGTGGTGAATAAGTCATATATCTCATAAAAATAAAGAGTGAGATGAAATTCCCTTACCTTGTGTTTTGACTCTCGTCGCAGTTGTTCAAACCTAATGTATAATAAATGTAAGTTTTTTATATATTTTTTGTGAAAACATATTCTTATATATAACACCATATATTATTTTATTAAGACTTTATATTACCCTCTTATTAACAATTCCATATTAAGGTTACGCTTTGGGTAATATCCTCTATTTTTTTGCATGGTCTTAATTTGTTATATATTTTGTACTTATACTTATATAATGATTTATAGAATGTAAAAAATTATATAAACATAATTTATATTCATTTTAGTTTTATTATAATAATCAATATAATATATAAGTATTAAATGGCATACATATTTCATGAAGACAGTAGGTCATACATATGCATGTATGATGTTTCCATTTTATTATCCTATTGGAATAAAGAGAGTAACTGATATATAAGTATATATATATATATCATTAGTAAAATATCATTATTATATAATATATATCATATAATTTCACTAAACACACCCTTAATACATTCCATGTAGTTTTTGAACCAATAGCATCGCTTTGAGGGGGTGGTAGTCAACACTTCCTCAAATGAAATTATCATATTTACACAAGAGGAAAAGTATAAAGATATTTGCTGTAAAATAATAGAATAAACATAAAAAAATTATTGATATAATAAATATAAAATATATTTCTCATCATAATGTCAACCATAAGAGGCGGGAAAGGAAAAAACGAACAATCATCATTTTGGGAGGCGGTAGTTCGCCGTACACGAACAGTAAGTTCCTTACCCATTAGAGGGTGGTGTGTGTAAGTGTAGGTAAAAAACATAATATAAAAATGTATCAGTATATTTAGGATAATTGTTTTATAAAATCATGAATTAAATAGATTTTATGATGCGGAGAAAGAAAATAAAAGAAAGGATCTTGAGGCAGGATGTTACCTCTTCTTTGGGTAACTCATTTTGGTTTTCACCAAAGGGATTCCATTGACGGATTTTTTTCTAAAGGGGGGGATTAAAGTATAAATTTATGGATATTTGGGATATATTTGGGAATATTTTGGTCATGAAAAATTGTCTTGAGAGGTATGAGGAATTGGGAGGAGAGGATGCTTTTTATAGTGGAGAAGGAGTGGCACTCTAGTATTATTTTGGAAAAGGGGAACCCCATCAACTTTTTTTTATTTCAAGTGGATCCAATAATGGTCAAAAGTATATATAATGGAGTATATGGTATAAATATGGACATAAAATGTCTTTTTTACAAGTTTATAGGTCATATTAGGCCATAAGTTTTGGGTTTAGTCCCTTGTTAAGCTTAATTTAATCTTAATCATTGTAATTAATTTTAATTACATTCACTAATTGTTTTGATAAAAAACTATGTTGATCATATTAGACATTATAAATTATTATGACACAAAATTTTAAATCTATTTTTCCAAATTCCCATCACATAAGTGGCAGAATTTAATTTAAATTTAATCCCATCGTGGGGACGACAAATCAAATATCTAATGTAAAAATATTCAAAATTTTCTAGGTTTTTATAACCAATTTCAACGTGAAATTTATTCCAATGACCTAAATTGGATAAATTTATAGATATTTTATATAATTAAACTTTAAAATAAAATAAATATTTAATTTATTCTTATAAATAAATTATATGAAAAACTAGTTTTGAGTTAAATTTCAGTATTTTCCACATTCATTAAAAAAAGAAACTTCTACAAAAATTCAAAAAATCACCCTAGAGTAATTTTTATGTTTCAGTTTAAAAAGTAATTTTTATTTTGACATATAAAATTTATAAAAGTTCCAAAAATAATATTTGAAATAGTGTTTCCATAAAAATATGGTAAAAGTACCTTAATAAAAATATAGGTTTTTATGTGTAAAATTTGGTTTGTTCTTATCTTATTCTTATAAAATCTATTGGATGAATATAAAAAAATATATGATTGAATATATAATATATATTACATTAATTTAAATAAAAATTTATAATTAATTTAATTTATTAGGATAAAACATCTTTGTGAGCATACAAATAATTTTCTAAAAAAATACTCCCTTTATATTCAATTAGTTCTTATATTCATTTCTAAATAATTTGTAACTAATTAATGAATTTTATATTTTTTGAAAACCATATATTTTCATAATTTAGTTAATAATATATATATAATATAATTTAACAGTTGGGTTATATATTTTCATATTAAATAATAATATTTTTATTAATATGTTATTTTTCAATAACACTCAGTATTTCATGTTAGGCAATATATTGAGGAAATTTAGTCTAGCATGAAACGTAAGCTAACCTTAGTGTTAAATTTAGATAAATATAATATTTTTGTTTCTTTTAATGCATAATTAACATGGGGTTTTTTATAACACAATCCAAACATAATGCCTAAAAAGTAAGCTATTTTTAGTGTTGCATGAAATAAAAAATATCAAAAATATAAAATTAATTTGAAAAAAATATTTCAAAAAATCCCAGGGTGCTACATTCTACTCCCCTAAAAATTAATTTCATCCTCAAAATTCTTATAGGCTATCAAAGGATTAATTCTTAAAATTTCATTTCATAGAAACCCACATCGTAAAAATGAACACTAAAAATTTCTTTTAAAAAGGAATGTTGGAATCATAACAATTACCCAAAGTAACTCATAACTAGTTTTACACAGGGGAGAATATAGGTGGGAATTGAAAATGTAGAATTGGTGGGAAAATTTAAATATTAGGGAGTGATTGAAGCCATAAATAAAAAAAATATTTGTTCATAAAATTTTTAACTAAAAAAATTACACATTGGCCTGCACATCGCATAGGCCAGTGGTTGGTGTGAAGACCTTATAGTCCTTCAGTCTTGGGTTCAAGACCCAAGGAATTTCCAGACTTGATGTTTTGTCACCAAACATATGGGATGTAATTTTCTAAAAATAAATTAATTTAATTTCTAAAATAAATATGGTGGACATCCTTGAAATACTTTTAATCATTAGATACCCTTTTAAATAAGGTTTTCAATACAAACTCACTACATAAATACCTAATATGATGCTTAATTTAAACTTTAAATAACTGGTTGACCTTATAACCCTTTAAAAATATTAAAATTCAAAATTTTAGAAATAAAGTCACAAAATAATCTTAAAATTGATCCCCCATATATCATAAATTCACTCTTGGTTGTCACATTCCAAACATGTGAATACCCTTATCATACATTCTCTTAAAACATTGTAATAACCTGAATTACCATAAATAAATTTGTAAACCATGAATGTGTACTTATTCCAAAGTTTTTCTAGATATATTCCTTAAATACAAGATGTTGTAAACTTCATTCATGATGAAATATACCACTTTTTCAACCAATCAATAATCATATCCATTGTAATCAGTGCTATCCAAATCAATCATCTCTTTATCCTAGAGAAACACAATTTTCTCAAAATCTTGATCACATTAAGGGTTATCTTACCTTAATCAACATATAAATTTTCAAAGTATTCATCACCATTAAACATATCCTTTAAAATACTTAATGAAAACATATACTGAAAATAATTATATATTTCATGATATATATAATGTAATCTTTGAATTATGATACATAAGTACTTCATTCATCAAACATTATTCTTGAACCATTACGTAGGATTAATCAACTTATTCCTTAGTAACCCTTTCCTAGAATATGAAATATGAATAATGTATTAAGGTTACTCAACCTCAATATAATCATGATTTTTATGATTAATGTAAACAATACTGGAAGAACATCACATACCATTCGCATGTCTTTTGCAGTCTCTTTACGTTTAAAAGTATAACCAATACTCTTACCACCTTCATAATTATCTTAATGATATTTCCACTTAGAAAATACATTTTCATAATGCCCATAAATTCCACATCTGAAACATTCAATGTTAACCATGTTCCTTATAGTTCTCTCACTTGACTAAAACTATAATGCATGGGGTGAGAAACACATATCATAGAATAAAATGATATAATCCTAAAAATTTACTTATATGATGTATAAATAGTTGAACCTAAATTTTAATAGATGAAACATTAGGTTTATCCTAGGTTATTAATAGTCATATTCCATTCAAATTCCTCATAATAGTTTGTGAAGTGTTTGTGAATTTCCAAAGCATATCCTCCGAGAGTGTCAAATAAGGTGTGCAGTAAGACCCATTATTGTGTACCAGATTACCCCGAGTTAGGCCCGATACATATTGTCAGAGTTTCTAACCCTTTTTACATCTATCTTAGATCCACATCCACTTTTAGTATCCAGACATGTATTTATTTCTAGGAAACCACTCACTCTACCCTTTACCAAAATTCTAGGTCATTTTCCTACACTTTTCCTTATCAGTAGACTTATGCTTAGTTCTTAGAGTTATCAATAAGGTTTTATCATCATAGTTTCCAAAGAATACCTAAAAATAAACTTTTATACCAACTATAATGACTTATTATTAATGTACGTAGACAGTACATCACCTTTCTGAATACTTAAAACATTCAAAAAACATATGCCCAATAACTGTACTAGTTTATTGCCTTTAGAAACATGGAAACAAAAACACAGGTAAATAAGTGAGCTACATTATCTCCCAATTGGTTATTTATGACTATCACCCTTCTTATAAACATCATAATTAATAAATATCTTCATAAATCGAGGAAAGAAACACAAAAAGTGGTGAGATCTATAACGACCCAATTTTTTTTGAATAAAATTGTTCTTTTTGATTTAATTAAATGTCTTAGGGTTATAGAAAACACATACACTTATTTTATTATATACAATTTTATTTTAAATTACCATTAAGTATCTTTAAAATTGATGATATATCCATTGAACAGTGATCACATGATAGGTATAAATATAGGTTTTTAACAAATCCTTTTGGTAGAGACAAAGGAAGTGATGGCCTCAAACAGAAGGATCATACCATATGAAGCCCATTTATCAAAGATTTCGAGGGATATAGAATTTATAGGATTTTACCTAGACCATTCCAAAGCTGATATCCAACAAATTAATCATGAGATAAACCATTTATGGGATAATTTCAACATCATCGAGATCACAACCCAAATCATGTTCACTGAATGACCCTATGAAAGCTCCACCATCGCACACCTTACTCTTAGGGAATATGATAGTGTAATAAAGGGACATGTATCAAGACACTAAAAATTGGAATTTGTACATTATTTTTTATGGAATAATGAATATATTTTAATTCTATTAGTGTTACTTTGTAAATGATTGTTAAAGAACAAACGGTATTTTTCGTTAATATTCAAATTCAATTAAGAAATCTATTTTTATTAATTAATGTATTTTTAAAATAAATAATATTTTAATAAAATATAATAATTAAATTATTTTTATTAAATATTAATGATAATATAATTTTTTTGAAGTAAAATGTAATTTTTATTATGGCTCGAAAACTGTTATTATCCAAACCCATCAATTTTCAATAAATATCACTTTTTATTTTAAGAATCAAAATTAAAATATTTAAAAATTTATTTATAAAAAATTAATTTTATTTTGGGAATCATGATATCTAAATTATCCAATAGTGATTTTTTTATAATTTTTTGAGACTGTTGAATTTTTGGGTAAAAATTAAATATCGTATAAATATAAGGTGTGTCTTATGACTTCATAATGGTCTGATAGTGATGTAATAAATATAATAAAAGGTATAATAGGATAAATATATGTTTTTACTTAAAAAATTTTATTTTAGGTTTATTTTATTTATTTTATAATGCCTTAGTAAATCCTATATGACTTATAATATATTTTATGATTTTAAATTCATTGATTTGAAAGCGTGACTCAACTCCACATAAGAAAAGGAAATATTTTATTATATTCAGACCTTAGACTAATAAAATAATTTTTAACACTCCCCTTTGGTATAAACCATTGGAAAAAACTATGGTATGTTTTCTGGTTTGGAATATTTTATTATGTAGTGTTCAAAACCAAAATAATAAAGAAATGCCCCTCTTTTCCTATATAAACACACCCAATATCCCATTTCTCTTCACTAAAACTCTCTTAAGAACATACAACTACTTATGTCTACTCTATAAAGTCCTCCAAAGGCACCCCAAGATTTCAATAAGCCCCTCCAAAACTTTTGGAGTGACACACTCAAGGGATCCTCACCTTCCTCTCTTTCTTTCAATTCAACAACCTTCTTTCAAATTAGTCTTCATAATTTCAATTGTTTATATTGTAATTACATTATTGTGGTTATATTACTATCCAATTGATATTATTTGAATGTGATACCATTTATAATCTCTCTTTTTGACCCATACCTAATCCGTTACTGTACCAAAATTTTGTAATGGACTCTCCCTCTCCTCTTTTCATCAAGCACTTAATTTATGATATTCCCTTTTTATTTCCATTTTCAAATGTGTTGATACATTCTTACCTATCCCCATTACTTTCCATTTGATTTTTAAATTATGATATCACCTTTCACTTTCATTCAACCCTCCTAAGAACCATTATGTACACCTGTTACCATGATGAAATTTTGTAAGGAATCTTCCGCCCTCCTCTTTTATGAAGAATTCCTTTTTTGTTATGTCCTAAAAGTTTATTTTCTCCCATGTTGGTATATGTTTTAAAATATTTATATTACTATATATTTCATATCTAAATGATGATATACCCTTTTATCTCTCATAAAACCATTTTATTAATACCAATATGATGTCGTTATGCTACCAGAATTGCACCATGACTTTCCGTGCCAAAATCCTCGAGTAGTGAATATCATATCCCTTTTTCTATAAAAGGTATTCACCTTCATGAACATATACTTATATATTTGGTAATTGAATTTATATATTATTCATTATTAAATCATGGAATAAGTTATTATGTTGAATGAAACCATGTAATATGATCTATGTGGCACACTTAAACATGAGTATGAAATGATTATGAAGGGTACACCCTGACAGTGATCCAATGCATTGGGAAATGTTTAGTATCATTATACATCATCTGAAATGGGTCTTGAATCATGCTCCCCCATGTTTAATGGACCTCGACCCATGATTCTCCATGTACAATGAACCTTGACTCATGATCCTTCATTTGTAATGAGTCTTAAATCATGATTACATCCCATTTTATGTTGTTTCCATATTTCCCATGTTATAATTAACATAAAATATCATGCCTTATTATTAAACTTCCATTTATTATACACTGATATTCCTATTGTCTAACATGTATTATATTCCTCATGTTATTCCTTGTTTATTCCCTTACCGGGCTTTATATCTCACCCCTTTCTTATGTATGTCCTTAGGTTATCCCATGAGTGTTGAATATAAAGGAAAGTTTTGCTTATGATAAAAAAGTTTTCAATAAAGTTCTTACTTTTCATGTTTTAACTTTTTATGTAATGTACCTATAGAGACCCAAATCTTGACGTACATAGACATTAAATTAATTTTTTGTAATACATAGTACATAACAAAAACAGACACAAAAGGATCGTAATAGTTTAGTGTCGTTGGAAACATGGAACGTAATCTTCTAATCGTTGTGAAAGATCTTACACATCTCCCATAAAGATCTTCCCATTTTTGTTTCATTTCCTAAAATATTTATTTTAATCTTGGGGGAAACGAAAACATAAAAAGGGTGAGCTCAAATGCTCAGTAAGGTTAATCATGGATAAAATAAAACATACCATATACATTTGAACCTAAAAAAATCATGAACATTAAAAATCTTGAGCGACGACATAAAACATGGAAGTACATAAGGCATAAACGATAATGGAACATAAATCATGATAAAATAGCATGGGAATAAAACATGTAATTGTGGCATCCATTAAGCACATGTAATGATTTCCATAGTAGCCAAGGCATTGCTTCCAAGACCATCTTATTGGACAAAGTCCCTTTCCGAATCGAGTTCACTCCTCGTTCCAGTCCTGTAATACTGAACCAGATTAACTTACCGTTCCAGCCATGTCTATCTCATGAGATATAAATCTTTACTCAATTCATTGGATTGAGATATAGGTCCCACCCATCTCTTAATGAAATCATTCTTACTTATGCCACAAAATAAACATACATCATTCATAGTAACCCAACGAATAAAATGGGTTTCATAAACATCATCCCATCATAACATAATCCATATAAAAGAAATGGATATCATTTCATAATAAGAAAAGTGAAACCATGTAAATCATAGAGACATTATACTTGAAACATACACATATGAAATAATTTCATTTTAGATGGAAAATGGTTTTGATAAAACACTTGAAATGAATTCTTGAGGAAAATATCCTTTCCTCTTTAAAATCATTTTCTTTTCACAAAATGTCATGCATTTTTAAAATAAAATTATTTTCTTGAAAATATTCATGAAATATTTTTGAGTAAGCTTCATGAAAATCAAGATTTATAAAACCGTAAAAATCCGTTCATGCTGTATAAGTTAAAAAAACATTCTTCTCGTACTTTTGCCGGAAAAGTCAAAAAGTACCTTGTACGAAAAACGACAAAATATTCCTTTCATATCCTTTACTAAAAACTCACCGAAGGGTAAAATTGGATTTAAAAAATTTTAGGTGGATACAATATTACATATTGAGGGAACATGGATGTGGATGATAAAATACACCCCAGTAAATACCAAAGTATAAACAATCTCGGATAAAAATGAGATTGTGATATTTTCCCTTACCTTAGGTCCAATTTGCTTCGTAAGTGTCCAAACCTCCTGTATAATTATTTACATAATGTTATTGACTTATTACAGAATCATATTCATTGTTATGATATCATATATGGTTCACTTATGACTTTATATTACCCGTTCTTTTGTAAATTCCATGTTAAAGAGCGTTTTGGGTAAAATCGTTTCATTTGTCATCTGTGTTTTGACTTGTAATTATTCATATGGTTACATAGATAATGATTTCTTAATTACATAATATAAAACATGATTTATATATAATATATATTCAGAATATACATATATATAATAGATTGATAAATGGAAAGAAATACATCGTTCATGGAGACGGTAGGTCGTACGTACGCATGAACGTTGTTTTCGTTTCCTCATTGAATTGAATGGAATTAATTGGATGACATAAATATATATATATACACATAAATCCAGTATCATTATTATGTCATATATTTCATTATTAATTATTATATATACTTTATAATCATTTATTAATGGTTAATCATTGAGAATAAATCTCATCGCGTCGTGGAGACTGTATTCCGTACGTACGCACGAGCAATGATATCGTTCCCATGATCGTGGAATTTTATTGCAGTGTATGTATACTATTACAGAATAAATATCACTTTACAATAATCATATATAGTTATTATTTACACCATTATACCCATCCAAGTAAGGTGGTGGTGGAAAATAGATTACACCACGGCGTGGAGACGGTATTCCGTACGTACGCATGCGCGGTGATTTCGTTTTACGTAGGATGGATAGATGGTGAAATAGGGATGTTTAATACTTATAATAACATATCAGTATATGAGTGATACTAATGTTATTACTTCATAATGAAACAACCTAAGAAGAAGAAGTGGATGAAGAAATAAAGTTTAAAGAATCGGTAACGGACATTACCTCTTCTTTGAAGTGCCTCTTTGAGACCTCCTCTTAGGGCACTAAAATTGGTCTTTGAAGAAAACCGGGACCTCTAGAATGTTTCTAGAGAAGTGTATAAGAGAATTTGTCAGGGTTTTTCCGAGATTGAAGGCTCAAATTGGTGTGAGGAGGAGAGGGAGGAGGTGCCCTTTTATAAGGGAGGAGAGGGGCACCTTTGGAATTCTTAAAACTATTAATTTATAATAAATCTAAACCCACTTAAAAACCTCCAAAAATGACTCATATTCTAATCTTAGATGAGATATGGTTGTAATATCATCAACCAATCAAATTTAGACATGTTTTGATCTTATTTTAAAACTTATCAGTTTGATTTATCTTTATTTAATCTATTTAAGTTTATTTGTGGTAATAAAATTCTAAATTCTAAATGGTTATAAATAATAACTTATGTGTTGTTAATTTTACATAATTGTATACTTTATGACATTTTAGACTATATAAATTTCAATTTATAATTTATAAATATTTTTGTGATTTTAAACAATTTAATAATATGTTATTTTTATAAAATAACAATAGTGTCAATTTTGACACTATTCATTTATTTGAATTTAAATAAACACTAAACAGAGGATATATTAGAAATAAAATATTTAATAGATTAATAAAAGTTCATATGTATCTATAAAATTAGTTTATCACATTAAATAGTTCATATAATATTTATTTTATTATTTTTAAAACCATTTATTTGGTTTATCTCTTAATTAAATAAATACTACAACATTTTTTTATAATTATTTAATATACTTATTTGTTGCATAAAAATTAAAAATAAAATACTATGATAAATATAAATCTATTAACTTTCACAATAATACTTTTACTCTAATTTATCATCTTAAAATCACAATATTTAAATTCTTATATTTATTAAATTATGAAGGTGACAACTTTGGAATCATTTAAAATAAAATAATATAAGTTTCATAATTGCTTTTATAAGGATAAAAATGGTCAAATATTAGACCATTGGATGATTATGTTTTACATTTACATTACCAATAAGTTTTGGTCAGGGTTTTGTGCATTTTATGGTCACTATTAGTTTAATAAAAACTATATTCTTGATTTTTCACTAGATAAACAATTTCTGCATCACTATTGTGTCATAATTAATGATAATTATTTAATCCCTAAAAATTATAAATAAATTCATAAGATGTATATAATATTATTATATTTCTGGCGACTACTCGTGTTCGAAGTTTCGTGAATTTTATCACTAAATTAAAATTATTATACTTATAAGATTTAAGAGAGTAACATGTTGTCGCTTTCTTTGGTTTTAATAATAATTAAATTATTTTCATGGAAAAAAGTCCATTAAATGAAACAAATCCGACACTTAGGTGATATGGGTCGACTTTTATTCATCCAATAGAATTTTGGCATGTGTTAGGGTAATTTTATAATATTATATTTACCCTTAATTACCCGATTTACCTTTAACTATGGTAAATAAAATTTACCGTAGTTAATATTCATAATTTACAAAAATAAAAAGTAGCCCATTAACATAATTTGGACCCACTGATTCCAAATATGGAATCCATTTTTCGAAAGACAATACACAAAAGTTTCAGAAATTAAATTAAAATTAATCTCGTTGTCGAAAGAAAACGGGTTTTTGTTTAAAACATTACAAAAGATTGAATTGATTTAACCTACGAATTCAAGGTAAAATCAATGCTAATGACATACATTATATTAAATGGTAAAAATATATTCTATTTATAATTTAAAACCATTCAATATTATAATTTAACCATATAAATTATTACGATGAAAAAAGTTTTTTTTAATTAAAATATAGCATGTTTTTACTATTCATTAAAATATGAAAGTTATCAAAAAAATATCAAAACTTTATCCAATGTAAATTTTTATATCCTGATTCAAAAGAAGAAGTTTATTTTGTAAAATTTAACTTATAAACATGTCAAAAACTATATTTAAAGTGGGTGCGCCATCAAAAGGCGGCAAAAATGCATTTTTTGAAAAATATTTATTTTACCTGAAAAATTTATTTTGTTCACATACCATGTTCTAGAAAATGTGTAATATGAAATAATAATGTTATAAAATTCAAAATTTAGTTAATACTATTCATAAAGGCTAGTTTGTAATAACATTATAACCATATATCATTGTTTAGTGAAACCTGATATTGCGTACAACACACGCTATCGAGGAAAGTTGTGATTGCGTGTAATGCAAGCCAAGTCAGGGTTGCGTGTTGTGAAAGAATCCTTCGTTGTTTCGTATAACATAATCCAACCATATTTCATTTATACATTGAATATATATATATATACACTCAATGTTGCGTAGAATGACTATTATAAAACGAACTTGAAATTGTGTGTAACACAATCTAAGAATAGTGTTGTGTATACTTCAAGCTAATACAGTGTGGCGTATAGCACAAGATAATCTTGTTGTAGCATAAAACACATGACATCAAATAAATTAAAGAGAATACTTATCATAAAATATCGGGTTGTTAAATTCTACCCCCCTTAAAATGAATTTCTCCCTCGAAATTTGTCGGGGTTATAAATCATTTACTATTCATAGAAACCCACATCGTAAAAAGGAATACTGAAACTTAATTTTAAAAACTAAAGTATGAAATGTAACGATTACCCAAAGTAACTCATCACTGGGTTTCCATATAGGAGAACATAGGTGAAAATATGGATATGGAAGAAAAATCTAACCATCAAGTTCTGATGGAGAGTGGTAGAGAACATGGCTATGAAAAATCCATCAATCACAAAGCCATAAATTTGTGATGATCTAAGGTACCATCTGATTAATCGGATATAAGAGCACTAGGACAACATTTTTGGTTTTCAATATCATTTCCCTAAAGTTGAAAACTTTCAATTAGAAAAAATACTTGCTTGATTTTGGTACAATCTCACTGTTGTTCGTGCTTTGAACAATTTCCACTTCATCTCTTAATGAAATGAAGTTGAATTTGTTATTCGTGAAGTGTTAACAGGTCATGTGATAGAATGATGGGACATTCCATCTGTTTCAAACAAAAGGTTATCAAAAGTTATCAAATATACATAAGTCCATCTATGGTGATATTAATCATATATGGTTCCTAAAATGGACTTATACTTCATATATCATACTGCTTAATATAATAAAACTAGTTTCTACTAAACAGGGACTTCCTGTAGGCCAATGGTAGGCGATAAATGCCAGTCACACTTCGGTTGTGGGTTCGATTCCCACAGCGTTGTCCGATGTGATGGGTTGTCGCCCGTCCTGCAGGTTGTCCTTTTTCTAAAACTACATTACTATAACATCCCATCAATAATATCAAAAAAACTTCCATCCTTAAACAATACTAACTTATGTCCAATATAATCCATTCCAATCATTAGGCTTATCCATAATACTGCAGTCCACTCTCATATTATAGTGAAAATGATTACCAGATATTTCATATAACAAGCATGTTAATACCATCGTTGATCCCCATATATCGTAAGATATGTCTTGTTGGTCACATTCCAATCATTTGAAGGCCTTAATCATGTATTCTCTTGAAAAAATGAATTCGCATTGAACCTTAGTGAAAACATGAATGCAGTTAAAAGTTAACATTTTCCACATACCAAAATCCTCAAAATTCTATATACTCAAACCATGATATTACTTAGTCCTTATATCAATCATGAGCTCATGAATACTGTCAAACATTTCATTTTCTCCTTATCCCTTCATTATGGGCATATCATCTACTTTCCAAAATAATTGAATCACTTTTCATGGTTACCAGTAACATAAAATTATTGAAATTCACAATAGACTAATACAAAAATATTATAATACACCATAAAAGTACCTCAACAACATTATTCTTTAATACCAATACATAAAAACTTCAATCCATCCTCTTTAATGATTGTCCTGGAATAAGTCATTCCTTGATTTAGAAGTAACTTTTTATGTCAGGGCATTGAGTTGGGTAATTCCCATGTTCTCCACAAATAAGACATTGAACTCCATAACAGTCTGTCACTCTATGTCCCTTCTCTCCACAAAGATAACATATGTCCCTCCATTTGAGGTATTCCTCAAGGTTCTTCTTCCCTTCTTTAGAAATCTCAATCTTCCTTTCTTTATGCTCCTCAACATGCAAACATGCATAAAATTCTATATTCCTCTTATTTGATGAATTAGGCATACCACTAAATTTCACCTTGTTAATCATATATCGCGATGACTGATTTGGCATAATCACAATATTCTTCTCTCTAGGCATTACGCAATTTTGTTGCTCATAGTCACCAATTTGTCCATTGGATTCAATGTTAACTGAATTCCTTCTGGTTCCCTCCATTGACTAAAACACAAAAAGAATTCTGTGAGAGGAAAAATTCATACAAGGAAAATAACATAATCAAGGGAGAGTACCTTCAACATCTAACATCCTAGGGTTAATTCTAATATCGTTACCGTAATTCTAGGACTATAACCTATACTTATACTTAGCCTTAGGGACATCCCTAGACATACCTTAGAAATATCTCTAGGGATCTCACTAAAGTTCTCGCATCCTAGTTTCCAAAGGTTGACTAAACCTTTCCTCTGATACCAACTGTAGAGACCCAAATCATGACATACATAGAAATTATATTAATTTTGTGGAATCCTTAGTACATAACAAAAACAGACACACAAGGACCGTAATAGTTTAGTGTCTTTGTAAACTTGGAACGTAATCTTCTAATCGTGGTGAAAGATCTTCAACATCTCCAATAAAGAACTTCCCATTTTTGTTTCCTTACCTAAAATATTTCTTTTAATCCTAGGGGAAAAGAAAAAATAAAAAGGGTGAGCTCAAATTCTCAGTAAGGGTAAGCATGGATAAAATAAAACATACCGTATACATTTGAACTTAAAAAAAACATGAACATTAAAAATCTTGAGCAACGACATAAAACATGGAAGTACATAAGGAATAGATCATAATGGAATATAAATCATGATAAAATAGCATGGGAATAAAACATGTAATTGTGGCATCCATTAAGCACATTTAATGATATCTATAGTAGCCAAGGCATTGCTGCCAAGACCATCTTAGTGGACAAAGTCCCTTTCTGAATCGAGTTCACTCCTCATTCCAGTCCTGTAATACTGAACTGGATTAACTTACCGTTCTAGCCATGTATATTTCATGAGATATAAATCTTTACCTAATGCATTGGAGGGAGCTATAGGTCCCACCCATCTCATAATGAAATCATTATTACTTGTGCCACAAAATAAACATACATCATTCATAGTAACCCAATGAATAAAATGGGTTTCATAAACATCATCCCATCATAACATAATCCATATAAAAGAAATGGATATCATTTCATAATAAGAAAATTTAAACCATGTAAATCATAGATACATTATACTTGAGACATACACATATGAAATAATTTCATTTTATATGGAAAATGGTTTTGATAAAACACTTGAAATGAATTCTTGAGGAAAATATCATTTCTTCTTTAAAATCATTTTCTTTTCACAAAATGTCATGAATTTTTAAAAGAAAAGGATTTTATTGAAAATAGTCATGAAATATTTTTGAGTAAGCTTCATGAAAATCAAGCTTTATAAGACCGTAAAAATCCATTCGTGCCGTATAAGTTAAAAAAACATTCTTCTCATACTTTTTCCGGAAAAGTCAAAAAGTACCTCATACGAAAAACGACAAAAGATTCCTTTCATATCCTTTACTAAAAACTCAACGAAGGGTAAAATTGGATTTAAACAATTTTAGGTGGATGGAAACAATATTACATATTTAGGGAACATGGATTTGGATGATAAAATACACACCAGTAAATACCAAAGTATAAACAATCTTGGATAAAAATGAGATTGTGATATTTTCTCTTACCTTAGGTCTGATTTGCTTCATAAGTGTCCGAAACTCCTGTATAATGATTTAAATAATGTTATTGACTTATTAAAGAATCATATTCATTGTTATGATATCATATATGGTTCACTTATGACTTTATATTACCCGTTCATTTGTAAATTCAATGTTAAAGAGCGTTTTGGGTCAAATCGTTTCATTTGTCGTTCGTGTTTTGACTTGTAATTATTCATATGATTACTTAGATAATGATTTATTAATTAAATAATATAAAACATGATTTATATATAATATATATTCAGAATATACATATATATAATAGATCGATAAATGGAAAGAAATACATCGTTCATGGAGACGGTAGGCCGTACGTACGCATGAACGTTGTTTTCGTTTCCTCATTGAATTGAATGGTATTAATTGGATGACATAAATATATATATAAACATAAATCCAGTATCATTATTATGTCATATATTTCATGATTACTTATTATATATACTTTATAATCATTTATGAATGGTTAATCATTGAGAATGAATCTCATCGCGTCGTGGAGACGGTATTCTGTACGTACGCACGAGCGATCATATTGTTCCCCTGATTGTGGAATTTTATTGGAGTGTATGTATACTATTACAGAATCAATATCACTTTACAATAATCATATATAGTTATTATTTACACCATTATACCCATCCAATTAAGGTGGTGGTGGAAAATAGATTACACCACAGCGTGGAGACGGTATTCTGTACGTATGCACACGCGGTGATTTCGTTTTTCATAGGATCGATAGATGGTGAAATAGGGTTGTTTCATACTTATAATAACATATCAGTATATTAGTGATACTGATGTTATTACTTCATAATGAAACAACCTAATAAGAATAAGTGGAAGAAGAAATAAAGTTGAAAGAATTGGTAACGGACATTACCTCTTCTTTGAAGAGCCTCTTTGAGACCTCCTCTTAGGGCACTAAAATTGGTCTTTGAAGAATACCAGGACCTCTAGGATGTTTCTAGAGAAGTGTAGAAGTGAATTTGGCAGGGGTGGGCCGAACTTGAAGGCTCAAATTGGTGTGAGGAGGAGAGGGAGTAGGTGCCCCTTTATAAGGGAGGATAGGGGCACCTTTGGAATTCTTAAAAATATTAATTTATAATAAATCTAACCCCACTTAAAAACCTCAAAAAATAACTCATATTCAAATATTAGATTATATAGGGTTGTAATATCATAAACCAATCAAATTTAGACATGTTTTGATCTTATTTTAAACCTTATCATTTTGATTTATCCTTATTTAATCTATTTAAGTTTATTTGTGGTAATAAAATTCTAAATTTTAAATGGTTATAAATAATCACTTATGTGTTGTTAATTTTACATAATTGGATAATTTATGACATTTTAGACTATATAAATTTCAATTTATAATTTTTAAATATTTTGGTGATTTTTAAACAATTTAATAATATGTTATTTTTATAAAATAACAATAGTGTCAATTTTGACACTATTCATTTATTTGAATTTAAATAAAATCTAAATAGAGGATATATTCGAAATAAAATATTTAATAGATTTATAAACGTTCATATGTATCTATAAAATTAGTTTATCACATTAAATAGTTCATATAATATTTATTTTATTATTTTTAAAACCATTTATTTGGTTTATCTCTTAATAAAATAAATACTACAACATTTTTGTATAATTATTTAATATACTTATTTGTTTCATAAAAATTAAAAATAAAATCCTATGATAAATATAAATCTATTAAAATTTACAATAATACTTTTACTAGAATTTATCATCTTAAAATCACAATATTTAAATTGTTATATTTATTAAATTATGAAGGTGACAACTTTGGCATCATTTAAAATAAAATAATATAAGTGTCATAATCGCTTTTATAAGAATCCAAATGGTCAAATATTAGACAATTGGATGATTATGGTTTACATTAAATGACCAATAAGTTTTGGTCAGGGTTTTGTGCATTTTATGGTCACTATTAGTTTAATAAAAACTATATTCTTGATTTTTCACTAGATAAACAATTTCTGCATCACTATTGTGTCATAATTAATGATAATTATTTAATCCCTAAAAATTATAAATAAATTCATATGATGTAGATAATTATATTAGCTTAATGGAGACTACTTATGTTCAATGTTTCATGAATTTTATCACTAAATTAAAATTATTATACTTATAAGATTTAAGAGAGTGACATGTTGTTGCTTTCTTTGGTTTTAATAATAATTAAATTCTTTTCATTGACAAAAGTCCATTAAATGAATCTAATCCGACCCTTAGGTGATATGGGTCGACTTTTAGTCATCCAATATAATTTTGGCATATGTTAGGGTAATTTTATAATATTATATTTACCCTTAATTACCTGATTTACCTTTAACTATGGTAAATAAAATTTACCGTAGTTACTATTCATAATTTCCAAAAATAAAAAGTAGCCTATTAACATAATTTGGACCCACTTATTACAAATATGGAATCAATTTTTTGAAATTCAATACACAAAATTTGTAGAAATTAAATTAAAATTAATCCCGTTGTCAAAAGAAAACGGGTTTTTGTTTAAAACATTACAAAAGATTGAATTGATTTAACCTATGAATTCAAGGTAAAATCAATGCTAATGACATACATTATATTAAATGGTAAAAATATATTCTATTTATAATTTAAAACCATTAAATATTATAATTTAACCATATAAATTATTACGATGAAAAAAGTTTTTTTTAATTAAAATATAGCCTGTTTTTACTATTCATTAAAATATGAAAGTTATCAGAAAAATATCAACACTTTATCCAATGTAAATTTTTATATCCTGATTCAAAATAGGAAGTTTATTTTGTAAAATTTAACTTATAAACATGTCAAAAACTATATTTAAAGTGGTTGCGCCATCAAAAGGCGACAAAAATGCATTTTTTTGAAAAATACATATTTTACCCAAAAAATTTATTTTGTTCACATACCATGTTCTAGAAAATGTGTAAGATTAAATAATAATGTTATAACATTCAAAATTTAGTTAATACTATTCATAAAGGCTAGTTTGTAATAATATTATAACCATATATCATTGTTTAGTGAAACCTGATATTGCGTACAACACACGCTATCGAGGAAAGTCATGATTGCGTGTAATGCAAGCCAAGTCAGGGTTGCGTGTTGTGAAAGAATCCTTCGTTGTTTCGTATAACATAATCCAACCATATTTCATTTATACATTGAATATATATATATATATACACTTAATGTTGCGTATAATGACTATTATAAAACGAACTTGAAATTGTGTGTAACACAATCTAATAATAGTGTTGTGTATACTTCAAGCTAATACAGTGTGTCGTATAGCACAAGATAATCTTGTTGTAGCATAAAACACATGACATCAAATAAATTAAAGAGAATACTTATCATAAAATATAGGTTTGTTACATTACCCAATTTCACAAAGACAGTATACCTATCTATCTTTAGAGTTGTATTAAGTGATATTTTATGTAATAAATCATGATTAAAAAAGAAATAAAGAGTTGGGTTGTTATAGATGGTATCAAAGGATAGGTTTACTTATTTTTGTGACGAGGATTAGAAAACCCTAGTGCAAATAATTAGGGATATGACTTATTGTTAGAAAACATCCAAAACATTGGTAAGAATAGAGTAATTGGTTTTTCAAGAAAATAAATCCCTTTCTAGATACTGCAAGTAGATGTTGTTCTGGAAGAGATGTACCTAAGAGTAACTACATCGACATGGTGTTTCGGGCCTGACTCTGGGTAACCTGGTACACGAAAATAATCCTTACTACACACTAACTTTGACACTCTCATGGGATATTCTTTGGTAAATTCACAAGCTCATTAAAAACCATTATTATGGGAACAAAGAAAAAAAATCCCATAAGAATATATTTTTGGAAGTAGATCATGGATAACATAGATTGGAGCCTAGAAACTCATAAGTTAATAAGATAAATGTAATTAATAAGTTATAAATTTATCATCATTGGAGTCCCATTTATGTGTTTAATATTTTAATATACTCATCCCTAATTTCCCTTTTATTCTAGCCAATGTCCATAAATAAGAGGAATCATGCAAACAACTGATGGAAAGGGCAATGGGATAATTTAACCCAATGAGATTCCCAAACAAATGGGAGTGGGAATCGAAAACTTTTTCATGATACTTTCTTCAATAAATAAATTTTTTAATCAAAACTTAGATCAGAAGGAGTGTCCCCCCACCGGGATAACAACCCACAATTAAAATCTTCATGTGACAATGGCCTTATAGATTCAATGGATCATTCGATCCCTTAATCATGGAACAATGGATCAACTACATTTAAAATATTTTCTCCATAATTCAATGTTATGAACAAGAGAATGCTCTTCTAGTTGTTTATCATATAGAGGTTGAAGCTAATCAATGGTATAAATTGATCAAGAATATAAAGCATGGGGAAGATATTGAAGAAATGGAGTAGAAGGAATTCCTGAAAATGTTTTTTGATAAATATTTTCCATGCACCATCAGTTTTAATACTGAAATAGATTTTCTTTCACTCAAGAAAAAGGATGAATAATATATTTGGGGGTACAAGTAAAACATCAAAATACTTGAACAATATGCTTCTAGTTTTGTCATTACCTCTGAATTCAAGGTTGACCGCTTCTTTGGTGGGATAGAGCATAGTCTTTGAAAGGACATGTCAATCCATGAATTTGATAGCTATGAGGAAATTATATGATCTACCCTCAGATTCAAAATTGATATTAGTGAATCTTAGGGGTATTATGAGGATAAGAAGTGAAAATTGGAATTTAATTCTTCCATTCTGATGGATAAATCCAATGGTGCTAAGAAATTTCAGCACCCCACTTGTAAAAGGTGTGGGAAGAAGAACCATAGAATTTTCCTAAAGGGAATAAGGATATTATTTAGGTTCTAGAATGATGGGAACCTAGCTAATAATTGTTGATAAGAGAAACTCACTATTATGATGGGGGAAAGTAATACTCCTTTCAATCCCTAGCACATTGTTCATTGCTACAATGCTAAATAATCAGGGAATTTTTCAAATCAATTCCCCAAGACAAGGGTTTTTATAGGTAACCAAATTCCTCAAAGGTGTCAAGGGATATCATTTTTCATTTATACCACTAAGGTGAATCCCAACAATGAAGTGGTGATAGGTACTCTAGTTATTCATTCAAGAATAATAAACATACTTTTTTATTTTGTTTCTATGCATTAATTTATATCATGAGAGTTTAGTATAACTATTAAAACACCACTAGAAATCATGGAAGTAGATATTTTAGTGAAAATATAAAATCAGTAAATTATTGTATCCCATGTATATAACTCCTCCCCTATCATAATTTGTGGATTAATCTTCTTAGTGAACCTTATCATACCTCCCTTGGTGGAATTTGATGAAATTATAAGCATGGATTGGGTTTCCCTATATAGATCCATCATAAATTTCTTTGAGAGGGAAATCACTCTCTATTTGGAGAATCAACCCTCGATTCTATAAAAGTTCAAGAAGAATAATAAATTTTCTTTAGCACCATCACCTCAAGAATGGATATTATTTCCCTGTGAGCAGGCATATCTAGCTCAAATGATTGAGTATATGGAAATAATCATTCTCAAAGACATTCATATTGTGAGGGAATATGCTGATGTGTTTCCTGAGGAATTTCCTGGTCTTCCCCCTATCTGAGAGGCTGGATTTTTAATCAAGATTATACCAGGGGAATTACCAATATCCAAGACTCCAAATTGGATGGATATTGTGGAACTTAAGTAACTTAAGAAAAAACTATAGGAGAATATAGATATTAAGGTTTTTATTCCCAAGTGCTTCACAAATGGACTGCACTAGTCCTCTTATTCAAGAATAAGTATGGGTCAATGTTCCTTTTCGTTGAATATTGTGAGCTCAAAAAGATCGCAATAAAGAACAAGTATCCTCTTGCACAGATTGATGACTTGTTTGACCAGCAGCCTGGAGCATAATACTTCTCCAAGGTGTACCTATGGCTAGGATATTACCAAGTAAGGGTGAATAAGGAGGATATCCCCAAGAATTATTTTGGTATAAGGTATGAGTGTTATAAGTTCATAGTGATGCCCCTAAGACTCCCTAATTCTCTAGAAATCTTCATGGACTTGATGAATATGGTCTTTAGAGATTACCTCGACAAGTTTTTGGTAGTCTTTATAGATGATATTCTAATATAATTAAAAACCAAGGAGGAGAATGAGGAGTATCTGAGCACTGTGGTAAAGAACTTGTGAAAGGAGAAGCTATATGAAAAGTACAATAAGTGTGAGTTTTGGCTGAAAGAAGTCTCATTATTAGGGAATATCATCACAAACAATGGGAGATCTGTGGATCCATTAAAGAAAAAATCAATTAAGGGATTTTTTAGGCCAACATCTATGACATATTATCCATAGCTTCCTTGGGTTAGCTGGATATTATCAACGATTTGTGAGAAATTTGTCACGATTTTCAGAACCCTATTACTAAGATAACTTGGAAGGAGTCAAGTTTTCTTAGAATGATGAATGTGAAGAAAGATTAAAAGATTTGAAAAGAAGGCTTAGCGCAACCCCTATTCTCAAACTACCCAAAAGTGGGGAAATATTTTTAATTTTTAGCGATGCTTCAAAGAAGGGATTGGTACATGTGTTGATGAAAAATGAAATTGTCATTGCCTATGAATCAAGGCTATTAAAAATTCATGAGAAAAACTATCACACACATGATCTGGAGTTGGAAGCTATGATCATTGCATTAAAATTTTCCAGCATTATTTATTTGGGGATAAGTGTGAAATATATATGGATCACAAAATTCTTAAATATATATTCACAGAGAAAGAGCTGATTATGCACCAAAAAAGACGGTTGGAGATCATCAAGGATTATTATTGCTCAATCCACTACCATCCTGGTAATGTGAAAAATGTGTTAGGTGCTCTAAGTAGAAAGAATCCAACAATTCTATCATTAATGAGAATTTAGAAGGACCACATCTTCTTTTATTTGAATAGGATGGACATGAGAATCATAAATAAAGGAACATCATCAATCCTTTCACAAATGGTTTCGCAACCATCCCTTTTGGAAAGGTTAAAGTATTATCAAAAAGATGATATGAGATTTTACAAGAGCATGGAAACTATAAGGAAAGTTAAATCCTAAAAGTTAAATGTTAATGAAGAAGGAATAATGAGTTTTGGTTTAATATTATGCATTCCAATAAATCCTGAGTTAAAGAAAGAACTTTTGGATAACGCAAATAGTTCTACTTTCTCTATTCACTCAGGAAACTCAAAGATGTATCGAGATCTCTGAGATCGCTATTGATGAGATAAAATAAAGAATGGGATCACATAATATACATCAAAGTTCTTGGTATGTCAGCAAGTGAATGTTGAAAGGAATAAGTCTAAGTGGATGATGGAACCATTACCCATACCAACATGGAAATAGGAAAACATCACCCATGAATTTGTCACCAGACATCCAAAGACATCCAAGGGAAACAATTTTATCTAGGTTTTTGTGGATTTTATTACAAAAACTTCACACTTAATCTTGATTCAAGAGGATTTATCACTAGATCAACTGGAATAGATATACATCAGAGAGGTGGTAAGGCTGCATAGAGTACCACTATAGATTGTTTACAATCAAGATCCAAGATTCAACTCTATGTTTTCAAAAAATCTCCAGCATGATCTAAACACTGAGGTGAACTTCAATATGGATAATAACTCTAAAAATTATGGTCAATAAATATAGACTATCCAAACACTTGAGGACGTGTTGAGAGATTTTTTAATGGGATTCAAAGGAGGATATGACCAACATCTTCCTTCGGTGGTGTACTCTTACAATAACAGTTTCCACTAAAGCATAAAAATTCCCCCTTATGAAGCCATTTATGGGAAGAGGTTTATTATATCGGCATGATATGATTAAGTTGGGTAAAAAACATCTAGGTCTTGAAATGGTCGAAGAAATGGTGGATCATGTTAAGACCATCCAACATCACATCAAAGCTGTTCAGAGTTAAAAAAATAATTGTGCAGACAATTTTCAATGTGACCAAGATTTTGATATTAGAGATATGGTATTCTTATATATATCTCCATGGAAGAGAGTAATGATATTTAGGAAGAAGGAAAATCTTAGTCCAAGGTACATCCGCCCTTTTGATATCCTTGATCTCATTGGAGCAGTGGCCTATCAACTATCACTCCCACCAAACATGTATCAAGGAAACAATGTATTCTATGTATCCCTCTTATGAAATTACATACCAATCCCATCACATGTACTCAATCCATAGGTGGTACAATTGTAGAATTACCTTTTCTATTTGGAGTACCTGATGAAGATCTTAGATTGTAGAGAAAAAGTTCTACGAAATAAGATAATGCCCCTCATCAAAGTGTTGTGACAAAACCAACATTTCGAAAAGGCAACATGGGAACTAGGGGAGGTGATGAAACAGAGTTACCCTCATCTATTTTATTATGGTGAAATAAAACTTTGAGGGATAAATTTCTTAAGATGGGAATATAGTAACGACCCGAAATTTTAAGAATAAAATTCCACCTTTTGATTTTAAAAAATATATTATGGTTATAGAAAACACATGAACTTATTTTATTATATACAATTATATTTTAAATGGACATTATATGTCTTTAACATTGATAATATAGTTTTTGAACAATGATCAGATGACTAGTATAAATATAGGGTTTTAAAAAATCCTTTTGGCATAGGCAAAGGAAGTGATGGCCTCAACCAGTAGGATCGTACCCTATAAAGAAAATTTATTGGAGCTTTTAAGGGCGATAGAATTATTTTGGGTTTTAATATAGACCAATCCAAATATGTGATACAATAGCTTAAACATGAGTAAAACTATTTATAGCAAAAGTTCAAGCTCATCAAGATCACGACCCAAACCATGTTCACCGAACGACCACATGAAATCCCCACCATCACCCACCTTAGTCTTAGGGTGCATACTAGTATAATAAAGGTATATGTATCAAAACCCTAGAAATAGAAGCATGTGAATTATTTTCCATAAAATAATTAATATATTTTCATTCTATTGTTATTACTTTGTTAATGATTTTTAAAGAACAAATTGTATTTTTAGTTAATATTCAAATTCAATTAAGAGATCTATTTTAATGAATAAATGGATTTTTTAAATAAATAATATTTTAATAAAATTTAATTATTAAATTATTTTTATTAAATATAAATTATCATATAATTTTTATGAATAAAAATGTAATTTTTATTATATCTCAAAAACTATTATTGTCAAAACCTGTCAATTTTCAAAAAATACCTATTTTTATTTTAAAATTGAAAATTCACATATTTAGATAATTATTTAAAAAAATTAATATTATTTTTGGAATTATGACTTCTAAATAACCCAAAAATTAAATTTTCATAATTTTCTGAGATGGTTGAATTTTTGGGTAAAAATTAAATATCGTATAAATATACGGTGTGTCTTATGACATCATAATGGTCCAATAGTGATGTAATAAATACTATAAAATGTATACATAGACAAATATATGTTCTTAATTTAAAATAATGTGATATTAGGTTTATTTATTTATTTTATAATGCCTTAGTGAATCCTCCAAGTCTTATAATATATTTTTAGAATTTGAAGTCATTTCTTTGAAAGTGCGACTCAACTCCACATAAGAAGAGAAAATATTTTATTATATTTGGAACTTGGACATATAAAATAATTTATACCACTCCATGTTTTAATAAACCATTTAAAAAAACCATGGGATGTCTTTTTTGAATATTTTATCATGTAGCGTCCAAAACCAAAATAATAATGAAATTCCCCTCTTTTCCTATATAAACCCACCCAAGATCCCATTTCTCTTCACTAAAACTCTTTAAAGCACATAAAACCTCTGAACTATAATATATAGAGTCCTAACAAGGTTCCCAAAATCTTTTAATAAGCCCTTCCCAATCCTTTGGAGTCACACACTCAAGTAAGGGATCCTCACCTTCCTCTCTTTCTATTCAATAACCTTCTTTGAAATTAGTATTTATAATTTCAATTGTTTATATTATAATTACAATATTATTTTTAAATTAGTATAAAATTGATATTATTTTAATGTTATTCCATTTATAATCTCTCATTTAGACCCATACCTAAGCTGTTACTATGCCAAAATGTTGTAAGGGATTCTCTCTCTTTTCTTTTCCTCAAGTACTTAATTTAAGATATGACCTTTTGATTTTAATTTTATTAAGTTGGGATACATTTCTACCTATCCCCCTTAATATCCATTTTATTTTTAAATTATGATATCCGATTTCACTCTCATTTCACCCCCTATGAACCTTTATGTACACCTGTTACCATGATGAAATTATGTAAGGAATCTTCCTCCCTCCTCTTTTAACAAGCATTACTTTTATGTTATATATTATAAATTAATTTTATCTCTATTGGGATATGTTATAAAATATCCACATTACTATTAATTTCATTTCTTAATGATGATATACCTCTTTCTCTCTCATCAACCCATTTTATGAATTCCCATATGAAGTTGTTATGCTGCAGAAATTGCATCACGACTTTCCATGACAAAATCATCTATTAGTGAATACCATACCACTTTCTATACCAAGGGTATTCAGATAAATGCACATATACATATTTATTAGGTAATGAAATGTATTTATTCCAAATTATTATATCATGGAATAAATTGTGATGTTGAATGAAACCATGTAATATGATCTATGTGTCACACTTAAAGATGAGAATGAAATGATTATGAAGGGTGCACCCTGATAGTGCTCCCATGCATTGTGTAAGGTTTAGTATCATGATACATCATGTGAAATTGGACTTGAATCATGATCCTCTATGTCCAATGGGGCTTGATCCATGCTCCTCCATGTGAAATGAGCCTTGACCCATGCTCCTCCATGTTCAATGATCCTTAACTCATGATCCTCCAAGGGAAATGATCCTTAACTCATGATTACATCATGTTGTATGTTGTTACCACATTTACCGTGTTATAATTATCATGAAATATCATGAATTATTATTCAAGTTACCTTTATTATCCATTCATATACCTATTGTCTAACATGTATTATCTTTCTCATGTTTTGACTTGTTTATTCCCTTACTGGGATTTATAGCTCAACCCTTTCTTATGTATATACTTGGGTTATCTCATTTAGATTTGAGTATAAATAATAATTTTGGTTATATTAAATAAGTTTTAAATAGAGCTGTTTATTTTCATGTTTTAAGTTGTTATTTAATGTACCCAATTTCCCAAATACACTAGACCTATAGATCTTATGATTTGTGTTAAGTGCAATTTTATGTAATAAATCATGATTAAAAATGAAATAAAGAGCTGGGTTGTTATAAGATCATATGCTCAGTGAGGGAAAACAAGGGATAAATGTAAGCATAAACATGAGCATAAAGGTATGAGAATATGATCATGTAAATATAATATCATACCATTCATATCAAAGATCATAAATAGGAATCATGGTATAAATATTGGCAGTTCATAAGACATGAATCATAAGGAAATGAAGATCATAATCCAAAAAAAATCATAACCTTGGAATTAGACATGGAATTGTGAAAAAAAACATAAGAATATAATATTATTTCCGTAGTATCCAAGAAATATCTTCCAATACCATATTATTAGTATGTTTTTAGTCACCGTACCATCTTGGTAGTCATGGTTCACTCCCATGGACATCTTAGTAGCATGATTTCACTCCCCATACCATCTTGGTAGTAATTGTTCACACCCATGACCGTCTTAGTAGTCAAGTCTCACTCCCAAGACCATATTAGTCTATCTCATGAGATATAAATATTTACCCAATGCATTGGAGGGAGATATAGGTACCAACCATGTCAAAATGAAATCATACATACATATTCCACAAGATCATAAATAATCATATCATAACAAATGAAATGAAATGGGCATCATAAAAATGTAATCATATCTTAACCTATGGAAATGATATAGGCTTCATAATCATTTCATCAAAGCATAGCCTGTGAAAATAAGTGGGTTTCATAATAACATAACCTATGAAATATAAATATATTTCATAAACATCATGTCATAAAATGCAAACCATTCAGAGAAAAAAATTTAATGGAAATATTGAATCATTTCCCCAGAAAGGAATGAGTAACACCAAAGGATTCTATCTTATATGGGAAATAATTTTGAAAGATATTTTAAAAACACTTAATGAGGTAATTATCCTTTCTCCATTGGAAAATTATTCTTAAAACATAACACCTTCTAAAATCCATTTTTAGGAAATTAAACTTGAGAACTTATAAATGAAGCATTGATATCATTTTTGAAGCCTCTTCCCTTTGAAAACTTATAGAGGATATTGAAAACCTTTTGAAAAACATTTCTTTGAAATTATATATTTTTTTTAAAAAATATTAAAAATTATCCTTTTAAACATTAAAAGTAATTTTCAAAGAAATAATGGAAGGTAAATCCATACATTCCGAATGAGGTAAAAAGAAAATTTATTTTTCATGGTTAAAATTTTAGAAAAGTTCCTCAACCATAAAAAGGAAAAAAGATTCTTTTTTTAAAAAAATTATTTATTTTTAAAAGGTAAAAAAAGTCTAAAAAAATACATTAAGTATTGTAGGATAATAGTAAAATATTCTTGGAAACATTTTTATAAAACATTGTTTTGAAGGAACATTGATTTCCAACTGAAGATATAGGTTGTATCATATTTTCTTAAAAACATTTTGTTGAGTTATCTTAAGTACCAAATAGTAAGAAAATGGTACTAATACATGAATATATCATGACTAAATATTATAATAATATTTTTTATCATTCATGAAATATTGATCATAATATTTCACTAATGAAGATGTGATCATAAACAATCTTGATAAATGGTGAGATTGTGTTAATAAACTCTTATAATAAGGTAACTTTGAATCATACTACCCGTGTAGGAAAATCAATTTTCATGAATCTTTAAAATATCATGAAAAGAATCAGATTCATTTTATAACATTTCAATGGCAGTTTATACACCTCATATAAAAATATAGGTGTATAACATGGCATGTCTCTCAAAGAAGGAATATTGAGACAAAATTACTTTACCGATTTTTTAACTTTTGAAAATTAAACCCCATGAAAAAATCATAAAATGGTTATTTAAATAAAAATATATTTAATTATAATAGGAATATAATACATTCATGGGAATTATATACACTACAAAAAATAATTGATTGGTGAATAATGCATGTATCTCACAAAAATAAAGAGTGAGATGAAATTCCCTTACCTTGTGTCTTGAATCTTATTGAAATCATTCAAACCTATTGCCTAATAAATTTAAGTTTATTATAAATATTTTATAGAACAATATTCTTATATATAATAACACATATGATTTATTGAAACTTTATATTACCTTCTTATTAGCATTTTCATGTCAAGGTTATGCTTTGGGTAATATCGGCTTTGTTTTTGGCATGCTTTTAATTTGATATATATTTGGTCCTTAAACTTATATCATGATTTAAAGAATGTGAAAAAATGATATAAATATTATTTATATTCATTATATGTGTATTATAAAAATATATATGTTATAAAAGTATGAAATGGAATACACCGTTCATGGAGATGGTAGGGCGTACGTACACATGAACGTTGTTTCCATTTTATTATTGTATTGGAAGAAAGAGAGTTAATGAAACATAATTATATATATGTATATATATAATTTTTATATTAGAATTATTATATAATATATATCATATAATTTCACTAAACACATCCTTAATACATTTCATGTAGTTCATGAACAAATCATATCACTTTGAGGGTGTGGTAGTCCACACATCCTCAAATGAAATTATCGTATTTAGAAAAGATGGAAACTATAAAGATATTTGTTGTAAAATAATTAGAGTATATTAAATAAATTATCTATATCTTAAATATAAAAACATATTTTCCACCATAATGTCCACCATGAGAGTTAAGAATAGAAAAATGCACAATTTTCTTTTTGTGAGGCGGTAGTTCACCGTACACGAATGATAAGTTTGTTACCCATTAGATGGTGGTGTGTGTTTTCATAGATATGAACATTAATATAAAAATATATAATAATATTTTTCATATTTTTTTATATAATCATTAAATAAGGATATTTTTGGGGGTGTAGAAAGAAAATAAAAGAATGGATCTTGAGGAAGGATGCCACCTCTTCTTTGGGTAACTCCTTTTGCTTTGAACAAAAGAGCTTCCCATGATGGATTTTTGACAAAATGGGGGATTCAATGATAAATGGAGGGATGTTGGGGAGATATTTGGACATATTTTAGTCTATCCAAAGTGTCTTTAGAGGTGTGAGGAAGTGGGAGGAGAGGAGGCCTTTTATAGTGGAGGAGGAGTGACAGTCTTGTAATATCTTGGAAATGGGGAACCCCACACATATTTTTTTATTGTAATTGGATCCAATAATTTTCCAAAGTCAAGTAAAGGGAGTATAGGGTCTAAATATGGACATAAAATGACTTTTGGATATGTTTATAGGTTATATTAGGCCATAAGTTTAGGTTTTAGTCCCTTGTTAAGATTAAATTATCATAATTGTTGTAATTAATTTCAATGACATTCATTAATATTTTTGGTAAAAAAATAAGGTGATATTATTATACATTATAAATAATCATCATTCAACATATAGAATCCTTTTTTAAAAATTTCAATCACAAAATTGGCATAAATTAAATTATACATTATCTCACAGTCGGGATGAAAAAATGAGTTTTTAAACTAGAAAAACATTCAAAAGTTTGCTAGGTTTTTATTACAAATTTCAATGTGAAATTGATTCAAATGCCCTAAATTGTATAAATTTATAAAAAAAATAAAAATAAAATTTAAAATCAATTAAAAAATTGATTTAAAATTATAAATAAATTAGATGAAAAAGTATTTTTTGAGTTAAATTTCAATATTGTTCACTATTAATTTAAAAAATGAAATTTCACAAAAAAAATACCAAAAATTAACCTGAACCTAATTTTTTTGTTTCTAATTAAAAATTAACTTTATTTTGATATATAAAATTTTTAAAAGTTCCCAAATTTAGATTTAAAATAGGTTCTCCATCAAAATGCGGTAAAGGTTCTTTAATAAAAATATAAGTTTTTATGTGTAAATTTGGTTTAATCTTATATTATTCCTATAGAATCTATTGGATGAATATAAAAAATATTTTATTAAACATATAGTATATATATATATATTATATTAATATCACTAACTAATTGTAATTAATTTAATTTATTAGGATAAAATAGCTTTGTGAGCATAAAAATAATTTTCTAGAAAAATACTCCCTTTATATTCAATTGGTTCTAATATTCATTTCTAAAAAATTTGAAACTAAATAATTAATGTTATATTTTTTTAAACCACATATTTACTTAAGTTAGTTATTAATATTCTTAAAAGATAATTTAATGACTAGGTTATATATTATGATATTAGATAATAATGTTTTTAATAATATATTATTGTTCGGTAACACTCATTTTTGCACGTTACACAAGTCATTGTGGAAATTCAGTATTTCCTGAAATGTATTCTAACCTTGGTGTTCCATTTAGATAAAGCTAAAATTTATGTTTTGTGTAGTTCATAACTAACTCGGTGCTGCGTATAATGCAAGCCAAACATAATGCTTAAAAAATAAAGTATTTTTAGTGTTACATGAAATGAAAAATATAAAAAGAGTAAATTAATTCAAAAAATATATTTCACAATATCTCAGGGTGTTATAAATGGTCTCATATTGGGATTAGGAAGATATTAAAAAACTTATCTTAAATCTATAATAGAGTCCCAGAGTATGAAATAACTCCCCCCAAAGTATGTGATGATCCTGGACACATGTCCTATAGAACAGTGTGATTTCCTATGTTTCATTGGTACTAAAACCCCAATTGACCACCTCCCTTTAGAAATAAGGTTCATACTAAGTTATGGAGATGGGAACTGTTGGGAGTTTCTATGGAAGGTAAACATGGAGAACCCAAAATTAATGATTGTACTAAACATTGAACCCCCTATAATAAACCATTTGGTCAAATTGTATGTAAAATTTTCTCAATAAATAAAAATGGTGAACCCTGCATGAAATCACTTAACTGAAGAATCTCCATTACATGTTAAAGTGGATAGATTTCCTAGTTCTTGTCAAACCATTTTGTTCCTTCCATGCATGTAATCTTTCTACAAAAGATTTAAATAACCATGAAACATGAAAAAAAGTAAAATAATAAATTTGTATGATCATGATCTTTTACTAATAGTTAGTTTATATAGAGGATGATTAACTAACCATCAACATAGCGTAAAAACACATTGAACCATTTTATGGTTCATGTTGTAGCATTATACCTGCTCACTTATGTATCTCTGTTGGATTCGTTTCACCTTAGATATAAACATGAACTGCCTCCACCATCTTGGGAACTCCATCAATTATATATTCTTTTACTCAATCATGGGTTTTGGGAACCAAAGGATTGGTTAACTGATATACATAAAAGAAACCAAGGGATCACATGCCTTTAAATAATGAGAGGAGGGATGGTGTGCATACCATCAATTCAATTCAATAATAAATTAAACAAAAACAAATCACATACAATGTTATATTATATTCTCATTATCATCCACATAAATCCAACGAATTGATCATTTCATAAAAATATAATTCAATTCCAATAATTCTTATTTAAGATAAATAATGTCTGATTAAATTAATCATGTTATTTAATTAATCTTTTTGTCTTAATTATCATCTGAAATCTGTTGATATTATCATCCATCATAATTTTAAACAAAATAATTTTTTTTAAATTTAACTGTATACAATACATGTACCATGGAGGGAATATGGTGAGTACCTGTTTGAACTACCCAAAAAGTGTGATTTTCTTATATTGTTTACTCACACATAATTTTTCGTATATGACTTATCATATAATTTTATCCCATTTACATAGTTAAATAAATGACATATGGGACACTTGGAATTTACATTCTATGTTACATTTCAATTCCCATAGAGTAATGAATTTATTATGAAATATAAACTTCTTGAATTTTTAAACATTATATAGAAATTAATTATACATTTAAAATACACACACACACACACACATAAACCATCACATGGAATTTACATAATCAAATAAATGAAACATGAAATTGATGCTGATAAGGTTTAGCATCATAATAATTAATTTTAATTCTATGTAATTTGGTAATATACGGGGTGTGTACAATACAACTACATGGCATGTATTTCCCTCACCATATATCTGTGGAACATTCCTAGGGACTTGTTGTGTAACCATGCCACAAAAAATAATGGAGTACATAAAATTTACATGGTCTATAGAGATTGTGGTCTGCAAGTTACATAGTCACAAGTCATGTAGGCCATGTACAGAAATACATGGCCCGCCTTTGAATAATGGAATTCACATCATGTATATATGTTTCACACTTTATAGTCTAACTGACCATGTTCCAGGTTGGCCTGATTAGCACATGGTGTATTTAAATACACACCACATGTAATAAATTCACACTGGTTTAATTAATTCTGAAATAATTATTGGTTCATTGAACATGGGTATAAGGCGTGTACTAACAAGTTATAGGGAGTGTACTAACAAGTTATAGGGTGTGTACTCTTCTTTTATGCTACCAGAATCCTAGGCACCTCCTGACGAGTTCATTAAATTTACATCATTCATAAAATTAATCAATTTGATTATATTTTCAATAAAAAATAAGACTAATAATAATACCTCATGATTTGGATTAAAGAATGATTAAATTGAAATAAAAAAATAAAAAAATGCATAAATAAATCAATTATATTTAAATAATTATAAATAATTATGAGTCTACTCTGAAACCACTTGGAGGTTCCCTGGATTCAGAACATCCAGATGGGGAATTCCCAAATTATATATTTTTTCATAATTGATCATTAATCTGAGATATACATCAATGATAAATTTTGAAACCAACAAAATTGAATCAAGGATTAATTATATGGGAAAATTCAATAACTATATATACGATCATCAAATATTATTTCTAATTTATTTAAAAAATTAAGAATTGACTTGTGGTGAATTCTTTATTCATTGATGGATCTGGATATGTATCTATGGTATATCATTTTTTGGTTGTATGAATAAAGAGTATATTCCCTCTAGCGAGTATCCACCTGTGTTCCATGAACATTTGAATATTTCTATCAGATTCTTTAGGTGTTATTGTGGTGGATCTTGACACTTGCGTTGTTCATCTTTGATCTCCCTAAGAATTTCTTGAAGAATTATTCACTTTAATATCTCTAAAACTGAGGGTGGTGGTAGAGTAAGATCACTCTTCATTCATGAAAGAGTTCTTGGAGAGGGATCTATCTAGGGATTTGAGTGAATTCTCTCTGGATTTCATTGTGCATAATCAAATAAAATTGGGAACCCTTAATAAAATAAAATAATTTTTTTATATACCACTATGGTTAGAAAATAATAATTGTGCATGAACCCTTATGAATTTTATTAATTACTCTATAACCCCATTCCAATAATAATAATGATAATAACAATAATATTTATTGACATGTGCTAACACAAAAATTAAATTAAATATTATTTATTCATATAATATTCAATATATATTATTTCTCACTGGATAATTAATATCAGTCTACCATTCCTCCAAAATATTTATAGGAAATTGAATAATGAATGTTTATTTAAAAAAAATATCACTACATTATTCACTAATAAAAACAATAAATTATATTATCTGAATAGAAAATAAATATTTATTAAGTATTCTACTCACAAAATATTCTCTTGAATAACTAGTGGAAAAATATATGCGATCAAGAAAACATGAATAATTTTTATACCATGTGTGGGGATAATATTTATTCAATTTATTAAATAATAAATAATGTTATTATTTAGCTAAGGTTCTGGATACACGTAGTGTGTGACCCTCTAGGACTCTTTCTCAATGTCATTAGGAGAAACAGCCCAAAGTCCAAGGTTAGCATATATCAATATGTAAAGGCACCCATAGAGAAATAAGTTAACTTTTTAATGATAGAAAACCAAAAAAATATTCTTACTATGTTATATAATAACTTTTTCTTGATATATCTAATCAAAAAGGTTACATGTTCGCTCCATTAATCTATGTGCTTGATGTCTCTTTCTTTGACTATCTAGAAATTGAACCTTCCTATAGATTCCCATGGACATGGATTTTTTTAGGATCTATCATTTACATCAAATGGCCTATGATATAAAACCCCATTAAATAACATAATAGAAAAATCATTTCCCCCATTATTTATTAACAAATTTTTACTTGTGACGCACCCAACACATACTACTTTTCCACAAACACATGTCATCACATTTTTTGTCAATAAATAAATGTACATGACTCATAACATTCATTAATAAAAATATTAAATCCTAAGGACCAATACACACATCCTCATATAGAAACATCCTATAACACATATAAATGTATATTTTCTATTGGCGGGTCCCATTCTCATAATTTTCCACACTAGAAATTACTAAGGGAATACACCATGAGAAGGTGCCTCAAATTCTTATGAGTATCCACTCCTGGTGGCCTATATCATTTATGACCCTAAAATGATTTCATATGGCTATAGATCATATATTTAAGAATAATATCATGTAACTTATGGATACTTATCATAGTGGGGAATTAGTATGACCTTTTAGTGCAAGAACTACTCCCCAAACATTATCAAATATTATGTCACACGGATGAAAAATTATGATGTTATAAGGAGTTTATTAATATTTTAAAAAAATGAATATAGGTTATCATAAAGTATATATAACTTGTTTCTATAGAACTAAATCCAATATAATCTATATGAAAAATATAGTAAACGTGAGTTCTAAATGGAGTAAGTATCATTATTAGGGAATATTATCACAAGTAAAGGGATATATTAGGATCCTTAAATGAAGAAAGTGATTATAGAATGTTCTATGAATACATCTATTATATAAATCCATAATTTTATTGTATTTCTTGGGTGTTATCTGTGGTTTTTGAGAAACATATCAAGATGTTCAAACCCACTAACCAAACTATCTCAGAAAAGAGTAAGTATGTATTAAAAAATGAATATAAATATAACTTCATGGATCTAAAGAAGAGGCTAACCACGACACCTTCACTCACACTACCCACAATTGATGAAGGATTTTTGATTTAAAGAGATTCTTAAAAAATGGTTTAGGCTATGTAATGATGAAAAATTATAAATAGTTAGCTTATTCCCTAATATAGTTGAAGGTTCCCATGAAAAATTATATGAAAAAATATCTAGAGTTGGATACAGTAATATTTTAATTGAATATATAGAGTCATTATCTACATGGAGAGAAGTTTGATATATATACATACTATAATAACCCAAAATATTTATTCACAAATAAGAGATCAATATGTGTTAATTAATATGGTTAGAGATAATTAGGTATTATGACTACTCAATCCACTACCATTTTGTGAAGACTAATAAAGTGGAAAATGCACCGAGTATAAAATATCTTGGAATGTAATTTGTAATGGGGATTGAGAAGTATCCAATCTTCTTGTACATGAAAATAACTGACAAAGGAACATCATCCTACCTTTTCAAACTGATTACACAACCATCCCTTTGGGAAAAAATTAATAACACTCAGAAGTAGTGATATGAAGATACATGAGAATGTTAACTCTATAAGAAAAGGAAAATAATCACAATTCAACATTGATGATTTTTTCCTCATAATCATTTTTATGTTAGGAATCAATATTTTATAATGGTTTATAATGGGTTTTTTCATGGAACCAAAAATTCCCAATGGTTCTATATTCATGAGGACCTGCTTTCTAATAGATGTCACTCTTCAGGAGGTTTGGCCAAATATTCTTAGGAACTTACATTGGTTGAGGGGATGGGAGGTCAGGATCATCACAACCTTTAGGGGGAATTATTGCATACTATGGGACTTTATTATATATTTAATACATATTCACAAATCCTTTATTAATTACCAAGTATAATGTGGGTCACCCTTGAGTTAACAACCAATTATTATCATGTATGGAATTCAGAATCATCTCTAAATATCCAAGGTTCTTCATCAATGGAGATATCAATATGTATCTATGGTTCTCTATAAATGGTATCCTCTTATGTATTACCTATAGATTCTTTGGTTGTTATTATGATAATGTTGATTTCCTAGACACTCAGTTGGGAGATCTAGAGTGCATCATCATCTTGGGATGCAGAAGTTGTTTCGATGTTGGGTTCAAACCCATAAATGGGATTCCGGTGCATCCTTACGAAAGGAATTAAAACCCACATTGATTGGTGTATCTTAATGTCACAAATCATACCTTTTAAGGTCATGTGATAAGGACCCAACCATACAGTTTAACATCATGTGTAATGAATTTCTTGGCAAAATATTCCTATTAAAAATTTAGTGTGGGACTTATGCCGAAGTAGCCTGAGGAACCTAAAATGAAGTTGGATTCCAAGGTTGAATTTAACCCTACTGAGAAAGTGACCTAGGGAGAATAGGGTTGATCTTGGGTTATAGAGTTTGGAAGTCATATTGGCTTCATACATATTATGTTTGGAGGGAAATAAAATCCCATATAGTTTGGTTATGAAGAAACATATCTATGGAGGATTTTAGAAGGTTTGTCTCACTAGGGATTTTGAGCCTTTAAAAGGATTAAGATGGGGATTATTCCTAAGAATGATACCTGGAATATTTGACGACATGATTGGGTTTTAATCCTAAGGAGGATTCCTGGTAAAAGGGACCATGAGGTATGTTTCACTCATAGGGATTTGGAGGCTTGTTTCAGGGATTACTTTTAAGGAGGATGCCCGAATTAAGGGGAATTATGATTGGGGATTACTCCTGGGGAGGATTCACATTGAGCTCGAGTCCTAAGTGGGCGTTCTACATATCTTGATTATATCATTAATCAGAGTTCATATAGTTCATTATAAAAAATAATAATGTCTATCTTGGGCCCAATGTGGGAGTCCTACATATCCTTATTATTTTAGGAATCAAATTTCTCATAGTTTAATAGAAAAAAGAAGAAGAAGATTGAGCTTTATCCCTAGGTGGGAGTCCTATATATCTTGATTATTATAGGAATAAGAGTTCTCATAGTCCAATATGTCGAATGGATTGTGTGGATTTCATGATTTTTGTTCACCTCTATGCCCATGTGATTCATGCTTGATGTGATAAACAAGGGTAAAGGGAAGATCAGAGATACCACACAATCTTCTTTTATCCATAAGAGTACATGGAGACAAATCCCAAAGGGAGATGGATGAGGTGTTGAGTGTTCCAATATCTTCTATCCCAGGACGATGGTGAAATAGGCCAAGGGTATATCACTTCCCTCTATTAACTTTACCCTATAATGGGTCTAGGGTATGGAAACTGAGGTGGAAAGGTGGAAGGAGATAGGGGAGAGGGATCATATGTCCATCCCCACTCTGACCTAGTGGCCAGGAGGTAGAGAGGAGTGAGAGTGAAACATCCTTGAAGAAAAGATATGGGCTTAGTCTATTCGGAATACCCTAAAATTGGTTTTGTAGTGAGGGAGAAGGATTTCATTCTATGTTGAATGGGTAATAAAGTGTGATCCTCACCCTCCTTTCTTGGAACCGGAGGATTTCGGTCTCATAGATAAGAAGGGGAGGACATGATCCTAACCCTTGTTTCTAAGACAGAGAAATATACGAAATTTTCCCTAGGGTAAGGGTCTTTGTGAAGATGGAAATTCAAATCCACACAAGCCCTGAGGATCCTAACCATTCGGTAGGACAAGTATAGGAAACCTCTGACTGTGTAAATAAAAATACAAATGGGAGACATATTGGTGTGCCTTTTTATCATGGATATTCAATTCTAGAGGCCTTGGTAGTGGTTTTAGATTGGTCCCTTTCAAACAAGTGAGCCAATGAGAGAGGATCCCTTCCATAGGTGGCTTGGAAGAGGGCTCAAAGGGTTGGATCACATAGGCTGAATGATAGGGAAAACTAGGGAGGCTTGTGTAGGGGGTGCTCTATGCAGGCATTCCTAGGATAACTGGTGATACCCTGGGTGATAGACAACCTGGGTGACTACACATGGGTGAGACCTTTCTCAAGACTTCAAGGGTCTCCAAAGGTGTTACCAGAAGTGTCTCGCATAGTTCCGTAGTTGATAAAGGTTACTCACACTATTCTTTATTAATAACAAGTTAATAGAGTACCTCGTGAATATATTTTTTTACTTTAACCCTTAGGCAAGGGGTCTATCTTGCTCAGGTGTATCGCACAGGTTAGTCATGCAGGGTTCCATGGAGATGCCTTGCGCATCAATGATGCTTGGGGTACTTGGGAATAATGGAATTTGGAGGATTTTCTTATCTTTGAACCTTTTCATTTATCCAGTTTTATTCTCCATAAAGTATTTACCTTTCTTCCTTTTCATCCACATGAAAAAATGGAGTTTCAACAAAATACCAGCTAGGATTGGATCAGATCAAAGGGAGAGAGTTTTATACTAAGGTAAATGTATGAAAAGGATGTATTAAGCACTAAGGTAACCAAAAAAAGTCATCCACATAGGTCTTCAGTGTTTTTCCTCTGATTAATCCTATCACATAGGTGATTCACACACTTAGGTCGTACAGGGGGATTCCTCATCTATAAATAGGGTCCTCATTTTGACATATGTCTCTCACGACTCCAAACTTTTAGATATCACCATGCTAGTCTCCCGCGTATACCCTAAATTGAAGTTTTTTTTCTAAAACCATCATTCATGTGGGCATGGTATGTATCTGTCTACATGATTTATGTGCTTGGGTGAGTTACTTATGTAGGGATCATGAGCCATGATCCTAAGCAACGAACATAAGCAGGGAACTTACATGAGTTCTTTGCGTGAGTTCATGAATTTACCATATTTTCTTATTTTCACAGCTTTCATTAAAATCAAATTTCCCTCAAATAAAATTAACACTTCTTTGTATGTTCAATTTCCTCTATGAATATTTTAGTTTTTGATGAACAGGATAGTAAATGCATTGAGGAGATGATAAAAGTCATAGGGCAGGATTATTATGATGTTTATTATACTAATCTTCCTGGACTAGTGGGATCCTTGAAGAAGTATCATTGTGACTTTCCAAATAGTGGTTATTTTCTACTTTGTGGTCATTTCCATCTATGGGAGGTCCCCACACTAGCTCCAAAAAACTACACCCCACTCCCTTGGTTTCAAGAATACAAGAATTTCACAACTGCCAACATTTCAAGCATGGGGACATATAACAATTTTGGGACATCATCCACAGCCTGTGTTATAAAACATAGCCAGTGTACTCTAAATCTAAAACAACACTTGGTTTAATTAAAGACAAATTACTATTCATCCATATTTCAGGATTCTCAAACAGATCAATCAAAGGAATGGAGAAAGGATTAGGACTTCTTCCCAGGAGGTGGTGTTAAGCCTGCATGGAAGTGGGCATGTTGGGTGCACCAAGACAATGTAAAAATTGAAGCTAAATTGATCACCTTTAACATATATGAAGCCTTCTAAGTAGGAAAAACTTATGTGTAAAGGAATGATGAGTTTATTCAGGAGCTACTTAGCTAATGGATCCCAAAGATGAATTCTTTCCATCAAATGCATGGAGATGTTGGAATTAGTTTTTTTAGATGTTTAAAATATCTTTGGGGCTCCAATACTCAAAGATATGTATGATGAATTTACCCCTCTAAGGGTGATTTGATATGATACCAATAGGATTCCAGCTTTAGTGCGTGAGCTGATGAAAATAGATTATGATATTAAGAAGTAAAAACCCAGCCTAAGGGGGGATATTATTCCAAAGGTCTGTATGAGAACTTTCTTAAGAAATAAGGGGGAACTCCCCACATCCAAGCATCCAACAAGTTATCCTAATGTAGTAAAGAGTAGAGCACCTAACACATTTTGTTCACATTTGGAGAATGGGGAGTATAGAAAGTGGGGATATGAGATCAACCCCAACATTCCAGCTAAGAAAGTCTTGTGGTATTTATTTACATGTTTCATAGCTCTTATTTTATAACTATCCATGATTCCAATGGCATCATAAGGCTAGGATCATTCATTGTGGTGGTCAAGCTGGCAGAGAAAAAGTTTATGGAGATGGTTATCCCTATCTTTGAAAAAATCCATAGAAGCCTACTGTATGTTCATGTAAGAAAGTATCCTTTATGAGTCGTTGGACCACTCCATGTTTTTTTGGGATATATCCTGTCCCACTTCAGAACATATTCCGTGAAAAGTGGGATCAAGGTTCTCAAGAGTGAGTTTTGACCATATGTCCAAACTGTATCTGGTATGCCACCTATGTATTTAAAACCCAACGAAATCCAAACAAGGATGATTTTATTTAAGGATTTCATCTTCTTTCTCTATGGTAATATTCTCATATGGAGATTTACTGATGATGATAAGGATAGAAATGAGCTGAGGTCAAAGATGATGGACTTTAGGGATGGTGTGCTGGTGACCAGGATCGATGGTTAGTTTATATTCAAGGCCTATACTCCATATAGTTTTGCATGTAAATTAAAGTTCCTACATAAGATAATTGTGTCTCCCAGTGCATATGATATTAGAAAAGCAGCTGATGGTAGCTTGATAGCTATGGATTCTCACAACCATGGAGTTGACGTAGTTAGTGTCCAACCTGCCTCCAGCGGATGCAAGTAGTGGGGTATCCTCTAGGTATGCTGATGCCTGGATTTCCTCATACCACGAAGGGGTGCTTTCCAAAGTTTTTCATTGTGTTGGGAAGAGGAATAGGATCATGAAGGATTCCCCTATTTTGAAAGGTGCTTTATCTCCTTCCGAGGATGCTTTGTCAGTGTCAGAGGGAGATGAAGATGAGGTTCCTAACTCACATAAAATTCCTTATATGAGGTTCAAATCACCGACCAGAATCCAAAAGGAAACACCAACTGAGGTCTCACTAAGACAGTACAATCTTCACCACCAAGAAGAAATATAGGTTCAATTTTTTCATCCTTCATCTATTATGGAGGGTCTTGATAAACCTATAAAATCCAAAGCTATTTAATAATGATCATGATAGATCGATATGTATTTGGAATTCATATAACCAATGCAAGACATGTACTCTGATGCTGAAACCATATAGTTGCATCTTCGTGATGTACTATAGATTCCAGGGATAAGAGATGCCTAAGCCCCACCTGATCTTCACTTTGACGAAAATCCCACTGAGGTGAGGATTTACATTAGAGAGATAGATATACTAATTTACGAAACCAATGACTAAATTCATACCATAAGAAGAGTGGAGGATATGGTTAAATGAGGTCCTACTGAAGGGGTTGACCACCCATCGTCTGAATAACGGAATGACTGTGTCAATCCTAAAGACATAAGTTCATCTTGTATCATAATTTATTTTATCCTTATCTTATTTTAGACTAGATAAAGAATTTTTTCTGAGGAGAAGGACATTTTTATTGATAGTAGGACATGGGAAAAATGAATGAGGTTTGTTCAACCCTATATGGGCCAATTGGAACCCTTCTTGGGACTAATGAATGATCTCCCAAATAGGGAGAACTATCCCAGGGCAGTGAACAATGGATTCTGAGATTGTAGGAGAACTCATATTTCCTCATGTAATACCTATATTTTATGAGGTTGATTCTAGTCTACCTATAATGAAAAAGATAAAAAAATAAGGAATTTTGGAGGTTCAAATATTTGGCTAAGCACCTCGCCAGTAGCAGTAAGTCATCCTGGTACCATTAATATAAGATTTATCCAGAAAAAGTGTTTTAACCTACTTGGATTACACAGAATCCTTCCCTTTAATATCTCAAGGGGATTAATAGATTAACCTAAAATTACCAATTAGGGTTCTCTAAACTGATCAAATATCCCTATTGGTGAGTTAGCTCCCTCAACAGAAGAGGTTTTGAGGTATGGGGATGCATGATCTACTCCTATAACTGCTTTTTTCACCGTTTTAGAAAGGAAGGAGGAATCTGGTAATGTCAAAGGTATATCATAAAATGTCATATACCAATGGATAACTTATATCTCTATAATATTTTAGTTCCATGTCATGCACCATAAGACCCTACGATGACTGATGAAAACCCTGTGACTATCACCATGGAAGATGTTTGGGGTCTCAAGTGGCCATCGAGGTCATGAGACAAATATTTCTAGAATATACATCGATGAGATTACTATGGAACTCAGGAAATTGGTACATTCACTTTATCCTAATTTGGTAAACTTAATATGGAATTGAATGGATGTGTGTTTTCACTTTTTTGAAACCAATGTTTTTATGCCTGATTCTCTGATCATGACTATTTGGAATGTGCAACTCCATCAATGGAGAATATCATAGTGGTGGTGAATGAATAACATTTTGATGTCTATATCAATCACATTTTTGAGAGGGGGGGGGACTTAAGCAGACATTGAAAGTGGAAGTCTTTCTGAGCCTCATTCGGTGAACCATGGGAAGACCCATGAGATTTCCCCTCATCAAGTGGTGTTAGCTCAAACGGATGAAGCTAGGGATTCTAGGGAGGAATAATCCTAGGATGTTGACCTATTATTTAGTAATGGCCACCAAATGAAATGATATTACCCTATTATCTATATTTTTTTAGGATAATAATGATTTTAAATCATCGTTTAGGATTTGAAGCTTCTGCAACCTGGTTCAAGGGCGGAGCTATGATACTATCTCAGTCAACATCAGAAGTCAAGGAAACCAATGTATTGGATAGAGTATATCAGGGAACATATTTGAGTGTTTGGTTCCAGAGAAAATTATTTCCACTAATAGAGACTTCGAGTCAAACATAGAGATACAAGATTCTAATTGTGTCACACATGGAAGGGCATGGAAGTTCAGTTGGAAAATAATTTGGGACATGTCTCTAAAAGGCCTACCTTCACAACTCATTAAACATCCATATCTTTTTGGTATGATGATATTTGGTAGATTTGATTAGATCCCAATCCAAACTATTATGAAGGAGACTGTTTACGAGAAGGAGTAAGATAATAAGCTTAGAAAATACCTCATAAAGGCAAAGCTTCTTCCCAACATTGATGAATTACAAGTTGCGTTATCCCAAGAGGAGGCCAACCATAAAACAAAGATAGAAGAATCTAAATAGTAGATCAAGGAGATGACCATTCAATCATTATACATTTATCAAGAAATGAATTTCATTTAGGGGTAACTCAAATAACTCCACCGTTCATTGGGAGAATCCCAAATAGAAGCGTCAAATTCCATTGTAGCTACAAAAAAAGCACTTCTCCAGGATGAGGAGACAAAAGGTGTTTGATTAACTAAGCTTCAGTGAGAGGCTGATGGGATTAGGAGGTCGTTCAATATATGAAGAGTTATGTTGAAGGTCTTTTGTAAATTGTAAAATAGATATTCTATCCTATAGATGTTCCTATGGGTTTTGTTTTCATAAATGAAAAGATTTTTTTTCAATCATATATGTCTTCATCCTTGCTCTCTTACTATGAACATAAAGTCAAAGATGATTTTCGTGGCACAACATCCTCATACCCAATAATCATAATCACAACAATAGGAATGGGGGTACAATAATTTTTACCTAATCTAGGGGTCCTAGTGAGCATAGTTCAACTATTTCTAGGGTTGTATAAACACCCCAACAAGATTTAAATAATTTATGCCATCACCCTAATTTTTTCCTATGGAATATATGAAAGAGACCTAGAAGGAGAGACTTGTATTTCTCATAGGCAACCTTTTTTTTTTGGGATTTTGGACTACTAAGTTTTGTGCCTTTTACCTTTTCATCACTTGATATTTTTCTTAAACTATATAGAGTAGGTCTAGCAAGATGGGACTCAAATTTTATTCAGATTTCCCTTTGCGGGTTTTGAATCTGGTGATTAACGCATCTCTTTTAATTGTTAGTTTAAAGTAATGAAAGTCAGACTAATAAGGCTTGTGTTTATGGTCAAACAACATTAACCATATATTTTGAAATAATGACCCAAACCAGGATTGTGGGTTGAGAATGTTCCAAAATTCTTTAAATATAAAATGGGGAATCTTGAGCCACAATTTTATGGTTCATAGATCTAAAACAGGATATTAGGTAATAGAGTAGGTCTCTACTAAGGATGAAGTTACTAGTAATTAACAAACCAATTTAGTTGGATATTTTATGCAAGGTTAACTAGGGAACATACTGTATAGTCAAATAGTGGAATCCTTTGGATGACAGGCTCTAAAATTTGTGAATAACTTATGGAAAGCCAATTATGGTGTATTACAAAATAGCCAAGAAAATAATTTCTCATGAATTATGAAATTATACTAATGATGGTAAAAGTTTAATATTTTCTCAAGACCAAGACAGGTGGTTTTTCCGAAGGGAGGGGTTTGAGAATGAAGGGAATATCTGTATTGGTACTGTCCATGAATGGGAAACTACACCTACATGAATTTTTCTCGAGTGGTGGATGGTACATTTTGTTAGTTGGTCAATGTTAGGGGGGGAGGTCCTTTTCTAACAAAGATTAAGGTATCATGTAGTTTAATGTCCTTAAATTAGGACATTAATCATGCAGTTTAACTTCTTATGGTGAGGATGTTATGCTATGTAGTTTAAATTTGTACTGCAAGGACATTATTCTATATAGTTTAAAGTCACATCACAAGGAAATTATTATATATAGCATAAAATCAAACCTCAAGAACATTATTCTATGTAGTTTAAAGTAATACTTCAAGGAAATTACGCGATATAGTTTAAATTCATACAACAAGGAAATTAGGGGATATAATTTAAAGTCTAGATCTCCAAACTAAAAGTTTGATGATTCTCCTATTCTTGGTAATTTCTCTATGCATGTATGGTCCAAGAATAGGTAATGTGGGGCCTATAGTTTTTGGTTATATGACTAGGACCATAATATCATGGAATCGATAGGCGATACATGGCCTTGTCAAACCAAGGTTGTCCCTATATACTTTGGACATGAGGGTGGAAATTGTAAACTGCAGTCTTAGAGGTTTTTAGATCGAGAGAGATATCATGGGAAAAATAGGTGCGGGATGACCGTTGACTTTGAATCGTGGGTTATGTCATATTGTCTTCAACTCTTATAGGGATAGAAGAGGCTTCTCCCAATGGTGAAATTACCGCTATTTGAAAAACCTATTTTGTGGAATGTTTTATTCGTGGCCAATTGGGGTGAAAACTGCAAAGTCAAATAGTGGAATCCTTTGGATGAAAAAACTATATTGTAGGCCATTTTATGCAAATTCAACTAGGGTGTATTAAAAAATATTTAGGAAAATGAGCTCTCAGGTATTAGACATTATACTACCAGAAGCTAAGGAGGGATTATAAAGATATAAAAGTGTTCAAGATTAATATTATGATGTGTATAAGGGATATGTCCAAGAAAAAAGGAAGTGTTTGGACCGATGTTTTCCATGAGTTTTAAGTCCCTTGTATAGATCTGTTTCATACATATAAGGTGGACATCTCAATTTCCTTGGTGCCCCCCCTAATGAGGGAACCAAAAATAAAATATCCTCCATGGAACTTTGTTTGTATGAAATAGAAGGTAAATTTATTATTATCTCATGGATGGGTCTAGGGTTAAGTCCTAAGAATCACTAAGTATCTCAATAGGATGAGAATCAATCAACACATATTTCTAACAATAAATGTAATGACCTGAAATTTTATGAATAAAATTACTCTTTTGATTTAATTAAACATCTTATGGTTATAGAAAACACATGAACTTATTTTATTATATCCAATTAGATTTTTAAATGACCATCAAGTATCTTTATCTTTGATAATATAGTCATTTAATAGCGATCACATGACTAGTATAAATATAGGGTTTTAACAAATCCTTTTGGCACAGAAAAAGGAAGTGATGGCCTCAACTAGTAGGATTGTACCCTATGAAGCCCATTTATTAGAACTTCCAAGGGAGATAGTATTTCTCGTATTTTATCTAGACCAATCTCAAGTTAAGATCCAATAACTTAAGCCTGAGTGAAACCGTTTATGGGATAATTTCAAGCTCATAAAGATCATAAACCAAACCATGTTCACTGAACGAACCCATGAAATCCCCACCATTGTACGCCTTACTCATAAGAAGTATGCTAGTGTAATAAATCGATATGTATCAAGACCAGAGAAATAGTAATATGTACAATAGTTTTATAGAATATTGAATATATTTTCACTCTATTATCATTACATTATAAATAATTTTTAATTTACAAATAATATTTTTAGTTAATATTAAAATTCAATTAAGAAAACTATTTTGACAAATTAATAGATTTTTGAAATAAATAATATTTTAATAAAATTCCATTATTAAATTAATTTTATTAAATATAAATGATCATATAATTTTTATGAAGTCAAATGTAATTTTTATTATGGCTCGAAAACTATTATTGTCAAAACCCATCAATTTTCAATAAATATAAATTTTTATTTTAAAAGTAAAAATTCACATATTTATAAAATTATTTATAAAAAATGAATATTAATTTTGAAATCATAATTTCTAAATTATTCAATAGTTAATTTTTCATAATTTTCTGAGATAGTTGAATTTTAGGGTAAAAATTGAATACCGTATAAATATACAATGTGTCTTATGATATCATAATGGACCAGTACTAATGTAATAAATACTATAAAATTTCTCCTCGGCCAAATATATGTTTTTAATTTAAAATGATGTGATTTTAGGTTTATTTGATTTATTTTATAATGCCTTAGTGAATCTTTCAAGACTTATAATATATTTTAATATTTTAAAATCATTTCTCTGAAAGTGTGACTCACGTCGACATAAGAAAGGGGAATATTTTATTATATTAGTCCATGGGCCTTATAAAATATTTTATATCACTTCTATTTGGAAGAAACCATGGGATGGTTTGTGATTTTGAATATTTTATTATGTAGTGTCCAAAAACAAAAATAATAAAGAAATCCTCATCCTTTCCTATATAAACCCACCCAATATCCCCTTTATCTTCACTAAAAATCCTTGAATATTTACCAAAATCTGAAATATACTCCATATATTCCTCCCAAGGTGCTCCTAATCTCCCAAGAAGCTTCTCCTAAGCCTTTGGAGTCACACATTCAAGTAATGTATTTCTCTCCTCTCCTTTGAATTCAAGAACCTTCTATGAGATTAGTTCTTTTAATTTTAATTTCTTATAATTACATACATTTATAATGACTAAATTACTATAAAATTTATGTTATTTTTATTAAGGATCGTTTATTCACCCTTTTTGGACCCTTACCTAATCCTTTACTATGATGAAATTCCCTAAGGGATTTTCCCTCTTCTTTTTTATCAAGCGTTTCATTTATGATATACCCTTTTGATTTCAATTTTATTATGTTAGGATTATTTCTTACCAATTCACATTACTGTATATTTTACTTTTAAATTATGGGATCCCATTTCTCTCTCATTTATCCCTCTTATGAACCCTTATTATCCCTCATTACTATGCCAAAATTTTGTAAGGAACCTTCCACCATATTTTTTTATCAAGCATTCCTTTTATTTTATGTCTTATGAATTCCTTTTTCCTATGTTGGAATATGTTCTTAAATGTGTATATTAATTTCCATTTCATGTCAAAATTATGAGATACTTAATTATCTCTCATCAACCCATTTTATGAATTTCAATATAATGTTGTTATGCTGTAGAAATTGCACCATGATTTTATATGCCAAAATAATCATGTAGGGGATACCAAACCCATTTATCTATTAAGGGTATTCACATTTATGCACATATACCTATTCATTATGGAATTAAATGTATTTATTCCACATTAATTGATCATACAATAAAATATAATGTTGAATGAATCCATGCTACATGATCTATGTGTCATACTTAATCATGAGAATGAAATGATTATGAAGGGTGCACCCTGATAGCACTCTGATGCACTGGGTAATGTTTAGTATCATGATACTCTATATTAAATGGTCCTTGAATCATTATCCTCCAGGTGAAATAGTCCTCAAACCATGCACCTCCATGATCAGTGATCCTTAACTCATGCTCCTCTATGTGTAATGATCCTTGACTCATGATTATGTCATATTTTATGTTATTGATACATTCCCCATGTTATAATTATCATGCAATATCATGCCTTATTATTCAAGTAACTTTTATTTTCCATTGATATTCCTATTTTATAAAATGTATTTTCTTCCTCATTTTATGCCTTGTTTATTCCTTTACTATGATTTATATCTTACCTCTTTCTTATGTATGTCCTTAGGTTATCCCATGCAGTATTGAGTACAAAGGAATGTTTTGGTTATGTTAAATAAGTTTTCAATAAAGTTGTTTCTTATCATGTTTTAGGTTGTTATGTAATGCACCTAATTTACCAAATACACTGGAGCTCTTAATTTTATGATTTTTTATTAATTTCAATTTTATGTAATAGATTATGATTAAAAAATGAAATAAGGAGTGGGGTTGTTATAATTGGTATCAGAGGATATGTTTTGTTATTTTTTGGATTAGGATTTGAAAATCATAGTGAAAAACCTTAAGTATAAGACTAATTTTAACAAAACATACGTAAGTTTTGGTGAGTATATAGAAATTGGTTTATCAAGAAAATAAATATCTCTCTAGATACTATAAGTGGATTTCATTCTGGCACAGATGTACCTAGTAGTAACAACTCCAACAATGTGTTCTAGGCCTTACTACACACTTGGTTGACACTTGTAGGGGATACAATATTGCAAATTCATAATATCATTAAGAACCATTATTAAGGGAAGAAAAATCGCATAATAATATATGTTAGGAAATATATCATGTATAACATATATTGAATCCTAGAAACTCTTAATTTAAGGAGATAAATGTAATTCATAACTTATCCATTTATCCTCATTGGATTCTCCTTTTGTGTTTAATATTTTAAGATACTCGTCTATAATTTCACTATTATTCTATCCTATTTCTTGAAATAAGAGGAATAATGCTAACAAATGATGTGAAGGGTAGTGTGATAATTTCTCCAATGAGATTCCCAACCTGATAAGAGTGGGAATCTCAAAGTTTGTCATGATGATCTCTCAACTAACTCAGGTTATGAATTGAAACCCGGATCAAGAGGAGACCCCCCCCAAGAGATAACAACCTATAATATAAATCTTCATGTGATAAAGGCTTTTTATATTCAATATATCATCCAATACCTTAATCGTGAAATAATGGATCAACTCCATTGAATAGATATTTTCCATTCTTTGATGTTCCAAACAAGAGAATGCACTTCTAGATGTTTATCATATATAGGGTGAATATGGTCAGTGGTGGAAATTGATCAAGAATACAAATCATGAGGAAGATATTGAATCAATGTATTGTAAGTAATTTTGAAAAATGTTTTTTTATAAATATTTTTCCCACACCCTTCATCTTAAGATAGAAAAGGATTTCTTTTCACTAATGCAAAAGGATGAAAAATCATTTAGGATTTATTTAAATGTCTTATGGTAATAGAAAAAAATACACTTATTTTATTATATCCAATTTTATTTTTAGTGAACTGTAATTATATTTAAAATTGATAATACATCCATTGAATAATGATCACATGAATATTATAAATATAGGGTTTTAACAAATTCTTTTGTAACAAACAAGGAAGTGATGGACTAAACCAGTAGGATCATACCCTATAAATCCCATTTATCAAAGATTCCTAGGGAGATATAATTTATATTATTTTACCTAGACCACGGCCAAGATGAGACCCAATAACTTAGTCTTGAGATAAACCGTTTATGGGAGAAGTTCATGCTCATCAAGATCACGTCCCAAACCTTGTTCACCGAACAGCCCCATAAAAGCCCCACCATCGCACACCTTAATCTTAGGGAGTATGTTGGTGTAATAAATGGATATGTATCAAGACTCTATTAATTGTAATATGTACATTATTTTTTATGGAATAACGAAAATATTTTCACTCTTCTATTATTACTTTGTGAATGATTTTTAAATCACAAAAAGTATTTTTGGTTAGTATTCAAATTCAATTAAGAAATATATTTTGATTAATTTATTTATTTTTTAAATAAATTATATTTTAATAAAATATCATTATTTAATTACTTTTATTTAATATAAATCATCCTATAATTTTTATGAAGTCAAATGTAGTTTTTATTATGGCTCAAAAACTGTTATTGTCAAAACCCATCAATTTTCAATAAATATCGGTTTTTATTTTAAAAGTAGAAATTCACATATACAGAAAAATATTTAGAAAAAATGAATATTTTTTTTGAATCAGGATGTCCAAATTATCCCATGGTGAATTTTTCATAAATTTCTGAGACAGTTGAATTTTGGGGAAAAAATTAAATACCGTATAAATATACAATGTATCTTATGACATCATAATGGAAAAATATTGATGTAGTAGATAATATAACATATATACTCAGACAAATATATTTTTTTACTTTAAAATAATGTGATTTTAGGTTTATTTGATTTATTTTATAATGAAATAGTGAATCCTTCGAGGCTTATAATATATTTTTAAGAGTATAAAATCATTTCTTTGAAAGTGTGACTCACCTCCACATAAGAATGAGAAATATTTTATTTCCTTCAGCCCTTGGCCTTATAAAATAATTTATTCCACTACACTTTTAAAGAAACCATGGGAATAACCAATGGGTGGGTTTTTGGTATTGAATATTTTATTATGTAGTGTCCAAAACAAAAATAATAATGAAATCCCCCTCCTTTCCTATATAAAATCACCCAAGATCCTATTTCGCTTCCCTAAAAGTCCTTGAATCTAGTACAAAATCTAATCTCAACTCCATATAGTCCTCCCAAGGACCCCAAATCTCCCGTTAAGACTCTCCAAAGCCTTTGGAGTCACACATCCAAGTAAGGTATTTCTCTCCTCTCTTTTGAATTCAAGCACCTTCTTTGAGATTAGTTCTTTTAATTTCAATTGATTATATTTTAATTAATTTATAATAATTAAAATTCTGTCCAAATGGTGTTATTTTTATGATTTATCCTTTATTACCCCCCATTTTGACCCTAACCTAAGACGTTACTTTACTGAAATTCCACAAGGGATTTTCTCTCAACACTTTTTATTAAGCGCTTCATTATGATATTCCCTTTTTATTTCCATTTTCTTAAGTTGGGATACGTTCTTAACTGCCCCATTACTTTCCATTTTATGTTTAAATTTTAACACCCCGAGCTTCCACGATACGCCTCTCTTTCAATAATGCAATAGCTTGCATTGTACGCAAGTTCGAGTTCTAACACACCACAACTAATCAAAGTAGCCGTTATGAATAGTAATAACCACCTTTTAAATTTATAGAAATTTTATATTTCAAAATGGACTTCATTTTTGTATTCCTAATATTGAAATTAGCCTATGTTGAATTTTTTGTAATTTTCCGAGAACTTCCAAATTTTTATGAATAGTGAAAAATACTTAAAACAACTTTTTTAATCAAAATATTTTATAGTGATAAGTTATACTATTTAGTGGTTTTAAGGTATAATTAGAATATATTTTTACCATTTTATCCAATGGTGGTCATTAGAATTAATTTAACATTGAAATTGGACATAAACAATTGCCAATCTTTTGATATAAATTGTTTCTTAAAAACACGCTATTTGTTGTAACAACGGGAATTAATTATAAAATTAATTAATGCAACTTATATGTTTGGAATTTTGTAAAATAGACATCATTTTTGAATTCGGAATATCAATTATAGCTTAGGGTGAAATTTTGGCATTGTTCTGAAAAACTTCAATTTTTGATGAATAGTGAAACCACTAAGTGGTAGTTAAATAACTGATTTTTCGTTTAAATGAAATATTACCACTTCTGTGATTTGATTTTCAAAAATCCGACATACATGGTTGTCATTAAGAAGTAAAATGTGGTTCAATGAGATTAAAATAATTTTTTGGTGAATAGTAACTTTTAAGTTCTTAATCGCGATTAGAGGTAATTAGTGTAGTTTAAGGTACAAATAATGTTATAATAATATGAGATGAGCATGACACTTGTCCCACTCCTATTGGATGAGTCATGGCCGACCAAGACAACCCATGGGTCAACTTGGGGACCCCATGGAGCCACTTTAGTTTGAAAATGACATAAATACCTTTTATTTAATGTTAAAGTAAAAAAATGACACAAACATAAAATGTTTTACTAAAACAATTTTTACGTGGGGTTACACAAGTCCAAATTTTGATTATAAATATTCATTAGAAAGCTAAAAATATTTCCTACATCATAGTATTTGTTTTATAATTTTTAAACATTAAATAAATTAAATTATTTATGACATCATTATGATGTGGCGATGACCTCATTATTTAACGATTTAAATAAAATGAGAAGATAATGAAAAATCCAAGTCTTACACTTGTCCAAAGCCTATTGGATGAAGATATTTCGAAACCTTATCACCTTAGCCTCGAATTATATAACTGTGGGACCTTTAGAATCCGAAAAGCATTGTGAAATAATGTAACATTTCAATCTTTCCAAAAGTGCCCCTCCTCTCCACTTATAAAAGGCCCCCACCACTCCCACCTTATTCACACCTTCAAGCCATTTGGCTCGGCCAACCTCTGCCCAAATACTCTCCCAACATCCCTCTCTTACTCATAGAAGCCTCACTTTGTGCAGAACTCTTCCCAAGGAAGCCTTTGGCTCAAATCAAAAAGAGTTACCCGATTTTGAGGTAATGTCTTCTCTAATGTTGTTTTGGTTTATTTTTCTTCTCCAACCCCCTAAACTCTTTTTATTCAATTCTTTTGTAACAACACCAGTATCCTCAATATACTAGGATTTTGTTATAATAAGGATTCGAGCTACACTTACACACACCTACATCTAATGGTTAATGAACATACGGTTTCTGTGGATGGCGAATTTCTGCCTCACGAAACGATGATTGTTCAACACTCATATAACACCTTCAAAGGTGGCCATTAAGATGTCACTATTTTTATATATGATATATAATATGTTTATGTTTTACTTATGCTTCTGTATTTCTCATTTATGGCATACTTTATGATTTCCATTATGGGTAAAACGCGATAATTTCATTTTAGGAAGTGCGGACTACCGCCCCCTCAAAGTGATTTGAATCGTTAATGCCATATGTGGGATGTATAAAGGATGGAGTAAATGGTATTATACAGTATATTAAACTGGAATTATATTATACATTTATATCATTATGATTTCATTCCATTAAATATGAAATTGAAATGAAAGTAGCGTTCATGCGTACGTACGGCTTACCGTCTCCATGAACGGTGCATTTCATTTCTTACCTCTAAATGTTACGTAATATTATAAATGAATGTATATACTGTATATATATGATATATATGATATATACATCATTAATATAATTCTGGATATAATGGATATTTCACCACATGAACAACTTATAATTATAAGAAGTTTATTGTTGACTCAAGTACCAAAGATCGACAAAACGACCGTTATTAACTTAAATAATTACATAATGTTCATAACATTGTAATAAGTGATATAAAAAGGATAATGAAATTGAAAATGGTTCTTAATAAGGTAGATATTAACTCTAGTTTATTATTCAGGAGGTTAAAGAACGGTTGAGTCAAGTCGGACACAAGGTAAGGGAACTTCTTAACCCAATTTCCATTCTTTGGGTTAATCTCCTACTTTCAAATTATGTCATGATATTATTATGTCTTATTCTGTATTTTTACTTTCTTTATGTGTACCTATTGTGAATACACATAATAGATCTATTTTATTTTAAAAATAATCTTTTTAAGGACTTCGTCTCAATCTCCTTTCATTGAGGCATATTTTGTTTTATACACAACTTTATTTTATACGGTGTATAAACCCCTTTAACTTTTACGTTTATTCAAAAGGAATCTTTTTTATACGAAGCATTTACTAAACGACAAAAGGGAATGTTTTCCTTTTCGTACTTATGCGGCGACAACGACTTCTCCGCCACCGTGACCATTATTTGAGTTTCGGCTTCCTCTACAAGCTATCACTTTTTTTTAATGAAAAATAAATACAAAGTTTTAACTTGCTTTTATTTTGGTATTGAAAATGGTTTTGAAAGCATTTTTATTATATCAATGTGTTGTATTGACATCTTGTGATTGAAATATGGAAATGTTATGTTTCCTTTATGCATGTTTTATGTGATACGATTATGTTATGGTTTATGATATGTTTAAACCTATTCATATGAGGAATGTATTGGACATAATAAGTGGCGGGTGGAGCCCGCTATAGCTCCTCGATGCATCGGTAGGTCTCATGAGACAAATAGACGTGGAATTGGTCGAGGCCCTTTCCCAATTTGATTTATGGTTTTGGCTGAGGCCTTAATCATTTTAGACATCTTGGCCGAGGCCTTGACAAAATGTTTCAGAATGTCTGGCATTATACATTCCCTCATTATGAAAGTGGTTATTGATATTGGATGTGATTATTCGACTAGTAGAATATCCATGTGAAGAAGTAAATGGCATTATCTCATTTTACTTTTGCCATATTATGTTGAAGTTCAAGTTTAAAAGGCTTTTGTTTTAGTTATACATTGCCTTAAATGTTAATGTTTATTTATGAAAGCTTCCGCTATATTGTTAACCTTACTGAGCATCTGAGCTCACCCCTTTCAATGTTTTAATATTTTTCCAGGATGTGAAGAAGTAATTTATGAGTGACCTGCAGGGGTAGTCAGAAAGGGATATGATTGTGGACTATGAATACCATGTTATTGTAGTTTGTTTACTTTTTGATGTAATGAAAGACTTATTAATGTATCTAGTGTTTCCAAGGCTACTAAACTAATCGGTCTTTTGAGACTTGATCTTTTGAGATCATGCCAATGTTACGAAGTAATGCACCGACTCTGGGTAGCTGGGGTTGGGGCATTACATAAATTATGTTATCCCACTTCAATTTCATTTAAACCTCTTATTAATTCTTATGGACACCTGTTACTATGCCAAAATTTTGTAAGGAATCTTCCACCCTCCTCTTTTATCAAGCATTAATTTTATGTTATGTCTTATAAATTCCTTTTTCCTATATTTAGATATGTTATTAAATATACCTATTACAATCCATTTCATGTATAAATGAAGATATACCCATTTCTCTCTCATTAAACCATTTTATGAATTTCTATATGATGTCGTTACGCTTCCAAAATTCCACAATGATTTTTCATATGAAAATAATCATGTAGTGGATACCAAACCCATTTCTCTATCAATTTTATTCACCTTTATACACATATACTTGTTTTTAACGCCCCGACCCCAGTTACCCAAAGTTGGTGCATTATTTTAATACATTGGCATGATAAGAGGAAATCAGGTCCCGAAAGACCGATCAGTTTAGCAGTCTTTAAAAATATATTACATACATGAACATTACATTACACATTCAAAAATAAAACACAACATAAATGGTCATTTGAGAACGCCATTAATCCCCTAGATTAAACCTTTATATAAATCATAATACACTTCATTGAATCCTGGGAAAATAAAACATAAGAAATGGGTGAGCTCAAATGCTCAGTAAGGATAACAATATAGCGGAAACTTTAATAAATAAGCATAAACATTTTAGGCAATGTATAAAACTAAAACATAAGCCTTTAAAACATAAAATTCTGCATAATATGGCCAATATAAATATAATAATTCCATTTACTTATTCACATGGATATTCTACTAGTCGAATAATCACATGCAATATCAATAGCCAATTTCATAATGACGGAATGCATAATGCCAGACTTCATAACCACGTAGTCAAGGCCTTGTGCCAAGACTACAAATAAGATTTTGTCAAGGCCATGTTCCAGGTAACTAGTTTATCTCATGAGACCTACCAATGCATCGAGGAGCTATACCGAGCTCTACCCATCACTTACTAAGTCCAATGCATTCCTCATATGAAAATTTTTAAACATAACATAAACATTCGTATTAAAACTAGCACACAAAATTTAAATACTTTATCCATAAACCATGAATGGTATAAAAACAAAACATCCACATTCAAACATATCACAAAAACTTAAATATAATATGAAAGATTTTTATCATAATAAATCAACCTCAATCAAAAATAATATCCCGTAAAGGATGTTGACATAGTTGAAAATGACCAGTAAACATTTTTTAGATAAATATCCCTTTTTCATGAAATCATTTAAAAGTCACATAATTTATAAAATAAGTCATTTAAAATATAGTTTTTAATCAAATTTTCCCATAAAACTTTGAAACTTTTTAATGGAATTAACATTTTAAAACATTCATGTCCATATAAATAAATCCTTAAAACCATTTTGAAAACATGGACATCAATGAGAAAGGTTTAGAAGAATAAATCTTTAAAACATTTAAAATGATGTTTTAGTAAAAAATTCCCTTAAAAATAATTACTTTTAAAACTCTTTTATAAAACATGGACATAGATAATAAATATTTCCCATTATATACTTACATAAAAACAACCTCAGATAATAAATAGATTGTGAAATTAACCCTTACCTTGCACTTTCCTTTGGTCGAGGGTACGTTTAACCTTATGTATATTGACCATAGTATATTATTAAATTATACCATAACCATATTCATATTTATTATTTCATACATGATTCATTTATTTCTTTATACTACCCATTTAATAATGATTTTCATGTTATATTAACATTTTGGGTAATAATCGATTTCTTTATCGTACGTGTTTTAACTTGTTATTCTTGATCGTATCATTTAGATCATGATTTAAATAATTAAATAATATAAACCTTGATTTATATATCTTATATATTCAGAATATAAATATGTATAATATATATATATATATGTGGGTGTAATGAAAACACCGTTTATGGAGACGGTAGGTCGTATGTACGCATAAACGTTGTTTCCATTTTCATATCGTATTGAACGGAAGTAAGTGAATAAGATATATGTAAGTATATATATATATATATATACATATATATCTTCAGTAGAATTATTATTTCATATATTACATAATTATTCATAATATATATTTTCATAATCATCAGTGAATGGTGAATGTGGGAATGAATCTCATCGCGTCGTGGAGATGGTAATCCTTACGTACGCACGGGTGACAATATCATTATATTGATGGTGAAATCATATCTAATTGGATGGTATATCATATATAGAAAATTATTAACATGTTATATTTATTATTCACATCAGTTATAATCATTATTATACCCATCCAAATAATGAAGTGTTTCAATAACAAACTACACCACGACGTGGAGACCGTAAGTTGTATGTACGCACATATGGTGACTTTGTCATTTATAGGATGGATAGAATAACGAATATGGTTTTAAAATATTTATATTAACATCACAGTATCTAGGAGGTACTTGAGTTATTATTTTGGTATGAAAATTACAACAAAAGATGAAGTGGAAGAAGAAAATAACTTGAAAGAGGGTGGTGAAATTATTACCTCTTCTTCGAGTGTTTCCTATTGAGTTGATCGAAAGGGGTTCTTAGGTTGGAATTATGATCAAATTAAGGAATTAGGTTGATGTGAGGAAATTTGGGAGGAAATTTGGGAGGAAATTTGGAAGGAAAATTGGGTAGGTGTTGGATGAAGCAAATAGCTTCGGAGGTGTGATTTTGAGAGAAGGGGAAGTGCCCTTTTATAGGGGTGAGGGTTACTTTTGGAAAAGATTAAAATATTAATTTATTATACCATCATATTCGGTTTATAATGTATCCAAATGAATTTATTTATAGACTTAGGTGGTTATTGGTCGAAATAATCTCAAACAATAGGTTTTAGATAAGTTTTGGTTACTATTTTAACCTTATCTTTTAGATTTAACTCTTAGATAAATAGGTTAACTTTTACCGTGTCTTGTTGTATTCTTACACTATATGGTTAATAAACTTACTCTAAACTTCAAAGAGAAACTCAATTGGTTCTTTAATGAAATATATAATATTATTTAAGGCCTTTGTATTAACCTTATATTTTTTGCAATATTATATCAACCAATAATATTGTATTTGTTTTAAAAATCAATTTATGTCAATTTTGACATTATTTAGTATTTGGTTTTTGTGAAAGTCATCACAACTTGATTACTTCAAACCAAATACATTTAATCCATAATAAAATGTCATATAAACCTATAAAAGTTTTGTATGGAATCAAAACTTTCATATAATATTTATTTTAATATTTACAATACCATTTATTTGATTCTTTTATTAATAAAGTAATTACTGCATCATAATTATGTCATAAATTAATTTAATTATTTAATGTATAAAAATTATAAATAAAATATCATTATGTGTGAAATGTTTTTATTTTTATAATGAGAATTTTTAGTCGAAATGATAACTTATATAACCCCATGTAAAAATTGTTTTACTAAGAGATATATGTTTATGTCATTTTTGTCTTTACTTTAAATTAATTAATATAAAGTGTCATTATCACTCTCAAGTGGATCCATGGGGTCCCAAAATATACCCAAGTATGCCCATGGTTGAAAATGTATCAAAAAATAGGTATAGGACATGAGGTAGGGTAATTTAATATTATTATAATATTATTTTGTTACCCTAATTTACCGGATTTACCCTTTAACCATAGTAAATAAAATATTTACCGAAGTAATTATTCATAATTTCTAAAAACAAAATTTACCTATTTACAAAATTTGGAACACCTAATTTTAAATATGGAATCAATTTTTCCAAATTCAAAACACATAAGTGGTAGAAATTAATTTGAAATTAATTCCTGTTGTCAAAACCAAAAGCGTGTTGTAAAAAATATTAACTATCAAAAGATTGACACTTGTTTATGTCTAGTTTAAACGTAAAATTACATAAAATGAACTAAATTATATTAAATGATAAAAATATAATCTAATGATAATTTAAAACCACTCAAATGTATAATTTAACACTATAAATTATTTTGATTAAAATAGTTATTTTTAATTAATATTTAGTATTTCTCGCTATTCATAAAAAATTGTAAGATTTTAGAAAAGTACCAAAAAAATTTACAAACTAAATTTTTATTTTCTGATTCTAAAGAATAATTTAATTTCATTAAATTGATTATATAAAACTGTCAAATATTTGTTTTTAAAAACGGTTCTCCATTAAAAGGCAGTAAAATTGAATTTTTTGAAAAATACGTATTTTATCTGAAAAAATGAATTTGTTCTTATATTATGTTTAATAAACACATAATATGGATTATAAAATTATTTGGAGTATATAAAATTCCAAATTCAGTTAATACTATTAATAACTACTTTTTGAACGGCTAGTTTGGTATGTCATGGTGTGCTTGAACTCGGTGTTCTGTGGAGCGAAAGCTTTTGAATTACTTTAATGAGATAATGTACTATAAAATATTGGGGTGTTACATTCTACCTTCCTTCAATAAATTTATTCCTCACAATTTTAAATTATTATTCGAAAATAAATGGTTAAAAATATAAAAATACCTTTGTGGAAAACTCACATCAGGCATTGGGTTAATAAAATTTAGTCATAATTAGAGGGAAATGGAAATGAAAAAGTCACCAACAAATTATTATCTCGATTAGGAGAACATTGATGAAAATTAGAGACACATAATTGGAGGAAGAACATAAATATTTATATGGAGTGACTGAGGTCCTCAATCACAAACAAGTGTAAAATTGAGGGCCTCAAAGTCATCAATCTAAGATGATGTAAAATATCATTGGTTCAAGAATACATATGGAATTAGGGTAACACATTTTTGGTTTTAATATCCCTTACCTAAAGTTTAAGAATTAATTTATTCATATAATAAGTGGAATATATATATACATATATATAATTGACATGTAGAGTTTCATCTTTCAACTAATTTCTACCAAAAACTCATTTTTCACTCCAAAAGATAATAGAATTCAAAAATATTTTTTTTATCCTAATCGTATAGGGTTCCAAATATAATGAATTTATAATTCATTTTTTAGACTATTAAGAAAAATACATTATACAAACCAGGAAATCAAGTATGCCAGTGGTTGGTGATCCACCCTCATCGCCCTTAGGTTGCGAGTTCAAGTCTCGCGGCCTTGTTAGACACGACGAGTTATCGCCCGACCTCTGGGTTGCCCATTTCATAATAATCCAAAACTAATCTTAAGAAATTATTTAACCATAACAATAGTAACCAATTTCAAACTTAATACATTCTAGCCTTTAGTCAGATCCAAAATACTTTTGTCTAAACTCACAGTCCAAAATTTATAAGGAAGGTAAAAATAATGAAGATCTTTTTTCCACGTAATAAAATGTGAATACCTTCATCATGTATTCTTCTAAAACACAGTAACACCCTAAATTACTATAAATCTATATTTATTACATTCTTGATCCCTTATTCCTTATAGAATACTGGATATACTCCTTATATCCAAAAATGTTGTAAACACCAACGATGATGGAATAAACAAACCATTAATCAGTTCCAAGGATATCAATAATATCAAATATAATTTATCCAAATCAATTATATTTAATTCCAAAATTAGTACCTCAGTATCAGGACCATATTAAAGTTTTATCTCTCCTTCAACCCTGTATTTTCAAAAAAGTTTAACTTGCTATTAAGTTACTTTTCTTGGCACCACAGAATCTGAAATCCTCAATGAAATAGTACTGCATTACAATCCTTATTTATTTACATAATTCATATAACCAGTACATCGTTGATATAACACTCAAATGACATAATTAATTAATATCAACACTAGAACACTACTTATTACTCTTCATCTGTGGTAATATCATAACTTGATTATTATCCAACAGCATCATTTGTGGTATACTCAGATGATTTGGACATTGATTCTCATAGTGTCCCAACTCCTTGCAGATAAAGCATTGTACATTTGAAACCTTTTTCTTACCCTTGAAATCATGAACTTGATGTCATTTTTCTCTACACTAAAAAACTCCATTTACCTTCAAGAATTTACCAAGGTTTTTATTTCAACAGTTATCACATATGGGAAAATATTTATTTCCCCTCTTCCCTTTATCCATATTTCTCTCTTCCATCCTTTTTTTCTCTTTCTTCCCTTCAAAGCCATAGGACTTAGAGAATTCTTTACTTATCGTATTAACACATGATACTATTTCTTTATATGATGAGAATATGTGGGAGACTATTTCCATTTTAAATGTTGGGTTAATACCATGAATGATATGTTCCTTCTTAATCTTTAGATCAGGTGTATTCCTGGAATTCTCATTCCTTCTACTAGGTGCCATTTCTAAACAATGGCATACTCTAGGTTATTTTATGAATCGCTGTACATAATTCCAAATTTTAAAAATTCCCAACGTAAATTGAAAAGATTATGCATATAATATATAATCATAAAATGTTTTCTTTGAGGAAGTATTTACTCCTAAATCTTTTATAATGGCTTTTAAATAAAATTTGAATTATCCTAAGAATATCCCCCAGGAGTTTCATAACCTAGAGTGCAGAAAGGCCCATTGTCATGTACCAGGATACCCCAAGTCAAGCCTGAAACTCCTTGTCTGAGTTTTCACTCGTGGGTACATTCATGCCAGAGCCACCTCTACCTGCTCATATCTAGACAGGGATGTTTTGGTTTGAAAATACACAAAATATCTACATTAACCCATTTCTAGGAAGTTCTTCTATACTAATCCACAAAGTCTATCTTAGGGTGATGTTCTCTAATCAAAGTTTATCTAAATTTATTTACAAGTTTGTTGCAAAACTTCCTCTTATACCAACTGTAATGCCCCGACCCCAGTTACTCATATTTGGTGCATTATTTTAATACATTGGCATGATACAAAGAAATCATTCCCCAAAAGAACAATCATTTTAGCAGTATTTGAAAATATAATTCATACATGAACATTACATTACACATTCAAAAATAAAACACAACATAACTGGTCCTTTGAGAACTCCATTAATCCTCTAGATTAATCCTGCATATCAATCATAATACACTTCCTGGAATCCTAGGAAAATAAAACATAAGAAAGGGGAGAGCTCAGATGCTCAGTAAGGATAACAATATAGAGGAAACTTTCATAAATAAGCATAAATATTTAAAGCAATGTATACGACTAAAACATAAGCCTTTAAAACATAAAATTCTTCCTAATATGGCCAATATAAATCAAATTATTCCATTTAATTATTCACATGGATATTCTACTAGTTGAATAATCACATGAAATATCAATAACAAATTCCATAAGGATGGAATGCATAATTCCAGACTTTATAACCAATAGTAAAGGCATTGTGCCAAGACTACAAATAAGATTTTTTCAAGGCCCTGTGCCAAGACACTAATTTGTCTCATGAGACCAACCAATGATTCTGGGAGCTATAGTGGGCTCCACCCGTCACTTACTAAGTCTAATGCATTCCTCATATGAAAAGGTTTAAACATAACATAAATATTCTTATTAAATCTGGAATACGTATTGTCAATAATTTATCCACAAATCATGAATGGTATAAAAATAACACATCCATAGTCAAACATACCACAAATCCTTCAATACAATATGTAATATTTGTATCATAAGAAATCAACCTCGATGAAGAATAATATCCCGTAAAGGATGTTGACATAGTTGAAAATGATTAACAAAATATTTTGAGAAAAATATCCCTTTTTCACGAAATCATTTAAAAGTCACCTAATTTATAAAGGAAATAATTTAAAATATAGTTTTGAATAAAATTGTCTCATACCACTTTTGAAACTTTTTAAAGGAATTAACATTTTAAAACATTCATGTCGATATAAATAAATACTTAAAACCATTTTGAAATGATTGGCATTAATGAGAAAGGTTTAGAAGAATGAATCTTTAAAAAAATTAAAATAATGTTTTAGAAAAAAAGTCCCTTAAAAATAATCCCTTTAAAAACGATTTTATGAAACATAATCATGGATAATATATATATCCCAGTAGATACTTACGTAAAAACAACCTCAGATAATAAAGAGATTATGAAATTAACCCTTACCTTGCACTTTCCTTTGGTCGAGGGTACGATTAACCTCCTAGATAATGACCATAGTATGTTATTAAATTATAAAATAACCATATACATATTTATTATATCATACATGAATCATTTATTACTTTATACTACCCATTTAATAATGATTTCTGTGTTAAATTTACATTTTGGGTAATAATCGCTTTCTTTATCGTATGTGTTTTAACTTGTTATTCTTGATCGAATCATTTATATCACGATTTAAATAATTGCAGAATGTAAAACCTGATTTATATATCATATATATTCAGAATATAAAATGTACAATAAATATATATGAAATTAAAACACCGTTTATCGAGACGGTAGGCTTTACGTACACATAAACATTGTTTCAGTTTTCATATCGTATTGAATGGAAGTAAGTGAATAAGATATATGTAATTATATATGTATATATATATCCAGTAGAATAGTTATGTCTTATATTACATACGTATTAATGAATATATATTTTTATAATCATCATTTAATGGTGAACGTGGAAATGAATCTCATCGCGTCGTGGAGACTGTAATCCGTACGTACGCACGAGCGACAATATCATTATATTGATGGTGAAATCATATGTAATTGGATGGTATAAAATATATACAGAATTATTAACATGTTATATTTTTTATTTACATCAGTTATACTCATTATTATACCCATCCAAATAATGAAGTGTTTGAATAACAAACTACACCACGACGTGGAGATGGTAAGTCGTACGTACGGACATATGGTGACTTTGTCATTTATAGGATGGATAGAATAAAGAATATGGTTTTAACATATTTATAGTAACATCACAGTGTATAGGAGGTAATGGAGTTATTATTTTGGTATGGAAACAACAAATAAATAGAAAGTGGAAGAAGAAAATAACTTAAAAGAGGCTAGTGAAATTATTACCTCTTCTTTGGGTGATTCCTTTTGAGTTGATCAAAAGGGCTTATTAAATTGAATTTATGATAAAATTAAGGACTCTATGTTGATGTTAGAGAAGTTTAAAGGATATTTGGGCAGGTTTTTGCCGAGCCAAATGGCTTTGGAGGTGTGATTTTGAGAGAATGGGAAGTGCCCTTTTATAAGAGGGGTGAGGGTCACTTTAGGAAAAGATTAAAAGATTAATTTATTATACAATAATATTCAAGTTATAATGGATAAAAATGAATTTATTTAGAGAATTAGGTGGTTATAGGGAGAATTAATCTCAACCAATAGGTTTTAGACAAGTTTAGGTTACCATTTTAACCATATCTTTTAGATTTAACACATAGTTAAATAGTTTAACTTTTACCATGTCTTCTTGTATTCTTACACTATATGGATAATAAACTTTATATAAACTCCAAATAGAACCTAAATTGGTTAATTAATGACATATGTAGTATTATTTAACCCCTTTGGATGAACCTTATATTTTTTGAAATATTATATCAACCAATAATATAGTATTTGTTTTGAAAACTAATTTATGTCCATTTTGACACTCTTAAGTATTTGGTTTTTGTGAAAGTCATCAAAACATTATTACTTATAAAAAAATACATTGAATCAATCCTAACATGTAATATGAACCTATAAAATTTATTTATGGACTTAAATGTTCAAATTTTATTTATTTTAATATTTACAATACCATTTATTTGATTCTTTCATTAATAAGGTAATTACTACATCATCATTGTGTCATAAATAAATTTAATTATTTAATGTCTAGAAATTATAAATAAAATATCATTATGTATGAAATATTTTTATAAATATAATGAGTTATTATAGTATAAATTATAACTTATATAACCCCATTTAAAAATTGTTTTACTTAGAGATATATGTTTATGTCATTTTTTGTCTTTACTTTAAATTAATTAATATAAAGTGTCATTATCACTCTCAAGTGGCTCCATGGGGGATCAAAATAGACTCAAGGATACCCATTGATGGAAATTTATCCAAAAATAGGAATATTACACATGTTATAGTAATTTAATATTATTATAATATTATTATGTTACCCTAATTTACCGGATTTACCCTTTAACCTTGGTAAATAAAATATTTACAAAAATAATTATTCATAATCTCTAAAAATATAAGTTACCTATTTACACAATTTGGACCTCCTGATTCCAAATATAGAATCCATTTTTCCAATTTCAAAACACATTAGTGGCAGAAAATAATTTAAAATTAATTCTCATTGTCAAAACAAAAAGTGTGTTTTTAAGAAATAATAACTATCCAAAGATTAACACTTGTTTATATCTAGTTTAAATGTGAAATTCCATAAAATTAATTAAATAATATTAAATGATAAAAATATAATCTAATTATACTTTAAAACCACTTAAATGTATAATTTAACACTATAAATTATTTTGATTAAAAATGTCATTTTTAATTAAAATTTTGTATTTTTCACTATTCATCAAAAATTGAATGTTTTTTGGAAAGTACCAAAAATTTATCAAAACTAAATTTTTATGTCCCGATTCTAAAGAATAATTTAATTTATTTAAATTGAATATATATATGTGTCAAATATTTGTTTCTAAAAATGGTTCTTTATAAAATGGCGGTAAAATTTCATTTTTTTGCAAAATACTTCTTTTATCTAAAAAAATGAATTTGTTATTATAATATGTTTAAGAAATACATAATATGGATTATAAAATTATATGGAGTATATAAAATTCAAATTTTAGTTAATACTATTCATAACTGCTTTTTGAACGACTATTTTGGTAAGTCGTGGTGTGCTCGAACTCGGTGTTGCGTGTAGCGCAACCTATTGAATTACTTTAATGAGATGATGTACTATAAAATCATGGGGTGTTACATTATCCCCTCCAATAAATTGTTTCCTAGCAATTTGAAATTTTTATTCTAAAATAAATGGTTTAAAATTAAAAAATACCTTTGTGGAAAACCAACATTGAACACTGGGTTAATAAAATTTAGTCTTAATTAGAGAGAAAGGGAAATGAAAAAGTTACCACCAAATTATGATCTCGATTAGGAGAAAATTTATGGAAATTAGAGACACATAATTGGAGGAAAATTTAACTATTTATAGGGAGTGATTGAGGTCATCAATCACAAACAAGTTTAAAATTGAGGGCCTTAAAGCCATCAATCTAAGATGATGTAAAACATTATCGGTTGAACAAAACATTTGGTATTAAGGTAACACATTTTTGGTTTTATGATACCTTCCCTAAAGTTTAAGAATTAATTTATTCATAGAATAAGTGGAATATATATATATATAATTAAAAAGTAGTGTTTAATCCTTCAACTAATTTCTACCACAAACTCATATTTCGCTCCAAAAGATAATAGAATTCAAAAATATTCTATTTATCCTGATCGTATAAGGTTTGAAAAATAATGAATTCGTAATTACTTTTTTATACTATTAAAAAAACTACATTAGACAAACTAGGAAATCATGTATGCCAATGGTAGGTGATCCACCCTTGTCACCCTTTGGTTGCAGGTTCAAGTCTCACAGCCTTGCCAGACGCGATGAGTTATCGCCCGACCTCCGGGTTGTCCTTTTCATTATAATAAAAAAATCTTAAGAAATTCTTTAACCTTAACAATAGTATCCAATTTCAATCTTAATACATTCCAGACTTTAGCCATATCCAAAATACTTTTGTCCAAACTCACAGTCCAAAATTTATAAGGAAGGTAAACATAGTAAAGATCTTTTTTTCCACGTAATAACATCTAAATACCTTCATCATGTATTCTTTTAAAACATGGTAACACCCTAAATTACCATAAATCTATATTTATTACATTCATGATCCCTTATTCCTTATAGAATACTGGATATACTCCTTATATCCAAAAATGTTATAAACTCCAATAATGATGGAATAAACAAACCATTAATCAGTTCCAAGGATGTCAATAATGTCCAATATAATTTATCCAAATCAATTATCTCTTATTCCAGAATAAATACCTCAGTATGAGAACCATGTTAAAGTTTTATCTTTACTTTAACCATGTATTTTCCAAAAATTTAACTTGCTATTGAGACACTTTTCTTGGTACCACACAATATCAAATCTTCAAGGAAATAGTATTGCATTACAATCCTTATTTGTTTCCATAATTCATATAACCAGTACATTGTTGATATAACACTCAAATGACACAATTCATTAATATCAACACAAGAACACTAGTTATTACTCTCCATCTGTGGTAATATCATAACATGATTATTATCCAAGAACATCATTTGTGGTATACTCTGATGATTTTGGAAATTAATTCACGTAGTGTCCCAACTCCTTGCAGATAAAGCATTGTACATTTGAAACCTTTTTATTACCATTGAAATCATGTACTTGGTGTCCTTTTTCTCTGCATTTATAACAAACTCCAATTCCCTTCAAGCATTTACCAAGGTGATTCTTTCTACAGTTATCACGTATGGGAAAATCCTTCTTTCCCCTCTCCCCTTTATCCATCTTTATCTCTTCCATACTTTTCTTATATTGCTTCCCTTCAAAGCCATATGACTTAGATAATTCCTTACTTATCTTATTAACACATGATACTATTTCTTTATATGATGAGAATACGCGGGAGGCAATTTCCCTTTTAAATGTTGGGTTAATACCATTAAAGATATGATCCATCTTAATCTTTCGATCATGCATATTCCTGGAATTCTCATTCCTTATACTAGGCTTCATTTCTAAAAAATGGCATACACTTGGTTAGTTTATGAATCACATTGCATAATTCCAAACTTGTGAAATTCCTAACATAAATTGAAAAGATTATGCATGGAATCTATAATAATAAAATGTTTTCTTTGAGTAAGTGTTTCCTCCTAAATCCTCCATAATGGATTGTAAAGAAAATGTGAATTAACCTAAGCATATCCCCTGGGAGTGTCTTAACCCAAAGTGCAACAAGGCTCGTTGTTTTGTACCGGGATACCCTGGGTCAAGCCTGAAACTCCTTGTCGGAGTTTTCACTCCTTGGTATATATGTGCCAGAGCCACCTCTACCTGCTCGTATCCAGACATGGATTTATTTCTTGGTAAATACACAAAATCTATACATTACCACATTTATTAGAAGTTCTTCTATACTAATACTCAAATACTATCTTAGGGAAATGTTCTCTAATTAGAATTTATATAAATCTATTTCCAAGGTTGTTTCAAAACTTCCAATGATACCAACTGTAACTCCCTGACCCTAGTTACCCAGAGTGGGTGCATTATTTTAATACATTGTCACCATAAAAGGAAATCATGTCTCGAAAGACTGATCAGTTTAGTAGTTTTGGAAAATATATTACATACATGAACATTACATTACATATTCAAAAACAAAACAAAACATAAGTGGTCCTTTGAGAATGCCACTAATCCCCTCACATAACACTACATATCAATCATAATACACTTCCTGGAATCCTAAAAACTAAAACATAAGAAAGGGGTGAGCTCAGATTCTGAGTAAGGATAACAATATAGCGGAAACATTCATATATAAGAATAAACATTTAAGGCAATGTATAAGACTAAAAAATAAGTCTTTAAAACATAAACTTCTGCATAATATGGCCAATATAATTCAAAAAATTCCATTTACCTATTCACATAGATATTCTTCTAGTTGAATAATCACATGAAACATCAATAGACAATTCTATAATGATGGAATGCATAATGTTGGACTTTATAGCCACATAGTCAAGGCCTTGTTCCAATACTTCAAATAAGATTTTGTCAAGGGCATGTTCCGAGACACTAGTTTGTCTCATGAGATCTACCGATGCATCTTGGAGCTATAGCGGTCTCCACCCATCACTTACTAAGTCCAATGCATTCCTCATATGAAAAGGTTTAAACATAACATAAACATTCATATTAAAACTAGCCTGCAAAATGTCATTACTTTATCCATAAACCATGAATGGTATAAAAATAATACATCCACAGTCAAACATATCACAAAATATTCAATACAATATGAAATATTTGTATCATAAGAAATCATCCTCGATCAAGAATAATATCCCGTAAAGTATGTTGTCATAGTTGAAAATGAGCAGTAAAAGTTTTTGAGAGAAATATCCATTTTTCATGAAATCATTTAAAAGTAAAATAATTTATAAAGGAAGTCATTTAAAAGTCATTTTTTAATCAAAGTGTCACATAACACTTTGAAACTTTTGAAAGGAATTAACATTTTAAAACATTCATGTCCATATAAATAAATCCTTAAAACCATTTTAAAAACATGGGAATTAATGAGAAAGGTTTAGAAGAATAAATATTTAAAACATTTAAAATGATGTTTTAGTAAAAAATTAACTTAAATAGAATCCCTTTGAAAATTATTTTATGAAACATGGACATTGATAATAAATATGTCCCAGTAGATACTTGCATAAAAACAACCACAGATAATAAAGAGATTGTGAAATTAACACTTACTTTGCACATTCCTTTGGTCGAGGGTATGTTTAACCTCCTATATAATGATCATAGTATGTTATTAAATTATACCAGAACCATATTCATATTTATTATATCATAAATGATTCATTTATTACTTTATACTACCCATTTAATAATGATTTCCATGTAAAATTAAAATTTTGGGTAATAATCACTTTCTTTATCGTACGTGTTTTAACTTGTTATTCTTGATCGTATCATTTAGATCATGATTTCAATACTTTCAGAATATAAACCTTGATTTATATATCATATATATTTTCAGAATTTAGATATGTATAATATATATATATATATATGTGAAATAAAAACACCGTTTATGGAGACGGTAGGTCGTACGTACGCATAAATACTGTTTCTGTTTTCATATCGTATTGAACAGAAGTAAGTGAATAATATATATGTAAGTAAGTATATATATATATATATCCAGTATCATTAATATGTCATATATTACATACTTATTAATAATATATATTTTTATAATCATCGTTGAATGGTGAACGTGGGAATGAATCTTATCGCGTTGTGGAGACGGTAATCCGTACGTACGCATGAGCGACAATATCATTATATTGATGGTGAAATCATATGTAATTGGATGGTATATAATATATAAAGAATTATTAACATGTTATATTTATTATTTACATCAGTTATAATAATTATTATACCCATTCAAATAATTAAGTCTTTGAATAACAAACTACACCACGACGTGGAGACGGTAAGCCATACCTACGCACGTATGATGAATTTTTCATTTATAGGATGGATAGAATAAATATAATGGTTGTACCATATTTATAGTAACATCAAAGTATGTAGGAGGTAATGGAGTTATTATTTTGGTATGGAAACAACAAAGAAAGAGGAAGTGGAAGAAGAAAAGAACTTGAAAGAGGGTGGTGAAATTATTACCTCTTCTTCAGGTGTTTCCTTTTGAGTTGATCAAAAGGGATTCTTATGTTAGCTTTATGATCAAAGTAAGGACTCTAGGTTGATGTGAGGGAAGTTGGTAGTATATTTGGGCTGGTTTTGGCCGAGTAAAACGGCTTTGGTGGTGTGATTTTGATAGAAGGGGAAGTGCCCTTTTATAAAGGGGGTGAGAGTCAGTTTAGGAAAAGATTAAAATATTAATTAATTATACAACAAAATTCGGTTTATAATGGCTCAAAATGAATTTATTTCGAGCCTTAGGTGGTTATGGGTAGAAATACTCTCAATCAATTGGTTTTATACAAGTTTAGGTTTCCATTTTAACCTTATCTTTTAGATTTAACTCTTAGTAAAATAGTTTAACTTTTACCATGTCTTCTTGTATTCTTAAACTATGTGGTTAATAAACATACTATAAAATTCAAAGAAAATCAAAATAGGTTCATTAATGACATATATAATATTATTTAATCCCTTTTTCCTAACCTTATATTTTTTTGGAATCTTATATCAACCAACAATATAGTATTCATTTTAAAAAATATTATTTGTCAATTTTGACACTATTTAGTATTTGGTTTTTGTGAAAGTCATCCCAACTTTATTAATTCGAACCAAATAAATCGAATCAATCCTAACATGTGATATTCACCTATAAAATTTTTTGATGGCATCAACAATTTCAAATTATATTTATTTTAATATTTATAATACCATTTATTTTTTATTTCATTATTAAGGTAATTACTGCATAATCATTGTGTCATAAATAAATTTAATTATATAATGTCTAAAAATTAAAAATAAAATATCATTATGTATGAAATATTTTTATCTTTATAATTAGTATTTATAGTCAAAAATATAACTTATATAACCCCATGTAAACAATTTTTTACTAAGAGATATATGTTTATGTCATTTTTTGTCTTTACTTTAAATTAATTAATATAAAGTTTCATTATCACTCTCAAGTGGCACCATGGGGTCCCAAAATTTACCCAAGGATTCCCATGGTCAGACATGTGTCAGACAATAGGAATAGGATACATGTTAGTGTAATTTATTATTATTATGATATTATTTTTTTACCCTAATTTACCAGATTTACTATTTAACCATGGTAAATAAAATATTTACTGAAGTAATTATTCATAATATTTAAAAATATAAGTTACCAATTTACACAATTTGGACCTCTTGATTCCAAATATGGAATCCATTTTTCTAAATTCAAAAGACATAAGTGTCATAAATTAATTTAATATTAATTCCCGTTGTTAAAACAAAAAACGTGCTTTTAAGAAATAATAACTATCAATGTCTATCTACATTACCACATTTCTAGGAAGTTATTCTATACTAATCCTCAAAGTCTATCTTAGGGTAATGTTATCTAATCAGATTTTATCCAAATCTATTTCCATGGTTGTTTCTAAACTTCATTTGATACCAACTGTAATACCCCGGCCGCAGTTACCCAGAGTCGGTGCATTATTTAAATACATTTGTGTGCTATAAGGAAATCATGTCCCGAAAGACTGATCAGTTTAGCAGTCTTGGAAAATATCTTACAAACATGAACATTACATTACACATTCAAAAATAAAACACAACATAAATGGTCCTCTGATAATTCCATTAATCCCCTAGCTTAACCCTGCATATCAATCATAATACACTTCCAGGAATCTTGGGAAAATAAGACATAAGAAAGGGGTGAGCTCAGATGATTATTAAGGATAACAATATAGCGGAAACTTTCATAAACAAGAATAAACATTTAAGGCAGTGTATAAGAGTAAAACATAAGCCTTTAAAATATAAAATTCTGTATAATATGGCCAATATAAATAAAATAATTCCATTTACTTATTCACATGGATATTCTACTATTCAAATAATCACATGCAATATCAATGGCCAATTTCATAATGAGGGAATGCATAATGCCAGACTTCATAACCACATAGTGAAGGCCTTTTTCCAAGAATACAAATAAGATTTTGTCAAGGCCTTGTGCCAAGACACTAGTTTGTCTCATGAGACCTACTGATGCATCGAAGAGCTATAGCAGGCTCCACCCATCACTTACTGAGTCTGATGCATTCCTCATAAGAAAAGGTTTAAACATAACATAAACATTAGTATTAAAACTAGCACACAAAATGTAAATACTTTATCCATAAACCATTAATGGTATAAAAATAACACATCCTCATTAAAACATATCAAAAAAACCTTCAATACAATATGAAATATTTGTATCACAATAAATCAACCACAATCAATAATAATATCCCATAAAGTATGTTGACATAGTTGAAAATGATCAGTAAACATTTTTGAGAGAAATATACCTTTTTCATGAAATCATTTAAAAGTCACATAATTTATAAAATAAGTCATTTAAAATATAGTTTTTAATCAAAGTTCCCATACAACTTTTAAAATTTTTAAAGGAATTAACATTTTAAAACAATCATGTCCATATAAATAAATCCTTAAAACCATTTTAAAAACATGGGAATTAATGATACAAGTTTAGAAGAATAAATCATTAAAACATTTAAAATAATGTTTTAGAAAAAAAATTACCTTAAAATTATTCCCTTTTAAAACTCTTTTATGAAACATGGACATGGATAATAAATATGTCCCAGAAGATACTTATGTAAAAACAACCTCAGATAATTAAGAGATTGTGAAATTAACCCTTACCTTGCACTTTCCTTTGGTCAAGTGTACGTTTAACCTCATGTATAATGGCCATAATTTGTTATTAAATTATACCATAAACATATTAATATTTATTATGTCATACATAATTAATTATTTCTTTATACTACCCATTTAATAATGATTTCCATTTTAAATTAATTTTTTTTGGTAATAATCACTTTCTTTGTCGTACGTATTTTAACTTGTTATTCTTGATAGTATCATTTAGATCATGATTTAAATACTTCCAGAATATAAACCTTGATTTATATATCATATATATTCAGAATATAAATGTGTATAATAAATATATATGTGTGTAATTAAAACACCGTTTATGGAGACTGTAGGTCGTGCGTACACATAAACGCTATTTCTGTTTTCATATCGTATTGAAGAGAAGTAAGTGAATAAGATATATGTAAGTATATACATATATATATATATATATATTCAGTATCATTATTATGTCAAATATTACATACTTATTAATAATATATATTTTTATAATCATTTTTTAATGGTGAACGTGGGAATGAATCTCAACACGTCGTGGAGATGGTAATCTGTACATACGCACAGGTGACAATATCATTATATTAATGGTGAAATCGTACGTAATTGGATGGAATATCTTATATACAGAATTATTAACATGTTATATTTATTATTTACATCAGTTGTACTCATTATTATACCCATACAAATATTGTAGTGCTTGAATAACAATCTACACCACGATGTAGAGATGGTAATCCGTACGTACGCATGTATGGTGACTTTGTCATATATAAGATGGATAGAATAACGAACATGGTTGTACCATATTTATAGTAAATCACAATATGTCTTAGTTACATGAGTAATTATTTTGGTATGGAATCAACAAAGAAATATGAAGTGGAAGAAGAAAAGAACTTGAAAGAGGGTGGTGAAATTATCACCTCTTCTTCGGGTGTTTTCTTCTGAGTTTATCAAAAGGGATTCTTAGGTTGGATTTATGATCTAAGTAAGGACTCTAGGTTGATTTTAGGGAAGTTGGGAGGATATTTGGGCTGGTGTTGTCCGAGAAAAATGGCTTTGGAGGTGTGATTTTGAGAGAAGGGGAAGTTTCCTTTTATAGAGGGGTGAGGGTCACTTTTGGAAATGATTAAAATATAAATTTATTATATAATCATATTTGGTTTACAATGGCTCCAAATGAATTTATTTCGAGCCTTAGGTAGTTATGGGTCGAAATACTCTCAACCAATAGGTTTTATATTAGTTTAGGTTACCATTTTAACCTTATGTTTTAGAATTAACTCTTAGTTAAATAGTTTAACTTTTACCATGTCTTTATGCATTCTTACACTATATGGTTAATAAACTTACTGTAAACTTCCAATAGAACCTCAATTGATTCATTAATTACATATATAATATTATTTAATCCCTTTGGACTAACCTTAGATTTTTTTTGAATATTATATCAACCAATAATATAGTATTTATTTTAAAAACGAATTTATGTTAATTTTGACACTATTTAGTATTTGGTTTTATTGAAAGTCATCACAACTTGATTAATTCGAACCAAATACATTGAATCAATCCTAACATGTGATATTCACCTAGAAAATTCTTGGATGGCATCAAAACTCTCAAATTATATTTATTTTAATATTTAAAATACCATTTAATTGATTCTTTCATTAATAAGGTAATTACTGCATCATCATTGTGTCATAAATAATTTTAAATATTTAATATCTAAAAATTTTAAATAAAATATCATTATGTATAAAATATTTTTATCTTTTTAATTAGTATTTATAATTGAAAAATATAACTTAAATAACCCCATGTAAAAATTGTAATGCCCCGACCCCAGTTACCCAGAGTCGTTGCATTAATACGTATCATTCACATGATAAAAAAAGATCAAGTCTCGAAAGAACGATTAGTTTAGTAGCATTGAAAGTACTAGATACATTCATAAGATTTAAATTACATCATAAAATGGAATACTACAACAAAATTGTTTCCATAGACAACACTAAGATCCCAGAGACTATCCCTGCAGGTCATTCATAATATACTTCTTCGCATCCTAGAAAAAATACAACATAGAAAGGGGTGAGCTCAGATGCTCAGTAAAGATAACAATATAGCAGAAACTTTCATAAATAAGCATATAGATTTAAGGAAATTAATATAACTAAAAAAAAAATTTCAACATCAACTTCATCATAATATGGAAAATATAAATCAAAATAATGTCATTTACTTACTCACATGGATATTCTACTAGTCAAATAATCATATGCAATATCAATAGCCACTTTTATAATGATGGAATGCATAATGCCAATATTTCATAACCACATAGTCAAGGCCTTCTTCCAAGACTACAAATAATATTTTTTCAAGGCCTTGTGACAAGACACTAGTTTTTCTCATGATACCTACCGATGCATCGAGGAGCTATAGCGGGCTCCACCCGTCACTTACTAAGTCTAGTGCATTCCTCATATGAAAAGGTTTAAACATAGCATAAACATTCATATTAAAAATAGCATACGAAATGTAAATAATTAATCCATAAACCATGAATGGTAGAAAAATAACACATCCATAGTCAAACATATCACAAAACTTTCAATATAATATATAAGTATTGTATCATAATTAATCGACTTCAAATAAGTATAAAATCCATCAAAGGATGTTGACATAGATGAAAACAAAACTATTTGAGAGAAATATCTATTTTTTTAAATCATTTAAAGTTAAATAATTATAAATAAAACATTTATTTTAAAAATATTATAATAAAGGGTAGCTTCGACAATTTTATAATGGGGGAAAATAGATGCACTATCCATATAAGTTAAAAAAACATTCTTACATTAATTTTGTCGAAAAGGTCATAAAATACCTTTTTTGGAAAAAGACAGAAATATTAATTTATAAATATCTTATAAAAAATAAAATAATGGTATAAATGACTTTATCATATATTATAGTAAATATTAAAAATGTTTTGAAATACTTTTTTTTAAGAAAACATGGATGTGGATGATAAAGATATCCCAGTAGATACTTACGTAAAAAACCTTGAATAATAAAGAGATTGTGAAATTAACCCTTAACTTGTAATTTTCATTGGTCGAGGGTAGGTTAACCTCTTATATAATGGTGAAATAATTTTTATTAAATTATACAGAATAATATACTTTAATATGATATCATATATGATCTTTTAACATTGCTTTTTGAATAATATCTTAGTAGTATCTTCGTTTCGGGTGTTAACTGATTCATTTTACTTTATATGCTTTGTTACATAAGTAAAGTTTGTTATGGATAGGATGTATCTTATTGATATTAAGAATTATATTATCTCTTTAAACATTATTTTTAATCATCTAATGAAAATTAGTCTTAAATGGATACGATGAGGAATGAATCTCATCGCGTTTGTGGAGACGGTAATCCGTACGTACGCATGAGCGACAATATCATTCTTTTGACATTAAAATAATATATAATTGGATGGTATATAATATATATATATAATCATTATAATGTTATATTTATTATTTACATCAATTACACATCATTATTATACCCATCCAAATAAAAACGTATTGAAGAACAATTACACCACGACGTGGAGATGGTAAGCTGTACGTACACACGTATGGTGACATTTCATTCAAAGGTTGGAAAGAATAATGAATATAGTTGTACGATACTTATAATAAAATCACAGTATATGGATGATAATGGATTTATTATTTTAGAATGGAAAAAACAAAGAGATATGAAGTGGAAGAAGAAAGGAAATTGAAAGAGGTGATGAAATATTTACCTCTTCTTCGGGTTCTTCCTTTTGATTTGATAAAAAGGGATCCATAGGTTGTCTTTCTGACTAAAAGAAGGCCTCTAGGATAAAGGGAGGACATTTGAGAGGGTATTGTGGTAGTGGTTGGATGATCCAAATGTATTTTAAGGTGTGAATTAAAGAGAAGTGGGAGTGCCCTTTTATAAGAGGGGTGAGGGGCACCTTTGGAAAAGCTAGAAATATTATTTTATAATAAAATAATTTTAGGTTTATAATGGCTCAAAAATGAATTATTTAAAGTCTAAGGTGGGTATGGGTGGTAAACCACTCAACCAAAAGATTTTAGGTATGTTTGAGTCACTATATTCACTTTATCTTTTAGATTTAACTCTTAGTTAAATAGTTTGACATTTACCATGTCTCTTTGTATTTTTATATTATATGGTTAATAGACATACTATATACTTCTAATAGAACCCTAAGTGGTTCATTAATGATACACCTATCATTATATAAGTATTTATTTCCAAATATTATATTTTTAGGAATATAATATCAATTAATAATATAATATTTGTTTTAAAAACTCTTTTATGTCAATTTTGACACTATTTGGTATTTTGTTTTTGCAAAATTTATAACAGCGTTATTAGTTAGAGAAAAATTCATCTAACCAACCCTAACATGTCATATTAACCTATAAAATTAGTTTAATTCCTAAAAATTCTCAAATTACATTTATTTGGATATTTAAAATATCAATTATTTTAATATTTCATTAATTAGGTAATTACTGCATCATCACTGTGTCATAAATAAATTAAATTATTTAATGTCTAAAAAATATAAATAAAATACCATTATGTAGGAAATATTTTTATATTTCTAATTAATATTTTTAGTATAATTTATCTTATGTGTAGCCCTATATTAAAAATGGTTTATTTATTAAACTTTGAATTTAACACTTTAAACTCTTCTTTGAATTAAATAATAATAAATATCCTAATCTAATCCAAGTGGACCTAAAGGATCATATTTTATTCCTAAGGTTTTTTCTGGTCGAATTACATTTATCCAGTAGAATTAGGACATGTTTTAGTGTAATAATAATATCATTTTTACCCTTGATTACCCTATTTACTTTTGACTGTGGTAAATAAAAGTAAAAAGTTACTATTCACCAAAAATTATTTTCATCTTATTGAACCAAATTTTACTTATTGATATCAATAGTGTGTCTTGGATTTTTTAAATTCAACTCACAGAAGCGATAAAATTAAGTTTTTTTCAAATTTGCAAATGCTCTTATGAGGTGGGTGAAAGACGGTAAAATTTCAATTAAATTTTTATATATCTAAACTTATTATAAAATGACTCTAATTAATTATATTAAACTTATATAGGTATTTTGTATCTATTTTTAACTAAAATATATTTAAATAAAATAAATAATTATTTAAATAGAAAGTTGGTTTTGACCAATAACTCGGTGTTTTCACTATTCATCAAAAATTGAAAGTTTTCGGAAAAATACCCAACATTTCACCCTAAGATAATTTTGATATTATAAATTAAAAAATTAATTCTATTTTACCAAACTCAAAACATAGAATTTACATTTATTAATTTAAAATTAATTCCCGTTCTCAAAACCAAAAAGTGTGTTTTTAAGAAATAATAACTAACAAAAGATTGATACTTGTTTATGTTCAATTTCAAAGTGAAATTATTTCCAATTAATAAAATTGGATTAAATGGTAAAAATATAATCTATTTATACTTACAAACTATTAAAATGTATAATTTAACACTACAAATTTTTTAATTAAAAAAGTTGTTTTTAGTTAAAATATAGTATTTTCACTATTCACCCAAATATAAAAGTCATCATAAAAACACCAAAAATTTATTAAAACTAAATTCTTATGTCCTGATCCTAAATAAGAAGTTTATTTTGTCAAAATGAATATATAAAAGTTTCAAATATTGGATTTAAAAAGGGTTCGTCATTAAAAGGCCGTAAAATTTCATTTTTTTTAAAATACTTCTTTTTTCTGAAAAAATTGAATTTGTTTTTTCATTATGTCTAAGAAACTCATAATATGGATTCTAAAATTATGAGGATTATATAAATTTCTAATTTTAGTTAATAATATTCATAACCTCTTTTGAACGGCTAGTTTGGTAAGTCGTGGTGCGCTTGAACTTGGTGTTGCGTGTAGTGCAAGTTATTGAATTACTTTGAAGAAATAACGTACTATGAAATCTTGGGGTGTTACATTCTTCCCTCCTTCAATAAATTGCGTCCTCACAATTTGAAATTGTTCATCGAAAATAAATGGTTAAAAATAGAAAATACCGTTGTAGGAAAACCCACATTGGAAATTGGGTTAATAAAATTTAGTCTTAATAAGAGGAAAAAGGGGAATGAAAAATTCACCACCATATTATGATCTTGATTAGGAGAACATCGGTGGAAATTAGAGACACATAATTGGAGGAAAAACATAAATATTTATAGGGAGTGATTGAGGTCATCAGTCACAAACAATTATAGAATTGAGGGCCTCAAAGCCATCAATATATGATGATTTAAAATATCATCAGTTCAAAAAAACATATGGTATTAGGATAACACATTTTTAGTTTTAAGATCCCTTACCTAAAGTTTAAGAATTAATTTCTTCATAGAATAAGAGAATAAAAATATATATACTTGACAAGTAGAGTTCCATCCTTTAATTAATTTCTACCACAAACTCATCTTTCACTCTATAAGATAATAGATCTTAAAAAAATATTTTATTTATCCAATTCGTATAGGGTTCCAAAAAAATGAATTTATAATTCATCCACCAGACCTTTTAAAAAAACTACATTATTCAATCCAGGACATCACATGGGCTAGTGTTAGGTGATACACCCTTGTCGCCCTTTGGATGCGGGTTCATGTCTCGCGGCCTTGTCAGATGCGACGGATTACCGCCCGACCTCCAGGTTGTACTTTTTATGGAAATCCATAAATAATCTAAAACTATACTTATCAAAAATAATTTTTTCCAAAATCAGAGTCCAAAATTTATAAAGAAGGTAAACACAATGAAGATCTTTTTTCCCACGTAATAACATGTGAACACATTTATCATGTATTCTTTTAAAACACTACATCATCCTGAATTACCATAAAACCTTATTGATTACATTCATGCTCCCTTATTCTATATAGAATACTGGATATACTCCCTCTTTAAAAAAACGATGTAAACTCCAACAATGATGGAATATACAAATCATTAATCAGTTTCAATATAGTCAATAATATCCAATATAATTTATCCAAATCAATCTTGTATTATTTCAAAATCACTACCAGAGTATCAGAACCATATTATGGTTTATCTTTCTCTCAACCATATATTTTCCAAAAATTTAACCTTCTATTGATTCAATTTTCCTGGTTCCACACAATATCAAGTCCTTAATGAAATAGTACTGCAATACAATCCTTATATACTCTATAATTATTATAACATGTAAATCATTAATACAATACTCAAATGACACAATAATTTAATAACAATGTAAGTAATCTAATCATTCCTCTTCATCCTCAGTAGTATCATAACTTTATTATTATCCTATAGCAGCATTTGGGGTATACTCTGATGATTTGGACATTGATTCGTGTGGTGTCCCAACTCCTTGCAGATGAAGCATTGTACATTTGAAATTTTTTTATTACCCTTGCAATCACGTACTTGGTGTCCTTTTTCTCCACACTTATAACAAAATCTCATTACCTTCAAGCATTTACCAAGGTGATTTTTTCGACAGTTATCACATATAGAAAAATCCTTCTTTTCTTTATTCCCTTTATCTATCTTTCTCTCTTCCATTCTTTTCTTCTCTTACTTCCCATCAAATCTGTAGGACTCCGAGAATTATTTACTTATCTTATTAACATGTGATACTATTTATTCATATGTTGAGAATACATGGGAGACTATTTCCCTTCTAAAAGTTGGCTTAATACCATGAAAGATATGATCCTTATTACTCTTTGGATCATATGTATTGCTGGAGGTCACATTCCTTCTACTGGGTGCCTTTTCTATACAATGGCATACACTATGTCTGTTTATGAATTACAATGAATAATTCCAAACTTAGAAAATACCTAACATAAATTGAACTGTTTATGGATATAATCCATAATCATAAAAATGTTTTCCTTGATAAAGTATATACTAATAAACCCTTCATAATGGTTTGTAAAGAAAATGAGAATTATCCTAAACATATCCTCGGGAGTATCATAACCAAGAGTGCGGCAAGGCCCGTTGTCATCCACCAGTTCACATTCGATTCTAGCTCAAGGCGGTGTTTTTAGGTTTTACCCCTAGGTACATCTCTGTCAGAGCCACTTATACCTACTCATATCGAGATAGGGATTTATTTCTTGAAAAACTCACAAAGTCCCTACCATACCAAAATTCTCAGAAGTTCTTCCATACTAATCCTCAAAGTCTATCTTAGGGTAATATGTTCAAATTCGATTTTTTTTCTAAATCTAGATTCCAAGGTTTGTACTACACTTCCTCTGATACCAACTGTAATTCCCCGACCCCAATTACCTAAAGTCAGTGCATTATTATGTATCATTAGCATGATCACAAAAGATCAAGTCTCGAAAGATCGATTAGTTTAGTAGCTTTGGAAGTACTAGATACTTTCATAAGGTTTACATTACATCATAAAATGGAAAACTACAACAACATTGTTTCCATAGAAAACACTAAGATCCCATTGACAATCCCTACAGGTCAGTCATAATATACTTCTTCACATCCTGGGAAAAATAAAACATAGATAGGGTTGAGCTCAGATGCTCAGTAAGGATAACCATATAGAGGAAACTTTCATAAATAAGCATAAACATTTAATGCAATGTATAGAACTAAAACAAAATCCTTTTCAACATAAAATTCATCATAATATGGAAAATATAAATCAAAATAATTCCATTTACTTACTCACATGGATATTATACTGGTCGAATAATCACATGTAATATCAATAGCCACTTTCATAATGATGGAATGCATAATGCCAGACTGTCATAACCACATAGTCAAGGCCTTATGCCCAGATTACAAATAATATTTTTTCAAGGCCTTGTGCCAAGACACTAGTTTGTCTCATGAGACCTACCGATGCATCGAGGAGCTATAGCGGTCTCCACCTGTCACTTACTAAGTCCAATTCATTCCTCATATGAAAAGGTTTAAACAGAACATAAATATTCGTATTAAAACTAGTATATGAAATTTTAATACTTTATCCATAAACCATGAATTGTAGAAAAATAACAAATCCATAGTAAAAAATATCACAAAACTTTAAATATAATATTGAAGTTTTGTATCATAATGAATCGACTTCATACAAGTATAAAATCCATCAAAGGATGTTGACATAGATGAAAAAAACTATTTGAGAGAAATATATATTTCTTTTTTTTTTTGAAATAATTTAAAGTTACATAATTATAAAGAAAAAACTTATTTTTAAAATATTCTTATAAGCTTTTAAGGGAATCTTCGATGATGTTATAATGGCGGAAAATAGTTTCACCTACTGTATAAGTTAAAAAAACATTCTTACCTTAATTTTGTCGAAAAGGTCATAAAGTACCTTGTTTGGAAAACGACGGAAATATTCATTTATAAACATATTATAAAAATTAAAACAAGTGCATAAATAACTTTATCCCATAGTATAGTAAATAGTAAAAATGTTTTGAAATACATTTTTAAGAAAACACGGATGTGGATGATAAAGAGGTCCCAGTAGATACTTACGTAAAAACAACCTCGAATAATAAAGAGATTGTGAAATTAACACTTACCTTGTACTTTTCCGTGGTCGAGGGTAGGTTAAAATCATGAATAATGGTGAAATAATTTTTTTTTAAATTATACAGAATCATATACATTAATATTATATCATATATGATCTTTTAACATTGCTTTGTTAATAATATCTTAGTATTATCGTCGTTTCGGGTGTTAACTGATTCATTTTCCTTTATATTCTTTGTTAAATAAGTAATGTTTGTTACGGATAGGATGAATCTTATTCATATTCAGAATGATATTAAGTCTTTAAACATTATTTTTAATCATCTAATGAAAATTATTCTTGAATGGATAAGATGGGGAATGAATCTCATCGCGTTCGTGGAGATGGTAATCCGTACGTACGCATGAGCGAAAATATCATTCTTTTGACATTAAAATATTATATAATTGGATGGTATATCATATATACAAAATCATTATCATGTTATATTTATTATTTAAATAAATTAAACATCATTATTATACCCATCTAAATAATAATGTGTTGAATAACAATTACACCACGACGTGGAGACGATTAGCCGTACGTATGCACGTATGGTGACATGTCATTCAAAGGATGGATAGAATAATGAATATGATTGTAAAATATTTATAATAACATCATAGTATATAGAATATACTGGAGTTATTATTTTAAAATTGAAAAAACAAATGGAGAAGAAGTGGAAGAAGAAAGGAACTTGAAACAGGTGATGAAATATTTACCTCTTCTTCGGGTTCTTCCTTTTGATTTGATCAAAAGTGATCATTAGGTTGGCTTTTCGACTAAAGAAAGGCCTCTATGATGAAGGGAGGACAGTTGATAGGGTATTTGGGCAGGGTTTGGCCGAGCCAAATGGATTTGAAGGTGTGAATTAGAGAGAAGGGGGAGTTCCCTTTTATAAGAGGGGTGAGGGGCACCTTAGGAAAATCTAGAAATATTATTTTATAATATAACAATTTTCGGTTTCTAATGGATCCAAAATGAATTATTTAAAGTCTAAGGTGGTTATGGGTCGAAAACCACTCAACCAATATATTTTATACAGGTTTGAGTCACTATATTATCTTTATCATTTAGATTTAACTCTTAGTTAAATAGTTTGACATTTACCATGTCTCTTTGTATTTTTATATTGTATGGTTAATAGACATACTATATACTTCCAAGAGAACCCCAAGTGGTTCATTAGTGATATACCTATAATTATATATGTTTTTTAGCCGAACCATAGATTTTTAGGAATAGAATATCAATTAATAATATAATATATTTTTTAAAAACTCTTTTATGTCAATTTTGACACTATTTGGTATTTTGTTTTTGCTAAATTCATAACAACATTATTACTTCGAAAAAAATCATCTAACTCACACTAACATGTCATATTAACCTAGAAAGTTATTTTAATTCCTAAAAAGTCTCAAAGTACATTTATTTTGATATTTATAATATCAATTATTTTAATATTTCATTAATTAGGTAATTACTGCATCATCGTTGTGTCATAAATAAATTAAATTATTTAATTTCTAAAAACTATAAATAAAATAATATTATATAGGAAATATTTTTATCTTTCTATATAATATTTTTAGTCGAATTTATCTTATGTGTAACCCTATATTAAAAATTATTTAGTTATTAAACTTTGAATTTAACACTTTTAACTCTTCTTTGAACTAAATAACAATAAATGTCCTAATCTAATCCAAGTGGACCTAAAGGATCATATTTTTTTACTAAGGTTATTTTCATTCTAATTACAGTTATCCAATATAATTATGACATGTGTTAGGGTAATAATAATATCATTTGTACCCTTAATTACCCTATTTACTTTTAACTGTGGTAAATAACAATAAAAAAGTTACTATTCACCAAAAAATATTTTCATCTTATTGAACCACATTTTACATACTAATATCAACCGTGTCTCTCGGATTTTTGAAATTCAACTCACAGAAGTGGTAAAATTAAGTTCTATTCAAATTTGCAAATGCTCCTAGGAGGTGGGTAAAAGATGGTAAAATTTCAATAAAATTTTTATATATCTAAACATATTATAAAATGACTCCAATGAATTATATTGAACTTATATAGGTATTATGTATCTATTTTTACCTAAAATAAATTTAAATAAAATAAAAAAATATTTAAATAAAAAGTCGGTTTTAACCAATAACTCGGTGTTTTTCACTATTCATCAAAAATTGAATGTTTTCAGAAAAATACCAAAATTTCACCCTAAGATAATTTTGATATTATGAATTCAAAAATTAATTCTATTTTGCCAAATTCAAAACATATAAGTTTCATTTATTAATTTGAAATTAATTCCCATTGTCAAAACCAAAAAGCGTGTTTTTAAGAAATAATAATTGACAAAAGATTGATACTTGTTTATGTTAAATTCCAGAGTAAAAATTAATTAAATTGAATAACATTGGATTAAGTGGTAAAAATATAATCTATTTATACTTCCAAACCATTATAATGTATAATTTAACACTACAAATTATTTTGATTTAAAAAGTTGTTTTCAGTTAAAATATTGTATTTTTCACTATTCGCCCAAATATGAAAGTTATCAGAAAACACCAAAAATTTATTGAAACTAAATTCTTAAGTTATGATTCTAAAGAAGAAGTTTATTTTTTTCAAATTGAATATATAAATGTTTCAAATATTGGATTTAAAAAGGGTTCGCCAGTAAAAGGCGGTAAAATTGCATTTTTTTAAAAAATACTTCTTTTATCTGAAAAAAATGAATTTATTTTTTCATTATCTCTAAGAAACTCATAATATGGATTGTAAAATTATAAGAATTATATAAATTTCAAATTTTATTTAATATTATTCATAACCTTTTTTGAATGGCATGTTTGGTAAGTCGGGGTGCGCTTGAACTCAGTGTTGCGTGTAGTGCAAGTTATTGAATTAATTTGAAGAAATAACGTACTATGAAATCTTGGGGTGTTACATTCTTCCCTCCTTCAAAAAATTGTGTCCTCGTAATTTGAAATTGTTCTTCGAAAATAAAATCTTGAAAATAGAAAATACTTTTGTAGGGAAACCAACATCGGAAATTGGGTTAATAAAATTTAGTCTTAATAAGAGGAAAAGGGGGAATGAAAAAGTCCCCACCAAATTATGATCTCTATTAGGAGAAAATTGGTGGCTATTAGAGACACATAATTTTAGGAAAAACGTAAATATTCATAGGGAGTGATTGAGGTCTTCAGTCACAAACAATTGTATAATTGTGGGTCTCAAAGCCATCAATATATGATGATTTAAAATATCATCGGTTCAAAAAAACATAAGGTATTAGGATAACACATTTTTAGTTTTAATATCCCTTACCTAAAGTTTAAGAATTAATTTCATCATAAAATAAGAGAAGAAAAAATATATACTTGACAAGTAGAGTTCCATCCTTTAACTAATTTCTACCACAAACTCATCTTTCACTCTAAAGGATAATAGATCTTAAAAAATATTCTATTTATCCTATTCGTATAGGGTTCCAAAAAATGAATTTATAATTCATCTACCAAACCTTTTAAAAAAACTACATTATTCAATCCAGGACATCACGTGGGCCACTGGTAGGTGATACACCCTTGTCTTCTTTCGGTTGCAGGTTCAAGTCTCGCAGCATTGTCGAACGCGACGGGTTGCCGCCCGACCTCCGGGTTGTCCTTTTTTTGGAAATCCATAAATAATCTCAAACTAGACTTATTCAAAATACTTCTTCCCAAACTCACTGTCCAAAATTTATAAGGAAGGTAAGCATAATGGAGATCCTTTTTTCCATGTAATAACATGTGAAGACCTTTATCATGTATTCTTTTAAAACACTGCAACATCTTGAATTACCATAAAACTTTATTAATTACATTCATGATCCCTTATTGCTTATATAATACTAGATATACTCCCTCTATCCAAAAATGTAGTAAACTCCAATAATGATGGAATATAGAAATCAATAATCAGTTTCAAGGTAGTCAAGAATATCCAATATAATTTATCCAAATCAATCTTGTATTATTCCAAAATAACTACCTCAGGATCAGAACCATATTATGGTTTATCTTTCTCTCAACCATATATTTTCCAAAAATTTAACCTTCTATTGAGTCACTTTTATTAGTTCCACACAATCGCAAGTCCTTAATGAAATAGTACTGCAGTACAATCCTTATATACTCTATAATTCTTATAACATGTACATCATTAATACAATACTCAAATAAAAAAAATACTTTAATAAAAATGTAAGAAATCTAATCATTCATCTTCATCCTCGGTAGTATCGTAACTTTATTATTATCCAATAGCAGAATTTGGGGTATACTCTGATGATTTGGACATTGATTCGCGTAGTGTCCCAACTCGTTGCAAATGAATCATTGTACATTTGAAATTTTTTCTTACCCTTGCAATCACGTACTTGGTGTCCATTTTCTCCACACTTTTAACAAACTCACATTCCCTTCAAGAATTTTCCATGGTGATTCTTTCCACACTTATCACATATGGAAAAATCCTTCTTTTTTTTCTTCCCTTTATCTATCATTCTCTCGCCCATCCTTTTCTTCTCTTGCTTCCCTTCAAAGCCATAGGACTCAAGGAATTCTTTAATTATCTTATTAACACATGAAACTATTTCATCATATGTTTAGAATACATGGGAGACTATTTACCTTCTAAAAGTTGGCCTAATACCATGAAAAATATGATCCCTCTTACTCTTTGGATCATATGTATTTCTGGAGTTCACATTCCTTCTACTGGGCACCTTTTATATACAATGGCATACACTAGGTCTGTTTATGAATTGCAATGAATAATTCCAAACTTGTAAAATATCTTACGTAAATTGAACAGTTTATGGATATAATCCATAATCATAAAAATGTTTTCTTTGAGAAAGTATATACTCATAAAACCTTCATAATGGTTTGTAAAGAAAATGATAATTATCCTAAACATATCCCCTGGGAGTGTCGTAACCAAGAGTACAGCAAGGCCCCTTGTTGTGCACCAGTTCCCATTCGAGTCTAACTCAAGGCGGTGTTTTTGAGTTTTACTCCTAGGTACATCTTTACCAGATCCACCTCTACCTACTCGTATCCAGACAGGGATTTATTTCTTGGAAAAATCAGAAAATCCCTACTATACCAAAATTCTAATAAGTTCTTCCATACTAATCCTCAAAGTCTATCTTAGGTTAATGTGCTATAATCAGAATTTTTTTTCTAAATGTAGATTACAAGGTTTGTACTAAAATTATTCTGATACCAACTGTAATTCCCCGACCCCAATTACCCAGAATCAGTGCATTATTACGTATCATTGGCATAATCACAAAAGATCAAGTCTCGATAAATCAATTAGTTTTGTAGCCTTGGATGCACTAGATACATTCATAAGGTTTAAATTACATCATAAAATGGAAAAATACAACAAAATTGATTCCATATAAAACACTGAGATATCATAGACTATCCCTGTAGGTCGGTCATAATATACTTCTTCGCATCCTGGGAAAAATAAAACATAAAAGGGGTGTTCTCAGATGCTCAGTACAGATAACAATATAGGAGAAAATTTCATAAATAAGCATAAAAATTTAAGGCAATGTATATAAATAAAACAAAAAGCCTTTTCAACATAAACTTCATCATAATATGGAAAATATAAATCAAAATAATTCCCTTTACTTACTCACAGGAAAAGTCTACTCGTCGAATAATCAAATGCAATATCAATAGCCACTTTCATAATGATGGAATGCATAATGCCAGACTTTCATAACCACATAGTCAAGGCCTTGTTCCAAGACTACAAATAAGATTTTGTCAAGGACTTGTGCCAAGACAATATTTTGTATCATGAGACATACCGATGCATCGCGGAGTTGTAGCAGGATCCACCCATCACTTACTAAGTCGAATGCATTTATCATATGAAAAGGTTTAAACATAACATAAACATTCGTATTAAAACTAGCATACACAATGTCAATACATTATCCCTAAACCATGAATGGTAGAAGAATAACACATCCATATTCAAACATATCACAAAACATTCAATACAATATGGACATTTTGTAACATAATGAATCGACTTCAAACAAGTATAAAATCCATCAAAAGATGTTGACATAGATGAAAAAAACTATTTGAGAGGAATATCTATTTCCTTTTTTTTAATAATTTAAAGTTACATAATTATAAAAAAACATTTATTTTGAAAATATTATTATAAGCTTGTAAGGGAAGCTTAGACGATGTTATAACGGTGTAAAATAGTTTCACCCGCTGTATAAGTTAAAAAAAAATTTACCATAATTTTGTAGAAAAGGTCATAAAGTACCTTGCTTGGAAAACGATGAAAATATTCTTTTATAAACATCTTATAAAAATTCAAACAAGGGTATAAATTACTTTATCCCATATTATATTAAATAGTAAACATGTTTTGAAATACATTTTTAAGAAAACATGGATGTGGATGATAAAGAGGTCCCAGTAGAGACTTACGTAAAAACAACCTCGAATAATAAAGAGATTGTGAAATTAACCCTTACCTTGTACTTTTTCTTGGTCGAGGGTAGGTTAAAATCTTGTATAATGGTGAAATAATTGTTATTAAATAATACAGAATCATATACATTAATATGATATCATATATAATCTTTTAACATTGATTTGTTAATAATATCTTAGTATTATCGTCGTTTCGGGTGTTAATTGATTCATTTTCCTTTATATTCTTTGTTATGTAAGTAATGTTTATTATGGATAGGATTAATCCTATTCATATTAAGAATTATATTATGTCTTTAAACATTATTTTTAATCGTCTAATGAAAATTAGTTTTGAATGGATACGATGGGGAATGAATTTCATCGCGTTCATGGAGATGGTAATCCGTACGTACACACGAGCGACAATATCATTATTTTGACATTAAAATAATATATAATTGGATGGTATATCATATATAAAGAATAATTATCATGTTATATTTATTATTTAAATCAATTACACTTCATTATTATACCCATCCAAATAATAATGTATTGAATAACAATTACACCACGACGTGGAGACGGTAAGTCGTACGTACGCACGTATTGTGAAATGTCATTCAAAGGATGGATATAATAATGAATATGGTTGTAAAATATTTATAATAACATCATAGTATATAGAATATACTGGAGTTATTATTTTAGAATGGAAAAAACAAATGGAGAGGAATTGGAAGAAGAAAGGAACTTGAAAGAGGTGATGAAATATTTACCTCTTCTTCGGGTTCTTCCTTTTGATTTGATCAAAAGGGATCCTTAGATTGGATTTATAACTAAAGTAAGGCCTCTAGGATTAAGGGAGGACATTTGAGAGGGTATTTGGGCAGGTTTTGGCTGATCCAAATGGCTTTGAAGGTGTGAATTAGAGAGAATGGGTAGTGCCCTTTTATAAGAGGGGTTAGGGGCATGTTAGGAAAAGCTAGAAATATTATTTTATAATAAAATCATTTTCAGTTTCTAATGTCTCCAAAATGAATTATTTAAATTATAAGGTGTGGATGGGTCGAAAACCACTCAACCAATAGATTTTAGACATGTTTGAGTCACTATATTAACTTTAACTTTTAGATTTAACTCTTAGTTAAATAGTTTGACATTTACCATGTCTCTTTGTATTTTTATATTATATGGTTAATAAACTAACTGTATACTTCCAAGAGAACCCCAAGTGGTTCATTAATGATACACCTATAATTATATAACTTTTTTGGCCGAACCTTAGATTTTTAGGAATAGAATATCAATTAATAATATAATATTTGTTTTAAAAACTCTTTTATGTCAATTTTGACACTATTTGGTATTTTTTTTCTAAATTCATTATAGTATTATTACTTCAAAAAAATCATCTAACCAACCAAAACATTTCATATTAACCTAGAAAATTATTGAAATTCCTAAAAAGTCTCAAATTACATTTATTTGGAACTTTATAATATCAATTATTTTAATATTTCATTAATTAGGTAATTACTGCATCATCATTGTGTCATAAATAAATTAATTTTTTTAATATCAAAAAACTATAAATAAAATACCAGTATATAGGAAATCATTTTATATTTCTAATTAATATTTTTAGTTGAATTTATCTTATGTGTAACCCTATATTAAAAATGGTTGAGTTATTAAACTTTGAATTTAACACTTTTAACTCTTATTTGAATTAAATAATAATAAATATCCTAATATAATCCAAGTGGACCTAATGGGTCATATTTTATTCCTAAGGTTGTTTTAAGTCGAATTAAACTTATCCAATAGAATTAGGAAATGTGTTACGGTAATAATAATATCATTTTTACCCTTAATTACCATATTTACTTTTAACCGTGGTAAATAAAAGTAAAATGTTACTATTCACCAAAAAATATTTTCATCTTATTGGACCAAATTTTACTTACTAATATCAACTTTGTCAATCAGATTTTTGAAATTCAACTCACAAAAGCGGTAAAATTACGTTTTATTCAAATTTGCTAATGCTCCTAGGAGGTGGGTAAAAGACGGTAAAATTTCAATAAATTTTTTATATATCTAAACTTTTTATAAAATGACTCCAATGAATTATATTGAACTTATATATGTATTATGTATCTATTTTTACCTAAAATAAATTCAAATAAAATAAAAAAATATTTAAATAAAAAGTTGGTTTTAACCAATAACTCAGTGTCTTTCCCTGTTCATCAAAAATTGAAAGTTTTCAGAAAAATAACCAAATTTCACCCTAAGATAATTTTGATATTCTGAATTCAAAAATTAATTCTATTTTACCAAATTCAAAAAATAGAAGTTTCAATTATTAATTTAAAATTAATTCCCATTGTCAAATCCAAAAAGCGTGTTTTTAAGAAATAATAACTAACAAAAGATTGATACTTGTTTATGTTCAATTTTAAAGTGAAATTATTTAAAATGAATAAAATTGGATTAAATGGTAAAAATATAATCTATTTATACTTCCAAACCATTAAAATTTATAATTTAACACTATAAATTATTTTGATTTAAAAAATTGGGCCTACGAGCCATGTAATGGGCTAAATACCCACTGGGCCTTTGGGCTATGTAATGGGTCACCATCTACCTAGTTAAAGAGGTATTTGCTTTCCATTAATAGTAAATGAGGCTTCAGTCCCAAACTTTGAAAAAAATAGTATTTTCACTATTCACCCAAATATGAAAGTTGTCATAAAAACACAAAAAATTTAATGAAACTAAATTCTTATGTCCTGATTCTAAATAAGAAGTTTATTTTGTCAAATTGAATATATAAAAGTTTCAAATATTGGATTTAAAAAGGGTTCTCCATTAAAAGGCGATAAAATTTAATTTTAAAAAGAAATACTTATTTTATCTGAAAAAAATGATTTTGTTTTTTCATTATGTCTAAGAAACTCATAATATGGATTCTAAAATTATAAGGATTATATAGAGTTCAAAATTTAGTTAATACTATTCATATCCTCTTTTGAATGGCTAGTTTGGTAAGTTGTGGTGTGCTTGGACTTGGTGTTGCGTGTAGTTCAATTTATTGAATTACTTTGAAGAAATAACATACTATGAAATCTTGGGGTATTACAAAAATTGTTTTACTAAGAGATATATGTTTATGTCATTTTTGTCTTTACTTTAAATTAATTAATATAAAGTATCATTATCACTCTCAAGTGGCTCCATGGGGTCCCAAGATTGACCCAAGGATGCGCACGGTCGGACATGTATCAACCAATAGGAATAGGACACATGTTAGGGTAATTTAATATTATTATAACATTATTTTGTTTCCCTAATTTATCGGATTTACCCTTTAACCATGGTAAATAAAATATTTACCGAAGTAATTATTCATAATGTATAAAAATAAAAGTTACCTATTTGCACAATTTGGACCTCCTGATTCCAAATATGGAATCCATTTTTTCAAATTCAAAACACATAAGTGGCAGAAATTAATTTAAAATTAATTCTGGTTGTCAAAACAAAAGGCTTGTTTTTAAGAAATAATAACTATAAAAAGATTAACACTTGTTTATATCTAGTTCAAATGTGAAATTACATAAAATGAACTAAATTATATTAAATGATAAAAATAAAATCTAATGATACTGTAAAACCACTCAAATGTATAATTTAACACTATAAATTATTTTTATTAAAAAAGTTGTTTTTAATTAAAATTTAGTATTTTCACTATTCTTTAAAAATTGAAAGTTTTTAGAAAAGTACCAAAAATTTATCCAAAATAAATTTTTATATCCCAATTCTAAAGAATAATTTAATTTCATTATATTGAATATATAAAAGTTTCAAATATTTGTTTTTAAAAACGGTTCTCCATTAAAAGGCGGTAAAATTGCATTTTTTGAAAAATACTTATTTTATCGGAAAAAATGAATTTGTTCCTATATTATGTTTAAGAAGCACATAATATGGATTCTAAAATTATATGGAGTATATAAAATTCAAAATTCAATTAATACTATTCATAACCTCTTTTTGAACGGCTAGTTTGGTAAGTCGTGGTGTGCTCGAACTCAGTGTTGCATGTAGCGCAAGCTATTGAATTACTTTAATGATATAATGTTCTTTAAAATATTGGGGTGTTACATTGTTGATTTGAGACTTACATTTATGTATTCCACATTCCTTGATCATGGAATAAATTATTATGTTTAATTAATCCATGTTATATGATCTATGTAGCACACTTAAGCATGAGAATGAAATGATTAAGAAGCGTTCACCCAGATAGTGCTCCAATGCATTGGGTAATGTTTAGTATCATGATACCCCATATTAAATTAGACATGAATCATTATCCTCCATGTTCAATGGGCCTAGTACTATGCTCCTCCATGTTCAATGATCCTTGACTCATTCTCCTCCATGTGCAATGAGCTTTGACTCATGCTTACGTCATGTTGTATGTTATTTCTACACTCCCCATGTTATAATTATCATGAAATATCATGACTATTTATTAAAGTTCCTTTTATTATCCACTGATATTCCTATTGTCTAACATGTATCATCTTCCTTATATTATTCAATATTTATTCCCTTAATGTGCTTTATAGATCACCCATTTCTTATGTATGTCTTCAGGTTATCCCATGAATTATTTAGTATAAAGGAACGTTTTGGTTATGTTAAATAAGTTTTCAATAAATCCATTTCCTTTCATGTTTTAATTTGTTATCTAATGTACCTATTTCCCAAAGACATTAAACCTCTTCATATTTTTACTTTTATTATGTACAATTTTATATAATAGATCATGATTAAAAAATGAAATAAAGCGCATGGTTGTTATAATAAAGGCCCCCCATACCGATTGAATTCATGTGTGGAGTAAATAGGGGTTTGGATACGGGTTCATGGGTAGGGTGAGAACTCATATTGGATCTCCTCATATAGATCTGACTCATACTTGGGAGAGTAGAGGCATTTACCATTTTTTACTATGGAAAGAACCATGATTGAAGATCTAGAAATCACTACGTATCTCAAAGGGTTGAGAATCAAACCACACGAAGTTATTAAGGAACCATGTAGTTTACCGTCATGTGAAAAGGACATGGGTGATTCCAATGTTAAAAGGAATATCATGGTTGGCTAGGGTATACGACCCAGAAATCACTACATATCTTTCTAGGGAAATAATCAAGCCACACGTAGTTCTAAAATTGATCATGCATGTTATTACCATGCAATGAAGACATTTGGTGTGCCATTTAGGGTCTTAGATCCAGGACCAAGATATAACTAATGGGAATTGATACACTTTTTTATATGGATAACTTCTTTACCAAAATTCTCATCCCATTTGAGCTATGATTGATGCGAGAAACAAGGAGTGGTAAAGGTTTCTCCTACAACACAAATGGTAACACAAGTGAAGGAAAGGGGCATTTCAATTATGTGGTGATTGGGATAAGAGATAGGATCCTACATCACAATGTATCTCATGTGGATGATAATCAAGACTTATGTAGTTCTTGAAATCCCATGAAGTTTAATGTTATGTAGTAAATAAAAATATGAACCGATGTAGAAGGATGAAAATATTGTGGCTAGACTCGGGATAAGAGATCTGGGTGTCACTATGTATCTCATTAACAATAGAATCAATCCATACATAGTTCTGGGATATTTATCCCCCACATAAATATGTATTTGACATGGGGAAAGGGGTTTCTAATTTTATAGGGTGGTGGTTGGTCTTGAAACATGTGGTTTAGGAATCATTGTGCATCCCATTGTAATGGGAATCAAGCCACATGTCCTAAAAAGGTTCCCTATATAGATCCAATTCATGCACAGAGAATTAGAGGTATTCTTTTATTTAATCATGGTTGGACTCAGAAAATAAGATCAATTTGTCACTATAGATCTCACTAACATGAGAATCAATCCCCATATAGTTCTGGAATGCATTCTATGTGTAGGTCTGATCTATACACATATGGAAATGAGGGGATTTTTCTTTTTGTTGTGGTCATGGATGGAACTAAGATTATAGATCCAAGAGTAACTACGAATATCATTAGAATGATAATCAAGCCATATGTAGTTATTATAATAACTATGTATTTTAAAATCATTCGATAAGGACATGATAACATTAGGGCTTATACCAATAAAGGGGCCCAAGTGCCACTATGGAGTGGCTGCGATGTGAGTGGGGATTATGCATGAGAACAACTTATCCTTTCATATTCATATTTGAGGGACCATAGGTAGTGTCAACTCATGGTATTTTGTGGGTTTCTTAACATCAAATAATAAATAAATTCATCCTATAGTTTAATTCCATATTACGAGGATGAATGATGTCTTGCAGTTTTTGGTCGTATGACTAGGACCAACTACACAGTTTAGAATCTTGAATTGGGATGTATATAGTGATATTCAATTTAACATCTTGCATCTACGAATAATGAAGTGTTATTAAAAGAAATATTTCTTTAGGAAACTCTCATTGGTTGGAGTTGTGATGTCTTCTCCATCCATTGAGATCAAGGAATAAGCTCTGCTAGAGTGAACTTTGGGTATGTAGTAAGGTCCCTCGCAATTCAGCTCATAGTTTGAAGGCTTATTTCCTAGTATCATTGGAGACCTAAGTAACAACACTAATTATACTTGTAGGAATGAATAGATATTTACCTTCTTGTTAAATGTTTGTGTTATCCGATTCTGGTATACTTTTAAGTGATATAAGATATGCAATCTATTTTCATCCAATCGCTCCAATTTATCTAGTTATTTTTTGGATTTTCATATATATATATTGTCACATGTGGAAATATAGAGTGATGAAAATTAAGCCTCAATATGTAGTACTGCATATGTTCCATACACCAATGAGTATGGGGTCGCACGTGTTGCAGTACGAGCAATAGTACGATAAGCCTACAAGGCATGCAAGAGATTGCCATACCAAGAATTTTATCCTTTTTCTACCATTTTCTAGTATAAGTTTTATAGGGTATTATTAAATGCCTCTATATATCCATTAGCCATTGAATGATAGCGGGATGGATGGTTAGAATTGATATTGTGCTCCTGATATAACATTTCCACCTCAGTGGAGCAGAAATTGGTGCCATTTTCCATTAATATTGTATGAGGGATACTATATATGGTAATTATGTTAGCTCTACCAAAAGTAACAATTCTTTTGGATCTAAATTCTTTGAAGGGTATTGCATTTTCCCATTTGGAGAAGAAATCAGTAGCAGTCAGGATGTATTTCAAATGCTTATCCATAGATGGAGGGTATGGCCCCACAAAATCCATTCCCCATATTGAAAATGGATAGAAGTATTTGGTTGCATGTAGAAACTCCGGGGGTTGATAGATTAAGTTGGCATGCACTTGATAGGAATTAAATTTCTTGGTGAATTCTATATAATCTTAAGTCCTCGGAGGATAGAAGTATATAAGCCTTTTTATTTGATTATAAATCCTATACCCTGACTGGTGGACACCACATACTCTTTTATGTACTTCTTCTATAACAGCCATAATATCTTATCCATAAACATATCTGATAAGGACTCCATCAAATCCTCATTTTAGATGACTTTCTGGTGATTTGGTCCATCATAAAGAGTGAAATTGAATGCCCATCATCAAAACTTATCTCTTCCATATCTATTTAGTAGGAGCATCCCATCATGAATTTAGTCCATGATTGGAATCATACATCTAGTGGTAGGTCCAAATGGAATAGGGATGGGTCTGATTTCAATGATCTCCTATTTTTTGACTTGAACAAAAGGTAAGTCCATCCGGAGATGGGTGATGCTAATTATCATTTCATCCATGTTTGGATCTTCCAAAACATAGTGGGATTTTCCAATGTGTCATCCAGGGTGTTATGTGATCATGGTATGTGAGTAAATTTTAGATCTGAGTGGAATAATTACTTTAACATGAATACATAATCACATAGGGGTATTATCTCCTCTTCTCTGATGGTGCACTCCCCGTTGGTCTATTTGATTACAAACTCCAAGTCACCTTTCACCTCATGTTGGTTCACCGGTATTCCTAATGGAAATTCTAGGCCTGCAATGAGAGCCTGATATTATGCCACATTATTGGAACAACCTTTTTATAATAGGAAGGAGTATGGAAATACTTCCTTTTCTAGGGAGATAATCATGATCCCTAACCAACCTTATTGAGATTAGGGTCCTCCATTATCTTCCCCATTGGGCACTTAGATTCACCATCAAAATATATTTCCTACATTTGGGGATCATTTTGAATAGATAATATCGCCTCATTAGTAAATTTAGTATTTAATGATGATGTCTCTTCTTCATATGGGTGCTCAGAGAGGAAATCTTCTATCGCATGGACTTTTTCTGCGTTTTGAGGCACAAGCTAAATATAAAACAACTATAGAATAATTATCCACTATTCTAGATGTCTTGTTATCATAGGATGATTGAGTATAAATCTGAGCGGGTTATATCGAGAGACCAATTGAACCTCGTGGTGATGCATATATTTTCTTAGCTTTTGAACCATAATGATTAATTCTAGGAATCTTTTTTTGATATCTGAATAACGAGTCTTAGTATTGATCACTGTCCAAATGAGATATTAAATATCATTTTCATTCCCAGAATCATTCTTTTGTGAAAGGAACGAGCCTAGTGATTTCTCTTAGGTTGTCACATATAGAATAAGTGGCTTTCCCTCATCACGTGACATTAATACCAATGGAATCAAGAGCTATTTCTTGATGGTGTCAAATAATTCTTGATAGTCACCGGTCCACTAATATGTGACCTTTTTCTTCATCAGTTTGGTTAAGGGAAAAAACTTTCTTGCAAGGTTGGCTATAAAGTAATGAAGATAGGATAAGTGTACTTTAAGTACTCTAAAATAATTCAGGTTTTGAGGATGTGACATGCCTAGGATGGATTTATTTTTCTCAGGATCAACTTTGATTCCATGATAGCATAAAATGAATTCAATAAATTTCCCCAAGGTTTCCCCAAAAGCACATTTCAATGGGTTCATCTTCAAGATACATTGTTTAAGCTTGTAAAATATGGTTTACAGGTCATCCAGGTGATTAGATCCTTAACAAGAATTGACCACTATATAATTAACATGGAATTCAATAAACTTCCCCAAGAAGGGTTTAAAGATGTGATATATTGCACATTGGTACATAGAACCAGCATTCTTTAATCCAAAAGGCATTACATGATAGAAGAATATTGCCTATGGGGATTTGAAAGCTATGTCTTCTTCATATTCTATGTCCATACTAATTTGGTTTTACCTAAAATAGTTATCCATGAAAGAGAGGGCTTGATATCCATCTGTTTCATTAATCATAAGATCTGTGACTAGAACTGGGAAATCATATTTGGGATAATGAAACTTGAGATACCTAAAATCAATGAAAAAAATTATTTCCCTATTCTTATTCTTTTTAGGGAAAACATTGGATAGCCATTTTGGACATTGTACCTCTCAGATAAAGTCGGTATTGATGAGATTTTCGACTTTATCCTCAATTTTGGAGGCATGATTTAGGTGTGTCCTTCTGGAAGTCTCCTTGTATCCATGATGATCTTGCAGAAAAACTAAGTGATTGGTGTCTACCATGGGTTCAAGGCCTGGAATATCTTTGTAATTCTAGGAGAACATGTCTCGGTGATGCTTCCGGAAGTAGGTATATACCTCATGTTCATCAGGAGTCATGACCACACTAATCATAGTGGGTCATGGATCTTCTTATGTACCCATATTTATATCTCTAGTTTCATACATGATGGTGTATACAACTTCCTCAAATACCGGATGGGCATCCCTGAGGTCTCCCTCTTCCGCTTCTTCCTCAGGCTTTACTTCTTTCACCTATAATTGGGGAGTAAGTTATGAAGCAAGTTCCTCAGATGAAAGAGGGGAGTTTCCATTTGGGTGTCCTGAATACGAAGCAATCATTTATGGCTCAATAAATCTTAATAGGCCTTTTGGATCTCCAAAAGAGAAAATAGTGATTTAGAATCATCCTCTTCACATTCTCCTATTACTATGATAACTTGTTCTATCCCAACTGATGTAAGAGGGATTCATTGGAGTTGAGGGGATGTAATTAATACATTTTCATTCAATATTTCAACATTACTCAGAGAGTGGATATCTTCTTCAGTACCATCGAGCATAGATTTCATAATTGAAATCATGGAAGTAGCTGAATGAGTGCTTTAATTCGAATCCAACCCTTATATTTTATTAATGGGTAGCATGTAATCTACACTAAGCTTTTTGAAAGGGTTATATGGGATCATCTCCAGACCATTTGGGGCATTAATATGGGAAAAATTATTATCCATTGATGTTTTACTTCATTGTGGTAGAATCCTTCATCAATGTATTATGTCTCATAGGATTTGAGTGGGGCCTTATCACCATATAATTTACCAATTTGATCTTTATACAGTATTTGAGGCATTGGTGGTATGATGATGAAACACCCACATGATGATGCAGCTAAGGTCTTCCCAACATGGCATTGAAAGTTGTATGCTACTGAACAACCATGAACTCCGAGTCAGAAATGAGATCCATGAATTGAGTTTTGAGTGTGATCTCTCTAAGAGGATCTTTCTCATTCTTATCATAACCTTATAACATTAGAGTGGATGGAGAAAAGTGAGATTCTTTAAGACCAATTGGTGAATTATCCAGACCCGAATAAGGTTGACTCATAGTTTATTGTTAATAAAGATCCATCAGATATCAATTTTATTTATCCTACCAGATTTGTACAAGGTCATAGTGTTTCCTTGTATAATAGAATCCTCATCATGGTCCCTAAAAGAGATGATCATGTGACATTTTGTGGGATCATTCTTTGTGCGATATACTTCAGCAACAACAACCATGACTTAAATATCCTAAAGTATTTATAGGGCCCCAATGAGTAATTCTCATATATATTTTTTTATAGACTTAGAGCATAAAATATTTATAACTTAGCTAGTACTTGGGACAGTTTCTTAAAAACATCATAATTTTGGTCCAAAGGTATGTGCTTCTCAACACAGGGGTGTTATTTCGCATGTACTTTGGGATATGATGTTCCTGATATATATGGAGCATCCTTTAGAGTAGTAGATGAAAGTGCTTCGAATCTTGTTGGCTTAGGTCGGTTTGGTCTGCCTACATGTCGTTTAACATATGGAGTTTTTAAAATAAAATGTTTTTATAAAAAACTATTTAAATGTGAACAAGGGTGTTTTATACCAATAAAACATAATATCACCAATATTCAATTATAATAATGAAATATATGTATAATATATAATAAATATAATGTTTAAAAATAATCTCATGTGTTTTCTTTACTTGATATAAGAACACATCCAATTTTACTAATAAAAGAAGTATTTTTCAAAAAAGGCAGTTTTACTGCCTTTTGATGGAAAACCTATTTTAAATATATTTTTTTCTACTTTTATAAATTATATTTGACAAAATAAACTTATTCTTTAGAAGTAGAGTATCAAAATTTTCTTTGGTTAAGTTTTTTTGGGATCTTCTATATTTAATGTATAGTGAAAAATATTATATTTTAATTCAAATTTATTTTTCTTCTATTTTTTATATAGTTAAATTATAATTTTAATTGGTTTTAAAGTATAATTAGATTAATTTATTATAATTTAATCTATTTTTGGTCATTATAATTAATTTTTCATTTAAATATGATATAAAAACTACGTGATTTTTTGAACTTTTTACTTTAAAAAACCTATTTTCTCATTTCAACAATGAGATTAATTTTTAATTTATTTTTGAAAATTCTTTGTTTTTTTAATTGAAAAAATGGATTCAATATTTGGAATAAATTTTTTAAATTATTTAAATAGGTTTTTTTTTATTTTTGGACATGATTAATAGTAACTTTAGTAATATTTTTATTACTATGGTTTAGGGTAAATCTGGTAATTAATGGTAAAAATAATATTATATAATATTATAAAATTGCCCAAAAACATGTCCTAATTTCATTGGTTGATATATCATCTACCAAAATATTCCATGGGATGATTTTATGTCCACTTTGAGCCACATGGAGGACTTTAACACTTTTATAATATTATATTAAAGGAGAAGAAAAATTTTGTCACACCCTTGTTTTTAATAAGTAAAGTATTTTTGATATGGGGTTATATAGGGTATATATTCAACAATAAATATTATTTAGAAATATAAAATGTTTTACTGCATCATGGTAATTTATTTATAATTTTTATGAAATAAATAATTAATTTAAATGGTGACACAATGAAGATGTAGTAATTGCTTAATTAATGAAAGAATCAAATAAATGATATTAAAAATATTAAAATAAATATAATTTTAAATAATTTTTTTTTCATCCACGGATTTTATGGATGAATTTTACATATTAGTGATTATTTAAAATAGTTTTTTTAATATATCATTTTTTTATGATATTTTCAAAAAGTCAAGAAATGAATAGTGTCAAAATTGACACTAATGATATTTTAAAATATAAAATATTTTATTAAATGATACAGAATTTATAAAAACCTAATATTCAGAACTATTATTGGGATAAGTTTTATAATATCATTAACGACTCATTTATTGGTCTTTTTACATGTTATATTAGTTATATTAACCCTCAATGTCTAAATTACATGATATCACGGTAAGAATTATTAAGGGTTAAAATAAAAAATCAGGATTAAAAAATAGTTAGAACTTGCCTAATCTTAATTTAATGAAGTTTATTATACCCAAAATAATAATATCTTAGAAATAAATCAGGTTTGATATATTTGGATTTGAAAATTAATTTATATTAATTTAATATTTGGAAGAATTCCAAGAGTTTCCCTCCCCTCTTCTATAAAAGGGAACTAGTTATTCTATTTTACTCACACTTAAAACCCTATTGGTTCAGAAAATATATTTAAAAATCCCTCCATAAAATCCCTCCAAAAATTCTAGAGGCATTATTTTAGTTAAAACACCCTCCTTAAAGGTATTATGGTGGTAATCAAAGAGGGTCGTCTGAAGGAAAGGTGTCGTTTTAAATTATATGTTTCTATTTTATTTATTCTTCCACTTCCTTAAAATCTTCTCCATACATGATTAAATAATAAATATAGTTTCATCCATATAATAATATGTTATTATGTTAATATCATCACCAAAATACATATTTTATTCCATCAAATGGGAAATGAATTATTTTTTTGTGCGTATGTGTGAACTATCACCTCTACAACCCGATATAATTAATTTTCCATTTTCATCTCTCAAGATATGTTATAATGATGTAATTATTATTTAAATATTATATTAATGACATATTTATCATTATAATAGAATAATATATCAATTATGTTCTTACTTTCCATTCAAATGAAAATGATAATGTCTTTCATGCGTATGTGTGGACTATCACCTTCACGAAGCGATGTGATTCATTTTTCATCACCACGTCACATGGATGAAATATATAAGTATATTTAAATGATTAATATAATATTAATGATATTATTGTAATTAATTAAAAATAAAATAATACTTACCTTCTTTCCATAATGATTGTTGAAAAATGAAAAGTTTACTCATATGTACGTACTACTTACCATCTCCATAATTGAAACATAGTTCATTTCTCATATTAATTTTTAATGAATGGATTTAAAAGTAATATTCATTTATAATAATAATAATAATTTCATAAATATTATTCTTTAGATGATGGACTAATGTCTTCTTTGACCATATTTGACTTAGCAATTTCATTTTGGACATAAATATCGAATATCATCAAAACGTCCGACATGACCTTTCATAATTAAGTAAATGTTAAAACATGTTATTAAGTGATATAAAATAAATAATAAAATTTAAAAATTTAATCAAGAAATTAAATAATTAACATAAGTTTATTATCTAGGAATATAAAGAACAGACATGATGAATCAGACTCAAGGTAAGGGATCTCATCTCAATCTCCTTTCATTGAAGCATTTGTTGATGATATGCACATTTATTATTTTATAAGGTGTATATATAGCTAATATGACATTTCATATACATATTTTATCTATCACCATGTTATTTAATGTTTGGGTAAATTTATTCTTTCCTGTAGATTATGCTTTAAATGTTCAAAGTGATATGGGACACACTGAATGTTTAAAAATTTAATTATCAAATATTTTTCTCCATGTCAATATTATTGATATTTTTTTACATATTTATTTATATGGATATAAAATTAAATAAATATTATACAGAAAATAAACTTTTCCACCATCATGTACATTATTTTATTTTCATATTCCTTTTAGATAATTCATTTTTCCTTAAATTAAAAACCATATTTATATTTTTATGTATGTTTTTTCAATAAAAAGGGTATTTTGGAATTGAAAATGGGTTCTTTAAAGAAAATTACATTTTCTTCCAAAAAGAGTACTCATATGTTATTAAAAGAGTTTTTCAAATAGTTTTATGAAGAAAGTGATTTATCAGTGGTATAATACTATATAATTATATGAAATAGATGGGTCTGATGTACCTTATATAAAGGTTTGATCCCCATTATAGCTCACAGTTGAGCCCGATATAGCTTATATGGAGGAATGATCCCCATTATAGCTCATGGTTGAGATTGATAGAGCTTATAAAAATGGTGATCCACATTATAGATCTCCAATTCAATGAGTAATAATAATATTGGAAGTCAGTCGCATGGTTACTCCAACTGAGATGGGGTTTAAAGGGTTTTTTGTATATGATTTTCTAAGTCACCAAAATGAATTTTAATTTCTTTTTTATTGGTTTTAATGATTTTCTACTAGAAAAACGTATGCATGTTATTCAAGTAAATTGTTTTTTATTCTCTCAAAGAACATTAAATAGGTTATCATGTTTTCACTGGACTAATGGTTTTCTTTTCTTTTTTATGTCCCTTACTGAGATTTTTGTGTTTATCCCATGTTTTAAAATGTTTTTCATAGTGTTAAAGTATGAGTATGGATAAGGACAAGGACAATATGAGAATTATGATACTATAGAAAGAATCCATGTTTTATTTTATAATGTTTTCTTTAGTTAAAAAAAGGATATTGATTATAAGTGTTAACATGTAATGTATGGGTTTACTTTGTAAAAGTTTTTCCCAATTCTCTAAACCTCTAAACTGAAAGGATCCTCAAATGTTAATTCTAGTTAAAAACACTATAATTTTTAATGTTTAAGGTTGATTGCTTACATTCCAAAGTAGATCATGTGATGAAACATCCTCTAACCAATCTTATAGGATGATTGTTTTAGGTTGGATCATGTCATGAATTTAAGAATTACCTTGTTACTTTTGATATCATTGGAAGTATCATACATGAGTTTCATCTATGTATATGGCTCGACCAGGGGAATTTTGAAGTAGTGACTTCTCTCATGACCACTTCCTCCCCTATACCTTTGGTTCTGATGACCTCTTCCCTCAATTATCTAGTAAAGTGTGGGGAGTTTTGGATAAAAATAAAAATCATTATGTGTGAAGGGATACATTAATTGAATGATAATGAATCCAAAAATAAACTCCTCATTTGATGAAGATTTTATCTGAAGGGTTGACTCTCGTTGTGGCATTTGGAAGGGTGGTGCCCATGCTTTTGGGACTATTTCCATAAAGTCTATTAAAGATAAATAAAAAATTAGGATTTGGAATGAGATAATCTTCTTGAATTTTATCCTTACCCTTTTTTTCCAAGTTACTTTTGGGAGAATTTTCCTTTAAAGGATTGAGCTGTTGAAGGAGCTGATTGTGCTATAGCATAAGTGGATGGAGGCACAGTTTGTTGTTTCAACTTTTTTTTTGGAGAATATCCTGATTCTGGTTGATCATTTTCCTGACCATCCAGTCAATGAAATTTTGTGCACACTTTCTCTTAACCTCTTTCAATTAATTTTCATCCTCTGGATTAGTGGAAGAAACATACACAACTTGGGCAGGTGAATTTTTCAACTTCACTTGCCCAAATTCAACCATCTTTTGAAGGAGGTCTTTGAAAACCAAACAGTCCTTGATGTAGTTTCCTATAATTTGATGTAAGGGAAAATATTTTGGGATATCTTCATCACCTTATTTTTAAGGCTTCCTAGGATTTTTAAAGTTGACCAAATTTTTTTCCAATGCTGAGATGAAGTTTCCAGGGACTTGGTCATTTTGAAAAGAATAGGCCATGTTTTTGATATCCTAAATCTGTGTTCGCCTCAAATATCTATGACCATCCTGATGAAGAGGTTTTTATAGGTAACAATAGATCGGTGGAGCCATATGATATTGTGTGGGATTTGAAGTAGGAGTGGGTACAGGGGCATGATATAGCTAGTGTCCTAGAACCAACTGTTTGTACTTTGATTACATGAATATTTGATGTATTAAATTTTAAATTAAACATATTATTACAAACTATTCATGGTTCTGCATGACCATAATATAATAATTTCCTAGAGTATTTGTCACATTGACAAAGTCATAATAGTTCCCCACTATGATGATAACCTTTAAGTGCTTTGAAAATATTCTCAATATAGTTATGTGACTAGATAACATAATATGATGGCACACATGGTATATATACCATCAGATGTGAGTACTCATAATAAGATGAGTCTTATTCTAACGCATTTCACACTTGGTAATCTACAGTATGGAAGATTATGAGAAATGACCCATTATTAGGAATTCCACATGTTTTGGTATCATCTGATATTCCTATCTGTGAGCATGTGTAATGGTCCTTAGACTTTAAGATTATAATTAGTGGAAAAAACATACGCAACCTGTGTAGGTGAATTATTCAGCCTCACTTACCCAGAGTCCACTATCTTTTTTAGGAGGTATTTGAAAACCAAATAGTCCTTGATGTGGTTCCCTTGAATTTTAGGGAAGGGTAAATACTTTGGTAGATCATTATCACCATATTTTCCAGGATTCCTTGGATTTGGAAACTTGATAATGTTTTTTCCAATTCCGAGATGAAGTAGTTGGGGAATCGGTCATTTCAAAAAGAATAACCCTTGTTTTCATATCCTAAAACTATTTCCACATATGATATCTCTGACCATCCTAGATAGGAGGTTGTTGCTGTTGAAACTTGAGATGTAGATCCATACGATATGGTGTGGCCTTTGAAGTAGGAGTGGTTACAGGAGCCTTCTTAAGTGTAACTATAGTTTCCTCTGATTTTCCTATTCTTCTTCCTCAAGTGGATGGAATTACTGAAGAATTTTCTTTGGTGTATATGATATAGTTTTTCATCTATTTAGAAATTGGGGAAAGGTCCCAAAACCCTCCTTTTTTGTTTCACAGGGATCAACAACATGTGCAACTCATCACAAATATTCGACACTCAAATTGAAAAAAATATTATTGAGGGAGTGGTAGGTTTAAGGATTATGTCAATACTTTTCAAGAAGCAATGAAATGTATGAACCTTTCATTATTTAGTTGTTTATAGTTCATAAGATTGAAGACTATTCCTTTATAAAGCATTGATATGAACTAGAAAACGAATTTATGATGGATATCTTCGCACCCAGTAATTGAGTGAGACTATAAAATTGTGTACCCCACAAAGGATGGTCCTTGCAATGATTTCAAAAAGAACCTGGGTTTCTATGCCTCTTGTTGATCAAGGGTACCCATCATGGGATCATAACGAGAGACAAAATGAATCAAGTGCTGCTCTGGGTCTTCTAATCCATTAAATATTGGAAATATATGATTCTCAAATTTTGGTGGGAGAAGATTCAAATTTACCCTTTCAGGATAAGGATTATTTTATAGATATATTGGTGCAAGTCATTCCACCGTGGCTTCCAATAGATCTGTTAGTGACTCAATGCTGCTCATAAGCATCTAAGAAATGTCTGGCCAAGATGGAGCCTAGATAGGTGTGGAAGGTGGTAGGAAAATCAGTGGTGGAACTTTTGGTACCTACCATGGGTAACCAATAGGGGAAGTTATATAAGTATGCGCTTTAACCTACCCTAGTTTCATGCGCAATAGAGGGATTTCATGATCTACGATTGTGGGGTCCAAATATATTTGTCGTTGGTACCCTAAATTGATCGGATATTCTAGGTCTGCTTTAGTTGTCACAAAAAAATCTATTTATTAAGGTGTGTCAACTAGAATTATTAGTTGAGGATCTTCTTGAAGAACATACCTAGAAGAAATATTGTCTCAGATCAATTCTTCATTGATCCTCCTCAATTATTTCATCTATTTCTTTTACTGAGACAATCTTTCCTCTAATGATAAGGGATTAGCCTCTCTGAGAGGGAGGTGATATAATATTTTAACCTTACCTTTTTACTTATTTTGAGGAGGTAAAGATGGATTGTTCGAGGGAGTGCCCAAATTCAGGGTGAGACACTAGTTTCATGTATGCACACCTCCTTCAATTGTTCTGGTATGGACTGCATCAAGAATCAAAAATTAATATTCCATCTCTTTTGAATTGGCCTCTTGTCCTACAAAATCTGTGAGAGTGGAATTGATGACGTCAGCTAATGTGAAACTTATTGTGGGAATCCTATCAGTATCTCTATGATACCACCTTCTTCCACGTCCCCGCATGAGGCCTTGTCCTCTCCATTTCTGATTCTTTGGGAACTGTTTGGTAGACAGAATCCCAAAGAAAATTTTTATATAGTTTATTCATGCATATTCTAAATGAAAGTACCAGATCATGGGATGGGATTAACTGTGATTATTCATTCTTTGTAATCTTCCCTAATTATGAGAAAATTGATTCCCAATGAGGAGGTGATTATTGAGGTGAAAAATCCCCCAGCCTTGAGTTTTGGGGTAATTCCTATTCCACTTTCACAACCCTTATAGCCGGATTTTCTTTCCCAAAGGATTGGGTTAAAAGATCCCCCAACCCTGTGGGATTTTGTTTCCCTGTAACTATCATGGATGATATTAGCAAAACTACTCTTCTTATTTTATGGAGTTTTGTTCGAACGTGGTCTAGGTGAATCATTCGATTTGCACATGGATCAATAGAATGTGTTTGTTCCTACCTTGGAGTGGCCGTTGGGGTAGGCTAATTTCCTCTAGTTAGAGCGGGTGTATGTTCCAAACCTAGTTTTCCTTATAACATGGGTTACTTTTCCCCATTACCCTCTTGAATGTGAGTATAGGTGTGTATTTACTCTATAGTGACATGTTGATGAGCCACCTCACTTGTTCAGATAGAGTTATGTATCCATCCATTAGGCACTACTATTTTTCTCGTTATGATGTTCTAGAAAGTCTGTAAAATATGGGCAGGGATGTGTGTCTTCCCTTTCACCATTTCCAAGATATTCTTTGTGACATCAGTTACTGGAATTATAATATATGTCCATTTTGTATCTAGAGTAGGTGAATGTTCATGCTCCTTTCCTCCCTTTCTTTTCAGTGGATACTAATATTACACATGTGTGGAGGTAGAGAGTTGAGCCTTCTCCCTACAAGTATTTAGGAATTTTTGACTAACTTCATTGGGTGCTGCTATATGAGGCTACTGGTAGGCCTGATAAATGCAGGCAGGTGTGCGCGCCTGCTCGTTGATTTCTTCCATACTTTTCTGGTGGGATTCTTTGAGTTCTTCTAAAAGAATCTATTAGTAGGCTTGGTGGGAGAAGGTAGATGTATGTTCCTAGTCATTGTGTGCCACCATATTTGGTTGGTGGGATTCATCAAATGCTACCATGTGATTCTGCTGGCAATCTGAACAAAGTTGAATGGGTGTATATACCCACTCACGATTTTCCACCAAATTGGGATGGTGAGATTCTATGGAGGGGTTGAAGGTGTGAACTTTCTTCCTATTGGTCGTTTTTTCCCTAGCGGGTCATCTTGTGTACTAGAGTTCAAAGGTCCTAGCCTGGAAAACCGAGGAAAACAACCTTATCATGTTCAGGGGGTACTACCGCATGATGTTGGTGGTGGAGATTACTGGAAGGACACCATAGAAAGAACCTCTGTGTCTCTTGGGAATTGCTATATATGGACTCTTTTTACACCTCCCTAAGACATGGGAGGGACTTGTTGTCATATTCTAAGGATAAGCTCAAAAAAATGATTGAAGGTGGTGGTCAGTTCCATTTGTGTCAGGACCACTAGTTTCCATTGACCCGATGATATGTGGGGCTTCACAAATTGGAGGGTTATCGGGATGTCACCAAGGTCGAGATCATACTATTCTGATGGTACTCAAAGACCAGAATTTTTGAGACCCAACTTTGAAGACATTAGGTTGGTGATGGTGTCCTTTATGTGGATGAAGAACCAACCTAAGTGGTTGTTAGGGAATTCATCGTTGAAATCTATAATGTCTACATTGGATTGATGGTAGTTATAAAGATAAGTTTCAAGATATATGACAAAAAAAGAACAAGAAACTCTATCATAGGAGAATCTCATTTGAATAAACACATGCATGATTGATTTTCTTGTCTATCCGTATTTTATCAAGTTAAAGGGGCTTGATTGGTGAGTAAAACTATCATCTTGGTTAAAGCTTTACATCAGGTTCACCATTTTTTTCCCTTAGAATCATTTTCATTTTAGGAATCATTGTTCCTGAATGGTTTCCAATAGGTTTGTTTGTGGAACTAGAAGCACCCAACAGTTCGGTATCCATGAGGACCTACTTTCCAAAGGCAGGCTCTCATCAGGAGGTTTGGCCAATGATGATTAAGAACTCACATTGGTCCATAGGATGGGAGGTCAGGGGTATGTATATTAAGGAGGGAGGGTTCCTGGAGAGAGGGTAGAGGGCTCAGGTTCCCATCCACTCTATGAAATAATTCCTAGGAGAAAGATAAGAGTGATAGTGTAACATCATACAAGAAAGGACATGGACTTACTCTAGGATGGATTCTCTAAAATTGGTTCCATAGTGAGGGAGGAGGATTTTATTCCATGTATAATGGAAAATAAAGTGAGATCCTCACCCTACCTGCTTGGAACTAGAGGCTTCAGGTCTCAGAGATGAGAAGGGTATAACATGATTCTAACAATTATTTCTGATACTAGTAACTCCCTATTACTATCCCTTAGGTAGGGGTCCTCATGACCATGGAAATACAAATCCACATTCTCCCCTAGGATCCTAACTATTAGGTAGGACGATTATGGGAATCATATGACCATATAAATACAAATTCAAATGGGAGACACAATGGTGTGCTTTTCCCCATGGATTTTAAAGTTCAAAGGATTTGATGGAGGATTTAACTTGGTACCTTTCAAACAAGGGATCCAATATGAGAGGACACCTACCATAGGTGGCTTGGAAGATGGATCAAAGGGTTGGCTCACACAAGATGAAGTGTAGGGAGAACCAGGGAGGCTTGCGTAGGGTGTGCTCTGCGTAGGTAGGCCTAGTAGAATTGGTGGGACTTTGGGTGATGGACTAACTGGGTGACTACACATGGTATAGACCTTTCTTGAGCCTTCAAGGGTCTCCACATGTGTTCCCATAAGTGACTCATGTACGTCCATGGATGAGAAAGTTTTCCACATTCCTGTATTCATTAATCATGGGTTGAGCGAGTGACTCACATAGGTATTACTTATTTTAGTCCCTGAGAGGACTTTAATTTCACTATCCCCCTTTAATCCCCTCTTCTAAAAGTTTTTTAAATCTACCTAGAATATTTATTGTGGACTTTATAGAATCACTAGATTGAACAGAGCATTAGTTTGCCTTTGGGAATTTTCATCCATACAAATGAAGACCTCAGGGTCTTATTTATAGGAAAATATGGGACCTTGGGAGAAGGTTCTGTCTCAATTAGGTGTATTGTGTAGGTGCTTGTGGAGATCAGTAGCACAGGGTTCTACACAGGTGTTTTGGGCATTTAATGTTCTTAGGTTACTTGGGAGAAATGGCCTTTAAATGATTTATTTATCCTCGACCTTATTCATTGTTCTTCTAGTCTTCTCCCTAATAAATTTCCCTTTTCTACCTTTTCATCCATGTGAAAAAATAGAGTATCAAACATGAGAAGGAATTACGAGATTTTGGAAATGAAATTTCATTCCATTAGATTCATAGATAAAGAATGAACTTCTAAATAATTATCATAGATTGACATTCTCCATCTTCCTAGGAAACAAGAATATGTATAGAGATATTTGAGAGCATTATTGGTTTGAAAATATGAATAATGAAATTATGGAATATACATCATATTTTATTGTATGTCATAAGGTGAAGGATGAGGGGAAAACACAAATGGATGATAAAAACATTTTCCATACCAACATTTAAATGGGAAAACATCACTAGGATTGTTTCATCAGTATTCCAAATACATCAAAATGGAATAATATTATATGGGTAGTGGTAGATCGTATTACAAATACTTCTCGCTTCATTTCAATTTGGGAGGTCTTGTAACTCTATCTTCATAAAAAGATATATATTAGAGAAGTTTTAAGGTTTTATGGAACACCAATATTGATTATATCTAATAGTGATTTAAGTTTCACCTCAATGTTCGAGACGATCCTTCAGCCTTCTCTAAACACAGAGTTTAACTTTATCACAAACTATCACCCCTAGAGTGATGGAAAATCTAAATGAACTTAACATACACTTGAGTATGTGTTGAAGGATTGATTTATATACTTTAATGGAGGTTGGGACCAACCTCTTCCATTGGTTGAGTTCTTATACAACAATAGTTTCTACTCAAGAATTATAATGGGCCCATATGAAGACCTCTACAAGAAGAGATGTATAAAACCTATTTTATGGGATGAATTTTACTAATGAATGTTTCTATAACGATAGATTTTAGAAGAAATAGTGAAAAAGATACATAATATTTGGTAATATATGAGGATAGCTCAAAGTTTACTGAATATATATATTGATATCTATTGATGAGTCATAGATTTTAAGGTTTGTGAAAACATGTTCCTCTATATATCTCCACAAAAGAGAGTCATGAGATTTAGGAAGAAGGGGAAGCTATGTCTTATATAAATTGAACCATTTTAGATTATAAATCACATCAAAGTAATGTAATATCAACAAATTATTCCACAAAATATTTCTAAAGTATATTATTTATTCCATGAATCCCTCTTGAGGAAATACATACCAGATCCCTCACATGTATTTAATCTATAAGTGCTACATTTGGAGGATGATCTCTCATATGATTAGAAGATAGTGATATTGGAATTCATATGAATTGTTTTGTGTAAAAAGACAACTCAAATTATCAAAGTAATTTGGAAAACCCATAATCATGAATAGATTAAATGTTAACCTAAATAGATAATGAAATTTTAATACCCATAATTGTTTTCACCATAGTGTATGGAATGAAATTTTAAGGAAAAAACTTCTTAAGCTAGAAAGAATTTAATGACCCAATATATATATATATATATATATATATTACTTATGAATATACACATGTTTCATAAAAGTTAATAGAGATGATCATAACTAATGTTACTTTATTTTTAATTTAGAACATAACATGTATATAGATATATTTCATGCTTTATAATGCATTTCCAAAAAATTTGTTTTTATTGTGTTTAAGAACTTAGATATAAAAATATTTTATGTCCCTTATAAAATTTTAATATAATAAAATTAATTTTATATTTTTATTAATAATTTAGATATAATTTTAGGGTTATTTGTTTGTTATTTTTATAAAAAAAATTGATTTTTATTGTGAATAGTTAAAAATTTTGTTTTTACCAAAACTGTAATTTTTTTGATATTTTAAAAAGATAATAATGAATTTATAATTTTTAAACATTTATGAATAATTTAAGGAATAAAAATTATGCATGATAAAATATTATTTTGAACTTATAAATCATATGCTTATCATTTTTAGACATAGGTAATATATAGTCCTAATAAAAATTTGTTTTAATCTTTCCTTTCAATAAAATATTATTTTTGAAAAATTTGGTTTTGGTTTTCCATGAAAAAAACAAAAAAATATATTTTATTATAATAAAACAATTTTTCCTTGAAAATAAGTTAAATTGGTATTATTATCCCATTATTAAATTTAAAGCTCAAAAAAACATTTTCCGAGGAATGGTTTTTTCACGTTATATATAATAATACTATATTTAATTTTTCTAACTCTATGAAATTTTTTTTTATAAAATATTTTCATATTTAAAATAATTATTTTCAAATCATTAAAAAATTTCAAATATAATTTTTTCCATTAAAATTAGTTACCAAAGGTGAAATTCAAGTAATCATGTTAAGGGTAAATTTATAAAAAGTGGTTTACTATAGTAAAAAAGGTTAAAAACATGTGAAAAATGTATGATATGGTATTTTTATGGTTTTATTGGACTTATATACTTCCCCAAATAATTATTGAACTTTTTTTATCCTTTTTCCTTAAAAAAGGTTTTGAAATTATTGAAAACTAAAAAGGTTTTACAAAAATGTAACTCTCTTTACTTATAAAAGGAACTCACGTCCTCCCCATTCATCCACCCATTCAAAATCATTGTATTTAAAAAATATTACCCATTCTCTCCTTAATACTCTCCCCAATACCTTTAATTTTTTTCTTCACAGAAATAACAATATATTTAACCTTAAGGGGTTACCTAAGGGGTAAGTTGTAAGGGAGAGGAAACACTCTCAACTGATATCATAATAAAATTTACTAGTATTAAGTTTTATTATACTAATTTAATATCCACTTTATATCTTCCACAAAAATCATTAATAAAAATGAAAACATTATCATGTGTATGTGTGAACTACCGCCTCCATGAACGATGTGATCAATTTTTCATCATCACCTTAAATTGATGATTCAAAAGGTTATTTAAATTAATAATATGATATTTATAAAATTATTATAGTTAAAAATTATAATTATTTTATTTATTACCCCTCCCACCATTCCATGGAAAATGAAAATGTTGTTTGTGCATAAGTGCTGACTACCACCTCCACGAAATAACATGTTTTGTTTTCCATGACCACCTAACATTGCTGAATTTAAAAAAATATTTTAGTAAAAAAATATTTCTAACACTATTAATATTATATATTAATTATATTGGGCATTATATATGTGTGATTAAGAATAAATGGTCTTAGTAACTTTAACCACCTTAAATGGACTTACCAAGAAATCATTCTAAATTTTTGTCTATTTTGGGATAACCTTTGAAAATATATTATAATTTTTATAATATAATAATAAAGGATATAATCCTAAAATATTAGGTATATCATGAATTTATTTTTTTGAACACATATACCATATTGAAAAAACGAAATGTTTTATGAATAAACTAACCAAACAACCCCGAGTAATCGATGTAAGTGAAACTATATTAAAAATAAATAACAAAGGATGAAAAATTGACCATATAAAATTAATTATATATGAAAAAGGTTCTTGGTTATGTATTTAATGAAAATATTATAATTATTAATGGAGTATATATCATGTTTAGAGAAATTTAGACCACATTTGGACATTAGGTAAAGGATTTTTTATATTACCCTCATCACTTTTCGATTACACATTATCTTTCCTTTTCTCCATTTTATGAAATACTTTTACCATGATTTTTTATATATTTCACTTATACATATACCTAGTTAAATATCATTTTCATTTCTATGGTTAAATATGTTTTAGTTCCCTTTAAAATTCCCACATTAAAGTAATCTTAATTTAAGAGAATGATTTTATTTCTTGTATCTTGTAAATAATCATCCCCATAAAATGTTTTTAAAACATTAATGGTTTATAAAACCCCTAATTATTTTATTTATAGCCTATTAGTTCATTTTTTTTATCAAAAACAATAATTTCTTTACTTATTTTGAATATCATTTAGTTATTTCATAAAAATTCCACCCAAGTGGTTCATTTTTATTATTTATTCTCTAGATATTTCAAATTAATTTTATGAAATATAACTCCATGTTTAATAACTATATCCATTTTTCTATTATGAAACTACAAAATAATTTAATTCCTTATTCTTATTGGAATCATTATAATTTATCATACTGTTATTCTTTGAATTAGAATTATGAAACCCACTTCCTTCCCATGGGTTTTACCATGATTTTGATTTATGTATGATTTATTGTCAACATGTGGCATGCATATGTATGATTTTAATTTTATTATCACTAGTTATCAAATTATACATCCCTTAAATTCATTGGTTAAAGATTCATATCCGGTGAGATGTAATGTAATATATTACAGAGTAAACCTAATCCACCATGAGAATTTTCCACTTTATAATGATGATTTTAGGAGCAAGCCTTAACTTTTGTTTATAATGTCATGTCATATGTTGTTTCTTTATATTCCCTGATTCCCTGATCTTATTATTTCATTTAATTATACTATTTATTAATACTTATGTTCATTCTATTTATGATATATTATTATTCCTCTTAACTCTTATTTTATGTTTTATTGACATGTTTATTCCCTTACTAGGATTTCTAGCTCACCCTTTTCCTTATGTATTTTCCCTATGGTATCTTATGCATATTTAGAAGATCTATGGGAGTTAGGATCACTATGTGTGGTTTTAAATAAATATTATGTTTTTTATATTTATTATGATGTATTTATGTATCAAATATTATAAATACACTATACCTCTATATCCTATGTGTTTATTGGAAATTTATGAAATAAATCATGTTTAATGATTGGGTTTCTATAATAAATGTGAGAATAAAAAGGGTGAAATGAAAAAAAAATTGAGAATTTTGGAAGGTTTACTAGAAAAAATATTATGTGGGTATTGTTGTACGTAGTTAGACTATAGTTTTATTTGTTTTCATTAAGGTTGTGAAGGAGTGGAGAATTTAAGTCAATATTTGATGCATAAGGATGAGTGAGAAGATACCACTGTACATGGAAAAGAGAGGGTGAGATGTGTTTTTTCCTTGGAAAACATATTTATACATATTAAAGGTAGTTTGTTCATGTGATTATTATGTGTGATGATCTTCATAGAGATATAACTAGTGTGATATATTTTAGAGCACTATATTCAACATGTATATAGAATTAATGGATTCTATGTACATCTTTCATTAGTTGATATTTAAAATATTCAACGCTAGATAAATGGAGGATGAGGAAACTAAAGTAATATAGAATCCATCCCTGGTGTGTTGAGCTTTAAGAATACTAAAATTGGATTGATGATAACGTATATAATGTTTTGAGAAGCTGGAGAAGAAATGGAATTCCTAATGTCACTTGAAGAATTCTATATTTTTTGGAGCTAAAAGAGATCATATGTCTTCAAGGGGATCATGTATGAATTTATGTATGAGAATATGAATTTTCTCATCTATAAGACTTCTTAGTATGAATTTTTTCATTTCCCTAGTCTTTTTTAATTTCGTAATACTTTACTTGAAGAGTGTATGACTTTATGTTATTTTATATTAATTCATTTATTCAACAAAGTATTTTGAGAAGCTGATTGAGAATACCCATGTCTGACTTCTTAGAAACTATAAGACTTCAAATTAATATGAAATAAAGGGTGTGTTACTTTGAGACTTTGTATGAGTTCAAAGTTGTATGAAATAAAATCATGTTGTATCATATGACTTTTAAATCCCAATATATGAATTCTTCATATAATGGTTATACTGATTGTATGACTTCAATTAGTGTATGACATTAGATGTTGTATGAATTTAAATTTATAAATAATTCTGAGAATTTTCACATTAAAAAGATTTTTCATATGAACTTTATTGCTAAATTGGATGGATATTTTGAATGAAAATAAAATTAAGGATTTTGTGGAAACTTAAAGGAAAGAAACACTTAAATATATGAGTGTTTTGAATGAGGGTGTTGACTATTTTTTAAATGGTGGAAATCATAGGGAGTTCAAGGAGACTTGATATGTGATTTGAGGTGAAAATCTAAGAAATATTTTGGTGCCTATTTTAAAAGTAGTGAGAATATCAATGATTTGATGAGATAATAAATATAAAGACTAATATATATTTGGTTGAGTTGTTTTATCCCATAATCATGTGCCTTTTGAGGTGTCTATTAGCCATAGATTGTGTAGAAAAATTATTTTGAAAATATCTATTAACTTTTTAATAATAAGATCAATATATTTCATGATTTATAGTGTTTTCATAAATAAAATATTGTGAAGAAATAGTCACAATATTATTATGATAATATATAATGTAAAGGTGTGAGGATGAAAAAGAAATATATGCTGTGAGTATTGAGGTATTTGATACTATTTATTATAGAATAGAGAAGATGTGTATAAATGTGTGGAGATAATTTGCTGAAGAAGAATATCGACTACTCATGTATTTATAATAAAGTTATATGTAGTGTTAATCATTATTTTTGACTCCTAATGTTCTTAAAGGTGTGAACGAGAGAAAAAAATACTACATTCCGATGAAGGAAGATCATTATCAAGTGGAATAGAAGAATCTAATATAAAAATGTGATCTTTAAATATTTAGATCATTTTTTTGTGTATAATTTGTGGTTTGGGTGTATAAAAAATCATTTGTAGGAGAAACATCGATTGGGGTGTATAACTAGTCATGCAGAAAAGTAAATCAGTGGGAATTTTTATTGATCCGACTGGGAGTGTCTATGGTGTAACTTCTTATATATATTTTAGTAAATCTATGATTGGGGATTCTAAAAAATCATGATAATGAGTAGGTATTTAAGGACAAGCCTTGTAAATCATCATGTTCCTTTTTATGTTCATTAATTTTCATGTATTCAATGAAGGGTGAGATAATTATTTGAGAATGGATTGAGACATTAAACAATCACAGTGGTTTAGATAAAAATGTTTCACTTATAAAAATAAAATGAGATCAATGATTCACCCCTCTAAATCTTAGTGATCCAAATGGACGTAAGAAATTTACTTCATTATTAAAAAATTTAAGATCTAATTGCACTTATTTTTCAATTATGCATGTGTTGGGTCCAGAATGTACTTATTTATAAAAGATACATTAAATATGTGATGAACTTATAAAAATTTGGGTTGTAAATTCGATTTATGTATACAAACATCAATAAAATATAATATTTAAAATGGATTAATGTACCTTGTTCTCAACATTTTATTTATTTTTCACATATCATAATGAATTTCCATGAAGATATCCTTAATAAAACACAAACTCTTACTTGGAACTCCAAATTCTTTTATTGATTATCTTTATATATCTATTTTCAAGACTATTTTTTTGATATAAAGTTGAATTTCTGGTACCTTTTATGTCGCTTCTTATATCAGTTCTATTCCTAAAAATTTTATTACACAAACCTCATCCTGACAAGTAGGTATCTAATCTTCCATCCTATATAGAGCCTCATATAAAACCATTTGGATTATTTAATTTAAATTTTTATTGTAATTGAACTCATCCAATATAAGATATTGATAGTATCCTTGCAATTCATGTAATAAAACCATTAATATATCATCAAATGCTTGGATACTCCTTTCATATTTTACATCCATTAGATGATGATAAGTAGTTATAAGTTTTACCTTCATACTTAGATCCCTCTGATCACCTCTTCAAAATTTCAAGGTGAATCTTTGACCATGATGTGATATGATTTATAGAGGAATTCCATGGAGTCTTAAAATTTAATTTATATAAATTATAGTAAGAAAATTAAGGGATAAGTACTCTATAAATTATTGAAAATAGATAAAAAAAATTAGTTAATAAATAATAAACCATACATCATTGTTTCTCATTGATGTATTTGGGAGGCCTAGGAAAAAAACAATCGTGATGTTGTATCTCTTACATGTTTTCACAAGAATTAATTACATTAATCCTTTGGGAATAAAATGGTCTATCTTTACTTCCTAACAAAACAATCACCTTTTCATATAATCTATGATTTATTATTTATGTTATCTCACTAATAGTCCTCTCATGGGTCTCTACACTTTTTGGCGCACCCATTGTGTAAAAAAATGTTGTGTTTTGTGTTTAATCCAAAGATGTCGTCCTTAACTTTGAAATATATGGTACACATAACCTTGTTTTAAACATTCATACACTATATTTATCAATGATCCAATTAACTTTTATTTACATAATATTGTATATCATAAGTTAATTTCATTGTACTTTCTTAATCTTCTCTAGTAATGAATGTTATAATATCATTAGGATTGGGTGTGAAGTTTTTATATCCCATATGATTCCTGTATTCATTTTCAGTATATATTTAACCATTATCCCTTTATCGATCTTTATCATTGTAAAGATTTTAGGTTCTTTTCTACGTAGTTCATTTGTCCTCTATTTTATCTTTTCTATGTGATAATGGATCGTCCAATTATAATATTTAAAAAGGTCTAGTCATATCTCCTACCATGAATTTCATTCATTTTTTATGACTATATTCTCTAAACTTATATGATATAAGAACATATAAAACATTTCTTTATAAATTTAATGTATCTATATCTACAAATAAAGTATTATTAAAACTTGATCTAAGTCATGTGTGAGATGATTTTTCGCATGAGTTTTCAATTATCAAGCTTTATAATTTATTACATCCATGTTTTTCATCAAGATACATATAAATATTTTCTTTAAAAATTATTATAGAGAAAAATGAATTAAATTAATAATTTAACATTATCATATATGAACCAATAAAACATTATTTTAGATCTTATTAAATTTCCTCATATAGTTTGGTCTAAAATAAATTTAACTCTTTTTGTAAACATTGTTTATGAACTGGGTAATCAGTAAAATATATTCATAAGTTTTTCAAAATAATTGGATAAATGAATAAAAATATGTATTTTTATCACTTTTATAAGATAGTACCATTCCTCAAGAAAATAGATCAATCAATATTCATTAACTAGTTACAACATTCCTTTATTATACCACTTGTTCTAAACAAAAATCAAATTTAATATATTGAGAAAATAAAATCAGTTTCCTTAAAAGTGTGTAGCACAGCACTTAGGTGATTATCATGCTTATCAAGACTTTGAGAATATATTAAAATCTTATTATGAAAATATTGGAATAGAGGATCCTGGTTATTTAAATGAAGTTGGCTAATTTTTAGAGGCCCGTATTAAACAATAGTCTTGACGTTTTCATGGTTTGAAACCCAGTCTAAATTCTGGAGGCACTATTACTATAATAAATATTGTAGGTTCTGGGTGTAGTGTAAGTTCAGTTAGTCCAACACCCAACTTTAATTTTTACCATGATGAATGATGATTTCGGGATCAATATGACAATGAACTCAAGTCTGCACAAAATAGAATCAAAGATTTAGATAAAGAAGGAAGAGGCCTGAAACCTTTAGAGATGATCTTGCACATCATTTTTATAATTAATTTAATTAATTTTATAAAGAAAAGAATACATGTATCTTTGGTAATTTCTTAATTGATGATGTTGATTGTCTATAATGAACCTTTCGGATTGTCTCATTGCACTTGAAAGGATCCAAACCAGAATCCCTGCAACATTGATCCACACATGTTGTAATGGCATCTGATATACACCATTCATTCTCTGGGTGCTAGCATAGTGAAGTTAGTGTCTTGTGTTGGTCATTCTTGATCTCTTTTTCTTCAGTCTTGAAGAACATATTTTTTTCTTAAGAGGGGCGGGAAAATTATTTGAGAGAGAACCCGTTTAGCTCAACAATTATCAATTCACCGACCATGTAGTTCAGTACATGGAACAATAGACGTATGGGTATATTTATTGACATGGGGATTTGGATACAATATTTAATTGTGTAGCAATAATTAAGTACATTAATAACCTTAAATAAAACACATGATCTTAATAATAATACAGCATCATTATTTATGGTGCGCCAACTTACGCAAAATGGAATTATAAATCAAATCCTGCATCACAAAATAATAGCAACATTATTATTATTTTAACTTGTACCAACTAGTTAAATGATTATTTACCATATTGAAAATAATTATTTTACTATCGGACCGACCTTGGTCCTCTCGAACTCTAATTCCATTTATTAAACACCCAAATAAATAAATAAATAATTTATTCTCTTAAATAAATATTTTATTTACAAACTAGTAAATAAATATTTATTAAATGTTCAATAAAATAAATAAATAAATTTTACTAATAATCTATTGGATAAATATTCATTTAATTTATGTAATGATTTTAACTTGAATAAAATTATTTCATATCTATGAGAATAATATTTATTTCATCAATTAAATTCAAATAGAATTTAACTGAGACCACCATAAACACATAGTGTGTCACCCTCTAGGATCCTTTCTCATTGGCATTAGGCGGGCTTTCTTAAAGTCCAAGAGTACAATCTAGCAATGGGTCAAGGTACCAGAGTGAAAGAACTTAAAGTCACAACAAGGAAATCCACATTTGAATGTTTACTATGTAATATAATATCTTTGTCTCAATATCTCATCAAGAAGGTTTCATGATAGTGTCATAAACCTTTGTACTTGATACGTCATTATTTGACTACATGAAATAAACTCATCGTTACACCATGACCATGGAATTTCACGTGACGGTTCTATTTCAATCAAAGGGCCGAGTTATCAACTTCCACAAATGGAACGGAAAAATCCTTCCTTGGCTTATCCATTAATAAAAATCCACTCATGACGCACACAACATAACCTAATTCCCACCAACATATGGCATGATTGTTTTCATCAATAAATAAAAGTGTGTGATTTGTGACACTTATTAATGATAATATTAAATTCTAATGATCATTACACATTCCCACAGATATGAATATGTGATGACACCAAAACTTGCAGAATTCCTACTCGCGAGTTTGTTCCTATAATCTCCCGTCTTGAAGATTACCAAGTACAAACTTCATGAGAAGAATTTTCTTCTGCTTACAAGTAATCTCACGTGATGGTCGGTATAATATGTGTCCCATTATAGTGTGTCATCCAACCAAAAAACTATATTTTAGAATATTGTCATAGCACTTCAAGGTTCTCATCATAGAGGGGAACTGTTATAACCTTGTCAATGCGATAAATACTCTAGGACATTATTACACTATAGTCATGTAGAACAATGACCAATATGTAATAAGATGTTTATCATTTAAATATATTAAATATTCATGTAATCAAAGTAAAAACAATTGGTTCTAGGACACCAACTCTTAAAAATACATCTTCTAGAAATGGTTTTTCAGTGGTGGTTTAAAAAAAATAAAATTATTTCTCAGTTGTTTATTAAAACAACCATGAAATTTAGTTTTGGGGGATATTTTGATGTATTTTTTAGGAATGAATGGTATTTTTTAATAAATATGAAAAAATTAATTTTTCATAATGTTTTTTATAAATTTCATGCTGATTTTTCACAAATATTTTCGAAAAATATATATTTGTTTTTGAATCCACCACTATATATTGAAGTAAAATAATTGAAATCAAATTATTGATTCCCAACACAATACATTCCAATAAACAATAAATACATATAAAAATAAAAAAGATACCTGGAAATTCATATACAACAAGAAATTTAGAATATAATTACTCCACAAAATTCATATTCATATAACAGAAATATAAATAAAACATGATTACACATATATATATATTTTATTAGAAAACATATATTATAAAACATAGGTTTAGTTAAACAACATATCCATCATTGATTTTAAAATCAGTCTTCATCAATAATACACTTTTGATGAGTTACATTGATCACCTCCATCTCCACTATGTGCTTCTAAAATCTGTACTAAAAATTATTTGTAAATTAAATATATATATATATATATAATTGTTAAATAATAAATACTAATGTTTGAAATGATTATGAAATTGTTAAATTTACATGCCGACTTTGTCCAAACATCATGGAAATCTCATCGAGGACATTTCTAGTCATATTCTTATGTAATTTAGCTAAATTATTTTATAGAGAAATGAACTTTTCATCCTAAATTTTTATATGAACCTCATTTTACTTGGTTATGTTCCCCCAATACTAATTTTTTCATTAAAATAAACTCCCACTGAACTTATAAAGGAGGAGGATGACTAAAACTTGGAATATATTTGGTTACAAAAAATATTCTCGATGACCTGCCAAATTACTAAGATGGGGATAGTCCTAAACCCATCCTATACACATTACCAAGATGCTTCTTCCCAAGGAACTTTTCAGTAAGATCATCCCAATAGATTGAATAGGAGTGAGTGGGTTTGGCATCCGATAATTCTATCATTTTTACTAAAACATAAAATATTATTTAAATTTATAGTAAAATAAAAATTAATAAAAACCAAAAATATAAAAGTTTATACCATAATGAATTTTGATGGATTATTCAAATAATTTCCATCTAACTTGTTATGTAAATCTATAAAAACTTCTACCCACGAAATATACAACCCTAACTCTTTTATCTATTTGAAAAATGGAGAAATTAGTATTTTAATATAGAAAATATATAATATTTAACACATAAATATTTGAATTCATTAAAACACAACCAAGGAAGATATTTTTATTGAAAAAAAAAATCCTTGAACTAGATGTGTGAGGGATGATATATTTCTCTCCACTAGATACATTTTCCATGTAAATTTTTTAAAATAAATAATATATAAATTAATAAAAAATGTATATTTATTTATTAAATTATTTTAATATTATAATAGATTATTCAATACCACATGATTTACATGGTGATGTCTTTTTACAAAAAAAATATTTATCCTGAGGTAATACCTTCATGTATCTTCTCATAAATCCATTTAATAGTCAATAATATATCATCGAACTCATGCCACATTCTCTATTCAAAATATTTTAATTTATTTCCCAAATTTTTTAATGCCCATGGATATGTGATAACATTAGTCACATTAAAATAGAAAAACATTCTCAAAAAACATTCATTCAAAATAATATAAATTTATTACTTAATTTAGTTCTATTAAAATAGATATGATTAATGTATTAAAATTACCTTTATCTATGAATCCAATACCCAATTATTACAAGATAAATCCAATCTAAACATGTAAGGGGAAAGGTTATAGAATCAAAATCCAAATATCCCAAGATCTAACCAAATATTTCCCCCAATATTCTATATCAGGGCCCCAAAACAATCAAATAATACCATTATCATATTTATTTCTGATTAAACACTTATAAAATATTAATGTTTGTATTTATAACATTATTTTTTATGTATTTTTATAAAAAACAACTATTACTATACAAAAATGAATTAATATTTTTAATATTAAAATTCATACTTATAATCATGATCCTCTAATATACTCTTGACATCACTAGAGTGACCAACTTCTCTTTTAACATATAAGAATCGCCTTCACAACCTAATGGCCTACCATCAGGCTTTTATGAGGTAGATATATCTGTAGTATTTGTGCTAAATGATATTAGGAGGGAGCCAAATAGAATTAAAAATATAATCAAAAGGGATCTAAAAGGCATTCTAGATACATTATGCATGGTATAAATTGGAAAATATAATGATATATGGATAACAGGAAGACCATATGTTTTTAATAAACTACTATAATTAAAATATTTTCTCCATATTATTCCCATCATGAAAAAGTATAGTTTTTATGAAAAAATATTTTAAAAAAATTATAATATTTAATTTATAAAAATCAAATAAATAATGTATAAAAATAAATTTAAATATGATTGAAAATTCATATTAATAAAAATAAATAACCAAATTTATAATTTAATTGATGAGATAAAGGATGATTACACACACTATAATTTTATACTTCATTGGTAAAATCATTATCATGCTCCGTTTCTATATCTTCTAATTAATCTTCCTTTATAAGACCAATATTTTCAATATTATCATGAATAACAAGTCAATGTCATATCACAGCTAACATTCAATATCATAAGTTAATTATTCCACTTTAACACCCATATCATGCATTTCTATTTATTTTATATATACAACTACACTTATCCCTTCATCTACTATATCTTGCACAAAATAAACTTTTTTATGATTCAAAGATATATGTATCATGTTATTCATGGTTACCAATAACCATAAAGTTAGTGAAATTAGCCGAAGTAAATTTTATAGAATCTCATTTAATATGCATGGAAGTTTGGACTTGTTTAAATTTTAATAAAATAGCTAAAAAATGAATGTGGTAGTTTAATTTGATAATATTATTTAACCTTTCATAATGTCTATAAAACCCTACATGCAATCAAGGTATTTTCTTCATTAAAATTGCCACCAAATATCTTGTATTTTACTTGTTCTTAGTGTTTGCGGTTTTAGTGGGGTCCCAAAATACATGTTCAGGAAGTTATGGGTCATTCCAAGACTTTTTTCCCTATGACAAGCATCATCAGGTACAAGGTAGGGTAATGTACCAAATCTTCTATGCACTTTAATTTTTAAATTTTTGGATGTTGTAGGTGTTAGGAGAAGATTAGTGGAAGCGATGTGCTGCAAAAGTTGATATTTTAGCTATAAGTGGTGTTTTGTTACATGATTACATGTGTTTCACCATGAGTTATTGGTTAGGAAGTTGTGTTTGGGCATGAAGTTGTGCAACAGATTGGGGTATAATATATTAGAGTTTAGATCCATGATATGTTAAATTGGAAGACTGTTCATGGTGTTCGGGGTGTTAATTATGCTGTAGAGGCTTTCTTTTTCAAAATAAGGGATAAGATCAGATGCATAAAGGTTACTTTACTAGTTACCTTTATGTATGAATTTTCTATAGAAGCGTAAATTATGATATATAAGGGTATGTGATGTTTTTAGTTTACCCTTCTGTATGATTCCCTTATAATGTGAGGAGATTATACCATAGTGTGAAGGGTCTTGGGAAGTTTGTTTAATATTCTACAAGTTTTGCATTGTATTTTTTTCACATATATCATAGCTTGAAGAAATTGGTTCCTAATTTTGTAGTTATGTGTTTTTGGGTATCAAAGCATCATGGTGGTATTATTGAAACATAGATTGTTTTGGGGGTGTGATATATATTTTATAGGACCATGCACTATGGTGTGACCACCTTGGTTTCATCAAGGCCTCTATTAGATGTGTTGGGGTAAGGTAGTTTTGACCAAAGATTCAAGAGGAGATAAGGTATATCATAGTTTGAATTTTAAAGGTGAATTCATATTATCACCATAATTATCTAAAGATGACATATCACACCATGACTCCATAAACAATTAGAGTTACAATATAAATTTGGAATCCCATTCAAATTATTCTTGATTTTTCATTTTCCCAAGAACTAAGCAATAAGAGGTGTGTCCTTGGAGACATTTGAGTTCTATTTGACTATATTTGGATCCCAATTTCAATATATCATCCATTTGTGATCCAATGATAGTTTTTCTTACCTTATTTTTGTTTCTCTCCTCTTCTTTCTTCTTATAGAGTTTTTGATAATTGTTTTTATTTTGTTTTTTTGGATTTGATTTAGGGGTTTTATGGAGGTGTTTTTGATCAAGGTTACTGAAGTTTTCCTTACATGATCTTGGCCTTGTGATATTCTCCCTCTCTTTGTTCCTGTGAAAAAACTATATAAGTTATGGTTTAGGTAATGAATTCAAGAGTTATCATTTTTATTATATATAATTATTTAACTATCATTCATCTATTTTCTTGAACTGGATAATATAAAGTATACTAAAAATGATAATGAATTTGACTAAATTGAATTAAAGGGGAGGGGAGATTCACATGTGATTTATTTTATTTCATGATATTTTATGCAATTGATGGTTATTTAAAATTACTATTGAGAGTTTTATTTACTATTATGATATATGAATTTTTTCTATGATGAAATTATTGGAATCACCTATCATAAAAGAACGATCATTTAAATATTGTAACAAAATAGTTTCTTGGATATATGGAATTATGGTAATAATATTTATGATAGAAATAATTAATTCATATAAAAATAATGATTCAATATAAATTTATTTATGGGATATTCTATTGGTTTTTTTGGTTTTATGTCGTTAATTGTGTTTCCATTTTTTTCAAAATGGTCTTTGTTGGGGATTATAGTGGTAGGGTTTGGGGAATTGGCATGAGTTTCACTGTTTTTGTTTTAGTTGGGCTGTCATGGTTAGCATGGGGGGATGGGGTTATTGATGGTTTTGAGGTGGAATGATGTTGTAGATATCATATTAGGATGGTGTAGTGGTTGTTGGGTTGTGTTTTTGTGCTGGTGGGTGTGGACATGAGAGGAAGAGGATTTGGGTTATGTCATAGTTTCCTGATGGAATGGAAGATAGTTGGCCATAATAAATATCATGATGGGTAGTGGACTGGAATGTTATAAGAAGTGGGTTGGTAATAATATTTTAGTGATTAAAATGAATTATTTTTTGCTGATATAAATGTGGTTGATGGATAAAAAATTAGTTTCTAGTAAATATGGATAAATGGGTAGAATAATCAATGTAATGAGGATGGTAAATGGTAATTCAAGAAATTGTAATGGTAATGTGATTAAATAGAAAGTAAGAGATAATTTTTGTCTTATCTAGTTGGGAAAGGTGGGGTTGGTTTGTGGTTTGGTGTTGGAAGAAGTTGTTAACTATGTTAGTGGTAGTGGAGTGAACATTATAGGACTTTCTGGTATGTCTTGGAAAGAAAATTTTGGGTTGGGATTGTGTGAGGATATAATATATTTTATTTTTTCTTCTGATTTATTATGTCTCACCACCCATGTTAGATAAAATTATTGATTCCCATTTGGTTTTAGGTTCTGGGTGTTTTCCCCAGCATCTAGCTTTCTGAGGTAATTAGTGACTAACTACCCCTTCTTCCATACTATCTCTTCTAGGAAAAGTAAAGGTAATGATTTCTTGAGTTTAGGATGCATAAGTTGTGATAGAAAAAGTTTAGAGTAAAAATGTTTTGATGTTATGATGATGTGATAGAGGATGTGATGCATGGTGGGGGACGTGCATGGTAGGAGGAAGTAACATTAATGTAATTTATGTTAATGATACCCAATTATGATGGGGATGTGATGTGAATTTAGGATATATGGATATGGTATGTGGGTGTGGATAAATGATTATGGTTATAATGTGGAGTATGAATATACAGATATGTGGTTATGTGGATATGGAGGTTATGGGAGCATCATTATGTTTTCTATTGTGGTGTTAGAGTGAAAAAATAGTGGGGAAGTGGTGGAAGGGTACCTTCTTGCTATATTATTATGATACTATGTTATTATTCTTGTATGTGACATTGGGTGAGTGAGACATGGTGAGACTAGGTGATATTTGGCTTGGGATAGGTGTATATTGGTTCTATTTCTTATTCACCAACACATTATTATGCTTCTTCCAATTTTTCACAAGAGGTTTTTAGAAGTATCCTAGTAAGTATACATATATTCTCACCCCTATATATAAATATCTTTTTTGAGTTTCATAGAGGGAGTTATTGATAGATATGGATATCACTAGCTTGGGGATTAGAGATATTGTTGGAGTCAGTACCATTGGAGTTTCATTTCGATACTTTATTTTAGATACTTTGTTTTTATATGATATTTACATGCATTGTGGGATATTGGTTTTTTTATTTTATATGATAGATTTAATTTTTTTCCTTATATGTTATAAATACACAAAAATTCCGTGGGATTTTTTTTCTTAAATACATTGGATTTTTGCGAGTCTGCAAAAATTTACGGTGCTTGATTCCTTGGCCCGGTGTACCCGGAATCAATTTCTGAAGTTCAATTCGGGTACATTCAGTAAATGTGCGAGTGATATTTTATAACTTTTGAATTGGTGCTCGAAATTGAAATCTGAGGGCACTGCTGAAATCACAGTGCCAATATTCTCTTAAGAAGGTTTTCGCCTCAACGACATATGGTCAAGAATGGAAGTTAGATTTCGGGGTTTTTAATAAAGTTAATAAAAATAAGGGGTCTTCTTATTTTTATTTTTGAGGTGTTTAAAACCTCCAAGAGGTGGTTGGTGGTGGGTCCCACCCACACATAACCTCCGTTGGGAGGATAATTAAGGTGGGGACCACACGAGCTTCTTAACTCTTGAACTCCCCTCATTAAAGTGCCACTCCACTTGAATTAATTAATGTAAAATTAATTAAATTTGAAATATTTTGAATTCATGCCAACAATTAAATAATACACAAATATATTATTTCATTTTGGGTTGGAATCTATTCAATTGGTGGAGCCTTGGAAGAACTTGGAGAATTATCCTCCCAACGAAGAATGCCTCTTCCGCCAACAAGGAACCTTCGATCGTGGAACGAAACTGTCGCCCACAAGGAACACCGATATCGTTGTCTTCGACTTCTTCTTCTCCGAACTCTCCTTCCACCATCAATGATCAAAGAACCCAAGGTAGGGGTCGTTTTTATTGATTTCGATCTTCATTCCTCACCGTTCTTGAGTTTTGGTAATGGTCGATTTCTACCACCATAACACGGGGGGGGGGGCACGGGCCGAACAAACACGGCCCAACCCCCCTATGATTTGATTCGTTTTGTTGACGACGGTGGTAGAGCAACGGAGGTTGGAGATGGTCTGACTGTAAAAGGAAGAAGCATCACAAGGGTCGCCGGGTTGCTGGAGGAACGCGGTGCCGTCGCGCCGTGCGGAGGACCAGGCCGCGGTGGATAAAGGCGGTCGGATGGCCTCCAGAGGGGCGTGGCGCCATCACGCTGTGCAGGTGGAAGGGCTGAGGCCAGGAGGGCATCGGCGGTCGAACGGTGGGAATGGAACTGTCGCATCGTGCAAGGCCGCAGCCAGGCGGGCCGCAGCGGATGGAGGAGGGCGGCCGGCTAAGCAGGCTACCGATGGGCGCACCACATGCGGAACCATTCGGGTCCCGTGGATACAAGGTCGGCGCCACTCATCAGCCATTATAGGGAGAAAGTGTGTCGCTGAACCCCCCTCACTCGGTCATGGCGGGCCCCACAAGGCACGACCACCCGCTGGCTTCATTTGGCGGACTGCCGCCCAGCCACGCGGGTCAGGCCGCTGTGCGGGCCAGGCTGGCCGTCGTGGGCCATATCAGTTTTCAGTGGGCCGGGTCGGACCCACGGACCAGGTCGGACCCCTATCCATATCTAGACCTGGATCTGGTCGACCAGAACTAGGTCGGGTCGGCCCGGCAGGGCCGGATCGGACCCGGACCTCGTTCTGACCCATTTCACCTTTTTCCCATATCTTGGGCTATGGGTGTCCGATTGACGAACCGTCTACACCGAAGGAAAGCTTGGAATGAGAAGGTTATTTTGGAATACCCCACTGAAGGTTTGGACACAATTGGTGTATGACTGGGTTGGATTGAACCTAAATCCAACCGGGCCCTCGGAGTGGAAACGCCAATAACTCACAGACTGGGCATCCGATTGATGTGTCGTCTATCGCGTTGGGTTCTTTATGATGAGATGTAACTATGGGATACATAAACTCGAGACTTTTTTGGTAGTTTATATATCGACACTTGGCTCGAGGAGCATACCCTCCTGGAATCGAGCATGCTGCGTGCAGGAACCCTATGGCTGGCTGCGACTGAGATAATAAGATCCTACGTGGACCTACTACTGTACCGGGATCCTCTGTGGGTTAGAGAGTGACGATATTGTACTAGGATATTACGTGGGTTCGACAGTGATGATACTGGACTGAGATCCTCTGTGGGTTCGACAACAATGACTTCTGTACTGGGATCCTCCATGGGTTCGACAGCGCTGATACTGTTCCAGGATCCTACGTGGGTTTAAAAGAGGAGATGATTCAGTGGAAATATCTAATCATATCTACCCCTATACTTGAGGTAAATACTTGTGTGAGCTATGTCTTGAATATGTGATGTTATCATCAAGATGATTTACTTTCTTCCTATGTGGAACGGTATGTACTTGGGCTCCATAGATGGAGCCGGTTGTGATTGGTAACTTAGGTATATGTATGAGTATATACCTAAGTAGGGATGGTTGATACTTTGTGTTTGTATCTTGCTACTTTAATTTATCCTTGGTGGATTTTGGGAGACTTTGGGGGTCTCAGGGTCTCTACTGAGTATCGTTATACTCACCCATGCACGAGCTTCGCCCGCACCTTGTTGTGTTCTGTGCAAACGACGGTCAGTAGTGATCGAGGCTGAGGGAGACGGATGAGAGGCTGCTCGGAGATGGACTAGATGGTACATATCTCAGGGAATATTTGTTCGAGATCTATACCTACCCTTCAGGTAGGATTCCCCAATGGAGGATCCAGGAGTTGTTTTCCCTTTTTTACTTGTAATTGTTCTTGTACTTGTTGTTCAGTTGGGTTTGTATACTGGCCCACTTACTTTCAGCACACTTTTCTTTTCTATATTAGTACCTGTTGCTTCTACTGCTTGTGTTCAGACTGTGTGTGTTACAGTTTTAAAGTCAATGCCTTCCCTTTTTATCTTTGACTCACCTTTGGTGCTAGTCGCCAACCCCTGACCTATGGAAGGCGGGCTTGGGGTAGTCACGACACCGGCCTCGAGGACGGGTCATGAAAAATTGGTATCAAAGGAGTCGGTTATACTGTAGAACTTGGACTCTGATTCTTTAAATGGAAATAGTGTTAAGTGTTTTGGGTGTGGTTATCAGTTTAGGGAAACCGGTGTTGGTGCGGAGGCCGACGTATCCATACACTAGGACTCTGAATTCTGATTTCCGACTCAGTGCACGAAAACACTGATTGCGTGTGTGTTTCCTTTGAAAAGTTTTCTTCATGATTACTTTGTGTGAGCTCACCGGGTATGTTTTTTTAACCGTGGCGCACCTATTTCTTTTCAGGATGGCCCCACATAGGCAGCCAGCCAGGTTTTCGAGTTTTGTACGAGATGGTAGCCCACCGAGCGACGAGGCCTCGGTGCAGGGCCCCATCACAGTGGAGGTACCAGCAGTACCACTAACCGTTGGGCCACCGATACCACCAGCTCCAGCAGTAGAGAGTGCACACCGTCTGAATTCGTTGCAAAAGTTCCAGTGCCAGAGGCCGCCCAGGTTCAGGGGAGAGACGAACCCACAGGCAGCTGAAGATTGGATGGAGGCTATTGTGAGAGTTTTCAGATTGGTAGGGACACCAGCCGACCTCATGGTGATCCTTGTCTCGAGTCTCCTGCAGGCAATAATAGGAAGATGGTGGAGCATGATGCTCTAGGTGCATGATTAGACATCACTTCTCTGGGAAGACTTCGAGAGCCTCTTACAGTCAGAGTTTGTTCCAGCCACCCTTCGTGCGGTGCGGATTTAGGAGATGCTTCATATGCACTAGGAAAGCATGACGGTGGAATAATACTCAGTGAGGTTCACCGACCTCTCGCGATACTCCACATATATAGTTCATGACCTATTCTTCAGGGCCCAGACTTTTGAATAGGGACTCAGGCATCAGATCAGGGCTTCGATGATCTCCCTCATCATTCTGAGGCAGGAGAGGGTGCTTGAGCGAGCCCTTCTTGTGGAGAGTTTTCTTGCTGAGTAGTCACTAGCAGTGAGACAGACCACATGGTGACACGTAGCGGAGGCTTCTGCAGCTAGTAGTAGATAGATGTCGTAGAGGTCCAAGTGGACCAGGCCATCCGGTGGGCAGCCTCAGAATACAGGTTCGGTTGTGCGGGGTACACGAGACTGAGCCAGCCATACGAGGAGCAGGCAGTGATATGCATGTGGTGGGTAGGATCACATGGCTCGTGACTGCTAGAACCTCCATGAAAATGAGTAGAAGATAGTAGAGGGACCTCCCAGATAGAGGTAGAGTCTCGACCGTGGTGGTCCGCCGGGAGCAGGAAGACGTGGCAGAGGAGCTGGCCGAGCAGCAGGTGGTGGGCGACGTTTCAAGGTCCTACCACCACCACCACCAGGAGGTTCACCCCGACCATAGGGAGCTGGCGTACAGGGGCGGGATCAGCTCCAGGAAGTTGAGGCCCATGACCACGGTAAACCTGAGATGATTTGAGGTACTATCTGTATCTACTCCACCCTTGCTGCAGTACTTATAGACACAGGTGTGAGTCATTATTTTATTTCCACTTTCCTCATGCGGAGCTCATAGATTCTGGTAGAGATGTTGGCTTGATCCTTATGGCTAGAGACTCCTATGGGAGAGGATTCGATGATTACACACTGGTGCCGGTAGTGTGAGCTCACTCTAGGAGGTGAGAGCTTTGGTTGGGATCTTCTAGTAGTGGCGTCGAGGCCTTATGATGTCATCTTGGGTATGGACTGGTTATCCACATTTCATGCTTAGATTGAATTCAATAGGCAGAAAGTGCGGTGTGTCCACAAGGATGGGATGAGGTTTACCTTCACCGGAAAGAAGGGAGCCTTTGTAGTGCAGGATGGACTTACCCAGAAGAGGGGGCAGCCGATCACACATCAGTTGGATAGCCTCATTCTCGGAGCGGTTGATGTGTGGAGTCTAAGTTTTCCTATTGTGGGGGATCAGTACGCGTATATCTTCTTTGATGACGTTCCAGGACTACCTCCTCGCAGAGAGGTAGAATTTTACAGTGACTTATACCCCGGGACGGCACTGATATCCACTCCAGCATATCGGATGGCTCCCATGAAGCTTCGTGAGCTGCGGGTATAGCTGGAGGACTTATAGGGGAAGGGATTCATCCGACCCAGTGTTTCACCCTGGGCATCCATGATTTTGTTCGCCAAGAAGGTGGATAAGAGCTTGCGACTGTGTGTTGATTATCGGCGCCTGAACCAGGTGACCTTGAAGAACAAGTACCCACTCCCGAGGATTGACGACCCCTTTGGCCAGCTTAAGGGAGCACGTTGGTTCTCAAAGATAGATCTTTGATCAGGCTATCACCAGCTCAGAGTATGGGATGAGGTTGTGCAGAAGACGACCTTCAGATGTCGGTATGGCCACTACGAGTTCTTGGTTATGCCATTCGGTGTAACCAATGCACCAGCTGTGTTCATGGGACTCATGAACAGGATATTCCAGCCATACCTTGATCGCTTTGTGGTAGTCTTCATTGATGACATTTTAATCTACTCAGCTACCGAGGAAGATCACACCTACCATTTTTTGGTAGTACTGGACACACTCTGAGAGCACCAGCTTTATGGTGAGCTCTCGAAGTTCCAGTTCTAGATCTGAGAGGTACACTTTCTGAGACATGTCATCTCAGAGGCAGGAGTTGTAGTGGATCCAGTGAAGATCGAGGCAGTACTTGCTTGGGAGCCACCCAGGAGTGTGACGGAGGTATGGAGTTTTCTGGGTCTAGCTGGGTACTATCGGAGATTTTTGCCAGAGTTCTCCAAAGTTGCAGCACCACTTTCAGCTTTGATGAAGAATTGGAAACCCTTCGTGTGGTTAGAGAGATTACAGCAGAGTTTCCAAGAGCTGAGGTAGAGGCTGACTAGTGTGCCCATCTTGAGGCTACCAGATAAGGGAGTTGGGTACGTAGTCTATTGTGATGCATCAGGGACTGGGCTCAGATGTATCCTGATGCAGGAGTGAGCAGTGATAGTTTATGGTTCTCCTCATATGAGATAGAACGAGAAGAAATACGCCACTCATGACCTGGAGTTGGTAGCAGTGGTATTATCCTTGAAGATGTGGCAACACTATCTGATGGGAAAGCGTTTTGTAGTCTACTCAGACCACTAGAGTCTTAGGTACATCTTCTCACAGAAGGAACTGAACCTGAGACAGCAGCGTTGGCTTGAGTTACTCCAGGACTATGACTCCGAGATAGTCTATACTCCTAAGAAGGGAAACGTTTTAAGAGATGATCTCAGCCGGAGATCAGGCATTCAGTTTCTCAGAGAGGCGACAGAGCAGCTAGACACATTGAAAATATCATTTGTGGATCGAGATGGAGCAGCCTTTCTACAGTCTCTTATAGTCACACCTCCACTTCTTCAGAGATTCAGGGAGGCGCAATGTGGGGATGTTGATTGTGAGGCTCGACGTGCACAAATATCCATTGGGTAGACACCTGATGTATTTTTTGTAGGTGGGGAGCACGTCATTCTCTTCAGGGGACATACCATGGTACCAGTGTTGCTTCGCGGGGAAGTGTTGAGGGAGTTCGACACGTCTCCTCTAGCAGTACATCCAGGTGTGGAAAATATGTACCAGAACCTCCGAAAACAATACTAGTGGTCTGGTATGAAGAAGTCAGCAGTAGATTTTGTCTCACGATGCCTCACTTGTTAGCATGTGAAGGTGGAGCACCAGGTTCCAGCAGGTTTAGTTCAACCCTTAGAGGTCCCAGAGTGGAAGTGGGATGGGATATCCATGGATTTCATGACGGGACTTCCACGTACATCCAAAGGTCACAACTCTATCTGGGTGATTGTCGACTGACTCACCAAGTCGGACCACTTCCTACCGATCAGAGAGCAAGGTTCAATAGAGAGCTTGGGACGCCTCTACGTATAGGAGATCATAGAGCTTCATGGTGTTCCATCGGCGATCATCTCCGATCGAGATGCTCATTTCACTTCCCGGCTATGGAAGGGGTTGTGGGAGGCTTTCGAGATGCAGCTTTTCTTGAGCACCGCCTTCCATCCTTAGATGGATGGTCAGATTGAGAGAACCATTCAGAATCTCGAGGGCATGCTCTGTGCATGCATCCTTGACTTCAGTCATGGCTGGGTGGATCACTTACCCTTGGTAGAGTTTGCGTACAACAACAACTATCACTCCACCATCGGGATGACACCTTTCGAGGAACTGTACAACTGACCTTGCAGATCTCCTCTATGCTGGACTGACCCAGGGGAGTCAACACTCATGGGACCATAGATGGTCTAGGCTATAAGAGAGAAAGTGCAGATCATCTAGGAGTGGATGAAGACCGCACAGAGCAGGTATAAGTCATATGCTGATAGGAGATAGAGACCTCTGGAGTTCGAGGATGGTGACCACATCTTTGTACGGGTCTCACCTCGATGAGCTTTATGGAGATTTGGCTGAGGTGGCAAGTTATCTTTGCGGTTCATCGAACCTTTCCAGGTCCTCAGCATAGTAGGCAAGGTGGCATACCGCTTAGCTCTTCCACCCCAGTTGCACTGGATGCATGACGTCTTCCACATATCTCAACTGAGGAGATACGTGCACGACCCATCCCACATCATCGACCATAGAGAGCTGGACATCAATGACGGGGCGACTTTCACGGAGGTTCTAGTGGAGATTGAGGATCGACAGTAGTAGGTCCTATGTGGATGGTCGATACCTCTGGTGCACGTTCGGTGGCAGCACGGGAACCTCCAAGAGAGCACATGGGAGCAGGAGGCTCTGATGTGTGCTCAGTACCCCCATTTGTTCCCTTAGTTTGAGTTGTAGCTTACGGGGATGTAAAGCCCTGAGGTGGTGAGAATGTAAAGACCCATAAATTCCGTGGAAAATTTTTTCCCTTAAATACATGAGATTTCTTCGAGTTCACAAAAATTTACGGCGCTTGATTCCAAGGCCCAGTGTGATTGGAATCAGTTTCTGAACTTCTATTCAGGTATGTTCAGTAAACATGCGAGCGGGATTTTATAACTTTTAAACCGGTGCTCGGAATTGAAATCTGAGGGCACCGTTGAACTCACAGCGCCGGTATTCGGTTAAGAAGGCTTTCACCTCGATGGCAGATGGTTGAGAATGGAAGTTAGATTTTGGGGTGTTTAATAGAGTTAAATAAAAATAAGGTCTTTTATTATTTTTATTTTTTAGGTGGTTAAAACCTCCAAGAGGTGGTTGGTGGTGGGACCCACCCACACATAACCTCCCTTGGGAAGATAATTAAGGTGGGGACCACCTGAGCTTATTAACTCTTGAACTACCCTCATTAAGGTGCCACTCCACTTGAATTAATTAATGGAACATTAATTAATTAAATTTGAAATCTTTTTAATTCATGCCAACAATTAAATAATAGGAAAATCTATTATTTCATTTTGGGTTGACATCTATTAATTTGGTGGAGCCTTGGAAGAACATGGAGAATTATCCTCCCAATGAATAACAACTCTTCTACCAACGAGGAACCTTCGATCGAGGAATGAACCATCTCCCATGAGGAATGCCGATGAAGTCATCTTCGACTTCGCCTTCTCTGAACTCTCCTTCCACTATCAACGATCAACGAACCCAAGGTAGGGGTCATTTTGATTGATTTTGATCTTCATTATTCGTCGTTCTTGAGATTCTTTAATGGAGGATTTCTACAACCCTAACACGGGGGGGGGGGGGGGGGCATGGGCCGAACAAACATGGCCCGACCCCCCTCTGATTTTCTTCATTTTATTAACGACGACGGCAGAGAAACGGTGGCCGGTGAGGGTCCGGTGGCGGAAGGGCCTCCGGGTCGCCAGAGGAGTGCAGCGATGTCGCGCCGCACGGAGGACCAGGCCACATCTAGTGGTGGCCACGGCGTAGCAAGTCGACCGGACGATCGCCGGAGGGGCATGGCGTTATCGCGCCGCACGGGTGGAAGGTCCATGGCCAAAAGGATCGCGGTGGTCAGATGGTGGGCATGGCACCGTCGTGCTGTGCAAAGTCGCGCCCAGGCGAGCCGTGGCGGACAGAGGAGGGCGGCCGGCTGTGTCAGCCTCTAGCAGACGCACCACAGGTGTGACCCATCGGGTAACGCGAGTACCGGGTCGGCACCACGCGCCCGCCGTTACAGGGAGATGGGGGGAACTGAACCCCCCCCCCCCCCCCCTTCACTCAGTTAGGGTGGGCCCCACGAGGCGTCTCCACCCGCTGGCTTCAGTTGGCGGACCGCCTCCCAGCCACGCGGGCCGCGCCACCCGCGAGTCGTGTCGCCGCGCGAGCCGGGCCGCCCAACGGAGGTTGTGCCAACATGCAGGCTGGGCCGGGACAAACCCGTGGACCAGTTCGAACCCCGGTTCATATCCTTACCCAGTTCGGGTCGGCCCAGGCCGGGTCAGGTCGGTCCGGCTAGGCCTGACCGGACCCGGACCTAGTTCTGACCCATTTCACCTTTTTACCCATATCTTGGTCTATGGGTGTCCGATTGACGAATCGTATGCGCTGACGGAAAGCATAGAACGAGATAGTTCTTTTGGAATACCCCACTTGAGGTTTGGACATATTTGGTGTATGGAAGGTTTGGATTGAACCTAAATCCAACCGGGCCATCGGAGCAAAAACGCCAATAACTCACAGACCGAGCGTCCGATTGACGCGTCATCTATCGCATTTGGTTCCTTATGATGAGACAGAACTATGGGATACATCAACAAGAGACTTCATGGTAGTTGATGTATCAACACTTGGCTAGAGGAGTGAACCCTCTCGGAATCGAGAATACTGCGTTCGGTAAACCTATGGCTGGCTACGAATGAGATGATAAGATCCTACGTGGACCTACTACTGTACCAGGATCCTCCATGAGTTCGATAGCAATGATACTGTACCAGGATCCTCTGTGGGTTCGACAGCGATGATACTGGACCGAGATCCTCTGTGGGTTCGACAGTGATGACTTCTATACTGGGATCCTCTGTTGGTTCGACATCACTGATACTGTTCTAGGATCCTATGTGGGTTCGATAGAGGAGATGATTCAGTGGCTACATCTAATCATCTCTACCCTTCTACTTGAGTTAAATACCTGTGTGAGCTATGTCTTGACTGTGTGATGTTATCATCAAGATGATTTAATTTCTTTTTATGTGGAACATGATGTACTTGGGCTCGAGAGATGGAGATGGTTGTGATTGGTAACTTAGGTATATGTATGGTCATATACCTAAGTAGGGATGGTTGATACACTGTGTTTGTATCTTTCTATTGTTGTTTATCTTTGGTGGATTTTGGGAGACCTTTGGGGGTCTCTGAGTCTCTACTGAGTATCGTTACACTCACCCCTGCATGGGCTTCGCCCACAACTTTTTGTGTTCTATGAAGATGACGGTCAGCAGTGATCGAGGCTGAGGGAGACGTATGAGAGGCTACTCAGAGCTAGACTAGACGAGACATACCTTAGGGATGATTTGTTCGAGATCTTTACCTACCCTTCAGGTAGGATTCCCCGGTGGATGATCTAGGAGTTGTTTTCCCTTTTTACTTGTACTTGTACTTATTTTTTAGTTGGGTTTGTATAATGGCCCACTTACTTTCATCACACTTTTATTTTCTATATTAGTACTTTTTTATTCTACTGCTTGTGTTTAGATAGTGTGTTTTACCGGTTTAAAGGTAACGCCTTCCCTTTTTATCAGGGAATCGCCTTTGGTTCTAGTCGTCAACCCCTGGCCTATGGAAGGCAGGCTTGGGGTAGTCACGGCACGGGCCCCAAGGACGGGTCTGGACATATGTTCCTAAGATTATAAGGATAATTCCTCCCATATGTGTGTGATTATACCCCTTATGATAGTATCCAACCCATGGCCCATTGAAGAAAGGGTATGAGGATCACTCTCACCTTCAATATAGGCCTAACAGGGGTTCTTAGTGGGGGGTCATAAAAAATATGTATCAGAGCTATGGATAAGAGTTGGAATAGAGTCTATAGTTAAGAATCAGTGAGGGATGTATGGGTTTGTAGGGAAATATTTTTATTTTAATATAGGGTGTGTTCTATAAAGGGATACTAGATAGGACACTTATGATTAGGGAGCCCTTTGATCTGATTTAAGGACCTAAATATCACTGGTAAAACTAGGTTAGTAAACTCTAATTTAAAGGTAGAGACCAAGCAGAGGTACATGCATCATTTTTATTTTAACTTTTGGTTGAATTTGGGTACTTATTGGGAAGTTAAAATGAATATAATTAAATGTTCCTTAATAAATTACATTCTACTAGGATTAGGATTTTCCTTTATTACTTAAAGATATGGCTACTGATTGTCTTCTACATGTGGGTGATAATGATGAGGTACAATATGATGATTCTATTGACCATAGGAGGGCTTACATAATTGAGGATTATGAGTCTAGGAGGAGGACATCATGTGAATTATATAATTAGGGTTTGGATAAGTATAAGGGGATTGTTGATGATGTAGATATGAAGCACTAGTTAGTGAAGCTAGAGATCACTTTCAGTTTGATTCCTTCTAGAAAAGGGAATTAAGTCCCATTTATTGTTAGTCAGGTGAAAATTGTTTAACACTAGTGATTTATTCTTCTCCTCAAAGAGCATAATGAGGTAGATATTTCACGGGATGATTTATAGAAGTATTTTTTTAAATATTTCCTTTCACATAAATTAAATTAGATAAGAGGTAAGACTTTATCTCCCTTTAGCATGGAAACTTGAGTGTGTGGGATCTTCGAATTATATTCACGAGTTTCCTCTACTTTCCCATGATGTTTTTGTAGATGAGGTATCCATAGTATAGAATTTTAAGGAGGTGATGTATCCTTCTATTCATAATATAGTTACCCCATTTAGTTTTCCTATATATCTGGACATTCTAAAAAAGGAAAGGTGATCAAGATAATACATGCATAGTTGAAATATTCTAAAGAGGGGAGTATTGGGGACCATGAACCTCTAAACACTAAAATATATACCATATAAAAGTTTTATTGTAGTAGAATAAGATTCATAACTTCCTGTATTATAAGATCACTACCAAATTCCATGTATAGAAACATAGGAAGCCTTTACAACCTAAATCCCCACATGAGTTGACCAGATCTCACAAACTCATGAAGAACATGAAAACAAATTAAATATAAACACAAATAAAGAAACAGAAATAATTCATTACTTTATTTATTAATTAATTGTTATGTCCATGGGATAAAACTTTTTTATTTTCAGTTCAACTAGAAGTTACAAGAATTAAAATCTATTTGACTGATTGACCAAGTAGATAACTATTGCCGATTAATTATAGAAAATGTGTATGGGTGGTCCCACTCCACCTTTTTAGTGGTTCCCATACAGTTATATTATTTTCCCTACTTCTAATATTTTTAGAATTCCCTCTAGTGATCATGTAAAAATAAGATTACCTATATCAATCATCTCTGATCCATAGAGTTACATTGAAATAATGAAGTTAATCTGACGTTTGGTTTAGTAAATCTTACGCCTCACCCATTTACCAAAAGACCATTATAAGTGACTATTACATATCATCATAAAAAAATTAATGTAATAAACCTTAAAATTTAATTAATCATCATTCAAAAAATTGATTTTTAGAACTCCTATTTACCCTAAATTAGTAACTTCCGGTCTAGCCTACCACTACTAAAGTTTTCCACTATATTTGTTTTCATCAAGAAAAGTTAACTTCAGGAGTGTATCCTTCTATATGTCTCATCGATACTTGAATATAATTCACAATACAAAAAAACTCACACTTGTATAATAATTTAGGGAAACCATGCCAACCTTCAACACATATACAAAAAATATGTAATCCCCCATCCGTAGTGACAATAATGTCTCAATCATCCTTTTATTCACATAAGTACCACTTAGGCATAGTGTTTCCTCAAAATTTTCTAGACCAGAACCCTGGTGAAAATGTGAGTTGGATTATATATTCTAAATATATTCTATATCTCTATATCCATATCCTTTGGTATATTTTGGATCAAATGATATTTCAGGTCTATGTGTTTCATTTATGAATAGAACATTGGGTTTTTAGCCAATTAGATTGCACTCTAAAAATAAAAATAAATAATGAAACCTCTGTATAATCTTATGTGGTACTCCAATATATATCTCAACAATATTAATTAATTACTTAATTCCAATATGGCCATATATTTCACTTCTATTATAGAAATAATTTTCATAGGATATTAACTTAACATCCAACTAACTATCAATCTATTGAATGGGAACATAGATCCAATTATAATCTTCTAAATATTTTAATATCCACAAAAATCGTATATATAAATACCCCTATAATGGATCATTTGTCTCAAAAAATAAATTTATATCTTATAATACTTTGAGAAATAGAATGATACATTTTACAGCCTCCTAGTGTTCATTCCATGGATTTTCCAGGAATATGATAACAACTTCCACTGTTAATTCAATTTATAGGTGAGTAAAAATAATAGCATATATAAGACTACCTACCACTGATGAAAATAAAAATTTAACTATATAATTCACCTCATGTTCCATTTTCGGTTCATTCCCCGTGGATAATATGAAGTGTTTAACCAATGGAGTTGAGACTAGTTTATATCTGGATATCCCAAATCTTTTGATTATATTCTTGATGTACATTCATTGAAAAAAACTAATATATCAATTTTATAGTATCTCTAAATAAACATCCCCAAGATTTTATTAGTATCCTTGAGACCTTTCATCTCATATATCCTAGATAAATCAACTTTCACCTCCTAAATACACTTAACTTCTGACCCTTCCAAAATCATATCATCCACATACAATAGTAAGAGAATGAAACTCCCATCCTAAAATACCTTTAGTAGAAATAGTAGTCTCATTTCTCAACATTAAACCTTTATCATGTCCAAAATCATCAAACTTATAGTTTTATTATCATGGATCCTTCTTGCATTCATAGAGCCCTATATTTAACGTACACAACAAGTCTTGATTATAATTATCCTTGAAACCAGCTTGTTACTTCATGTAAATTTTTTCTAATAACTCACCATAAAATAATACTCCTTTCAAATACATCTAATCTATATGAAATTTATCACAAGTAACCATGCTCATCAATATATAGATGATAGTGTTCCTAAATAATAGTGAATATATTTCAGATAATTCAATTCCTTCTTTCTACTGAAGTCCTTTTAAAACCACCCTAGCCTTATACCTATTAATACCATAAACCTATTATTTTAACCCCAAACCCCATTTTTATAAATTTATTTATTCCCATATGGTAATTATATTATATCCTAGGTTTCATTCACATGAAATTAATCCAACTCATTCTTTATAATTAACTCCAATTTTTAGGAATCACTGAGACTATGCACTTCTTCTAGGATCTTATGTTCAACTACATCCATCAAAAGTAAATATTGTGATTCATGTGAAAACCTATATATTATTTTTCTATCTTAGGTAGATCTTCAAAATTGATTTGTTGATGGTACTCTTTTGGGAACTAAATCTTGCATTATTTCATCTTCTGGTACTTTGACCCAAGACTCATCAATCCTAGTTCATTTTTTTCATCTTCTATTGCCCTATAATTCATATTTTCGATGCCCCTAAAATTTAAAAAACATTCACCTTTCCATAACTTCTGTTTGGGTCAACATGGATATATTCAGTTGAATATTTACTCTCAAATTCATTATTATTCCAATCCATTTTTTTCAAAAGACCTTCTCAATGATGAGAACATTTTGAATTCTATATATCTTCTGATTTTCATCATCCCATAGGAAAAAGATGAAGTTTTTATCACCATATCTCAAAAAGTCACATGTATCTGACATATAATAAACTTTTTACCTATCCATGGAATCAATATGGACATAGTATAAAATTTTAAAAACCTTCATGTGGTTTTCTTTCACTAGTTTTCATGAGCAAAACAATCCTAGAATATTATACCACATCAATGATGAAGGAATTTTTTTAACTAAATATGCTACAAAATTGACCAATTACTTTTAAATATCCTTGGTAATTCAAGAATATATCCCCATGATATTAACCTTCTATATTAACATCTAATTCATTTGATCATTTACCCCATTATGATCTAGTTTCTTTTTTATAATATTTTCCATCCCGATTATATTCTTCCAATAGTAGTTTCAAAGATTCATTTCACTGAATTAAAAACTATAATCAAACCTAAAAATTTTTAGATTTCTTCTTGTCACTCTTTCCACCTTGTTATTCCATTAAAAACACATCGAATACCTCAGAATTATCTTTCAAAAAGAATACATATACATTTCTTGTTGAATCATTAATGAAAGTGGTAAAGTATAAGGATCCTTTGTGAGATTAAGCTAGGGAAGGCCCCAAAACATTTGTGTGAATTAGTTCCAACTTCTGAGAACTAGTATTTATTTATTTCAAGTATAATGAAACCTTTCTCATTTTTTGGAGTATAAAACTATCAAAACATATAGATTCAATGTGACCAAGATTTATTATGTCTTTTATTCTATAAATTTCATGTTCTTCTCACTAGGGTGTTTGAGATAACAACACTACAACTCCTTACCTTCATAAGTTGTAGCATCAAAATATTTCACTCTATATGATCTTTTAGTTAGATATAAGGTATCATCCTTTACTCCTCTTTCCAAGGCCATAGAAACCTGAGTTATTTTCCAAACTCTATTTGTGAAGTTTTTTCTACACCCTACTTTATCCACCCAAACAATGGAAATTAGGTTCCTCTATAGACCTAGTATGTGTTAAACAACTTTAAACTTTAAGATTTTTCCATTTTATATATGGATTTAAAAATCACCCACCTCTATGAATTATAGATCTTAATTACAGTCCATGTAGACCTTTTGAATTTATTAGAAATATAATTCACTATACACCCTTTCCCTACTGTATAATGGAATTATTATCTAGAATCAATTACCCATGATGCTAATGGAATATTGAAACTCAAAAATAATTTACTTTTGCCTTCAACTAAATAAAAAAAACTTGAAATTCAAGAATCAACCCTTTTATATTTCATTCTATGATCCCTACAATTCTTCTTGAGATGCCCTCAATTCCCATGGTCCAAACATATAGTTATGAGTCTATTCAATTTATCTTTACTGCTAACTTAGTACTTTTATTCTGATTTCTTACAAATTAAATTTTGATTGGGTGATCATCATTTACCTTCTATATTCAATTCTATACTAATAGGTTCTCGTAAATATCTTTGTCTGAGTTATTCATTCAGAATAAAATTTATTACATCCATAAACACCAAGTTAGTTTTCCCCATAAGAATTACGTATAATAGTTACCATCACATCTAATAGTTCTTGAATTGAACATAATAATAGAATTTCCCACACATCATCCATGAAATTGAAATTAATTGATTCAATATTCCCTAAAATCATGTAAAATTCATTTACAAGATTTTTTATAAGTCTATTCCAATAATATCTTGTTAAACAACCTCCATATCACAAACTCATTCTTCAAAGCTATGAGATTCCCATAAAAGTCTATATGATCTTTCATCAACTCAATCGTGATCTTCACTTTTTTATTTTAAATACTTTATTCTGAGTGAGATACATTTTTATTAATCCAAGTGTCCTCCTATCTTGATTTTACCATTCCAATTTACTCATATCTTATTTTTTGACCCCATTTGTAAAACTTCTAAATCCTTATAAATTAGATATTATTTCATTTTCATCCACAAAAAGCTAAATTCTAGCCCATATAATTTATTTATCTAATCCTTTACCTCATCATATTTCATATATTTCAACAAAATTACTCCCACTAAATTAAAATAATTTCATGACAAGGGAGTGAATTTTACCTAAGCCTGTTATAGAGTGTTTTTTTTGGGAACTGAACTGAGACATGATACCAGTTTTTGGGTATCATGAACACCAAAAACTATATGATAAACCATAAGAAACACATGTTGTAGTGAAAAAATCACCAAAACTTCTTATATTGAAACATACTCTCTAAATTTTATGTACTAGATCTTAAGAATTCTTTGCACCCTAAATCACCTCACCGAGTTGACCAGCACTAACACGCCCAAGATACAATCATAAATTAATTTAAGAGAAACTTAATGTAAGTAAAGGAAATAATGGATTGCATTATTCAGACATTTATTCCAACATAAATGGGAGAACATTATTGTATTTTTATTTTAATCAGAAGTTATAGGAATTACAATCACCTAGACTAATCAGCCAAGTTGATCTCCAATCATTGTTAATCTGATGACATGTGTATAAGTGGTCCCATAACACCTTATTGTGGGCCCCATATAATCATAATATTAAACTAACTTCCAATATTTATAGAAGTCCCTCTATTGAATATAGAAACCTTTAACCACCTATAGAAATCTACACTCGATCACTAAATTTTGGTGAAATAATGAAGTTACTCTTATGTTTTCTATAATGAATCTTATACTTTACCCATTTACCATAAAACCACTAGACATAACTCTTATATAATAATAATAATAATAATAATAATATAATGTAATAATTCATAACATCTAATGAAACATCATTTATACAACTGAGCACCTGCACTCTTGGTTACTAGAAATTGTTAATCTATAGTCCAGAATATCTCTATTGACATTTCTTATTGTTACTATCTCCATAAAGTTTAGTTAAATTCTATATTTATTTCTTTTTCATATCATCAGAACTTGAAAATACTTTACATTCCTAATAAGGAGTCACCGAAAAATTTTGAGGAGCAGAGCTGATGATGGAGGTTATTAGATGATGAGACAGATGAGGATCTAACCAACAAGGAGTCAAACTTATCAATATTCATCATATTTTTCTATATTTGTTAGTTCCATTTCATCCTATAAAATATCCATGTCTATATTATTTTCTTATAGAGTTCTTGGTCACCATTTTTTCCAATGCCCGAATGATTTTGGTGACTAGTGCGCCATAGATGGTCAGTTCCTGGTCCATCCTCAGTAGCAGTTTCCTTAAAGTCCTTATTAGTGATAGGGTCAATAATATTTTGTTCAACTAAGTTGATTTGGATCAAACAAAGGAAAAACCTGTAATTTTCCACCTCCTTAGGGACATATGGTTTATCAGTCCCATGGAGGTGGTTGTCAGCAGGGTTAGTGAGGTGTGGTCAGTTGAATACCATGCAGATTCCAACACTAAGATGGTCAAAGAGCATCTAATGTACCATATTCTTATCGTATACCCTATAATTTTTTTAACTTCTCTTTATTTGTTTAACCTTAATTTATATGTGCCATAGGACTCAAGGTATAGAGGTTCCATTTCCCTTGGTACTAATTATTCCAGCTGAAGGTTGGTCTTGTTTTCTTAATGTGTGTTTGTATTATGAGTTTGTAATAGGAAATAATTCGTTATTAGGGTAATTCTTATTAATGTAGATATTACTATATTATGTCATCATTGTTATGTATAGGTTGAATTCTAGGCGTGTGATAATTAATTTATTCTAGAGGAGAGTTTTGTTATTTCATGTAAGAGGAGAGGAAACAATGTTCATTATCTATAGGTACTGCCAGATACATCATAATAATTTAGAGACTCTTTTCTTTGGGAATAATTAATTATCACTGGGTTAAGTGGAGGCATAGGTGACACTATTCCCTATAATTTTGGAGGAGTTTTCTAATTTTTCTATTGAAATGGTTGCGATGCTACCCCCTTGATGTGATATTGAGTTTTGGGTAGAGTTGTAGCCTTATGCGTCTCAAATTTCAGTTGATCCTTACTATATGGAATCTTTTGAGCTATGGTATTTGGGTGTTCGTATTTATTACGTGATACATAAAGGTTTTATATGGACCAATGAGTTGTCGTGAGGTGCCCTAATGTTGTTTTCCAAGAAGGAGGATGGTGGTATGAGGTTTTAAATAAACTATTAGAGATTTAATTAGGTGAAAAAAAGAACCACTATCCTCTTTTGAGAGTAAAATATTTCTTCAATCAGTTGAAGATAGTTAGATAGTTTTCAAATTTTGATCTGTGGTCTTGGTACCATCAAATTAGGGTGAAGGAAGAGGATATCAAGAAGACTATATTCAAGTGTCATTATGGGTACTTCATGTTCCCGATTATATTTTTCGATGTCATGAATTCCTAATATTTTTTTCATGGGACTCATGAACTCCATGTTTTAGGAGTTTTAGATTAGTTCTTAGTAGTTTGCATCAAAAAAATCCCAAATTAATCAAATTCATAGGAGGTTCATAGCGAGCATCTTAAGGAAATTTTAAATTTTCTTTAGCATCATCATATCTATGGGAAGTTTTCCAAGTTAAATTGTTGGATACTTGACCTATATTTTTGTTGTCATGTTATGTGTCAATAAGGAGTAATAGTTCATAATTCAATGATCAAGGTGGTTATTTATTTGGAAGTACCCAAGAATGTTTTATAGGTTCATCATATCCTTGGTCTAGTGGGTTATTATTTGAGGTTTTGTGTATAGCGTATTTTAGATTATATCCTTTTTCATAACATTAACCATGAAGGAATGGGATTTCATATGGTTTGATCAATGTAATGAGGCATTTGATTACCTGAAGGAGAAGTTGATCAGTGGTCCAATTATTCAGTTTCTAGATGAAGGAGATATTTTTGTGTTTTTCTATGATAATTCTCATATTTATTTTGTTTGTTTCTTGATGTAGTAGAGCGAAGAGGTATCATATAATTATAGTTTATTTCATCCTCATAAGTTCAACTATGCCACCCATGATCTTGGGTTGGTAGTGGTGGTTCTTTATCTTAATTTGTGTTGGTACTACCTCATTGGTATATGATTTGTAGTATTTAAATATTATAAAAGAATGATGTATATCTTCAAAAGGTATTATTTGAATCTGTATTATTGGGGGTGTATGAAGTTCATGTAGTACCATCACTTTGAGATATCTTACACCCCATGAAAATGGAATGTAGTTTTGATAAGTACATTTCATGCATACTTTTTAATATTAAAATACATTACATTCATGAATTAAATGATTAATTATTTACCAGATATTTAATATAATGTTTCCTATTTTGTATGATACAAAAATTTATAGAAAAAAATACCAAGTAGCTAAAATGAAAATCATTTAAATCAAAAGGATTGATGAATGCAAGCTGAAGACACTTCACACCGTGACACTTCGTTTCATGGCCCGACATCATAATTTTGAATTCAAGATAGATATAGAGGCTAAAATGGAGATGAGAATAAATAAAATATCTATAAAGAATGTGATTTATGCTGTAAAATAAAATTCACATCGTAATTCAATCGAGATAGAGGAAAAATCCAAGCGATTTATAACCCATTTAAAGGTCAAAAAAACATGATATTTACATCATAAACTTCATTTATTACATAATACTTGTGAAATAAAAGAAATAAACATTTCAATTCATGTTTTAAAATAATTACTTATGTCATAAAAATATTGGGGAGAATATTTTAGAAGATGAATCCATGAAACTTATGACATGAATTGACTATTCACATCAGAAAACCGTAGTCAACACCAAAATTAAATATCTGATCATTAAATGCGTGTAGAGAATACCATTTTTCGGACCATATAATTTAAGGAGAGGATGATGATGAAATTAAAGGCCATATTAATAGTCAATTTAATTAAACTCATACACCCAAAAAATATATAAATAGAGGCTCGTGATACTAATTTCAGGGATTGATCTGGAGTCCAAAGCTTGGGGTGATTAGTTTCATTGTGCAGGTTCCTCTACCATTATTCATCTATGCTTTTCTTTCATGATTTATTTTTGTTTTCTCCCATTTCCCCTTAATCACTAGGATTATGGGGTAACTCCAAAAATTTTCTATGGGTAAGGTGCTTTTGGATTATATTTTCTTATTACATTCATGTATTTTTTTTGCCTCAAATTGGAATTAAATTTCCAATATCTTTACTTTTTACTAATCATGAACATTTATTGGTATATCTAAAAGGAAACCTGTTAGTTTTTTAACTAGTTGCCTTAGAATACACCATGACCACTGTAAAATATAGTGAAATTAGGTTAAAATGTGGTACTAGGATAAACACAGTGCATTAAACCCCTAAATTACCAAACAAAGGGGAATATGGTATTTTTGTACTAAAGAGGGGATAACCATATCACCAGATCCTCCCCATCCCAACTCTGTCACCAATACTAGACAAATAATTTAATTTTTTAATTCATTTCACTTAAACTCTAAAATCTTTAAAAAAAACCCTGGCATATTTTTTATGCCAAATAAGTTTTATTTCGACACTATATTTCTTCAAATCAATCTAATAAAATCATTTTTTTTAAAAAAAAATAAAAAATTAATTGATATTTTTCTCTGGGTTTGATACTCGACTCACCACTATTTACAATTTTAATCAAACAATTACTCTTGTCTAAGTTTTAAAATTTTTTTATTTTCGTTAGAACCTTTAGGAAATTAATGAGATCCCTAGGAGATCAAGTTTTGGACTAAATGACTAAGAATTCACAAGGAAATGTTTTTTTCGATCATGAAAATTTTTATAGAGTGATGGATTATCTTATACTGATGTATCTTGATATGGAGGAGGACTATGGTATATGTTTATTATACTAGATAATAGTGAAATAATCTTTGATATTGTATGTGTAAGAGTATCAATGGGGATACTTTGTGGTAGTGGTGATACAGGATCACATCATTCATGGAGATGCTCTAAAGGGATGGTTGGAGGATGATCAACATCAGGTTTTGTTGTGAAGGATGTTATTTATTACTCTAGATATAAACGATGTGATTCTTCATGAGTTTGATAGATCACCCTTAGATGTGAATCATGGTATATCCAAGATAATTCAGGTATTTATTAGTCTATTCTGGTGATTAAGGATGAATTAGTTCATTGTAGATATTGTGTTGTGTTTTTTGGTATGTTAGATGGTGAATGTATAGAATCATGTTCCCAGTGGTTTTTTATTGCCATTAAAAATCCCTAAGTATAAGTGGGATAACATTTTTATAGATTTCATCATTGTTTTTCTTCACACTCAGGGTAGATGTGACATTATTTCTGATATTGTGGATTAGTTTAAAATTTTGACTCATTTATTAGTGATCAAGGAGTTGAGTGTTATGGTCATTTTAGTGAGGTGGTATGTGGAAGAGATAGGTAAGATTCACTGAGTACTGAGGATCATCATATCTTATTAGGATCCTCATTTTTTCCTCATTAGTTTAGGTAGGTATTAAATATGATTTTCCTTCTTATCTATTCCTTATAACTACCTTCCATCCTAAAAATGGATGGTTATATAGAGTATACCATCTAAACACAGGAAGATATTTCATGTGAAAATATTTTATATTTTGGTAGATCATGGGCGAATCACATTCCATTGGGTGAGCTTTTCAATAATCATATCTAAAAATGTTCTATTATAATGGTTCTTCTTTAGGAATTGTATGGGAAACATATCATATCGTTGTTGAATTGGATAGAGGTTTGATAGTCAATGGTACAAGGATCATATGTGGTGCATATCATAACGGAGAAGGTTTAGAAATTTTGAGAGTGTATAAAGGTGGTAATATACCATTAGAATTCTTGTTCTGATCAGAGGATGATACCTAAGGAAATAGAGGTTTAAGACCTTGTGTTCCTAATGGTTTCCCCTCACCAAGGGTAGTGTATTTTTGGCCAATGGAGTAAGCTTTATCCCTAGTTTATTAGTACTTTTGAGGTGTTAGATTGTGAAAAAAGGTTTCATATTGATTAGAATTTACCCTATAGTTGGACAAGATCAATGATGGTTTCCATGTGTCACAACTTCTTCAGTATATTCATGATGACTCTCATGTCAATGATTATGAAGATTTGTATATATAAGATTATGCAATGTTCATAGAGTGGATGGTTGATATTTAGTATCATCTGAAGATGGAGTAGAGTAGGCATTTATTTCCATGGTTCATGTTTTATATAATAATGGTTTCTTAGAAGAATGTACAAGGGACAATGAGTCACAGATGCATGCTCAATACCCTGATGTATTTTTAACCTTAATTTCTTTAATACTGAGATTGTTTTTAGAGTTTTTTTATATTGTTTATTTCCTATATATCATTTTTTCTTTAGTTATGGTTTCATTCTATTTGAGTGGTATCTTTAAGGGGATGTTTGGGGTTTGTAGTTGGTGTTTTTCCTCTGGGTTTTGTTTTAATGATTGAGTAAAAGAACTATTTTAGAGGTATATAATGTAATGAACTAGAAATTCTCATAACATTAATTTCCATATTTTGGTCATTGGAGATGTTGGGAGAAGGTTGGTGGAAGGTATGTGTTTCTAAAACTGATATTTCAACAGAAAGAGGTGTGTTGCGGTATGATTTTATGTGTTGAATCATGATTAGTTGTTTGGGAAGTTGTGTTGTTGTATGAAGTTTTCTCATGGATATAAGTGTAATCCATGAGATATTAATGTCATTATTTCCTGATTTGGAAATTTGATTATAATGTGATGAGTGTTGGTTATGGAATGGAAGCTCCTAGATGCATACATGAGGTTTAGGTTCTGATTCATAAAGGTTAAACCATCAGTAAACTTTACGTATTCCTTTTACAAGGAGGGTAAATTAGGGTACGAAAGTGTACATGAGGTTTTTATTTTACCCTCACATATTATTTATTTGTAGTATAGACAGATTTAGTCATAGTATTAAGTGTCTTGGAGAGTTTTTTTAATATTATATGAGTTTCCATTGATGCTTGTTCACAAATTTTGCAGTATGGATCTACGGGTGGCTGATTTCATGGTTCTAACTTTTGGTATCATTTACTTGTGGTGATCTTGTTTTATATTGACTTGTTTTAGGGTTGTTTTTTTGTCTTTGGAAGGATAAAATACAATGGAATGACCACATTTGTTGTGTTTTTTATTTAATTTTATGTATAGGGGTAATGGGGTTTTGAACATAGAATTTGGTGGGATAAGAAAAAATATATTGGGAAATTATTTTTGAAGGTTCATTTAACTTATCCCCATTGCAGTGTAACCAAGACTTGGAACACCATAATTTCTTAAAACATCCAGTTTTAGTATTAATTTTGAATTCCATTCGAATAATTCATAATTAATTCATTTTTTATTAAACCCCAGGTGCCCATTGGTGCATCCTTGGAGAACTTTGAGTGACATTTGATTGTATTTTTCCCCCATATTCAAGAGATCATCCACTTATTGATCCAATGTGAGTTTCTCCTCCCATATTTCTGGTTTTATAGATGTATTTTGGTTTTTTTTATCTTTACATGTAGAATTAATTAGGTTTTAAAAGATAATTTATAGTATAGGGTGGAAATTGGTTCATCTCTCAAGGAGTGATAGTTGTTAAAAGTGTGAATTTTAGATAAATTTTATAAAAATTAATGAAAACATGTGGTGGTTTTAAAATTATTCAAAGTAAAATAATGAAATGAAAGGAATAAAACAAGGTGCATGAGAAATTCCGAAATTGGAAGAGGGTATGTAGATAATTGACAAGGATGTCCTTGAAAGGTTACTATATATCTTATGGATTTTATTATTATAAAATGATTATTTTTTTAATGAAATTATTTTGTTGAAGAAAACCAATAACTTGATTTTCCTCCATCACTCTAAATGGAAAATCTAGAACTGGGCATTGAAGAAATGATTATTTAGTCAACATTTAGATATTTTATATATAATGAGGGATACCAAATCACACTAATATCTTATGTGTGTTTGATAAAAATCCCTTATGTATCCAAGCAGAACAACACAACAAGACACCTAAAATCACAGGTAAATTGGTTTTGAAATAAAATTTTTCCATTCAATCTTATCAAAAAATTACATTAAAATAAAAAAAATATTAAGATAAAAATAAAGGAAATTTTTTAAACCATAAAATACATAAAACCAGTAGTGAAACGGTTTTTATACACCCTCTCAAAGTGTGCATCTTCCTCATAATGATCACTGACTGTTTAGCTCACCAATAATAATAGGATAAGGCTCTAGTGGATCGCCTCCTTCATCATTGCTCTACATATGATGATATGGATCTCTAGAACTTACAAGATGATGATATAAACCCGCTAAATCTCTAAAATTTGATCAATTCACTCCCCTAATGATTTTACAAATAAGGCACTAGAGGTGCTAATTTATATGCAAAATGGAAGGTGGTTTTGGCATCCTATTTTCATAATACCACATGGAACTAGGATTTGTGATATGATACATTATTATCTCACATTAAAAAAACAAAAAATTATTTAACCACCCATTGAATAACTCTAACCCAAATTTGGAAGAAATTAGAGGTCTAGAACTTGAGTTATTCACAAATTATAGAAATATCCCTTTGAATTTTAACAATAATGTAATGTCCCATATTTTCTATTTAATTTATTTTAAAAAATTATATGGAATTATTTCAAGACCATACACTTTGATGGCACTTAATTACAAGGCCCGGTGTGCCCATAATAGAATTTTGATCATTTTTTAAGTTCATTTAAGTAAACGCACGGGAATGTTTTATAACTTTTAAACTGATTATCCGATCAAAAATCAGAGGGCACCGTTGTACTCAGAATGGAGGGATTCTCCTTGAATTAACATAACTTCAATCGGCAAGGGTCTACCGGAATGATAGTTTTCATAATTTTCAGAAAATAATAAAATAACTTAAAAAGTTATTTTCTTTTCTTTTCTCACCATTGAGCGGTGGCATGCCATCATTGTGGTGCAGTGATGAGGCGGTGATGATCCCCTTTAATGATACTTATTAATAGAATTGAAACAGACACACTGTTTCATTTATGAAACAACATAACAATGTGGTGATGCAACGTAACAAAAACGTTGTGACAAATTTCTCTATTAATGATATAACACATTGGGGAATCAAATGGGGACTTCCTCTGACAAACCTACAACAAAAATACTCTCCAAAAATGAATGATGAATGTTGAAGAATTTTAAGTGATGTCAACAAACCTGAAAAAATAGGACTGGAGGGAGATGAACGTTGACAGATTCGAATGAAACTTGAATCCTCACAGGAGGATCACTTCAGCGGAGAAAACCTTGGAGGTAGGGGTTATTTTTGTTTTGTGTTTCCGCGTTCGTTATTCTAAACGACGAATGAAGATCACCCCATGAACATGTTGATTCTTGGGTCGCTCATTCTTGATAGAGGGTACTTTTCATGGGTTTTTTCACTGGGATTATTGATTATTTTGTGATAGAACTTCAATTTTATATCCCATGTTTGTAAACCTCAAATGCAGAGGGCATTGGCCAACACAAACAAGGCTCTAGCCCCTCTGCCTTGTGAATTTTTTGTGTTCTTCATGTCCGCATCTTAGAAGTGGTGAAAAGGAGGATTTGAGGCCATCATAGGGAAGATGAAATCCTCTGAAGGTCGTAGGCGTAAGCAGTGCGAAGAACGGACCTCCGGAACGGATCGATGGTCCGTAGAAGAACCTGTCGGTGTGCCGGTGCTGGCAGCGACAGCCGCGGGTGGGTGTTGGTGATCCAAAACGGTGCACCAGAGGCATCATTCGTGACCAAATCAATCCGCAGTGAAGAGGAAGGAGGCACCAGGCTCCGTTCCAATGGCTGGCAGTAGGGACGCGGCCCTTGAGCCGTGTAGATGGAGCGCCTGACAATCGCAGGGCACAACTTCGGGTGGCATGCAGTCTTCCACCACGTGAGATGGGAGAACGAGCCTCCAAGTGTTCTAAACGCAAGGTGTCATGCTTAGAATCCCCTGGCATCTGGGTAGGGTGTGGCCTAGACCCGCTCTATCGGGTCCGGATGGATGAGTCTGGGTTGCCGGGCGACCCTGCAGGCTGGACTCCCGACCGAACCGGGCCGATTCCAGCAGGGCCAAATGGGCATGGCCCACTGGCTAGGCCATACTGGACTGACCCAAACCCAAACCAATTCAGGGAGGTCAATTGAACTAAACTAGGGAATGTGAGGCCCCTGAGCTGGGTTGGTTGGGTCAGTCCGACTGGGTACGACCAGGCCTAGATGCAACCAACCCATATTTACTAAAACACCAATAACTTACAAACTTGGTGTCTATTTAACGAGACGTTTGTTGTGTTTGAACTCTCATGACAAGGAAATTATTTTAAAATACTCTATGAATCCTTCAAATAAAGTATAAATATGACAAATGTCTTGAGTAGCGGTTCTTCCATAATCAAGTGCACTATGTGCGGAAACCCTATGGTTGGATGAGACCTAAAGACTACCGACAAGAGACCCTGTGTGGATCAACTACGATGGACTAGTGGGAAGAGAATCTGTGTAACCTAGAAGCCCCGTAGTGGGGAACAGTTCTGTGTGACCTGGTAGACCCATGGTACTCGACAGGAGGAGTACCTCATTATGGCCAAGGTGAGAAATTGCTTCTCTATGACCTGACATGCCCATGTTGGGGAGCGACTTCTGTGCAGCCTTAATACCCATGGTACTCATTAGGGATGAGTACCAAAGCAGTCCAAGGTTAGTGGGGAGGGACTTTTGTGTGACCCAGAAGGCTCGATGTAATCATTGAGGAGGAGTTCTCAAACAGCCCAAGGTGTTCGATGATATGACTGATGGTCCTACTTTCCATATTCTAGATTATACCTAGTGTGAGCTATCTTGCTTTGTGATCATACATTGTGGTTTTATTGTAGATTTCTTTGTGGTCATTCCTTTTTGGTTTGGGGACCCTACTGAGTATTTTGTTACTCACCCCTGCACGGGCTTCGCCCGCATGTGTTGTGTCTGGTGCAGATGACTACCTCCTTGATGGAGGACTTGGTGTCCTAGGACCTAGTGGTTTACAATGAGACTAGGTAGGCGGGGGGTACTTCTTCGGCCTCCAGAATCTACTCTACACTTACCCATCAGGTGGGGTTACCAATGGAAAACTTTCAGAGTTTTCCTTATACTGTCCTATTTCCAGTTTATCATTTTTTGGGTTTTATTATGGCCCATTTGACCTACAGTTTTTACTTTTACTCAGTGTATGTTTAGTAGAATTCATATTTAATTTTCCAACATTGGGACTTGGTTGTGTGTGTGTACATACAGGTACTCAGGTAAATGCCTCCCACTTGCAAGTTGACACCTTCAGTGCTAGTTGCCAACCCATGACCTTCAGGAGGTGGGATTGGGGTATTTCATGGCATAGGCCCCAAGGGATGGTTTGTGACAAAGTGGTATCAATTGTGGTCAGTTATACCACAAAGACCAGTAGTCTGTTGTTTTGTGTTTGGGTGAAAATGTAAAATTTTTTGTGTTCAGCTTTTATATTCGGGGAGTCCAGTGTTGGTGCGGTGGCCAACGAATCCATACACTAGGACCTTGAATTTGGATTTTCGGCTCTATACACAAAAACACTAGTTTCATGAATCATATAGGAATTGTGTGTTTCCTCATGTTCTTATTGAATTAGAGTTATCTCACTATGTATAATCTATTGACTGTGGTACATCTTGATCAATATCAGGATTCCTCTACACAGATAGCCAGCTAGGGTTCCGATGTGTGACTGTGAGGACAACTTGCCCAGAGATGAGGGGTCAGTATAGGGACTCGTGCTAGAGATGGTCCCGCTGAGTGGTGCACCAGTGTTACCACCACCTGTTGATTGGTAGTTACTACTAGTGTTACCGGTAGAGGACGCACACAATCTGAGTGCCTTGCATGAGTTCTAGAGATAGAGACCTCTTAGGTTTGGGGAGAGAAAAATACTCAGGTGGATGAGGACTGGCTGGAGGACTTGATGCAGGTCTTCCTATTTGTGAGGACACTACTTGACCTGATGAAGATCGAATCTGTGAGCCTTCTTCAGGGTTCGGTAGGGAGATGGTGGATTTTGAAGGTTCAAACTCATGATGGAGCGAACCTCTATTAGGATTACTTCGAGTGGATTTTCCAGGAGGTGTTCTTCCCCGTGTCCTTGCGCTCAGTGCACATACAAGAGTTGTTTCACCTATAGCAGGGAAAAATGTGAATGGATGATAACTCTGTGAGGTTTACCAACCTCTCTCTCTACTCCACAGACATGGTTCATGCCACTTTCTTTAGGGCCTGGACCTTTGAGTAGGGACTCAGACGGGAGATCAATGTATCCATGGTGTCTCACAGCATCCCCACTCTAGCTGGGGTGCTGGAGTGAGCCCTTCTTATGGAGAGATTCCTGACAGAGTAGGCACTGATAGCCAGAGCCATTAATAGACATCAGGTGGTGTAGTCTTCATTGGTGAGCAGTAAGAAACAGACAAGGGGACCGAAGCATGTTAGATATTTTAGGGGATGACCTTAGGACTCGGTGTTAGTAGTTCAAGGCTCCCAGATTAGAGGGAGTCAATAGGGAACTGGGTTGTGCTTCACTTGCAACGAGAAGGAATGCATGGATCATGATTTACTGACCTTCCACAAAGACAATCAGCAGATGGTCGAGGGACCGCCAAGGCAGAGGTAGAGGTTCGAGTGAGGAAGTCTGAAGGGCAGTAGATGTGGCGGGGTAGTAGCCTAAGTGAAAGATGGTGGATGATGGTTTGAGGTACTACCTCCACCACCCAAAGGTGGTCCACCATGGCCTTAGGGAGCTGGTGGACAAGGGAGATATCATCTACAGGGAGTGGAGGCCTATAACCATGGCACTCTAGAGATTATTAGATGTATGATTAGTGTCTTATCCACATTAGCTGTAGTTCTTATAGAGACAGTTGTCGATCATAATTTCCTTTACAAAGACCTCGTTTGGGTCTTTTAGATTCTTTAAGATCTGTTGGCTCGATCCATACGATTAGAGACTCCTACGAGAGGGGGTTCACCGATTACACACTAGTTCCAACAGTTTGAGCTTACACTTGGAAGTGAGAGATTTGGCTGGGAGATCCTAGTAGTATCATTGAGGCCTTACAATGTCATCTTGGGTATGGAATGGATATCTATAATCCATTCTAAGATCGACTATATTAGGTGCAAAGTTTGGTGTGTTCATGATGATGGGACCAAGTTTTCCTTCAAAGGAGAGAAAGGAACTTTTGCAGAATAGGACAAACTTTCTCGAAGGAGGGTGCAACCAATCACTCACCAGTTGGCTAGCCTCACTCTCAGTGTAGTGGATAAGAGGAGCCCGATATTTCTTGTAGTGGTGGAAGAGTATGTGGAAGTCCTTCCTGAAGATATTCCCAGACTACGTCCTCTAATGGTGGTAGACTTTGGCATTGACTTGAACCCCGGGCCGACACCGATATCCATACCGGTATATCAGATGGTTCCTATGGAGCTTCATGAATTGAGGGTATAGTTGGAGGAATTTCAAAAGAAGGGATTGGTGAGGCCCAACGTTTTATCATGGGCAGTCCCAATGTTGTTTGCCAAGAAGGAAGATGGGAGTTTGAGGTTGTGATTGGACATCCAGTTCCTGAACCAGGAGACTGTGAAGAACAAGTATTAACTACCGAGGATTGATGACCTCTTAGACCAGCTTAAGGGAGTGATGTGGTTCTCAAAGATAGACCTCCAGTCAGGCTATCACCATGATTGGGTATGATATGAGGATGTACCAAAGATTGCCTTCATATGTCAGTATGGCCACTACGAGTTCTTGGTGATGCCCTTCGGCATTACCAATCCCCCAGCAGTTTTCATGGGAATCATTAATAGGATCTTCCATCCTTAAATAAATCATTTTGTTGTAGTCTTCATTGATGACATCTTGGTGTACTCAGTGTCAGAATAGGAGAACGCTATACACCTTCAGATAGTCCTCAATACACTTCAAGAGAACCACCTTTATGGGAAGCTCTCAAAGTTCCAGTTCTGGATTCCGTAGGTCCACTTTCTGGTACATGTCATCTCATAGGCTAGAGTTTCAGTGGATCCAGTAAAGATATAGGCGTTGCTTACTTGGGATCCACCCCGGAGCATGACTGGGGAGAGGATTTTCTTAGAGTTGGCTGGATACTTTCAGAGGTTTGTGCCCAAATTTTCCAGAGTAGCAGCACCCTTATCATCCTTGACACAGAAGGGACAACCCTTCATGTGGATCTAGAAGCACAAGTATAGTTTCCAAGAGCTAAGGTGGATACTGATGAGTGCCCCCATCTTGAGACTACCATAAGAGGGGGTTGGGTATGTAGTATTCTGCAACACGTTAGGGACTGGACTTGGTTGTCTCCTAATGCAAGAGCATGAAATGATTTCCTATGGCTTATAAATGTTGTGGAAACATGACCAGAACTACACAACCCATGACCTGAAGTTAGCAGTAGTGGACTTTTCCTAGAAGATGTGATGGAACTACTTGATGGGTGAATGGTTTACCATCTACTCGGACCACAATAGTCTTTGTTACATATTCTAATAGAAGTACCTGAACTTAAGACAATGGATATGGATGTTGTTACTCTAGGACTATGACTTTGAGATAGTTTATACTCCTGGGAAGGGGAATGTGGTGGCAAACACGCTCAGTATGAGGTTTGGTCTACAGTTGCTGAGTGAAGCGACGAAGTAGTTAGTCGTGATGCAAATATCCTTCATGGATGATGATGGAGCATCTTTCCTTCAGTCAATGACTACCACTACCCCGCTCTTACAGTGAGTTAGGGAGGAACAAATTGTGGATGTTGGTTGTGAGGCCCGACATTCTTAGTTATCCTCATAGGCTCTTGATGGATTTTGATATGTGGGGAGCACATCATCCATTCCAGAGGATGCATCGTAGTACTAGTTTTGTTGTGGGAGGAGGTGTTGAGGGAGTTCCATAAATCCCCTTTTGTGGTACATATTGGTGTGGAAAAGATGTAGCAGGACCTCCAATGTGAGTACTGGTGGCCAGGGATGAAGAAATTCATTGTAGAGTTTATTTCATGATACCTCACTTTTCAGCATGTGAAATATAAGCTTCAAGTTCCAACAAGATTGGCCTAGACACTTGAGGTACTGGAGTGGAAATGGGATGGTATCTCGATGGATTTCATGACGGGGACACCATGCATGTCTAGGGGACGTAATTCTAACTGGGTGATCATTGACTGACTCACCAAGTCGGCTCACTTCCTACCCATCTGGGAGCAGAGATTGATAGAGGGATTGGGATGCCTCTATGTCCATGAGATAGTGCAGCTACATGGGGTTCCATTGACATTCATCTCAGACTATGACACTCACTTTGCATCCTGGTTTTGGAAGTTATTGTAGGAGGTGTTCAGGACTCAACTGCTCTTCAGCAGAACCTTTCACCCTTAGACAGATGGTCAGACATAGTGGACCATACAAACCTTGGAGTACATGATTCGTGATTTCATTCTTGATTTTGGTCATAGTTGGGAAGACCACCTACCACAAGTGTATTTTTCATACAAAAAAAATCTATCACTCCACCATTGCCATGGAACTATTTGAGAACTTTTATGGGCAACCATGAAGATCACCTCTATACTGGACAAAATTAGGGGAGTCAACCCTCATGAGTCTATAGTCGGTATGGGCTACCCCTAAGAACATGTAGATCATCTAGGACCCGATTAGGACTACACAGAGCAAGCATAAACTGTATGCTTATAGGATACTAAGACCCTTGGATTTTGAGGATGGATACCATGTTTTCATTCAGGTCTCACCCCGACAAGGATTGAGGAGATTTGGCTATGGCATCAAGTTATCTTCTAGGTTCATCATATCTTTCCAGATTCTGAGTAGAGTATGTGAGGTGGCGTACCACCTAGCTCTCCCCCCCACAAATGAACTAGGTGCACGATGTTTTCCATGTGTAACAGCTGAGGGTGGTATGTGCATGATCCATCGCACATCATCAACTAGGGTGAGATGGACATTGACGATGGGGCGACGTTTGCAGAGTTCCCAATGAAGATAAAAGATCGACAAGAGTGGATTCCTTGTGGATGGTCGATTCCTCTGGTGTCCATTCGGTGGTAGTACAAAAATCTCCATGAGAGCACATGGGAGTGGGAGGATCAGATTTTCGCTCAGTAACCCCATTTGTTTGTTTAGCATTGTTTTGGATTATGAGGATGTGATGCCCAAAAAGGGGGGAGTAATGTAATATTCAATATTTTCTATGTAATTTTTTTAAATTATATGGAATTATTTTGAGACCAGATTCTTTGATGACACTTAATTTCGAGGCCCTGTGATCCCGAGATAGAATTTTGAACTTTTTTAAGTTCATTTAAGTAAACATGTGAGTGCGTTTTTATAACTTTTAAACCGGTGCTCGAATCAAATATTTGAGGCCACCGTTGAACTCAGAATACTAGGATTCACCTAGATTGGACTTAACTTCAACTGGAAAGGGTTGACTGGAAAATATTGTTTTCGAACATTTTGGAAAATAATAAAATAACTTAAAAGTTATTTTATTTTATTTTATTTTCTCACCACTGAGTGGTGCCACACCAGCACTATGGTGCGGTGATGAGGCGGTGATGATCCCCTTTAATGAGACTCCTTAAAAGAAGTGAAATAGACACATTGTTTCATTAATAAAACAATGTAACAATGTGGCGGTGTGGCATAAAATAAACACTACGATATGTTTCTATATTAATGATGTAACATGTTGGGGAATCAAATAGATAATTACTTTGATGAGCCTATGGTGAAAATAATCTCCAAAAATGAATGACTAATGCCAATGAATCACTAGCAATGTCAACGCACCTCAAAGAACGAGACTGGAGGGCTACGATCATTGACGACATTGAATGGAACTTAAATACTCAGGGGTGGATCACTATAGTTGCGAAAAGCATTAAGGTAGGGGTTGTTTTTGTTTTATGTTTCCCCGTTCTTTATTCTAAACAAAGAATGTGGATAAACCCATGAATAGGTTGATCCGCTGGTTGTACGTTCATGCTGGGGGTACTTTTCTTGGGGTTTTTCACCAGGATTATTGATTATTTTATGATATAACTTCAATTATATATCCCATGTTTCTAAAACTATAACGTGGATGGTTTGGGACAACACGAACAAGTCATGTTCCCCTACGCATTGTGCATTTTGTGTGTTCTTCTTGGTCACATCTTATAAGTGGTAGAAAGGAGGATTTAAGGCCATCCCAGGAAATATGGCATTCCCCAGAGGCTGTTGGCACAAGCAGCATGAAGAATGGACCACTGGAACAGATCCAGTGGTCCATGGAAGAACACGCTGGTGCTGGCGAACGTCGGTGGTGACAAACACGAGCTGGTGGAGATGCACTAGTGGCGGCAGCAAGAGACATCTTGGTCTGAGACGAAGCGGCAAGAGTCGTCGGCCACCATGCTAGCTGTTGGCGGCAGGGATGCGACACCTCGGCCGTGTTGGTGGAGAGGCCTAAAACTACGGGCCATGACTTCAGGTGGCATATGGTCTTCGACCGCATGCGGTGGGGAAATGGGAGGCCGGTTATTCCAGCCCCAAGGTGGAACGCCCGGATGCAATGCATGTCCGGGTAGGGTGCATGCCACCCATACGAGCCGGCCCCACGCCCTGTAGGCCAAACCCGCTCCATCAGGCTAGGCCAGATGAGGTCGGGTTGCCGAGCGGCCCGATGGGCTGGACCCCCAACCGAATCTGGCTGGGTCCAGCAAGGCTTAATGCGCATGGACCACTGGATATGCCAGATCATGCCAACACAGATACGAACCAGGTCAGGTTGGGTCATTTGAACTAAATTGGGGCATGTAAGGCCCTCGGGTAGAGTTGGCCGGGTTGGTCGGACCGGGTCGGACTGGGCCCAGATGCAACCGGCCCCTATTTACTAAAATAACAATAACTTACAAACATAGCATCCATTTGTTGAGCCGTTTGAAAAATTGGAACCCTTGCGATTAGGAGGATCTTTTTGAATACTCTAAAGTGGATTTTTTGTAAGTTAAAATACAATTAATGTCTAGAGGAGTGGTTATCTCAGAATCAAGCGCACTACGTGTGAAAACCCTATTGTTGGTTGAGACCTAAAGACTGCTGGCAAGGGACCTTGTGTAGATCATCTACAATGGACCAGTGGGAAGAGGCTCTGTGTGACCTGGTAAGCCCATGGTGGGGAGCGACTCTGTGTGGCCTGAAAAACCCAGGATACTCAATAGGAGAAGTACCTCACTATAGAAAATGTGGGAAGCTGCTTCTATGTGACCTGGCATCCCCACGGTGGGGAGCGGCTTCTGTACGACCTAGCATACCCATGACACTCATCAGGGCTGAGTACCACAACAGTACAAGGTTAGTGGGAAGTGGCTTCTGTCTAACCCAACATGCCCACTGTACTCATTGATAAAGAGTTCTCCAATATCACAAGGTGTTCGATGATACGACTGATTGTCCTACTTTATATATTCTAGATTATACCTATTGTGAGATGTCTTGCTTCATGATCATGTTTCATGATCATACTTCACGGTTTTCTTGTGGATTTTTTTTGGTCTTTCCTTGTCATTTTTGGGTCCCTACTGAGGATTTTGTTACTCAACCCTACAAGGGATTCACCTGCACGTGTTGTGTCTGGTGCAGATGACTGCCGCCTTACAGGGTACTTCGTGGCCGAGGACCTGGTGGTGACTAGTGAGACCATGCAGGAGGGATGTACTTCTATGTCTTCTATTAGTTACTCAACACTTACCCATCATGTGGGGTTTCCATCGAATGGATTTCAGAGTTTTCTATGTACTTTCCAATTTCTAGTTTATCTTCTGTTGGGTTTGTATTCTATCCCATTTGACCTACAGTTTGTACTTTTAATCATTGGTTGTTTAGTTTCATGTATGTTTACTTTTCTAGATTTGGGTCATGGTTGTGTGTGCATGCGTACATGTACCCAGGAAAATTCCTCCCTCTTTTAAGTCGATGCCTTCGTCGCTAGTCGCCAACCCCTGGCCATCAAGAGGCAGGCTTGGGGTATGTCATGGCATGAGCCCTGGGGGACAGGTCATGACAAATAAATATTCTCTTCAATGATGAATAAATTTGGCCCTCTTGATGGATTAATAGGTATTTTTAATCTTATAAAGAATTGTATCCCACACAGTCAAGTTTTTGTACACAAAATTTGAGCCTAATTACTTTTAATGTCAATGGTCAATGTGTATTATATTTTATATATATTTTTGGACTCTCATATAGTTTTGGACCATTTTGCTCAAATTTTATCATGATCCCCACTAATCACCTATATCTTCCATGATATAATTAAGAAAAGTGAAACTTTAAATTTAAATAGTATTTAGAATGAATAAAATTAATTTTATATGGATTAAAAATGATTCTAAAGTTGATAAATTATTACCCATAATAAATTAAAAAAATTAGTATAAGGTTGTAAATGACCATTCAATCACAATTTTATCACACCCCCAAACATGGACCATTTCACTTCTAGGAAAATTAAAATTCCAAAAAATGATGATACATGAAGATATTACCTATCCTAGGAATATTTAACATCCAAATATATTATAATTCATAATAGAAATGTGATCAAAATAAGAACTACACCAAGTTTTCAATCTCATTAAAAATGGAAAAGTGTCTCACAAATTTTATGGGAACAAAATTCAAATAAATTCTTGATACTAATCATACAAAATAAAGTTATGAATCAACTATGCCACTAAATCCCCATGTGTGTGTGGAATCCATTTCATTATTTTTTTCCAATTTAGGTTCAATAAATATAGTTCATTAAAAAAACTATCTTATCATGTCATTTCTACTAAAATTTCCCTATACCATTTGAAATCAAATTTCAAAACAATATTACTTATGAATTATTAGAAGTTATACATTTTTTATTCGATCCTATATGTTTTTAATACTATTATTTTTTTGATTTTTTTTCAATTTTTTTTTGTTTTTTCTTCAACAACAACATTAGGTATAAACCATAGTTCAATACAATATTGTAATGATACATATCAAATTAGAAAATAACGTATGAAAAAACTATTTTTGTAAAGGAAAACAAAATTAATATAACTTATATATACCTTAAATTAAATATAAAAGAATCACATTTCTTGGTTGTGTGCAATGATGTGTCGAGATATTAATTGACACATTTTACCTGTAAAAAAACTCTAATATAGGGTATCAACATCTCTAAAGTTTTCAATGATAAAACAATTTATATCATTAAAAAATAGGAATATTTCTGAAATAACTCATCAATGTTAAATCTATACTCATACTCACTTGTGCTCAATGAAATAATTTTTTTAAATGTTAAAACAACATAAAATTGGAAAATTAATCATGTATTTCCAATAAATTAAATGATTATATGGAAATTTAATATGAGTATCCCATCAAACAAATGATCAAAAAGAAAAATATAAATAATAAAAAAACAAAAAAATATTACACCCTAGGACACCCTGAGAGGGGGGGGTGAATCATGGTGTAGATAAAAATAAATTTTTTTTGTTTGGATATTATTCCCACATTGGTAGGAACACATTAAACTTCTTTGATTTTAATTCACATTAATGAAAAAAACATATTAAAATTTATTACAAGAAATGATAGTTTTTACTTGGTTCAAAACTAAGGGATAGTCCAAGGTTAATACATCTTAAATGTGTTAGTTGTTCCAGAATCCATTATGATTAAATAGTATTATTTGATTGAAATTATTTTTCCTTGGAAACTCCATGCCAAGCGTACTTCCTTTACAAATTAATTTATGGAATGGTTCACTATGACTGTTAAATTCTTTTTTTTTTCTCAACTTTTGATGAAGTCTTCCTTAGTTTAATTACTTGAAGGTTTCTTCCTTATCATCAAGAATATTGTTCAATGTTTTGTATCATTAATTCTAGAATATGATGCTCTAATAATCACTTTGATCTTTATAAAACCTTTTAAAAACACCCCTTGATAAATTTAACAAACCATCCTAGAATAATTGTTCATTACATAGCTCTAGGAACATGACTTTCAGTGAATAACTACAAGTGCATGACCTCATGCGCAAGACTCCAATCGTATAAATCTGAGAATGAGTATTAATTGTGTGACCTCAATCGTACAACCCCAATGATAGGAGCCTGAGTGTGTAACCTTGCATAGTTTCCTTCCATGTAACATCTTTTCAAGACCAAAATCACTTAATGATAAAAATGTATCACAAATTGTGTGATCCATGATCACATAACCTTCATGTGTATCTATGATCATGTAACTCCCCCCACTAGGATAATTTAGAATGATATGATCTTCATATTAATCACTTAATACCTTCATTATCCCACAATTTCAAGAACAATGGGTCTTTATAGGGTATTTTACATCAAAATAGCTCTAAAAAAATTCTCATATGTTCATTCCACTACCCTTGTAAAAACAATCCACCTTTTGTCACAAGATCCCTCGTCAAAAGACCCATGTCTCAAGACCTCTGTTGCAAAACATAGTTGATCATGGGATTTGGAAAATGAAAAAAACTGCCATTATAGGCAATGTATATTACTTATTGAGATCTCAATATATCATCAAGATTATGTGACCACATGAATTATTCATGAATATGTGGTCTCTTTTATTTTCAAGTCACATTCATATCATATAATCCTTAAGGTCTTTTATACTCAATATTCATCCTGTTTCACAAGTCCCTCCACCTTAGACAACATAACCCCCTTCATTTTATTCTTCTAACTTCATCACATGACCCATTAGAACATATGAAATTACATTATTTCCTCATCCCCAAGCATTCCGCATGATCCAAACTGGATTATGTGATATCATTATCCATATGAACTCAAGTGATTCGCTTTCCTTTCCATTATATTTTAAGCCCCAAAAATTTGGTAAACACTAGAAAATATTGTCATATTCTCCAACATTATTCAAGGATGTATCTAGAAATGTTATTCAAAAACATCAACTTCCATAGGAATCAATATTTATGATCATACAATAATCAGATTGAAAATAAACACAACACTAACTTTTCAGCATATATCATCATGGTTTTAAAATTATCCCCCGTCAGGTTTTTTAGAAATCCAAACTGAAACTAAATTCCAAAAATCCTTCAAATGAACATAGAATATTTATTCCATCACTCTAAGTATAAATGAGAAATGTTTGTTATAGAGAACAAGAGTTTAAGAGAGAAATCCATTCCTTGAGATAGTCTAGAAACTCCCTATATCTTCATGATTTGAACAACATCCATACCTTGAACACACATCACATCCCCATGGATAATATATCCCCAAAAATGGAACAACATATAATACCCATAAATAATAGACTTCTTATAATCATAGAAACCACCTATTAATAGAACAAAACATAAAAAACTGAATTTCATGTAATTATTTTCCCCCTTTAACAATAAATTCAAAGTGAAAGAGACTATCAATAATAAAAAAGCACTCAAAGAAATATATAAAACAATGAGAGGTAATTATTAAACTCCTCAATATGAGGGAGGTGGATGAACATTTAGGTTCAACCTATTCTTCCCAAACACTGGAGTAGCTAAAGGTTTAATAATTATATCAACCTCCAACCCATTTGTTCTAACATGCTATACTGTGAAAATTCCTTATTAAATATTTTATTTAATAAAATTATATTAGAATTCAATGTGTTTGGTGTGAGAGTGTTGCAAGGGATTATTCATGAGATCAATAACACTCTAATTATCACATAAGATCACCTTTGGTTATTTGATTGATTCATAGATATAGTCTAACTATTTCTTCATCTATAGAAGTTGAGTACAATCCCTAGCCACTGATATATATGATAAATATATAGTAACTTAGTAACATGATTTCCTCCTTCTTAGATAGCCATTCCATACATTTATTTCCAATTAAGAGAGCACCATAGCTTGAAAATTTAAAACCCATCATATCTCTAGCATAATCCACATCATCAAAATTATATAAATCATGATTTTTTCATAAATCAATGATTAATACAAAATTTAGAGCACCTTAAATGTGTCTCATGATATGTTTAACTTCTGTGATATGCTCTTACTCAGTAATAATCTAGAAACATACCACTAAACATGTTGAAAAGACAATATTTGGTCATGTTGCAGTCAAGTATATAAATATTCCAATTATCCTCTTGTATATGGGGGGATCCATCAATTTCCCAACCACGTGACTCCCATGTTTTGTCCCAACTATAATCAAAGACGACATTGGTTTTGGAATCATGCATGTTAAGATTTTTCAGTAGATCTATTGAATATTTTTCCTGGAAAAAAAGTATATATATCCTTTTGAATCACTTATAGCTAGAGAAATTATGTTATCTAATCGATCATAGACATCTCAAATTATATTCTCATCGGGTTTTTAAATTCTTCCTATAAATTTTTTTACTTCTACAAAATATGATATCAACATCATATATAATCACCATGAATTATTCCTCCTATGATGTTTTAAATATAAATTGTGATCTAATCCATCTATTTTTAATTTAAGAATTTTTAAATATGAGTTAGGTAAAATATACCATGCTAATGGTGACCATTTTAGATTGTAAAAGGACTTATTCAGTTTTCACACTTTGGTTTCATTATTTCAACTCATTAAACTCACTAGTTATTCAATATAGAACTCATCTTGGTGTATAAAATTAAATGATATTTTTTACATAAATTTGATATATCTTGAAACCTATCTAAATATTCATTATTAAGAAGAGTTAGATGGAGTCGGGGTAACGCACCAGGGTAAATGTTTCATCAATATCTACACCTTTGATTTGTGTGTAACCTTTACACACAAGTCATGCCTTATTTTTATTCACATTTCTATTTTCAAAATACTTATTATTAAAGAGAAATTTCATCCTAATCACATTGTGATGTTCTATCTTCTTCACAATCTCCCATGTTATGTTTTTTTCAATCTGATCCAATTATTCTTTCATATATTTAATCCATGACCTGTCTTTTACTACTTATTCAAATGATGTTGGATCCACTATGGAAATCATAAAAAAATGCTCTATATTCTTCATCCTAATATTTTTAGTTGAAGAATATTGATCCCCAATAATATTAGATGGATTAATCTATACTCTTCCATTTCTTATTTTTGGTATAGGATGAATTTCATCAAAAATAGTTTCCTCTTTTGCTTTAAAATCTGAATCATCATCTTTTGGGGTTTTGTGAACAATTTTTTATCTTCCCCTCTATTATTATTTCGAAAATATCATTTTATTTTTTATATTTTTATCACAAAACACATTATTTACTTCTTAATATTCATCAATGATCTTAACATCATTTATCTCAAAAAAAATCTATGTATATTATTGTAATTTTTTTAATTCTTACTTTTCGTTGAGTATCCAAGAAATAGTCCTTCATCTGTTGTATCTCCATAATTTACTTGATTTCCTAATTTGTTTTTGTATATAATATTATCTTACAAAAAATTGAAATTATTTTACTAAAGGATTCCTCCTATGAATTATTCTTTATAGAATCCTTTCTTCACCTGGACTTAGTATTTCCTAGTTTTGAGTGTACACAACAACTTGAATAGCCTATTTCCAATGGTGATGAGAAACATTACTCTAAATTAGTATAGTTTTGCCCATATTTTTTACCTGTAAATTTCTTTTATCAACAACCTCATATTATTGTAGGGTTATAGATGATGATAAATCATACTTAATTCCATTATTCATGAGATAGTTCTCAAAATCAATGGATTTTTATTCTATTACGTTATAAAAATTTAAAATTATAATAGTACACATAGTCAAATTTTTGAAATATTCTTAGATATCTCGTTATACATCCTATGACCTATTTCTTGATTTAGATGAACAAGAAACACGCAATTCTACTATAGTCATCAATAAAGAAATTGAAATATCTTTCTACATATGTCCTAGATATGTTCATTTTAACACACACATCATTTTGAATAAAATTGAGTAGATTCAACACCTTCTTGTTCTCTAGTCGATATTGATTTTGGATTATTTTTCCCCATATGAAAGCATCACACATTATTTCAGAATAAAATTTTAGATTTATAATACCCTATTCATCTTTTAATTTTGAAAATCCCTCCATGATCTTTCTGTGAATGTTATTGATCCTCAAAAGCCATAAGTTTTTCTCTTAAACTATTATAAGACATGTGTTCTATCTATTTTTACTAGGTATAGAATAATTTTTCTCCTATATCATTTAATTATAGAGTTTCCAACTTTGAATTTTATAATGAATCCCTTATGATGGAATGAGACTTAGAGTCCTGTTTCAAATATTTGACTCAGAATTAGAAGATTTTGTTAAAACCTATCCACATATTGAATAAACATTTTCTTTATTTAATCTACAACCAACTATGTATTTCCACTGACATTAATTTACAGGGCACAATAATTCCTAAAAATCATTGTTCTATCAACTATTCCTTTTGCATTCTTTATAATATTCTCATTACCAGTCATGTGGGATGAGGACCAACTATCAAGAATCTAGGTGGTGCTATTAGTTGTTACATTGAGAGAAATGTTTACAACATTATCATTATAAATCTTCCTCTTTTCATTCCATGTTATTTCTGGTTGATTTGGATAAAAAAATGGATTTTCATTCCTTTATTTAGTATTATGCATTTACTCATACTCATCTTAATCCTCCAATGGTGAGTATATTTTTTTCAATTCAATTTTGTCGGGTTAAATTTCATTCCTCTGTCTTTGATATCTATGGTAGGAATCCCCTATTCACTTTTCCTTAAAATTGATTTCTTTGTGCCCATAGTTAAAATAATGAAAGAAATATCCATATAAATAATTAATTCTCTAAATTTTTAATTATAAGTGTTTCTCTGTTTATATAGTTCTTGGTTCTTCAAAATAGGACATAGTGTGACCAAGGTATCTAGAAAAATGAAATTTTATGAGTGGAAAAATATTTTATCCTATATTTCTCAACATGTATCTTGGATTTATAAAACTCTTATTTTATAGATGATCGCTTGATGATTAATAGCTATTTCTAATTATATGATTTTCCTAAACATGGGAAACCATTATTCAAACAACTATTTTTTAGTGTTGAATACAAGATCACCAACCTTCCACATTGACTTTCCTTATTTCATCATACTTTTAAATTTTAAAGTCTCAACCATATATCCAATTATGATATTACCTTTTAGTACAGTAATTTGTTTATAAAAAATGTTTTTGACACCTTCTAATCCAGGATTGACTCTTTCTATCAGTTAACCATATATGAAACTCATAAAATAAAGTTTATTTTAAGGAAAATGTGATTTTAATCAATCACTATTGTATTTATCATAGAAAATAACTATTATTCTAGTGATTATACATTATTTGTTCAAAATTTCATACAACAATTAGGTCCACCAATAACCTTAGTTGGTTCATTTATATTCAACTTATAGTTCAAAAAAAATCTGAATTTACTTTACTAGAAAACATATCATCCAATTTTTCTTACCTCAGATCAATATCATCTTTGGGTTGGTCCAAATATTCATAATATTTCTTCAGAAATCCTTCAATATTTTTATTTTTCTTCCATTGAATATTAACATATTTGAGAGAACCTTTATGTTACACTTTGATTTTATCTACTCCCTATCCTTCATTGAAATTTTATAATTTTAGTTCTTTATTCTCAATAGTAGTCATAATATATCATCAATATAATATTTTAATTATATTTCAACTTCCTCTAGATAATATTTATTATCATTTTCATATTTTTCAATAAGGATCTTCCTATAAAATTTATTTTCAAATGAAATCCCAATTTTAGAGAGAAGTATTCTTTATAGCTTCTATACAACTTTTTCTTCACTTTATTAACCATCTAATCCCCTAAACCACCTTGCAAAAATGTGCCTAAAATTTCCACAATGAAATCAAACAATTTTTAGCTTGCCTTCTAATCTCCCTTTTCCTATTTTGAATTTTCTATCCACCATTGATATGGGATCATCTTCTGCATATTCTCTATGTTCATATTCATTGGCATTCATCTTTTCCATAGATTTTAATGGCATTTATTTACCAGTGTGGTTAGAATTTTTACATTTCTCAATTCACATTTCATAAGACATAATACTTTTTAGAAGGTCATTCAGGGTTATTTTAGATAAATCCTTATCTTCCAGAGTTGAAACTTCTGAATTTTATCAAGGTGGAAGATACCATAAAATATTTTTGATGATGCCTATATCTTTTATTTATTCTCCATGTCCCTCGATCGTTCTAACTTCTATTGTTATTTGATTAGATAAATTATCATCATTTTCAGCTGTATTTATATTTAGATGACCATATCTTTTGTTCAACACTTAAATTTTAGCTTTCTTCAAATTACTATCTCTCTAAAATATATTTTCCAATTTATCCCACATATCACTAAATCCAGATAAGCTCATTGGTTTGATTTATATTGATCTTTCGGAGCTCATGTTAATGAACTTATAGCATTAGAATCCACATATGAAAGATTTCAATCAGTTTCAGTCAAAGAAAGTCTTATCATATCCCTAACTTAAACCCCATTGAAAGTATCATAGAGTAATTCCCTCCCAAGATAAGGGAGATTTGAATTTATCATATTTTTCTATATAAAATATTTTATCCTATTATAGATAGTAATTCCTCTAACATGGATATTTTCCTCCATGATATTAGACTTCAAAAAATAGGTTAAACCTAAGAACCTTCCATTTGATACCAATTGATACCCCCCATGACTCCCTAAGAGGGGGATGAATCAGGGTGTTGCATAATTTTTTTTCCTTTTAGATCTTATCCCCACATTTGTAGGAACATGTTAAACCTGTTTGATTGTAATTCAAAAACACCACACAAACAAATGTTGATTTAAAATAGAACACATTAGTGTTTACTTAGTTCTCCATTATGGTCCAGTCCAATGATCATATGTCAACAATGTCCTGGTCATACCTAAATCCACTATGATTCACTTTTATTAGTGGATTAAAATTGTTTATCCAAAAATACTCTATTTCAAAAGGAATCCATATAATATCCCACTACCTCCCTAATATCACTATTATCGACTCCTCCTTATGCATTACTATATATAAAGTCTTCCTCGGTTTAATGACATGAAGGTTTCTTCATCATTATCAAGAATATGTATAATGTTTTTCATCATTAAATCTAGAATATAATGCTCGGATAAGCTTCTTGCTCTTTAGAAGAGATTTGGAAGAAAACCCCTTAATATTTTTAACAAATCAGACTATAATCATTATTCATCACATAACCCCAGGTGCATGACTTTAAGAACATAACTATGAGTGCATGAAATCAAGTACATAAACTTGAGTGCATGACTATAATATTATGAATATGAGCATGAGTCTCAACTATGTGAACCCTATTGCACAACCCTAATTTATGGATCATGATAATTTAACCCTACGTAGATTCATTCCTCATAATGTCTTCATAGTACATAGAACTCTTAACCCTGAGTGTGAATCCCTAATCACATGACCTTGGATCATATAAAAACCATACTTATATGTGATTTCACAACTTTTTTGACTATATTTATTTAGAAATATATAATATTTAGATTAATAACTTAATCCCTTCATCATCCCTTAATGCCAAGAACATTGGGTATTTTTATGGTATTTTCCACCAACATTTCTTCAAAAAAAAGGCCCATCATTCATTCCACCACTTTAGGAAAATAGTATTCCTTTCATTAGAATACCCCTTGCCACAAGATCTTGGTTGAAAAACACAGTTGAGCTTGGGATCCGATGAATGAATAAAACCACTGTCATGGGAAGTATATATTTCTTCTTGTAATCACATTTTCTCTTTATGATTATGAAGCCACATGAATTATTCATGCATAAGTGGTTTCTTGGATTTTTAAATCACACACAAATCATTTGATCCTTAATGAATTATGAGCTCAAACTTAATCATGTGTTGCAATCCACTCTTACATGAAGAGTGAAACTACCTTCATGTTTTTCATCTAAATTCACTAAGTGATCCATTAAAACATATTCAACTGTATGATACCTTTGTCAATACACGCTCTACATGATCCATACTAGCTAATGTGATCAAGTGATCAATATAAACTTACACGATTTGACTTAATTTCATTCATAATTTTTAAAACATAGGATGATGATTTCATCTTACCCATAATTCTTTAAGGGTGTATATATCCTTATTCTTCACAAACATCAAATTTATTAAGCATAAATCTTTATGATAATACTAAAATTAGATTGAAAAAAAAATTACGCCAACTTTTCAGTACAGATCACCTTGGTTCCAAAAAAATACCATATGATAAGAAAGATATTGATGTATATATATAAGATGATAAAATTCTAACTCACTCAAGAAATTTTACACCCCCCCCCCACACACACAAAAAAACACATACATCTAGAATTCTCAACATTTTCATGGTAATTAAATAGAATGGGAGAATGTATGATATAAAATAGTGGGTGTCACTAATAGATGGATTCATGAAGGTATATTTCCTCCACTAGGGAATCCAAAAGGTTTCTATATAATTTCTTTATCCACTACCCTTTTATGGTAAAAATATGTTGGGGTTCATCATTTTTAACCAACACAAACCAAAAGGATAGACATCAGTGATAGAGTATTGTCCAAGCCAGTGGGAAAAAAATTTAAAAATAACAACCCAAACCTTTAACACATGTTTTTACATTATTTTTAACATAAATATTCATTAAATACAACTAAAGGATTAAAATGTGTAGTTTATTTGGAATACATTGTATATAAAACTTCAACAAGAAACTAAAATAAAAATGTTATTATGTTAATCTTCATATTAAGATCCTAAATTACTTTGAGCTACAAAAAAAATATAGGATAACCTGAGTAAATAAATAAAAGAACTGGGTGATCTATAAATCCCACTAAGGGAATAAACATGGTAATAAAGCATATTGCATGAGTCAGAAGGCATAACATGGAAACATAAAAGACAAGGATCATGAATAATCATACGGAGGAATAGCATAAAGAACATTGAATCATGAGATCATGGAAACATAGTAATGTGGATAAAATATATAACATGACATAATTATAACTAAAGGATAACTTCCAAGACAACATCAGAAGGTGGAAAAAGTCCCATAATGGATTAGGTTCACTCCTTAATCCTATACATAATGTCTCATGAGATAAAAAGATTACCTAATGAATTAGAGTGATATCTAGGAACACCCATCATAACATTTACATTATTATGTGTGATATAAATTAAATCAATCAAAAAGAATAAACATAATAATTACCCATGTAAAGAAGGTTGAAAAACTTTTCCTCATATCATAATCAAAAGATGTTTTATAAATAAGGCATTTGAGAAGTTAACATAAGGCATGTATAACCCCATAAAAGGAAGGTAGAATAAGATAAGGATATATATGAGTGAAATATATAATGAATTTATAATAATTACATTACTTTAATGATTTATGTAATGATATTTAGATATAGAAAGTTCATAACCCAAATAAAATGGTTGGTTTAGAGAGATCCCTTACCTTATGTTTCAGAATCATTATTCACTTTCACTTATTGTCCTAAATAATAAAATTAAATTCATTAATGATTAATTTATAAATTTTTACATCTATATATTATTTATTATAATGTTATTATGTTCATTCATTACCATTTAAATAATATATAAAGATTAATTCTTTATTTTTGAGAGCATCCATTTCATGGTTCCAAGTTCGGATAACTTGTAGATAATTATTGGTGTTCTTTTAAAATGGGACTAAAACTATAGATGTGAGATAAAATTATATTCATGTCCTTATATAAAGTTTAATGTCCTCAAATATCTTTTATGTTCAAACATATATATTATTCACTTAGTAAAAATGATAATGTTAGGAGTTAAGTTCATTTAGGTGGTTTTACATACCATCACGAACTAATTTCATTTTATTTAATATTACTTTCTTATATTTATTAAAAAATTAAAAAAATATATAATATACTTATTTTTATAATTTTAAACAATTATAATTGAATTTAAACCTTCCATTAAGGTGGTAATTGAAAATTAAAACTCATCATCTGTGGTTGTGGTGATCTGACATAATACGAATGATGCTTTGAATTTCATAATAATAGGTGAAGAGAAGATTATGGATGATAGATATTCCATTAAAAAAATAAAATTATAGATTATATATTAAAATATATTTATGATTCCATGTTTAAAAGAATTTCTTGGAGGATTACGAGGAAAAGACAAATAAAAGACTCAATTGAGGGCATTACATTGTCCTTTGGATGTCTCCTCTTGGGATTCCACTTAAGGAACCTTGGACTGGTCTTTTTGTGAGACCAAAAACACTAAGATATGGGGTAGGGTATTGGGAATACATTTTGGTAGAAATTTGGAAATACACAAGTCTTATAATGCTTGAGTATAGGGGCTTGTGAGGGGTGGTATTTATATGGGGAGGAGAGGGGTGTTTTGAATATTATAATCATTAGTTTATTATTTTGGATTAAGACTATCAATAATATTGATTATTCTAACTATATAAAGTAAATTGTTTATGTGAGTTCTAACTAATTGGTGATTACATCATTAATTACTCAAAAATTCATGTATTTATCTTACAATGTTAAATACTGCATTTTACCATATTTCACTATTCACCAAAAATTCAATTATTTTTGAAAATTACTAAAAAATTCAACCTTAAAATTTTATATGAATTTATTCCAAAAGTGAAAAAAAAATTAAAATAATTTTTAGATGTTATAAAATAAACTTTTAACTGAAATATTTATTTATTTGAAAATACTAATTTTAATATTTGATCAATTTTCGGACCCTTTGAGAAATTACCTACAGTCTCATAACATTATCTTATCATTATAATAAAACTTAATATTAATTTCTAAATCCTTTTTATGAATATAAAATTTGTTTTAAATCATTTTATTTATTATAAACATGCAATTAAAATATTTGTTTTTTATAAAAATACAACCACTTAATTTATCATTTTTAAAACATTAATTTACTTGTATGATGATATAAATATATCTTTTTTATTTAATAGAATACCTAAATATTATTTTATACTTCTATATGTTAATATAATATCTTAAAATGTAGGTTATTATTCCTAAGTATTATATTACTATTCTAATGGTAAGGTTATTATTCCAAAAGTCACATTACTATTCCAATGATCAGATTTGTAATGGTCCTATGGGTTCCAAATTCTTATTAATACCTCATATTTAATTTATTATTAATTAAATTATATTTTCTCCCAAAGTTATATATATTTTATCATTTTCAAAATTTCTATTTCATTACTAACATTCTTCTTTATTTCTACAATATTGTTTGTGAGTTTGATTATTATCGGATCTAAATTTCATATTACTGTTATTATTTTTTCTATTTTTATCCTATTTTAATAAATTCATTTCTTTTTCCATTTCTATTCTATAAATATAATGTTAAAATTAACATAATAAAATTTTGTCAGTTTCATTATGTGGTGACTTTTATTTAAACTACATTAATAGACATGACTTAATAATACAATTTGAATTGAAATTACAATGATATAATTCTTGGTTATTGCATTATTCTCCTATTAATAAATTTCAACCATGTAATTTCATTTTACATACTATGGTGAGAATAGTTGAGGGTAATTTTTCTTCATGGATTTCTTTGGTTCCCATGTCCCCTCCACATACATATGGTTTTTTCATCATACTTTGACTAGGTGAGTTGTATTATTGTGTAGAACTTTATCACAATAGTCTAATTTGTTCACTGGACACTCCACATAAGAGTGATAATTTTATATATTCACCGCCACTAGATTCAACAAATATGAGGGATCGGGTATGTCCCTTCTTGAGATTGAAATGCATAATATGTAATATACTTGAGAAAGAAATGGTGGAAGTTCTTGTCAATTGATAGGACATAGATCTGATGTGATAAAGAATAAAAAAGGGGATGATGTACCTTGGGTTTAACTTTCTCTTCTTCTTAAATCTCATGAATCTCTTCCTTGGAGATATGTGTGGGAACACATTATCTCTGACCTCAAACTCTAGTTATTTTCAATGATTTTCAACATATCTCTTCAATCAAATTTGTATAGCACTGATGTGTTGCCAAATAGTATTGACCTTTTATACCAATTCCTTTTCCATTTCAGGTCCCATCAGCTTAAATTTATCAAATTCATCCCACCACATAGGTGTTATATATTTATTCCTATAAGGGGATTCATATAGATACATTTGTATTCTTGAGTGGAAACAATTATTGTATGAGAACTTAAATAGAATATGATGTTTATCCCAACATCCTTTAAAGTTTATAGAGAATTCTCTCAATATGTATTAAAATGTTTGGATAGTATACTCATATTGGTCATCATTTTGGGGGTGATGATCCCTACTAAATTTCAATTTATTGTTTAGATCATGTTGGATAATTTTCTAGAACTTTTAGGGAAATCTTGGTTCTTAGTCAGATACATTCGATAGTGGTGTTCCATGAATACTCACCACATCTCAAATGTATATCCCTGAAAGTTGATAGAGTGAGAATTCATCTCTAATTTCAATGAAGTGATAATCCTTTGTAAGATGATCCATAACAACCCATATAGAATTATTTCCTATTTATGTCTTCCAAATACTAGTGACAAAGTCCAAGGTAATTTTTTCCCATTTTTATATAGTTATAGGAAATGGTTACATCATCTCCTTTGAAATTTTCCTTCCAAAATCCACCTACCAACATACCAAGAATGTTGATGTTTATTCTATGATATACTTGTTTATATTGTCCCACTAATACTGCCCGCATGGATCTTGATACATCATTTTTTCCATGGGTGGGTGGAGAATCTCGACCATTATGAACCATTAAATATATAATTATTTATATCAGTATTAGATCATACGCATAGTCGTGAACCAAATTTTACAACTCTTTCTTCATCAATTTTTACATCCTAGTATTTTCACTTTTCTTTATAGAATTCACATTCTTTTATATTTTCATATCATCTCTTTAAGAACATTTATCTTTTCTTTAAGGGATGGTTGAGAAATCATTTTAGGAAGTAATGATGATGTCCGTAATTTATTATTCTCATGTCCATTCTTTTCAAATCTACAAAGATTAGATCCTTCTCAATTCTCATCATTGATAAGGTTGATGGATCCTTTAAACTTAGTGTGTATGTCACTTTATTTTCATAACTAATATAGTTATGGATTGAGAAATAATAGTCCTTGATTATCTCTAACTATATTTGTTGGATCATATTATGATCCTTAAATTTGAATATGTACTTTAGGCTCTTATAATATATATATATTTCACACTTATCCCCATAGAGGTAATGTCACCAGATTTTGAATGCAATGATCACTGTAACAAACTCCATATCATGCATTGGATAGTTTTAATCATCAATTTTCTATTTATTTGAGTAGTAGGTTGTATTCTTTTCATTTTTCATCTATACACATCCTAAAACCTTTTATAAAATTTCAGTTTACACACAAAAAGTTCCCAACTTGAGGGAATCATGAAGATAGGTACAGTGATAAGCATTTTTCCAATTCCTTGAATCTTTCTTCACATTCATTAATCCAGAAAAAATTTATTCCCTTTCAAGTCAACTTGGTTATTTGGTTTAACAATTGTGTTAATTTTCTCAAAAATCATCGGTAATAACCATCTACTCCAAGGAAACTATATATATCTTTCAAAGGTGTTGGTTTGTGCCACTCTATAATTTCCTTTGTTTAGAAGGGTCCACAAATATACCGTTTCTAGTAAAACATTCCCCAAGAATGATACTAACTTCATCTTGAATTCACATTTACTATACTTTTCACGCAGCTTATCCTTTCGTAAAATCTTTAGCAAAGTTTTTAAATGATCATCATGCTCCTCCTTACTTTGGATGTAAATTAGAATATCATATATAAATACGATAACAAAAAATTTAAGGTAATATCTAAAGAATATATTCATTAAATTAATAAATATTACTAGATCATTAGTGAGTCCAAAAGGAAACACTATAAACTCATAGTGTCTATACCTTATTTGAAAGGAATTGGGAATATCATCCTTATTATTCTTTAATTGTTGATATCATGATCAATGGTCCACTTTAGATAAATATTAGGTCCTTTATAATTGATCAAACAATTCATCTATCCATAGCTTGGGATACTTAATATTTATCATGATTTTTTTAGTTCATGATTATCCACATTGAGGTGTGTTTACCCATCCTTCTTCTTGATAAAGAGGACTAGTGAAACCCCTGAAGAAGCACTAGAGCATATAAAACCCATTTTTATATTCTCTTGTAACCTCTTATTCAATTATTCCAACTCAATGGTGACCATTCTACAGGGAGTATTTTTTATGAGTAGAGATATAGTTATAATTTCAATTGAGAACTCAAGCTCTCTATCAAGAGGAAGACCATGAATATATTAAGGGAATACATGAGTATATTCCCTAACAATGGAAATGTCTTTGAACATTATTCTACCCTTTTTTTTAATCATTTGAGATTTATATGCATTCTCATAAGGTAATAATATTCAAACTTGATGAGAATATTACAATTAATATTCATTCAACTCCTTATACTTGTATAGAATCGTAGGATGTCTTGTGATGTGAAGAGTGATCTCCTTCTCATAACAGCTGTTGTTGTATTTATATAAGTATAATCAATCCATTCCCAATATAGCATCAAAATCCACTAAATGAAGTTATACAAGATTTTATATGAGGTTCAGTACAAAAAATTTGACTGGTGAGAAGTTATACACTTAGGATTCAATAATTTTTCTCTTTTTTGTTATCGTAGATAGATCAACCCCCATGCTTTATGGTATTATTTGAATAGTTCTACTAAACTTTAATGATATGAAATAATGTTTATAACTATAGTCTTATAGTACATTTGATTCACATTAATAGATAATGTGTAGACCTTTTAATATTTGATTCAGGTTCTAATCACTTATTATAACCAAAATAAACATAGGGTTGAGAATGCATAAACTAAAAATCATATAAAAAGGGTAACTATGAACATATAAGGAATAAATGGTACATGAAAAGTATTTCCTAAATTATGAGTATCTAGGTTTTAACCTAGGTTATCCATTGTAATTTTACTATTATTTTGTTTAATTTAAAAATCTATTCAAGTCCTTTATAATAGTTCTTAAAGGGTTTATGAATTTTCCAATGCATGTCCCCTCAGAGTGTCAAACTAGGTATACAGCAAGGCCACTTTATCGTGCATCGGGAGACAATCTATTTAATACCTAATTTTACATTTTCAATGTTATTACCACTAGGTATAACTATTTCTGGTTCACATCAACTTGTAATATCCATATATGGGTGTAATTTCCTAGAATCTACTCACTATATACCTCACCAAAATTTTAGGATATTTTCCTATGCTTAGACATATCACTTGGGTTCTCACTAAAGTATCCTAGTCCAAATCCCCCAAAAATAAATATAACTTTTTATAATACCAACTATATAAACCCAAGACTTTTACATTTATTATTACATGATTTTTAAAATAAATATTCATCATATACCACCAAAGGATTTAAAGTCCAAGTGTCTTTTAAAGACTCAATGAATAAAAGTTAAACCTAAAACTAAAATAAAATGACTTTTTTTAATCTCAATAATGAGATCCTAAATCTGTTTGAACTCCTAAAACAATATAGGACAACTTTTTTAAATACATATATTAAAGGGGTGAGTAATAAAGCCTATTGGGGGAATAAACGTGGTGATAAAGAATATAATATGACTCAAAAGGCATAACACGATAATATACAAGACAAAGAACATGAATAATCATATAAATGAATAAGATAAAGTGCATGGAATTATGGGATCATGGTAATATAGGAATGGGGTATAAATCTATAACATGAAATAATAAAAATTAAGGATAAATTCAAAGTCTACATCACATGGTGGATAGAGTCCCATCATGGATTAGGTTCAGTCCCTAATACCATACATAACGTCTCATGAGACAAATACATTACCCAATGAATTGGAGTGCTACCTAGGTAAAAGCATAATAAAATTTTCATGATTATGTGTAACAAAAAGTTAATCAATAATAAGGAATAAACATAAGTATTAATCATGAAAGGAAATGGGTTTCATAATCTTGATCATATCACAATCAAATGAGATATCATAAAGAAGTCATTTGAGAAATGAATATAAGGAATGTATTAACCCCTAAAATGAAGGAAGAATAATATAGGTATATATTTGAGAATAATATATATATAGTTTATAATAATTCCATAAAATTATATAGAGAGGTGAAGTTGTTTAGGTAGAGAAGGTCATGACCCAAAGGGAATGGATTTTTTAGAGATATCCCTTACCTTATGCTCTAGAATATCTCTGAAATTACACTTAATATCCTAAATAATCAAATTAAATTAATTATTTAATTTATTTATAACATATTACATATATATTTTATTTATTATAATTATGTTATGTTCATTTATAACCATTTCAATCGGACATAAAGTTTAGTTTCTCTTTTTTGAGAGAGTTCATTTCATAGTTCCAATGTCGGATCACTTGTGGATAATTATTGATGTTCTTGTAAAACATTATTACAAATCTATAAGTGAAATGAAATTATATTAATTTCTTTAAATAAATTTTAATTGTCCCAAATATCCTTTTTTGTTTTTACATAGAGATGATTCACTTAGTAATAATTTTAATGTTGGGCGATAAGTTCATTTAGGTGGTTTTACCAACCTTCATGAACTAGTTTCATTTTATTAATTATTATGGCCATATATTTATTATAAAATGTAAAAAAAATATTATATAAATATTTAGGTCATTTAAAATAGTTATAAGTGAATTTAAACCTATCATGAAGGTGATGATGGGAAATGAAAACTCATCATCCACGGAGGTGGTGAACTAAAATAATACAGATAATGCTATTGTTCTTAGAATAAGAGGAGAAGATAAGATTGTGGATGATAGATATTAAATTAATATAATAAAATTAAATAATATATATGATATTGGATTTATTATTCCATGTTAAATGAAATTTGTTTGAGGATGAGGAGGAAGAGTAAAATAAAAGACTCGGTTAAGGGTATTACCTTCTCTTCTGAATGTCTTCTCTTGGGATTCCACTTAAGGAACCTTTGATTGGTATTTTGATGATACCATAGGTGCTATTATTTTGGGTATAGGACTGGGAATATATTTGGGAATGAATTTAGAAAAATACAAGGCTTAGAAGGTTTTATGAAAAGGGGTTGTATTTATAAGGGGAGGAGAGGGGTGCTTTGAATATTATAATCATTAATTTACTATTTTGAATCAATAATATCAATATTATTGATTCCTATTAATGAATATATTAAATTTTAAGGTTAGTTTTAAAAAATTGGATATTAAATCATCCATGAACTAAAAATTTATGTATTTATCATATAATCTCAAATATCGTATTTTTCAGTATTCCATTATTCCCAAAAATTCAAATATTTTAGAAAAATACCAAGAATTCACCCTAACCATTTTTAAATGCGTAGATTCCAAAAATGAAATAAATTTTATTAAAATAATTATCTAAATATGTGAAATTTAATTTTTAAATAAAATCTGTATTTATTTAAAAAATACCAATTTTAATATTATGATCAATTTTCAAACCCTTTAAAAATTTAGTCATGGTTTCATAAAATTTAATTATCTTTAAAATAAAAATTAATATTAATTTTTATATCCATTTTATGAAAATAATCATTTTTTTAAATTATTATATTTATTAGAAAAGTGTAATTAAATCAATTATGTTTTATAAAAATACAAACACTTAATTTGTAATTTTTAAAACATTTATTTAGTTATACCGTGATATAAATATATAATATTTTTATTTTATAAGTTACCTAAATATTATGTTAAACTTACATAGGTGATGATACTATTCTAATAGTCAGGTAACTATTCCTAATGGTCGGATTACTACTATAGTAGAGAGGTTACTATTCTAATAGATTTCTATTCGCCAATTCAGTATTTTTGTATTTTCAAAGAATCACTTTTATGGATGAGTGAGAACTCACATAATTCAAAACACCAAATAAAAAAATCAAAAAAAATCACCTGCCAACCACTTTCAAGCAACACCAAGGATTCAAATTTCAAAAATACACAGTTCGAATTAAAGTAGGAAAATGTCAATGCCTCGAGCTGCAAACCGCCTAGAGCTGCGCACCCTGACTATCACCTTCCCCAAGCTGTATCACTGAATCATTGTTGCCGAATTCCAGAACCAAAATGGAACCCATCAAAAACAATCAACCATGAACACGGATCCATCGACCACCATGCCGGAACCACCATCACCGGTTAGATTTCTGATAGTTATTTGGGTTCCCCAATTCCTATAATTACCTCATATTTCATTCATTATATATTAAATTATATTCCCTATAGAATTTTTAAATATATGTTTATATATATTTATTTTCAAAATTCATATTTCATTACTAACATTCTGCTTCATTTATATAGTATTTTTCAAGAGTGTGATTATTCTGGGGGATCGAGCATATCCAATTTTCCAATTATTGTTATCATATTTTATATTTTTCTCATTGTAATACTTTCAATTATTATGGCCATTTTTATTCTCTAAATTTAGTTTTAAAATTAATATAATAAAATATTGTTTCTTTTATCATGTCGTGCATGTTATTTATACTACATTACTAAACATGACACAATTATATAACTAAAAGGAAAAATACATTAATAAAATTATTGTATGTTATATTAACTGAGTGAAACTTAAAACTTTAATTGTAAATGAGAAACTTATATCCAATTAGGATTTAATTATGATAGATTAGGCTATCAAGGGTAGTGTTGGTTTTTTTCTTATAGATTTTTTATTTCCCACATGAATCTCTTTGTAATTCCTCCAACTCTTGAAACTATAATTTTTTTGAGAAATTTCACTAGAAAAAATTTATAATTTCATTATTTAATGGAAAAATGGGATCTATTATCTATCTCAATGGTTAGGTGAAAAATATTTTAAAATTCAATCCAAAATGGTGATATACTTATGGGGGTTTTGAAAGTAATATGATAAGCCAATAACGCATCATCAAGTTTAAGACTCCAGTGTTTTATAATGATTTGGAATTTTTATTCAGTAATTTATATTTCCTCTATTATACACTCTATCTTACCCATTAATTTGATCATGATAAGACGTAAAAACTATATTCTCAAACTCATACTGATGCAAAAGTTCTTGCATTGTGTAGTTGTCGAAATGAGATCCCTGATCCCTCATAATAAGCCTAAGAAATACAAAACTACAAAAAATTATGTTCTTACAATATCCATAAATAACTTTGCGTTATCACTCCTTCAAGATCTGGCTTATACCTATTTAGGGAAATAATCCACTACCAAAATAATGTATAATTTACCAAATCAATAAGGCAATGAACCTATAAATTCAATGACCCAACATTAAATAGGTCATTGAAATGCAAGTGTGGTTATGAAATTTCACTTATTTTAGAGACATTCATTATTATTTGAGAATGAGGAATATATTTTAAAAAATCATTAGCATCATAAAATAATTTTTTCAAAAAAATCTTATAATCAAGTACCTTATGAGAATTCTGTTGGGAACCAATGTATCCCTCACATGCAAGAGTGTGACAGAACTTAAGGATTGACTAAAACTCACTCTATATAACACAATGCCTTATGTATTTGTCACTACATGTAAACCAAACTTATGGTTCATCCCAAATGTACTGATGGGACTCATATTAATATACTTTACTTCTTTTTTATTAAAATTAGTAGTAATATAATTGAAACCAAATATTTTACAATTTCACAATTCTAGGGAACAATATCTTGAACTTGATACAATTACTAATCAGAAAACATGTCATTTATGGGAATATGAAATGTACTATTCAATGTATGAGTATGAAAGTATACCATTAATATGTTCAACCACCACATTATCCACCCCTTTTACCCTTAATTTTTAAATTTTATTCTTGAAGGAGGATCATAAATAAATAACACATGATTTTTATGTTGGTTTATTAAAGATATATCAATGTACTTCATAGTCAAAATACATAATCACTCTGTACCCAAAAATATATGACATTAATTTATCCAAGTAAAACATAGTGTAAATAAATTACTTTTTAGTTATTATGATGCTTTCATAAGTAGGTTACAATGTACGTAAGGTGTGTTCTATGATATGTGGGCCTTGATTAACACATTGTGATTCGAATTCCCCAAATATATAGTTGGAAGAATAACACATGAGTTCAAATGGTAAATCCCACTAAGTTGGTTAGCTTATTGAGGGAGAATTGAGACACTAATTCAATTTATTAAAAGAATTCTCACAATTTTTAACAAATAAAAATTATTTATCTTTTTAGAGTAATTAAGAGAGGTGGAGTGAAATAATTCTAAATTAATGAATGAAATGGAGATAAAATATCACATGATCAAAGAAATACAACAAATACCACATATTCTTTATAGAATGGTATGGTTTAAATGAAATTTATTTTGGATTTATTAACTTGGATACCATCCCCAAAAACGAATTCCTAAGTATTATCCCTTATCACACAATGAAATGACATTTCTCATAATTTAATATAATATTTTTTTCAATAAAATGATAAAGGGAAACATTACAACTACTCAAACATTCATCAAATATGAACCATGGATAATGAAATAATCTATGAAAACTTCCATGAAATTCTCTAGATAATCCAAAAAAATATTTACCATGAATCATTATAAAGTGCCTCAAGCATTTCACATAAAAAATAAAATCCTTCACGATGAAAATGTATTAAATGGGAAAGTTAATGTTTCCTTTTCCTCATCCTCATGGGTAACATGGATTTGAAAACACCTATAATAACTATAATAGATATTTTAGTGTTACATACTCAATAAACATTATTGAATATAATTAAATAATGAAAATAGGAAATGGTTATTTCTAGTGTGTGAGTTTATTCAACAATAGTCTATACATACATGCCAACTATTCTTCAGATGAGTTGGAACTAAATCATTATTTCCATTTTTTTATTATCATTAGACCAATTATCTTATGAACTAACTAAACTATCATGGACCATTAGATATCATATATAGGATAAATGAGTACAACATCCAATATTTTAGTAATCTCCTATTTAATGACAATAAGGAGGTTTGGATTCAATAAGTGATTTTCCTACCTCACATGTTTATCCTCATCATTTAATAGTATATTATGCATGAAAATTGATGGGATAATACTAAAAATGTAAGAAAGTATTGATCCCAATTTTTTTTATATACTCCCTAAAAATTTCAAGAAATATTAATTCATTCTTTGGAGGGAGTGAACTATAATTGATGATAGTCATCTTGTTTCTATTCTCAACATATGAATATTTTATATTTTTTGGTAGTGTTTTAAGTTCCAATTCTGTGGGGTATATTTATGGGAAGGATTGAAAAAGGGAGATCTCTATGATATCATCTAACTAATCAATGGTAACATCTATAGATCCCATATCTATCTCACATAAACACTGAGAGGGGATGAATCAGTGTACCAAACTTTTACAGAGTTTTAATTTCTTTTCAATTAGACCATCTTATCCTCAAACCTCTACCACAATTAATATTAATGGATATTTTTGTGTGATATAAAAAATAAAATATTCATTAAATGCATATAATAAGATATATACTATAAAAAAAATATTTGTACAATGTTCATTAGTAATACTTACTTTTTGTTATGATCAACCTATGGTTGTTTTACCGATTTTCAGACCACTGTTAAATTTTAAAGATAAAAAATGCCTAAAATTATTGCACAATATTTATGAAAAAATTTAAAATCTTCTTGAGTGTATGGAGTTATTTATACAGCTGTAAAAAATATTTAATGGCCTTATTTATACTGGCACTACTAGTGTTCAATGGCATTGTTCATACTAGCACCATTGGTTTTTAAATAGTTATTCAAGAACACTTTGAAAAAGATGTATCTTATTCACTAGATGCATTTGCATCAGCTGGATGATCTTGTTCCTCAACTATGTTCATTGAATACCACTTATATAAATAATATATTTTCTACACATTACCTTATTTCTCTTTAATAAGTGGAAGACACAACTTCTTCTTCTTCTTGAAACCCTAGCACATATAAAGTATTATAATTTTATGCGATTTCTTTCAATATTTGGGTTATGTATTTAAGTGTATATTCAAATGTACATGAGAATGTATGGATGAAAAGTACTTCATGCATCAATATTCACACACTTCCACTTCTTCTCACTTTATTCATGCTCATGGATGAACACACACTATCTGTTTCGATTTAATGCATGTGTGTCATGAATGAGGACATGCGCTGCCCTTTTTGCATGCACCCGATGCATTCTTGATCATGAAAAAAGGAGAATAATACCTTTTATTTTCTTTTTTTATAACCTTAACACATTCAATAAGGCTCTTTCACTTATATTTGAGGCCTTATATTATTTTCTTTAGTACAAACAAGTACCTGATAATCTTATTTATATGATGAGGTTCACATGATTCTTATTGCCTTTTCAAGACCAATGTAGTCCAAAGGTTATCCTTATTCTTCATTACATGAGTGGTTCACATGGATCCTCTTATTCTTCACATAAGTAGTGTGCTGCATAGGATCTCCTCTCATTATTCTTCTCTTTAAAGGTTTACGTGGATCCTCACTTCCTTGGCTACAAATGATCTATTTTTTTATAAATGAGAGCTATTGATAATTAGAATGACAAAAATATTATTTCCCTCAAGATTTCCTCTATTTATATAGACAGTTATTCACCACCTATCTCTGATATTCAAGGTATGTCAAGGACTCATTAACCACCCAATGAATTCAGATACCATTAAATTTTGAATATCTTAGTGGATATGTATATTAAATAATCCAAGTCACATCAAGGATGTAATAGACCTAAAATAGACTCAGGATATCATTTAAGGTTGAAACTCTCAACTTCATGGATCCCTATGCAATGCTTGACTAATCACATACATCTCACAATGGATTTTCATGATCACTTCATTAATCATGTGAATATTCTTTGGAAATCCTCTCAACAACCATCCAAAAACATCATGTGATAAATATCCTTCATTAGAAGAATGATATTTGAATAATATTCATGCATTCAAGACTTTGATTGCATACATGAATTTTGGTTCAGTCATCCATGTTAAAAACTTTCAGTATCATCAGTGGGGTTGGTCGAGGTGTATCTATCCTTATTCTAGAGCTCGCATGGACAATCCTTAGGTGGATGAAGTTGATGATGATCACATTTTTAAGAAACTCACTACATGGGATCAATGTATGGTGAATATCGCTCAGATTGAATTGTGCCGAAAATATCTCTATCATTTCAACATGGATGAATAGTACTTGTGGCTTTGTCATCCCATATTTATTCTTCTTTGTGTCTAGGCCACGATTTATTAATCAATCGGTGAAACTGCTGATTCGAGCTAGCAGTGGGGATCAAAACCCACATAAAAATATTCACACACATGGGAAATGGTCTACCAGCATATTTGACCTCCTCTGTGGACCTTATACATGGGCCCAATCACATGTGTGCCTCTAGGAATGTGCACTCTTTTAGACCACATACACGGGCCCACCCCAACCTCCTTGCTACTTTTTGGGGCAGGCTCTCCCATAGGGGTTGACCCTCGGGTCCACCTAAGAGTGTTTGAGGGATATCCCATGGGGGCTAGTAAGGTTGGATATATTTTTTGAAGACCAACAAAAATATTCCAACAAAAACTTATGCAATTAAATTCCAAAAAAAATCACTAAATATTCATAAAATCCTCTTCATGTAATATATATATATATATATATATATATATTGATTTCATAATTAATCTAATTCTCTTAAAATCATTCAAATAAAAACTTTTTTGGTCTTCATAAAAACACTTCTTTCATTTATTTTGGAATGAAATTATAAATTTAAAATCCCTTAAAGCTCAAATAAAATCCACTTTCATCTTATGAATTCCAAATCCCATTTCTATAATTTCATAAACATGGAAAATGATATTTTGAATGATCTTAAAAATCCCCAATTAAATATTTATTTTCATGGTATTCTTTAGTTCCATAATCTAATGAGTTTTATTTTTCACGAAAACCTTCAAATCATAATGCTATAATATTTCTATTACATGGAATTCATAATGGAATAATCCTCTTGAAAAAATAACTGAATATATTTTTTCATTGGATTATTCATATTTATCTTGTAGTAAACAAAGTTTCATCAATGAAACATCTATTTGGAACTTAATATCACTTCAACAATCATCAGAATTGCAAGGAAAATTATGAAAGCATGAAATCCAATTACATTAGTGGAATCCATAACAATTTTCATTCATCAGCACTAATCATGTAGAATTGTCTTACTAAAAGAAAACCAATGATTCCATAAAAATTCCCTAGGAACTATCATTAGACTTATTGAATATATCTCAAAACATTTCAGTCTTTCTCTTTCCATGATTAATCACTAATCATAGATGACATTATCATAAATTGAATTTTGATTCCTTCTTATATATTAACAACAAACACAACCATACTCGTCAAACATCCACATGGGTTTTTCAATATCCCCCTTTGGATTTGTTTTTAATACTAATTACTTAAATTCAATGTAACTTCTACCCCTTATTAATAATAAATTAAAGGGACTAATAACATATTTTTTTTCCTTCAAGTCATTTGAAAATTACTTTTTTTTAAATATGCATGGTAACACATAGTCCACTTTGAAAAGAGCTGTTAGTGGGTCTATTATAAGTCTACATGTGCTAAATTGGTGTATAAAACCAGAGAGTCAAAACCAAGGTTATCTATTATATACATTAACAGCCATGCATGTTATTTCTTGATCATAACAAATTTATTTCTCAAAGAGGGGGAAGTATAAAACATATTTATCAAGTAATATATCCACCTACACACTTCATAAACATATAAAAAACATCAAGTGCAAGACTATTTTACTCCCCATTTATATGAGCTTACTCAACAACCAACACTCCCACTTAATTCACATATTTTATATAATCAAGAAAAGGGAAATATTTGTAATTGGGTTACCTATGTCTTCAACTTATGTAGAGATGACATGAATATACAAATATTCATGAAATAATCCATGATATCATTTATTTTGTTTTTATCCCACTCTAGGGTTATATTATCCTTAATTATATCTAGTGTATAGTTTCATTAGATAATCTTCAAGATGTTTATATCGATGAACCACTATTGTGAAACAATTCATGTTTTTATCAGATATTGAATAGATATTCTAACTTATTATCTTCCACTTTTTTTACTCATTTATCATGTTGAGAATAAACTTCACCTTCAGTTACCTGCAATTTAAGCAAAAAAATACAACACAAGAATAAGGGAATAATGTGGAACACTTATGAGATTCAAAATAACTTTAAATGGATATAGATGTTTCAATCAACATAGAGACTCCATTTCTTACACCTATAAATTTTAGGGTACTCTTCCGGGCTGTGTCTCATTCATATTTAAAATTGTGAGATTTATTCAAAAAAATGGACTCTTTTCTTTCATTCACCTTCATATTCTATGGATTACTTATCTTCACATGTACCATTATTGTAATAGGTTCCCCTGATGCTTTTTTTCTATCTTTATCATCTATTTTTGAGTTGGTAAAAGATTTATTCCATTTATTACAATCTGTCCAGTCTGATTGAACCTTCCACACAATTTTTTTGAGACACTAGAGTTTTTATTTTCTGAAAAAATATCATGAATTTAGAAATCTTATTCATGTGGAACAATATTTTTCCCTTTTCCATTTCTATAAAAAGTAAAACATCTTTAGATCTTTTCATTTCTCTAGAAACTTTCACTTGGTTAGGAATAATTAAGAATTTCTTCTTAACATATTCTATTTTGGAGCCTCCACATGTCTTCTTCAATGTTTTTGAGTTAACCTTATTAGGTAACTTGTTAAAATTTTATTTAGGAATTCAATTTATCATATATTATTATTTCCTTATTGGATTGATTCTTTTCTTGGTTTTAGCTTTATTAATTTAATTTTTATCATCTATTTGTAATGGTCTATAGTGTGTCCTCTCTTTCCATAGTAGAATCATATTTTCTTAGTTAACATGAAATTATTTGAATCAATATTTTCAACCTTATTATGAGTGGTTTGTTAGTTTTCATGTATTGAAAATATTTCACCACCCTTTTATCTCCCAAGGCAGCTAGCTCTCTTTTCCTTTTAAGCTTCTTATTTATGGGTTGTGGTCTTCTATCAGCATAGTAATTATACCTGACTTGTGCATACCAACACTATTCTTCTATGAGACCACTCATGTTTTAGTACTCATAGAATTATTCAAGGCATTTGAATATATTTCTAGTGTATAGATTTATTCTTTTTAATGTAGTGTAATTCTATTTTAGAGGTTTCATTATTTTTCTTATCTAATCACCCTAAATTTAGGCCTTATTTAGTGTTCATAAATTATAATTTTGCAGAAAAATTCATTATCCTAATTCCCAAACATCCATAAGCACCAAAATTAGGCAAAAAATCTCCTTATTTTTTTTATAGTACCAGTCTGGCTAAGTTTAGAGCATTATTGTTTCTAGATTTTTCTTTCCCCTTTTATAGAATCATTTTGGGAGTTATTTTTATTGATCTTTACAGTATCAAATCATAGAGTTTTGGTGGACGTACTATCATTTTTTTCAACCCACATATACCCAGATCTTGGATTATAACCTATACTAGTAGATGAGTCTATATTAGAAAAAAAAATATAAGTAACTGTGTTATGGGTTTCCTTATTCTATGAGATAGTCTAAGGTTGATCAATAGATTATTTTAAGATATTCCTTCCACCAATATGACTATCTTTAGAGAAATTATTCATATCAAAAAATTTAATAGAAATATCCCTTCTTGGAGGTTGAATCTATTTATATGTTTGGGTGGAAGATTTCTTATTTTCAATAACATGAGATGTTTTATCATATATCTCCTTCAAGATTTTCAATTTTACATCTAGTTCAAGACATTTAATGATGAGGAAAAAATTTTCATTTTCAACTAATGTTAGTATGTATTCCCATTAAATTTTTATTATTTTAATATAGTATTCATATTGTTTACTACCTTCAATCACAGAGTTGTCAAGGTCTTTGATTATTCAATATTTATATTCTAATTGTGCACCCTTGACACCGATAGTAGCTTGATGTGATTATTCAATATAATGGATCTTTAGAATATACTCTTCATTAAACTTGGTATTTTCTTCTATTATAATGTCAATATCCTTGAACTTACATATTTTTTCTTCAAGTTGGGCATCTTTAAAGTTCATGGAAACATTGAACAATGTTTCAAGAGCATGGATTACTTCACCAAAAACATGTTTACTTACTATTCTCTCATAAACATTCCATTCAAAATATTCTTCAATTAATGAAATATTTTCAATGAAAAGTGTTACATATTTTTCTTCTTATTTAAAGAGGTATTTGAGATCATTTTCCATTTTGAATCTCCTAGAAAGTTCAACCTACTATATATTAATTTCCTCTTCAAGATATTCTTTATTATCAAAAATATTCTTGCATCAAAAATGTATATATGAAATCACTTTTTTAGGAATGTTCTCCATATATATTTCAAAATGAGAGTAGATTTATTAAATTAATTTGATATATTCAACTTCATTAAACTATTCATAGTTTGATCCAGTTTCTTTAAAAGGATCATTTTCAATATATTTAACAAGATAGTATTGATAATTTTCTTCTTTTCATTGAGATTTTCTTAAATCTCTTTGATTCCTTCTTCATTTTATTTCTTAGAGTCTTGGTAGAGACGTTCATGTATTCTTCAATGGGAATGGAGACTATGTCTTCTACTTGAGTTAATTCATAATCAAGTTCAAATTTTCAATTCATATAAAACTTTTAGACAAAAAGTAGGGAAAAAAATTGATCCAATTAGAGGTATACCTTCAATGGGTATTGCTCACCCATGCATAAATGATATTGATATTTCTCACACTATTTGATCTAAGCGATCTCTGTCATCCCACATAGATTCTTATGTATATATAAGACTTGGTTTATTAATGAATATATGTAGCTATAAATTTTATCTATCCATTGAGGATCATTACCCACATACCCTTATTCACACACATTGTCTATGGCCTTCTAGTATGGACGACCTCCTCTACAGGTCATATACATAGGCCTAATAACATGCATGCCTCCATGTGTGTACACTCACGTGTCCCATATACATGGGCCCTCCCTAGCCTCCTTATTACTTCATTGTGTTAGCTCTCCCATGGGGGTTGACCCTCAGGCCCTCTAATAGTGGTTTATGGCTATCCCATGGGGTCTAGTAATTTTGGATTCATTTTTTGTAGACCAACAAAAATATTCTAATAAAAAAATATCCAACCAAATACCAAACCAAATCACCCAAACTTGTTCAAATATTCTTCATTATATATATATATATATATATATATATATATATTTCCATGGATTTCATAATAAAACGTATCTTATTCACTTCATGAAAATGAGCATTTTCATTGTTTTTATAAAAAATATTATTTCATATTTTTTGGAATGAAATTATAAATTATAAATAACTTTAAGCTCAAATATACTTCAATTTATTATTATAAATTCCAAATTTTATTTATACAAATTCTTCATAATTAAAAATTATAATTTTCATGATATTCAAAATACTCAGTCAAATATTTGTTTACATGGCCATATTTAATTCCTTTATGTAATGACTTTTATTTTTAATGGAAACCCTAAAATAATCATGAAATAATATTTTAATTTCATGGACTTCATAATGGAACAATGATCATGAAAAAACATTAGAATATATTTTTTCATGAATTATAATTCTTCATCTTGTAGGAAAAAAATTCATCAATGAAACATTTATTTGGAACTTAAGATCACTTCAACAATCATCTTATTTATAATGATAATTTTCCAATCCTAACATAAAACTCTATGTGATGAATCCATAAAAATTATTCAAGAATCATCACCAATAATGGATAATTTTAGTATCAAAATAAAACCAATTAGTCTATAATAATTCTCCAGGCATCACCATCTACATTCTTGAATATATCTCAAACATGTTTTATCTTTTTTCCTTTCAATGATTATTCTCTAATCACAGAGGACTATATCATACATTAAATTTTTATTCCTTCAAGTATATTGAAAAAATCACAACCATACTCATCAAACATCCACATGGGATTTTAAACATCCCCATATGAATATTTATCTTTTATAAGATGAGTAGAATAATTGATTCTCATTGTGAATTCATTACATAATAAATCATCAATTAGTAAACATGTATATAATTTTTCTAAATCATTAAAACATTTAAAACATTAATAATTACCTACAATGTCTATAAATAATAAAAACTCAAAAATTTATTCAGGATAAAGATGGTAATTTTCCATGGGGATAGGGAGTAAATCAATAAAATTAATTGAAGGAGAGGAATACTATCCTAAGGGATTCTTCACAAAATCAAGGGTATTAAAGTGGAAAATGATTCAACCAAACTCCATATATAATATACCATTGTGTATATTAATTATTTTTTTTATGTTTTAAATAATTTCATTCTAATATAATTGGTTCAGGTTCATTCATCATATCATCTTCCATTTTGAACACATAAAAATCAGTATAAAAAATTAATTTCTTATCCCTCACACATACTTATTCTATCACACAGAATAGGGTTTCTAGTAATATAATTTTCTATTTGAACAAATATTCCTATAGGATTAAAATACCCAAACTAATATAAAGAGAAAATGGAGTGATATATCACATTTATTGAGGCACTCAAATCAAACATCACATCAAAAAACAAATAATCCCATTTAGTACATGGAATAAACAATATTACGATATCCTTGTATTTAGTGGGAAGTTATCGTTGGATAAATGTTGAGTCATACCTCCCCAAGATCACCATTTAATCACCTAAATGTATTATTTTATGTGTACATGTATTCTTTGGGAACTTACAATATCATGTAATTTTCTTTACAATATAAATCAAGGGACTATTAGCTTACATATTTTTGAATGTTTCCAAAATTTACTTCTCAAGTTTAGTTTCATTTAGTTTCTATGGTTTGGAGGAACTTTATGGGAATGGAATAGGAATATTTAGTCTTAGTGGGTCAGGAAAATACACTCATTTTATTTTAGTAGAGCTTCTCTCAAGACAATGCTTTTCCTCATTTTGATATTTAGGGATGGTTGTAATGGTAGTTTCCTCATGAGAGAATGAATTTAATGGAAGGGTTATTTGGTTTTTTTTATACCACTCCAAATGGTTATGACAATAATATTTTCCTTTTCTTTTGGTTTGACTAGAGGTTGAGAAGGTAGTTTACCCAACCCTTGACTTTGGATCCCCCCCATGTTAGACAGTTGGCCTAATTGGTTTTTTAGGTAGTTTATGGGGGATTGGGTCATTTAAAGAATTTGGATATTATTCTCGACCATTTTTTCATAAATAATTCCAGGTTAGCCTTTGGTTTTGAAGGAGGTTTCTAGAAATACATTTAAGATGGTTGAGGATTTTTGGCTGGTGGTGAGGATAACTACCCTATCCCATGTAATCTGATGAATGTTTAGGTTTTCTAGAATACCAAAATTTCTTATAGGTTTATTTATCATTCAATCTAGAGTTGGATGGATGGTATATTTCTTTCCTAATGGGTTGGTTGTATGGATGATTCGGGAATATTTCCTCACAACTCTCAAAAGGTTCTCTTAGTTAAGGGAATTGGATAGAATAGTGGGTTTCAATGGCCTAAATACCATAATAAAGTGGAATATTAGTTTTTTATTTCTTAAGGTAAAGATAAATTTGACTAAATAGGGTAATCACCTCATAAAACTATATATCCACCTTCTTATCAAAATAATAACTTTTCACCTCATGAGCTCCTCGAATGGGTACATTGAACCATGAACCAAACTATTAAGTGTTAAACATCATGTTTTCATTGAGGTTCCTCAAAATTATTATCGACTTGTCCAATAGGGAACCATATACCCCAACATCAATAACATTATGATTAATAATAATTAAACCTTTATAAAAAATACTATATTAAAATTTCATCACTTATTTGGTTGTGTGTACAAGTAAAACAAAGTCTTTTATAATATTCATGATATTTAAGAATTATTTCTCCATTATATTTTCTTATGGAATATATTTATTTCCTTATTTCTTTAGTTTAGGAAGTTAGGAAATATTTTTCAAGAAAAAAAACTTCATGCTCGCCATCCTCCAATTGGGATATAATACAACCAATCCTTTTAAATTTCTTCAATGGGGAATGGAAAATTCAATTTTTTTACATGTTCCTCATTAAAACCTATAGTTTCTAATATTGGGAACATTTTATGGAATTATTTTAAGTGTTTTTGTCGGTATTCTGTATAATTTCCAAGGAATTTTGGCAATAAATTAATTATAATATATTTGAGTTGAAATTTCAGTGATTCTCCATGTATTTGAATATACATAGGTTAAATATCAACATTAGTTGTAGTTAGTTAATTTAATATTTTGTTATTTTATACCATATTAAATGATTTTTTAGTTTCAACTTTATTTATAGAATAATAAGGGTTTAGAATATGAGCATTGTGTTGTGTATCCTCCTTAAATAGATCATTTTGTGTGTCTTAGTTTTAATGGTATAGGATCCTTTATTATTTAAGTTTGAAAGTTGGTAGTTTACTTAAATAATAACTAATCATAAAAAATTGTAAAAAATGATTTTATAGAATAAATTTATTTATAAAAGTTAAAGAGAGAAAAATAAAAAAATATTTATTGAATTTACATAGTTCTTATAAAAAAACATTACTCTCTAAACATGGAACACTCCCCAAAAACAACACCAAAGATTGAACATATTTTCATGGCACAAAAAAGTAATTATTTTTTAAAATATTATTTATAATACAATGTAGACCCTAGGTTATATCTAAAGGATTAATGGTGGTTTAAAGTGTGAATTTCAGAAATATTTTATAAAAAAACAAAGAAAAGGGGTCTGAAAATGATTAAAAGTTAAACAATTAAATAAAAGGAATAAAACAAAGTGCCTATAAATTTTGAAAATTGGATGTGGGTTTGATTATAAATAGTAATGATATCATTGAATGGTTGTTACACATCTTATTGAGTTCACTATTCTGAAATGATTATTTTACTATATTAAATTCTTTGGTTGAATAAAATCAGCATCTTGATTTTCCTCTAACCCTCTAAATAAAACATATAGAATGGAAATTGACACAAAAATTGTTTATCCAAGACATGGAATTTTTTATAAAATAAGGTATATTTAATCACAATTATATATCATTTTTGGGTGATAGAAAAAAACCTTTATGTTCTCCAATCAGAACAACACGAGAGGACACTAAAAATCTTGGGTTGATCAGTTTTGAAATAAAATGTTTTCCATTCAATTAAATCAAAATAATGAATTAAAATTAGAAAAATATTAAGATAAAACTAAAGTAAATATTTCATACCACAAAACCATCAAACAATTAGTGAAACAAGTGTCAAAACGCTATATAAAAGTGTGAATCTTCCTCATATTGATCACCCACTATTTATCTCATTGTTGAGAGGAGGAGGAGGATCAAGTGGATCTCCACATTTAGAATCACTCTCCCTATGAGTATTGGGATCTCCAAAACTTTTATCATAATTAAAAAAACCTTATAAACCTATAAAATGGACTTACTTCACTCGCTTGGCTGAAATTACAAATGAGGGGCCCAAGGTTCCAATTTATAGGCTATGTGGAAGGTGGTATTAGACCATATTTTTGTAATACCACATGGAACCCAGATTATTTCTAGGATAAATTATTATATTACTTTTGAAAAAAAATTATTCTCCACCTATTTACTATATAAACACAAAATTTGTTAGAAATTTGAGGTCTAAAACTTGAGTTATGTATAAATTATTGAAGTGACCTCATGACTATGAATAATAAAGATTTACTTCAATGATGAATCCTTTTTGGTCTCTTAATGAAAACATTATGATTTCTAATATTTTAGATAATTATATACCATATTTAAAGGGATTTTTAAAACAAATAATAACCTAATTTGATTGAAAAAATAGAAAAAATGTGGATTTTTGTCTATATGTGTGATTGGGATCTTGTGCAGTTTTGACCGATTTTTCTAAAATTTCATCATTGTCTTCCAAAATCACCTCCATCAGCTATGAAAACATTAAGAAAAGTAAAATTAAAATATTAAATAATAATTAAAATTAATTATATTAATTTAATAATAAGTAAACATTATTCTAAAGATGATAAATTATAACCTATGATTAATTAAAAATAATATTATAAGGGTGGAAATGATTTTTGAATCATAATGTGATCTTCTTTATCCTTTGAGAGGTTGTGATAGCAGTTCTAATTTAGTTTCTTACATTATTCATGGATTTTATGGAGGTTTTTTATAGGTTTTTTAGGTTTTCCTCATGTGACATTGTTTATGTGATCATCTCCTTCTCTTTGTTCTTGCACGATGATTTTTGAAGCTTCGGTTTAGGTAAGAGATTCAAGACATCTACATTTAATTATTTTCATGTGTAGAAATATCTTGCTTCTATTTCCTCCAATGGCCTGAAGGCCTTCACTTTTTATTGGTTTTTGATAATCCACCTTTCAAGGGGTGAGGTGGAACCTTTACATGGCCCATAGGCATAAGTATTACATGGCCCGTAGGCCTTATAAGAATTCACTGCCCATAGACTTCAGACATTACATAAAACCCAGACTAACTACTTGGAACTACTCCTCCCTAGCATCTTCATCGTGAAATCAGCTCTCCACCTTCGCATGGTTGTTCGGCTAGGCTTTCCTGTGCATGCGCAGGCTTCTCCCGATGGCAGGTGTCATACCCTCTCATTCTTGCAATCTGTTTAGTTTCTTCTATGGTGAAAGCTCCATGTTCATTCTTCTTCTGAAGCTTCTTCCTTATAGGTTATCTGGTTTCCATTTGCACATAAGGTGTCCTGAAGGCCTTGAGGTGGCCCGAAGGCCTTACTAACCCGAAGGCGTGGGTGGCCCAAAGGCCTTAAAGGACTCGGGGACCAAATTGGTGTCCCGAAGGCCCCAAATGGGGGAATATTCCCGGTTTCTACAGTTCCAAATAGTAACTGCAACAGTACTGCATAGTTCCTATTATAGTACCTTCTACAGTACTAGGAAATTAACCTCCACCTGGATTTGATCTCGGGTCACCTGTATGCAATTAAGGAGTCCTCACCAACTAGGCTAAGGCTCATGTGCATGATTCTATTTTATTTTGGTAAATAGTATGATTTAACATAATAAATATAATGAATTGGACTAATGGTAATTGATGGGGAGGGGTGATTTTCCAATGTTTTATATGATTACATGATATTATATGTGATTTATGGTTGTTTTACATTAATGTTAATTGTTTTTTTCTATTGTGATATATGTAGTTTTTCTATAAATAAATTTTTGGAATTACCTCTCAGAAAATTATAATCATTTATAGATTGTGATGAGATTTTTTATTTGAAATATGAAATTTTGGTAATGAAGTTTATACTGGCCATAATTAACTATTATGTAAAGAATGACCAAACAAAGATTAGTTGATGTGATTTTCACTGGTTTTGTTTTGGATTTTTGTTATTTATTGTGTTTCCTTTTTTGGGGTTAGAATGGTCTCTATTAGAGATTGTTGTTTTTTAGCATGATTTGTGTATTGGGTGTTGTAGTTGGGTTTTCTATGGTGGCATAGGGAGATGTGGTTGTTTATGTGGAAGGGTGGAACTATGTTGTTATTGTTGGCTTGGGATGGTGTAGTGGTTATTAACTTGTGTTTTCATGATGGTTTATATTTCCATGAGAGGGGGAGGATGCATAGTATGATCCCACATTCAAGTCCTGGACTTGTGTTCTTACTCAATCTGATCATTCCAACACCTTCTCACTCAAGGAGAGTCCATACATATCCAAAAAACTACCTTTTCTCCCAATGTATGGTCTACAATCCATGTCTCAAATTACATAACACCTTGACTGATCCCTCTTACTCACTAAGGTAGCACAAAACATCCCTTACCCTCTTACATAGTCTGGGGTCACAACCTGACCAATCCCCTTCTCTAGGTTGGTTCTCACATGAACTAGTAGAATAATACCCTCTAACTCAAAGTAGTCCATTCTAGTACCCACTCACTTGGGGTAAGGAAATACATCATGAACACTTCCATTTTACTTATAGTATCATATATATCACACACATTTTGGACCCCATCTCACTTGTGGAAAACCTTCTAGCACCGTATCACTCATAACAAGGCTAGGCCTCACGACACAATGTCATAAATACTATATCCAAACAAGTAACCACAAAACACATGAAAGTATCAACATGTACGGGCTAAATCCCTTCACACAATATCATCACATCATCAATAGGGCACTAGTAACATAGAACCTAGAACCTTATCTCCAATCATCAAAATCAACTAACATATTCACCCCATAGTGATCCCACATCCCATAATCTCTATATGACCCTAGCTTCATAGTTGGGGTCTAATACCTTATCAAAATAACCCTTGATATATCAATTTAAGTTCCTTAATAACTTCCAATGTTCGATACCAAGGTATCATTTCATATCTTCCTAGGGAGATCTATTAACCTATCACCTAGAGGAAACCCATCTCTGACACACATATTAATACATGGAGGACTTATATTTATTTTCTCACACACTAAGACTATCCTCCAAACTTAAGTGAGAGTTTCCCATCATAAGAGATAAGTAATAATGTCTCATACATCATAACATGCCCCCAATACCCACATTCATTCCCACTATCCCTAAGAACCCAAACTAGGATATCTTGTATCACAAATCATACCCTAATACCTACCCAAGTCCTTATTTTATCTCAACTCACACCCTCTCCCCTTGTAGAAATATTCATTGAGAGATCCCAATTCTCCAAAGTGCTAAGTAGTGCTTATGTTATCATAAGGAGTCTCAAATCCACCCCTCTCTCTTACATAGGGATATCTCAGTCCTTATCCATCTACATGAACCCATGTAATTATTAATTCATGCACACTCATGCATAATAATACTTATGAAATTGTATTATAGGGTATACCTAACTCAATACCAGATTTAACGACTCATCGAGATCCGCTGAGCCTCTACCAATCTTGGTCATGTTACCAAGCACCTATCTCGTGCCATATAACACAATTAATTAATTATTAACAATTATAATTAATTATTTAAAACTAATTAAATGTTAAATATTTCCTAAAACTAGCCTTACATTTCTACTACACTGAAATAACGCCCCATGAAGTGTGTTCTACCATTTATGACCTCCACTATCCATCACACCTAAAATCCCTATCATCCTTACTCAATTCCACCATGATCTGGTTGAATCGTTTATAAAATATAGACCAAATTTAACCTAAAATTAAAGGGATTATAAGAACACCAAAATATAAGGAAACATAGGAAGAGACATACCTAGAATCATTTCTAAAATAAACTTATAACTACCTCATCCCATGAGAAAATAAGGAGGTAAGTTGGAGAGGAAAGGCCAGATAAAATTACCTTCTCCCATCACCCATGATCCCCAAAACCCGAATAGCTTAATGGAAAAAATATAAATTTTCCCCAACTAAAAGAAAACTAGATAGGTACACCCTTAAGGCATGGCTATAGGCTCTAAGGTGTAAGACCCTCACCCAAGGAAACCTTAAAGTGCAACCCCAAGGGTTCCAGCTCAAAGGCCAACCCCCAGCCTTTGGTAGTGGTATGGAGAAGGGATCTACGACACAACCCACCTCAGGTTGGGGGTAGCCTCATTCCCTACCTCTTAAGGGTCCTTAATATCAAGACCCATGGTTTTTAGTATAGAACATTTCTAATATCCCACACTATGGTGGGGAATCATCATTTACAACACAACTAGCCGCAAAAAGGTGGGGACTGACCTTGCAGACCCCTCCTCAGTTACATCACAACTAGATGTCATACTATTTTTACACACATTGACATTCCAGTTTCAACATGACCATCCATTGATCAATCTCACTATACTCATGGCCTATCCAATATAACGGACATACACCCATGATCGATATAATGCCCCCTGTCATAGGTGAATCATCTTTTCCCTACTAAACCAAAACATGTTTTTTGCAACCCAAACTCTATCCATAATTTCATATAAATACTATACATGGTCTCCCCACTCATACCTAAGTGAAAACATGATACACCAACCGCTACCCATTTTCAAATCACTTGGAACATCATCCTCAGTACCTTCCAAAATTTATCCCCAATGAGGGTCACACCCTAAATCTAAAATAGTGTGTTCTCCACCATATGGATTCCTTTAAAATAATCCTTATTTACTGACCTAGATGATTATTAATATCACATGAATGTTTCTCATTCAAATCCATGGTCACCCATCAGATCAGCCTTTGACACTCATGTCATGGATCAACCCAAGTCTACCATAACGTGGTACCCTAATCCATTTTTGATGTCACCTCCTACTATTGAAGAATATCAAATCATAATAGGCCATCTAGACACCAAAGACACAAGTATATCATAAAAGTTTCATTATTATTCCCACACATGATCACTCATTGATCCATGAACCAAACATGATCTATACATTAAAAGTGTTCCCTCATCATATTTTTCAAAAATCCATACCAACCTCACTCCTATTTTTTCAAGGTAAAGTAATCCAAAAAGATCCCCCTAAAAGGTTCATACCCATGATCCTATTCAATCTCATCTAAAACCAGTAGTTTTCCACTCTTAAGATACCTAATCGTACAACTGTAATCATACTCCCATGAGTTTCATCCCATCCAACTTAGGTTCACATGCCTAACCCACTAACCATGCTTCTCTCAAAGGTCAATATCATCTAAAATAAGAAGGTATCTCACTAATTCTAAGACTAACCACATGATTAAATACCATATGGTCATATTTTAAATCATATGAGTATCTCTCCATGCTCCGACTGCACTACCAAAAGTGTATCCACAATAATAGGGACATGAATCTTACCGATCATTCCCTCTAACCTAGTCTATATTACAATCATAATGCATTCCACATTACATTTATCAACTCTCTCAAGGGTATCCACATAAAAACTTAGTTACATTAAATATATCTACATCAATAAGCTGTATATTAAACCACCATATAGGTTATTATTTATTCTTTAAATAACTAAACCCATCTCTTCGAACCACCCCTCGAGCATCATCCTTCGTCATTTAGTCACCTTCACAACATCAAATTCTCAAACAACCCCATTAAGGGTTTCCTATAAATTTTCTAAAGGACTATATAAATATTTCAAGGGAACACCCATCATAGAACCACATGAACTTTCATGAAAAATAAATACCATAATTTATTTTAGTATAATGTCACAAATTAGTTATATAGGAAACCTCATTATAAGGTATTTTGGGAACTTAAGATAACTGAACCCCTATCATCAATAATACAATAACACACTGGAACATGAATGTAATGTGAATTCAAAATGTCTAGCATGATGTATGTATGATGTCTCTTGACTCCATGGGAAAAATTACAAAACTATAATAACAATCCTAAATATAAACATCATACTTGAACTAATATCTAAACAGTTACATCCAAATCCAATAAAAACAATCTCATACCCCTATTAACCTAGACTTCCCACCTTAAAAAAGTTCAAAACACATCATTATAAGTTAAATAGCTAGCTCTAACACATTACTATATCCCATATCTATCATCTTATTAAACAATAAAATAAAAAAATCACTTTGATACCACATTTTAATTTCACAAACATTGTCCTTATGGTAGTGTTTGTGACAACTCACTATATGATCTATAGAGCACATCCTCACACACTAGAGGATAATTATTAGTGGTAAGGGTCTATTACCTATAAGAGGGAGACTATTCTGTTGAATCATAGTAACAAAATAGTATAAAGTAACTGAAAAAAATAGACCAATAATTAGAGTACACATAATAAAATAAACAAAAAGCTATAACAATTATACCATGAAGAAGCATATAGTCATAAATCTGCAGATTTTTCATTGGGAAGATCATATAGAAAATAAAAAAAGGAAAAAATATACACATGATCTAATATAAACTGTAGGCCCTAATAACCCTATCTCCAAATACCCATAAAGCTTCTCTTAACTGTTCTACTGTAAAAATTGTGCTCCACTTGAAAAAAAAATAATGTATGTATGAACACTGAGGTTTCTATATAGGGTGAGAGAAACACATATCAATATGGTCTAAAAAATTTACCCTAGTACACAGTATTTTATACAAGTATTTTAAAGGAAAAAAACATGTCACACAAGTGCATTGGATGTCATTTTTTAACTAAGCCACCATGACTCCATGCGCATTAAGTCATCGTGTGCTAACTAAGATACTAAGATACCTGATTATATAAATTTTCTCTCCATGTAATAATATACAAATTTTATCAATAAACCAAAATTATATCTAATCCCATAGCCAAAACCTTAGGTTAGGGCATCCACCAAGTCCCAAGAACTACCTGAAGGTGTGGGGTAAGAACCCATGTCTAAGACATGGACTCACTTTCTCTCTCAAGGCAGTCTGGCCAACACTTTCTTACTCAAGGTGTGGTTTTCCATATCCCAAAAACTAACTTATCTACCATGTTAGGTTCTAACATCCATGTCTTGAATAAAATCATGCATTAACCAGGCCCTCTCACTCATAAATATCATACAATACATCCCCCACCTTCTTACTCGGGAAGGGGACATAACCTAACCACTCTCCTATTCCAAAGGGATTATAACATGCCCTAGTGAAAAAATACCCTCTCACTCAAAGTGGTATCCTCTAGTACCTTTCCACTTAGGGAAAGGTTATACATCCTCAATAATCCAACTCACTTAGAGTAGGGTCCATATCACACACATCTAGGACCACATCTCACTCATGGATGTTTTTCTAGTTCTATATCACTCATGGAGGGGATAAACCTTGGGAGATATCATCCTGAAGTCCTTAAACAAATATTTACTCATCAAACACATTCTAGCAATAATAAATAGGTCATGTGGCCAATCACACATACCTAACACATCATCAGCAGAACACTAGTCACTCGATACCTAAACCCTCATCTCCGAATATTTGTATCAATCATGTATGTGACCCCTTAGTGAAATCATATACTGTAGGCTCTATTAGACATTGGTCTCATATGTGGGGTATAATCCCTCATCTATATCCACATTTTCATCCCAATACTATGTATTTAAGCACTTCCCATGATTCGTAGAAGGGGTACATCTCAAATATTTTAAGGGATATCTCTCAACCCATCACCTAGATAAAACTCTTCTATGTCACACACATCAAGTCTTGTAGGAATTTTCTTGGTCATCTTGGACACTAAAACTCTCCTATGACTCTATGAGGGAGTTTTTCATCATGCATGAGGTGTTTGGGTATCTCTCCCTTAATCACTCAGTGTAAAGTTTCTCATGTCTACCCACTATATCTAGGAACCCAACCGAGTCTATCCCACATCAAATAAGTAACCTAAACCTACCCAATTCCTATTTGAAACTCAATTTACACCCTAAAGCCTTATAGACATAGTCATCTAGTGGTACCAATTTAACTAAGTGCTAAGGAGAATGTATGGTTGCTTGAGGATCCTCAAAGACACCCTCCCTATCTATCTCTCCATTACCAAGGATATCTTAATCCTTATCCATCTACACAAACCCATGAAATTATGCATGAATGTAAACTCATGCATAAACATACACATGATATTATATAATAAGGATTTCCTACCGAGATATTGAATTTAACCTTTATCTAGATCCTTTAATCCTCTCTCAAGCTATTCTATAATCATAAGCACTTATCTCATCCCATATGATACAGTTAATTAATTATAATGATTTATAATTAATTATTTAAAATAATTTAAATATCTATACTCATCAAAAACTCACAATAAACTTCTGATATAGTAAAACTACTCCCAATGATGTGTGTTATACCTTATGAGACCTGCTCTAACCATCGCACATGAAATCCCCATCATCCTCACCTGATTCCACCATGATCAAATGGATTTGGTGCCAATACATTACTCAAATGAAACCCACATCAGAGGGATATGATGAAAACAAAAATATAATGAAATTGAGGGTGATACATACCTATACTCACGTTAAAAATGAACTTAGAACCACACCACATCATGGGGATCCACGGAGGTAAGGGAGAGTGGAGAGGTAATCTAAAATATCCACCTCCCTTTTCCCTTGTCGCCCAAAACTTGAAGACCCCAATGTAAATAAATTATGGAACTACCCCCACCAAAAATGGGTTAGGTACCCTCTTGCAGCATGACCATAAGGGCCATAGTGCAAAGCCCGAATATGGTGCATCCTTGTTGTGAAACCCCTTATGGTTGTGACAAAAAGGCCAACCCTTTACCTCTATATATAGTGTGGAGTTGGGCTCCACAATATATCCCACCTCGAGGGGGGGATCCTAATGCCCTACCTCCCAGTGTCCATCCATAAACGAGACCCTATTCTATGATGTTAGTCTTTAACAATAGTTCTTGACATGGAACATCCTCTTAGGTTGTGTCACATTCAGCCCTAAAAAGAATCTTATAACCCCATAGAACCATCCTACTCTAAAATGTGTCCCCTTTGGGAGATTCCATAAGAATCAATCTACGTGAGTGTAATTCCCCACCTGGAGGACACCAAACCATTTCTCTTGGCTAGTGTGGCATAAGGCCTTAAGCACACCTACCCACACGCTAAAGGATGCCGATTGTGGGTGAGGGCTTGATAGGGTTATGTGATAAGACTATTCCCTCTTGTTATGGGATATATATAAATTAAAGTAATGATAAACATATAAATCAAGCCATATGGACATCGCAGATAAAGCATTTCAACTGAAAAAATAACTATAGAATCAAATGCTATAGCAATGGGTATGATATATATGCCAAGTATCCCCTATGGGTGGATCATATATAGGAAAATAAATAACCCAAATAAAACAAGGAAACTAGGAAATATTTACAACTTGGTATTGAGTATTATCTGGTCTCATATTCCATTAACTATCACCAACATCGGGCCTTTCCGTATACTAGTATCATATGACCAACAAGTGATGTTTTCTCAAGTAGTCTAGTTCTATGGAGGCCCAAGTAGGGTGAGAGTAAAACATAGTAAGCCAGCACCAAATATGTCCCAAAAATAACCATTTTGATAAATAATTTCATGTGGAGGTTCTTAAATTAAAAATTATAACAATTATAAAACAATTTATATAAAGTAAATAAATAACCACTAATGCCATGGGTTCATGATAACACCCATAACAAGTGGTGGTGGTGTCAATATTTAGGTTCATGACCATGATAAACCTACCTGATTTAGCTAATACTAGGTTGTTTATGAGCACATCTCGATAACCATGCCAACCATAAATAACCACCAAGAATACAAGGTCCATCCTGGAATTCATATTATCCTAATGTATCATGTGAAATCTGAATGATCATCACGACATTACCATGGAATATGAACTCTCATACCAATATTCCCCCAATCATCAGTCATTACATGGAATTAATATTCTCATCCTAGAATTCCAATGGAATCTAAGTTCTCATCCTGACATTCCCAATCATCAAGTATCATATGGGCCCAAGAACTCCTTCTATCCTTCTCAGTCACCATTAATCACAAAAAATCCAAGTGCTCATCCCAGTATTCCCAAATTATCAAGAACCATATGAAATCCATGTGATAATCTCATCATTCATATGTTATATATATATATATATATATATGAAATATTGAATCCAAGATGATGATCCTAGAAATCTCGATGATCACGCATCAAAAACCCAGTTTAATATTTCCATTATATAATTTAAATCCTCAATCCACTTTATGAAGAAACACTTTAAATCATACATCATAATTCATTAATTTAGTTTTTACCAAGACATCAAGATCCATAATAATTATTTCAAATTTTAACAACCAAAACTATTAAAAACTCTATTTATCAATTTGAAAAACAGAGGCATTTTATAAAACACAAGTTTCAACCATGAATCTCCTTAGTTTTTATAAAACATTGGGTGCCAAATCACATTATACAAGTCATTTTAAAAACTAAATTACATTAATAAAGAGGTTTTTTCCATTTAAAATTAATTTATTCCTTTAAATCTTTAATTCCATTATGACATCGATGGTTATGAAATTCCATTTTATAACCATCCAATTAAATCATAGTTCCTTTTTAACCAAATAAAAAATAAATTTTTTATGATCATAATTCAATTAATTTTCCAGAAGAAAACAAATAATTTATCTATCCAAACCCCATAATAATTTATTTAAAATAGAGTCTCTATAAGGAATTCATGTTTATAAGGTTCAAAGAATGATTAAAAATACTATTTAATTAAGGTAATATCAAATAAAAATAATTAATTTAAAACAATGTCAAGCATGACATGTCCATCTTGAATACACAAAACATGCACTCCGAAAATAAGGTAAGACTTTGGGTTAAATATAAGGGACCACCTTCCCTATTGATAGTAAATACCCCTCATCCATTATTATCCATTAGTTTAGACTAAATTAGAAGAAAATAGAAAATTAGATAAAAACATTGAAAATAGGGCATATTAGCTAAACCAAATGGAACACCCCCTTAACATTAAAAAAAAAATAAGAAACAGATGAATAGGTATCATATAATTATCATAGGATCCCAAATTCATCTGGTGGAACTCGAATCAAAAACCAAATGAAAGAGATCTCCCAAGAAGAACGAGAGGAAGAAGGGAAGATGTGTATAGAAGGTTATGGATGAAGGGGGGAGGAAAAGGGTTTAAACCATTAAAATATCATAGGGGAAAAGGTGTAACTTTACCTCCTTTAATGAGGTGTATGGTTTGGTGACACATGTTTCCAAACTATGTGCTAACTATGAAGACCTCAATATCTGAGACACACCATCTCGTGTGATTATGTCGCACGGTTTAGAAACCATGTACCAACCATGTAACATTTTTCTATAATTTACTATAGAGTTTACATGGTTTATTAAGCCCATCACATGGTTTCAAAAAATCATTCACCTTTATAAAATACTTTTCTTAGTTGCAGTGCACATTTAGCACTATCCATTAACTAAACATGCACCCCATCATATTTTCCTTGAAGTTGAAAATTTGATCCCTGAAACTATATAAACATATATAAGCACTAAACATGACCCTTAGGCCTCAAAAAAAGTAAAAAATCATTTTATAATTCTCAAACTCTCAAAATTTCATTCTGAATACCATTTCAAAATATGTTCTATCCACTAAATCAAAAATTCAAAAACTCACTAAGACCCCAAGCCCATCTGTAAACTCAGAACACACAAACTCCACACCATAACATTTATCATTCCTAAGAAGTCCTGGTGGTCCTCTAGATTCACCACCTAACCTAGTCCAATCTTCAAATCCCATTCAGATAGCCTCGTACCATCTCGGAATGCCTAATTCACCTAAAAACATAGCTCCAAACACAATATACAAGGTTTCCCAATCCCGATCCAATTATCATATTTTCCACAAACACTAAGATGATGCTTTGTAGCTTCTTTCTACTCTAATACAAACATGTTTCATTAAATATTTGAATTCCCTACCTGAGGGTTCTCCCCGCTATAGGACTTGACTCCTAAGGCAAATTGTGAACCCTATCACCATATTTCATCAGAATTCACCTACCTAAGCCAATTCCTACTAGTCCACCAACCCACTCCACATGATTATTAGTGTACCATAACTAAACCCACATGAGAGTGTCATTCAACACCAGTACCAAATCTCATTTCCACATTAAGTTCCAAATAGGTGTTTCTCTACTATCTAAACACAACACAAACATGTTTTTTCTTCCATGAAAATCCCAATCGAACTTATGAAAAAGGTTTTATACATCTCTAATGAAGTTTATTGATGTTAATTCAAACTCACCACATCAAATTATTTGAAAAATAGTTTTTCATACCTCCTTCGTCCAACCCACAAAAAAGAATTCTTGGCTTCCACCACTAACATGGCCTTAAAACATCCAATCATGATACCCTTATCTCTATATGTATCCTATGGTCATTAAAATCACTCATAGAGTTCTAAACCTAACCCTCTAGTGAAATTACATGGTCAAAAAATGACCACTCGCACTTTTTACCATGACCCTATCTGAGCACTAGGATGCCACCATGTTGAGCAACACTTGAATCAAGACATCTCATCACAATCCCAAAACAATTTCTCAAGATTTAACCATAACCATAGAGTGAAAACCCTTAGAATACCCAAGGGAATCCATATTACAACAAAGGTACTTGGGGAATAACATCCAATGTCATCATGACCATCAAAAGACGAGTCTAACACCCCAATAACCTTTCTTGATGAGGATCACATGCCCATGGATGAAATGATTCTCCCCGCCAAGAAATTATCCTTGTAAATATTTCACTTGGTCAAAACTCTGATCTCATATCCCTTATCTCATATATTACATAATATAATGGTTGGATGTGGAAAATATTTCTTGTACGTGACCACCACTCCAAACATCAATATTTATTATTCTTGACTCACAGAACACCATCCTTGATTTTCAATAAGACTCATTCAAGTGAGAGTCACTCCCCCATTGGTGTATGGTGGGATCCACACCATATTTATTTACTTGAACTACTCTTTGAGAAAAAATCCCAATAGGTCCCACCAACTTCACATGTGTGTTACTCCCCTTGATCCATACCCACCGACCTATCAATCCTTGTCATTAATTTATCTCTTGGATTGATCGTATCACAACACTTTGATCCAAACCAACATTTCCCTTCTTAACTGAGGGTATTTTCCTTTTCCAACCAAACCTCAGGAATCTCTACCCACAACTTCTCTTTAAGGTCATCAGCCCTTAGTTTTCACCTGACCACTTACCAACCCAAATCATAATAGGCATCATGTTTACTAGTGTTCACTATCATGATTCATTGAATCCATATGGGTTCACCCCCCCCCCCTACACACACACCACCCAATTACATAGCCTAAATCATGATCCCATGAGTTACATCATATCCATACTATGATCGCACACCTAAACCATTGAACATTCTCACAAGAAGGTTAGTTTGACTTAACTGAGAGTACCCTCAGTATTTTTTTCAAAAGAAGGCGCTTAACTTGTACAAGGGTCAACCACATGCTTTCCTACCACCAGGAGTTGTTTTATAACTCTAATAGTCTACCCCACTCACACCAAAATAATGAAATCACACCTCCAAATCCACAGGGATAAACACTTGATTGGCCCTGATCTAACCCCAACTTTGATACCAAGAATCTAGTCATACACCACATGAACCAGTCTGATCCCCAGGAACCACAAAGATTCCAAATTAAAAGATGGATGGTCACTCTTTCACCACCGACCTCATCAATACCCCTTGGGTAATTTTTTCCATTGTTATTATATACAAGACCAGACTCACATCCCATGAGTTTAGCATCATCGATCCATGGCTCACACGCCCAACTAAATAAATTATTTTCTCAGCATGTCACCTCTACTAACAAGAGACATACTAGATTTCTAATAATAATTGTCCTAACACACTACATGTTCCATGACCACTCACAAAACTTACCGTCACTCAGGGGTTACTTCTAGAACCAAAAAACACCTACCTACATATGTATTTCATACTCAGAACATTCCCACAAGTACCAGGGTAAGGTATAAATAAGATATTAATCTTTGAAACTAGCTTAAACATAAAACCCAAGCCCCATGGGTGCTCTTCCATAGCTTTCACATCACATGTATGAACTGAACATGTGTAGAACTCACAAAATAAGTTATATAACCCTACCTCACACTACTAAGTAATTTAAATAACATGGTTAACCCATATCATGGGTTACCCTAAAAGTTCACAATGCACCAACTCATTTACCTTATTCTCTCACAAGGGTCACTAGTTCATACCACCTATCACATAAACAAGCCTTGCAAGGGTCACTGATAATGGGATAACACTCATCCCTACCACAAGGTCACACGGATTCTAGAAATCCAAATACCCAACTCAGGGTTCTCACAAACTGGGCTCTCTCACTACCCCTACTTACCATTACCATTGTCAATCCAATTACACAAGGCCTCTAAGCCACCAAAGCCTACAAGACCTTCCATTATTATTTAATCCATAGGTTTCACACTTTAACCAAATTCACATTCTTTTTAATTTCATTCTAGGATTTATCAATATTTTTTTATTCTCAATGCTTGATTAAATAGGACTTCATTCCCATTCTATGAGAGAAAACATCTTATTTGATTCTTATTGGAACCTTATTTAATCAAGACCATCACTAATCCATTAATATCTTCATGTGGGTCAATAGATCATTTTGGGAATTGATCAATTAAGATGACACCATAATTGTATATGGTAAACACTATACACGACACTACATACATTTTATATACCAACCCCCTTAGTACTAGTAAAATATAGACTATAATCAGATATAAATTAGACTACTATAATTAGTAAAATATCAAAACAAGAAAATATAAATCATAAGTAACATGTAATTGATATCTAAAACCCGTGTCCCTAGCTTGATACATGTCATGTGAATCTCTATGTGCCTAAAATGATGCATTAACTCACCCAAAACATCTTTCTATATCATACATTGAGTGTAAAACCCATAAATAAAAACATAAAAAATCAACTGGCTAAATCATGGTGAAAATGAAATACAATTGTAACAAGTGAAATCTAGGAAAAAAGTCCCATCCACAGAGACATGGGTTTTCCCCTATGTGTGATTTGATCACTCCCAGTAATGAGCTCATTACCAATCCATGAAAACTTCCTAGTCTACTATCTACCATTTGTAAATAGTAATATAAAATTAAAAAAGATCTGATACAACTTAATAATTCCCCTCCCTAAAAGCCATTGAACTGATGTTTCAAGCTAGATCACCAAAAGGTATCAAGTACACCTCCCCTCACACAAAAGGTTGCTGACTAGTGGTAAGTTTATAAGTGGTTCTTATAGGTATACTATTCCCTTTTTTCATAGTGGATATAGTAGTGAAACTAATGATAAGAATATAAATAATTCTTGATATAAATCATAGGTAAAGTAATGTTTAAAAAACATTGTATTATCAAATTCCATAATAATGGGTATGTTATATATACCAAGTATCCCCCATGAGAAGATCATATATAAGAAAAAAAATATCTAAAATGAAAAGAAAAAAAATAAATCATCCCAAACCAGTCCTGATTCCAACCACATCCCCTTATCCATACCCACACTAGAAAGTTAAGAAAACTATCATCAACATGAGGCCTTTCACTATACTTGTACCCAATGAAAAACAACTGATATATGCTTAGGTACCCATGTTTCATGGAGAATCGAGAAGGGTGTGAGTAAAACACAGTAGTCCACCACTAACTGCATCCCTAAAATAACAATTTTGATGTAAAAGTGCATGTGGAAGTTCTCAAAGTAAACAATTTAACAATTATAAAATAATTTATATAAAATCAATAAATAGCCACCAATTGCATGGGTTCACAATTAAACCCATGATTGGTGGTGGTTTTCTCGATCTTCAAGTCCATGAACATGATCAACCCTACCCACTTCAAATAGTTTAGAGGTGTATATAAATATATCTTGATGATCGTGCCAACCATAAATAACCACCTAGAATCCAAGGTCCATCTTGGCACTCTTAGTATCCTAAAGAATCATGTGGAATATAAGTGCTCATCCCAGTATTCCCATAGAATATAAACTCTCATCTTGGTATTCCCTCAATCATTAGTCACCACAAATAATCTAGACACTCATCCTAGAATCCCATTGGAATCTAAGCACTCATCCTAACATGACCAAAAATAAGGTATCATATGGTCCTAGGCACTCCTCCAAGCCTTATAAGTCATCATGAATCACATCAAATTAGAGGGATCACCCCAACATCCCCAAATTATCAAGAACCATATGAAATCTGTTCACTCATTCTAACATTCTTAAGTTACATATTTATATATATCATATATAATCCAAGGATCTCATCCCAATATTCAGGATCATCATGCATCAAAAACCCAATTTAAAATTTTCATTATATATTTTTAATTATTTATTACCTTTTCAAAGAAACAATATAATTCATTAATCATAATTAATTTATTTATTTTTTCCCAAACCATCACAATCCATAATCATATTTTCACATTTTAAAAACCAAAACAATTACAAAATTCAATTTATTAATTTGAAAACCAAAAAATTTATAAGACATAAGTTGTAACCATGAATCCCATTAGGTTTTAGAAAACATAGGGTACCAAATAAAATTGGAAAAGTCATTTTAAATCCCAAATTACATTAATAAATAGGGCCATACAATTTACCAATTCCTTTATAAATTTAAGGTTATAATTACATTACATCATCCATAGTTTTGAAATTACATTTCACAACCATCAAATTAATCCATGGTTCCTTTTTAACTAATTAAAACATAAATGTTCCATTAGCATTGTCAAACCTCAAAACATCCAAATAATAGAGGGTGAATTAGGGTGACAACTTTTTATTAAAAGTAAATAGATATTATGCCCATGTTGGTAGGAACTTGCAAAAGCTTCTAGATGGAATTGTGAAAATTCCAAACATAGGTATGTTTAAAAGAACCAAAACAGAAAAAAATTTCTTATTTCACCTCAAAGGTATAGTCTAAGGAGAACATGTCAATAATACTATAATCTGGTAATATTTAATTTTTTTCTACAATTTTTTAGTAATGGTCAATCCATGACAGGCTTACTTTCTTAACAAGAATTTAGGGACAACACATTGCCTCACTTGGATCACTTTCATCAACTCCCCCTTCCTCACTAGTTTGGGTGAAGTCTTCATCAATTTATTGACATGAAAGTCACTTATATATCTAAGTAAACGTTAATGATTTTTTTACATCATAACGGTTCAACATGATTCTTAAATGTATTCCAAAATCCTTTCCCAACTAAAACAGAGTTGTTAGAACTATTTTCATGAAACTTCCTTTTTTTGAACTTTCCATGCTTTACACAACCTCTAACTTTCATGAAACTTATATCATTCATGAAATCCCCTTCACTGAAGTCTATTTACTCCACTAAGTTCTTAACCATACTTTTCAGGAAACATGTGTTTGTAAAATATTAATGTTTACCATAAAAAATACATTCACTTAAGTCTTTCATGAAATCAGATAAATAAATACTCATAAAAAACATCAATAATTAAAAAAATAATTATTAGATTATTTATAAGAAAGAATCACCCTTTATCAAAACTCAATCATTCATGAAAAACACATCACCTCCAGATATAATTTTTTGTGTGAAACTCTAAAACTAAACCATGTTCATGAAACAATTCCTCACCATACATCCCATTTCATGGTGCCTAACATTATCCAATGTAAACCTATTCATGTAACTTGATATCTCCTAATCCTTTTTTAATTTTTCTAATTTCATATATTTTCAAATCATTTGTAAAACTCTAACTTTGAGATATAAACAATTCATTGTTTCCAGGAATATGACTTTCATGAAAATCTACCTTTGCTTTGGATTTTTTCAGGATAATAATGTGAAAAGCACTAGAGAATGAAACCACCTTTAACATCGAATCCTCCTATAAGGATTAGCTCAATTGTCTTGTAAACTCGTTAATCAACCCATTTTAGATTGACAACAAACACAAAAAACCATCAATTTCATGATTTGAATAACTTTGGTTCCAAAAAAACATAATCCATTTAATTTTCCAAAAAATACCATTTATATAGACAAAACCAATAATATTGCATTTAAATGTAATAAACCACCTACCGAATTCTAATAAAATCCCAATAATTCATTTTTTGTCACTAGTTTAGCCTAAATCAGGTGAAAATAGAAAACTAGATAAATGTATTGAAAATGGGTCTTGTTTGCTAATCCAAATGGAACACAAATTAATAAAAAAATAAAACAAGAACAAGAAATAGGGGAAGGGGATTAGTAGCCTTACCATATGATATGCAATTCATCTAGAGGAACTAAAATAGAACACCAAATGAAATATATCTCTGAATAATAATGGGAGGAAGAAGTGAGGGAACATGTAAGAGGTTCTGGATGAAGGGGGGATAAAAGGGGTTTAAACCCTTAAAAGATCATAGGGGGAAAATTATAATATGCACACTTTTAATGAAGTTAATGGTTTGTCCGTATATTTTTCCAAACCCTTCTCCAACCATGCATACCACAATATCGGAGACACACCATCTCACATAGTTAGGCCATACGATTTACCAAACCATTCTCCAATCATGTGACATGGTACTGTAATTTTCTATAGATTTTTCGTGGTTTTATATTGACCCTTGAATGGTTTAAACAAACTATGAACCTATAGAAAATAGTCTCCAAGATTGGGGTTCATGGATAACACTAAGATTACGCTAACCATACACCCCAGTCTATTTCCCATAAAGCTGAAACTCTAAACCCCAAAACTCTTAATACATATTTGATCACCTAACACACCCATCAGGCCTCAACCCATGTCCAAAAAAATCTCTTTAATGAAAAAAACTATTTTAATTAAATTCCAAATCCTAGTTTAAAATTTTTTCCATCCACCAAACCAAAAAGGTCTAAAATTCACTGAGATCCCGAGCTCATTCGTACTCTAAAAATTTATAATGATACCTCCACAACGTAGCCTCATATTGTTGAGTGAGCCCCCACCCCCTAGAAACTTGCATGTTATATCTCTTCACCGTTATTTTATGGTCTTCTTGACATCAAGATTCCACACTGTGGTTCTTAGTCGCCATGTTGTAGTGGCTATCTAAAGCTAAAGATTCAGCTAAGGGTCACCGAGAACCCTATACAATGCTCACATGAGCTCCCAACCCACTAACTGGGCCACATAACTCATCTAAAAACATCTTTATAATATTTTTCAGTGCTTTTAATACTAATATAAATTCCAATTCATAGAACGTTACTACAATAGGACCAAAAATTAAATATCCCTATGACATGTAAATACTCAGAAATTTATGGGAAATTATAATTATGATGCATGAAATGTGATGGACAGTTTTTGTAGTAAAAAAATGATATGTAATTATGATTTGGTAATAAGGGAATGATTAACGTATAGAGTATGCGATACATGGTTGGTGTCATGCATGGTAAGATGAGGGAATAAGGTTGATTCCTTTCAGGTTCATGATACCCTGCTGTTATAAGTAATTTATGCATGGTTATGATGTAAGGATATCATATATTGTTTTCAATATGTAGTTATGATTATGATATTGCATGAGGATATGTGGTCAAATAGATATAGAAGGGATGAAAATACTAGAAAGTTTTTTATTGGTTTATGAGAATGATAAATCAGTGGAGAAGTCATTATGGGGTACCATATTGCTTTATTAATTTAATACTTTTTTATTTTACTTGGATGTGATTTTAGGTGATTGAGCCTTAGGGAGGTTGGGTGATCGTTGACCTGGATTAAGCCAGTGGGGTCCTGTTGGTTATTCATTGGGGTATTATTATGATTCTTCAATATTTTCAAGGAAGGTTTTGAGGAAGATCATACTATGTATACATGTATACTCATCCCTATATATAAATATATTTTTCAGGTTTCTCGGAGGGATTTGGTGACTGAGATGGATAGTAAATCATAAGACTTAGATTTATTATCAGAGTCACTTATATTAGAGTTTCCTTTTAGTATTTTATTTTGGAGATTCTTTTTTCTGTATGAAATTTACATGAATATTTGGGTATTTTTTATTTTATATTATGGATTTGGTTGGAGGTTTCCCTAATATGTTCTTCGATTATGAAGGTAATGACACCCATATGTTTGTGATTGTTCCCTTGGTACTAGTTTCAAACTAGTAGCATATTGTATGAGGGTTTTGGGGGTCACTTTTTCCTTTGTTACATGCTCAAGAGGGGTTCTTGTTGGGTGTAGGTCATGATATATGGACTAGTATTGGATAATCTGTGGAGCCCCAGGTGACAGGGAAATTCTACCAAGGACATAAGGTGGCCAGTGCCCTTGAGATGGGTACCCAGTGTGATGTTGGTGGGTACCAGCTGTGTTACTGAATATTTTTTACATTATTTTGTTTAATTAATTAATTTTATTTAAATTACTAAATTTTAATAATTCTCTCCCCCTATCATTTTCTCTCTCCAGCAAGTTTGGGTCCTCTCCCATTTTTTTGGGTTATTCTCTTCCATAACTTGGTTCTCTTTTGATTCTTATCAGTTTGGAGGGGTGTTCATCATAGGGGGTTCCATAGATAAGGTGAATAATCCTCTTCACTTATCTCACCATTTTATTTTGTTTATAGTGTTCTTCTCAGTTTATGCCAAAATTAAATGATTTTTATAGATTTTTGGAATTATAACGATCAGAGCATATTTATAATGACATAGTCTTTTCTAACATGGACATTACATATTTTTAGATTAATATTCATTACATTACAAAAACTCATGTCTGAGGACCGTAATATTTTAGTGCCTTTGGAAACATGGAACACATTCTTCAAATTTGGTGATAGATCTTCAACATCTCCCATAAAGATCTTACCCTTTAGTACCCCTACAAAAAACCATTCTTTATTATCATGAACTATCCTGAATACCCTAGTAACTTGATAGTCGATCCAGTCTCGACATAGCTATAAGGGTGTTCCTAATCCCCACGGGTTGGAGACTAGCACTTGGAATCATATTAAAATTAACGTTGGAATGATTTTTTCACAAACATTGTGGAAGAAAAAGAATCAATATAGTATGAATACAAAGGAAAATCTACTGGGAGTAGTGTATCGAAACTCAAATAGGTATAACAACCCAAATTTTGAGAACCAAAAGTACTAGAAAATAGGAAAAATTTCCAAATTCCCAATAGATAAAACTCACAAAGTCCACAGATCAATAGCTAAAACCACCTCCAAGTGGTGTTTTACCCCTACTCTAATCTTGAAGGAAATAATATAAAAAAACCCAAATGCACAAGTAGGTTGTGAGCCGAAAATCCCCATAGGGTCTCACCACTTATTCTATAACAAGATGCTAATATAAAATTAACTAAAGATAGGTTTTAATTAAAAAATGTGTTTGGTACTTCATAAGAATCATTAAAAAAATTAATGTTTTACATTTCAAAATATGGAAATACTTTAATTAAAGGATTTAATTTTCAATTGATGAAATATTTCAAAAATAATGGAACTTTTCACAAATGTCTCAAATAAACACTTTTATATATAAAAGTTTACATAAATCAGAAGGCATGTAAAAGAGTTTATAAAAATGGCATATATTCATTTGAAATACAAACAAGTGAGGAACATGGTCATATGACTAATAATGTATGATAATTCTAGGATATATGGACTCCACACTCAAGGTGACCCGACAATATGTATATATGTCTTTTTTAAACATAGGCCAAAGTGGACTCATCACCATCACTTAAGGTATGGGACTTACTGCATTTATGTTTTGGAACACTATTAAGTATAAAGTCCCATAAAAATAACTCACTAACTACCTAAGTGTTTAATGTTCTCTAGTAAAAAAACAATTATGGGAAATTTGTTTCAAGAAACCATAAAATAAAATAAATCTCATTCTCTATTTAAAATATTCCAATTCCCATATTAGAATAATAACACATTGTTTTAACCAAAAACATGCCTTTATCCAAAATAGAACCCAAAATTTCCTATAAAACCCATTTTAATCCATTTTCACAATATAAGATTTTGAAATCAATTTCACAATACACTTTCATAAATTAAATTCAACAATTTATTTTTCATAAGACTCCATCAATTTCACAACAAACCCCAAATTAAATGGAATTGGGGTTTTCATAAATTTCTATCAAATCCTTTTACACCATTAAATTCAACAATTTATTTGAAAAAAATTCCATCAAATCCACAATTTATATTAAACAATTTAAATTTCAAAAATTCCCAAAAACACACCACAATTCAATAGAATTGTGGGTTTTCCAATTTTATTCCAAAAAACACATTTTAAAACACCAATTCAATGGAATTATGTTTATCTAAAAAACCAATTGAAATCCATTTAATTAAAAACAAGAAACTTCATTTAATTCAAACAATTGAAATTAAATAAAGAAATTTAGGGTTTACATAAATTGGGAATCATGACAGAACCACATACCTCAGGATCATAAGATCTCGAATCATAATTTCGTACATGGAAAAATCCAATGGAAAATGATGGAAATAAGGATCTATAAATAAAACCTAGGTTTAGATACAAAATAGTGGTAATTTAATACACAAATCAATATGGGGATTCACATAACCCTAGGGAGGATAAGAGGGGTCACTGAATAATGAGAACAGGAAGAGGAAACTAACCTGGAGAATATCAAAGGGCATTACTCGAGGTTAAAACCATTTCCGAGAGGTATTTGAGGGGCTAACAACTATTTTTGGGAGTTCCAAGGATGGAATAAAATGATTATGGGTCACTCCAATCCATCAATGGCCTAAAAGTGGGTTTAAAAATTTTTAATCAAAATTTGGATTAATTAAAAACCCGTACACATGGTTTCCTGGGTAGAGACACACGGTTTGAAAAACCATGTGGACTAACTATAAGCCTATTTTTAATAGTTTGTATAGTTTCTTTAAAGAGGTAGCATGGACAGACTAACCATGTGCCAACTATAAAAAATTACACTACCTTAGGTTGCACGTTTTTCTCTGAGAGGGCGCACAGTTTGGACTAATTGTGTGCCAACCGTCCACTATCCCTGAAACATCCAAAAATTTCAAAATTTCTTCCAATGTAAACCCAAATGAAGCCCAAACAAAGAATGAAAAATAGGGTTTGGGAATACCTAGAAATAGTAACAGCACGTCACATTTATAACATGAGGAAAAGAAACACAAGAAAGGGTGAGATCAGGTGCTCAGTAAGTGTAAACATGGAAGTTACATAAGCATAACATGGGAAAGAGGGTGTCAAAGCATGCGCATAACATTTTAAGATCATACTATGCATAGAAAAGATCATATATGTGAGTTATGGAAAACATATTAGCCGATCATAAGACATGAATCATAAGAAAATCAAATCACATGATCCATGAGAGTATAACAATGGAATAAGACATGTAAATTGTGGCATGCACTTAATATTAGAATAACTTATGTCAATGATTCCTACCAATACATTCATTGTATGTTAGGCTTGGGTTAATCACCCTTGTACCTACTTTAGGCATGGGATATCCTTCCATGTACCTTTTAATTTTGGTCTTAGGATAACCTCCCATGTACCATATTGTAGTGGGATAAGGATGACCTCCCATGTACCATTTTGTTATAGGGTTAGGATGACCTCCCATGTACCCTCTTTTTGCGAGCATAGGATAACCTCCCATGTACCATTTTGAGCTCATAGATATTTTATCATTACTCAATGCATTGGATAGAGATATAGGTCTCACCTTTCACATAATGAAAACCATACATACGTATTCCATAAGAACATAAATCCTTCATCATAGTAGAACCCACAGAATGAAATGGGTTTCATAAATAACATTCAATCATAATATAACCCATGAAAATAAATTTATTTCATAAATATCATTCCATTATAAACATATCATATCCCTATGAATAACATGGATAGTATCCTTGAGAAATATCAACATTAAAGCATAAGAAACACCAAATTATGTCATCATAAATGGAAAATAATTATTAGAGATTACTTGAAAACAATTCTTGAGGAAAATATCCTTTGTTATTTGAAAATGTTTCATTTTCTTAAAATGACATGAAATTTTAACAGAAAATATTTTCCTGAAATATTGTAAAGGAAACATCAAATAATTATGGTGTCATGATGGCTGAAAATTCTATTCATGTCATACAAGTTAAAAAAACATTTCTTTTGTACTTTTTCTGCAAAAGCCACAAAGTACATCATTTGGAAAATGAAAAAATTATTCCTTTCAAACCATGTAGTAAAAAATAAAAAAATGGGTAAAAATGAATTTAAAAATCTATAATAGAATATTAAAAAATATTAAAACATTTTTATAAAACATGGAAATGGATGGTAAATATTCCCCAATGGATACTTAAAACAAAACAGTCCCAAATATTGAAGAGATATTAAAATAAATACTTATCACAATATAATCAATAAAATCATATGAAAAATGAAAGAAATATAATTATAAGAATATGAAAATACCATAATCCTCTATATAAGACTCATAAGTTACATTCATGGGTAGTATATACACCATGTAGAAGAAACAAGCAGTGTATAAGGCATGTGTCTCATAGAAATAAAGTTGAGACAAAAATCCCTTTCTACATAAGTAACTTTAGAATCATGAACCCCATGAAATAATATAATAAATTATATATTTAAAATCATTAAATAAAAGATATTAATTATATAAGATGTCATAGGTTAGTATAGGAACCACAACAAAGAAGCGAGTGGTGAATATGGCATGTATCTCTTGGAAATGAAGGAGCGAGATGAAATTCTCTTACCTTATGTCTTGACTCTCATCGTATTCATGAAAACCTTAAATACAATAAATATATTTTTTATTATAAATATATTAAAATCATATTCATATATATAATACCATATATGACTTAATTATGACTTTATATTACCCTATTATTAACAATTTCAATTATATGGTTCGTTTCAGGTAATAACCACTTTTTTCTCATACGTACACATAAACACTGCTTTCATTTTCTTATCATATTAAAAGAAATAAAATTATTTGATATATTATAATTCTAGAATAATTTTTTTGTTATATAAATCATATATATTCATAAAATTCATTTTTTACCACCCATTTGAAATATAGATGAAAACAAATCACATTGCATCGTGGATATAGTAAGTCATATGTACACAAGAGCAACATTATCATTTCTCAAAACATTAGGTGGTAAAAATGTATATATGATATTATCATTCCATAAGTATAATAAATTTATATATATATATATATATATATATATATCTTTGTGTGTGTGTGTTTTAACCCCATCATAATTATCATTCATAAAATATGGTGATGGAAGATGAATTGTATCGCTACGTGGGGACGGTAAGTCGTACCTACACACGAGTGATACTTTCACTTCTTGTTCGATGGAAAATGGGATGTATAATATTATGTTAATAATAATAATAATAATAATAATTAGTATACTAATTTTATTATTTTATGATATCAATCAAAGATTTAGATGAGGTATAGAAGAGTATAAAAAGAGAGTGATCGGTTAGAGAAATTACCTCTTCTTCGAAATGGCTTATTTAGATCTCCTATAAAGGACATTAGAGTTAGTCTTTTGGGAATAAAATAACCTCTATAATGTGAAAAGGGAATTAAAGAATATAATTTTTCAGATATTGGTCGATATAAAAGGCTCAAAGTGGTGAAATTGGATGAGGGAGGAGGTGTCCTTTTATAATGAAGGTGATGGGAACTTTTGGAATTTCTAAACAATTTAATTTATAATAAATTCAATACCAATAAAAATACCACCAAAATTACATGAATTCAAAGATAATATATTATAATGTTGTAATATCATTAACCGGTATATTTTATATAGGTTTTTATGTAATTTTAAATATTATCTTTTCGATTATACCTTATTTAACCTATTTGAATTTTAAATATGGTAACCATATTTTTAATGTTTAGAGGATGTAATTATTACATATAAAGTTTCAATTGGATCATAAATAATACATTTATGGTATATTAAACCATAAAACACCCCATTTTACTTATTTAATATTTTAATGATTTTTAAAAAATTTAATAAAATATTACTTTCATAAAATATCATAAGTGACAATTTTGACACAATTCATTATTTTTCTATTTAAAAATATCATAACAACATGATATCTTCAAAAAATATTTAATCATCCCTAAAATGTAAAATTAATCCATCAAATTAATTTATGACATTAATTATATTAAATTATAATTATTTTACTATTTTTTATATCATTTATTTGATATTTCCATCAATTAAACAATTACTACATCATTATTGTGTAAGCCTTTAAGGTAATTATTTATTTACTAAAAATTAAAAATAAATTACCATGACATAGAAAAACATTTTATATTTTAAATGAATATCTATAGTATAATTTATCTTATGTATAACCCTATGTTAAAAATGTTATATTTATTAAAAATATGAGTATAACATCTTTAACTTTTCTGTAAATAAAATATAATAAATTTCATATTCTAGCCCAATTGGATTAAAATGGTTATAATTTAAGAACAAGTATTATTTTGTTCTAAAAACACATCCAAAGAAATTGGGACAAATGATATGGTAATTTTCAAATATTTATAATATTATTTTCACCCTTAATTACCCGATTTACCCTTGACCGTTGTAATAAAAATCACTAAAGTTACTATTTATATTGTCCAAAAATAAAATCAATATATTTAATAAATTTATATCCAATGATTCCAAATATTTAATCTATTTTTTAAAATTCAAAACACAAAATTTTTAGTAATTAATTTAAAATTAATCTCATTGATGGGGTGATAAAACGAGTTTTTAAAGTGAAAACGTCCAAAAGATTCACATGTTTTTATATCCAAATTCAATGTAAAATTGATTATAATTACATAAATTAGATTAAATGATAAAATTTTTATATATATATAATTTAGAACCAATAAAATATATAATTTAACACTATTAATTATTTCAATAAAAAAATGTTTTTAATTAAAATGAAATATTTTTCACAATTCATCAAAACATGAAACTTAACAGAAAAATACCAAAAATTAAACCATAGTCAATTTTTATATTCTAGTTTTAAATAAAAAGTTTGTTTTGTCAAATATAATTTATAAAAGTTTCAAAAATTATATTTAAAATTGGTTCTCCTTTAAAAGATGATAAAATTATTATTTTGAAAAATACATCCTTTTATTAATAAAATTGTCTTTATTATTATCTTATGAATATAAAATATTTTGGATGAATATCAAAAATATTTTATTGAATATATAACATATATATTTCATTATTATCATTCAATAATTTTTATTAATTTAATTTATTAAGACAAAATGATTTTGGGAGCATAAAAAAAAAATACTTTATATTCAATAGGTATATTTTTTCATTTCTAAGTAATTGGTAAAAAATAAATTAATATTATAAACCCTATATTATCATAATTTAGTTTATAATATTTATAATCACTAATTTAATGGATATGTTATTATCTTATTTAAATAATAATAAAACGATGTTTCGTAGAAACCCAGTGTTACGTGTAATGTAAGGTAAGTCAGTGTTGCGTATAACACAATAAATCAAAGAAATAAAATTGTTTTGTGAGATATATATTTCATAAAATTATCATGGTGTTACATGATTCTTGTAAATTTTTTCAATGGGATGTCTTATTTTGGACCAAGGTTGATTGTCCTTAAATAATCCCTATAGTGTTAACTCATTTCATGCAATACTTCATACACGATCCCTCCAACCATGTGTAATTAACCCTAAATTAATATGAATTGGTTTACCTTAACGTAAATGATCTAGGTATGGATATTTAAGTCCATTATTTACCCTTTTATTTATATTCCTAGGTGATATAGAAACTGATGTCCATGCTCATGACTCAAATTGAGCTGGGCCATTGTGTTCAGGACCCCATATAAGCTCCCTTGAGGTATGTGATGACATTGTCAACCTAGTTTGATATCTTTTTGTCACCTTTGGCATATGAGTGGGTTTTATTTAAAATATTTTATCATGAGTCTTGTCCATTTGGAACTTATTAGTTTCCATATTGCCTTTATCTAGTTAAATTGAACTAGGTGAGTGATTCTTCCCCTTTATCTAGTGGAACTGTGATTATGGTGACATGATTACCTTTATGTAATTATGTAATGTATATAGAGAAAGACCTAGTTATCATTTAAAAAAATTGGATAACATGCCAACCATAATTAAAATTGTTGATATGATGATATTGAAGTAATTAATATATATTGTTTTGATTTTTGGCTATGTTTGTTTATGTATGTGGGGTTGTTATGCTCACTTGTGACACATTACTCATAAATTAAAATGTTATTACCTCTGCTTCATGTATATATGACAGGTATTATATTCAATTTGTGTTTTTATATAATTATATTGATATAATGATATCCATGATTAGAGGAGATATTCCCATTGTGATGTTTCCTTAAACCAGGGTCATTATGTCCATGATGATGGGACAGAACCTGTGTGACCCCATAGATATTGGGTATGGGATATTATTTCTAGATATATTCTATTACCCATGAAGGAGAGATGTATTACCCATGTTGATATGATTCCATTGAAGAGGATGTGATGAACATACGAGTATAGACAGTTATGGTCCATGATGCCTGCCACTTGTGTTATGGCCCAGAAATAGGGATATATCTCCCAATTGTGCATCATTATAGATAATAATGTTATATAATATATTGGTGATATATTCAGATCATGATTCCCACATGTATATATTGACTCAAGGACTCTATGCCTATGTATTTGTGATCATGTTATCACCAAGATGATATTCCCTTGGTTATAGATATTATCTTGGGACATAATTCCCATATATTTCTAAATATATTATAATGGGTAATTATTCCCATTGACCATGACTTGGGATGGTATGTCTAATGAATTATTATGTGATATATTCAGAGACTCCACAACACTAGCTGGAGAATGCACTTATCACACAAAGTAACTAAGGATAAACTTTGAGTTTAACATATTATATTATTATTTTGTGTGTCTGTTTACATTATTTAGAAGTATATAACACTATTCATGAACTTTACATTAATGGATATTGTTTAGGGGAACCATTGGATATGTCCATCCAAGATTTACTCAAATCCTTCTCAAGCACTTTGGCACCAAAGCAGACTTTATTGTTCTTGATCCAGATTGGTGAATTAGACCTAAATTTTATGGGTGATCTTGGATGCTTGGTATAATCTTAGATTTAGGAGTGGGTATACACTCAAGGATAGTTTTTACTTCTTGAAATTACTACTACACATTCTATTATAGCATGTGTGAGGACCACTTCAGGATATTCTCAAAACTAAGGGTGTTAATTATTGTTGGGTAATTCTTTAAACTAGTTATAAATTTTATCCCTTGACCTATTAGACATGCTAGGATCTTTAATATCTTATTTTATCTTCCTTATTCCATTCATGTATATGATATAAATTTAAGGATGTAACATGATATTTTTAAGAGGTTCACCGCTCAATAGGAGTTTCTAGTCCTTGCCGTTCATGGTAATGACCAGTATATAGATACTCTAATATAATGAGATATATTCTTATAATGGTTTTTCTAGAAAACAATATTTATCTCAAGTTTGGTACCATACACTTTAGGAGGGGGATAGGAAAAAATCATGAATCCTTATAATGGTGAAAACCTCTTACAACTTGAATATCCTGATTAGTTCTTTATATTGACTATATAGATAGTGTTCAATTTCTTTAATATTTTTGAAAAACCAAGAATTTATGTCATCAATTTGAATTCATATGAATGTTTAAGTTTTGTTTTTTTCTTCACTTCCTTCTCCTTAACTTGTTACTTGTAGAGTACTGGGAAATAAACTTTCCTACTCCTTCTTCCTTCATATGAAACTTGTTTGTATAAACCTTCCATATGATCCTTTAATCTGAACTATCTGCCTTATGAATTTTTTCTAGTGACAGTTCCTATGATCCATTATTCTTCACCCAATCTATCTGATACTAATCAATATTAAAACTCTATCTGGTATCACTTTAACTGGTATCCTATGTTATCTACTTCCATGAACACTTCTTCATTTCTTCATCTGGTGCTTGTTTTCTCTATTCGGTGTTATCACTACATGTGATACCCCCTACTCCATCTAATACCTATTCTACCAAAACATCAAACAAAATAAGAATCACTCACAATATTTTTTTCCAGAACATTGCTTCTTCAGAATTTCACATAGTTGCAAAAAATGTTGATACATCAAAAACAAATTCTTAGTGCACTGACCCCCTTTATGTAGTCGTGGTTCAACTATATTTTCAGGGGTAAAATATAAACTTTTAAATTCAAACTTTCCACTCAAATTTTGAACATAATACATAGAATTTTTAGTATTTCACCATATTCGAACTTCATATAAGTAAGTAAATTTCTATAGTGCTCATGGTCAATGAAATCCTTAAAACATCCTTATATCTTATTGAGTATCATGATTCTTCCTTTGTGGTTTTTGAAACATTGAATATCCATCTTAACATCACCATATTCATGAATATATGATAATTTTATAAAAATATTCGAATATTTCATATGGTATAACTTTTAAACACCTATTATATTCAATGAAACTTAACATGTTGTTTCCTCACAACTTCGTAGGAATAACTTGAAATCTTTTTCATGAACATTCTTTCATTAATTGAAATTATTTGAAAATATTTTTCTATTTAATTTTCTTGGAAACCTTTATCCTTTGAACTTCATTTGAGAACATTTGTATAATGGTCCTAAATATTTTTATTTGGTAGACTTACAACCTTTCCTCTATCTGATTAATATTATAATCCATCATCTACTAGACATTATTTGATGACATCCTGAAATTTAATTTGATGGACTCTAATGGATGACCATTGATAAACTCTGTTTGATTACATTCATATGTTTCCTCTATTCAGTGACTTAATTTGAGATCCCTTTTATCTTGAGATTTTATAATACTTTCTCTCTCTGATGGCTTGGAAAAAGTTCATCCATCATACTCAATCCAATTAATTTTCTTATAAATGATTTTATAATGACTTCATAGACCTATTATTTGACTGGTGAATTAGAAAAGTATATATAATCATTGATAAAAATAATTTTTATTTCATTTTCAAACATTCATATATCTAATGACTTTCTTTATAAGACTCTTCATTCGATGATATTCACATGTTTCCTCTATCAAATGAGTCTTCTAGGAAAAAAATTCTTGATCATTTGAAAGATTATATTTGATAGAGTCTATTAGGATCACTGGGTCTTTATTAAAAAATTCATACATCTTTTTGTGTTCTTTAACCTCATCAGTAGATTCCTTAATAATTATCAACTTGATCTTTGTACAAGTTTTTATGTTAAAGTTTTTATAGCTCTTCATCTACTCTTACCTTATTTGTAGCAACCTCAAATCATTAAACATTCTTCCTCTAATTGATATACTTAATTCATGTTGGTATAATAACACATTGTACCACAAAAACTCCATATCTTAAAAAATATCCAACATTGATTTCATGAAACTTCATTATAACACATCTTACAATTTGTACAGTTGTACCATTGTCTTATGAAATTAGTCTAGTGTACTTCACACAACTATGTAGCAAGAACTTTATATAGATGAACCTCAAACACCCCTTTTTATACTTAAGTACATTTTCTCTTAATCTTGGATCGTGATATCTTTCAGTACTCATGATTTTTAAACTTTAGGAATAGTAAATAGTCACCTGATTTATTTAATAATTTTCTAAACATTATCTTGAATCATATCTACAAGGCATAATAATGATTAAACAATAAGGAACACATCCCCAAGAATCTATTGATATAGTTTGACTAGAGATATTTTTATGATAGAACTGTGAATATATTAGATTTATCATTTGATTCCATCCATCGTCCAATAACCTCAGTATGATCACCTCATTATGTTGGCCTCTACCTTCAGTGTCATAGTCCATCTAATTAAATTGATCGATTAGATTTTGTTCGTTATACTCTATATAGTAACATGTTGTCTAGAAACTTATTATGAAACTTTATGAAATAAGCTTCATAAATTTGATAAAAAATGTGCATCTCCACCAACATAACACATATTATAGACATTATAAATGGATCTACATTCATATTATATTTATCAAATAATTAAACAGACATATGACTTCAAGTAACAAATATATCAAGAAATGAATATATTTCGAGTCTTCTGAAAAAATAGTATAACTTATCTTCTTCCAAGATAAAAAATGTCACGACCCCCTTCCTTCAAAGATTCCCCTCCTGAGTTGGAAATGGTGAAAGAGAGATAATGACCCCTGAGTCCCACCTCCAGTAGGCCCTGGGGTGGAGACTAGCACCAAGGGTATGAGTTTTTCACAAATATGGGAGGCATTACCCTTTTATTTATTCAAGATTGGGAAAATATGATGAGTCAAACACCAAATGAAAAAGAAGGGAAAGACAAGTAAATAAACCCAAACCAATCCCACATACATGTTTAAATAGTTCTGAAACAAGGTACAAGTACAAGAAAGCTCAAAAGTAAAATACCAAAAAGAAACAAGAGTAGAGAAAACTGCAACAACTCCAACTGTCCCGACTAGTAGGGTCCCGCACGGCCCGGTTAGTCCTCCTGGAAACCTGAAAGTAAACGTAGGGTGAGCATACAAGTATACTCAGTAGGGAAACCTAAAGCTCTCGTGCACAAGTGGGGAGACATCCTAATGTCCCGTGAAAACAATAGAAGAAATGAAAACCTATCAAGGAATTCTATCCACCCAACCTCACCAGCCACACTCAACAAAACACAAAACAACCGGTAGTAGTATATAAGAACATGTATTGGGTACCCCACACCATTTCCCACTAGATAGATTCTCTTCCTAACGGCGAACGTCCTGACACGGTCACACTCTTCCAACCCATACACACCTGGGCCTCACAACCACATATCCCACCCGCACACACCTGGGCCTCACAAACCATGTATCCCACCCGTACACACCTCGGACACTCAAACCACATATCCTGTAACGCCCCGACCCCAGTTACCCAGAGTCAGTGCATTATTACATAACATTAGCATGATCACAAGAAAGATCAAATCTCTAAAGACCGATTGGTTTAGTAGCCTTGGAAACACTAGATATATTCATAAGTCTTACATTACATCATAAAGTGAAAAACTACTACAAAAACATATTGTCTCCATATTCCACACTCATATCCCCACATAATATCCCTGCAGGTCATTCATAATTTACTTCTTCACTTCCTGGGAAAAATAAAACATAGAAAAGGGGTGAGCTCAAATGCCCAGTAAGGATAACAATATAGTGAAAACTTTCATAAATAAGAATAAACATTTAAGGCAATGTATAACTAAAACAAAAGCCTTTTAAACATGAACTTCAACATAGTATGGAAAAAGTAAAATGAAATAATGCCATTTACTTATTCACATGGATATTCTACTAATCGAATAATCACATGCAATATCAATAACCACTTTTATAATGATGGAATGCATAATGCCAGACTATCATAACCACATAGCCAAGGCCTCGTGCCAAGACTACAAATAATATTTTGCCAAGGCCTTGTGCCAAGACACTAGTTTGTCTCATGAGACCTACCGATGCATCGAGGAGCTATAGCGGGCTCCACTCATCACTTACTAAGTCCAATGCATTCCCATATGAAAAGGTTTAAACATAACATAAACATTCGTATTAAAACTAGTATACGAAATGTCAATACTTACTTCATAAACCATGAATGGTATAAAAATAAAACATCCACAGTAAAACATATCACAAAACCTTCAATAGAATAAAAAAGTTTTGTATCATAATAAATCAACTTCAAATAAGCTTAAAATCCAACAAGGATGTTGACATAGATGAAATCAAAACCATTTGAGAGGAATATCTCTTTTCTCGAAATCATTGAAAAGTCACCCATTTATAAAGGAAGTAATTTAAAAGAGATTTTTGAATCAAAGTGTCCCATACCACTTTGAAACTTTTGAAAAGAAATGTCATTTCAAAACATTCATGTCCATATAAATAAATCCTTAAAATAATTTTGAAAACAAGGATATTAATTAAATAGATTTAGAAAGATAAATCTTTAAACATTTGAAATTCTGATTTTGATAAAGAGTACCTTTCATAAATTCTTAAAATATTCATTTTGAAATCATTTAAAAGTCAAATAATTATAAAATAAAACATTTACTTTGAAAATATCCTTCTAAGCTTGTAAGGTAAGCTTTGACGATTTTATAACGGCGGTAAATAGCCGCACCCGCCGTATAAGTTAAAAAAACATTCTTACCTTAAATTTGTCGAAAAGGTTAAAAGTGCCTTGTTTAGAAAACGACAGAAAGATTTCTTTCAAAACACATAAGGGTATAAATGAATTTAACCCAATGTCTAGTAAATAGTAAAAATGTTTTTAAATACATTTTTAAGGAACATGGATGTCGATGATAAAGAGATCCCAATAGATAATTACGTATAAACAACCTCGGATAATGAAGAGATTGTGAAATAAACCCTTACCTTGTACTTTTCCTTGGTTGGGGGTAGTTTAAACTCCTGTATAATGATGAAATAATTGTTATTAAATTATACAAGAATCATATATATTCATATGATATCATATATGATCTTTTAACATTGCTTTGTTAATAATATCTTAGTATTATCGTCGTTTCGGGTGTTAACTTACTCGTTTTCTTTTATATGTTTTGTTACATAAGCCATGTTTTTCATGGATAGGTTGTATATTATTCATATATAGAATTATATCAAGTCCTTGAACATTATTTTTAAATCATCAAATGATAATTATACTTGAATGGATACAATGCAGAATGAATCTCATCGCGTTCGTGGAGACGGTAGTCCGTACGTACGCACGAGCAACAATATCATTCTTTTGATATTAAAATAATATATAAATGGATGGTATATCATATATAGAGAATCATTAACATGTTATATTTATTATTTACATGAGTTATACATCATTATTATACTCATCCAAATAATAATATATTGAATAATAATTACACCACGATGTGGAGACGGTAAGCCGTACGTACGCACGTATGGTGACATGTTATTCAAAGGGTGGATAGAATCCTGAATATGGTTGTACCATATTTATAATAACATCACAGTATATATATGATACTGGAGTTATTATTTTAAAATGTTAATAACAAAGGAAGAAGAAGTGGAAGAAGAAAGGAACTTGGAAAAGGGTGGTGAAATCATTACCTCTTCTTCGGGTTCTTCCTTTTGATTTGATCAAAAGGGATCCTTAGGTTGGCTTTCTGATCCAAATAAGGCATCTAGGTTGTATTGAGGGAAGTTGGGAGAGTATTGGGGCAGATTTTGGCCGAACCAAAAGGCTTTGAAGGTGTGAAGAAATGGGAAGGAGGAGTGCCCTTTTATAAGAGGGGTGAGGGGTACCTTTGGAAAAGCTAGAAATATTAATTTATAATAAATTCATATTCGGTTTCTAATGGCTCCAAAGTTGATTATTTAACTTTTAAGGTGGGGATAGGTCGAAAAAAATTCAACCAATAGAATTTAGACAGGTTTGGGTTACTATATTAACCTTATCTTTAAGTATTAACTCTTAGTTAATTAGTTTGACATTTACCATGTCACTTTGTATTTTTATATTATATAGTTAATAAACTTACTATATACATCCAAGCGACCCCCAAGTGGTCCATTAATGATACACCTATCATGATATAAGTCTCTTGGCCGAACCTTAGATTTTTAGGAATTTAATATCTATTAATAATATAATATTTGTTTAAAAACAATTATGTCAATTGTGACACTATTCAATAGTTGATTTTTGTGAAACTCATAACAGAATGATTACTTCGAAAAAAGTCAATTACAGCAATCCTAATATGTCATATTACCCTAGAAAATTAGTTTAATTCATGAAAAGTTTCAAATTATATTTATTTGGGTATTTATAATATCAATTATTTTAATTTTTCACTATTATGGTAATTACTGCATCATCATTGTGTCATAAATAAATTAAATTATTTAATGTCTAAAAATTATAAATAAAATATCATTATGTAGGGAATATTATTATCTTTCTAATGAATATTTACAATCGAATTTATATTATGTATAACCCTATATTAAAAATGTTTTAGTAAATAAACTTTGATTTTAACTCTTTTAACTCTTCTTTGAATTAAATAATAATAAATGTCCTAATCTAATCCAAGTGGACCTAAATGATAATATTTTATTCCTAAGGTTGTTTTTGGTCGAGATAAACTTGTCCAATAGAATTATGACATGTGTTAGGGTAATATTAATATCATTTCTACCCAGAATTACCCTATTTACTTTTAACCGTGGTAAATAAAAGTAAAAAGTTACTATTCACCAAAAATTATTTTCATCTTATTGAACCACATTTTACTTCTTGATATTAACCGTGTCTCTCGGATTTTTGAAATTACATTCACATAAGTGGTAAAATTAAGTTTTATGAAAAATTCAGTTTTTTTAACTACCACTTAGTAGTTTCACTATTCATCAAAAATTGAAGTTTTTCAGAACAATGCCAAAATTTCACCCTAATCTATAATTGATATTACAATTTCAAAAATGATGTCTATTTTACAAAATTCCAAACATATAAGTTTCATTAATTAATTTTATAATTAATTCCCGCTTTCACAACAAATAGCGTGTTTTTAAGAAACAATATATATCAAAAGATTGACAATTGTTTAGGTTCAATTTCAAAGTGAAATTAATTCTAATGAACACCATTGGATAAAATGGTAAAAATATATTCTAATTATACTTTAAAACCACTAAAATTCATAATTTATCACTATTAATTATTTTGATTAAAAAAGTTGTTTTTAATTAAAATTTAGTAATTTTCACTATTCATCAAAATATTAAAGTTATCCCAAAAGTACCAAAATTTCACCCTAGGCTAATTTTGATATTCCAAATCCAAAAAATGAAGTCCATTTTGAGATATAGAATTTATAAAATTTCAAAAAGTAGGTATTACTATTCATAATGGCTAGTTTGGTAAGTCATGGTGCACTTTAACTCGGTGTTGCATGTAGTGCAAGTTATTGAATTATTTTGAAGAAATAACACACTATGAAATCTTGGGGTGTTACATTCTCCCCTCCTTCAATAAATTGCGTCCTTGCAATTTGAAATTGTTTTTAGAAAATAAAATGTTGAAAATAAAAAATATCTTTGTGGGAAAACCCACATCAAAAATTGGGTTACTAATATTTAGTCTTAATATGAGGAAAAGAGAAATGAAAGGGTCACCACCAAATTATGATCTAAATTAGGAGAACATTGGTGGAAATTAGAGACATATAATTGGAGGAAAAATGTAAATATTTATAGGTAGTGATTGAGGTCATCAATCACAAACAAGTGTAAAATTGAGGTCCTTAAATTCATCAATCTATGATGATTTGAAATACCATCGGTTCAACAAAACATAGGGTATTAGGATAACACATTTTTGGTTTTAGGATTCCTTAAATAAAGTATAAGAATTAATTTCTTCATAGAATAAGAGAAAAAGAAAAATATATTCTTGACAAGTAGAGCTCCATCCTTTGACTAATTTCTACCATAGACTCATCTTTCACTCTAAAAGATAATAGAACTTAAAAATAATATTCTATTTATCCTATTCGTATAGGGTTAAAAAAATGAATTTATAATTCATCTAGCAGAACAATTAAAAAATGACATTATTTCATCCAGGACATCACGTGGGTCAGTGGTAAGTGATACACCCTTGTCGCCCTTCGGTTGTGGGTTCAAGTCTCGCGGCCTTTCCGGATGCGACGGGTTGTCGCCCGACCTCCGAGTTGTCCTTTTATGGAAATAAAAAATAATCAAAACTAGAACTGTCCAAAATATTTCAGTCCAAAATTTATAAGGAAGGTAAACACAATAAAGATCTTTTTTTTCGCGTAATAACATGTGAACACCTTCATCATGTATTCTTTTAAAACACTACAACATCCTGAATTACCATAAAACCTTATTGATTAAATTAATGATCCCTTCTTCCTTAAAGAATAATAGATATATTCCTTCAATCCAAAAATGTTTTAAACCCCAACAATGATGGAATATAGAAATCATTAATCAGTTTCAAGGTTGTCAAGAATATCCAAAATAATTTATCCAAATCAATCATGTATTATTCCAAAATCACTACCTCGGTATCAGAACTATATTGTGGTTTATCGTTCTCTCAATCATATATTTTCCAAAAATTTATCCTACTATTGAGTCACTTTTCTTTGTTCCACACAATCTCAAGTCCTTAATGAAATAGTACAGCAGTACAATCCTTATATACTCCATAATTATGATAACAAGTACATTGTTGATACAACACTCAAATGACATAATCAACTTAGGAACTCTAATCATTCCTCTTCATCTGTGGTAGTATCATAACTTGATTATTATCCAATAGCATCATTTTCGGCATAGTCTGATGACTGGGACATAGGTTCGCGTAGTGTCCAAACTCATTACAAATGAAGCATTGTACATTTGAAACCATTTTCTTACCCTTGCAGTCACGTACTCTGTGCCCTTTTCCTCCACACTTATAACAAACTCCCATTTCTTTCAGGCAAGTTCCAGGGTGTTTCTTCCCACAGTTATCACATATGGGAAAATTCTTATTTTCCCTCTTTCCTTTATCCATCTTTCTCTATTCCATCCTTTTCTTCTCTTGCTTCCCTTCAAAGCCATAGGACTCAGTAAACTCTTTACATATCTTATCAAGACATGATATTATTTCTTCATATGATGAAAATACATGGGAGACTATTTCTATTATAAATTCTTTCTTCAGAACATGAAAGATATGATCCTTCTTTCTCTTTGGATCATGTGTATTGTTGGAGTTCTCATTCCTTCTACTGGGTGCCATTTCTATACAATGGCATAAACTAGATCAGTTTATGAATCAAAATACATAGTCTCATACTTACAAAACACTTAACATAAATTGAACTATTTATGGATATAATCCATAATCATAAGAATTTTTTCTTTGAGGAATTATATACTCATAAACCCTTCATAATGATTTGTAAATAAAATGAGAGATATCCTAAGCATATCCCCCGGGAGTTTCGTAACCAAGAGTGCAGTAAGGCCCGTTTTGGTGCACCAGTTCCCGTTCGAGTCTAACTCAAAGCAGTGTTTTCGGGTTTTACCCCTAGGTACATCTGTGCCAGAGCCGCCTCTACCTGCTCGTATCCAGACAGGGATGTATTGCTCAGAAAACTCACAAAATCTCAACAATACCAAAATTCTAGGAAGTTATTCTATACTAATCCTCAAATTCCATCTTAAATCTATGTGCTCTAATCAGAGTTTATCTAAATCTAGCTTCCAAGGTTTGTACTAAACTTCCTCTGATACCAACTGTAACGCCCCGACCCCAGTTACCCAGAGTCAGGGCATTATTACATAACATTGGCATGATCACAAGAAAGATCAAATCTCGAAAGACTGGTTGGTTTAGAATCCTTGGAAACACTAGATATATTCATAAGTCTTACATTACATAATAAAGTGAAAAACTACTACAAAAACATATTGTCTCCATATTCCACACTCATATCCCCACATAATATCCCTACAGGTCATTCATAATTTACTTCTTCACTTCCTGGGAAAAATAAAACATAGAAAAGGGGTGAGCTCAAATGCCCAGTAAGGATAACAATATAGCGGAAACTTTCATAAATAAGAATAAACATTTAAGGCAATGTATAACTAAAACAAAAGCCTTTTAAACTTGAACTTAAACATAGTATGGAAAAAGTAAAATGAAATAATCCCATTTACTTCTTCACATGGATATTCTACTAATCGAATAATCACATGCAATATCAATAACCACTTTCATAATGATGGAATGCATAATTCCAGACTATCATAACCACATATCCAAGGCCTCGTGCCAAGACTACAAATAATATTTTGCCAAGGCCTTGTGCCAAGACACTAGTTTTTCTCATGAGAACTACCGATGCATCGAGAAGCTATAGCGGGCTCCACCCGTCACTTACTAAATCCAATGCATTCCCATATGAAAAGGTTTAAACATAACATAAACATTCGTATTAAAACTAGCATACGAAATGTCAATACTTTCTTCCTAAATCATGAATGGTATAAAAATAACACATCCAAAGTAAAACATATCACAAAACCTTCAATAGAATAAAAAATTTTTGTATCATAATAAATCAACTTCAAATAAGCTTAAAATCCAACAAGGATGTTGACATAGATGAAATCAAAACCATTTGAGAGGAATATCTCTTTTCTCGAAATCATTGAAAAGTCACCCATTTATAAAGGAAGTACTTTAAAAGAGATTTTTGAATCAAAGTCTCCCATACCACTTTGAAACCTTTGAAAAGAAATGTCATTTCAAAACATTCATTTTCATATAAATAAATCCTTAAAATCATTTTGAAAACAAGGATATTAATTAAAAAGATTTAGAAAGATAAATCTTTAAAACATTTAAAATTCTGATTTTGATAAAGAGTACCTTTCATAAATTCTTAAAATATTAATTTTGAAATCATTTAAAAGTCACATAATTATAAAATAAAACATTTACTTTGAAAATATACTTCTAATCTTGTAAGGGAGGCTTTGACGATTTTATAACGGCGGTAAATAGCCGCACCCGCCGTATAAGTTAAAAAAACATTCTTACCTTAAATTTGTCGAAAAGGTTAAAAGTGCCTTGTTTGGAAAACGACGGAAAGATTCCTTTCAAAACACATAAGGGTATAAATTACTTTAACCCAATGTCTAGTAAATAGTAAAAATGTTTTTAAATACATTTTTAAGGAACATGGATGTCGATGATAAAGAGATCCCAATAGATAATTACATATAAACAACCTCGGATAATGAAGAGATTGTGAAATAAACCCTTACCTTGTACTTTTCCTTGGTTGGGGGTAGGTTAACCTCCTGTATAATGGTGAAATAATTGTTATTAAATTATACAAGAATCATATATATTCATATGATATCATATATGATCTTTTAACATTGCTTTGTTAATAATATCTTAGTATTATCGTCGTTTCGGGTGTTAACTTACTCGTTTTATTTTATATGTTTTGTTACATAAGCCATGTTTTTCATGGATAGGTTGTATATTATTCATATACAGAATGATATCAAGTCTTTAAACATTATTTTTAAATCATCAAATGATAATTATACTTGAATGGATACGATGCAGAATGAATCTCATCGCGTTCGTGGAGACGGTAGTCAGTACGTACGCACGAGCGACAATATCATTCTTTTGATATTAAAATAATATATAAATGGATGGTATATCATATATAGAGAATCATTAAAATGTTATATTTATTATTTACATGAGTTAAACATCATTATTATACCCGTCCAAATAATAATATATTGAATAACAATTACACCACGACGTGGAGACGGTAAGCCGTACGTACACACGTATGGTGACATGTTATTCAAAGGGTGGATAGAATACTGAATATGGTTGTACCATATTTATAATAAAATAACAGTATATATATGATACTGGAGTAATTATTTTAGAATGTTAATAACAAAGGAAGAAGAAGTGGAAGAAGAAAGGAACTTGGAAAAGGGTGGGGAAATCATTATCTCTTCTTCGGGTTCTTCCTTTTGATTTGATCAAAAGGGCTCCTTAGGTTGACTTTCTGATAAAAATAAGGCCTATAGGTTGTATTTAGGGAAGTTTGGAGAGTATTGGGGCAGAGTTTGTCCGAACCAAAAGGCTTTGAAGGTGTGAAGAAATGAGAAGTAGGAGTTCCCTTTTATAAGAGGGGTGAGGGGCACCTTTGGAAAAGCTAGAAATATTAATTTATAATAAATTCATTTTCGGTTTTTAATGGCTCCAAAGTTGATTATGTAACTTTTAAGGTGGGGATAGGTCGAAAAAAATTCAAAAAATAGAATTTAGACAGGTTTGGGTTACTATATTAACCTTATCTTTAAGTATTAACTCTTAGTTAATTAGTTTGACATTTACCATGTCACTTTGTATTTTTATATTATATAGTTAATAAACTTACAATATACCTCCAAGATACCCCCAAGTGGTCCATTAATGATACACCTATCATGATATAAGTCTCTTGGCCGAACCTTAGATTTTTAGGAATTTTATATCAATTTATAATATAATATTTGTTTTAAAAACTCTTTTATGTCAATTTTGACACTATTTAATAGTTGATTTTTGTGAAACTCCTAACAGAATGATTACTTCAAAAAAATTCAATTAAATAAATCCTAATATGTCATATTATCCTAGAAAAATATTTTAATTCATTAAAAGTATCAAATTATATTTATTTGGGTATTTATAATATCAATTATTTTAATGTTTCACTATTATGGTAATTACTGCATCATCATTGTGTCATAAAAAATTTAAATTATTTAATGTCTAAAAAATATAAATAAAATACCATTATGTAGGGAATCGTATTATATTTGTAATTAATATTTACAATCGAATTTATCTTATGTATAACCCTATATTAAAAAAATTTTAGTAAATAAACTTTGATTTTAACTCTTTTAACTCTTCTTTGAATTAAATAATAATAAATGTCCTAATCTAATCCAAGTGGACCTAAATGATAATATTTTATTCCTAAGGTTGTTTTTGGTCGAGATACACTTCTCCAATAGAATTAGGACATGTGTTAGGGTAATATTAATATCATTTCTACCCTTAATTACCCTATTTACTTTTAACTGTGGTAAATAAAAGTAAAAAGTTACTATTCACCAAAAATTATTTTCATCTCATTGAACCAAATTTTACTTATTGATATTAACTGTGTCTCTCAGATTTTCGAAATTCCATTCACAGAAGCGGTAAAATTACGTTTTATGAAAAATTCAGTTTTTCTAACTACCACTTAGTAGTTTCACTATTCATCAAAAATTGATGTTTTTCAGAACAATGCCAAACTTTCACCCTAAGATATACTTGATATTCCGAATTCAAAAATGATGTCTATTTTACAAAATTACAAACATATAAGTTGCATTAATTAATTTTATAATTAATTCCCGCTGTCACAACAAATAGCGTGTTTTTAAGAAACAATATATATCAAAAGATTGACAATCGTTTAGGTCCAATTTCAAAGTGAAATTAATTCTAATGAAAGCCATTGGATAAAATGGTAAAAATATATTCTAATTATACTTTAAAACTACTCAAATTCAGAATTTATCACTATTAATTATTTTGATTAAAAAAGTTGTTTTTAATTAAAATTTAGTAATTTTCACTATTCATCAAAATATTAAAGTTATCCCAAAAGTACCAAAATTTCACCCTAGGCTAATTTTGATATTCCGAATCCAAAAATGAAGTCCATTTTGAGAGATAGAATTTACAAAATTTCAAAAAGTAGGTATTACTATTCATAACGGCTAGTTTGGTAAGTCATGGTGCGCTTTAACTCGGTGTTGCGTGTAGTACAAGTTATTGAATTATTTTGATGAAATAACACACTATGAAATCTTGGGGTGTTACATATCCCGCCTGCACACACCTGGGCGTCTCAAACCACATATCCTGCCCGCACACACATGGGCCTCTCAAACAACATATCTCGCATGCACACACCTGGGCCTCATCCCTATGATTCTTGGGAACAGTACACCTGCCCGAAGAGTCTTGGGATGAAACCACCCTAATAAAAACCTACCCTAAGAGTCTTGGGTGTAAGGTTGCCTCAAGCCATCACAACCTATTGAAGAAGGAGCAGAAAGAAGCTAGTAACGAAGGGGAAAACACCCTCTCCCATGAAATGGGAGTGTTTGGCACTAAGTGCTCAACATGGGTGGGGTGCGACAAAACACAAAGATACAGATATATATATATACCAACACACAGCCCAACATATGGCTTATAAACAGAGAAATTGAGCACGTGCCTTGGCACTACTACTACGAAGTACGCATATAACAAAAAAACCCAACCCCATTTAGGTTTTCATGTTTCAACAGTATTAGTTTATTAGTTCCTTAACTACTGGGAAACTATCAAACCAGATCAAGTGTTTCGTAGAACAAAATCCCTACCAACCACAAATCAACTTAGATAAAACACAAGCAGCACAACCCCAACCTTTTTATCATCAGCCGATCCTCGTTGATTGTTCCTATGTTTAATTCATTATCGTTCCCCACAATTCATTTATCAACTTTCCACTTTCCTTTAAAACCAATCACTACAGCCCTGCTGCCACTATAACCACACCTCCACAACCGTATCACAAAACAAGGCTCGCCACATCATTGTCCCTTTAAAATCATTTTTCTGCCGCCTGACTACCCATCCTATTCTTAATAATCCAGGATTCACACACCATGTAACCAAGCCAACACCCACATGTTCATTATTCCATTTTTTTCAACCGGGGTGATCACACAAGGGTTCCAGATTTTAATCAGCAAACTTTACGTGATTAACCAATTTCCACAATACACAAGTTTCCACCCACAAAAACGGTCTATAAAGATAGATCAACATTTAATTGCGCAAGAAAAGTCCCCAAACGACCATGATTTTTAGTAGGCATAAGCCCATTCAATTCACAACATAATAGTAGGATGAATAGTGATAGACATAACACTTTCCCCATACCTATTCATTAAGACAGTTATTATCTTTATTAAACCGGTTCAGATATGTTTCATGTAAACAAGAATACACCCACCCCACATGATGCACAATTTAGAGAGACGAAGGTAAGATCCCTACTCAACAGGTTCTGATCACAACGCTCCCCCGGATTAGCTTTAGAGGACGTCCCTCGGCGTCCGTCGCTTCTGTCAAAACCCGGAAAAAACTCCTTGGGTGAAATCTGGGGAAGAAAAGGTCAAAAAAAAGCAACGGATCCAAGCTCAGGAGTTCCGCCTCATCGTTACGATCTCGTGGCCACTGACGGATCGTAAATCGGATCTCGGACAAAGAAGTTATGGAAGAAAAGAGCTTTGGATTCTCTTGGGAGAGCTCTAATCAAGGGAAAGGGGAGGAGAGGAATGTTTTGAAAAGGAGGATAGGACCCCTCCTTTTATAGGTGAGAAAAACAAAAGTACACGTCATGTACTTCCTAGTACACGGCGTGTACTCGTCCATTTCACACAGTCCCCACGCGACTTCCAACACGGCCTTCAACGTGGAACGCGGCCATTGACTGTTCAACACACGGTTTGAGGGTAATGCGTACGCGGGGAGGGACTACACGGAGTGTAATATGGGTTACCCGGCGTGTACTCATTTATTTCACGCAGTAAGGACACGGCATCAACATGGCACATGGCCGTTGACTGGTCAACACACGGTTTGAGGGTAACGCGTACGCGGGGAGGAACTACATGGTGATTAATATGGGCTACACGGTGTGTAATAATTTATTTAACACGGAAAGGACACGACTTCAACATGGGGTATACCGGCGAGGTGGTACACGGCGTGTACTCACACTACACGGCGTGTAGTTACAAAATTCTGAAAAGTGTGGGAAAAGTCCATTCTACCCTATAGAAAACTTCATGACCTTCTTTTTGAAAAAGGAATGGGCCGGAGAGGTCTGGGCCATTACATTAGATACCTCTTAAAACATTCTCGTCCCCGAGAATCCAGAAACCAACCCAGAGGAACCCAACAAGATACCTCTTAGGGGTCTCGTTATAAGAGGAACTCCACCAACAACCCTAATCATATGTGTTAGGAATTACTTCTCCTATGTCGAGATATTATCCACTTTAGGTGGCACTGAATCGCCTGCACGGGTTTAATCGCATCCTCATTAATGCGTCTCGATTAAGGATTGGGTCTTCCCACTTCCATACATTAGGATTTTTTTTCAACTTGCACTGCCCCCAACACCGTACTACCAACACACTGCCTGAACACGTGGTTTGGGGAAATTCCTTCTCCTATGTCGAGATATTATCCGCTTTAGGCAGCACTGACTCGCCTGCACGGGTTCGATCGCATCCGCATTAATGCGTATCGATTAAGGATTAGGTTTTTCCTTTCCCCACACATTCGGACATGTTACACACTTCCAAAGAACAAGGAAACAAAAAGTATCACAACCGACAAGCCAAACATTCCATATATCAAAGGTACAGAGCATAACATCAAACAAGGTTAGAAGAACAAAACAAAACACAAGTCAAAACAACTCTGGGTACTGAGCGTGCATCTGGGCCTCTCGCTCCCAAGTACTCTCCTCGAGGCCTCCATGCCTCCATAACACATGAACCAAGGTGATGGTTCATCCCCTGGAGCACCTTCTCTTTACAATCCTCGATTCTGGCTGGTCGTTCCTCGAAGGTCACATTATCTCCCGTATCTAACTCTCCCCAGTCGATAACGTGAGAGTCGTCATGTAAGTACTGACAAAGCTGGGAGATGTGGAAGACGTCATGAACCTTCTCAAACTGAGGTGGCAGGGATAGCTGATATGCCACCTCGTCGACACGCCTCAGCACCTTAAAAGTTCCGATGAACCTAGGGGATAGCTTACTCCCTTTCCCAAACCTCTGTTGCCCTCGTCAAGGGGAAACCTTCAAGAACACATGATCTCCCACCTCGAACTCCAAGGGCCTCCTCCGATGATCAGCATAAGACTTCTTTCAGTCCTGAGATGCTTTCATCCTCTCACGCACAAGCTGGAATTTATCTGTGGTGCTCTGTACTACCTCTGGCCCAAGAGCACCTGTCTCACCGACCTCTGCCTAGAAAATGGGTGAACGACATGGTCTTCCATACAAAGCCTCAAACGGCACCATGCCAATAGTAGAGTGGAAGCTATTTTTGTAGGAAAACTCTACTAAAGGCAAGTGTCGCACCCATGATCCTCTGAAATCCAGAACGCATGCTCATAGAAAGTCCTCCAACGTCTGGATAGTCCGCTCTGTCTGCCCATTGGTCTGGGGGTGGAAAGCAGTGCTAATGCATAGCTGGGTGCCAAAATCATGTTGTAACCCCTTCCAGACTCGTGAGGTGAACCGAGTATCCCGATCTGAGACAATAGTCTTCAGAACTCCATGAAAACGCACCACCACGTCTATGTACCTCTATGCTAAGGTACTCACTAGGCTTGACTCCATAATTGCTAAGAAGTGAGCTGATTTCATCAGTCGATCCACCACTTCCCAGATAGCATCATAACCACCCTGAGCTCTGGGTAATCCTGTGACGAAGTCCATTGAGACGTCATCCCATTTCCACTCGGGGACATATAAAGGATGCAACAAATCACTGGGAACACGGTGTTCATCCTTCACTTGCTGACACACTAGGCACTTAGCCACAAACTTTGCCACTGCCCATTTCACCCCGGGCCACCAAAACTGTTCCCTAATGCCTCAATACATTTTTGAAACTCCCGGATGCACCGCCAAGGCTGAGCTATGGAACTCATAGATAACTCCCTCACACATCGCCTCCGAAACAAAAAAACTTCCATGAAAGAGCATCTGATGTCAGTTGTCCTCTGCCCATCCTTCTGTAGTATTTCCCTGATCGATACGATCCCGCATTACTTCTGCCTCAGAGTCTCCCCACTGAGACTCTTCCACCTACTGCAACAAGGAGGACTACACCGTCATCTAAAACAAACATCCTCTAACACCTTCTACCATTGCATCCAAGTGCAAGGAAGCCAACTCTCCCATTGCTTTCCAAGCATCAGCGGATTCCCGAACCACTTCCTGACGTGACTTCCTACTCAGGGCATCAGCCACAATGTTGCCCTTACCTTCAGTGTAAGAGATCTCAAATTCATAGTATTGTTGAAACTCGACCCATCTCTACTGCTGTAAGTTTAGGTCACGTTGGGAGAAGATATAACATAAGATCTTGGGATCTGAGAAGAGAAAAAAGTGATCCCCAAAGAAGTAATGTTGCCACAACTTCATTGCGAACACTACTGCTGCAAGCTCTAGGTCATGGGTGGCATAGTTATGCTCGTGAGGGCGCAACTGCCTAGAACCATAATAGATCACACCCTTCTTCTGCATCAGCACACACCCCATGATAAGGCTAAAAGCATCACAAAACACATCGTACAACAACCCTTCCTCTAGAAACCTGATTACGGGAGCACTAACCAACTTCTCTTTCAGGTAGTAGAAAGATTTCTGGAATTGGTCGCTCCATAGGAAGACCTGGTTCTTCCTTGTAAAAGCTGTAAATGGAGCAGAAACTCTGGAGAAATCCGAAACAAACCTCCGATAATAGCCTGCCAACCCTAGGAAACTACGAACTTCTACCACGCTCTTGGGTGCTTCCCAAGAAACAATTGCCTCTACCTTCGACGGGTCCACTGACACTCCATGCTGAGACACCACATTCCCAAGTAAGTGTACTTCTTGCGTCAAGAACTTACACTTAGATATTTTCCCATAAAGATGGTGGTGTCGAAGGACTTCCAAGACTGCCCTGAGATGCTCAATGTGCTCCTCCTATGATCTTGAGTAGATCAGGATGTCATCGATAAACACGATGATGAACCGGTCCAGAAACTCTCGGAAGACAAATTTCATAAGTCCCATGAACACAGTTGGTGCATTTGTAACTCCAAACGGCATTACTACAAACTCGAAGTGCCCATACCATCACCTGAAAGTCATATTCAAGATGTCAATGTCCTTTACCCTTAGCTGATGATATCTAGATCGTAAATCAATCTTAGAAAACCAACCTGCTCCCCTCAGCTGGTCGAAGAGATCATCTGTCCTTGGAAGGGGTTAATGGTTCTTGACCATTACCTGATTCAACCTTACATAGTCTATGCATAGCCTGAGACCACCATCTGCCTTCTTCACAAACAAAACTGGAGCACCCCATGGTTACACGCTGGGTCAAACAAAACCCTTCTCCATCAGATCGTCAATCTGAATCCGCAACTCCTACAACTCCGAAGGTGCCATCCAATAAGGGGACATCAAGATCAAACAGGCACCAGGCTGTAAGTTTATCCTAAACTCATTGTCACGTCGGGGGGGGGGGGGGGGGTAGAGTCACAAACTCCTTGGAAAAAACATTGAGGAACTCCCCAAAAACCTCTGGAACATCCATCATCTCTGTATCAGCTAGAACCACTGATAACCTTCCTAACATGGAAAGGAGAGGCTTCACATGCCATCTTCCCACCTAATAGCTCCTCTCGCCAACAAAAGCTACACGCTGCCCATCCACGTCGGAGAACACGACTCTTCTTCAGAAGCAGTCGATAACGGCACTAACAGAAAACAGCTAGTCGATGCCTAGGATGACATCGTATGGCTGCATCTGTAGCAAAAGAAGATCCCCACTAGATCGATGTGGTCCCAATGTCAACCCAAATCCCCAGAATACACAAGATACACTAGTCTGACCTCCAACCGGTGTACTTAGCACCAGGGGTACGGGAAGTCTATCTACTTATAGACCCAAAGCATGGGCTAGACCGGGTGTAACAAAGGAGTGTGAAGCTCCCAAATCGAACAAAGCAGAAACAAGAGTGCTGAACAAACAAATCGTACCTCGCACCACCTATGGTCCTGCTGGAGCTGCCAGCTCTGCTGCGTGCAACTGTCCAAGCCCAGCTCCTCTGCCTCTCTGATGTTGACCACCTCCCTGACCACGCCCTGGTCGAGGTCCTTGAGGAGCACCCTAAGGTCGGCCTCCTCTAGAAAAGTCTTTCCTCGGAGGAGCAGGGTCCTGCTGCTACTGGAAGGGCCTCACCGGCAACTGGTGCTGCTGAGGCGGGCACTGAACCTGCCCACCTCCACCGTACTGAGCTCGGTTCGGGAACCGACTCTGGATGTTCCCAAAACCTCCACAAGAGAAACACTTCAGTCCTGGGCTCATGAAAAATGGACGAGGACCTGAATATCTGAACTGGAACTATTGGGGCCAGCTTCCCACTGGCCTGAATCTGGAGGGTCCTATCGTAGGAGACCTGCTGCTGAATGCCTTTCCCTTCGACGAACCTGGCTGGATCCCTTATCGTGGTGCACCTCCCTGCGAGTGCATCCTCTCTACAGCCTCTTCCTTCTTCTATAATTCCAAGTACATAGGAAGGGTGAAGGGGGTGACAACATACTGTAGTGAAGGACGAAGCGCCTCCTCCAAACATCTTGCCCGAGACTCCTCATCTGGAAAGAGATCTGGAGAAAAGCGTAGGAGATCCTTGAACTTGATCCCCAACTCTCTTACTGACATACTCCCCTGCTGTAGGGAGAGTAACTCATGCCGCTTCTCCTCCTTGATCATGGAAGAAAGTAATTCCTCTCAGAATTCCTTCTCAAAGTCAGCCCATGGAACCTCTGCCTCTGTCCTCTCTCCAAGGTAGATCGTCCACCACAGAAGTGCCGCACCTCTCAACTGACTGACTTCTAGGGGAACCCAGTACTCCCTCGGAGCACGAATCAAAGTAAAAGTGATCCCTAGATCTTCAATCCACCCCTCCGTCTCCATATCAGAAGTACTACCCTCGTACTTCTTGAGGGTTTATTTTTGGAAGGAACAGAGAGTCTTCTACCACTGGCTATCTTCCTCATCTCGGTCAATCCTCAACTGATCGACCGCCTGAATCTGCTGTGCCTTGGCTGTCTAAGCCACCTAGGGACATCGTCCAGGTTCCATAGCTATACAGTAAACAAAGATCGCCTAAGCCCAAGTAGCAAGGAAATTTCACAAGGTTTCATTTTATCACTTCAATTTCTTTCCCAGAACACCTAAATCAAGTAAAACACAACCATGATTATGCATGTACCTTCCCTAAGGTCTCTACCCTGCAATCAATGTAGTCTCACTTGGTCGTTCGGTAGGCTCAAAGTCCTTGCATTGGATCACGGGGGGCCCTAAAATCTTGTGTCCTAGCCGCTCTTCCATGGCATATTTCACGCACCAAGATCAGCAAGCATTGTCTCCCTACCATCCCATGCAATCCGCACTGTGCCTAACTCCAGAATTCATCCTATCTCTAAACCATTAGCCTCTGATACCATTCTGTCATGACCCCCTTCCATCACAGATTCCCCTCTTGAGATGGAAATGGTGAAAGGGAGATAATGAACCCTGAGTCCCGCCTCCAGTAGGCCCCGGAGTGGATACTAGCACCAAGGGTATGAGTTTTTCACAAATATGGGAGGCATTACCCTTTTATTTATTTAATATCGGGAAAATAGGATGATTCAAACACCAAAAGAAAAAGAACAGAAAGACAAGAAAATAAACCCAAACCAATCCCGCATGCATATTTAAATAGTTTTGAAACAAGGTACAAGTACAAGAAAGCTCAAAAGTACAATACCAAAAAGAAACAAGAGTACATAAAACTGCAACAACTCCAACTATCCCGACTAGTAGGGTCCGGCATGGTCCTGGTAGTCCTCCTGGAAACCTGAAAGTAAATGTAGGGTGAGCATACAATTATACTCAGTAGGGAAACCTAAAGCTCTAATGCACAAGTGGGGAGACATCCTAATGTCCCATGAAAACAACAGAAGAAACCAAAACCTAGCAAGGAATTCTATCCACCCAACCTCACCAACCACACTAACCAAAACACAAAACAATAGGAAGTAGTATATAAGAACAAGTATTGGGTACCCCACACCATTTCCCACTAGCTAGCTTCACTTCCTAACGGCAAACGTCCTGACGCTACCACAATCTTCACGCCCGTAAAGACCTGGGCCTCACAACCACATATCCCGCCCACAAACACCTGGGCCTCACAAACCATGTATCCTGACCACACACACCTGGGCCTCTCAAACCACTTATCCTGCTCGCACACACCTGGGCCTCTCGAACCACATATCCCGCTCGCACACACCTGGGCCTCTCAAACCAAATATCCTACCCACACACACCTGGGCCTCATCCCTATGATTCTTGGGAATAGTACACATTACCGAAGAGTCTTGGGCTGAAACCACCCCAATTGAAACCTACCCGAAGAGTCTTGGGTGTAAGGTCGCCTCAAGTCATCATAACCTATGGAAGAAGGAGCGGAAAGGAGCTAGTAACTAAGGGGAAAACACCATCTCCCATGAAATGGGAGTGTTCGGCACTAAGTTCTCAACATGGGTGGGGTGAGAAAAAACACAAAGATACAGATATATATATATATATACCAACACACAGCCCAACCTATGGCTTGTAAACAGAGAAACTGAGCACGTGCCTCGGCACTACTACTACGAAGTACGCATACAAAAAACAAACCCAATGCCATTTAGGTTTTTATGTTTCAACAGTATTAGTTTATTAGTTCCTTAACTACTGGACAACTATCAAACCAGATCAAGTGTTTCGTAGAACAAAATCCCTACCAACCACAAATCAAGTTAGATAAACCACAAGCAGCAAAACCCCAACCTTTTTATCATCAACTGATCCCCATTGATTGTTCCTGCGTTTAATTCATTATCGTTCCCCACAATTCATTTATCAACATTCCACTTTCCTTTAAAACCCATCACTGCAGCCCTGCTGCCACTATAACCACATCTCCACAACCATATCACAAAACAAGGCTCACCACATCATTGTCCCTTTAAAAGAATTTTTCCACAGCCCCGCTGCCCATCCTATTTGTAATAATCCAAGATTCACCCACTTTCACAAACCACATAACCAAGCCAACACCCACATGGTAATTATTCCATTTTGTTCAATCGGGGTGATCACACAAGGGTTCCAGATTTTAATCAGCCAACTTTACGTGATTAACCAATTTCCACAATCCAAAAGTTTCCACCCACAAAAACGGTCTAAAAAGATAGGGAAACATTTAATTATGCAAGAAAAGGCCCCCAACGACTGTGATTTTTATTATGCATGATCCCATTCAATTCACAACATAATAATAGGATAAACAATGATAAACATAACAACTTTCCCCACCCCTTTTCTTTAAGCCAGTTATTATCTTTATTAAACCGGTTCAAATGTGTTTCACGTAAACAAGAGGACACCCACCCCACATGATGCACAATTTAGAGATATGAAGGTAAGATCCCTACTCAACAGGTTATGATCACAATGCTCCCACGGATTAGCTTTAGAAGACGTCCGTCGGTGTCCGTCGCTTCTGTCAAAACCCTGCAAAACCTCATCTGGTGGAAGTTGGGGAAGAAAATGTCAAGGAAAGCAACAGATCCAAGCTCAGGAGTTCCACATAATCGTTACGATTTCATGGCCACTAACGGATCATAAATCAGAGCTTGGACAAAGAAGTTATGGAAGAAAATAGCTTTGGAGTCTCTTGGGAGAGCTCTGCTCGAGGGAATGGGGAGGAGAGGAATGTTTTGAAAAGGAGGAGAGGAAACCTCCTTTTATAGGCAAGAAAAAAAAAAGTACACGGTGTGTAATTCCTAGTACATGGCGTGTACTCGTATATCATCCCACATTTTTGTCACATAAACTTTCATTACATTATACAAAACTGAGGATCTTTAAGGTTTAGTGTCTTGGAAACCAGGAACTTAATACATGAAACAAAAAAACATTCTTCTTAAACACTTGAAAGGTTTATCCTTATTTTTATCCTAGGTTCATTACTACATCTCATAACCTAGGTACATACATCAAAAGAAAGGGTGATTAGAAGGCCTAGTAAGGGAAACAAGGGAAACATTTAACATATGAACTTGAGATACATCAATAAAGTCATGAAAAGAACTTTAAGGCATGAGAATGAAATAATGAGGCATATCATAATAAAAATAACGTATTTCATAACTAGAATATGTGGCTACAAAATTTAACATAGACAATCATTTCCGTTTCACCAAGGTCCATCCCAAAGGTGTCAATAAAAATTACCAAGTTTATTCACCAAGGTATTAGTCAAAATGGTCATCTCTAGAGATTAAGTCTTTACCCAATGCATTGGAGGCTATTAGGGCACACCCTTAAATTTGTCTTTATTATCATGTGATCAACATATATCATCATAAATAATTTCATAAACAACCCATATAGCATAAAAGAAATGGGTTTCATTTCATAATCATAATGTTTTAAAAACTTCTCTAAATACATGATCTTTATGTCACTTTAAACCCACGGAAAGGGAAAGTGGGTCTCATGTATGTAAATCCCAGAATATAGAATAGAAAATTTTGGTATATATGTGAATACCCCTTTAGAAGAAAGAGCTTTGAGTATTAAATTAATTCAATAAATTAATTTGAGAATAATAGAGATACATTTTGAGACGGAAATTCTGCAGCATAACGGCTATGTTACGAGGTTTTAGAAAACATTGAAAAGAGAGGGGACATGGGTCAAACATTCATAAATGACCCATAAAATAGTAGGCGGACAGAATATGAAGGATATATTAACATGGTAATGAAATTTTAAGGACATACCATTTGAAATGAAGAACATGAAAGGAAGACAAAAATAAGATTTCTCTTATTAAAATTCGGCAGCCTAACAGTGTCACTTAAACTTCAAAAAAATGAATTGACGAGATCAAATAGGGTCTCTTATCATATGAACATAGAATATCAGTATTATAGATATAGAGATCATACCCCAACATAATAAAAAGGAACTTTAAAGACTTTACATGAAAGTATAACTTTGAAAAATGAGAATGGTGAACGAATCCCTTAAAAATTCGGCAACCTAACGGCGTCACCTAAACTTCAACAAAAAATGAATTGACGAGATCAAATAGGGTATCTCACCATATGAACATAAAAGATAAGTATGATTGATATAGAGATCATACCACAACATAATAAAAAGGAACTTGAAAGACTTGACATGAAAGTAGAACTTTGAAAAAAATGAGAAAGGTGAACGAATCCCTTAAAAATTCGGCAGCCTAATGAAATCACCTAAACTTCAACAAAAATGAATTGACGAGATAAAATAGGGTCTATCATAAAATAAACATAAAATATCATTAAGATAGATATAGAGATATTACCCCAACATAATAAAAAGTAACTTTAAACACTTGACATGAAAGTAGAACTTTGAAAAAAATGAGAAAGGTGAACGAATCCCTTAAAAATTCAGCAGCCTAACGGTGTCATTTAAACTTTATTAAAATGAATTGATGAGAGTAAGAGGGGGTATCTCATCATATGAACATGAAAATGGTAGTAATATTAACATAAAATATTATCCTCCTACATATGATCATGGAGCATAAAAGAAATGACATAAAAGAGATTACTTGAAAAGAAAGAGAGAGGTAGGATCCCTTACCTTACAACGTGACTCTTAAAAATCAATGGTTGGGACCTTGAGGGCTTGAGGGCACCTTGAGAGGACTCCTTGGGAGGTAATGAGACTAGATTTCGTTGGGGGAGAGTTGGGAGTCGAATGGATGAGAGGATGACTTAGTATTTATAGGGAAAGTGAGGGGACAAGGCATTAATGGCCAAGGGGCACCTTATTGGTGGTTTTGGAAAAACCATGGGCTTGCCCATGGTATTTGCACATGGTATTGGCCACATGGGTCCCCCATACAATAATTAATCACCTTTGGTTGGCCAACACTTAAAATATCTCATGAAATCATCATGACATAGTTATGATGTCATTAAACATACCAAAACCCTAAAACTGTATTTTCACTATTCATCGAAAATTCAACTTTCTCAGAAAAATCCCAAAATTTAACCTTAACCAAATATCGATGCTATGATTTCAAAAATGAACTTAATTTTATAAAAATATTTTTCTAAATATTTTTATTTTTATTTTTAAATAAATACACTATTCACCGAAAATTCATTTTTTTCAGAAAATTCCCCAAAAATTACCTTAGCATAATATCAATGTTCTAAATTCAAAAATAAAGTCCATTTTAAAAAAAATAATTTTCTAAATATTTTTAATTTAATTTTTAATTAAAAAACACTATTCACCCGAAAAAAATAATACTTGACTAATAATTTATGAAACCGTTATTTAACCATTTTATTGAATCACATTACTTAATCAAAGTGCCTAGATTATATTAATAATTTATTTAAGTGAGATTACTAATCCATTTGGTCACATTACTAATCCTAAGAATAAATTCACTATTCATTATTTACTATTCATCAGAAATTAAGTTGGTCTTATTATACTCTAAATTTCGAACTGAACATAATTGTAGAAGACCATTTTTTGAAAATCATTACACATTTTTAATTATTTAAGGTTTACATAAACATTTTTAAAATATCCTTTCTCTAAAATTCATCAAAAATAAGCATACTATATTTATCCGGACAATTGAAAATTCACAAACTTCACCATAAGAAGAAAACACAATTTTATTTATAACAAAGGATTACACAATGTAGCTATGGTCTCCTTACATATCCCCTTATAACCACGGCATAGGACCTAAGTGTAAGTTGTGCTAAGGTGATAGAATCTGTGGGCGGCTCGACCAACATTGCCCTAGTAGTAATTTCTATCAGTTTGAACTTCTTGCAAAGGCGATTCCGTTCTAGTTTCACATGATGAAGTTCGACTTGGGTTTAGTCCAGAGAAAAGCCCAGTGGTGCTACCTCCTTCCCAAATTATGTTAGATGGGCTTCGATTGGCCCGACACTACTGGATGAGGCCATCAAATCTTCTTTCAATATTAATTAACCAAGATCACTTGTATTTAGAGACAATAATCGAAACGTTTAGTTTCCAGCAGTCATATTGACCAATGGTCATATAACAGTCAAAACCCAATGGTCTCATTTTAATTATACTCATGTTATCAAATCAAAAAGTTTTTTTGAGTATAAAAATAATACAGAAAATTAAGAAACAAGATTTATTCAAAATTTCGGGTCGTTACAATCTTCCCCCCTTAAGAAATTGTGTGCTCGCAATTTTTAAAATCGGGATTGGAAATTTCATTGAAAGTCCCACATTGGAAAAAGATTCAGTAACACTATTACTTTAAAAGATAGAAAAGGAAGTACAAAGGTCACCCGAGTTAACCCATACTAGGATTCCATGTAGGAAAACATGGATATGGAAGAAAAACAAAGGGTCAAGTTCTGAGGGAGAGTGATAGAAAACATGATTAGGAGAAAGTTAACAATAAGAAAATAACAAAATTATGATGTGTGTAAATGGTCTTTGATTACCAAGTAGGAAAAGTTAACAGACAACGTTTTTGTTTTACGTTCCTTTTCATAGTTTTGAGGAATTCATTTACTACATAGAATAAAAACATAAGAAAATATACCTACCTTCGAGTAGAGTTTCATCCTTTAATAAGTTTCTACCAAAACTAATCTTTTCTCTAAACGATGAGCATTCAAAACTACTTGGTCTCATCAAAGCACAGGAATCATCTTATAGAGAATCACATAATCCACTAAAGATTAACTATCTATTTCTTCTATCTTTAAAAAATTATCCCAAAAACAGAAAGGGTAAGATAAAACAAATCATCCAAAATAAAGAACCCCGGAGGAAGGGAAACTACTTTAAATCTTCAAAGTTCCATGGTACTACCCAAAGTTCATCATAGACCATTCCATAAATAATTTTCCTTAAAATTCCTCAAAATAAACCAAACGAAGATTGAAACCCAAATACAAGAAGGATTTGATACCATAGTCTTCCAAGATAAATTTTATCACTCATCTCCAAACAACATCAACCATGTAACGACCCGAAATTTTAAATAAATCTTGTTTCCTAATTTTATGTGTTATTTTATTTTATTTTTATACTCAACAAAAATGTTTCATTTGATAACATGAGTATAATTAAAATGAGACTGTTGGGTTTTGATTGTTATTTGACCATTGGTCAATATGACCACTGGAAACTAAACGTTTTGACTATTGTCTCTAAATACAAGCAATCTTGGTTAATTAATATAGAAAGAAGATTCGATGGCCTCACCCAGTAGTCTTGGACCGATCGAAGCCCATCTAACAGAACTTGGGAAGGAGGTAGCACCACTGGGCTTTGCTCTGGACCAAACCCAAGCTGAACTTCATCGTGTGAAGCTAGAACGGGATCGCCTTCACGAGAAGTTCAAGCTGATAGAAATTACTACTCGAGCAATGTTGGTCGAGCCTCCCTCAGACTCTCTCACCTTAGCACACCTTACACTTAGGTCCTATGCTGGTGTGATAAAGGGCTATGTAAGAAGACCGTAACTGCCTTGTGTAATCCTTTGTTTTAAATAAAAATTGGGATTTCTTCTTATGATGATGTTTATGAATTTTCAAATGACCGGATAAATATAGTATGCATATTTTTGATGAATTTTAGAAAAAGGATATTTTAAAAATGTTTATGTAAACCTTAAATAATTAAAAATTTGTAATGATTTTCCAAAAATGGTCTTCTACAATTATGTTCAGTACAAAATTTGGAGTCTAATAAGATCAACTTGATTTTTGATGAATAGTAAATTATGAATAGTTATTTTATGATTAGGATTAGTAATATGACCAAATGGATTAGTAATCTCACTTAAAGAAAGTTTTAAAATAATCTAGGCACCTTGATTAAGTAATGTGATTCAATAAAATGGTTAAATAACGGTTTCATAAATTATTATTCAAGTATTAGTTTTTTCGGGTGAATCGTATTTTTTAATTAAAAATTAAATAAAAAATATTTAGAAAATTATTTTTATAAAATGGATTTCATTTTTTAACTCAGAGCACCGATATTATGTTATGGTAATTTTTGGGGTTTTTCTGAAAAAATGAATTTTCGGTGAATAGTGTATTTATTTAAAAAATAAATTAAAAATATTTAGAAAATTATTTTTATAAAATGGAGATCATTTTTGAAATCAGAGCATTGATATTTGATTAAGGTGAAATTTTGGGATCTTTCTGAGAAAGTTGAATTTTCAGTGAATAGAGAAAATACAGTTTTAGGGTTTCGGTATGTTTAATGACATCATAACTGTTTCATGATGATGTCATGAGATATTTTAGGGGTTTTCCGGCCAAGAGTGATGAATTATTGTTTTGGGGGCCCCATGTGACCTAACTCCAAGGTAAATGCCAAGGGAGAGCACAGGGGTTTGAGAAAAGCACATGTGAGGTGTCCCTTGGCCATTAATGCCTTGTCCCCTCACTTTCTCTATAAATACCAAGCTCTCCTCTCATCCATTCGACTCCCCACTCTTCCCCAACGAAGTTCTGGTCTCACTACCACCCAAGGAGTCCTCCCAAGGTTCCCCCAAGCCCTCAAGGTCCCATCCTTTGAGGTTTAAGAGTAACATTTTAAGGTAAAGGATCTGACCCCTCACTTTCTTTTCAAGTGATCTCTTTTATGTCATTCCTTTTATGCTCCATGTTCTTATGTTGGAGGATATTCTTTTATACTCCTCTTACTTCCCTTTTTATGTTCATATAATGAGACATCCCCTCTTACTCTCATTATTTCGTTTTATGAAGTTTTAAGTGGCGCCGTTAGGCTGCCGAAATTTTTGTAACGGATTCTTTCTCCCTTCTCATTTTTCAAGATCTATTATCATGTAAAGTATTTCAAGTTCCTTTTTATTATGTTGGGGTATGATCTCTAAATTTATCACACTGATATTTTATGATCATATGATGAGAGAACCCATTTGATCTCTTCAATTCAGTATTTTGATGTTTTAAGTGGCGTCGTTAGGCTGCCGAATTTTTAAGTGGTTCTTCACCCTTCTCGTTTTGAAGTTCTACTTTCATGTAAATTCTTTCAAGTTCCTTTTTGTTATGTTGGGGTATGATATCTAAATTTATCATACTTATATTTTATGATCATATGATGAGATACCTCATTTGATCTCTTCAATTCAGTATTTTGAAGTTTTAAGTGGCGACGTTAGGCTGCCGAATTTTTAAGTGGTTCTTCACCCTTCTCGTTTTGAAGTTCTACTTTCATGTCAATTCTTTTAAGTTCATTCTTGTTATGTTGGGGCATTATATATATATCTATCATACTGAACTCTTATGTTCACACAATGAGAGACCCTATTTGATCTTTTCAAATCATTTTTGTTGAATTTTAAGTAACGTCGTTAGGCTGCCGAACTTTCATAAGAGAAATCTAATTTTTGTCTTCCGTCCATGTTTTTCATTTCAAATGGTATGTCCTTGAAATTTCATTACCATGATCATGTATCCTTCTTATTCTGTCAATCTACTATTTTATGGGTCATTTATGAATGTTTTACCCATTTTACCTCTCTTTTTAATGTCTTCTAAAACCTCGTAACATAGCCGTTATGCTGCAGAATTTCCGTCTCAAAATGTCTCTCTTTTTTTCTAAAGTTCATTTATATTATTAAGTGAATACTCAAAGCTCTTTCTTCTAAAGGGGTATTCACATATATACCAAAATGTTCTATTTTAAATTCTGGGATTTACATACATGAGACCCACCTTCCTTTTCTGTGGGTTTTAAAGTGATGTAAAGATCATGTCTTTAAAGCAGTTTTTAAAACGTTATGATTATGAAATGAAACCCATTTATTTTATGCTATATGGGTTATTTATGAAATTTTTGATGATGATATATGTGGCTCACATGATAATAAAGGCAAATTTAAGGGTTCTCCCTGATAGCGCTCCAATGCATTGGGTAATGATGTAACCACTAGAGATTACAATTTTCACGATACCTTGGTGAATAACCTTGGTAATTTTCAAATGACACCTTGGGGATGGACCTTGGTGATATGTTCATGATTGTCTATGTTAAATGATGTAGCCACATCTTCAAGTTATGAAAATGTTATTTTTATTATGATATGCCACATGATTTTTTTTATCATGCCTTAAAGTTCTTGTTCGTGACATAGTTGATGTATCTCAAGTTCACATGTTAAATGTTTCCCTTGTTTCCCTTACTGGGCCTTCTGCTCACCCTTTCTTTTGATGTATGCTCCCAGGTTATGTGATGCAGTAACGAACCTAGGATGAACATGAGGAGAAGCCTTTAAAGTCTTTTAGAAGAATGTTTTATGTTTTCATGTTTTAAGTTCCTGGTTTCCAAGACACTAAACCTTAAAGATCCTCAGTTTTGTATAATGTAATGAAAGTTTATGTGATAAAAAGGCGGGATGCTATAGTTGGTATCAAAGGGAGGTTTAGTTATTTGTAGAAATTAGGATATGAAAAATCTAGGAAGAACCCTATAGAAAAGTTTAAATATAGGAAATCTTCCTGGTATTTTGGTGAGTATTGAGTAAGGGGTTTCCAAGAAAATACATCCCTGTCTGGATACGAGCAGGTAGAGGTGGCTCTGGCACAGATGTACATAGGGGTAAAACCCGAAAACACCGCTTTGAGCTAGACTCGAACGGGAACTGGTACATGACAACAGGCCTTGCTGCACTCTTGGTTACGACACTCCCAAGGGATATGCTTTGGTAAATTCATAAGCTTAGTATGAACCATTATTAAAGGAACAAGGATAAAACAAAATAAGGATTCACATAAGAATATATGATCATGGATAACCTAGATTGGAACCTAGGGGATCACAAGTTAGGATATACTTTTATTCTACATGTTTATCCTTTTATGCTTAAAGTTTCCTTTTCATGATTATTAGCTAAGTAAATAAGCCCCTAATGATAGTTTCTTTTCTTAGTTAATGGCGGGAAATGGAAGAACATGTCCCAAAAACCAATGTGATAGGAAATGCGACGATTTTCATATTAATATGACAGAGGTGATTAGGGGATTAAAAGATGATTATTATTTTGGAATACGTTCACTATTTTAGGGACCCTATATGATCGAGGTAAATAGATTACTATGGTATTTTCATTCAGGAGTAAGGTTGACTTATATTTTGAAGAATCGATAAATTTATGGTGGACTTATAGTAATTTAGGCTACTTATGGGAATGATTAACCTATCTTGGGTAAAATATGTTTAGTTTAGATGTTAGGAGTGGTTGATGTTGTTTGGAGATTAACAATGAAGTTTATTTTGGAAGACTATGTTATCAAATCCTTCTTGTATTTGGGTTTCAATCTTAGTTTGTTTTATTTTGAGGAATTTTAAGGACCGTTATTTATGGAATGGACTATGATGAACTTTGGGTAGTACCATGTAACTTTGAAGATTTAAATGTAGTTTCCATTCCTATGGGATTCTTTCTTTTTGAAGAGTTGTTTTACCTTACCCTTTCGGTTTTTGGGATAATGTTTAAAGATAAAAGAAATAGATAGTTAATATTTTGTGGATTATGTGATTCTCTAGAAGATGATTATTGTGTTTTTATGAGACCAAGTAGTTTTGAGTGCTCATCGTTTGGGAGAAAAGATTAGTTTTGGTAGAAACTTATTAAAAGGTGAAACTCTACATGAAGGTATATATATTTCCTTATGTTCTTGTTCTATGTTGTAAATGAATTCATCAAAATTATGAAAAGGAACGTAAAAAAAACGTTGTTGGTTTACGTTTCCTACTAGGTAATCAAAGATCGTTTACACACATCATAAGTTTGGGATTTTCTTATGGTTAACTTTCTCCTAATCATGTTCTCTGTCACTCTCCCTCAGAACATGACCCTTTGTTTTCTCCTCCATATCCATATTTTCCTACATGGAATCCTAGTGTGGGCTAACTCGGGTGACCTTCGTACTTCCCTTTCTTTCTTTTAAAGTAATAGTTTTACTGACTCCTTTTCTGATGTGGTACTTTCAATGAAATTTCAAAACCTAATTTAAAAAAAATTGCGAGGACGCAATTTCTTAAGGGGGGAAGATTGTAATGACCCGAAATTTTAAATAAATCTTGTTTCCTAATTTTATGTGTTATTTTATTTTATTTTTATACTCAACAAAAATGTTTCATTTGATAACATGAGTATAATTAAAATGAGACTGTTGGGTTTTGATTGTTATTTGACCATTGGTCAATATGACCACTGGAAACTAAACGTTTTGACTATTGTCTCTAAATACAAGCAATCTTGGTTAATTAATATAGAAAGAAGATTCGATGGCCTCACCCAGTAGTCTTGGACCGATCGAAGCTCATCTAACAGAACTTGGGAAGGAGGTAGCACCACTGGGCTTTGCTCTGGACCAAACCCAAGCTGAACTTCATCGTGTGAAGCTAGAACGGGATTGCCTTCGCGAGAAGTTCAAATTGATAGAAATTACTACTCGGGCAATGTTGGACGAGCCTCCCTCAGACTCTCTCACCTTAGCACACCTTACACTTAGGTCATATGCTGGTGTGATAAGGGGCTATGTAAGAAGACCGTAACTGCCTTGTGTAATCCTTTGTTTTAAATAAAAATTGGGATTTCTTCTTATGATGATGTTTATAAATTTTCAAATGATCGGATAAATATAGTATGCATATTTTTGATGAATTTTAGAAAAAGGATATTATAAAAATGTTTATGTAAACCTTAAATAATTAAAAATTTGTACTGATTTTTCGAAAATGGTCTTCTACAATTATGTTCAGTACAAAATTTGGAGTCTAATAAGATAAACTTGATTTTTGATGAATAGTAAATTATGAATAGTGATTTTATGATTAGGATTAGTAATATGAACAAATTGATTAGTAATCTCACTTAAATAAAGTTTTAAAATAATCTAGGCTCCTTGATTAAGTAATGTGATTCAATAAAATGGTTAAATAACGGTTTCATAAATTATTATTCAAGTATTAGTTTTTTCGGGTGAATATTATTTTTTAATTAAAAATTAAATAAAAAATATTTAGAAAATTATTTTTATAAAATGGATTTCATTTTTTAACTCAGAGCACCGATATTATGTTATGGTATTTTTTGGGGTTTTTTCTGAAAAAATGAATTTTCGGTGAATAGTGTATTTATTTAAAAAATAAATTAAAAATATTTAGAAAATTATTTTTATAAAATGGAGTTCATTTTTGAAATCAGAGCATTGATATTTTATTAAGGTGAAATTTTGGTATCTTTCTGAGAAAGTTGAATTTTCAGTGAATAGTGAAAATACAGTTTTAGGGTTTCGGTATGTTTAATGACATCATAACTGTGTCACGATGATGTCATGAGATATTTTAAGGGTTTCAGGCCAAGGGTGATGAATTATTGTTTTGGGGTCCCCATGTGACCTAACTCCAAGGTAAATGCCAAGGGAGAGCACATGGGTTTGAGAAAAGCACATGTGAGGTGTCCCTTGGCCATTAATGCCTTGTCCTCTCACTTTCTCTATAAATACCAAGCCCTCCTCTCATCCATTCGACTCCCCACTCTTCCCCAACGAAGTTCTGGTCTCACTACCTCCCAAGGAGTCCTCCCAAGGTGCCCCCAATCCCTCAAGGTCCCATCCTTTGAGGTTTAAGAGTAACATTTTAAGGTAAAGGATCTGACCCCTCACTTTTTTTTCAAGTGATCTCTTTTATGTCATTCCTTTTATGCTCCATGTTCTTATGTTGGAGGATATTCTTTTATACTCCTCTTACTTCCCTTTTTATGTTCATATAATGAGACATCCCCTCTTACTCTCATTATTTCGTTTTATGAAGTTTTAAGTGGCGCCGTTAGGCTGCCGAAATTTTTGTAACGGATTCTTTCTCCCTTCTCATTTTTCAAGATCTATTATCATGTAAAGTATTTCAAGTTCCTTTTTATTATGTTGGGGTATGATCTCTAAATTTATCATACTGATCTTTTATGATCATATTATGAGAGAACCCATTTGATCTCTTCAATTCAGTATTTTGATGTTTTAAGTGGCGTCGTTAGGCTGCCGAATTTTTAAGTGGTTCTTCACCCTTCTCGTTTTGAAGTTCTACTTTCATGTAAATTCTTTCAAGTTCCTTTTTGTTATGTTGGGGTATGATATCTAAATTTATCATACTTATCTTTTATGATCATATGATGAGAGACCCCATTTGATCTCTTCAATTCAGTATTTTGAAGTTTTAAGTGGCGCCGTTAGGCTGCCGAATTTTTAAGTGGTTCTTCACCCTTCTCGTTTTGAAGTTATACTTTCATGTCAATTCTTTTAAGTTCATTCTTGTTATGTTGGGGAATTATATCTATATCTATCATACTGAACTCTTATGTTCACACAATGAGAGACCCTATTTGATCTTTTCAAATCATTTTTGTTGAAGTTTAAGTAACGCCGTTAGGCTACCGAACTTTCATAAGAGAAATCTAATTTTTGTCTTCCGTCCATGTTTTTCATTTCAAATGGTATGTCCTTGAAATTTCATTACCATGATCATGTATCCTTCTTATTCTGTCCATCTACTATTTTATGGGTCATTTATGAATGTTTTACCCATTTTACCTCTCTTTTTAATGTCTTCTAAAACCTCGTAACATAGCCGTTATGCTGCAGAATTTCCGTCTCAAAATGTCTCTCTTTTTTTCTAAAGTTCATTTATATTATTAAGTGAATACTCAAAGCTCTTTCTTCTAAAGGTGTATTCAAATATATACCAAAATGTTCTATTTTAAATTCTGGGATTTACATACATGAGACCCACCTTCCTTTTCTGTGGGTTTTAAAGTGATGTAAAGATCATGTCTTTAAAGAAGTTTTTAAAACGTTATGATTATGAAATGAAACCCATTTATTTTATGCTATATGGGTTATTTATGAAATTTTTGATGATGATATATGTGGCTCACATGATAATAACGGCAAATTTAAGGGTGCTCCCTGATAGCGCTCCAATGCATTGGGTAATGATGTAACCACTAGAGATTACAATTTTCACGATACCTTGGTGAATAACCTTGGTAATTTTCAAATGACACCTTGGGGATGGACCTTGGTGATATGTTCATGATTGTCTATGTTAAATGATGTAGCCACATCTTCAAGTTATGAAAATGTTATTTTTATTATGATATGCCACATGATTTTTTTATCATGCCTTAAAGTTCTTGTTCATGACATAGTTGATGTATCTCAAGTTCACATGTTAAATGTTTCCATTTTTTACCTTACTGGACCTTCTGCTCACCCTTTCTTTTGATGTATGCTCCCAGGTTATGTGATGCAGTAATGAACCTAGGATGAACATGATGAGAATCCTTTAAAGACTTTTAGAAGAATGTTTTATGTTTTCATGTTTTAAGTTCCTGGTTTCCAAGACACTAAACCTTAAAGATCCTCAGTTTTGTATAATGTAATGAAAGTTTATGTGATAAAAAGGCGGGATGCTATAGTTGGTATCAAAGGGAGGTTTAGTTATTTGTGGAAATTAGGATATGAAAAATCTAGGATGAACCCTATAGAAAAGTTTAAATATAGGAAATCTTCCTGGTATTTTGGTGAGTATTGAGTAAGGGGTTTCCAAGCAAATACATCCCTGTCTGGATACGAGCAGGTAGAGGTGGCTCTGGCACAGATGTACATAGGGGTAAAACCCGAAAACACCGCTTTGAGCTAGACTCGAATGGGAACTGGTACACGACAACGGACCTTGCTGCACTCTTGGTTACGACACTCCCGGGGGATATGCTTTGGTAAATTCATAAGCTTAGTATGAACCATTATTAAAGGAACAAGGATAAAACAAAATAAGGATTCACATAAGAATATATGATCATGGATAACCTAGATTGGAACCTAGGGGATCACAAGTTAGGATATACTTTTATTCTACATGTTTATCCTTTTATGCTTAAAGTTTCCTTTTCATGATTATTAGCTAAGTAAATAAGCCCCTAATTATAGTTTCTTTTCTTAGTTAATGGCGGGAAATGGAAGAACATGTCCCAAAAACCAATGTGATAGGAAATGCGACGATTTTCGTATTAATATGACAGAGGTGATTAGGGGATTAAAATTTGATTATTATTTTGGAATACGTTCACTATTTTAGGGACCCTATATGATCGAGGTAAATAGATTACTATGGTATTTTCATTCAGGAGTAAGGTTGACTTATATTTTGAAGAATCGATAAATTTATGGTGGACTTATAGTAATTTAGGCTACTTATGGGAATGATTAACCTATCTTGGGTAAAATATGTTTAGTTTAGATGTTAGGAGTGGTTGATGTTGTTTGGAGATGAACAATGAAGTTTATTTTGGAAGACTATGTTATCAAATCCTTCTTGTATTTGGGTTTCAATCTTAGTTTGTTTTATTTTGAGGAATTTTAAGGACCGTTATTTATGGAATGGACTATGATGAACTTTGGGTAGTACCATGTAACTTTGAAGATTTAAATGTAGTTTCCATTCCTATGGGATTCTTTCTTTTTGAAGAGTTGTTTTACCTTACCCTTTCGGTTTTTGGGATAATGTTTAAAGATAAAAGAAATAGATAGTTAATCTTTTGTGGATTATGTGATTCTCTAGAAGATTATTATTGTGTTTTTATGAGACCAAGTAGTTTTGAGTGCTCATCGTTTGGGAGAAAAGATTAGTTTTGGTAGAAACTTATTAAAAGGTGAACCTCTACATGAAGGTAGATATATTTCCTTATGTTCTTGTTCTATGTTGTAAATGAATTCCTCAAAATTATGAAAAGGAACGTAAAAATAACATTGTTGGTTTACGTTTCCTACTAGGTAATCAAAGATCGTTTACACACATCATAAGTTTGGGATTTTCTTATGGTTAACTTTCTCCTAATCATGTTCTCTGTCACTCTCCCTCAGAACATGACCCTTTGTTTTCTCCTCCATGTCCATATTTTCCTACATGGAATCCTAGTGTGGGCTAACTCGGGTGACCTTCGTACTTCCCTTTCTTTCTTTTAAAGTAATAGTTTTACTCACTCCTTTTCTGATGTGGTACTTTCAATGAAATTTCAAAACCTAATTTAAAAAAAATTGCGAGGACGCAATTTCTTAAGGGGGGAAGATTGTAACGACCCAAAATTTTAAATAAATCTTGTTTCCTAATTTTATGTGTTATTTTATTTTATTTTTATACTCAACAAAAATGTTTCATTTGATAACATGAGTATAATTAAAATGAGACTGTTGGGTTTTGATTGTTATTTGACCATTGGTCAATATGACCACTGGAAACTAAACGTTTTGACTATTGTCTCTAAATACAAGCAATCTTGGTTAATTAATATAGAAAGAAGATTCGATGGCCTCACCCAGTAGTCTTGGACCGATCGAAGCCCATCTAACAGAACTTGGGAAGGAGGTAGCACCACTGGGCTTTACTCTGGACCAAACCCAAGCTGAACTTCATCGTGTGAAGCTAGAACGGGATTGCCTTCGCGAGAAGTTCAAACTGATAGAAATTACTACTCGGGCAATGTTGGACGAGCCTCCCTCAGACTCTCTCACCTTAGCACACCTTACACTTAGGTCATATGCTGGTGTGATAAGGGGCTATGTAAGAAGACCGTAACTGCCTTGTGTAATCCTTTGTTTTAAATAAAAATTGGGATTTCTTCTTATGATGATGTTTATGAATTTTCAAATGATCGGATAAATATAGTATGCATATTTTTGATGAATTTTAGAAAAAGGATATTATAAAAATGTTTATGTAAACCTTAAATAATTAAAAATTTGTAATGATTTTCCGAAAATGGTCTTCTACAATTATGTTCAGTACAAAATTTGGAGTCTAATAAGATCAACTTGATTTTTGATGAATAGTAAATTATGAATAGTGATTTTATGATTAGGATTAGTAATATGAACAAATTGATTAGTAATATCACTTAAATAAAGTTTTAAAATAATCTAGGCACCTTGATTAAGTAATGTGATTCAATAAAATGGTTAAATAACGGTTTCATAAATTATTATTCAAGTATTAGTTTTTTCGGGTGAATATTATTTTTTAATTAAAAATTAAATAAAAAATATTTAGAAAATTATTTTTATAAAATGGATTTCATTTTTTAACTCAGAGCACCGATATTATGTTATGGTATTTTTTGGGGTTTTTTCTGAAAAAATGAATTTTCGGTGAATAGTGTATTTATTTAAAAAATAAATTAAAAATATTTAGAAAATTATTTTTATAAAATGGAGTTCATTTTTGAAATCAGAGCATTGATATTTTATTAAGCTGAAATTTTGGGATCTTTCTGAGAAAGTTGAATTTTCAGTGAATAGTGAAAATACAGTTTTAGGGTTTCGGTATGTTTAATGACATCATAACTGTGTCATGATGATGTCATGAGATATTTTAAGGGTTTTCCGGCCAAGGGTGATGAATTATTTTTTTGGGGGGCCCATGTGACCTAACTCCAAGGTAAATGCCAAGGGAGAGCACATGGGTTTGAGAAAAGCACATGTGAGGTGTCCCTTGGCCATTAATGCCTTGTCCCCTCACTTTCTCTATAAATACCAAGCCCTCCTCTCATCCATTCGACTCCCCACTCTTCCCCAACGAATTTCTGGTCTCACTACCTCCCAAGGAGTCCTCCCAAGGTGCCCCCAATCCCTCAAGGTCCCATCCTTTGAGGTTTAAGAGTAACATTTTAAGGTAAGGGATCTGACCCCTCACTTTCTTTTCAAGTGATCTCTTTTATGTCATTCCTTTTATGCTCCATGTTCTTATGTTGGAGGATATTCTTTTATACTCCTCTTACTGCCCTTTATATGTTCATATAATGAGACATCCCCTCTTACTCTCATTATTTCGTTTTATGAAGTTTTAAGTGGCGCCGTTAGGCTGCCGAAATTTTTGTAACAGATTCTTTCTCCCTTCTCATTTTTCAAGATCTATTATCATGTAAAGTATTTCAAGTTCCTTTTTATTATGTTGGGGTATGATCTCTAAATTTATCATACTTATCTTTTATGATCATATGATGAGAGAACCCATTTGATCTCTTCAATTCAGTATTTTGATGTTTTAAGTGGCGTCATTAGGCTGCCGAATTTTTAAGTGGTTCTTCACCCTTCTCGTTTTGAAGTTCTACTTTCATGTAAATTCTTTCAAATTACTTTTTGTTATGTTGGGGTATGATATTTAAATTTATTATACTTATATTTTAGGATCATATGATGAGAGACCCCATTTGATCTCTTCAATTCAGTATTTTGATGTTTTAAGTGGCGCCGTTAGGCTGCCGAATTTTTAAGTGGTTCTTCACCCTTCTCGTTTTGAAGTTCTACTTTCATGTCAATTCTTTTAAGTTCATTCTTGTTATGTTGGGGAATTATCTCTATATCTATCATACTGAACTCTTATTTTCACACGATGAGAGGCCCTATTTGATCTTTTCAAATCATTTTTGTTGAAGTTTAAGTAACGCCGTTAGGCTGCCGAACTTTCATAAGAGAAATCTAATTTTTGTCTTCCGTCCATGTTTTTCATTTCAAATGGTATGTACTTGAAATTTCATTACCATTATCATGTATCATTCTTATTCTGTCCATCTACTATTTTATGGGTCATTTATGAATGTTTGACCCATTTTACCTCTCTTTTTAATGTCTTCTAAAACCTCGTAACATAGCCGTTATGCTGCAGAATTTCCGTCTCAAAATGTCTCTCTTTTTTTCTAAAGTTCATTTATATTATTAAGTGAATACTCAAAGATCATTCTTCTAAAAGTGTATTCACATATATACCAAAATGTTCTATTTTAAATTCTAGGATTTACATACATGAGACCCACCTTCCTTTTCTGTGGGTTTTAAAGTGATGTAAAGATCATGTCTTTAAAGCAGTTTTTAAAACTTTATGATTATGAAATGAAAACCATTTATTTTATGCTATATGGGTTATTTATGAAATTTTTGATGATGATATATGTGGATCACATGATAATAAAGGAAAATTTAAGGGTGTGCCCTGATAGCGCTCCAATGCATTGGGTAATGATGTAACCACTAGAGATTACAATTTTCACGATACCTTGGTGAATAACCTTGGTAATTTTCAAATGACACCTTGGGGATGGACCTTGGTGATATGTTCATGATTGTCTATGTTAAATGATGTAGCCACATCTTCAAGTTATGAAAATGTTATTTTTATTATGATATGCCACATGATTTTTTTTATCATGCCTTAAAGTTCTTGTTCATGACATAGTTGATGTATCTCAAGTTCACATGTTAAATGTTTCCCTTGTTTCCCTTACTGGGCCTTCTGATCACCCTTTCTTTTGATGTATGCTCCTAGGTTATGTGATGCAGTAATGAACCTAGGATGAACATGAGGATAATCCTTTCAAGTCTTTTAGAAGAATGTTTTATGTTTTCATGTTTTAATTTCCTGGTTTCCAAGACACTAAACCTTAAAGATCCTCAGTTTTGTATAATGTAATGAAAGTTTATGTGATAAAAAGGCGGGATGCTATAAACCACTCCTAACATCATATAACAAAAGTATCTAACCTAAACCTATTTTACCCAGAATAGGTTAATCATTTCCATATTTAACCTAAATTACTATAATTCCACCTTAAATTCATCGATTTTTCAAAATATAAATCAGCCTTTACTCCTCAAAGAAAATACCATAGTAATATATTTACCTCGATCAAATAGGGTTCCCAAAATAGTGAATGTCTTACAAAATAATAATCATATTTAAATCCCCTAATCAGCTTTATCAGATGAACATCCTTGAGAATTTGTCTTCTTCTTCCTTGATGAATTTGGCCATTCAAATAGGTACAAATTATTAATTGTGATTTTTGATAGCTGGTTTGGAATAATCACAATATGTTCAACTTGATCTCTCGTCATCTCTATCATATTAATAGGGAAATCACTACATTTCCTATCACATTGGTTGTTGGGACATTTTATTCCATTTCCCACCATTAACTAAAAAAATATAATTAGGGGGCTTAAATAGTTACCCAATAATCATGAAAAGGAAACTTAAATCATAGAAGGATAAACTAGTAGAAGAAAAGTATACCCTAACTTGTGATCCCCTAGGTTCCAATATAGGTTATCCATGATCATATATTCTTATGTGAATATTTATTTTATTTTATCTTTGTTCCTTTAATAATGGTTCATACTAAGCTTATGAATTTACCAAAGCATATCCCCCGGGAGTGTCGTAACCAAGAGTGAAGCAAGGCCCGTTGTCGTGTACCAGTTCGCATTCGAGTCTAGCTCAAAGTGGTGTTTTAGGGTTTTACCCCTATGTACATCTGTGCCAGAGCCACCTCTACCTGCTCGTATCCAGAAAAGGATGTATTTTCTTGGCAACCCCTTACTCAATACTCACCAAAATACCAGGTAGATTTCCTTTATTTAAACTTTTCTATAGGGTTATTCATAAAGTTTTCATATCATAATTTCCACAAATAACTAAACCATCCTTTGATACCAACTATATAATCCCACCTTTTTGTCACATGAACTTTCATTACAATATACAAAACTGAGGATCTTTAAGGTATAGTGTCTTGGAAACCAGGAACTTAATACATGAAACAAATAAAACACTCTTCTTAAACACTTGAAAGGCTTCTCCTTATGTTCATCCTAGGTTCATTACTGCATCTCATAACCTGAGTACATACATCAAAATAAAGGGTGAGCAGAAGGCCCAGTAAGGGAAACAAGGGAAACATTTAACATGTGAACTTGAGATACATCAATAAAGTCATGAAAAGAACATTAAGGCACGAGAATGAAATCATGAGGTATATCATAATAAAAATAACGTATTTCATAAATAGGAGATGTGGCAAAAAAATTTAACAAAGACAATCATTTCCGTTTTACCAAGGCCCATCCCCAAGGTGTCAATAAAAATTACCAAGGTTATTCACCAAGGTATCAGTCAAAATGGTCATCTCTAGAGATTAAGTCTTTACCCAATGCATTGGAGCGCTATCAGGGAGCACCCTTAAATTTGCCTTTATTATCATGTGGTCCACATATGTCATCATCAATAATTTCATAAAAACCCTACAATGCATAAAAGAAATGGGTTTCATTTCATAATCATAACGTTTTAAAAACTACTTTAAAGACATGATCTTTATGTCACTTTAACCCCACGGAAAGGGAAAGCGGGTCTCATGTATGTAAATCCCAGAATATAGAATAGGAAATTTTGGTATATATGTGAATACCCCTTTATAAGAAATAGCTTTGAGTATTCATTTAATACAACAAATTAATTTGAGAATAAGAGAGAGACATTTTGAGACGAAAATTCTACAGCATAACGGCTATGTTACGAGGTTTTAGAAAACATTGAAAAGAGAGGGGACATGGGTCAAACATTCATAAATGACCCATAAAATAGTAGGGGGAAAGAATATGAAGGATATATGAACATGGTAATTAAATTTGAAGGACATACCATTTGAAATGAAGAACATGAAAGGAAGACAAAAATAAGATTTCTCTTATGATAATTCGGCAGCCTAACAGCGTCACTTAAACATCAAAAAAAAGAATTGACGAGATCAAATAGGGTCTCTCATCATATGAACATAAAAGATAAGTATGATAGATATAGATATCATACCCCAACATAATAAGAAGTAACTTTAAAGACATGACATGAAAGTAGAACTTTGAAAAAAATTAGAAAGGTGAACGAATCCCTTAAAAATTCGACAGCCTAATGGCGTCATTTAAACTTTTTTAAATTAATTTATGAGAGAAAGAGGGGTTCTCTGGTCATATTAACATGAAAAGGGAAGTAATAGGAATATAAAATATTATCCTCAAACATAAGAGCATGGAGCATAAAAGAAATGACATAAAAGAGATTACTTGAAAAGAAAGAGGGAGGTAGGATCCCTTATCTTAAAACGTAACTCTTAAAAATCAAAGGTTGGGACCTTGAGGGATTGGGGGCACCTTGAGAGGACTCCTTGGGAGGTAATGAGACTAGAGCTTAGTTGGGGGAGATTTTGGAGTTGAATGGATGAGAGGATGGCTTGGTATTTATAGGGAAAGTGAGGGGACAAGGCATTAATGGCCAAGGGACACCTCATTGGTGGTTTTGGAAAAACCATGGGCTTGCCCATGGTATTTTCCCATGGTATTGGCCACATGGGTCCCCCATACAATAATTCATCACCTTTGGTCAGCCAACACTTAAAATATCTCATGAAATCATCATGACACAGTTATGATGTTATTAAACATACCGAAACCCTAAAACTGTATTTTCACTATTCATCGAAAATTCAACATTCTCAGAAAAATCCCAAAATTTCACCTTAACAAAATATCGATGATCTGATTTCAAAAATGAACTCCATTTTATAAAAATAATTTTCTAAATATTTTTAATTTAATTTTTAAATAAATACACTATTCACTGAAAATTCATTTTTTTCAGAAAATTCCCCAAAAATTACCTTAGCATAATATCGATGTTTTGAATTCAAAAATAAAATCCATTTTATAAAAATAATTTTCTAAATATTTAAAATTTAATTTTTAATTAAAAAACACTATTCACCTGAAAAAAATAATACTTGACTAATAATTTATGAAACCGTTATTTAACCATTTTATTGAATCACATTACTTAATCAAGGTTCCTAGATTATATTAACAATTTCTTTAAGTGAGATTACTAATCCATTTGGTCACATTACTAATCCAAAGTATAAAATCACTATTCATAATTTACTATTCATCAAAAATTAAGTTGATCTTATTAGACTCTAAATTTCGTACTGAACATAATTATAGAAGACCATTTTTTGAAAATCGTTACACATTTTTAATTATTTAAGGTTTACATAAACATTTTTAAAATATACTTTCTCTAAAATTCATCAAAAATATGCATACTATATTTATCCGAACATTTGAAAATTCACAAACTTCACCATAAGAAGAGAACGCAATTTTATTTATAACAAAGGATTACACAACGTAGCTATGGTCTCCTTACATAGCCCCTTATAACCCCAACATAGGACCTAATTGTAAGGTGTGCTAAGGTTAGAGAATCTGTGGGCGGCTCGGCCAACATTGCCCTAGTAGTAATTTCTATCAGTTTAAACTTCTCGCGAAGGTGATTCCATTCTAGCTTCACACGATGAAGTTTGGCTTGGGTTTGGTCCAGAGCAAAGCCCAGTGGTGCTACCTCCTTTCCAAATTCGGTTAGATGGGCTTCGATTGGCCCGAGACTGCTGGATGAGGCCATCGAATCTTCTTTCTATATTAATTAACCAAGATCACATGTATTTAGAGACAATAATCGAAACGTTCAGTTTCCAGCGGTCATATTGACCAATGGTCATATAACAGTCAAAACCCAACGGTATCATTTTAATTATAGTCATGTTATCAAATGAAATAGTTTTGTTGAGTTTAAAAATAACACACAAAATTAGGAAACAAGATTTATTCAAAATTTCGGGTCATTACAATCTTCCCCCCTTAAGAAATTGCGTCCTTGCAATTTTTAAAATCGGGATTGGAAATTTCATTGAAAATCCCACATCGGAAAAAGAGTCAGTTACAATATTACTTTAAAAGATAGAAAAGGAAGTACAAAGGTCACCTGAGATAACCCATACTAGGATTCCATGTAGGAAAACATGTATATGGAAGAAAAACAAAGGGTCAAGTTCTGAGGGAGAGTGATAGAAAACATGATTAGGAGAAAGTTAAAAATAATAAAATCACAAACTTATGATGTGTGTAAATGGTCTTTGATTACCCAGTAGGAAACGTTAACAGACAACGTTTTTATTTTACGTTCCTTTTCATAGTTTTGAGGAATTTATTTACTACATAGAATAAAAACATAAGGAAATATGCCTACCTTCAAGTAGAGTTTCATCCTTTAATAAGTTTCTACCAAAACTAATCTTTTCTTCAAATGATGAGCATTCAAAACTACTTGGTCTCATCAAAGCACAAGAATCATCTTATAGAGAATCACATAATCCACCAATGATTAACTATCTATTTCTTCTATCTTTAAAAAATTATCCCAAAAACAGAAAGGGTAAGATAAAACAAATCTTCCAAAATAAAGAACCCCAGAGGAAGGGAAACTACTTTAAATCTTCAAAGTTCCACAGTACTACCCAAAGATCATCATAGATCATTCCATAAATAATTGTCCTTAAAATTCCCCAAAATAAACCAAACTAAGATTGAAACCCAAATACAAGAAGGATTTGATAACATAGTCTTGCATGATAAATTTTATCGCTCATCTTCAAACAACATCAACCACTCCTAACATCTTATAACAAAAGTATCTAACCTAAACATATTTTACCGAAGATAGGTTAATCATTTCCATATGTAACCTAAATTACTATAAGTACACCTTAAATTCATCGATTCATCAAAATATAATTCAACCTTTACTCCTCAAAGAAAATACCATAGTAATCTATTTACCTCGATCAAATAGGGTTCCCAAAATAGTGAACGTCTTCCAAAATAATAATCATATTTAAATCCCCTAATCAGATTTATCATATGAACATCCTTGAGACTTCGTCTTCTTCTTCCTTGATGAATTTGGCCATTCAAATAGGTACAAATTATTAATTTTTATTTTTGATAGATGGTTTGGAATAATCACAATATGTTCAACTTGATCTCTCGTAATCTCTGTCATATTAATAGGGAAATCACCAAATTTCCTATCACATTGGTTGTTAGGACATGTTCTTCCATTTCCCACAATTAACTAAGAAAAGAATGTACAATTAGGGGGATTAAATACTTATCCAATAATCATGAAAAGTAAACTTAAAGAATAGAAGGATAAACTAGTAGAAGAAAAGTATACCCTAACTTGTGATCCCCTAGGTTCCAATCTAGTTTATCCATGATCATATATTCTTATGTGAATCTTTATTTTATTTTATCTTTGTTCCTTTAATAATGGTTCATACTAAGCTTATGAATTTACCAAGGCATATCCCCCAGGAGTGTCGTAACCAAGAGTGCAGCAAGGCCCTTTGTCGTGTACCAGTTCCCGTTCGATTCTAGCTCAAAGCAGTGTTTTCGGGTTTTACCCCTATGTACATCTGTGCCAGAGCCACCTCTACCTGCTCGTATCCTGACAGAGATGTATTTGCTTGGCAACCCCTTACTCAATACTCACCAAAATACCAGGAAAATTTCCTTTATTTAAACTTTTCTATAGGGTTCTTCCTAAAGTTTTCATATCCAAATTTCCACAAATGACTAAACCATCCTTTGATACCAACTATAGCATCCCACCTTTTTGTCACATAAACATCCATTACATTATACAAAACTGAGGATCTTTAAGGTTTAGTGTCTTGGAAACCAGGAACTAAATACATGAAACAAAAAAAATTCTTCTTAAACACTTGAAAGGATTCTCCTGTTCATCCTAGGTTCATTACTGCATCTCATAACCTGGGTACATACATCAAAAGAAAGGGTGAGCAGAAGGCCCAGTAAGGGAAATGAGGGAAACATTTAACATATGAACTTGATATACATCAATAAAGTCATGAAAAGAACTTTAAGGAATGAGAATGAAATCATGAGGCATATCATAATAAAAATAATGTATTTCATATCTAGAAGATGAGGCTACAAAATTTAACAAAGAAAATCATTTCTGTTTCACCAAGGTCCATCCCCAAGGTGTCAATAAAACTTACCAAGGTTATTCACCAAGGTATCAGTAAAAATGGCCATCTCTAGAGATTAAGTCTTTACCCAATGCATTGGAGCGCTATCAGGGCGCACCCTTAAATTTGTCTTTATTATCATTTGATCCAAATATATCATCATCAATAATTTAATAAACAACCCATATAGCATAAAACAAATGGGTTTCATTTCATAATCATAACGTTTTAAAAACTGCTTTAAATACATGATCTTTATGTCACTTTAAACCCACGGAAAGGGAAAGCGGGTATCATGTATGTAAATCCCAGAATATAGAATAGAAAATTTCGGTATATATGTGAATAGACATTTAGAAGAAATATCTTTGAGTATTCACTTAATAAAATAATTTAATTTGAGAATAAGAGAGAGACATTTTGAGACAGAAATTCTGCAGCATAACGGCTATGTTACGAGGTTTTAGAAAACATTGAAAAGAGAGGGGACATGGGTCAAACATTCATAAATGACCCATAAAACAATAGGGGGACAGCATATGAAGGATATATGAACATGTTAATGAAATTTTAAGGACATACCATTTGAAATGAATAATATGAAAGGAAGTCAAAAATAAGATTTCTCTTATGAAAATTCGGCAGCCTAACAGCGTCACTTAAACTTCAAAAAAAAGAATTGACGAGATCAAATAGGTTCTCTCATCATATTAACATAAAATATTAGTATGATATATATAGATATCGTATCCCAACATAATAAAAAAGTAACTTTAAAGACTTGACATGAAATTATAACTTTGAAAAAAATGAGAAAGATGAACGAATCCCTTAAAAATTCGGTAGCCTAACAGCGTCATTTAAACTTTCTTAAAATGAATTGATGAGAGAAAGAGGGGATCTCTCATCATATGAACATGAAAAGGGAAGTAATAGGAATATAAAAGATCATCCTTAAACATAAGATCATGGAGCATAAAAGAAATGACATAAAGGAGATTACTTGAAAAGAAAGAGGGAGGGAGGATCCCTTACCTTAAAACGTAACTCTTAAAACTCAAAGGTTGGGACCTTGAGGGATTGGGGGCACCTTGAGAGGACTCATTGGGAGGTAATGAGACCAGAGCTTCATTGGGGGAGAGTTGGGAGTCTAATGGATGATAGGATGGCTTGGTATTTATAGGGAAAGTGAGGGGACAATGCATTAATGGCCAAGGGACACCTCATTGGTGGTTTTGAAAAAACCATGGGCTTGCCCATGGTATTTGCCCATGGTATTGTCCACATGGGTCCCCCCATACAAGAATTCATCACCTTTGGTCGGCCAAAACTTAAAATATCTCATGACATTATCATGACACAGTTATGATGTCATTAAACATATCGATACCCTAAAACTGTATTTTCACTATTCATCGAAAATTCAACTTTCTCAGAAAAATCCCAAAATTTCACCTTAACCAAATATCGATGCTCTTATTTCAAAAATGAACTCCATTTTATAAAAATAATTTTCTAATTATTTTTAATTTAATTTTTAAATAAATACACTATTCACCGAAAATTCATTTTTTTCAAAAAATTCCCCAAAAATTACCTTAGCATAATATCGATGTTCTGAATTCAAAAATAAAGTCCATTTTATAAAAATAATTTTCTAAATATTTTTAATTTAATTTTTAAATAAAAACACTATTCACCCGAAAAAATAATACTTAATAATTTATGAAACCGTTATTTAACCATTTTATTGAATCACATTACTTAATCAAGGTGCCTAGATTATATTAATAATTTCTTTAAGTGAGATTACTAATCCATTTGGTCAAATTACTAATCTTAAGCATAAAATCACTATTTATAATTTACTGTTCATCAAAAATTAAGTTGATCTTATTAGACTCTAAATTTCTTACTGAACATAATTGTAGAGGACCATTTTTTGAAAATCATTACACATTTTTAATTATTTAAGTTTTAAATAAACATTTTTAAAATATCCTTTCTCTAAAAATCATCAAAAATATGCATACTATATTTATCCGGACATTTGAAAATTCACAAACTTCATCATAATAAGAGAACACAATATTGTTTATAACAAAGGATTACACAACATAGCTATGGTCTCCTTACATATCCCCTTATAACCCCGGCATAAGACCTATGTGTAAGGTGTGCTAAGGTGAGAGAATCTGGGGGCGGCTCGGCCAACATTGCCCTAGTAGTAATTTCTATCAGTTTGAACTTCTCGCAAAGTCGATTCCGTTCTAGCTTCACACGATGAAGTTCAGCTTGGTTTTGGTCCAGAGCAAAGCCCAGTGGTGCTACCTCCTTCCCAAATTCCGTTAGATGGGCTTCGATTGGCCCGAGACTACTGGATGAGTCCATCGAATCTTCTTTCTATATCAATTAACCAAGATAACTTGTATTTAGAGACAATAATCGAAACGTTCAGTTTCCAGCGGTCATATTGACCAATGGTCATATAACAGTCAAAATCCAACGGTCTCATTTTAATTATACTCATGTTATCAAATGAAACAGTTTTGTTGAGTATAAAAATAACACATAAAATTAGGAAACAAGATTCATTCAAAATTTCGGGTCGTTACAACTCGTCCATTTCACACGGTCACCACGCGGCTTCCAACACGGCCTTCAATGCGGAACATGGCCGTTGACTGGTCAACACACGGTTTGAGGGTAATGCGTATGCGGGGAGGGACTACACGGTGTGTACTATGGGCTACACGGTATGTACTCATTTATTTTACACGGCAAGGACACGACATCAACACGGCACACAGCCGTTGACTGGTCAACACACAGTTTGAGGGTAATGCATACGCGGGGAGGAACTAACCAATGTGTACTCATTTATTTCACACGGAAAGGACACAGCTTCAACATGGGGTATACCCGGTGAGGTGGTACATGGCGTGTACTCACACTACACGGTGTGTAGTTACAAAATTCTGAAAAGTGTGGGAAAAGTCCATTCTACCCTCCATAATACTTCATGACCTTCTTTTTGACAAAGGAATGGACCGGAGAGGTCCGAGACATTACAAAAATACCTAGGATCTTTATTTTATTCTCTATCTAATCATCTAAGTTGTATAGAATTTATTACTATGCTTTGAAATTTCAACTAAATCATTCCAGCAAATTATTCTTGATAAAATCTTCAATATATTGACATCAATTTAATATTTCTATTACATTGACACCTATTTACCATGATTAATTAAAATTAAATATCAGAAACAATTTGGAATCTTTAATCTCCCTATAATTATTAGTTGGAAATACCTTAAAGGTTCCTTTGAAATGAATTTTTTAATATCAAATTTTTTATCTTCTTTCTCTCCCCTCTAATTTCTTAAACTTTCGAACTTAAATTTCACTTTCTCTCCACCTTATTTCCATGAAATAAAAAATTTAGGGTAAATGGTATCATTTCATTCTTAAGAAATTTTTCATCCATCATTTCACTCTAATTCTACGTCAACCATGCTTGGTTCATAAAACAAGATAATTTTTTTTATACAATAAAGTTGAACTTTAATAACTAATCTTGACACCTTATCGAATAAGAATGCATAAATTTGTCTTCAAGGGGTGTCCACTTTTATTCCAAGATAAAGTTACCAATTTAAACATTTTTAAGATATATCAACATGAAACTACTATACTCACTTCATTAGATGGATTAAAAAAATTCAAGTACAACTAGTAGGATAAATGGCCTTGAATCACTTTCATGCTTCCACTTCTCTTATTCCATTGATTAATTAAATTTATTCTACTTTGTATTAAGATTTATATTTTTTTAACAAAGTGTGTGTGATTAAGAAAGAAATACCTTTTCCAATTAAATTATTTCCAGAGTATTCTAGAATAATTAGATTTTTATGAAGTATTGATTCTGGAAGAAACATCATCATACTTAACTTTTATCCTCCTTAAGGATACATTCCTTATGATCTTCACAATGATGAATCTATTAAATAGATATTCTTTAGAAACACCATGAAGAGAATAAACCAAAATGGATCTTTCATATATGGTTTTCGATACTTTTAAAAAATTTCACATCTTCACCAAGGATGATCATTTTCAATATGGTCATTTGGAACTCTTAATATAAGATCAAATCAAATTGGGATCTTCTTTAAATTTTCTATCATTTGATAATATAATATACTTTAACTTCATCAAGGATGATTCTATTATATGTTTCCCAATAAAAAAAATTAGGAAACATTCCAAAATGAAAAATTCATTAATGAATCCTGTCTAAGGATGATATCCATTTTATTATCTCAGGTTCTCCCCCTGAGAACATGCTTCATATCAAATTCTATGCTTTGAAAGAACAAATAAAAATACACCACACAGGATTTCATGGAATAAGTTGGCTCTCCCTTTATTCTTAATGTGAGAAGTATGGTTGAGATGACTTTAACAACCAAGTTTTTCCATTTCCTCCACTCTTCTTGCTTTCAAATCGGAAATTCAATTTTTATTTGTGCAATGTATATCTTATCTCTTCTTCAATTTTTTTATGTGTGAACTTTATTTTCTCAAAGTTATTTATGGAATATTTATCCCCTAGTGAATAATTTATCTTTATTAAGAACTATCATTGTGATATAAGTATTATAGAAAAATATCTAAGTGTGTGTCCATCCATATTTCACCTCAAACACAGAGCTCCTTCCTTTTCATGATGAATCTTTTCTTTTCCTTTTTCACTAGCCTTCTATTTTCATTTTTCCCTTTTCCTCATTATCATGAAATCATCTAGATATATTACTAAATATCATTAAGAACCTTAGTAGTATGTTTGAGTCACACGCATGGATTATTAAAAATTCTATCATTCTTATTAGTTCTTTTGGATGATGCACTTTTATTCAACTTCTTGGAATTGGAATCCAATGACTTCTCATTTTTACATCTCGATATCTTCTTAGTAGAAATTTTCATTAAAACGTTATTCTTCATAATTTCCAAAGTTTATTCTTCTTTCTTTACAAAATTATGTGGCCTTACTTTCTTAACTAATTTTTATACATGTCAATATTATAATGAACCAACATTGTGACCACTACTATTTCTTAAAACATTAATATCTTCAAGCTTTCCCAATCAGGTTTATATCAATAGATTTTTTGACTTTGTTAATATTGTTTCTCCATAAATTACTTTCTCTACCTTGACATGGGATTACTTTATTCTTTAATATTTATAGTATTGTACAAAATATCCAATACATAATGCCTAATTTTTTATAGCACCAACATTGTACCACAAGCCTTCTTATTATAGATACTATTTGTTGTTTTTTGGGTTTTCTTCACAAATTTTTGGTCTCTACATAAAGAATCAACGTCCATAATTATTTTAATATTGACCCTAGATAATGTGGTAAGATCATTATTCTTCCATACCAATTGTTTTTTTGATACATGTATTATTCATTAAACTAGATCTAGATAAAGCATTATAACATGATATAGATAGTACCTCATTCTCCATAGGTTCTTGAAGTAGATCATTGAATTAATTCATGATAATAATATCACAATTTGAAGTTATTATAACATTATAATCCTCTAATTATTTTGTTTTATTTTCAATAACTTTCTACATATTTTGTAAATACTCAATATGTTGCTTCTCAAGATCAAAAAACTAGACTTCCAATACTATACATATCATATTGAGGGTATTTTTATGATATTTAATCATAATCACCCCTTATTTACAACCCTTCTTTATTATTTTAACTTCTTATTCATAAAACATAACATTGTTTTATAATAAAGTGTAAATTTCCTTAATTTTCTTAGATTTTACTTCCAATTACAGATCCTTGACCTCAATACCATTTTTTAAATTTTCTTCAAGTACCTAGATATTTTATTCTAAATTATTCTTAAATCCATATTTCTATTGAACTTTTTAGAGCCATTTTTATTCAAAGGCTCCATCCTATTTAGAGAAATTTTTAATTTTGATATATTTTTCTAGTAAATCCTTCTCTATGTTATCTGTTTCTTCTTCCAAGTCGATGATCTCTTTACGTATACTTTGAAAGACTCCACAAAAAAAGATTGTTTCTTTGGGAATGCAATAAAAAATATCTCTTAATATACTAGTTGATATGTATTGATAAGTTATATATTTATCAGAATCACCACTTATTCTTGGATTTTCTTCTTAAGGATGGATTGTATATGAATATTAAAAAACCTCATGATCACTTGATCTTGATCAACTAATGTTAGGAATGTTTCCATTATCCTTCGTGGAAATCTGAACCACACGTTCATTACATTTCAAGACATATCTATATTTATTGTTAGTAAGGCATGGAGATATTCATCTTCCTTTTTACTCTTAGCTTAAGAGGGATAAATTCTTTAGCTTTATTTTCTATTTCTTTTTAATTATCATCATGGTATTTATAGAGATATAATTCTACTCATAGATAGATAAATATTCAACAAAACTGCACTTCATTTTGATATAGTAAAGAAAGAAAAATCTTAAAAAGGGGATATCTTCAATGTAGATAATCCAATAGAGGTGAACTCCCTTTGATACCACTTGTGAGGGACACTTTTGGATATGACCAACAAAGAGAGGGTGGGTGAAACAGTGTTGGAAACTTTTTTAAACTGATTATAGCTTTTATCCCTTTACATCTTAGAACTATTAGGAACATGATTATATTATTCTATCTTCCTTATCATATGAAATTATATGAAATAAAGTAAAGAATGTCGCATGATATTTTTATAAGGTTCACTACTCAATAAGAGTAGATAATCTTTATCGTTTATGGTGATGACAAATACACAGATTCTCTACTATTATGAGATTCCTTTTATAGTGGTTTATCTATAAAATAATCTTTATAACAAGTGTGGTTCCCTATAGTATAGAATGGGGATAAAAAAACAATCTTCAATCTCTGGGTTGTAAACAACCTCATCCAACTTATAACTTCTCATTGGTTTTTTATACTTCCTACGTATAAAGTCTTTAGTTTCTTCAAAATTATTTAAAATACAAAAAAAATATTCCACCATTGGACTTTTGATCAATGTTACATTGTTTTATTTTTATGAACTTCCTTCTTCTTCACTTGTTACTTGCACAGTAGTGGGAAAGAAACTTTCTTTCTCCATCTTCCTTCTTCTAGAATCTATCTTTCTGATCCTACCATATGATCCTTTCATACAATATGTTCATATGATGTAACTTCATCTAGTGAAATTTTTTCTACTCCCTCCATATTCATCCTATCTATATGATACCAATAAATAGTAAAACTCTATCTAATATCACTTTGTCTAGTATCCTCCATTTTTTATGAATACATCTGGTAAATTATCCTCTCACCAATTCTTCCCTTCTTTATCCAGTAATTATTTTCTCCATTGATTTTAATTACTCTATTTGATACCCCCTTCTCTGTCGGGTACCTCTTTATGTAAAAAAATTGACCCAAATGATAATTTATATCTAGCTTCATGGTCATAACTTTCCTATGAAACATTACTTCCTAATAAGTTCACATATTAGAAATGATTTTTATTATATTAATAACATTATATCACCACAACTACCACTTTATATAGTCATGGTTCCTCCAAATATTAAGGGTGCAGTGTGCACTTTTAAATTCAAACTTCCCATTCAAGTTTTTAATATCCTGCTCAAAACATTTAGTATTTGACCACCTTTAAACATCCTAAAATTTATGAAATTTACATAAGACTCAGGGTCAATGATCTCTTTAAAAATTATTGAGATCTAGGTGAGCATCAGGATCCTTCCTTTGTGATTATTGAAACATTGACTGTACATATTAATATCATCACATTCATGAGTTTATGGGAACTTCATAAAGATGTTTGAATATTCCATCTAATAAAACTTACTAAACCTATTCTTTTCAGTTATTCTTCATCCATTGTTCCCCCAAAACTTTATTGGAACATCTCAAAATATTATACAAGACTCTTTATTTTATTGATGAAATGATTTAAAAAAATTATCTATTTCCTTTTCTTGGAAACCTATAACCATTGAACTTTATTTGAGAACATTTTTTTGATGGTACTATAGATGTTTATTCAATGGACTTAAAACCTTTTCTCTATCCAATGAACATTACAATTCATTTTCTAGTGGAATCTGTTTGATGACATCATGAAATTTCGTCTAATGGACTTGATTGGATAACCATATAATATTTTTCTATTGGGATATATTTAATGCCTTTTTTATATTTACTTTTTTCACTTACTTCACTTGACCCCCTTTTCCTTCTGAGATTTTATAACAATTTCTTTGTTTTATGATTTTACAAAAGTTTGTCAATTTGACTCGATCTGATAAATTTTATCAGAAATTTTTATCTGATGACTTCATCGTTCTCTTCTCTAACTGATGACTCAGAAACTTTAGTCTAAAATTTTAGCAACTTCTTGTTTGTTTCCTTTACAACCATTATTTTATCTAATGAACTTATTTGGAAACCTCTTCATTTGATGATATTCACATGTTTCTTCTACCTAATGAGGTTTCTAGGAAACTTCCACATGATATTTCAAAATCTTCTATCTAATAGAGTGTGTCCATCTCACTAGGTTTGTATTAAATACTTCATATTTCTTTTTAGCAGCTACAACGTCATCAATAGATTCTTCAATAATTCTTAACTAGATCTTTGTACAAGTCCTCCAGTTAGACTTTTTATCTTTCTTCTTCTACTTCAACCTCATTCATAGAAACCTTAGGAAGTTTAAACATTATTCCTCTAATTGAAAGAAATAATACATGTTTATCTAATAACACTATATACCACTATAACACTATATCTGTATAAATCTCAAACTCCAAGTTCATGAAACTTTATTACAACAAATATTTCACTTGGATAGACACACCTTTAACTGATGAAATCAATCCAGTGTTCTTTAAAAAACTATATAGCATGAACTTTCTAAAACTAAACCTCAAACTATCCTTTTTGTACTTAATATAAATTGTAATTAATCTTGGATCATTAGAGATTTCATTACTCATTATGTTTGTAACTTCAAAAGCATCAAAGAATCACTTAATTTACTTGACTATCTTCCAAACTCTAGCTTTAATCACAACCACAAGGTATTGTGATATTTAAACAACAAATAACACATAACCATGAATCTACTAATATTATTTGTTTAAATATATATATTTTATGGTACTGTGGATAAATTTGAGTTATGATTTTCGTTTATCCATCATTCGATCAACTTTTTCTAATCACCATGGTACATTGGCCTCTACCTTTGATGTTACACTTTGTATGATAACATTGATCTTCTAGAATATTTCCATTATGCTCAGTCCAGTAACATGTTTTCCAAAAACTTATTAACTTCCTTAAGGAAACCTCATAACGTAGATAACAATTTTTCTTCTCCAACCACCATAGAACATGTTATAGATATTATGAACAACTCAAGAATCATCTTAAGTTTATAAAATATTTAAACAAACTTTCACCTTCATGTAATGACTATATCAAGTAATGAATATATTTCAATTCTTATAAAAAGAAGAAAAAAACTTATCTCCTTCCAAGATAAAAATACTTGGGAACTTTCTTTTTTTCTTCATTTAATCATCCAAGCTGCATCAAGTTCATTACCAAGTTAGGATACTTCAACTAAATATTTATAAAAAATTATTATTAATAAAATATTCACTATATTTACATCAATGGTACATTTCTATTTCATTTACAACTACTGGACACCATTGAAAAAAATAAAACTCACACACAAAGCGGGATCTTTAGTATGGGGGTTGATGTTTATTTACAGATGGCATGTAGCTATGATAACATTGTTTTTTCCATTCTATTAGGATGTTTGTATACATATTTCTTCCACTATTTTTTTTGGTTATCCATACCTATGAGGGTATAGAATCTTCACTTTACTCATGGGCCTCTTCCGATAGTTGGAGGCCTCTATCATATGAGGAGCTATGATTGAGGTATATTTCACCCATTTCAGTCATGGTATAGGTGAACCAGATTTAGGATGCTATAAAGTAGCATCAAATCCTTGTTTTTTCTTTTGAATTACTATTTGGGATATAGTAGAAGGAAGATATGATGTTGTTAGATTTTGAGATGGATCTTATTACTAGGCATAACTTACCCATGTTTTAGAGAAGTTTAGATGATTAGGGAATGGATTATTGTCCTTGGTTTTTAATTTTACTATTTGGTTACTACTTTTGAATATTATGCATTTTCATAATGATTTTTATTTTAATTAACTTTACCCTTCACCCGAGGTGGAAATGGATCATGTTTTAATTCATCATTCTTGGTACATGGGATTCACATGACATCTGTGTGTGTGTCTATGTTTGGGTACCCGGATTCTGATGCAAGGTTTGGTTAGTTAATGTGTCATTAATAACTTATATGGTTCTATATAACTTTATAGTATAAATATACTTAACCAAGTAATTATTATGATTTTCTATTATTAAATTCAAAAAGTAAATCCTTTATATATTTAATTCTACTATTGATAAAGAGAGGGTTGTTAGGAGTAGAGAGAGAGCCCAATGTTATATGAGACCCTACAATTATAGGGCGTGTGTATAGTGTTGATATATGCTATTTTTTTATTAGTTACTCAATATATCATAATTAAACCTATTATATATGTGTTTTTGGGCCTTGTTTTTGGTATTATAATGACATGCTTCTGTGATGATCGTCTGTTGAGAAACAATAGTGTGGGGAAAATAATTCCCCATTGGTTATTGAGTTGAATCCCCCAATTGTTCATGAACCTCCTCTTGATCAACAACTCCATGAGATTTGGTCTAATTTTATTCAATATATGTGACTTAGAGATTTTAGGGTCAAGCCTTCCATATCAAATCTAACTAGGTAGTTTCAATTTCAGTATCCAACTCTATTTAGATGGGATGGTATACCTCAATATGTTAAGATTTTTATTGAGTCTATATATGTTTTCTTTGAAAATATTAAGATTGTCCTTGAGAGGTGAGTGAATCTTGTGGTGTATATTCTTTGAGGACTAGTAAGGTAATGTTGGGATATTCTTTTCTAGATTAAGCAGTATAAGAGGTTATCCTGGAAGTAATTTCCGGCTCTTTTATTCAATAATTTCTTTCCCAAGACACATATAGTTGACAGATCTTGGTATTTTATAGATATAAATTAGGAAATCATGTATGTAATGGACTGTATTGCACATTTTACTAAGCTACTCCATTTTTCTCCCTCACTGGTGATTAATGAGATCACCAAGGTGTGTCAATTTTTGGATGGAAAGAGACACTTGATTCGCTCTCATATGAACATATTTAGGCTTATATATTTTTTAGAGGCTATGAATTAGGCCCATATCATGGAGAGGATCTGAGTGGGGAAAGAAATTCTAGGTATTCATGTTTTTATATTAGGTCCTGCTTGGAATCCAAAGACCCAGGATCAAATCCGGGAAGGGACTAATTTATGGCACTATAGAAGCATTGTAGCAGTACTGCAGCAGCGGCGGGTTGTAGTGGCGACAACACTGTAGCGGAAGAGGAACTATAGTAGAAACTGTAGCGGTGGTGGTACTGTAGCAGGTACTATAGCATCCCGGGTACTGTAGCAGTATTATTCACTGAGGGGCCCTTTGGGCCAAAAAAATGGGCTTTCAAGCCTAGTATTTAGGACAGTTGGCCTTGGGCCATCAGGCTATGCAATGGGGCTCCCTCTATGTCGTCTAAATAGGTATTTTCTTTAAATAATAAAATGAGGTTTTGGCCCCAACCTTTTAAATAATAAAATTATATTAGGACTGGGAGTGGTTCCTTAGGTGGCCAAAATAGTGTTTTGGTGATTCTATCTTGAGTAGAAATAGGCAGTCCAATCGGGTCTATGATACTTTTTCTTCCTAGCGAGTTAGTCCATTGGTCATGTGTTTTCATTATAAAAGGTCAGATCATACTCGACCATAGTTCCACTAACCTCTAGTGGTGTATCATTCATATAGGAAGATAATGTGATTTTAGTGTTTCTCCAGAGTTCTTCTCATCCAGTTAGTGGTTGGGGTGATGGAAAAGTATAAGAATTAGTTATAGGGTTAAGTTTGGTATTTTTGGGTGGTAGTTAGAGTTATTTCATTAAAGGGATAGAGTTGATTTAGGTTCTCAAGTTTATCATACATATCAAAATAGTGCTCCACAGGGTAGTCATAGATTAATAGGATATGATAGAATCTTAGGGTTATTCCATCATCATGATATTAATCTAACACCTTTTAACCATGACGAGGTTCCTTCAAAGTTTTAATGTATGATCTTAGTGGAATATACCTTTGCGTATGATTTATTTGATATGGGTGTACCACATTTGTTTATAACTACTTAGTATGATAGTGATCTATGGATATTTATTACATACCTTTATGGTATGATGTCTATTGATACTCCTTTAGGGGTGTGATCTAAGGTTTTTTTATGTTCTAAGTAAACCATTATGATAGATGGATATCAACATCTCTAGGATTTATTTATTCAAGAGATGCATAATTTTGATGTGATCCTATGTATGGATTGGATGACTTAGTATCAGGCACATATTGTATGTTATCAACTATGAGAATCTTTCACTTCTATAGAGGGTTGATGTTATACTCTTTTAGGTAAGTGAGAACAATAAGTAAAACAATGGAAACCAAACCATTGATATATAAGAACCTGAGTTCATACAGGTTGAGAATTTCAATAGGAATTTGAATTTATCTATTAGTGGATGGGTTTTTTTAAAATACATAAATTTGAATGAGGTTTTGACTATTTGAATGTATGAAAAGAGTTATTCAGATAAGTTTAAAGTTTTTATGGAAGGATTGGGGGTTCAGGTAAGTACTAGAAGAGGAACAAGTGTGTTGGGATATATAAAATATCCCTAGAAATCCATTAATGTCATGAATGGACATTCACAACATGAATGGGATTTGTGTCATTTTGCTCTGGGTTTTCATGATGTGAAAAGAGGGACTGATGGCTAACCTCAAAAATTCTCATCATGATACCCTATTTCACACCATGAAGCAGCCTGACCTCCATTCTTATTTTCCATAGCATTCCACTTCATGTTCTTATAAATTTTAGATGCCATAAATAATCTATTTAAACATTGTTTTAAATGGAAATGAAATAAAAAAATTATAGGTGTATTCCTTTGCAATTTCATCATAGTAGTATAATGATTCATACTTTCAACATTACTCTTTGACTTCCATCTAGAAGGATAATATATTTTCCCGTTATGTATACTCAAATACCCTCCCCCATTACAGTATAAAATAATTTGGGAATTACTTTTTTTGTATAATTGAACTTAATCTTTTTTTTAACATAATTTATATCATAAAAAAACTTTGGGATCTTAAACTTAGTAAATACATCACACAACCATTCCAATATCATAGACATTGATTTTATTATAATCCTCTATAATAATTTTATATGGTATAATGTCAGTATAAAAGAAATTTTTCAATAATTGAGATATCCACTATACATCTCTTGATTTCCTTCTTCAACTAATTAATAAAATTCATTTCTCTACTTATTAAACTTTTATCTTTCATTAGTCTTTGAAATATTGGTAAGTGGATTCACTAATATATAAGAATCGTGATCTTGTTGACCTAAAGTTCTGGAAACAAAAATTTTCAAGTAAATATCTACATCAACCTTGAGTTGTTATACTAATATACTTTTATATTGATGATGTTCCCCTAAAATATTAAAATCATCATTTAATAAGTTCTGAATTTTATTCTACACTTTTAGGGAGGTAGTATATTAATTTTTGTTGATTGATATCATTGTTTAAACTTTCTATAATATTTTATTTTCTATACCAAATAAAATAAAAATATTGATAAAATATTCATAAACAACATTTCTCTTCAATTGTATTATAAATTTATAATTTGGATATGAGCATTTTATTCTCTCATCCACTGATCACTTAGAAATTGAAAAATCTAAAAAATAATTCCACCCCTATGACTACTCAGGTGTTTTCTTAGGTGATTTGACCCAACTTTTATCCATATTTATAAACTTATGACACTTTTATAAACACAAGATAGTTATATAGAAATTTATGAATAAAATAAAACTATTAATCCATTCAAAATGGAAAACATTATTTTTTTTATGTCCTCACTACATGTTTCTTTTTACTATTTCATAATTTAAGGAAGAAAAAAACATAACTAGTAAATTTGTATAATTTATAAATAGATATTTAAAAATGTTCTTTATAAAATATGAAAAGATAATAAATATACACACTAATCTCCCTCTCTAAGTGTAGGTGTATTTTTCAATCAAAAGCCTTATATTTTTTGTTGGAGACTAAATTTATTCCAAAGGCATACATTGATATAGATATTATGGTTTTGAAATTTTATCATTTTCATATTTTGGTTTTATTTATAATTAATTATATGCATATTTTTTTTATATTTATATATAATAAATCAGTTTTAAAATTAAGCATTTAAACATATTTATATAAACCATATGGAAATAAATATTTATTATTAATTTTATTTTAAATAAAAAATTATCCATTTTATTTACCTTATAAAAATGCATTAATATATATATAACTAAGTAATTTTTATATATAAACATTTTTCATTCGATAAAAAATATATGTGTGTGTATATTCTAATGTGTGTAAATAAATACATATATGTAAATATTTCAGCGTGTATGTGAGAAATATAAATGTGTACGTGTGTGTGTAAATATGTGTGTATGTATTATGAATATACTCATATATAAATTTATTTTATAAATCTGTCATTATCATTAACTATAGTATATAAATTGATTTAAAGTAAAAATTTAAAAATACATTATAAAACAAATTATCTAAATAAACAATTATATGTAAATATTTATTAATATATATGTAAATATATAGACATATAAATATATATTTAATGTATAAAATTTATATCTAAATATATAATATGCATACATGTTTTAAAATTTTATTTAAAAATAATTATATAAATCTTATGTAATTAATTATTATCCATTTTATATAAAACAATATATAACCATTTTTTACATTATAAAAAATTTTAATATATATATACTTATTCAAATGTATATATAATTTTTATATATAAACATGTGTGTGTATTAAAAAATAGATATATATTTATATTTAAATTCAAGTATATGTAAATTAATATTAATTCATAATACATTTAAATAAATTTAAGTATATATATCACAAGCACACACACAAGCACACAGACATAAATTTTATAAATTTATCTTAAAATAATTATATATGTGTGTGTGTGTGTGAATAAAAAAGATATATGTAAATATATATAAATAAATCAAAATATCATAAAATGTATAATAGAAAAAGGTAGGGCAGTGGTATTGGTGTTTGTGTTGTAGAAGGAAGGTCACAAGTTTGAGTTCAGGAATGCGTGAGTGTCTGAGTAGATTTCTATCATTGAGAAAGGGGGTGTGAGCACTATTAAAGGGGAGGGGGTGTGAAAGTGGGTGAGGTTCAGTCAGGGGAATGGATAACACTGAGAAAGGGGCTCGTGATCACTAAGAAAGGGTGGGTTCTTGAAAAAATATTTTTTTTAAAATTTTATCAGTGCTTGAAAAAATAACTAACAAAAGAAACTTGTATCAATGATAAATAAATGCTCATAAATGACCCCTTTATCCGTGATAAAAAAAGTGTTGATAAAGGGTTTTGTAATAAATACTTTTTTAGCGCTGATAAAGGCACCCTTTATCAGCACTTTTTTCTAGAACTTATAATGGTTGGCTTTTAACATCACTCAGATTATCAGTAAATTTTTAGCACTGATAAAGCCTTCTTTTAGTGCCTTTAAAAGAAAAATTTGTGGTAGTGATTCTATGTGATCTTAGGTGTGATTTTGTGACATTGAATCAAAAGTTCTTCCAGCCCCTCCTTCTGAGTTGTTTCCCTCCCATTGTTTCTCATTTTAGAAGTTTCCATTTTAGGGTTCTTCATTGATTTTAGTAGATTATGGAGAAATAAATTATTTTTGATGGGGATTTCAATCATATTATGAATAGGGGATCGTAAGATAATGTCATCTATTTTCATTTTGACCCATTTAATTATGCCACTATTTTATATTTTTAATGGGTTTTCCCTAAATCAATTTTATCATCTATTTAATTGGTACAATTTATTGGGGATTTTTTGAATCCTAGATATTTGGGTGCATCTGTAGAATTCACCCTATTTTCAATAGTTTCGGCATAGTGGAATGACCTAGTGAGTTAACTGAAAATATTCCAAGAGTGAGGCTATATGACCTTGGAGGACATTGATAGCTGATGTCTACCCTTGGATTCAAACTGGAAAAGCTATGTTTGAGGTATGTGGTCTCATGTACTTACCCTATGAAATTTTCTTTTCTTTTCCCATGTAAATGTTTGAGAACACCATTGATGGTGATTCCCCTAGTTACCTAAATTAAAAATAAAATTACTTAATTTAAAATTCTTAATTGGAACACATAAATGCAAGGGGTCATGAACAACCCCTCTATGCTTGCTTGACACTTCAGTCACCAATGGTCGGTACCAAGACCTTGAGAAATTGGTTAGCCTCTAGACCTCTTGTGAGGTGATTCTAGAACACAAGAACCTTATCCCATGTATAGGGGTTTGAGACATTGGAAAAATTTATTATAGACTTTGGGTTATTCGGTCTCATCAAGATGAATATAGGAAGGGTGGTCGTCTCCAATCTAAAGTGAACAGGCTAAGGTGGATAGACTATAGGCTAGCCTAGACCATGTTTGGGTGAGTAGACTAACCCAAAGAGACCTTGAGGATCGAGATGTTATATCGAACATCTATTGAGTGACCCCCATTAAGTGAGACCTTGTGTGGTTGGGAATGTCGTGTAACCCTTCTGATGATGTCATGTGACGTGATATCCTAGTACATTAGGTGTTGACCTAAGAATATAACTAATATTAAGAACCCATCAAGGGGGTTATACTATACTAAGACTAAGGGGGACTAACAATTTACCTATTGACTTATTGACCCTGAGTGGGTAAGTATAATGGATACAGATGTCACAATGGAACTCGTACCAAACTAGGGATCACAAGGGGTTGTGGATAGGGATGAAAAACATGGATGTTTATCCAAATCTTGTAACTTATTTCAATTATGGATTGATCCCTTGGGATATTTTAATATGGTTTAGCTACCATAATTAGATCCAAGATATAAGGATGTGCTACCTTGTTTTGGATCTGGATATGGTTGGAGTTACCATGGTACTGTAGCTTGGTACTGAAGCTGCCATAGATTTTCGGAATGGATATGATGGGGGATTACTTGGATTAGGATCCAAAATGGTTGAGCTTTTATAGATTTTGATCCCATAAAATAGTCTTTCGTGGGCCCCATCCCTATCGTCAGGTGACTGATATGGGATTCCATGGATTTGGATCCCATAGAGATAGGTCATTGTGGGCCTCGTCCCCCGAGTCAGGCGGCTGATTCAGACTATCATAGATTAGGAGATCAAAGATATGACTATCATGAGCCTCATCCCTAGAGTCCTTAGGATATAAGGTTTTTATAGATTTGGAGCTCACTAATTTACTTCTAGGGTATGGTCTCCTTGATTTGTGAGGATTGGTCAGGATTCCCTAGATTTAGAACCCACGTGTTACTTGGGTTGCATGGTCTTCATAGAGTGCTCATAAACACTATATAACTAGAAAAATAAGGCATGGTCGATCAGGGTCATGGACCTAAGGATCAATTGAAATTTATTTATTTTGAGTTTTTCTTTATTTCATCTGATCATGTCACATGAACATATCACTACATATGATGGTTAGTATGGGACTGTGTGTGTGGTTACCTATTGAGTTTTTTACTCACATCCTACTTGAGCCGCAACTGTACTTGGGTACTTGAGAATAATTTTACTTAGATGTCGGAACAGTTTCAGTATAGGCTTAGGATAGTGTGTTCAAGCTAGGTATCTAGTATAGTATTAGGAGATTGGATGGGGTTTGGCTCATAGATTCAATTTATTTTATTATAGTATGTATCCAGGATCAGACTAGTGGGAATACCATTGTATGTATACCATGGATATTTAGGCATTCACTGTATTTAATGTATTATTGTGGGATTACTTTAATTCATTATTTGTACTCTCATTACTTACTTCTATGGATGGTGTTTTTTTATTTTATATTTTTTTATGAAATATTATATAAGGGGTATAATCTCCCCATAATACCCCCTTAAACCCCCATTTATAGTTACCTTTGGTATTTGGGGAGGCATCCCTAAGGTTATGTTGTAGAATGATCCAGGTACTAGATTAGGGTGAGAAGTGGAAGGATATTAAAAGGTTGTTTCATATGATTTTTTTCTATGATTTTGGGATCTGATAGACTAGATATTTAGAAATATGTCAGAGCATGTGACATATGATGTTTCGGTGAATTAAGAATTCAAATTCTGATATTAATTCTTGTTTAACAATGGATATTGATTTTGTTTTGATATTTGTTGTTATATTTGTGTCTAATATTTTCCTTGGGTGATTCATATGTGGTTTGGATGTTTTTATTTATGATGATATATGGATCTTGGCCAATTTTAAGGATGTCGATGAGTTGATTTTGACTCTTATCCCGTGGAGGAAACAGGAATATAAATAATCATATCATGTACGTAGGATTCACATGACATATAAGCATACTAGTTTGTGCTTTTAATAAAGAAAAAATCATTGTTGTTTAATGTTTCTACAAATTCTTATATGGTGTTTTCTTGCTTAAATACTTGGTGGAATTCTAATGAATTTGGTCGGCTAGTATATTGAATTTCTTCTGATGGAAGCTCATGTGGGTATATAATAAGACATTTGGAAATGAGGATAACTACTTAGTCCACACTCATAAGAGGGACAATGCCCCTTGTGAGATGTGATCCTCATTGGATTAGTCTAGTGTGTGGATGCTCAAAGAATATGAGTTCCCTATTCATGGGTTTTTCTTTTTCATATGATTTCATGAGATAATATGAGAGTGTGGGTGATGCCTCATGGGTTGGGAAATTTATATGAGACTATATAAATGGGTGTTCTGACATGTTTTTGTCGTGTGACCTTTTGATATTAATGTTCCTAACACCCCATGAGATGTGGCCTCCTATATGTTGTCCTAAGCCTGGGTGGTCATACCTAGTGAACTTGACATGAGGATTTACCATTAGGATAAGATTGAAATTATAGAGACATTTTTTGTGGTATTGATTCACGATATGTTCCATTGAGTTTTTATAAAATTAATGGTTATGCCTTGGTGACTTTATAATAGATGCACCTTGAGTGCTTGTGGTTCTATTTAAGGATGGTTTTGAGGGTTAGGGTTATTTGGATGTCTGACCCCGCTATTCTGATTCTATTCAATGTCAGAATCAATAATAACCTTTATATGGGAAATTCAAGGGGAATTAAGGCATGTGTAGATGACTTTGATTGAGGAATGAATCTTAGGGTGATGATTGGTCATGTGGTTGTATTCCACTCATGTGAAAGGAAAATATGGTTGGAATGTGATGGAGATTTATGATTCCTTTTAGGATGTGTTAATGGGTGGATCAAGAGCAATATAATGTTGAGTTTATTTAAATATAGGTTAACTATTCTAGCTTTCATGGGATCATTTGGTTTTGGACCATTTGGGTTACCATTGGAAATCATTTAGGTTATTCTGGAATAACTCATGCATTGTGGTGATGGGAGTGCTCTAAAAAATTTCATTCACATCTACTTGGTAGAGATTTATTATGTTGTAGTGAGTTTTTGTCTTCATGTACCTCTTGAGTCAAAATAGTCGATGGTTGATGAAATTTTTGCGAGAAGGGAGGCACAAGGACCTTGAATGTATTTGAGGTGGTAATTATCAATTAAAACTCAGTGTACTACGAGTTTACGGTCAATCGTGCTCAATATCTTGACATGAATCTAATTACTGTGAGAGAGCATCATATATGTGAAAAGATATCTAAATGTATTTTTATATTTGATTAAGGTCCTTCAAGGGTTTTTTCTCAGGGACTATTATAAATAAATTCAAATTTTTGGGATACCACCCTAAGATATTGGTGGATAAAACTCTTATGAGAAGGGTATTTGGTTTAGTTGGACTGGTTGTTGGAAAATCGATGTGGTGTTTGGAAACTAGGGAGTTGTAAGTTTGATTATCTGGTTCCTTCTAAAAACAATATTTAAACCTCATATGAGACGATGGATGGATTCATTACATTGATATCTATCCAAGAATGTTCTAGTGTGATCAGAAGGTGATTCATGGGCTGATCCTTGTTTCGTGACATGATTCATGGGATGAACCCTATTTTATGACATGTTCCAATGGTTGAATCATGTGATGAAATATTTTTTGAGTCGGTTCAAGGGGTGAATGAGTGTCATCACTTGCATCAAGGGGTGAATTCTAGTTTCATTACTTACTTCAAGGGGTGAATCCTATTTTTGTCACTTGATTCAAGTGGTGAATCCCTATTTCATCATATTTTTCAGGGTGTAAATCATGTGATGAAATAATTCAGGACTTGTTTTATGTGGTGAAACATTAAATAAAAACTACATAAGGTTCTTTTGGGGTGAAATTATTTAGAAAACTCTGTAATTTGGTATCGTGGTTATGATATTTCATTTTGGGTATGATGGAAGTATTTCGAGGTATGGGCAGGACCTTCTAAGGAAAGGTCACTGTATGTGAGCCCTATGCATGATCGTTGGACACTCATCTATTTCATCTTAGAATCATATAATATATATTATACCATCTATTTTAGGTATTTTTTCCATGTTTATGTTTGTTGGGATGAAAACTATGTCAAGTAGATCATTATACTACTATAAACATGTTTTGTTAAGCAGTTTCAAGGGTGGGGAGTACCATGACTTAGAATTTTCATTGGTAGTAGAGCCTTATGGTGGGGAGAACAAAAAATATGGGTGATTAGTTAATTCCTGAATCATTATTGTTTTGAAATATATGATAATTAAGAAACACCATATATGGTTTTGGTTGTGGTTATGAGTATGAGATAATTTTTTTTAGGAAAAATGGGTCTCATGTTATGAGTTGCATAGCGAAAGATATTTCAATGTTCTGAAGTAGAACATGGTTAATTGATCATGGTTAAGATTCCTGGGTAAGTTAGGTTTATTTGGTGAATTCTGGATATAACTTATTAGGGATGATAAGTTTTTTGGTGAGGAGATTATAAGAACCTATGTCTATACCGGTTGATAATTTCAATGGTAATTTAAATTTATCCATCAGTGGATGGATTTTTTTAAAATATAGAAATTATAATGAGGTTATGAGTGTCTTAAAATATAAAAGGTGTGTTTTGGGTTGTGTTTTTAGTTTTTTTGGAAGGTCTGGGGGTTTGGGAAATCACTAGAAGAGGAATGAGCATGTCATTCTATAGAAAAACCTATAAATCTATTCACATTGTGAATGGCCATTCATGATGTGAATGGAATTTGTGAGCTGGGTCTTGGGGGTTTCATGATGTGAAAAGAGGGGGTCAGGGGATAAACAAAAAAATTCATGGTGTGAACCCTTGGTTCATGTCATCAAATATCCCACCATCCTTTATTTGATTAAACAAGGGGCTTTTCCCCCTTGTTTCTTTAAGCAATTGGACATGCATGGGAGGGTCTCGATTCACTCCTCCTCTCCCTCTATTCTTCTCCATTCATGGAGATCTTGTAAATGACTTGACAGTGTCTGTGGTTAAGATATTTCTCCTCCCTCCTTCCATGTTGTTTCCCTCATAGTTTTTTCCAATTTCGTAAGTTTATGTTTTAGGTATCTTTATCAATTTCACTAGAGTATAATGAAATCAACCATTTATGATGGGGATTTTTCTTAGCCTAGGAAGGTTGTATTGCAAGATGATTTCACCCTATGTTCGCACTTCGATCTACTAAGGATGTATCCATTCTAGATTTTTCAAGGGGTTTTCCCTAAATTAATTTTATCAAATATTTAATACGTACAATTAATTGGGGTTTTTGTGATTCTAAGATATTGGAGTGAATTAGGAGTGGAACACACCCTTTTTTCATTAGTTTAGGAATTATTTAATTACCCTTTATGTTAACAAGAAATATTATAAGGTTAAAATTAATTAATTAATTACTTATAACTTCTCTAATAAAATTAATTATTATTTCTTGTAATGAGTTTGGAGTTTTTGGTTTTGATATAGGTCTGGTTGATTACGGTTGAGGCTAGAAGAGCTTAGTGAAGTTTTGATGTTTCATCTAGAATATGTCATCAAAGTGGAAAATCACCATTTGAAGTAGCTAAATGTCAGGGGTTAAGAACAACCCATATGCACTTGATTGATACTTCATCCACTGATGAATGATACCAAGACCTTGAGACAACAGTTGGCATCTATACCTATTATGAGGCGAGGATGGACCACAATACCCTTATCCCATGTATAGAATATTGATACATTAGAGAACTCCCTTACAGAATTATGGATATTTGGGCTCATCAAGATGAATATAAGAAGGGTGGCCCTCCCTTTTCTAACATGTCTAAGCCTAGGTGGAAAAATTATAGGCTGAAAATGATTAGGCTTGGGTGAGAAAAATAACCATGAGTTACCCTAATAATTGATATGGTATATTATCAATCACTTGACTGACACCAATATGGAAAGACCTTGTGCATTCAGCAAGGTTTTAATACCCTTATGATGATGTCATCAAATAAGATGCACGTGTGCCTTAGGTGATGGCATGTGACTATGAATAATACTGAACACTCTGTAAGGATTCCTCTACTATATTGAGACTGAGGGGACCCATTGGTTTCCCAGTTTTACGATCAACACTGAGTGGGTAAGTATAATGGTTTCTTCTATTACCATGGAACTCGTAACGAACTAGGGAACCCATTGGGATATGGAAGGGGATGATGGGTGTGGGTGTTTAGTGAGCCATTGTATTTTACTTCAATTATGGAGTGATCCCTAGGGATATTTTAATAGGATTTTTCTACCATGATTGGAGCCAGGTATAAGGATGGGATGAATCATTTTGGAGCTGGATACGATTAGAGCTACCATGGTGATAGAGCTCGGTACTGGATTTGTTGTGGATTTGGGGATTAGATATGATGGGGGATGCCTTATATAAGGATACCTGATGGTTGGGTAACCATGTATTTTGATCCCACATAGATAGGTTTTCATGGGACTCATCCCCAAAGTCAAGTGGCTGATATGGGCTTCCATGGATTTGATCACACAGAGATAGGCTATTGTGGGCATCATCCTCAGAGTTAAGAGGATAATTTAGGAAGCCATGGATTTAGATCTCAGAGATAGGGTTTCATGGTCCTCATCCCTAGAGTCTTAATGATATGATTAGATCTTAAATGGGTAGGGATATCCCCAATTATCCATTAGGGACCTCATCCCTGGAGTCATGAGGATATCAGGCTTCCATTGGTTTGGAGATCATTGATTGGTTTTAGGGGGATGGGATTCTAAAGTAGTGAGGATTGGTTGGGTTTTCCATTGATTTGGAACCCATATGTTACTAGGGTGGCATGGTCTTTGTGAAGTGATCAGAGACACTCTGTCACTAATCAAAGTAGGTATGATCAATCAGGGTCACAAACCTGAGGATTGATAAAAATTTATTAATTTATAGTTTTCTTTTATATCACCTAAGCATGTCAAATTCACATATCATTGAATATGTTGGTTAGTATGGGACCAGGTTTGTGGTGACCTACCAAGTTTTTTACTCACACCCTACTTGGTCCACCATAGAACTTGGGAACCCAAGAAGACTTTCACTTAGCTACAAGTATGTTTGGGGAAGAGGAACATGATAGAGTGGTTGAGTAAGATAGATTGGATGGTATCAGTATATTAGATGTTGTTCACCTTGAAGATATTATAGGGCCCTTTTTTATTTTTCATTTATTCTAGTATATATATATGATCATCCCGGTGGGTTGACTATTATATGTATAGCATGGATATTCATGCATTTACTGTATTTCATGTATTATTATTAGATATCTTTTATTCAATTGGTCAATTCTGATTTTTCATTGATGTGGATGGTATTTGGTTATTTTATATTTTATTTTTCACTTTGATATAGGGGGTATAGTATCCACACAGTACCACATTATACCCCTACAACCATTCAGTAGCCTATAGAAAACAGGGAGGCACACCAAAGGTTATGTGGTGAGGTAGTTTGGATAATGTATTAGAGTGAACCAAGGTAAAACGTTTTAGATAGTTGGGGATTCTTTCATCCAAATTTTCTAGTGTTGTTCTATATTATAAGGATATATGTTATATAGTTTTTACTATAATTTTTAACTAGTTATGAGATGTATTTTTTATGTAATTATTGAGGATTTCACCCAAGAGAGAGGTTGGTTTTATCATTTAGATCATTCTAGATACATATCCCATATCTATTCCACCTTATAGGATGGATCCTATAGAGCTTTGTGAGTTAAATTCTCAACTAGAGGATCTTGAATCGATGGGATTTATTCTCTTGAATGAATCCCATTGGGTTGCTCCTATATTATTCTAAAATAAGGTATATGTATCATTATGAATATATATATATTACCATATATTGAACTAGGTAATGTTCAAGAACTAACATCCTCTTACATGTATTGGTGATCTATTTGACAACTTGGGGGGGAAGTGGTGATCCAAGATCAACTTCAGGTTGATTTATCATTAGTTATTTATTAGACAATTTGATGTTAATTTTACTATTTTTATGATTTAGTATGGCCTATATGAGTATCTTGTGATGTCATTTAGGTTGAAAAATGTGCCATCTGTATTTATAGTTCTAATAAATTGGGTCTTCTTCCTATTTTTTGAATTGTTTTTGGTGTTTTTTGTTGAATAATTTCAAGTGTACTCTCAATAGAGGGATGACCATGATAAAAATCTATAGATCATTCTAAGAACACTGGGAAAGTATTATCTTTATGATAATATTTTGAAGTTACAGTTCTGGATCAGTGAGGTCTACTTCTTAGGGTGTGTGATATTAGAGGAAGGATTTTTAGTGGACCTTAAAAAGGTACTGGTTGTGGTTTCTTGGGAGAATCCCAAGAAATTCTTTTAGATCTATAGATTTTGAGGTTTGTAGGGATATTATAGGAGAATAATTCAATAATTATCTTAATTAGAATCATTGATGATGGACCTGACCAATAAAGGGGTGAAGTTTGCGTGATCCAAGCCTTGTGAGAGATCATTACAGAAGCTCAAAGTAAAGTTGAAATTTGTAAATTCTTTTATCTTACCTGAGGTAGGTAAGGTGTAAAACCATTATTTTAAATCATCAGGGGTTGTTATTATAGCCTTTATGATATGATATGTTAATTTTTTTAGTTATGGATCTTTATATTTTGGGTTTCATGAGTGGAATTATCTGAATTGTGATGTAGGGTTAGCGGTGGTAGTGCACTCTTTGAGATATTTGAATCACTATATTATTTCCAAGAGATTAATAATATATAAAAACCATATGATCTATAGGTATATATTTTCTCAAATGTACATGAAACTTTGGTAGGGGATGTGGGTTGAGTACCTTTAGTATTTTGAATTTGAGATGTAATATACCCTAAGAAATTATAACATTGTTTCTAATGTACTAATTGAGAAGACTCAGGTGTAGGTAGTGTAAGTGGAAAGAATTTAGTGGAAAATGATAAGTCTATTAATGGATATTTCCTTCTACATTAAAGAGATTTAGGGTATATAAACCCTATAATATCAAATTATAGAATCCTCACTCCTTGAGAGTTTGAAGGAGAGTTAGTTATCTAACTCAAAATACTTAGTGATGAGTGACACTATATGTGGTGGGGAGTCACCACCTAATTAGTGCCTTGATGTTGATGAGGTTATAAATGTATGATGTTAGGTTGTGGTCCCAAAAATCATGGGTAGGTATCTAATACTGGATTCAAATACCAAAATATGGTTTGTTCACTCAGAACATAACTTGTTGTGTCATGATATTCACAATAAGTATTGATATCCTGAGATAAAGAAAGTCATAAATAAGTTAATTTAATGATGATTTACCTATCCATGGGTAAAGACAAAGAATCATTGGACTATAGGTCTTCTTCAATTTCTACCCATTCCCAAGTGGAAGTGGGATCATGTGACAATAGATTTTTTAAAGGGGTTATCAAAGATTACTTGAGGAAGTGATGCGATATGGGTAATTGTGGACCAGTTCATCAAGGTTTCACACTTCCTACTGATTAAGGAAATCCATTATATTGATGATATGGGAAGGTTGTATATTTTTGGGATAGTAAATAATCATGGTGTGCTAATGAGTATCATTTCTGATTGGGATTCCAAATTCATGTCTTGATCTTGGAGGGGTCTATGGATGGTTCTTGATATTGAGGTGAATCTGAGTACAAAATATTTTCCTTAGATTAATGGGAATAATGAGCATGTGATCAAGATTATGTTGGACATTTTGTGATCATGTATCCTTAATTTTGATAATTCTTGGTATAATTATATCATGTTTATATAGTTTACCTATAAAAATAGTTATCAGGATTTGATTTAGATGGATAATTTTAATGATTTATATAGAAGTTTATGTAGATCACGTCTAATTTGGATAGAGTCTAATGAGTTATAAGTTATTGAACCAAGTCTCATGTAAGAGGTTTTGAACTAAATGTGGATCATCAGGAAGTGATTAGATATCACTCAGAGTAGAGATATATTGTATGTCAACTAGTGATGTTACCCTTTGAATTTTGAGGTGGGTGATCAGGTTTTCTTATAAGTTTTGATTTATTTGGGACACAAGATGATTCATATATAGGGTAAACCATCATATAGGTTTACATATCTATTTAATATCATAGAGTATATTGTTATAGTGGTGTATTATTTTTAACTTCTTTAATAGTACAATGTTTTGCATGATATATTTCATGTATCTCAGCTTATAAGATACCATCCTAATCCTTATCATGTGATGTATATTATGGATTTTTAGTTATATCTAGATATGTAATTCTAGGAGGGACTGGGTTTTATAGTGAATTAGAGTGAGAAAAATCTACACCGGAATAGAGTTCCATCAGTACATCTGTAGTGGTAGAATGGGAGAATCTAGTAGGATATGTGAGAGTAGGAGTCTGATATTGGGGCATAGTGTCCGAAGATATTCATTGACAATGCTTGATGATTCTTATTGACACATATTGGGGATGAACTACCCTATGATGGGGAGGTTGTAAAACCTTACAACCATACATGGTGTGAATTCTTATAAAATTTCACAAAACATTGTGTATTTTAGTTGTTTGTTATTGTTTATTTTGTCGGTGAGGGGCGGTAAGGTAGGTTAGAGAGGTTAGGAGTCATTCTATGCCTTCTATCCTTATAAAAAATCTACTAGGTACTTGGTGGACTAGTACCAGGTACTCGATGGATCCCCCAGGTGAGGGCCAGTTCTACCATAGACGGTGGGTGGTCGGTACCCCTAAGAAGGGTACCCAGTGACCACTAAGTACCTAGTATAAAGATGGAGGGTATCCAATGGTCACCTAAAGATTTTAAAAATATCAATTAACTAAATTTATTTAAATTATTAAATTTTAATAATTATCGCACCCTCTCATTTTCTACCACCATGCCATGTGATCCATCTCCCCTCTTCTTTTGGGTTCATCCATTACAAGAACTGGTTCTCCTTGAATTCTTGTTAGTTTTGAGTTTCTTTGATCACAAGGGATTCCAAAAGTAAGGCTAAGAATCATCTTACCTTATCTCACCATTTTATTCACTATTATAATGTTCTTAGTCTTTTATGCCTAAATTCACATATTTTTTGATATTTTTTATATTCTATTTATCAAATTAGATTCATATAGAGTTCTTTGATGAGAAGGATTCGATTAGATCTGTGTAGGTGGTCCCTAACTAATCCCTATGATTTAGATCATTTCATGTGATGTATGATATGCGGTCTCACTACCTATATGAGATTGAACCATAATTAATCATAATTTTCTTCTCTTTACCTAATTAAGATAGGTAAGGATGTTTAAGGACACGATGTACCTTCTATTGATTTTCTTTGGTGGGGTGGTACTCAATGAGCATGATCTTATCTTATGGTGGGATATACCTTTACACTCATGACCTAATGTACTCCCCCTTGAGTTTTTTAATGATATCATGGACCTAGTTTTTTACCTTTTTGGCTTCTTGGACACAAGAATTTGTTTTAATTGAAATGTGCTGACGTGAGTCTTGTACATGTGGAAATTATTTATTTCTCTATAACCTTTATCTAATTAAATTGAATAAGTATGAGTGATTCTTACCCTGTAGTTGATTCCAATGATAACTTTTTAGGCTTAGGTTGAGTTTGTAGAGACTGGACTAGTTAAATTTTAAAATGCACTAGAATATATACTGACCTTAATTAAAAATTATTGATATGATGATATTGAACTATTTATTTTTCCATGTTATGATGTTTTCCTATATTAATGGGATGGTATTCCCATAGTGTCTGTGAAGGATAAGGGGAGTCGTTTTGACCACTTTTTCCACATTTCACATGTTATGGATGATATGCCTCTAGTTTGTATTTATGATAGGGGAACCATGAACATGGTGTTGAGATGTAATTCAATTTATCTCAAACTTTCCATGATTAAGGATTTTATAACCATAGTGATGTTTGTTTGTATCCAGGTCATTATACTCCTGGTGATGGGAAGGAATGACCATGTGTCCTAGATGTTGATGATAGGGATGGGATGTTATGCCTAGATGTCATCCATTACTCAAGGGTTTGGGATGTACCACCCATGCTGATATGATTCCATAAAAGAGGTTGTGATATCTCTTTAAGTGTAGATGCTTATGGGATGTGATGATTATACTCATGTTATAGCCCAAGACTAGGGATATATTTCCCACTTGTGAGTCATCATGGATAATGATGTTATGACCTCTATTAGTGATATAATCAAGTTGTGATGCCTGCTTATATATGGTTGCATAATGATTTTATGCCCATGTATTGGTGATCATATTATCACTGGGATGATATTCCATTGGTTCTAGATATTTATTAGGACTACTTCCTATATATTGGTCAAACTATTATGAAGGGACATTATTCCCATTGACTATGACTTAGGAAGAGATTCCCAATTGGTGGTTATGTGATATGCTCAAATACATTGTGTCATTGACCAAAGAACATACTCATCACACAAGGTGATTTAGGAACACCAATAGGTGTGATATATTTTATTATTATATCTTATGCATGTTTACTTTATTTATGATCATATCACACTATACATGCACTTTCTATTTTTGAATATTTTTTAGATACACTATTAGAGGTGGCCTACTGAGTTTTACTCACACCCTAATTGGTCACCATGGTACCCAAAAAAAATTTATAGTTTTTGACTCAAGTCGTGGAATTGGATATAAAAATGATGATTGAGTTTTCATTTCTTAGTAGGATTACAGATTTGGGATCAAGCATTCACACTGGGAATAATTTTGTTTTATTCATTACTTCCTTTTGTTTACTTTGGGTTATTTTCATGTGATATTCTTATGGGAAATATTTTTATACCTATATGATTGTCTGAAATTATTTCTACATAGTTTATTATAGTATAGGGTTTTATTTTTATTTCTTGACGGAACGAAGTTGTTGTATCTATCTTGTTCTGAATTTTTATTGTCATGGTTGTTTACATATTTGTTCCATTTTAATTTATTTTTTTACATATTTCTGAGGGTATAACATACCCACTTTACTCATCGACCCTTTCCACTAGTCACTAGCCTCTAGTATACAGGGAGGCGTGGTTGAGGTATGTGATACCTGATTCAATCACAGTGGAGGTGAACTAGATTGAGGCATTAAAATATCTCAGTTTAGTGACTATTAATATACCACTAATATTTGTTTCTAAACCTTATTCTTGATCAACCATAGATTCATTAAAGTTATTCACATTGTAAGAACTGAATTTCATAGCATAATTATGAGAACACAAATCTAAAATCATCATATTATATGAGAATTCACCTTGAATATCAATATTCATGATCTATAAAAATTAATATAAATTATTAAATTTACACAATATATATTCCAAACTTTTTATTTATGATTTATAGTTTTATGAACATATATGATGTGTAAACCATTATACCAACACTTAATTAATAGATTTTTTATATCTATATTATTATGTTTTCAACTTATTAAGAAACCCTACATTTGTATCCTTAGTTATTTAATGAATAGATCTATGATTTTACTATTTAGAATCACACACCTATGTTCTTGTAATAATTATTGTTTAGTTAGTGTAGTATTTAAGTTCCCCCTAATTGGTCAGTAAATATTTTGAAAGAATATTAATTTCCTATCAGGTTGAGTTTGATTTAACATATAATTAACACAAGAAACTTGATTGAATACTGTTTTAATATCATCCAAGTACATAAAACTCCACTTCTAGGAAACCTTATGAAATATTTCCTTCTGATTGGAATTTATTTTTCATATATGATTTAAAACGATCAAGTTATTTGTAAATAAATGGAATGGAACATAATTAACTATGTGTGTATTGAATGGAAAACAATTATTTACTTAATAATAAAAATATATAAATATATTATCACCCATTTGAATACATCAACAAATAATGTATGAGGCCTTTTAATTTAGTCTCCTCGACCAAATTCATAATTAAATGCATCATAATAGTAAAAATAATGGGGGAAAACCATCTCCATATGAAAAAATGATATAAAAATCCCTTCTTTAATATTTTTACATTATATTATTTGTATATTTTTCTCAAAAATATTTATAAAAAATGTAAAAAACTCCATTAAAACTAAATTTTATTTTTTATTTAATAGTGTATAAAATTACAAAGATATTAACTACTCAAGAAAAATATGTAAATCATGAATTTTAAATCTATATAAAATATTATTATTTAAGTCAACACATATAGAAATGTTACTTTAATATCCATAAATTACTTTCAAATTCTTTAATATTCAAATAAATATATGTTTCTCCTTATTTTTCATTATAAAAAATGTTGGAATATACAATCCATTTTCATTTCTCTATAGATAATGGTATATATTCATTTCTTTTAATTCCATATGAGAGTTTATATGGTCTTTAAATTTCCCATGATCATAATATGAAAAAAATATATCAGATACATTCTTCTAAATATACATAAAATCTATATTATGAGGTTGAAAATTACATTCCCAATTTAAAAATTTAAAAAATATAACATTTTCTTTCATAGTTATATCCTAGTTTTAAATAATGGTTTACATTAATCTTGTTTTCTACAACCATTTAAATAATGGTTGTTATCAAATTTTCCATAAAAAATTACTTATTATACCAATATTTTTGAACTTGTGAGTAACTCTGGTGATGGTTTAAAATCAATGGTTACATTTTTTTTGACTTGTTCAATACAAATCTATGAGATGCATCATGAAATTTATTATGAATCAATAAGAAAAAATACTACAAGGTAGTTATTAATGGTCAAAACTAATGTTATGAATAGGACAAGCCAAACCAGTATAAGTTTTTCAACCAAATAAGTTCCCAAATCCAAGGAAGTCACTAATGGTCCACATTAGAGAAACATGTATTTTCAACAGTTTTATAGTAAATACATCATATGGATCAATACTCTTGTTTCATAACTCCAACTAATTTTCAAATAGTGGTTGAAGGTATGCATAAATTATGTTTACAGTTACTTTCTTTCAATTAATAATCATTGAAATGATGAAAGAAGTTTGTTTCATACACATAAATGGAGGTAGATTATAAGGGATCAGAATAACCTGCCAAATTCTATAAATGATACTCAATCTATCTATAACCAATCCCAATTGTACATTATTTTGATCATATAAAAATCTTGATGTAATAAATCAAACATTTTCTAAGTATTTGAATTTCATGGATGCCTCATTATCCAATTGTGTTTATTTTTTATAGCAATCCACTTCATGTGCTTAGAAATTATATATGAAATAAATAATTATTGTAATATCAATTTTAAAGGGAAATAAAATAAAATAAAGGTGTATTCCTTTTCAATTTATTCATAGTAGTATAATGTTGGGAAAAATCCCTCATGGTAACATTGAAGAATTTTTTGGTTTGGTTGTGTTTGTTGACAAAGAGGGTTTCCTTGGTCTGTTGTGGTGTTCTAGAGATATTTTTGACAACCTATATTGATAAAGAACCATGAAAAAGGAATGGATGATATGGAGGTGGTACAAAAAGAATAGATACAAGGTGGCGTCATTTTCTAGTGTTTTCCAAATTTTTGGGCATCAAAATAAAAAAATGGATAAACGTGTTTTTGGAAAAGGAAGTTCCATGGAATATTTAAGGTGATTTGGAAACTTGTGCGCAAGGAATGTTTTAGGATTATAATGTCAAAATATGGAAAATGTATGATGTGAGATAAAGTTTTAGAAATGTTCATGAAAGATGATTTTATACAAAAAAGACTTTCGCACACAATGCGATGTCAAGTGAGGTTTTACGCACATGAAGAGGATCTTGCATGACACATCTAATCTTCCATGCAGGGGTTGGAAATTCCTATAAATAATAGGTGACCACCCTCATTTGAATTAGATCAACAGTTATAGGGAATCTGAGATCTGTATCGTATAAGAATTTTAAGTAAAGGGGTTTGCGTGAAATAATTAGAGTTGTGTGCAAGCTAAGAAAGTTACGTGTAAGATTTAAGTTGTGTATATGATTGAATTTGTGCACAAGATGTGTTTCGAAAAAAAAAGTTGAATCATGCATTCAAGATGTTAAAGTTGTGTTCTCATGACATAGTAATGGTTGCGCGAAATATTTGAAGTTGACCAGTACATCTATGGTAAAGTGGTATTCATCAGTGGATGAAAGTGGGACATCAATAGTGCATCTACATAGAGTAGAGGATGCATTTATTAGAGATAATTAAGGGACATACTAGAATATAAACTATGAGTGGATCTTCTGAAGTAGCAGGGATCACACTATAGTTGAGAGAGTAGTGAGCTTTCAAATTGTGAGTGGTTGCAAACTAGAAGTGATAGTGAGTCCACTCCAAACATTGTAAATAACAGTGTAATTTTACTAGATTTGGTACATCGACATAATGCTATTGTATTCTCCTTGGATGTAGCTTAGTGAGGGTGAACCAAACAAAAAAAATTATGTCTCATGCATGCTTTAATTTTTGTTCATATTTTTCTATGAAAGAGAGAGAATAGAGTTTTGTTTAACAACAAAACAAGATCAAAAGGGGAAGTTATTTTAATCTAGCATACCCTAATTCACCCCCCTCTCAAGTTATTTGACCAAGTGGACCTAACATATAATGATTCATAATTTCAATATTTCTCATTGACTTCCATATAAAAGGAGAAAATATTTTTCAATTATTTATACTTGAATCCTCTTCCCCAATATTGTATATAATCAATTTGGAATGCATATATTTTCGTATAATTGAACTTAAGATTTCTAACAAATGCATTCATCTCTTAAAAACACTTTGGGATATTAAATTTAGGAAATTCATCACGCAAAAATTATAATATAATGTACTTTTATTGGCTAATAATCTTGTATAAGATCATTATATGGTACAATGTTAGTATAAAATAATGTTTTCAATACTTGATACAATCTCAATATATCCCTTGATTTCCTTCTTCAACTAATTCATGAAATTAGTTTGTCAACTCAAAAAAAGTTGATCTTCCATAAGTCTCTAAAACATAAATAATTGGATCCACTAATATATTAGAATCATAATCTAGTTGGACTAAATTTCAAAAATCATAATTTTTCAAGATAATGTATATATCAACCTTGAGTTGTTATATTGATAAATTTTGATATTGATTATGTTTCCTTATAATAGTAAAAGCATCATTAATAGGTTATGAATTTTATTCTCCACTATCAAGGTGGTAGCATATTCATTCTTTTTATTGACATTATTGTTTAAAAATTTTGTAATGTTTGATTCTCTATACCAAATACAACACACATATTGAGAAATAAATTACTCCAATATAAAGTATTCATAAACATAATGTATATTTAATTATATTATAAACTTATAATTATGATAAAGACATTTTATTCTCTCATCCACGGATTGATTAGAAATTAAAAAATCTAAAAACTACTCCAAACCCTATGCATACAAAGGTATCTTCTTAGGTGATCTGATGAAAATTTTATCCATATTTATCAAATTCTTCCACTTTTATAAACAAAATATAGTTGTATAATAATGTAGGTCTAAAATAAAACAATTAATCCATATTAAATGGAAAAAATTATAATTTCTTATACCCACACTACATGTTTCTATTTACTATTTCATAAATTAAGGAAGATAAAAACGTCACTAGGGACTTTATATAATTCATAAACAGAGATCTAACAATTTTCATCATAAAAAATTAAAAGCTAATAAATATACACATTAATCTCCATCTCTAAGTGTGGGTGTATTTTTCAATCAAAATTCTTATATTTCTCAATGGAGACTAAATTTATTCCTAAGGATTATATTCATATAGATATTATGGTTTTGAAATTTTATCATTTTTCAAATTATAGTTTTATTTATAATTAAATATATGAATATTTTCATATATTTAAAAATAATAAATCATTTGTATAATTAAACATTTAAACATATTTATATAAACCATATGAAAATAAATAGTGAATATTTATTTTATTTTAAAAAAAACTTATCCATTTTATTTACCTTATAAAAATGAATATATATATATATATATATATATATATCTAAGTAATGTTTATATAAAGACATGTGTATGTCAATAAAAAAAATATTTATTTATTTTTTATATTCCAATATTTGTAAATATTTTTTGTGTACCTGTTAAATATAAATGTGCGTGTGTTTGTAAATTTTTGTGTATGTATTGTGTATACACATCATATATAAATGTATTCTTATGAATATATCATTATCATTAAATATAGTATATAAATGTATTTATAGTAAATATTTATAAATATATTATAAAAAAATTATATATAAATATGAAATTATATTTAAATATGTATATATATATATATATACATATAGGCATATAAATATATATGTCATGTATATAATTTATGTCAATATATACAATATCCAGGTATATTTTAAAAGTGTATTAAAAATAATTATATAAATCATATGGAATTAATTATTATCTATTTTATTGAAAACAATATTTAACCATTTTTTACATAATAAAAATATATGAATACATATATACTTATAAAAATGTATATATAATGTTTATATATAAATATGTGTGCATATTAATAAACAAATATATATTTATATTTATATTCTAATATATGTAAATTAGCATTAATATATAATATATTTAAATAAATTTATGTATATATATATATCATCCACACAACCATACACAACCACATATTTTATAAATTTATTTAAAAATAATTATATATATAAATATATGAATAAAAAAGTTGTGTGTAAATAAATAGAAATATCCAAAAATGTAGTATAGAACAAGGTAGGGAAGTCGTAAAGGGGTTCACATTGTAAAAGTAAAGTCACGGGTTTGAGTCCAAGTGCACGCGACTGGGTGAGAAGATATCTAGTGTTGACAAAGTGGGATCATGAGCACTGTCAAGGGGGGGGGGGGTGCATGAGAGTGTGTAAGGGTCAGTTGGGAGAATATATATCACTGATAAAGGTTCTTTTGAGTGATGAGAAGTGGGGGGTTCACGAAAAATATAATTTTTTCAATTTTTATCAGCTCTAGAAAAAAATGATGATAAAAAACCTTTATCAGTGCTAAATAAATGCTAATAAATGACCCCTTTATCAGTGATTTTTTCTAACACTGATAAAGGTCATATTTTAACATCTTTTATATTATCAACACTTTTTTAATGCTAATAAAGCTTGTGTTTAGATCTTTTAAAAGTGAAATCATTAGAAGTGATTCTTAGTGATCTTGGGCGTGATTTGATGGTGTCGGTGGGTAAGATCTTCCACCTCCCTCCTTATGCATTGTTTCCATCCCATTTTATATCATTTAAAAAGTTTCCATTTTATTATTATTTATTAATTTCAATAGATTATATTGAAATTTTTGATTTTTTATGGGGATTTCAGTCATCCTAGGAAGAAGGGATCCCAAGACGGTGTACTCCTCCATTTGTGCATTGACCCATTGAAATATGTCATCATTTTAGATTTTAAGGGGTTTTCTCAAAATCAATTTTAGAAGCTGTTTAATTGGTATAATTAATTGTGCATTTTTTGAATCCTAGATCCAGGGCTGTGTCTCAATGGAATTAACCCTAGCGATGAAAGTTTTTGCACAAAAAAGTAACCTAGTGAGTTAACTGAAAATAATCCAAGGTTAAATTAAATTAATTAAATAATTATATATTTAATAACTAGTTTGATCTGCTACATATAACTAATGATTATTTTTAGGAATTATTTTGGAGCTTGGGGATTTTAGATGGGTCTGGTTAATCAAGGGTGATGTTTTGCAATCTTGGATGACCTAAGTAGCTGATGTCTTCCCTTGGCTTAAAACTGGAAAAACTTTCTCTGAGGTAGGTAATATCATGTATTTTCCCTATGATTTTTTTCATTTGGATACTTTATCACTCTATTGATCATGATACCAATAGTTACCTTTATTAAATACATGTTTTTTATTTAATTTAAATTTCTTAATTGTAACACCTAAATACCATGGGTCATGAACAACCCATGTGCTCTTTCTTGGCACTTCGACCACTAATGGTCAATACTAAGACCATGAGAAATTTTTTGGCCACTATAAATATTGTGAGGTGAGGCTAGAGAAAAATACCCTTATCCCATGTATAGGGGAATGAGACATTGGGAAACTCCCTTGTATACTTTGGGCCATTCAGTCTTGTCGAGATGAATGTGGGAAGAGTGACCCTCTCCTATCTGACAAGACCAGACCAATGTGGATAGACCATAGGCTGACTGAGACCATGTTTGGGTTAGAAGACTAACCCATAGTGACCTTGAGGATCGATATGGGATTTCATCCATCTCAGGAATAATACCCATTTATTGTGACCCTATGAAATCATGAATTTCACGCCATACTTATAATAATGTCATAGTATTTGATATCCTAGTGCATTAGGGGTTGACCCAAGACTATAAATGAGGTTGAGAACCCCTCAAGGCGGTCTCTACTATAATGTGACCAAGGGTACATAGTCATTTATCTGTTGACTAACTGACCCTGAGTGGGTAAGTACAATAGATACAGGTGTCACCATGGAACCCATACCAGACTAGGGAGTCCTTTGAATTCCAACGGTATATCACACCTATGGTAAAACCTGCATTCTGAAATCAATGGTGGCATCATATTTATGATCTAAGTATCGATTTAGAAGTTATTCCACCTTTTTAGGAAAACTATATGTGTGTGCATTTAATATATTTTAAAAATTTATTCCAAGAACATCGGGCCTCAGAATCACAAGTCGTATCAATGGTTGCACTCAAAAATATTCCATATAATATCTAAAAATATTACATAGAAAACTTGAGCCATTACATTCTCCCAACCTTGGGGATTTACGTCTTTAAAATACAAAACAAGTGGCTATGTAAAAAGATGTGGTCACTGAGCATGCATCTAAGCCTCCTACTCCCAAGTGATATCTTAAATATTCTCATACTACCACCTGACACGCACTAAAGGAATTGATCTCCCATGAAGTATCCTCTCATTCCGATCCTAGATATTTATTGGGTACTAAGAAAAGGTATCTCTATCCTCAATGTACAACTCACCCAGTGGATAACGTGTGACGGATCGTGCACATACCTCCTCAGTTGTGACTAAAAATTAATTAATTTTTATTTCAAAAGAACTTTTTATGAAAAAGTGAGAAAAAAAAATAAAATGATACAAGAACATAGATCAAAAACTACAAAGAACTACCCCTCCCCAACTACTATATCTATATGAAAAGCCTCTATCTCACATGATCGCTCTGTAAGATTTCTTGTGCATAGTTGTGTGGGACTGATACTGATGGAAAAGGCATACTCTCTCATTATTCCAAGTCTAAATGGCCATATATATATGAATGATTCCAACTCTATCTTCATCTAGAGAATATACCTGTATAATGCTGGTTGCTTTCACCATAAAAATCAGAATAAAACAAGATCAAAAAACATCTCATATCTCATACATTTCAGATTCAAAAAACTACCACTGAGAATTATTCAAAAAATCTAAAAAGGCACCAAAATCCATCAAACTGATAAACACCATTGATCTCCCTAAACTGGCTCTTCGAACTCAAATCCAAAAGGACCAAAAATACCTCCTCAATTGTGACATGTGTAAGATGATGTTTATCTAGTCTAATCGCAAAGGTGGAGCTAAGCGGTATGACACCTCAAAAACTTTTTGTAGTATCCAGAAAGAGCTAATAAATCTAAAAGATAGATATTTACACTATCCAAACCTATATAATCCACATCAAGGTGATACCTATAGGAACACATGGTATCTCTCCTTGAACTCCAAAGACCTTCATCATTAGTCAACATAGGACTTTTGACAGCTCTATTTAGTTCTCATATGCTCTTAGATGTTCTGAACCTTCTTTTTAGTGGCTCACACCAACTCTAGTCCCATAAGTTTTGACTAAACTAGGTCAATCCAGCAATGTAGTGGCCTGTTGGGATTCCCGTACAAGGCCTCGAATGGTGTCATACTAATTATGCATTGATAACTATTACTGTATGAAAACTCCATCAGTGGTAAGTGATCATCCCAAATCTAGAAAAAGTCTAACATTCAATCTCATAGTATGTCCTCCTTCACCGTAATGGTCCACTCAGTATATCAATTAGTTTGGGAGTGAAAAGTTGTGCCCAAATGCAACTGAGACCCAAAATCCACTAGAAATACCTTCCATAACCAAGATGTTAAGTGATCACCATGGTTATATATGATCATCAATGAATCTATAGAGAGTCATACTATCTTCTTCATATAGAGGTATCGTAAGATCTCTACTGAACTGTTCTCTCAGATTTCTAGGAAATGGGCTAACTTGGTGAGTTGGTCTATGATCACCCATATGGAATCATGTCCCCTATATTTACATGGTAATCCCATCATAAATTCCATGGATATTCTATTCCAATTCCACTCTATAACCTCATGGGGTTGAGAAAAACCAGTTGGAACTTGGTTCTCATCCTTCACTTGCTGACAAGTAAGTCATTGGGAGATACCCTTCCCAAAAGTATAACCAATACTAAAGTCAAAATCCTAGAGGAAATCTATACATCACCTTTTTTTGAAGTTAAGATACCTATAAGAGAAAATATAATTGGGACTCTTGTGGTTAGAATAGATGATAAACTAATCTCCCATCTGGTAGTGTCACCACATCTTCAGTGAGAAGACTAAAACTGATAAATCAAGATCTTAGGTTATGTAGTTTGACTCATGTGGTCTCAACTGACATGAACCATAGGGAATCACCACTTACATATGCATTATAACACAAAAAATCTTGGTTCCTGATGAATTTTAGAATACTGCATACTTGAATCCCTCCTCTATAAATCTTAATATGTGAGAACTTGTCAATCTATACCTGAACTCCTTAAAATTATATTTTAACCTACTTGTCCACATGAAAGTATTCCCCTTTCGAGTAAAAAATATCCCGAGAGATGATATCCTATAGAAACCAGGTATGAATATATTATAGTATCCTACCAACCCAAGGAATCTTCATATATCTGTCACACTCTTGGGTGGCTCCCAATCTAACATTTCCTCTACATTTGATGGGTCCACTACTGCACAATATGATGAGATAATGTGTCCTATAAAGTGGAACTCCTAAATCTAGAACTGACACTTAGTGGTCTTCCCATAAAGCTGGTACTCTCTTAGTATGTCTTGGATCATCCTCAAGTGTCTTTCATGCTCATCATTGGATTTCTACTGCATAAGGATATCATCAAGGAAGAATACCATGATCTGGTCTAAGAAAGGATTAAAGACCAAGTTCATGAGTCTTGTGAACCCTACTAGGGTGTTATTCACACTAAAGGGAATCATCAAATAATCATAGTAACTATAGTGATATCTGAATTTCATGTTAGTTATATCATCGTCCAATACTCTCAATTGTGGATAGCCTGATCTGATGTCAATATTTAAGAGCCATCTTTCCCCTGTCAACTAATCAAAGAGTGCATCAATCCTCAGTAGTGTATAATTTTTATTTATTATCACATATTTTAGGTGATGGTAATCTACCATACATCTTTTTAGGAAACAACACTGGGGATGCCTAGGGTGAAACATTGGGTCTTAAAATACTCTTCCTCTACAAGTCCTCTAACTGTACCCTCAGCTCATGAAGATCTTAGGGATATATCTGATATGTTGGAACTGATATTGGGGTTTTTCATAGGTGTATATCAAAGTATAAGTATATCTATCAGTGGGGAGGTAATCCTAGAACATCCTCTTGAAAGATGTCCCCATACTCCGCTGCCACTGTAGGGAACTAAAAACTCATATCATCCACTATATCGAGGTTCATGCTATCTGATTAATGAGTAATCAGCTACACTCTCTTATGAATGAGTTAATCCTACACTTCCTAGGTTTCCTTTTCACCCAAAAATCAAAATGTTGTCCCATAAATACATACACACCACTTCCTCCACCTGAAACAATCAATATGGGCATGAACTATAGATAACTAATCCATACCTAAGATGATGTCATAAGGCCTCATTGCTAATAAAAATATATCCCATTAGAAACTATCACCTCCATGATTCATGTCACATTTTCAGCACAAGTTTGTGATCACTGAGTCATCTCTAGTAGGAATCTCCAAGCGTAAGGGTAGATCCAAGGGCTCAACCGAAATCTCTAATTCTCAAACCAGATAAGTGGAATTAAAGGAATGACTAGAACCTATATCTATAAATACTAAAACTAAGGTATAAAATACATGTATTATACATCCTATCATCCTTGGATCCTCTAGGTCATAAGTCTCGACTACCTAAAGCTACCCCCACCCTTGTCCTCCAACTCCATGAGTATGGTGTTGACCACCTGGGGGTGGTGGTGGTGGTAATTCAAATTGTCTACCACCTCCATATGTTATCCCAACACCTTTTCCACATCTTCTAACCTACAAACATCTATTATCCTACCATATCCTCTACCTTATCGGCCCATCCACTGTCTCCCTGTCAGCCACATGGCAGGTTTGACAATATCATACAAGATGTCTCCTACCATCGGTTGAGTAGTACCACCTCCCTCTGGGCTTACTAGACCCATCTTGTGAGACTTGAACTGTAGACCCTCTATCTTGGGACCTCCTCCAAAAATTATTCAAACATACAGGTCCCTGATATTGACAATGACTCACTACTACCGAATTCTCTGCTCCTACATGACCACTACTGGCAACCACTTTCAACGTCTTCTCAGTCGAGAAACTCTCAACCACCAAAGATCAATCTAGCACCCCCATATATATAATAATTCATAGAGTTATAAAAATGGCTCATATGTATCTATGTAGTCCTCACTCAAAGGTTTGATCTCTAAAGAACTGATCAAGAACCATATCTATCGAGTTATTAGAGAGATTAGTGAACCTCAATGAATACTCATCCACTGTTGTACTACCCTATTAAAGTTTTAGAAGCTCTGGGATGTGTACAGTCCTCCGCGTAGTAGGAGATAACTCCTATCTGAAAAGGAAATTGAACTCTGACCATGATAGATTTGCATCATCATATAACTGGGTCACCAAAACCCACCATCCTCCTAAAAATTCATTGATAAGGCTTGCTTCCAGAACCACCACCTAATCTAATAGTGTCCTGACATGACGGAAAACACATTTAACCACCTCAAGACAGTCCTTAGCCACTTATGGGTCAAGATTTCCTCAGAAGAAGAGGTTTAACTGTCACTGAAACTCATCAATCATGCTCTGTCTATGAACCTTGTTTGTTGGTACTGTGGGTACCCTCTACTGCTCAACAAGTGGTGGTATAGCTGGTGCACCACTTGGAGATAACACCTATAGAACAAGCACTTGTATCGATGCCTTGCTGAGGGGATCATACTCATGATACTAATGCTAAATCTAAGCTAGCATATATCATGGAGGTATCTTGAAATAGAAAATATGTACCACGATCAATGAGTATATCTGGAGAGTTGACTCATGAAGGACATAGAAACCACGAATCATTCATATATGATGCACGTACCATTTTTTTTCTTCCAGCTAGTGTCCTCATGCACCAATTTGAAAGGTCGATGATTAGAGTCATGGTGTATAGATTCATTGGTTGTGGAACCAACACTAGAGTCCCTGTCCTAAAAGATGAACTTGAAACACTTAACACAATTTCCCCAAACCAATCTCACATACTCTGGTCCAAATGTAAGACCAAATCATTTGACACCACTATGTCACAACCTATATAAATGGGAACCATTATGAAACTATTCAAGTCCACCTCCATTTGGACAGGGGCTTGCATCTAGTGTCGAGTAGGCATATCACTAACATGGGAGTACTTAGCCTAAATAACCTATACACATGCACACATATACAATCCCATAGAATGATTAAATGTAGAACAATTGATAAATCATGCATACATACATCTAAATCCCACAACTTGATTATGGAAAAAAAGTAATGGAATGTAAAAAGGTCCAAATACAATCCCACCACAAAGAGTCTGATAACAAGTCCAACCTAAAATTAAATATGGGGACTACTTTCAAGATAACCATAAGAATATGCCTTAGTCTTTCCATCTCACTAAGAATATTCTGGTCTTGGTCCCTCTAGGACTCTATAAAAATGTTGATCATATTTACAAGACACAACTTGTGTGGGAGAAACCCATGCAGGGGTCAATATAACAATTCCTAGTAGGACACCCTAAAATAATAAAAAAAATATAACAATATAAATAAAATTCATCTCTACACTGGTATATGTCTATAGCTCATATAATAATAATATCTAGATATACTAAACAAAGGAACATAGTCTCAAAGTAAAGTCACAGCTGTAATGTTATCCTAGGATTCCTACTTGAAGGTTCTAAATAGTACTCATCTAGGATAACACACTCCATGAGTTAGATATAATAGATAGCATCCATCTGATATGTACATCTCATTGGGTCCCCCATAAGTAGTATATGTTGGAAGTTTGAAGATAATGATACATAGATGAGGATCACACCCAAGACCATAGTGTATACCAAAAACTCAATATGGAGTAACCCGTTAAGTAGAGGATCAGATCCCATGTAGTGATGTTCACAATGATACCAAGAAATCCACCTACATAAAAAAGATAATAGAGGATCTCACTCTGGGACTCATGGAAGGATTCAAACAACTATATCTAAGAAGTATTGATGAAGGGATCACTATCCTATGTGTAGGATGTGATTCCATTATAACACTCATGGAATAAATATAGGGAATACACCCTAATGAAACTTTCCCAAGATATAGAGGAAAGGGGATTTAATCCATCTTGATGTAAGTACACAGTGTGTACTAATATTACATAGAATTTCCCTGTGACATCAGGTCCTACATGTGTAAATTGATTGTGTTCATGTTTGTGTCAAAGTACACAGTGTTTTTGTGCCCATGAACTTATAATTATGTCCATGTACACAGTTATTCCCATGTACACCTATCATGACCATGTCTGTGTCAGAGTATATGGTGTGCCTATTCCCGTGTACTGCTGGTCATGTCCATGTACCCTCCAAGGTATACACTGAGTTTCTAAGTCAAGGCACACACTATGTGATGAAGCCACAGGCCATGTGATATTTAATTCCACTATAGAAACCCTATCCACTGAATAGGGGTCCCATATAGTGTGTTCCTCTAGAACACACGCTGTGTACTGTGAGATTTCATAGATTCTGTGGGTTTATCCTCCATGTTATCATCCACTCCTACAACCACTGGATTCAACATGAATCATGTTGTGAAGCATAGATCTACTCTAGTATATCCTCATCATTTCTTATTTTTGGATTCCATTCACTCGATTCACATTGAATTGGTTATCATTCATCCTCGTAATTGACGCATGCACCCCTTGAACCTGTAGGTCTCTAATCTGGTCTGATTTTCTCTCTACTATTTCCATCACATGATCCCCACACCATACTGATTCTGGATCTATTATATCAAATATTTTCACCAAGAAATAGGTGTGCCACATTCGATTCCTTAGTATTTGGGTCAAACTACCAGGTAAATGAAACCCTGATGATGAACACACAAAGAATAATGAGAGAAAACCAAGAAAAAATAAAAATAGAAATGGACTTCATCCATGTTTGGTTGGAATCAATTTTGTTCAGTTAGAATGATAAAATAAGACCCCTAATAAATAAATATCCTAATAAATCCCCATAGATAAACTAATACAACAATATTAATGATCCATGAATCAATCCATTGGTCTATTGTTTCACGTTTATCATAGTAATTAATAATGGGGAAGAAAATAAAAAAATGTCATGACCCGTCCTCGGGGCCCATGCCATGACTACCCCAAGCCCGCCTTCCATAGGCCAGGGGCTGGCAACTAGCAACAAAGGCATAAATCCAGATAAAAGGGAAGGCATTTCCTTTATAAAGAAAACAGACACCATAGAGTATGCAAGTTGAAGTAAACACTGAGTAAACTGAGTACAAAAGTAAGTGCTAGAAAGTAAATGAGCCAGAATACAAACCCAACTGAAAGTAAAGTACAACTGAAAATAAAATATAGCAGTAGAAAAGTAAGGTAGCAACATTGAGTAATCCACTGGAAATCCCACCTGAAGGGTGGGTACAGATAGTCTCCTCACCTCCTCGGGTCCAGTCGTCCGCTCCATGTACGTCATGTCCAGTGATCCGTCTCCAGGTACCGTTTAGCTCCACAAGCCTCCACCTCGATCAGCGCTGTCCGTCATCTGCATCCAAAACAACATAGTGCGGGCAAAGCCCATGCAGGGGTGAGTATACGATACTCAGTAGGGACCCTGAGACCCCCGTAGGTCTCCCAGAATCCACGAAGGATAAAACACAAAGGATAGATACAAACATGAGATAACAATCATCCCTACTTAGGTATATTCCCATACATATACCTAAGTCATAGAACCCAGTTCAGCTCCAACTTCTGAGCCCAAGTTCAACCCAGTCCACATACGAAAGTACAACCCAATCCATATAGGAAAGCACAACCCAATCCACACAGGAAAGCAAGTCAATCATATCGAAGATAATGATTGAAAGTCAAGACTCAGATCACACAGGTATACTACTTCCGAAGAGGGGTGGAGATGATTAGATGTAGCCTCTGAATCATCTCCTCTTCCGAACCCACATAGGATCTAAGTACAGAAGTCGTCGCTGCCGGACCCACGTAGGATCCAAGTACAGTAACCATCACTGCCGAACCCACATAGGATCCAAGTACAGTTGTCCTCGTTGTTTAACCCATATAAGATCCAAGTACAATCGTCATCACTACCGAATCCACGTAGGATCCAAGTACAGTCTTCATCGCTATCGAATCCACGTAGGATCCAAGTACAGTCATCATCGTCGTCGCAGTCGCAGCGAGCTCTAGGGTTCCTGCACACAGCTCGCTCGATTCTGGGAGGGTCCGCTCCACGAGCCAAGGGGGTCGATACATCAACTGTCACAAAGTCCAGAGTTGATGTATCACAAAGTGACATCTCATCAATAGGAACTCAATGCGACAGAGGGTGCGTCAATCGGACGCCCGGTATGAGAGTTATTGGCGTTTTTGACCCAGGGGCCCAGTTGGTTTTTAAGATAAAACCAACCTGACCATAATCCAACTACGTCCAGACCTCGAGCAGAGTATGACAAAAGAACCATCTCACTAATATGAATCTAATAAAGTTGATGGCACGTCAATCGGACGTCTGGAGCTCAAGTAATAATTGTTTCCGCTCTGCGGGCCCGGCTGGTTTCGTGTTCGAACCAACCCGGTCATACACAAAGTTCTTCAAAACCTTGAGTGTAATATACCAAAATGACCATCTCGACCCAAGGATCCCAACGCAATTGACGGTGCATCGATCGGAGGTCCGTAACCCATGTTATGGGCGTTTGAACGGATCTGTCCGAGAATAGGGGGTTTGGGCCCGGTCCGACCCGACCCAATACCCCCTGGGTCGGCCTGAACTAGGTCGACCCAACCCGGGTCCGGGTCCGGCCCAGTTGGGCGCGGCCCGGCCCAGCACGGCACTGGCCTCCAAGCCCAGCGCGGGCGGCCTGGCCCGGTGCTGGCTGTCTGGCCCGACGCGGGCGGTCCAGCCCATGGCTGGGCGCTCGGCTCGTGGCCGAGCGGGGCGCGAAGGGGGGGGGGGGAATCCCCCTTGTTTTAAAAGGGAGGGGCCCTCTCGGTGGGGCCCGACCTTGCCTGCTGGCCGGGGGTTACAACCCCCGGTCTTCTAGAAATCGGTCGGCCGTAATGGTCGGCCAGTGAGCTACCGCGGGACCCCCGCGGGTCCCGCCTCCTGGTGTGTCAGCGGCCAGCCGAGCTTGTCCGCCTCCTGTTGAACCGCCGCGGCTTCTATCCGTCCGGCACGGCTCGACGGCATCGCGCCCCTCCACTGCGGCCCTCCCCGTCCGCGGCCCCCCTTGGTGCTCCGGCGTCGCGCGACGGCGCCACGCCCCACCGTCGCGGCCCACTCTTGGTCGCGGCCTCCTTTGGCTTCACCGGCACTGCGTGATGGCGCCGTGCACCATCGTCGCGGCCCGCTTCGGCCGCGGCCCCTTTTTCATTCCCACGCGGTGCAACGGCACCACACCGTCTTCGCCTCAAACGCCATTGTTAGTAAAAAGAGACGGGGAGGAGAATCATCCGTGTTTGTGCCGTCCGATTTCCTCCCGTTATGTTGATAACAATTGGAAAAATTAAATGAGAAACGTCAACGTTAATTCAAGGAACAATATTAATTCACCAATAATGAATTTAACCCCTACCTCAAAACAAGAAGGTTTATCGCTTGAAGAAGGAAGGAAAAGCTTTCATTGTTCCGTTGACGTTCCCGCGGGATGACGACGTCACTTCATCAACATCGAGAAAAAGGAAGTCGAGGTTGGCGTCGGTGTTCTTCATGTTCTTCAACGAAGAAGATGAAGTTTTTTCTCCTCCCCAGCCCAACACAACGAGCCAACCCCCAAATAAAATAAGTCCACCCTTATTTTATTAAAGCATGGCATGCATTTAAAATTTCAAAATTCAAAAACAACTCACTTAATTAATTAAACTTTTGTCTAATTAATTAGGTGTTTAGATGGCATGAATTAGTGTGGGAGAGTTACATAACTTATGAGGGGTTTAGAGGAGTTAGGGAATGTGAGGGGTTGGGCTCGTGTGGGCCCCACCTCACCTTTAACCACTCAAGGGTGGTTAGTATATTGCGGGTCCCACCCCAACTTCCACTCCTAGGGTTAAACCACTTTGAAAAGAAATAAAATTGTAACAGAATTTTATTTTATTCTTCATTTAATCCACACATTTTTCTACAACTCCTCCCAAGAAAACACAACTCCAGTAAAGGTCTTCTTAAGAAATTATCGGCACTGCGGTTTCATCAGTGCCCTCGGATTTCGATTCTGAGCACCGGTTCAAAAGTTAGAAAAACCCACTCGTTCGTTCACTGAACGTACCCGAGCTAAACTTCAGAAATTGATTCCGGGCACACCAGACCTCGGAATCAGGTGCCGTCAGAAACTTCTTACTCGTAAAATCCCAAAGAATTTAAGAAAAAAAAATTATCTTGAAAATTACGGGTCTTTACATTACTCCCACCTCATGGTTTTACGTCCCCGTAAAGATACATCACAAACTAGGGAAACAGATGAGGGTACTGAGAATACATCTGAGACTCCCGCTCCCATGTTCTCTCCTGGAGGTTACTGTGCTGCCACCTGATGCACACTAGAGGAATTGACTGTCGACGTAGGACCCACTCCTGTAGATCCTAGATCTCCACTGAGACCACCTCAAAAGTCACCCTGTCATCAATGTCCATCTCCCCATGGTCGATGATATGCGTCAGGTCATGCACGTATCTCCTCAGCTGAGATACGTGGTAGATATCGTGCACCCGGTGCAACTGAGGTGGAAGAACCATGAGATAAGCCACCTTCCATATCCTACTAAGAACCTGGAATGGTCCGATGAAGCGTGGAGATCAGTTGCCGCCCCGTCCAAATCTCCGTAATCCACGTTGAGGTGAGACCCGTAAGAAAACATGATCGCCATCCTCGAACTCTAGTGGTCCCCGCCTCCTATCAGCATAAGACTTCGGTTGGCTCTGAGCTATCCTCATCCACTCCTGGATGACCTGTACCTTCTCCGTCATATCCCGGACCATCTCTACTCCTACTAATGCTGACTCCCCAGGGTCAGTCCAGCACATAGGTGATCTGCAAGGTCGTCCATACAATGCCTCATATAGTGTCATCCCGATGGTGGAGTGGTAGTTGTAGTTGTACTCAAACTCCACCAAGGGTAGGTGATCCTCCCAGCTGCGACCAAAGTCGAGGACACATGCACGGAGCATGTTCTCGAGAGTCTGGATGGTCCTCTCTGTCTGACAATCTGTCTGAGGGTGAAAGGCGGTGCTCAGGCATAGTTGTGTCCAAAATGCCTCCTACAACACCTTCCAAAGCCGGGAAGTAAGGAGAGCATCTCGATCGGAGATGATTTCTGATGGCACACCATGAAGCCATACGATCTCCTAAATGTAGAGGTGTCCCAAGATCTCCATTGATCCCTGCTATCTGATTGGTAGAAAGTGGTACGACTTGGTGAGTCGGTCTAAAATCACCCAAATGGATTCGTGTCCTCTTGAAGTACGTGGAATACCAGTCACGAAATCCATGGATATCTCATCCCACTTCCACTCTGGGACCTCTAAGGGATGTACCAAGCCTTCTGGTACCTGGTGCTCTGCCTTCACCTGCTGGAAGGTGAGGCATCGTGAAACGAACTCTGCCACAACCTTCTTCATACTCGACCACTAGTGCTGTCATCTGAGATCCTGGTACATCTTCTCCACTCCTGGATGTACCGCTAATGGGGAAGTGTGAAACTCTCTCAGCACCTCCTCCTGTAATGCAACTGGTACCATGGTACGTCTTCTGAAAAGGATAATGTGCTCTCCTCCTACAGAGAATTCATCAGGTTCCTGTCCTGAGGATATCTATGCACATCGTGTCTCACAGTCATCGTCCCCACACTGTGCCTCTCTGACCCGCTAAAGAAGTGGTGGAGTGACTATGAGAGACTGTAGAAAGGCTGCCCCATCTCTATCCATGAAGGATATCTGTAAAGCGGCTAACTGCTCTGTCGCCTCTCCAAGTAGTTGGATGCCCGACCTCCTGCTGAGAGCCTCAGCTACTACGTTCCCCTACCCAGGAGTATAGACTATCTCAATGTCATAGTCCTGGAGGAACTCGAGTCATCGCCGTTGTCTCAGGTTCAGGTCCTTCTGCGAGAAAATGTACCTAAGACTCTGGTTCTCAGATTAAACTGTAAAGCGCTCGCCCATCAGATAGTGCTGCCACATCTTCAAGGCGAATACCACTGCTGCTAACTCCAGGTCATGGGTAGCGTAGTTCTACTTGTCCTGCCTCAACTGTCATGAACCGTAAGAGATCACTGCCCTCTCCTGCATCAGGACACACCTGAGTCCGGTCCCTGATGCATCGCAGTAAACTACATACCCTAATCCCTCCTCCGGGAGCCTCAAGATGGGTGCACTGGTCAATTTTTGTCTCAGCTCCTGGAAGCTCTGCTGACATCTGTCTGACCACACGAAGGGTTTACCCTTCTTCGTTAACATTTTGCAAAGCGGAAAAGATTTCTCCTTTGCCGAAAAGAGAAATCTGGTCTCATCCCCTGGATGAACTGTGTTCCTTTCCTAATATATTCAATCCTGACATGAACAGTTGTAATTCATGCCTTGGATGACGTCATAAGGCCTTGAAGCTGCTACCAAGAGATCCAACCGTTACTCTCGCCTCCAATGGTTGAGTCACACTGTTGACATCAATGTGTGGTCACTGGGTCTCCTCCAGTAGAAATCTCGTATATGAGGGTCAAGTCAATGGTTTTTAACTGGAACCTCTTAGTATTGTCATAAAAAAGACAAGAAAGAAAATGTCACTATTGCAAGTGTCTTTTATTACTGCAACTCAAAGTACAAAGACACAAAGCAACACAAACAACAATGTCAACGAAGCTAGAAGCATTATGGACAAAGGACTCCATTCCTGGATCTAGTCCTACTCTTTTCCACCTACTTCCGGAGCTCCATGATCGTAAGCTTCAGCTGCCTAAAGCTATGCTCTCCCCTGTCCACATGTTCCATGTGGTCGGGGTGGACCTCTTGGTGGTGGTGGTGGTAGAGCCTCAATGTGTCGCCCACCACCCGCTGCTTGGCCAGCTCCTCTGCCTCGTCCTCCTGCTCCCTGAGGATCTCCACGGTCGAACCTCTGCCTCTGCCTGGGTGGTCCCTCAACCGTTTGCTACTCCTCTGCATGGCGGGTCGAGCAGTCATGAGCCATGTGGCCCTGCCTTCCACATTCATAGCATTGTCCGCCTCTCGTATGACTGGATCTACTGCGTGTTCCCCGCACATCCGAACTGGTATCCTGAGGTCACCTACCTAATGGTCTGGTCCGCTTGGACCCCGGTGACATCTGTTGACTACCAGCTGTAGAAGACTCCGCTACGTGCCACCCTGCGGTAGGTCTCACTGCTGGTGTAGGCTCAGCAAGAAATCTCTCCACAAGAAGGGCTCGCTCCAGTAATCCTTCCTGCATCGGAATGCGGAGGGAGATCATCAATGCCTTGATCTCTTTCCTCAGTCCCAGCTCGAAGGTCCGGGCCCGGAAGAATGGGTCTCGTACCATGTCCATGGAGTAGCGAGAGAGATAGATAAACCTCGCTGAGTACTGGGCTACTTTCATGCTGCCCTTCCGTAGTTGTAGCAACTCCTGAATGTGCACTGCACGGAGGGTGGCTGGTACAGACTCCGAGAAGAAGAGGATCTTGAAGTCCGACCAAAGAAGAGATTCCTCTTCGTGCACCTAGAGCATCAGGCTCCACCATCTACCTGCTTCCGCGTGTAGGAGACTCGCTGCAAGGATCACCATAAGATCTGCTGGTGTCCCTACCAATCTGAAGACTAGAACTACAGCCTCCAGCCAATCCTCGGCTGCCTGAGGGTCCGTCACCCCGCGGAACCTGGGTGGCCTCTAACGCTGAAACTCGCGCAGTGCACTCAGGTGACGTGCACTCTCAGCTTCTGGGGCAGGTGGCATCGATGGCTCAGTGGGTAGAGGTACCGTTGGTGCCTCCGCTGTAATGGGGCCATGCACTGAGGCCTCGCCGCTCAGTGGGCTGCCATCTCACACAAATATTGAAACCCTAGCTGGCTGCCTAGGGCGGGAAATCCTGAAAAGAAACAGGTGCGCCACGGTAAATAAAGTATACCTAGTGAGCTGACACAAAGTAATCACAAAGAAAACTTTGAAACACACATTCAATCAATGTTTTTGTGCATTGAGTCAGAAATCAGAAGTCAGGGTCCTAGTGTATGGATACGTCGGCCGCCGCACCAACACTGGATTCCCTAGACTGATAACCACATTCAATACCCTAAACACTATTGCTTAACACAGAAGAAAGATCAGAGTCCTGAGTTCTGTGGTAGAACCGAACTCCTTTGATACCAATTTTCCACGATCCGTCCTCAGGGCCCGTGCCGTGACTACCCCAAACCCACCTTCCATAGGCCAGGGGCAGGCGACTAGCACCAAAGTCGTAAATCCCGATAAAAGGGAAGGCATTGCCTTTATAAAGTAAACAGAAACCACAGAGTACGCAAGCTGAAGTAAACACTATGTAAACTGAGTACAAAAGTAAGTGATGGAAAGTAAATGGGCCAGAATACAAACCCAACTGAAAGTAAAGTACAACTGAAAAGAAAATACATCAGCAGAAAACTAAGGCAACAACATCGAGCCGTCCACTGGAAATCCCACCTGAAGGGTGGGTACCGATAGTCTCCTCAGCTCCTCAGGTCCAACCATCCGCTTCGTGTACATCCTGTCCAGTGATCCACCTCCAGGTACCGTCTAGCTCCACGAGCCTCCACCTCGATCAGTGATGTCCGTCGTCTACATCCAACACAACGTAGTACTGGCAAAGCCCGTGCATGGGTGAGTATACTATACTCAGTAGGGACCCCGAGACCCCCGTAGGTCTCCCAGAATCCACAAAGGATAAACCACAAACGAGAGATACAAACACGAGATAACAATCATCCCTACTTAGGTATATGCCCATACATATACCTAAGTCATCAAACCCAGTTCGGCTCCAACTTCCAAGCCCAAGTTCAACTCAGTCCACACAGGAAAGTACAACCCAATCCACACAGGAAGGCACAACCCAATCCACACAGGAAAGCAAGTCAATCATATCGAAGATAATGATTGAAAGCCAAGACTCAGATCACACGGGTATACTACTTCCAAAGAGGGGTGGAGATGATTAGATGTAGCCTCTAAATCATCTCCTCTGCCAAACCCACGTAGGATCCAAGTGCAGAAGTCGTCGATGCCGGACCCACGTAGGATCCAAGTACAGTAACCATCGCTGTCGAACCCACGTAGGATCCAAGTACAGTCGTCCTCGCTGTCGAACCCACGTAGGATCCAAGTACATTCGTCATCACTACCGAACCCACGTAGGATCCAAGTACAGTCATCATCGCTGCCAAACCCATGTAGGATCCAAGTACAGTCGTCATCGTCGTCGTAGTGGTAGCCAGCTCTAGGGTTCCCGAACACAGCACGCTCGATTCCGGGAGGCTCCACTCCACGAGCCAATGGGGTCGATACATCAACTGTCACGAAGTCTAGATTTTATGTATCCCAAAGTTCCGTCTCGTCAATAGGAACTCAACGTGACAGACGGCGCATCAATCAGACGCCCGGTCTGAGAGTTATTGGTTTTTTCATCCTAGGGGCCCGGTTGGGTTTTAAGCTAAAACCAACCCGACCATACTCCAGCTGTGTCCAAACCTCGATCTAAGTAATCCAAAATAACCTTCTCACTAAGAGGAATCCAACAAAGTCTATGTAACGTCAATCAGACGTTCGGAGCTCAAGTTATAAGTGTTTCCGCTCCGCGGGCCCAGTTGGTTTCGTGTTCGAACCAACCCGGCCATACCCAAAGTTCTTCGAAACCTTGAGTGTAATATACTGAAACGACCGTGTCGACCCATGGATCCCAACTTAATTGACGGTGCGTCGATCGGGGGTCCGTAGCCCAAGTTATGGGCGTTTTAACGGATCTGTCCGAGAATAGGGGGTTTGGACCCGGTCCGACCCGGCCCAATACCCCCTGGGTCGGCCCGAACCGGGTCGACCCGACCCAGGTCCGGGTCCGGCCCGTCACGGGCGGTCCAGCCCGTGGCCAAGTGGGCGTGAAGGGGGGGGGGGATTGTTTTGAAATGGTGGCCCCCTCTCGGTGGGGCCCAACCTTGCCTGCAGGCCGGGGTTTACAACCCTCGGTCTTCCCGAAATTGGCCGGCCGTAATGGCCGGCCTGTGAGCTGCCGCGGGACCCCCGCGGGTCCTGCCTCCTGGTGTACCGGCGGCCGGCCGAGCCCAGACTGCTCCTTCCGAACCACCACGGCCTTAGGTCGTGGCTTCCATTCGTCTGGCGCGGCGCGATGGTGCCGCGCCCCACCGTTGCGGCCCGCTCTTGGCCGCGACCTCCTTAGGCCTCACCGGCGTAGCGCGACGACGCCACGCACCATCACCGCGGCCCACTTCAGTCGTGGCCCCATTTTCATTCCCACGCGGTGCAACGGCACCGCGACGTCTTCACCTCAAATGCCATTGTTAATAAACAGGAGACGGGGAGGAGAATCGGCCGTGTTTGTGCGGTCTGATTTCCTCCTGTTACGTTGATAACAAATGGAAAAATTAATCAAGATACGTCAACATTAATTCAAAGCACAATCTTAATTCACCAATAATGAATTTAACCCCTACCTCAAAACAAGAAGTTTGATCGCTTGACGAAGGAAGGAAAATCTTTCGTTGTTCCGTTGACGTTGCCGCGGGATGACGGCGTCGCTTCGTCAACGTCAAGAAAAAGGAAGATGAGGTTGGCGTCGGCGTTCTTCATATTCTTCCATGAAGAATATGAAGTTCTTTCTCCTCCCCAGCCCAACACAACGAGCCAACCCCCAAATAAAATAAGCCCACCCTTATTTTATTAAAGCATGGGATTTATTTAAAATTACAAAATTCAAAAACAAATCACTTAATTAATTAAAATTTTGTCTAATTAATTAGGTGTTTAGTTGGCATGAATTAATGTGGGAGAGTTACATAACTTATTAGGGGTTTAGAGGAGTTATGGAATGTGAGGGGTTGGGCTCGTGTGGGCCCCACCTATCCTTTAACCACTCAAGGGTGGTTAGTATCTAGTGGGTCCCACCCTAACTTCCACTCCTAGGATTAAACCACTTTGAAAAGAAATAAAATTGTAACACAATTTTATTTTATTCTTCATTTAATCCACACATTTTTCTACAACTCATCCCAAGAAAACACAACTCCAGTAAAGGTCTTCTTAAGCAATTACCGGCATTGCGGTTTCATTGGTGCCCTCAGATTTCGATTTCGAGCACCGGTTCAAAAGTTAGAAAAACCAGCTTGTTTGTTCACTGAACGTACCCGAGCTAAACTTCAGAAATTGATTCCAGGCACACCGGGCCTCGGAATCAGGTTTCGTCAGAAACTACGTACTCATAAAATCCCAAAGAATTTTAGAAAAAAAAATTCCTTGAAATTTACGGATCTTTACAAAAAAACATACTATTACAATTCAGATTGATCATTAATGAAGAAAAAATTTGTGTTGTTGTCGGTGGAAAGATCCTTTGATTTTGTTGCACACTAACTGTCGATATCTGATCCAATCTTCGTTCCCCAATAGATATTCATCCAACAGCTCTATAAGGGTTATATGGATCTCCATGGTTTGGAATCTAAACTTGAGAATCAACCATAACAATAAAATTATATAAATATTAATAGGTCTGGTAATTAAAAGAAATTAATTTATTATTTTATTTTATTTTAAACATCCACCCACAATCTCGCCTCAACCCAAACACCAGCCATGTTCCAAGATTATGTTTTGTATATGGTAAAACCCATATTATGAACTCAATGGTGGCCTCAAATTTCCAATATAAGACTCCTTTTAAAAGTTATTCCAAATTTTGAGTAAAACTGTGAGCATATTCATTTAATATATTTCAAAACATAATTATGGGAACACCATGCCTTATAATCACACATCATCTCTACACCTGGTATCAAAAATATTCCATATAATATTCAAAAATATTATGTAAAAAACCCAATTCATTATATATCCCCATTGTTTTTTGGTTATACTGAGTACCCCTCCTTAGATGATGGTGCATACCCTCCTCTGGAGTCATCCCCCCTCACCGCTCACTGGTGTTTCAATTTTCTAATTCGAGATTCTTTTTCAGTGGTCTTCATAGTGATTGGAATTGAATTTCAGATTCTAGCCATGGATATTTTTTCTTAGTGGTTAATGTGACATATATTATTCCAACTAGTTGAGATTATCGGTCGTAGAATATTTGAAGGTTTGGGATACTTCTCTTTGGGTGGATATCCCTTATAACTATTGTGATAAAATATATATATTGGTTTTGAGATGGGATGTTTTATCCCAATTCACATTAGATTGTTCAGGTTATTCACTTGTCTTAGATATTGGTATTTTAATTTCATCATTCTTATGTTACTAGTGTTCTTGGGTGGTTCCTATTTTGTTTTTTACTCATATGAATATGTTCCATTTTTGTGTTTAGTTTTAAGGTGATGATTTTAGATTTGGTTTGTTTTAGTGTTTTCAATTATGGACTCAAAAGTCTTCTCCCTGTTGATTTTTAGTGTTTTAATTATTCAGCGGTTGTTCCATTACGCCACTCATATTGGTAAATTTATTCTTGGTTCGACATAATTTTCATCGTTCTTCACTTTTATTAGGAATTTATTTGTGCATCTATGCTAGGGTTCCATTAGTTAATGGTTTGGCCACCTACATTTTCCCTAAATGATTCCGAGTAGTGACCTGTTTAATAGTGGATTGTGCTAAGTGTTGACCTCATCAAATGTTGGTAAGATGTATATGTCTTCTTCCTTTGGAATAATTGAGGTTAGAACAATGTTTTAGATATGTTATGGTTATCAAACCTATATGTGTCTGAGTTTTTGAGCCATATTCTTCTCAATCATGGTAGTTTTATTTTTCCATCTTCTGTAGTTGAAACTCCATGGTTCTGGTTCATCATACTTCTCTGATAATGATTCTTCATGTCGGTTCCATTCACATGCTTCCTTTCAAGGATGGTGTTTATATTATAGATAAGATATGGATGAGGAATTTCCATGTGCATCTAAATTGAATAGTGAGGTCTTAGTCTAGGTTTGATGGATTTGATCTCAACAGGTTGACAAGGTTGTTGAGTTGAAGGATCAAACACTTGGTTCACAAAGTTTTCTAAATGATGGTGATGGGATGATATAATGACGTAGGGATTATTGAGGTGTGGTTTTCATGTGTTATTTTTTTTTCTTGGGATGGTGTTTTGGGATGGTTGTTTTTGTTAGTTCAGGGTGCCCGGTTTTTTTGTTATTCCCATTGGGTAGGCTATTTCTTATTATTGCCCTTCGGGTGCCCTGAATCAATATTTTCCCTCTTTCGAGATTATTCATTGATATTATAGAATAATCATTTGGAATTTAATTTCTTTTATTTTGGGTGATATTTTTTCATCTTTTATGTTTTTTCCATTTTTTGGGTATTATACTTTTTTTCTCATACAGAATATTTTTTTAAAATTTGTTCTAAAAATATTATTATCTTAAAACTAATGAAACTTATGAAAGAAACTTTTTATATGTAAAATAGAAATTAAATCCTTTTTTATGTTGTTGTTATAAAAATATCTTTACATATTTTCAATAATGGTTTAGATGATATTTCCATGCATAATGACTATATAGGTGATCATCCTAGTCTCAAGTATGATGGTCAAAAAAATAAATTATTAGGAAAGATTATGATCATAAAGTATTTTTGTAAAATTAAGATTAATGTCAGCTTAACATCTTGAGATTTCAATATGTAATTCCCCTTTAAATAATTATTATTTTTAATATCTTGTTTCATATATAATACTGAACCAAAATTAATTGTGATACATTTTATTAAGACCACATTTTATGTATTAGATGTGCTCATTATAATGTAGTCGTTGAATTGGAAGGTCTACTTAGAAGTAACTAAATTATAAAATCTATGTAGAAAAAAATATAAAGGTTATTTTTAATAAAAATATTTTTATAAAATTCAATTAGTGTAAATAAATAACAAATAATATCATTTTAGGCTCAAAAATATATTTTACTAAAAAATTGTTTTTTAGGTGTTATGTGAACTTATATTAAAATTAGTTATTATAAGATCTATAAATTGATTCTAATAAAATGTTGTTAATATTTTTAATCATAAAGTCAATTTTTTTAATAAGTTAATTTTATTTTTAACATAAAAATATGTTACCAATGTAAATATTAGTTACCATAGTAAAACAGATATTTTTCAAAGAATTATTTCCTATACACATTGTGTAATTTTTATCTAAGTAAATTTAATTAATCTATTTTAAATAATGACACTAGTATGATTTTAAAACATATTAAAACACATTTAATTACTAATTTATAGGTAATAATAATAAAAACATAATGTATTAAAATAAATTTTTCTATAAAAATATTTTTATATATATTAAATATTTTAATTTAAAAGTTAATTTTTTAATATTTATAAATTTAACTAGATTTAATGGAGTCAAAATTAAAATTTATTATGTTATAATTAGGTGGTAAGGTACATATTATAGTGTAAGTAAAAAATTATTACTGTGTTTAATTTTTAATCAAGGTCAATAAAGGTAAAAATGATTAAGATAAAGTGAATCCAATTTTAATAAATTAAATTGATACCAACACCTTATATAAGACATTATTTAGTTTTTAAATTCATGACTATGTTTATCACATATATTTCCAAAACTAACTCTCATGCAATTCCATTCTTACCCCTCACTTACCCTTCAATTCCAAGGAAAAGTCCCCTTTTCACCTATAAAATGTGCTTACTTCCACCACTCCAGGCTACACCTATCCTTTGAATTCCTCTGGAATAATATCCTATTTTACATCTAAGAAAATCATATTCCACATTCATAAGTCTATGGTCACTATAATGTATCATAATACCTCAATTTTCAAGAAGTCACCAATGGAAGGTTCAAGTTCTCAACATGAGTACTAATCAGTCACTAATACTTTCTTCTTTATATTCTTCCTAAAAACCTATTATAACCATACTAATATAATGATATTAGTATTTTTATAATATTTAAATGAAATTATATTGAGTTAATAATCAATTTCTACCTTCCATCAAACCATTTGAAAAATTAAAATGTCGCTCGTGCATACGTACAGACTATCACCTCCATAGACGACGTGTTTTATTTTTCATCACTACATTAAATGGATAGTTATAAGAATTTATATAATAAATAACTATTATTTTTATGAAATAATTATTATTATAAAAATATAATTCCTTATCTACATTACTTTATTTTCATCCATTAAAAAATGTAAATGTTGTTTGTGTGTACGTGCAAACTACCACCACCCCGAAGTGAAGTAGTTAATTTTCTATCACCACCCAATATGGATGGTTATAAGAATGTATTTAATGAATAAATATGATATTACTATGTAAATAATTTTTTTAGGTTCTGTAAATTTAAAATTAATATTAAACTCATTGATTAAGATACCACCTTTCATTGATTAAAAATTACCAAAACTAACACATCATTGATTCCATCTTCAAAAATCATAACTAAAGCTATTATAGAATGAAAATATAACTTCATAAATAATTAGGTAAAATATATTTTATAACCTTGAATAATTTAGGAATAATTAACTTTGTATCAAATAATTAGAAACAACCTTGATAGTCATGACCCCCTCATAGGCCGGTAATGAAGGAATAGAGATAATTCCCCTCAAGCGCCTCCAGTTGGCTCTTGGTTGGAAACTAGCACAAAGTGTATAAAATATCACATATGGGATTAATTCCCCTAGATAAAATATATTATTGGTAGATAATATAATCAACCACTAATAAACTCCAACACATAATAAAAATATAAACTTAAACAATCCTATAATTCCTGAACAATGTCAACCAATACAAATAAAAGTCTCCAACTAAATACCAAAAGATAGTCCTATAGAAGTGACTCAACAAAAATTCCAAAAAATGAGATAGTAATTTCTATCTTGGTCACTGATGTTCTCCTCTAAAAGTGAAAAATATTTTATATATATAGGGTGATGATAACATATATACTCAATAGGATTATACTTAAGGACTCAAGTGAACTTATGAAAAGAGAAAACTAATGCACCAGTGAGAAAATAGTAGAATTGAAATACTCCTAAATAGGTCAACTGAGAAATACTAGCCTCACCATGAAACTATCACCAAATTAAATATCCAATATAGTAACATAATATCAATAACATAAATAAAAGTCACCCCGCAATCACTTCCCCACTGATTTTCTAGTCCCCCACACCAGAATCAAATGCCATGTTATCTAATCGCTTATATACCTATCACATCATATAACTAGTCACCTATTATGTGGTTTGGGTTGAATCCCTATCTACCCCACCCTTAAAATTTATATTATGTTTTTATAGCAACATTAATCCTCACATTAAATCCTCATCCCATCACATCACAACCACGTTACATAATGAGGGAAGTAGGGTATCATAAATGTGAAGGACATCAACCCCATGTATTCCTCCTACTACACATCACCCACACCTCATATTTCATCCTCATAACCACTGGGTAATCTCAAAAACCAACCCATATATTCATTGGGTAATCCTTAAAACCAACATGTATCATCACTATAATTGAAGGAAGAGCAAGGAATAAGTGGTAGCCCGCTATCCATTTCACCACCAACCTGGATGTTGGAGGAAAAATCCTAAACCAAAAACATTTTTTAATTGTAAGTTTATCCAACTTTATTGGGGTATATATATAAATAACATCAAATACATGATAGATATATAGATCATAATACCCATCCTATGGGTTCACATCAATGACACTAGCATACACTAAAAAAACCATTGTACGACACAGAATATGTCACAACTACCACCACCAAGAAAATTAATTACACCATAAAAATGTTGGAGCCATGGTCTTCTATTCATGATTTGGAGTATGGTTTGTGTTTGTTTTCAATCCTCAGTGGAAGTTAAGAATGTGTACCAGCAAAGAGATCATACAGTTCAAGCAGACAACAGTATTGAAGGCGGTGTCGTTTCCCAGTGTTTGGCAATTTTTTGGGCCTGAAATCGACAAATGGAGAAAAGTGTTTTCGGCAATGAGACTTGCGCGCCGTGTACTTGAAGGAGAGGAAACTTTCACACCATATGTTTTTCAAGATCAGAACATGGGAAAATGGAAAAGGGATAAGGGCTGCGCAAGTTTTGGGATGGTCGCGCAAGTGACATGCGCGCTGTGAAGAGACTTGCGCGCCGATGCCTAGGAGGATTGGAAACTTGCGCGTCTATTGTTTTTCAAGATTATAACTTCAAAATATGGAAAAGGAAAGAAGGTCGTGCAAGTATTTGTGTGGTCTCACAAGTGATTAGTGCGACATAGGCTAGGGAGGATGAGCTGCGAGTCGGAGCCTGCGCGCCGAGGGAAGACTTGCGTGCCACCGCACAGGGGGTCTAGTTTGCCTATAAATAGAGGACCCCCCCTCCTAATTTGAAAAGAAGTTCAAGACTTAGAGATTTTTCGAGCTCTCGTCATGCAATTGATTGTTGGGTCGCGCAAGTAGAGGTTGCGCGCTGGTTGTAGGTTGCGCGACCAAGGCGGTTGGGGAGTTAAAGGCGCAACGTCGCACAAGTTCGGAGTTGAAAGAGGCAGTGTCACGCAAGTGGGTGTGTGTCACCTGTGTGCCGAATTTGTACGGCGCAAGTGAATTGTGCGCCAGGATTAAAACTTGCGCATCGGGCTTGGAGAAGCGTGCCAGGGTTGTTAAAGTACATCTATCTTTTTGAAGCTGCACGAAAGATGGAAGATCGCCCGGTACCCTCAGCGCAAAGTGAAATTCGTCTTCTGGTGATAATTGGACTTCAATAGAGCATCTACTTAGAATGGAGGATGCATTCTTATGCAATGATGAAGATACCTTCATGTCTATAAACTGAGTTTGACTTCTCTAAGGGCAGTGAGCCAGGGGGAGTCAACAGTAGTGACCCGAGGGAAGCAGTGAGCTATCCCTGAACCTTTTTAAAGGCAGTGAGCCTGGGACAGAGTGACGGTGCCCGAACCTTTGTAATCCACAGCTAGTAAAGATTAGTGGAATTTGGTACGATAGAAAACTCGTCAGCGTATTCTCCTTAGACGTATCCCCTAGTGGTGAACCAAGTAAAAAGTGTTGTGTTTTCTCTGTGCATGTGAATGTTTTCTTTCTGATCATATTCATCATATAGGTTCAACAAGTTCCTACCAACGTGTGAACAAGATCCATCGCATTAAAAGAAAAAGTTGTCACCCTGATTCACCCCTCCCCTCTTAGGGTGTCCCGGGGTCCTTCAACAACCAACACACATAACTACACAATTACACTTCCAATTATAGGTTCCACCATTTTCCAAATATTAACAATTTTCCACTAACTCCCATTTACTAAGCTATTCGTTTACATTTACTCATACACTTCATTAATCATTCAATTAATTTAAGATAATTTTCACACATAAATTCTTGCCTATTATTATTCATTTATCAACCCATGATTTTTCATTTTCATTATTATAATTTATTCCATGGCTAATCGGGCAACTAACACAACCACATCACACATAATAGCTCTCCCATCTCACAACAACCACTGCCATGACACAATGTCAGATAATCCATCTTGCCACAAAAGAACAATACATATCAACAAATACACATCATGAACACCATAAAAAACAACCACAACACATCACTACCATCACACATCACAACCACCACACATAACCACCACTACACATCACCTCCACTACACATCAAAGACACCAAAAATGCACAACCAGCCACATCACATCCTATACCTACCAATCATTGAATTAATTCCCCACATATTCCACACCCCATCTAGTAACTATCATCACTACACAATATTACAACTCACACAATGAAACATAACAATAATAACCAAATAAATAACCACAATCATTCATCCATAATTTAGGTTCAAACTCTTACATTACTTTACTTCATTATTTAGCATGGTTATTCTCATACAAATTCTATATTTCCATGGGAAATTAATTCATTAAATAGATATAAGTGATTATTTATTTAATTTAGGGTGATATTAAGAAATAAACATAGTAAGGGTCTTACATTATATCAACTATAGTACAAACTAGTCTCCCAATAGTCATGATTTTCATTAAAGGAAACACGCATGTATAATCACCTTAGTAATAACACCAGAAGTAGTAAAACATGCAATTTCTCCCCATCCCCATTAATTTTAGTTAATCTAATTCATTATATTCCCTATTTTGACCCTTAATATCTACCAAATTAAATGTAAAATCATGAAATTACTACAAATTCACATAAATAGGGAGATAATGGGGATCCCATGCCTCAAAAGAGATTTCAGAATCATCGTGGACAACATGGTGAATGTGAAACAACTGGTAGAGAACAAACACACAAGAAAACCTCAAATAAACTTGAACCATGCTAATTAATTATCCAAAACATATCCCAAACACTCTTGAACTAGAATAACACCACCACCAAGAATTCCCAAAAATAAAAATAAAATAAAATGAAAGAGAAATCGACATTTACTCACTAAAAATTTCTAAAGACCAGTCTCTAGAATACAAGGATCAAAATAAGAGTAAAGGGTCTGAAATATCCCCTAAAAACACCTAGGCTTAACTCAAGGTTCAAGAGAAATGAAAATTATAATTGAAATTAGGAAAGTCTAAGAATTTATAGATAGGCCTGACCTCATCACATTTATGACATCAAACCTAGATTCGCATCATGAGTTTTCATGAGGCCCTCCAATTCAATCCATGAAACTTATTGAGGTCTTAAATCCCCCAAACTCAAACCCCAGTGAAAATTTATTAATTTTCATGGTTCTTATTCACATCATGGACAATTCCTTCACATTATGAGTTCATTAAGCATAGAAATCTCATCTAAAACATCAATTCATGAATCACCAAACCTCTAATATATGAATATACTCTCATATTATGAATACATATTCACATCATGATCAAAATTATACTATATAATTCCATCTCTAAACTCCATTAAACCCTCCTTCAGCCTCCTCTGAGCACGACTGACTCCCAAAATAGAAAAGTAACAACCTAATTGGGCATGTAATGTTAAATTAGATACCTATAAAATTATTCTCATCATCAAGAATCAAGACCAAGCCATAAATAAAATGGGAGAGTCTGAGTAACCATCTTGAAAGATACCTATCGGTGATCTCATTATACCCCAAACACTACCACCAACCAAACACACAAAGACAAGCCAAAAAAATCTGTAACACTCTCCACACAACCACATCACTATCTCACTAGCCACAAACCTCATATATTTCACTTAACCAATCATAAATTCATTCCAACCTCCACATAGACTGATAAAAAAACCACCTGAAACACCACACAACACTACCCTAAGCACATAGGTAAAGGAAATCCACCTTTCATATCATGATATTTCTCACTTTGGGTGGAACTAACTCACCCACATGGTTTTAAAATGCTTTATAAATATAGTTTGACTTGATTATGAAGGTGGTTTCCCCTTATTTGTGTACTCAAACCTATAACACAGACCAACAGTATGGGGAAAAAGAACATATCATAAATCATCAAGATCCATACATCACATCACTAAAGAAAAACAAATAAAAGGAAAACTCAAAACAAATCAGGGTACCAGGAATGAATATGCATCTAAAACTCTTATATAATCTACCTAAAGCCACCATTACCCTATGGTACCTAAACTAATAGGATGGTTCATTCACACATAAATTTCTATTGATGATAATGGATCTCTACTAGATGGTCAATTAACTTTATGTCATCCTTGATATCTAACTCTCCCCAATAAATGATGTTGTGGTCATAAAAAAGATACTGATGAAGCCATGAAACATGGAAGATGTAATGGATCCTATCCAACCATAGTGGAAGTTCCAATCGATATGACACTACACTAATAAACTGCAACACCTCCAAAGGGTTGATGAACCAAGGATAAATCTTACACCCCATACTAAACCCCTACTTCCCCTTCTAAGGGAAACGATAAATAGCACATAATATTTAATCTAAAATTCAATGGGCCTCCACATATGATCAACATAAGACTTATAATGGTCCTACTCCACCCTCAACCACTCTCAAACTATCTGTATATTTTTGGATATGATATATACCCAATAAGGACTAGAAACTATTGACTACACAACCTTCATCCATCACAAAAAAGAATGACATGGCATCCCATACTATGACCTAAACATATCCATGAAAATGGAAGAGTGGTAACTATTATTGCAGGTGAAATCAAACAAAGTTGGGTTTTTTCCCTGTATTTTAAAAAGTAAAAATGTAAGCTAGAAACATATCCTATAGTGTCTGGATTTTTTGCTCTCTCTATATTTCTATCTAAGGGTGGAAATCAATTATAATGCACAATTGAGATACAAAGTAATGCTACAATCCCATCCAAGATAGTGAGGTAAACTGAGGATCCTAATCATAGATGATAGTCCTTGGTACCCCATGAATCATAACCACATAATCTATATACTACCTCACCAAAACATTTATGGCACTCCATTCACACATTTACATAAAATGATCTCACTTCATTAGTCAGCTCACAATTTCCAAAGTTTCCTTCTCAAGCCATGATATATCTTAGTCCCATTGGTATGCGCTATTAAGGCTGAACTATAAAGATCATAGATAACTCCCTCATACATTTCCAATGGAATAAGAATCCTCCCCTATAACAATATCATATTCTTACCATTACTCTTGGGAATCACCATGTCTGACATAGTCATGCATCACATTTTCCTTTAAGTATACCCACTGATTTTCCTCCACCTAATGCATTAGGGATAACTCTATGGACATCTAATAAAGAAAACCTATGTCACTTCTTTATTTGATGTCAAGATTCATTTTTCTAGTCTCTTCTATCCCTTTCTAAAAATCTATATATTTTTAAACCACATATCCTCGGGACTTTGTAATTAATGCAGCAGTAACAAAATTCCCCTTTTCTAGGGTTTAAGATACCTAAAAATCAAAATCCTATAGAAAATACATCCACATATATTGTCATAGATTTAGATCTGGCTAAGAGAAAATATATTCTAGGAACTTATGGTATGTGAAAACCATAAAGTGCTCACTGATGAGGTAATGCCGCCACAAATTCAATGTAAACAAAACTTCCACTAACTCTAGATCATGGGTGGAATAGTTACTCTCATGAGGATTTGACTTACTAAAACCATAAGAGATCATAAACCTTTGTTTCATCAATATGTATCATAATCCTAGAAAATATGTGTCATTGAAAATATCAAACATCTCACCCACTTTAGAAAACTGAAACATTGGAGAACTGATCAACTTCTCCTTCATGTAATTGAATACAACCTATAACTAATCAGTCCAAAGAAAAGTTTAGTTCTTCTTGGTAAAAAATTTTAACAGTGTTTTAATCTAATAGAAACCAGACAAAAACCTCTGTTAATATCTTGTAAGACCAAGGAAACTATGAACCTATGAAATTTTCTTGGGTTCTTCTCAAGAAACAAATGCGTCAACTTTACATGGGTTTATGGCTACACCCTACTAAACTTATAATAACCCAATATTAATGTACATAGGCATTACATCATTTTTTCATAATACTTAAAACATTACAAAAATATATTTCTAAATATTATATTAGTTTAGTTCCTTTGGAAACGTAGAAAAAAATATTCTAAATCAATGAAATATGTTCAAGGTTTCCCACAAAGATCTTCTCGCTTAGTATTTCTAATTAAAAATCATTCTTCAAAACTTGGGGAAGAGAAACATAAGAAATGGGTGAGCTCAAATTCTCAGTAAGTCCAAAAAAGTGAAATGTGTAAGTATATCATGAACTTAATGGTATGATAACATGATCATGACCATTAAAAGATCATACACTGTATATCAAAAATCATAAACATGAATCATGGTAGAAATATTTGCAGTTCATAAGACATGAATCATAAGGAAATAAATAACATAAGCCATGAAAGCATAATATAATAATAATACATGGAATTTTGGAAGACACATAATCATATAAAACCCTATGTGAATGATTCCTACCAAGACCTTTATAACATGTTAAGCTTGGGATAATCACCCATGTACCTGCTTCGGGCTTGGGATGAACTCCCATGTACCCTCTTGTTTTGGGATTGGGATGTACTCCCATGTACCCTCTTCTTTTGGGCTTGGTATGTCCTCCCATGTACCCTCTTTTTTCTATCATGGGATTCCCTCTCGTGTACCCTCTTGTTTTGGATTGGGATGCCTTCCCACGTACCCTCTTGTTTCTAGCTTGGGATTCCCTCTTGTGCACCCTTTGAGATCGTAAAAAATTTATCATTACCCAATTCATTGTAGGTAGATATAGGTCCAACCCATATCATAATGAAATCATGCATACATGTTTCAAAAAATCATAAAAAATCATATCATAACCCATAAAATTAAATTGGTGTCATAAACATGAAATTATACTTTAGCATGTGAAAAAATAAACAGGTTTAATAGTCATTTCATCAAATAATAACCTAGGAAAAGAATTGGGTTTCATAGACCTATAACCTTTTAAAGGAAAACATATTTCATAAACATCATTCTATAAAATGTAATCCATTAAAAGAAAAAAATATGAAAGGAAACATTGAATCATTTCCCTAGAAATGAATGATTAACACCAACGGATCTTATTCTGGATGGGAAATAATTTTGAAAGATATTTTAAAAATACTTCATGAGGAAACTATCCTTTATCCTTTAAAAAAATTCTTCTTAAAACATAAAACCTTTTGAAAACTATTTTTATGAAAATAAACTTGAAAACATATAAAGGAAGCATTGAAAACATTTTGAAAGCCTTTTTCCTTGGAAAAAAAGTAGAGGAGCTTGAAACCCTTTTGATAATAATTTATTTTAAAAACACTTTTAAAAACATTTTATTAAAATTAACCATTTAAACATGCAAATGAATCTTTAAAGAAGATATGGAGGTTAAATGTTTACATTTCATATGAGGTAAAAAGAACATTTCCTTTTCACGGTAAAAAGGATAGGAAAAAATCCTTGATCAGAAACTGAAAGGAATATTCCCTTTAAAACATTGGTAGAAGGCATAAAGGGAAAAAATTTATTTTAATTATCATAGGATATTATTATATTATTCATGGAATCCCTTTTTTTAAATCATGGATTTGAATGAACACAGATTTTCGACTGAAGAAATAGGTAAGGTTATATTTTAGTAAAAACATTCATAATTATGTTAAGTACCAAAGAGTAAAAAAAATGGTACGAATAACTGAAGACATAAAGACTAAAAAAGGAGAATAAAATTCATGATATTTATTGACATACAGATCATAATATTTCATTAATGAATATATTATCATAAACAATCTTAATAAATGGTTTTATTGTTTCAATAAAATCTTACCACATGTTAACTTTGAATCAGACACTCCAGGTAGGAAAATGAGACTAAATAGAGATTAAAATATAATAAAAATAATTATATTCATGTTATAAAATTTCAAAGGTAGTTTATACACCTCATATAAAAACATAGGTATATAACATGGCTTGTGTCTCAAAGAAGGTAAATTGAGATAAAATTACTTTACTGATTTGGTAACTTTTTAAACTGAAAACCTATGACAGAAAGATCATAAAATGGTTATTTAAATATGAATAGATTAATTTATAATTGGAATATAATAAATTCATGGGTATTATATACACCACAAAAAAGATTTAAGTAGTGAATAAGGCATGTATCTCACGGAAATAAAGAGTTACATAAAATTCTCTTACCCTGTGTCTTGACTCTCATCACACTCATTAAAAACTACTGTATAATAAATTTAAGTTTATTATAAATCTTTTATAGAACCATATTATTATATATAATACCATATATGGTTTTATTATGAATTTATATTACCCACTTGTAAAAAAATTCTGTTAAGGTTATGCTTCAGGTAATATTCGCTTTGTTTTTTGCTTGTGTCCAATTTTGTTATATCTTTGGTTTTTATAGTTATATCATGATTTAAATAATTTAAAACATGATAAAATATAATTTATAAAAATAATATGTTTATTATAATAATATATATAATATATAATTATGAAATGGAATACACCATTCATGGATATGGTAGATCGTATGTACACATGAACGTTGTTTCTGTTTTATTATTGTATGGAAAGAAGGAATGAAAATGAAATATATGTAGATATGTATATAATATAATTAAATTTTAATTTTAATATCATATATATCATATAATTTCAGTAAACACGTCCTTAATACATTTTATACAGTGTGTGAACGAATCACATCACTTTGAGGTGGCGGTCATCCACACTTCCCCAAACAAAATTATCATATTTACACAAGATGTAAAGTATAAAATTATGTGTTGTACAACAATTTAAATAAATTATAAATATAATAAATATTATATAAGAATATACTGTTCATCAGGATGTCAACCATGATAGGTGTTAAAGGAAGAATGAGAAATCATCATTTTCTAAGGCGGTAGTTCACCGTACACATAAATAGTATATTTGTTGCCCATTCGATGGAAGTGTGTGTATTTGTAGGCAGATATATTAGTATAAAGAGATATAAATATATTTAGGATAATTTTATTTTTTTATAATAATGGAATAAGAATAGTTTAGTGGATGGATAATGAAAAAAGATAAAGGAGCTTGAGAGAGGATGTTAGCTATTCTTTGGGTAACTCCTTTTGGTTTTTACCAAAGGACTTCCTTGGATTGATTTCTTTTCAAAGAGAGGATCCAAGAAGGAAGTGAGGGATATTTGGGAGCTATTTCAGTAGATCTTGGAAAAACTTAAGAATCTTGAGAGGTTCTTGGAAGTGGGATGAGAGGCCTTTTATAGTCGAGGAGGAGTGGCACTCTTGTAATATTTTGGAAAAGGGAAACCCCACCCACATTTTTCTTACTGAAATTGGATTCAATAATGGTCCAATGTCAATAAAAGGGGTTATAAGGTTAAAATATGTCCATAAAATGTATTTTGTAAAATTTCATAGGTTATATTAGGCCTTAAGATTAGGGTTCAGTCCTTTATTAAACTTAATTTAATCTTAATCATTTTAATTAATTTTAATTACTTTCTCTAATATTTTTGGTAAAAAAATAAGTTGATATTATTAGAAATTATAAATTATCATGATTCCAAATATAGAATCCATTTTTCTAAATTCAAATCATAGGAGTGGTTTAAATTTAATCCCATTGATAGGACGATAAAGCAGGTTTTTAAAGTAAAAACATTCAAAAGTTTGCTCAGTTTTTATAACCAATTTCAATGTCAAATTGATTAAAATGAAATAAATTTCATAAATTGACAAATATTTTATCTAATTAAACTTTAGAATAAATTAAAATATATATTATACCTATAAATAAGTTATATGAAAAAAATTGAGTTAAATTTCAGTATGTTTGATGATTCATTAAATATGAAATTTTATAGAAAAATACCAAAAATTCACCCTGACCTTATTTTTATGTTTTTATTTCAAAAATTAATTTTATTTTGACATATAAAATTTATTAAATTTCAATAATTTATATTTAAAATATGTTTTCCATCAAAAGGTAGTAAAAGTACCTCAATAAAAATATAGGTTTTTATATGTAAAATTGGGTTTGTCTTACCCTATGCCTATCTAATATAGTGGGTGAATATCAAAAAATTGATTAAATATAATATATATATATATATATTACATTAATATCACTCACTAATTTTAATTAATTTAATTTATTAGGATAAAAAAATTTTGTGAGCATAAAAAAAATTCTATAAAAATATTCCCTTTATATTCAATTGGTTCATTATAACTAATGAATTCATTTTATATTTTTTTAAACCATAGGTTTTCATAAGTTAGTTAATAATATTCATAACTACTAACTTAGTAGCTAAGTTAAGTCTTAATATATTAAATAACAATTTTTTAATAATATATTGTTTTTGGAAAAACTCGGTCTTGCGTGTTACGTAGGCCATCGAGGAAAGTCTGTCTTGGGTGTAACATAAGCTAACCTAAGTGTTAAGTATAGATAAATCTAACCTTTATAATATGTGTAGTGCATAATTAACTTGTAATTTCATATAACACAATACAAACTTATTTTTTGATATACAAAAACTATTTTCATTATTGTATGAAATGAAAAATATAAAAAATATTAAATTAATTTGAAAAAAAAACATTTCAAAAAATCTCAGGGTGTTATATTTTACCCCCATGAAAATGAATTTCTTCCTCAAAATTCATCTGTGTTATTAAAGATTTAATACTTGAAAGTTCCTTTTATAGAAACCCACATCGTAAAAATGAATACTTAAACTTCCTTTTTTAAAAATAAAAGTTATAAATATGACAGTTACCCAAAGTAATATAAAACTAGGTTTCCATATAGGAGAAAATAGGTGGGAAATGGTAATATGGACTTAGAGGGAAAACTTAAATATCATGGGCTGATTGAGTTCATCAACCAAAAACATGATATTTATTCATTCCATAATTGGTTAACCTTATAAACCCTGCAAAAGATAAAAATAAAAAACAATAGAAAAAAGTCACAAAACAATATTAACATTGATCCCCTATATATAAAAAATTATATCTTGGTTTTCACATTCCAAACATGTGAATACCCTCATCATATATTCTCTTGAAACCTGGTAATAACTAGAATTGCCATAAATACTTTTGGAAAACATGCATGCTTCCTTATTTAAAAGGTTACTGGATATATTCCTTAAATCCAAGACGTTTTAAAATTAATCCATGAGGAAATATACCAATTTTTCACCCAATCAACAATCAGATCCTGGGTAATAAGTGATATCCAATTTACTTTATCCAAATCAATCATCTCTTTATCCAAGTGAAACACACTTTTCTCAACATCATGATCAAAATATCACTTTTCTATGTATTCATCACCAATAAACATATCCTTTTAAATCCTTAATGAAAACTTATACTAAAAATACTTATATATTTAATGATTCATATAACATAATCTTTGAATTCCAAAACATAAGTACTTCATTCATCAAACATTATTCATAAACCATTACTCAGTCTTCATTAACTTATTCCTTAATACCTATTTCCTATAATATGAAATATGAATCATGTATTACGGTTCCTTGACCTCAATCTAATCATTCTTATTGTTATTAATGTAAAAAATACTAGAAGAATATCATATACCTTTCACATTTCATTTTCATTATCTATATATTCTGAAGTATAACGAATACTCATAACACCTTACTGGTTCTCTTTATGATATTTCCACATGGGAAATTTATTTTCAAAAATCCCATACTTTCCATATCTGAAACATTCAATGTTAACCATTTTCCTTCTAGTTATATATATTTACATTTAATTGAAGACACCTTAGGTTTATCCTAGGTTATTCAAAGTCATATTTTATTCAAATATTTCATAATGGTTTGTAAAGAGTTTGGGAATTTTCAAAGAATATCCATGTGGAGTATCAAACTAGGTGTGAAGTAAGACTCGTTGTCATGTACCAGATTACCCTGAGTCAGGATCAGAACATCTTGTCAGAGATTTTAATCCCAGGTAAATCTATACTAAATCCACATCCACTTGTAGTATCCAAATAAGGATGTATTGTGAGAAAATCACTCACTCGATCATTTACAAAAATTCCAGGATATTTTCCTATAATTTTCTGTATCCTTATACTTATCATTAGACAAGTCCTTAGAGTTATCACTAAGGTTTTATAATCCTAGTTTCCAAAGGATAAATAAACATTTGATCTGATACTAGCAATAATAACCCAGTCTTAATGTACATATTCATTACATCAGATTTGAAAAATACTTAAAACATTAAAAAAATAGATGCCCAAAAACCATACTAGTTTAGTGCCTTTGGAAACATGGAAAAAAAATTATAACTCAGTGAAATATCTTCCATGTTTCCCACAAATATCTTCCCCCATAGTATTTATACTTAAAAACCTTTATTCTTAACCTGGGGAAGGGAAACATAGGAAAGGGGTGTGATCAAATGCTCAGTAAGGCTAAATAAAGTAAATGCATAATCATATCATGAACTTAAGGGTATGAGAATGTGATAATGTTCATTATAAGATCGTACCCTAATTATAAAAATTCATAAACATGAATCATGGAATAAATATTTTTAGTTCATATGACATAAATCATAAATAAATAAAGAACATGATCCATTAAATCATAATATAATTATAATAAATGGAATTGTTGAAGACACATAAGTATATAAAAACCCTATGTCATGAATTCCTACCAAGAACTTTTTAACATGTTAGTCTTCAGATAATCACCCATGTACCTGCTTCGGGCTTAGTATAACCTCCCATGCGACCTATTGTTTTAGGATTGGTATTTACTCCTATGTACCCTCTTTTTATAGGATTATAATTTCTTCTCATGTACTCTCTTGTTCCAGGATTGGGATGTCCTCTCATGTACCCTCTTGTGTTAGGCTTGGGATGTCCTCCCATGTACCCTCTTGTTTTGGTCTTTGGATTCCATCTCATGTACCCTTTGATCTCATAAAACATTTATCATTTCCCAATGCATTAAAGGGAGATATAGGTTGTAACACCCCAAGCTTCCATGGTACACTTCTTTTTGAATAATAGAGCAGCGTGTGTTGTACACAGCCACGAGTTCTAACACACCACGACCAATCAAAGTTGCTGTTATGAATAGTAATACAAACTTTTTGAAATTATATAAATTTTATATTTCAAAATGAACTTCATTTTTGGATTTGGAATATCGAAATTATCCTATGTTGAATTTTTGGTATTTTTCTGAGAAACTTCCAATTTTCGATGAATAGTGAAAAATAAATAAAAACAACTTTTTTAATAAAAATAATTTATAGTGATAAATTATACTATTTAGTGATTTTAAAGTATAATTAGAATATAAATTTTCCATTTTATCCAACTGTGGTCATTAGAATTAATTTCACTTTGAAATTGGACATAAATAATTGTCAATCTTTTGATATATATTGTTTCTTAAAAACATGCTATTTGTTGTGACATGGTGAATTAATTATTAAATTAATTAATTAAACTTATATGTTTTGAATTTTTTAAAATAGGAATCATTTTTGAATTTGGAATACCAAATATATATAAGGGTGAATTTTTGGTATTTTCCTGAAAAACGTCAATTTTTTGATGAATAGTGAAACCACTAAGTGGTAGTTAAAAAAACTAATTTTTCATTTAAATGGAACTTTACCACTTCTATGAATGTAATTTAAAAAGTCCAACATACATGTTTGTCATTAGTAAGTAAAATGTGGTTTAATGGGATGAAAATAATTTTTGGTGAATAGTAACTTTTAAGTTTTATGAATCGCGATTAAAGGTAATTAGTGTAATTTAAGGTAAATATAATGTTATAATAATATGAAATTACTTTTACACTTGTCCTACCCTTATTGGATGAGTCATGGCCGACCAAGAAAATCCATGGGTCAACTTAGGGACCCCATGGAGCCACTTGGGTAAGAAAATGACATTAATAACATTTTATTTAAAGTAAAAATAAAATTGCCACAAACATGTGTTGTTTTAATAAAACAATTATTACATGGGGTTATATATGTTAAATTTTAGACTATAAATATTCATTGGAAAGAGAAAAACATTTCCTACATCATGATAGTTTTTTTATAATTTTTAGACATTATATAAATTAAATTTTTATGACACCATGATGATGCAGCGATTACCTCTTTAATTAACGATTTAAATAAAATGAAAAGATAATGTAAAATATAAGACTTACACTAGTCAAAAACCTATTGGATTGGTAGATTTCTAACCCTTATCACCTTATCCTTAAAATATATAATTTTTTAACCTTTAAAATCTGAAACTCAATATATAATAATGTAACATTTCACGACTTTCCAAGAGTGCCCCTCCTCGCCTCTTATAAAAGGCCCCCACCTCCACCTCCTTATTTACACCTTCAAAGCCATTTTTCTCGGCCAACCTCTGCCCAAATACTCTATAAACTTCCCTCTCTTACTCCTAGAAGCCTCACTTTGGGAAAAAGTCTTCCCAAAGAAGTATTTGGCTCAAATAAAAAAGAGTTACTCGATTTTAAGGTAATGTATTCTCTTATGTTATTTTGTTTTATTTTGCTTCTCCAACCCCTTAAACTCTTTTCATTCATTTCTTTTGTAACAACACCGGTATCTTCAATATACTAGGATTTTTTTATGGGAATTATTTGATTTACACTTACACACACCTTAATCTAATGGTTAAAGAACATACTGTTTCTGTGGTTGGCGAATTACTGCCTCACGAAACGATGATTGTTCAATATTCTTTTAACACCTTTCATGGTGGCCATTAAGATGTCACTATATTTATTTATGATATATATTATGTTTATGGTTTTCTTATGCTTCTGTATTTTTCATTTATGGCATACCTTTATGATTTCCATTATGGGTAAACGCGATAATTTCATTTTAGGAAGTGCAGACTACAGCCCCCTCAAAGTGATTTGAATCGTTAATTCCATATGTGGGACGTATAAAGGATTGAGTAAATGATATTATATATGATATTATACTGGAATTATAATATACCTTTATATCATTATTATTTCATTCCATTAAATACGAAATATAAATGAAAGTAGCGTTCATGCGTACGTACGGATTACCGTCTCCATGAACGGTGCATTTCATTTCTTACCTCTAAATGTTATGTAATATTATAAATGCATATATATACTGGATATATATGATATATATTATATCTACATCATGAATATAATTCTGGATATAATGGATATTTTACCACATGAACAACTTGTAATTATAAGAAGTTTATTTTTTACTCAAGTACCAAAGATCAACAAAATGGTCGTTATTAACATAAATAATTACATAATGTTCATAACATGGTATACGTGACATAAAAGGAATAATGAACTTGAAAAAGGTTCTTAATCAATTAGAAATTAACTCTAGTTTATTATTCAAGAGGTTAAATAACGATTGAGTCAAGTCGGACATGAGGTAAGGGACTTCGTCTCAATCTCCTTTCATTGAGGCATATTTTGTTTTATACACAACTTTCTTTTATACGGTGTATAAAACCCTTTTACTTTTACATTTATTCAAAATGAATCTTTTTATATGAATCATTTTACTAAACGACAAAAAGGAATGTTTTTTTTGTCGTACGTATGCGGAGACAACGACTTCTCCGCCGCCGTGACCATTATTTGAGTTTCGGCTTCCTCAACAAGCCATAAATTTTTTTAAATGAGAAATAAATACCAAGTTTTAATTTTCTTTTATTTTGGTATTGAAAATGGTTTTGAAAGTGTTTTTATTATATCAATGTGTTGTATTTATTTCTTGTTATTGAAATGTGGAAATGTTATGTTTCCTTTATGCATGTTTTATGTGATACGATTATGTTATGGTTTATGATATGTTTAAACCTGTTCATATGAGGAATGCATTGGACTTAATAAGTGACGGGTGAAGCCTACTATAGCTCCTCGATACATTGGTAGGTCTCATGAGACAAAATAGTGTCTTGGCACGAGGCCTTGACAAAATCTTATTTGTAGTCTTGGCACGAGGCCTTGGCTATGTGGTTATGATAGTCTGGCATTATGCATTCCATCATTATGAAAGTGGTTATTGATATTGCATGTTATTATTCGACTAGTAGAATATTCATGTGAGTAAGTAAATTCCATTATTTTATTTTACTTTTTCCATATTATGTTGAAGTTCAAGTTTAAAAGGATTTTTTTATAGTTATACATTTCCTTAAATGTTTATGTTTATTTATGATTGTTTCTCCTATATTTTTATCCTTACTGAGCATCTGAGCTCACCCCTTTCTATGTTTTATTTTTCCCAGGATGTGAAGAAATATTCTAATACTGACCTACAGGGATAGTCTAAAGGGTATATGAGTTTGGACTATGGAGACTATGTTATTGTAGTTTTTCACTTTACGATGTAATGTAACATTTATGAATGTATCTAGTGTTTCCAAGGCTACTAAACAAATCAGTCTTTTGAGACTTGATCTTTTGTGATTATGAAAATGTTCTGTAATAATGCACCGACTCTGGGTAACTGGGGTTGGGGCGTTACAGTTGGTATCAGAGGAAGTTTACTACTAACCATGGAAGCTAGATTTAGAAAGACTTTGATTAGAGCACATATCTGTAAGATAGGATTTGAGGATTAGTATAGATGAACTTCCTAGAATTTTGGTATTATAGAGATTTTGTGAGTTTTCTGAGCAATGCATCCCTGTCTGGATATGAGCAGGTAGAGGCGGCTCTAGCACAGATGTACCTAGGGTAAAACCCGAAAACACTACTTTGAGATAGACTCGAACAGGAACTGGTATATGACAACGGGCATTGCTGCACTCTTGGTTACGACACTCCCAGGGGATATGCTTAGGATAATTTCCATTTTCTTTACAAATCATTATGAAGGTTTTATGAGTATATACTTCCTCAAAGAACAACATTTTTATGATTATGGATTATATCTATAAACTGTTCAATTTATGTTAGGTATTTTGCAAGTTTGTTATTATGTATTTTGATTCATAAACTAATCTGGTTTATGACATTGTTTAGAAATGGCGCCTAGTGGAAGGAATGGAAACCGTATCAATGAACACACTCCATGTAGGGATTTACCTCCTACTCAAGATTATTATAGTGGATTTGGTGATACAACTTGTGCTGATCAACTTATCACCATACTGGGACAACTCACTCAGGTTATGAATAATAACCTTACTCATATAGAGAACCCTGATCCGCAACATGGAGGATCAATGTTATACCACTTCATGAGGCAACAACCACCAACATTAAATTGGAGTACAAATACCTTAGTAGTTGAGAAATGGATAAATTCCTTAGAGAAAATATTCCATTCCTTGGGGAGTAGTGAAAAGGAAAAGGTTATCATGGTAGTTTACCGCCTCCCTGGAGATGCTGAACAATGGTGGTCATTGATTCAAAACACAAAGGAAGATGATGAAGTATAAAATATGGAATAGAGGGAGTTTAAAGATTTTTTCTTAGAAAAATACTTTCCTCATGACCATCGAGTAGATATGGAAAGGAAATTTCTGAGTCTGAGACAAAAGGGGGATGAGAATGTCGCAAAGTATGAGGCCAAATTTACAAGGTTAGTGAGGTATGTTAAAGATTATATACGTAACCCAAGAAGTAAGATCGATCGTTTCTTTGATGGGTTAAAACCGTTTCTCCGTAGAGCATTAGTATCACAATATTTCTCAACGTATGAAGATATAGTCTTGTGTTCTATCAATACAGAAAATAAATTCTCTAAATCTTATGATAATAAAGTAAAGCAAGAGAAGAAGAGAACAATGGAACAAGAGACAGATAAAGGGAAAAAGGGAAAGAAGGATTTTCCATTATGTGATAATTGTGGGAAGAATCACCCCGGTACTTTCTTGAAATGAATGGGAGTCTGTTACAAGTGTGGTGAAAAAGGCTACCAATCTCGTGATTTCAAGGGGAAGAAAGAAGCTATCAATGTTGAATTCTACAATTGTAGGGAAATGAGGCATTATTCAAATGAATGTCCTAAGAACCAAGTAAACTTACCTTAGAAAAGGCCAAGGGAGCAAGGCCAATATTATGTTGTTACCACAGTTGAAGTGGAATAATTAATGTATTGGTGATTTTGGACTCAAGGATTATATTCTGGTTATAAGAATAATGTGATATATATAAGGATTGTACTGTAGTACTTGTTTTTTTCATTAAGGTTTTAATATGATGAAGGTAATCATATTTTTAGTATGTGACAATAAGAGAATCTTTACTTTGTTTGGGGAATATGATGTTACAATTGATTTTGGAATTTTGAGACCTTTTAGAGAAAGTCTGGACAGAGGTATTTTGGATAACTATTAAGGTTGGAATGGATTAAGTTAAACTTTGGATAGTATTGTTTAAGGTTAAAACATTTCTAAAGATTATTTTTTTAATATTATAGTTTTAGGAAAAGGACAACCTACAGGTTGGGGGATAACTCATCGCGTCAGACAAAGCTGCAGGAATCGAACCCACAACCATAGTGCGACAAGCCTTTATTACCTACCATTATCCTACAGGAAGTCCATGGTTATTACAAAATAGTTTTCCTAATCTAAATGGTATGTGTTAATATTTGGAACCTTGTACGATTATGATAAATATAATATTTTTGAGTTTTATTATCTTTTTGAGTGAAAGATGAGTTTGTGGTAGAAATTAGTTGAAGGTTTAATCTCTACTTGTCAAGTATATATATATACCTCTCTCTTATTCTATGAAGAAATTAATTATTAAACATTATGAAATGGATATTAAAAAAAATGTGTTGTCTTAATACCGTATGTTTTGTTGAACTGATGATATTTTAAATCACCATAGATTGAAGGCTTTGAGGCCCCCAATTTTACACTTTTTTATTATTGATGACTTCAATCACTCCCAACAAATATTTACGTTTTTCCTCCAATTATATGTCTCTAATTTCCACCAATGTTCTCCTAATCGAGATCATAATTTGGTGGTGACATTTTCACTTCCCTTTCCCTCTTATTAAGGCTAAATTTTATTAACCTTATTTCCAATGTGGGTTTTCCACAAAGGTATTTTCTATTTTCAACATTTTATTTTCGAAGAACAATTTCAAATTGCGAGGACTCAATTTATTGAAGTAGGGGAGAATGTAACACCCCAATCATCCATGTTACACTTCTCTTTGAATAATAGAGCAGCGTGTGTTGTACGCAACCTCGAGTTCTAACACACCGCGACCAATCAAAGTAGTTGTTATGAATAGTAATACCCACTTTTTGAAATTATGTAAATTTTATATTTCAAAATGGACTTCATTTTTGGATTCGGAATATCGAAATTATCCTATGTTGAATTTTTGGTATTTTTCTGAGAAACTTCCAATTTTCGATGAATAATGAAAAATACTTAAAAACAACTTTTTTAATAAAAATAATTTTTAGTGATAAATTATAATATTGAGTGGTTTTAAAGTATAATTAGAATATAATTTTACCATTTTATTCAATGGTTCTCATTAGAATTAATTTCACTTTGAAATTGGATATAAACAATTGTCAATCTTTTGATATATATTGTTTCTTAAAAACACGCTATTTGTTGTGACAACATGAATTAATTATTAAATTAATTAATTCAACTTATATGTTATGAATTTTTTAAAATAGACATCATTTTTGAATTGGTAATACCAAATATATCTTAGGGTGAATTTTTTGTATTTTTTTTTAAACTTCAATTTTTGATAAATACTGAAACCACTAAGTGGTAATCAAAAAAACTAATTTTTCGTTTAAATGAAACTTTACCACTTCTATGAATTCAATTTCAAAAATCCGACATACATGGTTGTCATTATTAAGTAAAATTTTGTTCAATGGGATGAAAATAATTTTTGGTGAATAGTAACTTTTAAGTTTTTTTAATCATGATTAAAGGTAATTAGTGTAATTTAAGGTAAATATAATGTTATAATAATATGAAATTACCTTTACAATTTTCCTAAATTTATTGGATGACTCATGGCCGACCAATACAATCTATGGGTCAACTTGGGGACCCCATGGAGCCACTTGGGTAAGAAAATGACATTAATAACTTTTTATTTAAAGTAAAAATAAAATTGTCACAAACATGTGTTGTTTTAATAAAACAATTATTACATGGGGTTATATAAGTTAACTTTTTGACTATAAATATTAATTGGAAATATAAAAATCTTTCCTACATCATGATAGTTTTTTTTATAATTTTTAGACATTAAATAAATTAAATTTTTATGACACCATGATGATGCAGCGATTACCTCATTAATTAATGATTTAAATAAAATGAAAAGATAATGTAAAATCTAAGACTTACACTTGTCTAAAACCTATTGTATGGGTATATTTAGAACCCTTATCACCTTATACTCGAAATATATAATTGTGGGACCTTTAAAATCCAAAACTCAATATATAATAATGTAACATTTCATGACTTTCCAAGAGTGCCCCTCCTCTCCTCTTATAAAAGGCCCCCACCTCCACCACCTTATTCACACCTTAAAAGCCATTTTTCTCAGACAACCTATGCCCAAATACTCTCTAAACTTCCCTCTCTCACTCCTAGAAGCCTCACGTTGGGCAGAAGTCTTCCCAAGGAAGCCTTTGGCTCAAATCAAAAAGATTTTCCCGATTTTAAGGTAATGTATTCTCTTATGTTCTTTTGTTTTATTTTGCTTCTCCAACCCCTTAAACTCATTTAATTCCTTTATTTTGTAACAACACCAGTATCTTCAATATACTAGGATATTTTCATGAGAATGATTTGATTTAAACTTACACACACCTTCTTCTAATGGTTAAAGAACATATTGTTTCTGTGGGTGGCGAATTACTACCTCACGAAACGATGATTGTTCAATCTTCTTTTAACACCATTCATGGTGGCCATTAAGATGTCACTATATTTAATTATTATATATATTGTTTTTATGGTTTCTTTATGCTTCTTTATTTTTCATTTATGGCATAACTTTATTATCTCCATTATGGGTAAACGCGATAATTTCATTTTATGAAGTGCGGACTACCGCCCCCTCAAAGTGATTTGAATCGTTAATGCCATATGTGGGATGTATAAAGGATAGAGTAAATGTTATTATATATGATATTATACTGGAATTATTATATACCTTTATATCATTATGATTTCATTCCATTAAATATGAAATATAAATGAAAGTAGCGTTCATGTGTACGTACGGCTTACCGTCTCCATGAACGGTGCATTTCATGTCTTACCTCTAAATGTTATGTAATATTATAAATGCATATATATACTGGATATATATGATATATATGATATCTACATCATGAATGTAATTCTGGATATAATGGATATTTTACCACATGAACAACTTTTAATTATAAGAAGTTTATTTTTTACTCATGTACCAAAGATTGACAAAATGACTGTTATTAACTTAAATAATTACACAATGTTCATAACATGGTAATAAGTGATATAAAAGGAATAATGAACATGAAAAAGGTTATTAATCAAGTATAAACTAACTCTAGTTTATTATTCAGGAGGTTAAAGAAAGATCGAGTCAAATCGGACACGAGGTAAGGGACTTCATCTCAATCTCCTTTCATTGAGGCATATTTTGTTTTATACACAACATTCCATTATACGGTGTATAAACCCCTTTGACATTTAAGTTTATTCCAAAGGAATATTTTTATACGAAGCGTTTTACTAAATGAAAAAAAGGAATGTTTTTTTGTCGTACGTATGCGGCGACAACGACTTCTCCGCCACCGTGAACATTATTTGAGTTTTGGATTCCTCTACAAGCCATAACTTTTTTTAAATGAAAAATAAATACCAATTTTTAATTTTCTTTGATTTTGGTATTGAAAATGGTTTTGAAAGTGTTTTTATTATATCAATGTGTTGTATTGATATCTTGTGATTGAAATGTGGAAATTTTATGTTTCCTTTATGCATTTTTTATGTGATACGATTATGTTATGGTTTATAATATGTTTAAACCTGTTTATATAAGGAATGAATTGGTCTTAATAAGTGACGGGTGAAGCCTGTTATAGCTCCTCGATGCATTATTAGGTCTCATAATACAAACTAGTTTCTTGGCATAAGTCCTAGACAAAATCTTATTTGTAGTCTTGGCACGAGGCCTTGGCTACGTGGTTATGATAGTCTGGCATTATGCATTCCATCATTATAAAAGTGGTTATTGATATTGCATGTGATTATTCGACTAGTAGAATATCCATGTGAGTAAGTAAATGGAATTATTTTATTTTACTTTTTCCATATTATGCTGAAGTTCAAGTTTAAAATGCTTTTGTTTTAGTTATACATTGCCTTAAATTTTTATGTTTATTTATGAATGTTTCTGCTATATTGTTATCTTTACTAATAATCTGAGCTCACCCCTTTCTATGTTTTATTTTCCCCAGGATGTAAATAAATATTTAATGACTGACCTGCAGGGATAGTCTGAAGGGGATATGATTGTGGACTATGGAGACTATGTTATTGTAGTTTTTTACTTTATGATGTAATGTAACATTTATGAATGTATCTAGGGTTTCCAAGGCTACTAAACTAATCGGTCTTTTGAGACTTCATCTTTTGTGATCATTCCAATGTTACGTAATAATGCACTGACTCTGGGTAACTGGGGTCGGGGCGTTACATAGGTCCCACCCATCTCATAATGAAATAATACATACATTTTCCACAAAATCATAAACAACTATCATAACCCATGAAATTAAATGGGGTTATAAACATTAAACCATACCTTAACCTTTGAAAAAATAAATAAATTTCATAGTTATTTCATAAAATCATAACCCATGAAAATAATATGGTTTTGTAGACATATAACCCATGAAAGGTAAATATATTTTGTAAACATCATTCTATAAAACATAAACCATTTAGAGAAATAATATGAAAGGAAACATTGAATCATTTACATTTAAAGGCATAAGTAACACCAATAGATGTTATCTTAGATGGAAAATAACTTTGAAAGAACTTTTAAAAACACATAATGAGGAAATTATCCTTTCTATTTTTAAAAAAAATCTTCTTAAACCATAAAACCTTTTAAAAAACATTTTCATGAAAATAAACTTGAAAACTTATGAAGGATGAATTGAAAATATTTTGAAATAATCTTTCCCTAAAAAACTTGTTGAGGTTCTTAAAAACATTTTGAAAACCATTTCATTTAAAATATATTTTAAAAATATTTTCTAAATAATTAACCTTTTAAACATGAAAATAATGCTTCAAAGAAAGGATGGAGGGTAAATTCATACAAGTTGTATAAGGTAAGAAGAACATTCCTTTTTCATAGTAAAAATGTTAGAAAAACAAGCCTTGTTTATAAAGTGATAATAAGATTCCCTTGAAAAAATTGGTAAAATAAAAAAAGGGTAAAATTTTCTTTTAATTATCATAAGATATTAGTAGAATGTTTTGTAATCCCTTTTTGGAAAGTATGTTTTCGAAGGAACATATATTTTCGATCGAAGAGATAGGTATGGTCATATTTTCTTAAAAACATTTTATTAATTATCTAAAGAACCAAAGAGTGGAAAAAATAGTACTAATACATGAATAAATAAAGTCTAAGCATAGGAGAAGAAAATTCATTAGTTTTATTGAAATATGGATCATAATATTTAAATAATTAAAACATGATCATAAATAATCTCGATAAACGGTGATATTGTTTCAATAAACTCTTACCACATGGTAAGTTTGAATCATACTCTCCTTGTATGAAAATTATATTACATGTACCCTAAAATATAATTAAAATAATTATATTATTGATATAACATTTAAAAGGTAGTTTATAAACCTCATATAAAAACATAGGTTTATAACATGGCTTGTGTCTCAAAGAAGGAAAACTAAGACAAATTTACTTTACCGATTTAGTATCTTTTGGAAATTAAACCCCGTGATAGAAAAATCCTAAAATTGTAATTTAAATACCCATATATTTAAGTATACAAGTCATGTAATACATTAATGGGAATTATATACACCATAGAAAATAAGTGAGTGGTGAATAAGGAATGTATCTCATGAAAATAAAGAGTGAGATAAAATTCCCTTACCTTATGTCTTGACTCTCATCGTAATCATTTAAAACTCTTGTATAATAAATGTAATTATATTATAAGTATTTTAAAGAACCATATTATTATATCTAATACCATATATGGTTTTATTATGACTTTATATTACTTTCTTGTTAAAACTTTCATGTTAAGGTTACTCTTCAGGTAATATTCGCTTTGTTTTTTTCTTGTGTCTTAATTTTTTATATATTTGGTATTTATACTTATATAATGATTTACATAAATTAAACCATGATAAAAATATCATGTAAACTCATAATATATTTTTTATAATAATCTATATAATATATAAGTATGAAATGGGAAACACTATTCATGGAGACGGTAGGTCGTACGTACACATGAACGTTGTTTCCATTTTATTATCATATTGAAAGAAAAAAATAAAATGAAATATATGTATATATGTATATATTATAATTAAATTATAATTATTATTTCATATATATCATATAATTTCACCAAACACATCCTTAATACATTCTGTGTAGTGTGTGAACGAATCACATCGCTTTGAGGGGGCAGTAGTCCACACTTCCACAAAAAAATTATCGTATTTAACCAAGATGTAAAGTATAAATATATGTGTTGTAAAATAATTATATAATCTTAAATACATTATAAATATCATAAATATTAATTAAAAACATAATTTATATCATAATTTCCACCATGATAGGTGGTAAAGTAAGAATAAACAATTGTCGTTTTGTGAGGCGGTAGTTTTTCATACACATAAACACTATGATCATTACCAATTATATTTAAGTGTTTGTATGTTTAGTTTAAAATATTAGCTTAAAAATATAAAAATATTGAGGATACTTTTTTTATAATAATTTAATAAGGAGAGTGGAAGGTATGGATAATGAAAATAAGATAAAGGAGTTTGAGGGAGGATATTACCTCTTCTTTCGATAACTCCTTCTAGTTTTCACCAAAGGAATTCTTGGGATTGTTTTCATCCCAAAGGTAGGATTAAATAAGTAAGGTAGGTATTTTTGAGATATATTTTTTAATAGTTTTGATGAACTTAATTGGATTTACAGGTGTGTGTAAGTGGGAGGAGATGAGGCCTTTTATAGTAGAGGAGGAGTGACACTCTTGCAATATTCTAGAAAAAGGGAAACCCCAACCACGTTTTTTATTAAACATAGATTAAATAATGGTAATATTTCTATAAAATGGAGTATAGGGTCTAAATATTTCTATAAAATGGAGTTTGTACAAGTTTTTAGGTCATATTAGGACTTAAGTTTAGGGTTTACTCCCTTGTTAAGCTTAATTTAATCTTAATCATTGTAATTAATTTTAATTACCTTCATTAAAATTTTTGGTAAAAAAACTAAGTTGATGTTATTATAAATTATAAATTATTATTATTAAAAATATCTAATCCATTTTTTCAAATTTCAATCACATAAGTTTCAGAAATTAATTTAAATTTAATCCTGCGGATGAGACAACAAAGTGGGTTTTTAAAGTAAAAATGTTCAAACGTTTGTTAGGTTTTTATAACCAATTTCAATGTAAAATTTATTAAAATGATCTAAATTGGATAAATTGATAAAATTTTGATCTAATTACACTTTAAAATCAATTAAAAATATATTTTAGCATTATAAATAAATTATATGAAAAAATAATTTTGAGTTAAATTTCCGTATTTTCACTATTTATTAAAAAATGAAACTTCACAAAAAAATACCAAAAATTCACCCTAAATTAATTTTTATGTTTTTATTTAAAAAAATTTATTTTGAAATATAAAATTTATTAATGTTCTAAAATTTAAATGTAATATAGGTTCTCCATCAAAAGTCATAAAAAGTACCTTAATTAAAATACTGGTTTTTATGTGTAAGATTAGGTTTTTTCTTATCTTATTCCTATAAAATCTATTGGATTAATATAAAAAATATTATATTGAATAATATATATATATATATTACATTAATATCTCTCATTAATTGTAATAAATTTAATTTATTAGGATAAAACAACTTTGTGATCATAAAAATAGTTTCCTATAAAAATATTCTCTTTATATTCAATTAGTTCATTAAAACCAATGAGTTTATTTTATATTTGTGTAAACCATAGGATAAGTTATTTAATAATATTCATAACCACTAAATTAACTAATAATTTAATTATTAATATATTAAATAATAATATTTTAATAATATATCGTTCTTTGGTAAAACTTGGTCTTGCGTGTTATGTAGGCCATCGAGGAAAGTTAGTATTGTGTGTAACATAATAAAAACTTAGTGTTTCTTATAAATAAATATAACATTTATATTTAATTTAGAGTATGATTAACTTGGAATTTCATATAATGCATTCCAAACTTAGTGCTTTGATATATAAAAACTATTTTCATTTATTTATGAAATGAAAAATATCAAAAATCATAAATTAATTTAGAAATAATTATTTCACAAAATCTAGGGGTGTTACAGAGACACCAAATGACTAAGAAAATTTACCTCTCATATCCAAAAATTAAATTTTGATAGATTTCTATAGATCAATTGGTTTTATATGACCTACAAGATAGCCCTGATATGATCAACATGCTCCTCCTATGACTTCAAGTAGATCAAGATATCATTGATGAGCGTGATGACGAACTGGTCCAGGAACTCATGGAATATAGAATTCATGATCACCATGAACACAAATATTGCATTAATGAAATCAAAGATCATGAACATGAACTCAAATTTTCCATATCTACAACTGAATTCATTCTTCATGATATATTTAACTTTTACCCTCATCGGGTGATATTCATATTTCAAATCAATCTTCAAAACCCAATTGGATCCCTTCTACTGGTCGAAACATAAATTAATCCTTGATATGGGGTAATGGTTATTTATTGTTATATATGCCCTGGCTTAACAAACATGGATATTACATCATTTTAGATAAATATTCATAACAATATAAAAGTACATTCTCAAGGACCATAATAGTTTAGTGTCTTTGGAAACTGGGAAACACAATTTTCTAACTTGGTGAAAGATCTTCATCATATCATGTAAAGATCATCCACTTTAGTACTCCTACACAAAAACCTTTATTCATAACATATGGAAATGAAACATAATAATGGGTGAGATCATATACTCAATAAGGATAAGTAATGGAGATAGGTAAGAATAACATGAACATAAGGGTATGATAACATGAACATAACATTAAAAGATCATACCTTGTATATAAAAGATCATAAACATGAATCATGGAAAAAATATTGGTAGTTCACAAGACATTAATCCTAATAAAATAAAAGATAATAAGTTATGACAACATAACATAGGAATAAGTTAAGAAGTTTTGGTAGATATGTAAACATATAAAATGATTTCTATAGATGTTAAGGCCAACGACCAAGGTTATCTTAATTGTATGAGCTCACTCCCAAAACCAACTTAGTAGTCAAGGTTCACTCCCAATACTATATTAGTAGTATGGTTTCACTCCCCAAACCATCTTAGTAGTCAAGGATTACTCCAAATACCATCTTAGTAGTATGGTTCACTCCCTAAACCATTTTAGTAGTCATATTTCACTTCTAAGACCATATTATTAGTATGGGTTCACTCCCCAAAGAATCTTAGTATTCAAGGTTCACTCCCAAGACCATCTTAGAGAATATAGTCCTTTATTGAACCAGGTTCACACCCCATTATATCCATGTCTATCACATGAGATATAAATCTTTACCCAATATACAATTATAGGTAGATATAATTCCGACCCATTTCATAATGAAATCATACATATGTGTGCTATAAGACCATAAACAATCCTCATATCATAACCCATGAAATAAAAAATTCATATCATAAATATTTCATCATATCATAACCTATAGAAAAGAGAGAGATTTCATAATAATTTCATAATATAATTACCCATGAAAGGAATCGGTTTCCCATGTTTTTTATCATGTTATAAACCATAGAAGAGAAACGGGTTTCACAAAAAACATGTAATCAAAAGCATAACCATTCATATAAAGAATAATAATTGTTTACTTGGATCATATCCCTATTAAATCATAAACTATATCAAAGGATGTCATCTTAGATGCAAAAGTATTTTGAAATATCACTTGGAGAATTTCTTAAGGAAAACAACCTTTCTTGGAAAATCATTCTTTTTTATGAAAAAAATTTTCAAAATCCTTTTCCTTAAATCACTTTGAAAACTTATGAAGTAATATTTAAAAATAATTTAAAACATTTCTTGAATAAAATATCCATTTAACTATGGAAAACTCTATTTATAAAATAAAACTTTTTGAAAACCTTTATCTTTGAAAATATATTTGAATACTTATAAATGAATCTTTAAAAATAATTTTAAACACCTTTTAAACATAAAACCTTTTTAAAAACCTTTTTCTTTGAAAATAGATTTAAAAAATTATAATGAAATATTTAAAATCGATGAAATCCTTTTCTTTTAAAATGATCTTTGAAAACATGTAAAGAAAGCTTTGAAAAACATTTAAAACCCTTTTTAAACATAAAACATTTTTTGAAAACATTTTTCTTTGAAAATAGATTTGAAAACATATAAAGGGAGATTTGAAAATCATTTAAAACAATTTTTAAAACATAAAAAATATTTTAATTCATTTTTCTTAAAAATTAGCTTAAAATATAATTTAAAAACTTTTTAAAATTTTTTTTGAATAAAATAAATTATTGACTGACGAGAGAAATAAGGTGAGATTTTCATAAAAAACACTTTTTTAATTATCTTATGCACAAAAGAGTTTAAAAATGGTACAATTATTTTAAGATATAATGAATAAATATTGGATAAGAAAATTCATGATGATTCTTGAGAGATGGATCATAATATTTCATCAATGGAAGCATAATCGTAAACAATCTTGATAAACTATGAGATTGCAGGAATAAACTCTTACCACTTTGGTATGTTTGAATCCAAATCACAATGAAATAATAACATTAAATGAAGCTTAAAATATCATAAAATGAACTATATTCATGATAAAACATGTAAAATGGAAATCTATACACCATGTAAAATAATGTAGGTGCATAACATAACATGTGTCTTAATGAAGGCAATTTAAGACAAAATTATCTTACTGATTTGGTAACTTTTGAAACATAAACCCCATGAAATATAGATACTAAAATGGATATTTAAATACCAATAATTATCATTATAATAATAATAAAATAAATCCCTGGGAATTATACACACCGCATATAAGAAATAGGTGGTGAACATGTCTTGTGTCTCTTTAAAAATAAAATTGAGACAGAAATATCTTACTACTTGAGTAAATTTTAAATCATCAGCCCTATGAAATAATTACATAAATTAAAACATTTAATATAATTAAATAAATTTAATTCATGATATAACATGTCTTATTGTATTATATACACCACATAAAATAAAAGGGTGGTGAATAGGACATGTATCTCATGAATTTAAGAAAGTGAGATGAAATTCTCTTACCTTATGTCTTGACTTTCTTCATACATGTTAAAATATTCTATATAATAAATATAAGTTTATTATAAATATACCAAATAACAATATTTTTATATATCATAGAATATATTATTTTATTATGACTTTATATTACTCTTTTATTAACAATTTCATATTAAAGTTACATTTCAGGTAACAACCGCTTTGTTTTCCATATATGTTTTGACTAGTTATTCTTGATCATCTTACTTATATTTTGATTTAATTATTTATAAATTGTAAAAAAATGATATGAATATCATATATATTTATTATATAAGTATTTTTAATAATCTAGAAAATTTATAAATATGAAAATAAATAAATTGTTCATGGAGATGGTAGGGCGTACATATGCATGAACGTTGTTTCCATTTTCTTATTGTATTTTTAATGAATGAAAAGTAAATTATATACATATATATATTATAATTCTAGTATAATTATTATATAATATATAACACATATTTTTGTTGAACCCACCCTTAATAAATCACATGTAATTCATGAATGAATCACATCGCTTTGAGGAGGCGTTAGTCCACACATCCACAAACGAATTTATCATATTCCCATGAAATGGAAAGCATGAAGTTATTTGTTATATAATAATTCTATAATAATAAAGACTTCAAAAATATAATATATATCATATAAAAAATTAATTCCATAATTATTCCAAACCTTCATATGTGTTAATGGAAGAATGAGCGACATCGGTTCGTGAGGCGGTAGTCCTCCGTACTCACGAATAATGATTGTGCATCCCATTTGATGCAAGTGTGTGTGATTGTAAGTCATAAATTTAACATAAAAATATATCAGTATATTGGTGATACTTTGGTTATTATATAATAATGTAATAATAATAATAATTTAGGGTTTGAGAAAGAAATAAAACAAAAGTTCTCTTTGAAGGATGTTACCTCTTCTTTGGGTATCTCTTTTTGGTTTGCACCAAAGTGATTATTTGGTTTACCTTATGACCAAAGTGAGGAATCATGTGTGAAGGAAGGTAATTTTGGATTATTTTTAGGAATTTTTTTCTATTAAAAAGGGATTTATGTGAGTGAATAATTAGGGGGGTGAGTACCCTTTTATAGTGGAGGAGGAGTGGCATTAATGTAAATACAAAAAAGAAAACACTATTGAGAGCTCTCCCTTACATAGTGTTCCTATAATAATGGTACATATTATATAAAATATAATATATGGTGGATATATGGCTTTAAAATTTATTTGTTACATGTTTTCAGGTAATTTTTTCCCATAAGTTAAAGTCTAATGACTAAGTAAACTCGTTTTTACCTTAATTTATGTAATTATTTTTAATTATTATCACTAGTAATTTTGGTAAAAAACTAAGTTGACCTTACTATAAGTTATAAATTAATCTGATTAAAAATATGGAATCCATTTTTTAAAATTCTAAACATATAAGTGGAAGAAATTAATATAAAATTAATCCCATAGATGGGATGAGATAATAAGTTTTTAAAGTGAAAATGTTCAAAAGTATGAAATATTTTTATATCAAATTTCAAAGTGAAATTGACTCCAATTAACTAAATTGGATTAATATATCTATATTTTATCTAAATATACATTAAAACCAAATAAAAATATAACTTAACTATATTAATAAATTAGAATAAAATTCATTTTTCAATTAAAATTTGGTATTTTTTAATATTCATCAAAAAATGAAAATTCATAGAAAAATACCAAAACATTACCCAATATAAATTTTATATTCCAATTTCAAAAATTAAGTTTATTTTTTTCTACTAAAAACTATAAAATTTTCAAAATTTAGTTTTAAAATAAGTATGAAATTAAAAGGTAGTAAAATTGCCTTTTTAGAATAATACAAGTTTTTATTCGTAAAACAAGATTTGTTCTTATTTTATGTCTATAAAAATTATTGGATAAATGTAAAAATATTTGGTTTAGTTTATAATATATAAATTTCATTAACATGTCTCACTAATAGTGATTAATTTAATTTATTAAGATATAACCCCTTTGTGATCATAAAAATAGTTTTTCATAAAAACACTTTTGTTATATTCAATTGGTTTTTATTTTCATTTTTAATTAATTGATAACCAAAGAATTAATTTTATAAACATGTGTAAGCCATAGTTTCATAATTTAGTTAATATTTTTCATATAAACCCGCACTGTAAAATTGAATACTAAAAATTCCTTTAAAAAGGGAGAGTTAGAAATATAAAGGTTACCCAAATTAAATCATAACTAGGTTTCCATGTATGAGAACATAGGTGAATATTTGGGCATGGAATAAAAACATAAATAAATATAGAGAGTGATAAAGAACAATGATCACAAGAAATTGGGCTATCCATAAAATGTTTTTAATGATAAAACCATAACCTAATTAGGAATTAAAATTTCATTGATGTTATCAAAATGATGATGATAATACAACATTTTATTTCAAGATACTTTTCCTAAGTTTTAATAATTTTCACAATAAGATATAATTACTTGATTCCATTCCATTTCATATGCACAATCTCACCCTTTGTTTTTACATTAATAAATTTCCACATCATCTCTTACTTTAAGAAATTAAGGTGAAATTTTTATCCCTAAAGAACTAATGGATAACAAGATCCATAAGTAGACCGATAAGTCATTCTTTCTATCTTTAGGTATCATCAAAATAAAAAATGGTTAGCACAAGTTATTAAATATTCATAAATCTTCATATAGTGAGATAATAGTTTAATCTATAAAACCACATATGAAGTTTAACTTAAACCATTCTATAAATGGTTAACCTTGTAAGCCTTTTGAAGTATTAAAATCAAAAAAATTAAAAATAAGGTCACTAAATTTATCAAAATCAGCTTCACATTGATCCCCATATATCATAATGTAGTTCTTTTTTTAACATATCAAACATGTGAGTACCTTCATCATGTGTTATTTTGAAACATTGTAATAACCTAAATTTACATAAACCATATTATAAACATAAATTCTTCTTCATTCCATACATAAAACATAGATTATTGGATATATTCCGTAAATCAAAAAATACTGTAAACTATATTCATGATAGTATAAACCACTTTGTCAATAAATCCTTAATCAGTTCCATGGTAATAAACCCATAAAATTTACTTATTCATATCAAAAATATATTTATCCAAACATTATTATCTCAACAATGAGATATATTAAGGGTTATCTTTCTCTTAATAATGTTTTTCCCATGAATATCACCCTGGTATTAAATTAATTTTCTAGTCCATTAAAACTATTCAATGTATTCTTATAAATCAATAAATTGAATAACCCTTATATATTTAATAATTCATATAACATAATTAGTGAATCCAAATATATAAACACATTGATTATTTAACTTCATTAATAATCCATTAACAAAGATACCTCATCCTATTACTTAATACCTCTTTCTTATCAAATTTCACCTATAGTATCATCATAATTAGCAATATAACCATTAATAATACCACATTATTGATTCTCTTCATGATATTTCCACTTAGGACATCAATTTTCAAAATGCTCATTAATTCCACATTTAAAGCATTCAACTATAAATGATGTATTAGGGAGTCCATTATTTGAATTCATTACATTAACCAAAAATTTCATTTTCCATTTTGTAGTTACTTGATTTCTATCCTTTTTTCCATAGTCAAAACATCTTCATGTTACTCTAGGACATTCACTTGGATTCGTATTTCCATATTCTCGACATAAAGGAAACCAAATATTATTTCTTCTATGGTCTCCATTACCTAAACTCTCAAAAATATATTTCATTCTCTTTCTTGATGAGTCTGAGAGTTGATTAACATACACATTTTTAATCATGTTACATGAAAAACGATTCTTCATGACCACAATGTACTTCACTATAGTGATTATCCCAAGTAACTTCTCATCTGAAATATTTTTGTCACATTCAACATTAACCCAGTTCCTTTTTTCTCCTTATATTGACTAAAACCAGAAAACATAGTGTGATGAACACTTATCATAGAGACAAACAACATAATAATGACAAATCACTTATAGTATGTCTAAATTATGACACCTTATTTAATCTATAACACATTAGGCCATTCATAGTCATTTTGTGTTTAAATAATTCATGATGTTTTGTAAATAGTTTGTGTATTTCCACTACATATACCTCAGGAGTTTCAAACCATGTGTGCATCAAGGCCCATTGTCATGCACCATTTTTCAATTGAGTCTCACTCAATATGGTGTTTTTAGGGTTGTTACCCCTATGTGTATATGTTTCAAAACCACATATACTTGTGGTATCCAGATAGGGATGTAATTTAATGAAAACCAATATCTCTATCGCTAATAAAAATTCCAGGACATTTTCCAAAACATTGACTCATCCTTAGACTTATACTTAGAGATATCCCTATACATATCCTTAGAAATATCCCTAGGTGGCTCACTAAATTTTTCCATCCTAGTTTCCAAAGGTTGACTAAAACTTTCCTATAATACCTACTATAGAAACCCAGGTTTAACATACATAGATGTTACATCATTTTAGAAGAATATTCATAACATTACAAAAGTACATGCCTGAGAACCCTAATAATTTAGTGTCTTTGGAAACTAGGAAACACAATCTTCTAACTTGGTGAAAGATCTTCGACATATCCTAGAATGATTTTACCCTTTAGTAATCCTACTTAAAAACCTGTGTTCATTACTTGGGGAAAGGAAACATAAGAAAGGGTGATCTTGTATGCACATTAAGGATAAGAAAAGGAGATATGTAAGAATAATATGAAAATAACACTAGAAGATCATACCCTATATATCAAAGATTATAAACATGAATCATAGAATTAATATTGGAAGTTAATAAGACATTAATCATAAGGAAATAAAATATCATAAGTCACAACAACATAACATTGGAATAAGATATGAAATTGTGGCTGACACATAAATATATCAGATTATTTTCATAGTAGTCAAGGATAACTTCCAAGGTTATCTTAGTAGTATGGGTTCACTCCCCAAACCATTTTAGTAGTAAAGGTTTACTCCCAAGACAATTTAAGTAGTATGGGTTGTCTCCCCAAACCGCCTTAATAGTAATGGTTCACTCTTAAGAACATATTAGAAGTATGGGTTCACTCCCCAACCCATTTTAGTAGTAAATATTTACTCCAAATACCATCTTAACAGTATGGGTTAACTCCCCAAACCATCTTAGTAGTTAAGGTTAGATCCGAAGAAAATCTTAGTGAACAGAGTCCTTTACTGAACCGAGTTCACTCTTAATTCTATTCATGTCCATCTCATGATATATAAATCTTTACCTAATTCATTGGAGGTAGATATGGTTCTCACCCATCTCATAATGAAATAATACATATGTGTTCCACAAGATCATAAAAAATCATTATATAATAATCTATGAAATGAAAATTGGGTGTTATAAACATGTCATCATATCATAACCTATGGAAAAGAGATATATTTAATAATCATTTCATAATATAATAACTCATGAAAGGAAGTATGTTTCGTACGTTTCTTATCATGGTATAACCCAAGGAAGAGAAACAGTTTTCAGAAACAACATGTCATCAAAAGCATAACCATTTTTGGAAGGAATAAGAATGGTGTCCTTGGATAATATCAATATTAAAGAATAAACTATATCAAATTATTTCATATTATATTAATAAGTATTTTGGAAGATCACTTTGATTGTTTCTTGAAAAAAATAACCTTTCTTTAAAAATAATTTTTTTAGTCATAAAACATATTCAAAATCCTTTTCTTTGAAAAATTCATTGAAAACATATGAAGTAAGATTTAAAAATAATTTAAAACATTTATTTAGGAAAATATCATTTTCTTTTGAAATTTTATTTTTAGAACATAACATATTTTAAAATCCATTTTCTTCGAAAATAACTTTGAAAATAATTTAAATTTTTCTTTAAATAAAACCTTTTTAAAAAACTTTTTTTAAATAGTTTTGAAACTTTATAAAGGCATATTTGAAATAATTTAAATTATTTTCATTGAAAATAACCTTTCGAAACATATAATGGAATATTTTAAAATCATTTAAAACACTTTTTAAACATAGAACATTTTTGAAAACCTTTTTTTTTTGAAAATAGCTTTGAAAACATATAAAGGAAGATTAGAAAAAAAAAATTAATTTTTTTTTAAACATAAAACATATTTTAAATACTTATAATTTAAATTAATATTAAATTATAATTTAAAAATCTTTTTTAAATCTTTTTTATAAAACATGGTTTTTGAATAAAACAAATTACCGACCGAAGGGAGAAATGTGGCCGGATTTTTATAAAAACAGTTTATTAATTATCTTAAGTACTAAAGTGTGGGAAAATGGAAAAATTATTTTACAATATTGTAATTAAATATTGTATACTAAAATTTATAATAATTTTTTATATATTTTTCATAATATTTTATCAATGTGAGTATAATTGCAAACAACCCCGATAAATGATGAGATTATAGCAATAAAATCTTACCATTTTGGTAACTTTGAATCCAAATCCCCATGAAATAATAAAATTAAATGAATCATAAAATATCATGAAAATAATTATATTCATGATATAACATGTAAAATGGAATTATATAAACATCGTAAAAGAATGTAGGTGCATAGTATAACATGTGTTTGAAAGAAGGCAAATTGAGATAAAATTATCTTACCAGTTTGGAAACTTTTGAACAGTAAACCCCATGAAAGATAGATACTCAAATGGATATGTAAGTAAAGATAATTTTTTTATAATAATAATAAAATAAATCCAGAAGAATTATACACACCACATATAAAAAATGGGTTGTGAACATGACTTTTGTCTCTCAGAAAATAAAAGTGTGAAAAAATACCTTACTACTTGAGTAACTTTAAAATCATGAGCCCCATGAAAGAATAAAACAAAGTGAAACTTTTAATATCATTAAATAAATTAAATTTATTTTTTATCATGTATTAGGGAAGTATATACACCACATAAAAGAAATGTGTAAATATGTCACGTATCTAATGAATTGAAGAAAGATGAAATTCCCTTTCTTAAGCCTTGAATTTATAAATACGCGTTAAAAACTCTTATATAATAAATATAAGTTTATTATGTATCTAAACCATAACTATATTATTATATATCATACCATATATGATTTTATTATGACTTTATATTATCCATTTATTAATAATTTCATGTTAAAGTTATGTTTTGGGTAATAACCGCTTTGTTTTTCATAATATGTTTTGACTTATTATTCTTGATAATCATACTTAGATAATTATTTAATTATTTAGATAATGTAAAACATGATATAAATATAATATATATTTATTATATAAGTATTTATAATAATCTATAAAATAGATAAATATGAAATGAAATTCACCGTTTATGGAGACGGTAGGTCGTACGTACGCATAAACGTTGTTTCCATTTTCTTATCATATTTTTAAAAGAAAGAAAAGTAAATTATATATATATAATCATTAAAGTAGAATTATTATGTCAAATATAACACATATATTTATTAAACTCGTCCTTAAAAAATTCCATTTAATGGGTGAATGAATCACATCACTTTGAGGAGACGGTAGTCCACACTTCCGCAAACGATGTTATTGTATTCCCACAAAATGGAAACCATGAAGGTATATGTTATATAATAATTAAATAACAATAAATACATCATAAATATAATATATATCATATAAAAACAGTAATTCTATCATTATTACAAAACTTGAGTGGTGGTAATGGAAGAACAAATTAAATCAGTTCATGAGGCAGTAGTCCTCCTTACACACAAACAATGATTGCATATCCCATTTGATGGAAGTGTGTGTGAGTGTAGGTCATATTATTAACATAAAAACATATCAATATATTTGGGATACTTATGTTATTATATAATTGTAACATCCCAAGTAAGTAATGAATAATAGATATTTTTATCTATGTCTATTAATGATTAAGATAGTGTTTTAGAGGCTTAAAATGAAAATAAATACAATCTTATGCATGGAATACACTAATATTCTTAAAAGATTATTTTACTGCCTTTTGATGGAAAACCCTTTTTAAATCAAAATTTTGACAATTTTATAATCTATATTGGTTAAAATAAACATATTCATTATTATTGGGAAATTTAAATTTACATTGGATAAATTTTTGGTATTTTTCTGACAATGTTCATTTTTTAATGAATAGTGAAAAATACTGCATTTTACATCAAAACTTCTTTTTCATTTAATTTAATTATATGGTTAGATTATCCTTTTAAGTGGTCTTAAAGTTTAATATGAATATATTTTTACCATTTAATCCAATGGTGGTCATTAGGATTAATTTCACTTTGGAATTGGTCATAAACTAATGCCAAACTCTTCATAGATATTGTTTCAAAAAAACCCGATATTTGTTTTGACAACGGGAATTATTTTTAAATCAATTATTGAAATTTATGTGTTTGGAATTTGGTAAAATGGATTACATATTTGGAATCATAAGGTCCAAATTATGTAATCAAGACTCTTTTGTTTTTGGACATTATGAATAGTAACGACGGTAATTATCTTTAATTATCTTGATTAATGAGTAATCGGGTAGTTAAAGATAATAAAATGATATCATAATAATACAAAAATACCACAACATGTGTCCTAAGTCTACTGGTTGTCTCATGGCCGACCATGGGATGCATTGTGCCAAACTTGGGGGCCCCATGAAATCACTTTTGTGAGAAAGTGACTTTTTATCTTTTTATTTTTAAAGAATTTTAAATGTGACAAAGAATGTATCACCTAAGTAAAATATTTTTAATTTTGTCTACATAAATTATCTTTTGAACTATAAATATTCATTATAAATCTAAAAATATTTCATAAATTATGATATTTTTTTATAATTTTTAGACATTAAATTTATTAAATTATTTATGACATCATAATGATGCAACGATTACCTCATTAATAAAGGATTTAAATAAAATGAAATGATAATGTGAAATATATGACCTACACATGTCAAAAACCTATTGGATGGGTGGATTTAGAAACCTTATCACCTTACCCTCGAATTATATCAATGTGGTACCTTTTGAATCCGAAAATCATTTTAAAATAAAGTAACATTTCTTTACTTTCCAAGAGTGCCCCTCCTCTCCTCTTATAAAAGGACCCCACCTCTACCTCCTTACCCACACTCCCAAAGCCTTTGGCTCGGCGAAACCCTGCCCATTTTGTCTCTCCACATCCCTCTATTACTCCTTGAAGCCTCAATTTGGGTAGAAGTCTTCCCAAGGAAGCCTTTGAGCTCAAACCAAAGGGAGTTACCCGATTTTAAGGTAATGTCTTCACTTGAGTCCTTTTGTTTTATTTTGCTTCTCCAACCCCCTAAACTCTTTTTATTCATTTATTTTGTAAAAAATCCAGTATCTTCAATATACTAGGATGTTGTTATAATAATTATTCGAGCTACACTTACACACACCTACATCTAATGGTTAAAGGACATACTGTTTCCGTAGCCTCCCGAAACAATGATTATTCAACATTCTTTTAACACCTTCAAAGGTGGCCATTAAGATGTCACTATATTTATATATGATATATAATATGTTTATGTTTTCCTTAAGCTTCTGTATTTTTTATTTTGGGCATACCTTTATGGTTTCCATTATGGGTAAACGCGATATCTTCATTTAAGGAAGTGCGGACTACCTCCCCCTCAAAGTGATTTGATTCGTTAAATACCATATGTGGGACGTATAAAGGATGGAACTATGATATTATATATGATATTATACTGGAATTAAAATATACATTTATATCATTATGATTCCATTTTATAAAATACGAAATAGAAATGAAAGTAGCGTTTATGCGTACGTACGGCTTACCGTCTCCATGAACGGTGCATTTCATTTCTTACCTCTAAATGATTATGTAATATTATAAATGCATATATATACTGGATATATATGATATATACATCATGATTATAATTCTGGATATAATGGATACATGAACAACTTGTAATTATAAAGGGTTTATTTTTGACTCAAGTACCATTGATCGTTAAAACGACCGTTATTAACTTAAATAATTACATAGTGTTCATGACATGGAAATAAGTGATATAAAAGGATTAATGAACTTTAAAAAGGTTCTTAATCAAGTAGAAATTAACTCAAGTTTATTATTCAGGACATTAAAGAACAATCGAGTCAAGTCGGACCCGAGGTATGGGACTTCGTCTCAATCTCCTTTCATTGAGGCATATTTTGTTTTATACACAATCTTATTTTATACGGTGTTTAAACCCCTTTGACTTTTACGTTTATTCAAAAGGAATATTTTTATACGAAGCGTTTACTAAATGAAAAAAGGGAATGTTTTTGTCGTACGTATGCGGTGACAACGACTTCTCCACCGCCGTGACCATTATTTGAGTTTCGGCTTCCTCTACAAGCCATACCTTTTTTTTAAAGAAAAATAAATACCATGTTTTACTTTTCTTTTATTTTGGTATTGAAAATGGTTTCATAATGTTTTTATTATATCAATTTGTTTTATTGATATCTTGTGATTGAAATGTGGAAATGTTATATTTCCTTTATATATGCTTTATGTGATACGATTATGTTATGGTTCTTGGGCATTGTTATGAAGACGGGTGGTTCCGTGATAAACTAAGGGCAGGTGAGACCGATATAGCTCTTCAATGCATTGGGTAACGTGAATGAGTGAAACGTTAAGGTTTCTCCAAAGAGATTTAGGGAATATAATGTAATGGGTATTCCAAACGTAACCAAGAGGGTTACTCCCTACATAAGAATGTTATGAATGACTCAAGTTACTTTTATGTCTTATGATTTCTTTGATTTATTCATGATTTGATGAGGTATGTTAAAGTGCTTATGTTTTATGGGTAAAGTGATTTCATTATTATGTATATATGTACCCATGTTTCCTTTCCATATTTTTATATCCCTTACTGAGCTTTTTATGCTCATCCCAAGTTTTTTTGAAATGTTTTTCACAGGTCAAGGGAAAGGCACATGATATGATGATAGTGTCAAGGAAGTGTCAAGAAAGAATCCATGTTTTATTTTAAATATGTTTCCATTGATGGGAAATAAGAATACTATCTTTATGTAACCACTTTGTTTATATGTGGAATGTAATGCAAGTTTTATGATCTAATTCTCTAAAACTCTAAACCCGAAAAGATCCTCAATGTGTAATCTTGTAATAACTCAAGATTAATTAAGGTTTAAGGCTGGGGCCTTATAGTTGGTATCAGAGGTCGGTTTAGATAACTTTAGGAGTTATAATTCTATTAAATGATTATCCAAAAATATTTTTTTATGGTCAAATTGAAGTGATATAGTATTTGAAGATTACCATGTTGCTTCATCTAAGACATGTTTGTTCAGAATTGTTTTCCGCAGAGGAAACAGGGAAGCAGTGCTAGGAAGGCATGCAGAAGGAAATAACCTTCCGAATCAGCATCCTGAGATGGTCGGAATTGGAAGTGAACAGTTTGTTGCAGTTATGGCGCAGTTGACTCAAGCGATAAATGGTGGTGGTATCCATGCACGAGATCAGCCAGATCAACTGCATAGGAACATGTCAGTGGTGGAATATTTCATGAGGCAACATCCCCCATCATTCAGAGGATCATCTGACCCTGTGCTAGCTGAAGGGTGGATTAAATCATTGGAGAAGATTTTCGATGTCATGGGGTGTTCAGACAATCAAAAGGTTAGTCTTTCTATTTACCGTTTGGAGGGTGAAGCAGATCAGTGGTGGTTGATGGTTAAAAATATCAGGGACGCTGATGAGATTGATGCTCTCGACTGGGATGAATTCAAAGGTATGTTTCTTGAAAAGTATTTCCCTAAGGCTGTTCGACTTAGGATGGAAAAACAATTCTTGGAATTGAGGCAAGAGGAATACTCAGTGGCTACCTATGAAGAAAGGTTCACTCGATTGGCAAGGTATGCTCCAAATTTTATCCGAGACCTTGATAGTAAAATAAATCATTTTTACTCAGGATTAAAGCCAAAATATCGAAGGGAATTAGCTTCTCGTGAGTTTAAAAGTTATGAAAAGCTTGTTCGATGTGCTGAGAAGGTGGAAATGGAGTTTGCCGATGATCAAGTGTTCTATAACAACCAGCAGAAGAAGAGACCAAGGTGGCAGGAGAAGGGGAAGAATTATTCAAAAAAGTTCTGATGGTAAGAAATCTAAGTTTCCAGTTTGTGATAAATGTGGAAAAAGGCATGCTGGGGAATGTCTTCTGAATTCTGGAAAGTGCTACCGATGTGGTAAGATGGGACATAAGGCTCGTGATTGCACTGAAAAAGATCAAGGTGAAGATAAGACCAAATTTTATTTACAGTTAGTGAAATGTTTTAAGTGCAATGAGATGGGTCACTTTGAAAACGAGTGTCCGACAAAGATCTTGAGTGATGGGAAGCAGTTAGACTTCAAGCAGAAAGGGGTGGTGAAATCCTTTGCAACCACTTCAGTAGATGTCGGGCCATCTAATGAAGTTGTATCAGGTACTTCGTTTGTTTTTTCAGATTATGCCAGTGTGTTGTTTGATTCGGGGTCTACACATTCTTTCATCTCTGAAACCTTTTCTAGTAAAATGGGAATACCATCTCAAGAAATGGCTCCTCAGCTTTTGGTAAAAACACCTGGGGGAAATGTTTAGGCAAAAATAATTTATAAGAATCTTTCTATCCTTATCTGTGGAAAGAACCTACTTGCAAACCTTATTGTTCTACCTCTAGTAGAGTTTGATGTTATCTTGGGTATGGATTGGCTCTCTATTTACCATGCTAAGATTGACTATAGAGCTAAAGAATTTTCTTTTCAGAAATACTTTCAGTTTGTGTACAAGAATGAACCCTTACTGTTGATAACATATCAAGAGGCCGAGAAACTTTTAAAAGATGGAAATGAATGTTACCTTGCATACATCGTTGAAAATAAAGGAACTGTTCAGATTAATGATGTGCCAGTGGTAAATGAGTATCCTGATGTTTTTCCTGATGAGTTTCCTGGAATAATACCAGATCGAGAAGTTGAGTTTACTGTTGACTTAGTTCCTGATGCTAAGCCAATTTCAAAACCCCCTTATCGAATGACTCAAATTGAACTTTTAGAGTTGAAGGAGCAATTGCAAGATTTATTAGAGAAAGGTTTCATTCGACCTAGCACATCACCATGGGGTGCTCCTGTTTTATTTGTTAAAAAGAAAGATGGTTCAATGAGACGTTGCATTGATTATAGAGCCTTGAATAACATCACTGTTAAGAACAAATATCCTTTGCCTCATATCGATGATTTGTTTGATCAGCTCCAGGGAGCTCAGTATTTTTCAAAGATTGACTTGAGATCGGGGTACCATCAGCTGAAGGTAAAGGAAGCAGATGTTCTGAAGACCGCATTCCGTACAAGATATGGCCATTATGAATTTTTAGTAATGCCTTTTGGGCTAACCAATGCACCTGTTGTATTCATGGACTTAATGAATAGAATTTTCCATGAGTTCTTGGATAAGTTTGTGGTGGTTTTCATTGATGATATTTTGGTGTTTTCTAAAAGTAAAGAGGGGCATGAAAGACATTTAAGGGTTATCTTGAAAACCTTAAAAGAAAACAAACTGTATGGAAAATTCAGCAAGTACGAGTTTTGGTTGCAACAAATTTCTTTCCTTGGTCACATTGTTTCTAAAGATGGGATAACCGTTGATCCTGCAAAAACAAAGGTTGTTGAAGAATGGCCAAGACCCACAAATGTAACAGAGATTCGTAGTTTCCTTGGTTTGGAAGGCTATTACTGAAGGTTTGTTAGAAATTTTTCATGGTTATCTAGTCCAATGACTAAGCTAACTCAGAAGGGTGTTAAGTTTATCTAGACAAAAGAATGTGATGCTTGTTTTCAGGAATTGAAAAGAAGATTGGTGAATTCTCCAGTTTTGGCACTACCTTCCAGGAATGGTGAGTTTGTTATATACAGTGACGCTTCATTGAAAGGACTTGGTTGTGTCCTAATGCAGAATGATTAGGTAATTGCTTATGCTTCACGTCAGTTGAAAACTCATGAGGTAAATTACCCTACACATGATTTGGAATTAGCTGCTGTTGTTTTTGCTTTAAAAATTTGGAGGCATCATTTGTATGGAGTAAAGTGTGAAATATATACCGATCACAAAAGTTTAAAGTATATATTCACTCAGAAAAAATTGAACATGAGACAAAGGAGATGGCTAGAATTAATCAAGGATTATGATTGTACAATTCATTACCATCCGGGAAAAGAAAATAATGTGGTTGATGCTTTGAGTCGAAAAAGTAATGCTTAATTAACAATGTTGTGTTTTGAACGTGATCCTTTGGTTAAGGATTTGATGAACTTTGTCATAGAAGTTTTTGGTGCAGGATGTTCTTCTGTTTTGTTTCAGGTATCAGTGAGATCATCTCTATCAGATAGAATCAAGCAAGCACAGAAGCAAGACAGTGAGTTGCAGAAAAAGGTAGAGCTAGTTCAGAAAGGTAAGTTTCCTGAATTCAACATTGATAATGATTGTCTTTTGAGATTTGGGAAGAGATTGTGTGTGCCTTGTGATTCATAGTTGAAGAGAGAGTTGTTATGTGAAGCTCATAGTTCTCCGTTTTCAGTTCATCCTGGAAGTACTAAGATGTACAGAGATCTGTGGGAGTTTTACTGGTGGGATGGAATGAAAAGAGATATTGCTGATTTAATGTGAAGTGTTTGACATGTCAACAGGTTAAAGCAGAGCAGCAGTTACCGAAAGGGATGCTTCAGCCTTTACCAGTGCTAGAGTGGAAATGGGAAAATATATCCATGGACTTTGTTGTGGGATTACCGAAGACATCTCAAGGTAATAATGCAATCTGGGTTATTGTTGATCGCTTGACTAAATCTACTCATTTCCTTGCTATACGAGATACTTTTTCCCTAGATCAAATTTCCCGTTTGTATCTTAAAGAGATAGTCAGGTTACATTGAGTTCCCCTCTCCATTGTATCTGATCGTGATCCCAGGTTCACTTCTAACTTTTGGAAAGGCCTTCAGAAGTCGTTGGGTACTGAATTAAATTTTAGTACAACATTTCATCCTCAATCAGATGGGCAGTCAGAACAAACAATTCAGACCTTGGAGGATATGCTACGAGCTTGTTCTATGGATTATCAGGGAAGTTGGGACCAACATCTTTCTTTGGTTGAATTTTCATACAATAATAGTTTTCATTCCAGTATACAGATGTCACCATTTCAGGCATTATATGGGAAGCGGTGTCAAACTCCAGCTTTCTGGGATGAAGTGGGTGAAAGGAATTTGATGGGACCAGAATTGGTAGAAGAGATGGTAGAAAAAGTTCAGCTGATTCAGAAACACATGAGAACAGGTCAGAGTAGGCAGAAGAGTTATGCAGACAATAGGAGGAAGGATCTATCTTTTGAGGTAGGTGATCATGTTTTTCTCAAAGTATCACCATGGAAAAGTGTGATGCGATTTGGTAAGAAAGGAAAGCTGAGTCCAAGTTTCATTGGACCATATGAAATTCTAGAGAGAGTTGGATCAGTTGCATACCGAGTGGCTTTACCTCCGAGTTTATCTCAGGTACACAATTTTTTTCATGTTTCGATGCCGAGAAAGTACATGCCAGATCCATCTCATGTTTTGAGTCCAGATGTAGTTCAGCTGGAAGAGAACCTATCTAATGAGGAACAACCGGTCCAGATTCTTGACCACAGGGATCAAGTGTTACGAAATAAGGTGATTAATCAGGTAAAGGTTTTGTGGAAAAACCACATGATGGAAGAGGGAACATGGGAATCTGAAAATGCAATGAGGGATAAGTACCCCCATTTATTCGATAAGTAAATAAATTACGGGGACACAATTTTCTAAAGGGGGAAGGATGTAACATCCCAAGTAAGTAATTAATAATTGATATTTTTATCTATGTATATTAATGATTAAGATAGTGTTTTAGAGGCTTAAAATGAAAATAAATACAATCTTATGCATGGAATACACTAATATTCTTAAAAGATTGTTTTACTACCTTTTGATGGAAAAACCTTTTTAAATAAAACTTTTGACAATTTTATAATCTATATTGGTTAAAATAAACATATTCATTATGATTGGGACATTGAAATTTACATTGGATAAAGTTTTGGTATTTTTTTGACAATGTTCATTTTTAATGAATAATGAAAAATACTGCATTTTACATCAAAACTGCTTTTTCATTTAATTTAATTATATGGTTAGATTATCCTTTTAAGTGGTCTTAAAGTGTAATATGAATATATTTTTACCATTTAATCCAATTGTGGTCATTATGATTAATTTCACTTTGGAATTGGTCATAAACAAATTCCAAACTCTTTAAAGATATTGTTTCAAAAAAACCCTCTATTTGTTTTGACAATGGGAATTATTTTTAAATCAATTATTGCAATTTCTGTGTTTGGAATTTGGTAAAATGGATTACATATTTGGAATCATAAGTTCCAAATTATGTAATCAAGACTCTTTTGTTTTTTGACATTATGAATAGTAACGACGGTAATTATCTTTAATTATCTTGATTAATGAGTAATCGGGTAGTTAAAGATAATAAAATGATATCATAATAATACAAAAAGACCACAAAATGTGTCCTAAGGCTACTTGTTGTCTCATGGACGACCATGGGATGCCTTGTGCTAAACTTGGGGGCCCCATGAAATCAATTTTGTGAGAAAGTGACTTTTTATCTTTTTATTTTTAAAGAATGTTAAATGTGACAAAGAATGTATCACCTAAGTAAAATATTTTTAATTTTGTCTACATAAATGATCTTTTGGATTATAAATATTAATTAGAAATATAAAAATATTTCCTAAATCATGATATTTTTTTTATAATTTTTAGACATTAAATTTATTAAATTATTTATGACATCATGATGATGCAGCGATTACCTCATTAATAAAGGATTTAAATAAAATTAAATGATAATGTGAAATCTATGACCTACACATGTCCAAAACCTATTGGATGGGTTGCTTTAGAACCCTTATTACCTTACCCTCAAATTATATCAATGTGGGACCTTTTTAATCCGAAAATCATTTTAAAATAAAGTAACATTTCTTTACTTTCCAAGAGTGCCCCTCCTCTCCTCTTATAAAAGGCCCCCACCTCTACCTCCTTACCCACACTCCCAAAGCCTTTGGATCGGCCAACCCCTGCCCATTTTGTCTCTCCACATCTCTCTATTACTCCTTGAAGCCTTACTTTGGGCATAAGTCTTCCCAAGGAAGCCTTTGAGCTCAAACCAAAGGGAGTTACCCGATTTTAAGGTAATGTCTTCACTTGAGTCCTTTTGTTTTATTTTGCTTCTCCAACCCCCTAAACTCTTTATATTCATTTCTTTTGTAAGAAATACAGTATATTCAATATACTATGATGTTTTTATAAGAAGTATTCGAGCTAAACTTACACACACCTACATCTAATGGTTAAAGTACATACGGTTTCCGTGGATGGTGAATTTATGCCTCCCGAAACGATGATTGTTCAACATTATTTTAACACCTTCAAAGGTGGCCATTAAGATGTCACTATATTTATATATGATATATAATATGTTTATGTTTTCCTTAAGATTATGTATTTTTCATTTTGGGCATACCTTTATGGTTTCCATTATGGGTAAACGCGATATCTTCATTTAAGGAAGTGCGGACTACCGCCCCCTCAAAGTGATTTGATTCGTTAAATACCATATGTGGGACGTATAAAGGATGGAACTATGATATTATATATGATATTATACTGGAATTATAATATACCTTTATATCATTATGATTCCATTCTATAAAATATGAAATAGAAACGAAAGTAGCGTTCATGCGTACGTACGGCTTACCGTCTCCATGAACGATGCATTTCATTTCTTACCTCTAAATGATTATGTAATATTATAAATGCATATATATACTGGATATATATGATATATACATCATGATTATAATTCTGGATATAATGGATACATGAACAACTTGTAATTATAAAGTGTTTATTTTTTACTCAAGTACCATTGATCGTTAAAACGACCGTTATTAACTTAAATAATTACATAGTGTTCATGACATGGAAATAAGTGATATAAAAGGATTAATGAACTTTAAAAAGGTTCTTAATCAAGTAGAAATTAACTCAAGTTTATTATTCAGGACATTAAAGAACAATCGAGTCAAGTCGGACCCGAGGTATGGGACTTCGTCTCAATCTCCTTTCATTGAGGCATATTTTGTTTTATAGACAATCTTATTTTATACGGTGTATAAACCCCTTTGACTTTTACGTTTATTCAAAAGGAATATTTTTATACGAAGAGTTTACTAAACGAAAAAAGGGAATGTTTTTGTCGTACGTATGCGGTGACAACGACTTCTCCACCGCCGTGACCATTATTTGAGTTTCGGCTTCCTCTACAAGCCATACCTTTTTTTTAAAGAAAAATAAATACCATGTTTTACTTTTCTTTTATTTTGGTATTGAAAATGGTTTCATAATGTTTTTATTATATCAATTTGTTTTATTGATATCTTGTGATTGAAATGTGGAAATGTTATATTTCCTTTATATATGCTTTATGTGATACGATTATGTTATGGTTCTTGGGCATTGTTATGAAGACGGGTGGTTCCGTGATAAACTAAGGGCAGGTGAGACCGATATAGCTCTTCAATGCATTGGGTAACGTGAAGGAGTGAAATGTTAAGGTTTCTCCAAAGAGATTTAGGGAATATAATGTAATGGGTATTCCAAACGTAACCAAGAGGGTTACTCCCTACATAAGAATGTTATGAATGACTCAAGTTACGTTTATGTCTTATGATTTCTTTGATTTATTCATGATTTGATGAGGTATGTGAAAGTGCTTATGTTTTATGGGTAAAGTATGATTTCATTATTATGTATATATGTACCCATGTTTCCTTTCCATATTTTTATATCCCTTACTGAGCTTTTTATACTCATCCCAAGTTTTTTTGAAATGTATTTCACAGGTCAAGGGAAAGGTACATGATATGATGATAGTGTCAAGGAAGTGTCAAGAAATAATCCATGTTTTATTTTAAATATGTTTCCATTGATGGGAAATAAGAATACTATCTTTATGTAACCACTTTGTTTATATGTGGAATGTAATGCAAGTTTTATGATCTAATTCTCTAAAACTCTAAACCCGAAAAGATCCTCAATGTGTAATCTTGTAATAACTCAAGATTAAGTAAGGTTTAAGGCTGGGGCCTTATAATAATAATGTAATAATAATAATTTAGGGGGTTGAGAATGAAATAAAACAAAAGTTCTTGTTGAAGGATGTTACCTCGTTTTTGGGTAACTCCTTTTGGTTTGCATCAAAGGGATTCCTTGTATGCATTTCTTCCAAAATTGGGGCCTCTAGAATGAATGGAGGGAATTTTTTAGGAGATTTAGGTAGGTTTTTTATGATCCATAGGGCTTTATAGGTGTGAAGAAGTAGGGGGGTTAAGTTCCATTTTTATAGTGGAGGAATATTGGCATTCTTATAAATACAAAAAAGGAATACAATATTGAGAGGTCTCCCTTACATCATGTTCCTCCAATAATGATAAATATTTTATTAAAGGGATTATATTGTTTAAATATGCAAATAAATTTTATTTTTAACATATGTACAGGTTATTTGTCCTCTTAAGTTAAAGTTTAACCACTAAGTAAACTCATTTTTACCTTAATTATTGTAATTAATTTTAATTACTTTCACTAATAGTTTTGGTCAAAAACTAAATTAAACTTAATGGAAATTAAAAATTATACTGATTCAAAATATAAAATCAATTTTTTCCAAATTATAAACACATAAGTGGGTGAAATTAATTTAAAATCAATCTCGTTGACGAGACGATACAACGAGTTTTTAAAGTGAAAATGTTCAAAAGTTTTAAATGTTTTTATATCCAATTTCAATGTGAAATTGATTAAATAACCTAAATTGGATTAATAAATATATAATTTATCTATATATACTATAAAACCAAATAAAAATATAATTTAACTATATAAATAAATTATAATAAAAGTTGGGTTTCAATTAAAATTCAGTATTTTTCAATATTCATCAAAAAATGAAACTTCTCAAAAAAATACCAAAAAATCACCGAAAGTAAATTTTGAAATTAAGATATCAAAAATGAATTTTATTTTTTCAACTAAAAATTAAAAATATTTCAAAAATTATTTTTAAAAAAATTCTTACATTAAAAGGCGGTAAAACTGCCTTTTAGAATAATACATCTTTTTATTCCTAAAACTAGATTTGTTGTTATTGTATGCCTATAATAGTTATTGTGTGAATGTAAAAATATTTTTTTGAATTTAAAATACATTGATTTCATTAATTTCTCTCACTAATAGTGATTAGTTTAATTTATTAAGATAAAACGCCTTTTTGGGCATAAAAATAGTTTTTTTTATAAAAAACACTTCCTTTATATTCATTTGGTTTTTATTTTCATTTATAATCAATTTATAACTAAAGAATTAATTTTATAAACATGTGTAAACCATAGTATCATTATTTAGTTAATCTTATTCATATCTTCTATTCCAATGACTTGGTGATAACTAAAATAATTTTTTAATCATAATATTAATAGTATATTATAGTTCGGTAAAACTCGGTATTCCGTGTATTGTAAGATATCAAAGGAACTAAACATTATGTGAAACATAAGAAAAACATAGTGTTTCCTATACCAAAAGCTAATCTAAGTGGTGAAGGTTGTGAAATCATAACTTTGTGTATTGAGTAATGCAAGACATCAATGAAATTTAATTTATTCAAAATAATAATAATTCATAAAAACTTGGGGTGTTACAATTGTCACTTGATTAAACCCCTGATAGTCTATACACAATGCCAAAATATTGTCCACCTTCTTGGTGAACAACATTGGAGCACCCCGAAGAGATAAATTGGGTAAAATGAAACCCCTATACATTAGATCATCAACCTATATCCTCAACTCTCGAAGCTCCATAGGAACCCTTGGATTAAAAGCCATCGGAATTGGAGATGCACCTAATTAAAGCTCTATCCCAAACTCAAAACCCCATCAAGGGGGTGGTTTCATAAACTCATTCAAAAAATATCCAAGAACTCTTCCAAAACCCTAGAAATATCCTCTATAATATATTCCACTAACATATTCACCAACTAAGACAAAAGTGTCTCTACTTTCTTTCCACCCATCAGATAATTCCGATTTCTAAAGAACACCACTCAATGGCCCTCCACATTGGAAAAAAACTCTCCTATGGAAACCATCGGTGAATTCACATATAGAGTAATTCCAATCCATATCAGGAATAACATTGTATGGTTTTATCTATAACAAAAATAAATAAATCTCCCACTAACGGGTGCTTCCCCATCACTAACCTACATCCTCGGCACACATAAAAAAAGTATCCTGGCCTCCAATAGATATAGATAAAACCAAGGGCATCGAAATCAAATACACATTTAGTCCAAAGTAATGGACCAAATTATGATATATATAGGAGTTTAAGGTTCCTAAATCATATAGGGCACTAAAATGTGTAGAAAATAAACCAATCATACCTTAGACAGCCTCTAGGCTTACTGGAAGTGTCATATTCATCGCATGCATCTCACCACAACCAGCTCCTCTACCTCTCTATTTTCAGCCTATATGACCATAATTTGGCCTAGGTCCTTGTGGAGAAGAAGCATCATGAGAGTGACCTCTACCAGATTTATCTATCCCAAGATGTTGAACAAGTTTTGGTGGTCCCTACTACTAAAACAACCTCAGAGAAAATTGGTGTTGATGTTACTGGAAAGGGGCCAAACCATCTACATGAAACTAACCTACCTAAGAAGTCATAAATTGAGCATAATGGTTTCCATGTACCCTAAATACATAACATGAAAACAAAAATCCCCTTGAAGGTTCTCAAAAACCACTAATACCAAAATTTTGTGAAGGGATATACCATTATTGGTTACCCATTGGTTGTAATCTTAACTGTGTAAATGTTTGTGACTCACTACCTAAATCCATTCTCATTGAGATTCCCTTTTGTCCACACTCTCAAGGCACACCCTCTAGATAAATCACCTACTCAATAACTTTCACCTATTTCTACACCTCCAAGTATATAGAAATCATAAATAGGTGACAACAGACATGATCACAAGATGCAGTGCCTCCTCCAAATATCACACTCTAGACTCCTCATCTAGGAAAAAATTAGGAGAAATGTTTAGGAGGTATTTGAATTTGATCCCAAGATCCTACACACTTAGGCTCGCCTACTGAAGAGAGATAATATCCTACCTTATTATCACTATCATCGTGGAATGTTAGGAATTACAAACAGAACTCCCTCTGGAAGTCTAGACATAATACATCTGCCTCTTCAAAGACACCATGATATGGCATCCACCATTGACACACAACTCACCAAATCTAACTAACTACAAATGGCACCCAAAACTCATCCTGAAATCAAATAAAACTAAAAGAGATCTCAATATCCTCGAACTGATGATCCATCTCTAAATTTGATATGTTCTCCTAATACTTTCCCAAATTATATAACTAAAAGTATCACAAATATCTATGTCATACCTCATCCTCCTCTATTAGTTCAATCCTCTATTGATCAACCCAATTAGAATGATGAATCTCTACTGATTAAGCTAATTGTGGATGATTATTAGGATCTATTCACGGAAATCTAGGAGAAACCCTTATCCTGGTATGATGAAATTTTATCAAAATTTATTTAATTAATTAATTTTAATTTCCCAAAATCATCCAATTCAAACATGAATTCGATCAAGAATTAAACATTTAACTCTCCTAGGTATTTACCTTTCAAGTAGATCCATCTCACTTGGATATTCAATAAGCTCAGATTCCTTTCATAGAATTATTAGGGGGCCTAAAATCCCATTTCATAGTCAATATTCCAAGCATATATCACACACTAAGATCAACCGACACTATTTACCTACCAACCCATGAAATACTCATAGTTTATAACTCCAAAATTTGTCATATATCTTAACCAAAACCACTGATACCACTCTATCATGACCCCCTCACTCTAGAGGTACCCCTCTTTGGCCAGGAATGAAGGAAAAGAGATTATGAACCTTGAGTCTTGCCTCTAATAGGCAGTGGGTTGGGGACCAGGACAAAGGGTATAAAATATCATATATGGGAGGAATTACCCTCTATATAAGATAGGATAGAGAGATAGGATAATCAGCTCCTAGGAAAATATGGCACATAATATAAAGATAAACCCATACCGTACCATAATTAATGAATAATGTCAACAAATAAAAATAGAAGTCACTAAGAAAATACCAAAAGATAGTCTTATGACAACAACTCAACAAAATCTTAAAAAATAAAGCAAGTAATGTTCATATTAGATCCCAAAGTCCTCCAGGAAACCTGTAAAATATTTTATATACATAAGGTTTTAATAACATGTATACTTAGTAGGATCATACCCAAGGTTTAAGTGCACATGTGAAAAGAGAATACTAATATGCCAAAAAACAAACAATAGAACCAACATGCACCTAAAAAGGTCAACTAACCAATCCCAACCTCTCCATAGCATGAACAACAAATCACACATCCAATATCATAACATATTATCAAGAAAATAAAGAAAAGGAACTCCTTAGCCTCTTCCACACTGAATTACCACTCACACACCCCAAAATAAAATTTTATGTGCTCCCATCCCTTCTATACATATCACATCACATAACTAGTCATCTCTAATTTCGGTCAGGATGCATCCCTACCTATCCCATACTCACAAGGTCTAGCATTCGGTTCTAGAATTAGTCATGATCACAACACAACCTTATCACATCATATCACATAATCAGGGTAGTAGGGTATCATGAATGATAATTATATCAACATCATGCCCTCATCCTACCACACATAACCCCCACCACATATCACATCCTCATCATCATTGGGTAATCAATAACACAAACATATATCATCACTAGTTAATATCAGACACCAAATTGTGTCATAATTACTGCTGAATAAATACTGGGGTAGTGGGGGTACCTAGTCATCCATATCACCACAAACCTGGATGTTAGGGAAAACACCCAGAACTGAGAACATTTGGGTGTTTTGAGGTTATACAACTTTGGTGGGGATATATATAAATAACATAAAGTATATGATATATATATTACACACAATACCAAAACTATGGGTTCACATAAACTACAAAATCCTACAATACAATACCACTATTTTATCACATGGAATCCATCAAAACTACCATCTCTACTAAAATGAATTAAACCACACAAACACCACACAGTTCCACTTCCAATTATAGTTTCCACCATTCTCTAGATTTTAATGAGTATACAGTAACTTGAATTTCCTAATAAATTCATTCAAATTTTCATATCTCTTTCATTAATCATTCAATTTAATTAATCAAATTCTCTCATATCAATTCCAGAATATTCTTATTTATTTACCAACCCATTTTTTCATTCTCATAATTAAAATTTATTTCACAGATAAATGAGAAACTAAAAAAACCACATCGCACATTACCACTCACCCATATTACATCATCCACTTCCATAACACAACTTCAGCCAAGCTATATCACCACAAAAATCACATATATCAACCACCACACATTATGACCACTGAATGAAAAAACCAGTGCACATCACCACCATCATACGACCGCTCATATCTCATCCCATGATAACCAACCATAATATCACTTCCCCACACTTTCTACACCAAATTTGGTCACTAACATCACCGCCTAATAGCCCACAACATATAAGGAAACTAAATAAGAACAACCACACACACCCCTACAACCTGGAATCCCTAATTTATGTTTAATGGATTATATTACTTTACTTCATTATTTAAAATGATTATTCTCATAAAAAATCTAAATTTCTTTGGAAAAACAGTTTAGTACATCGATATAAGTGAGTAACCATTTCTTTCAGGGTGATATCAAAAAAATCAACACAGCAAGGGTATCACATCATATAAACTACAGAAGAAACAAATCCCCCAACAACTATTGTAACATTCCAAATAAGTAAAGAATTATGGATTTTCATTTTTATGTCTATTTATGAATTATATAGTTTTTTAGAGGCTTAAAATGATAATAAATCCAATCTTAAGCATAAAATAGTCTAATATTTTTAAAAGATTGTTTTACCGCCTTTTGATGGCAGACCTTTTTTAAATAAAACTTTTGACAATTTTATAAGCTCTATTTGTCAAAATAAACTTACTCTTTATGATTGGGAAATTGAAATTTACTTTGGATAAATTTTTGGTATTTTTCTGACAATGTTCATTTTTTATAATGAATAGTGAAAAAATACTGCATTTCACTTCAAAACTGCTTTTTCATCTAATTTAATTATATAGATAGATTATCTTTTTAATTAGTTTTAAAGTTTAATTAGAATATATTTTTACCATTTAATCTAATTTTGGTCATTATAATTTATTTCACTTTGGAATTGGGTATAAACAAGTGCCAAACGTTTCATAGAAATTGTTTCCAAAAAACCCGCTATTTATTTTGACAATGGGAATAATTTTTAAATTAATTATTGCAATTTATATGTTTGGAATTTGGTAAAATGGATTCCATATTTGGAATAATAAGGTCCAAATTATGTAACTAATACTCTTTTGTTTTGGAACATTATGAATAGTAATGATGGTAATTATCTTTAATTATCGTGATTAATTAGTAATCGGGTAGTTAAGGATAATAAAATAATATCATAATAATAACAAATGACCCCAAAATGTGTCCTAATTATACTAGTTGTGTCATGTAAAACCATGGTATGCCTTTTTCCAACTTAGGGACCCCATGGAATCACTTTTGGGTGACAGTGACACTTTATGATTTTATTTTTTAAAGAAAGGAGAATATCACAAAAGTATATAACACCTAAGTAAAACAATTTTAGTTTTGTCTGTGTAAATGATATATTAGACTATAAATAGTAATTGGAAATATAAAAATATTTCCTACATCATGGTATTTTTTTTATAATTTTTAGACATTAAATAAATTAATTTATTTATGACACCATTATGATGCAGCGATTACCTCATTAATGAACGATTTAAATAAAATGAGAAGATAATATAACATATAAGATTTAAACTTGTCAAAAACCAATTGTATGTGTGGATTTTGAACCCTTATCACCTTATCCTCGAAATATATCATTGTGGGACCTTTAAAATCTGAAACTCGTTTTAAAATAAAGTAACATTTTATGACTTTCCAAGAGTGTCCCTCCTCCCTCTTATAAAAGGCCCCCACCTCTACCCTCCTTGACCACACCTCTCAAGCCATTGGCTCTGCCAAACTCTGCTCATTTTATCTCTCCACATACCTATATTCATCCTAGAATACTTACCTTAGGCAGAAAGATCTTCAAGAAACCCTTTTGGTTGAAACCAAGGGGAGTTACCCGATTTAAAGGTAAGTCTTCTCTAATGTTCTTTTGTTTTATTTTGCTTCTCCAGCCCCTTAAATCTTTTTATTCCATTATTTTGTAAAAAACCCAGTATCTTAAATATACTAGTATGTTTTTATGATAAGTATTTGATTTAAACTTACACACACCTCCGTCAAATGGTTAAAGAACATACTGTTTCTGTGGATGGTGAATTTCTGCCTCATGAAACGATGATTGTTCAATATTTTTTTAACACCTTTAATGGTGCCCATTAAGATGTCACTATATTTATATATGATATATATTATGTTTAAGTTTTCCTTATGCTTCTGTATTTTTCATTTATGGCATAACTTTATGGTTTCCATTATGGGTAAACGCGATAATTTCATTTTAAGAAGTGCGGACTACCGCCCCCTCAAAGTGATTTGATTCGTTAATGCCATATGTGGGATGTATAAAGGATGGATTTAATGATATTATACATTATATTATACTGGAATTATAATATACCTTTATATCATTATGATTTCATTCCATTAAATACAAAATAGAAATGAAAGTAGCGTTCATGCATACGTACGACTTACCGTCTCCATGAACGGTGCATTTCATTTATTACCTCTAAATGTTGTGTAATATTATAAATTAATGTATATACTAGATATATATGATATATATGATATCTAAATCATGAATATAATTCTTTATATAATGGATATTTTACCACATGAACAACTTGTAATTATAAGAAGTTTATTTTTGACTCAAGTACCAAAGATCGACAAAATGACCGTTATTAACTTAAATAATTAAATAATGTTTATAACATGGTAATAAGTGATATAAAATAAATAATGAACTTGAAAAAAGTTCTTAAGCAAGTATAAATTAACTCTAGTTTATTATTCAAGATATTAAAGAATGATCGAGTCAAGTCGGACACGAGGTAAGGGACTTTGTCCCAATCTCCTTTCATTGAGGCATATTTTGTTTTATACACAACTTTCTTTTATATGGTGTATAAACCCCTTTGACTTTTACTTTTATTCAAAAGGAATATTTTTATACGAATCATTTTACGAAATGACAAAAGGGAATGTTTTTTTCTTACGTATGCGACGACAACGACTTCTCCGCCGCTGTGACCATTATTTGAGTTTCGGATTCCTCTACAAGCCATAACTTTTTTTAAATGAATAATAAATACCATGTTTTAATTTTATTTTATTTTGGTATTTGAAATGGTTTTGATAATGTTTTGATTATATCAATGTGTTGTATTGATATCTTATGATTGAAATGTGGAAATGTTATGTTTCCTTTATGCATGTTTTATGTGATACGATTATGTTATGGTTCTTGGGAATTATTTATGAAGATGGGTGGTTCGGTGATAAACTAAGGGCGGTTGAGCTCGATATATCTCTCCAATGCATTGGGTAACGTGAAGGGGTTAAACTCTAAGGTTTCTCCGAAGAGATTTAGGGAATATACTGTGATGGGTATTCCAAGCGTAACCATGAGGGTTACTCCCTACGTAAGAATGTTATGAATGCCTCAAATTACCTTTATGTATTATGATTTCTATGTTTTATTCATGAATCTTATAATTTCATGAGGTATGTTAATGTGATTATGTTTTATGAGTAAAGTATTATTTTATTGATTCTTATGTATACATGGACTAATGTTTTCATTCCGTATTTTTATAACCCTTACTAAGCTTTTTATGATCATCCCAAGTTTTTGAAATGTTTTTCACAGGTCAAGGTAAAAGTACATGATGTGATGATAGTGTTGAGGAAGTGTCAAGAAAGAATCCATGTTTTATTTTTTATATGTTTCCTTTGATGGGAAAAATTAATATTGTCTTTTATGTAACCACCTTGGTTAAATGTGGAATGTAATGCATGATTTATGATCTAATTCTCTGAAAATCTAAACCTGAAAAATCCTCAATGTGTATTCTTGAAATATCTCAATATTAAGTAATATTTAAGGATGGGTCCTTATAACGGTGATTTTCAATAATGGCAATGAGCATGTATAATCACACTAGGAATAACATAAAAAGTATAAAAACAATAAATTTATCACCATTCCTATCCACTTTAGTTAATCCAACTCCTTATCATTATTAAGTAAACCCTTACTATCTACCCAATGGAAGGAAAAGGTATTAAATCCTAATATAATAACAAAAATAGGGATAAAACAAGGATCCCTAACCTAAAAGAATCTTTTTGAATCACTATGAACAATATGGAGAAGGAGAAATAATCGGAAGACCATAGTTACACAAGGAAACTTATAATTAACTTGAACCATACCAAGGGATCATAAAAAAACATCCTAACAATCTTGAACTATAAAAACACCACCATTAATAATTCCCAAAGATAAACCAAAGAAAATAAGGTAGAAAAGGTAATTAACTCACTATGGATCTCAAAAGATCAACCTCTAGAAGCCAAGGATAAAAGTAAGAGGAAAGGGTCTAAAATATCCTCAAAATAATCCTAGGGTTCTCCCAAGGTTCTATATAAATGAGAGAAATAAAATAATTTGGTTCAGCCCTAGAATTTAGAGACAAGTTGGACATCGACACATTCATGGTGTGAAGCACAAATTTACGTCAGGAGTTTTTGTGAGAACCTCCAATTCAATCTATAAAACATGTTCAGGATGTGAATATCACAAACTCTAAACTTAATGAATAAATACTAATTTTCAGGGTGCTTATTTACATCATTAATAATTCCTTCACATGTTGAGTTCATTCATTATAGTACTCTAGTTTTAAATTTCAAGTCATGAATCACTGGACTCTGAGCTACAAACAACCTCTCATGTCATGAATAACTATTCACATCATGAATAGATGGGTAAAATAGAATTGTATCTCCAAACTCCATTGAAATCTCCATGATCTTGATCCAAACACATACAACGCCAAAACTATAAAATTAACAAGACAATATGTAATGGATCGGTACATCAACATTGTGAAAGTTTTACAAAACAATCATAGATACTAACACTCAGTGATGAAAATAAGCAATAACTAGATAATGAATTTTAATAAATGATTATAATATAATATTTGAATAGGTAATAGATGTTAATAAGGTTATAAAATAATTAATAAAGATATTTATATTTATTATACAAGAGGTTAATGCACTATCTTATAATTCGAGAGTTAAGGTAAGGGTTTCTCCTCTCAACATTTTTCATTTCAGATATATGCCATATTCATCACTTGTTTATTTTTGTGTGGTGTATAAACTACCCTATGGGTAAATTTTATCATAAATTTCATGAAATTCATGGATTTTACAAATCCATATTAAGTTATATTTTAAGGTATTTTGATTCAAGTGTTATTAAAGTTGTTAAGGTTTCTTTCCAATCTCATTTTTAAATGTAGATTATTATGAATGAATTCCCATCTAGGGAAAATGTGTGTAAAATTTCTCTCCAAAAACTCTATCCATTTTATTTTACTCTAGCTATTCTTGGGGGTTTATATGTCCTCAATCAATTTTATTTCCCTTGGTATATAATTTACCCGAAGTGGAACTATCAAGTTAAACTAACCTCACCTATTCTTTTTGGTCAGGAATTGTCCTTATCCATGTCCATATTCATTGGATAATTTTATGTATTCCCTTATATCTGCTTCAATAATTTATTAAGGTCATTTTATATTGTTTTCAATTTTTAAAAAAATTCTAAAATGAATGTTATAACATTTTCACAAGTATTGTTTTAAAAAAATATCTAATTTTAACATCATCTACAAAAACAAATTATTTCACCTTTATGGGAATTCTTCTTTTATAAGATTACCTTCTATGTTTTTAAGTGTCTTTTCAAAATAATTTTAATTCTTAATGATTTTGAAAAAAAGGAAATATTGTTATTTTTTTAAAATTAAATTTTTTTATTTTAAAAAGGAATTATTGGTTTTAAAAGGGATTTTGAAGGATTTTGTTTTTAAGAGGGAAGTCTTTAATGTTTGTATGTCTCCTCAAAGAATGATTTTGAAAGAATATTTCTTTTATAAAATACCTTTTTTTAAAACCCGTTCTATTTTTAAAGGGTAGTTATTAAAAAATTATCATGTTTAAAGTAATTCCTTTTAAATAAAATACTTTTATGTAGATTTTAAACATTTCAAAAAATATATTTTTTTTCAATGTGACGTATCCAATAATACTAAAAGGGTTCTCATCATCTATATCAACATAATTTAATGTTTCTTACATTTCATCAGGAACATGATCTAATTATATCATCTGCCTTCTTTCTATGAATTACATTGGACAATAGTGTTTTATCTTCCATACTGATGCATGTAATATCCATAATCAAGGCATCAAAAGGAATGATTGAAAATATGGTGAAATTTTTAACTAATTTTAAATGGGATGTTAATCAAGGAGAGAAGTGCCACTGGGTATCTTGGAAGAGAATGGCCAGGCCGATCTCTAAAGGAGGATCAAACTAAAGGAATGTTTCAGAGGCCATGAACTCCATGCAGATGAGATTGGATTGGGAAATCATTGAAGGTAAGAAGTTATGGGCTAAGTTCATGATGAACAGGTATAGAGATGAATGGATCCAGTGCGTAGAAGTCACAAGTTTACTTTCATGTTTGAAAAAAAAACATGATAAATCATTTAGAGATCCTAGAATATGAGGTATGATGGGTTGTGGTTTTTAGTCAGATCAGATACTGGCATGATAACTGGGTAGGGAAACCTATCTTCTTTCTAGATTTCTTGGTCCCATATTTTTTTTAATATAGGTGATTATATTACCTATATTTGTCTGATACACCCTTGACCATCATCAAAAAACAATATATGATAGTACCATCATTACTAAAGAACCATACAAGTACGTTTGTTCTAAATCAGTGAATGGATGCTTCAACATGTGGGATTTTCATTCTATACACAACAATAATCAAGAGCATAACGGTTGGAAGTATAAAACATGGTGCAAGGATATTTTTTTGAAGATGAAATTTTTATTTTTGAACCTATAAAATCAGGTGATTCCCACTAATGACAATGTACAAAGCAGAGGTATCACATTGTCTCCATGATGCAGATAGTGTGCACTTCCTAGAAAGGAATACATACAGAACTTATTATTTAATAATTATTGGAAAATAAGTATCTAGAATCTCCTGGAATAAGAGTTGGGCCTAAGGGGAGGTGGGTATTCAAACTCACAATTCATGGACAACTAGTTTCATTGTGTGATTGATCAAGGTGCAGACTAAAAGATATGTGGGTTGTTTTTTTTCTATCATGTGCTAGGTCATGTGGAAGGTTAGGAACAATGATGGTGAAGAGAAAAAGTGATTTCCTCTGTTTATCAAGGTTTGGGTGAGATTCTTATGTTGTGGAACAAGGGATACTTATCAAGGGTGGGGATAATTTGAAGCTGCTCAAAAAAATTTATTCCCAGAACTATTTCTACCATTGTAAGTAAGTGCGAAGAGAGTCAAGGTAGATGAGTAAAATGGCTACCGCTTTACTCTGGGTTAATTTTAACTTTTTATGGCTCCTGTTATTTTTGAAAAATGAGGAGGTAGGTCTTGTGTAGGATACTCGAGGTTCATTGATTATGTAATTCAACACATACTACATATAGGGAAGCTCTTTGGGCACATAGGTTAGAGCCATGATCATAGGACTTTTATTGTGTAGGTTCTACAATATTAATCTGGATGAGGTGGAATAGGATTCAAGTGTGATAATTGGGCTTCTCCAAGGAAACAAAAATTGTATATTAGATCTTATTTATATAGTTTGAAGGTAAATAAAACACATTACGCCAAGTATTTAGGAAAGCCACACATGGAGGGAAGGGAATTTGGTAGGGGATGCCTTGGCCAGTAAAGGAAACCTCAATAAAGGTATCACTATTTATAGTTGTACTGGTTATTTACCTATTAACTATTGTCTTATTACTATGGGGGTCATAATTGGGATCCATCATTTCCATCCCCCTTAATTTTGGATTTGTGTGCATGAACTTTTGTTATCAATAAAAAAGATACTTTTGAGTAACTAGGGAAAGTATATCTAATGTATTTATTATTCCAATATGAATTTTTATTGATTACTAAGTAAATTTTATCATGTATTTTATTGATCATTCAATATATTAGGAAATCATTCAATAGGTTTAAGTGAAAATTGTGTCCTGGAATTATGTATCCCCTTGATGCATTGGTAGGTCTCATGAGATAAACAAGTTTGGTTATTTGGTTGAAGCCTACCCATTTATTAATGTTGTCTTCATTGCAATCAAAATAGTAAGAATAATTTCTTGGATAAGATTATGATGTCAAGAATAATGTCTTGGTTTTGTTCATGATGGTAAGAATAATTTCTTGGATTCATTCATGATGGTAAGAATAATGCATTGTATGTGGTCATGATGGTAAGAATATTGTCTTGGATTTAGTCATGATAGTAATAATAATGTATTGTATGAGGCCTTAGTGGTAAGATTAAGATATTTCAAATTATGCATTCTCTCACCATGAGATCAGTTATTGTTATCCATGTTATTTTTTTATTATTATATCATATATTTTTTTAGTTCAATCTCATCTGATCGGTTATATGTAATTATTAAATATATTTATTCCTATCATATTGTTCATGATTTATTTATTATATTATATTTTTTGATATATGTTACCCCTGTTTGATGTCACTCTTCATATGTTTCTATTTCTCTAGGCTAAGACGAATAGTAATACATATGATATGTCTATAAAATTATCATGTGTGGATAATTATATGGGAGATGTTAGATAATTATTTTAGAATAAGTAATTCTTAGAGTAATAGTAAAAATGTCCATTGGATGGGAAATATATGGGGATTTTTAGATAAATTTGTTCCCTAACACTCAAAAACTTTAAACCTAAAAGATCATTATTGTGTAGGTGAATTAATGTTTTTTGATATTGTAATATTGAATGGATATATTTGGGTCACTTTAGTGGGTATCAAATCATTATTAAATAACTTTAGAGATTAAGAAGATTACATGATTGAGGTATAGGTATCTCTTTGGGTTTGTATGTGATTTAATGTAAATGAAATTTAATATATCTTGATAAAATATTAATATGTTATGATAGTATATATTATTAAGGTATATATTGATTGGTATGATAGTTTATATTTTTGGGGGATTAAGACTAGTCAATATTAGTGAAAGCCAAATGGATAAGACTAAATGTTACAAAAAATCCTAGATATTTTGGTAAATAATACTGTGTGTGACATCCTTGCAATTAAATCCCTGTCTAGATAAAAAAAAGTAATACAACTCTACGAAAGATTCACCTTGAGGTAATAACCCTGAAAATTCAAGTTGGATGTTAATTTGATCTTCATTTGGTGTATGATAAAGAGTTATAAATGCACGCCTAGTTTGATACTCCTAGTGGATATTCATTGGTTATTTACATGATATTTATAAACCATTATAAATAATTTGATCACATATTTATAGTATTGTTAAAGAAAATAATAAGAAAATATTTATGGAAAACTAGATTAAAACCTAAAAAATTGTAAGTAAGGGTGAATATGCCATTTATGATTTATCACTTTTAATTTAATAGTTTTCATTTTTATATTATTATAAAATTTTTAACTTTAACTTTATTTTATTTAAGTAATGGTTAGGCAAAGGATAAAATGAGTTAATAGTGGGTTTGATTGGAAATACGGTGATTTTCTAAATGGGAAAGAAAATAGGATGGGAGAAAGTTTTAAGAATATTGTGGTTATACATAGCTAGCTATATCAAATTATGATTAACCATTTGAACTTAGTTGAATTTCTAAACATAGAAATAATAGAACAATGGAGTTTCATGGAAGAGTTCTGGATAAAGACCATGGAGTAAAAAATATTCAATTTTTTGTGTTTTAAGAACATATGAACAAGCACCCAAGGAAATGTGTCAAAGGAACTAAAAGATGTTTTATTTCTAGAAAAGGATGTCATAAATCAGCCAATTTCTAAGGAAAAATGAATAGTTTGATGGAAGAAAATAAATTTCATTCTAAGTACCACTAATAGTTCAATGTCTTAAATATGATCAACTCAATCATTATCTAATTCAATGCCCTAATCAAAGGGATAACAAAGATGATTAGAATCAACAACTTCCTAGGCCAAGGGAATGAGGAAGGGTCTATGTTATGATAATTAATGAGGTAGATCATGATAATTAGGGTACACTTATATTTCACTCCAGATTTATGGATGTGTTATCAGATATTGGTTTTAGCCACTCTAGTATATCTAGGAATGATTCTAAGATCATCATATCACCAACCCAATGATTTGACATTAAATAATTAGAGAAAAATTGTAGTTGTATGGTTATTCCATGTCATGATGAAGTTTATGGGAAGGTGCTTTGGTAAAATCATATTATTCTTACTATAGATAAATTTGATGTGATTTTGGAAATGGACAGGTTATCTCCACATGGACTACATATTAGTTACCAAAATAGGGAAATCATATTTCATATCTTAAATAAACCTATAATAATTTATCAATGCAATGATAACTATGAACTCTTTATCGATATTAATTCCATTATATGGGTTTTAATACTAAATCATGATATGAGTTTCCTAGTCCTTCCCAAGTTAGTAAGGTTGATATCTCACTTGCAATTATATCTTGAGGCATGTTTATCTTTTAGATAATTGTGAGTGATAATACAAATTGAAAGTATGTGATTTATTTAAGGGGGGATGTAACACCTCAATATTTCAATAAGTAAATCTACTTTAATTAAGAAATATTTTTAATATCTTGCTTTATCGACAATAAAAAACAAAATGAATCGTGATACATTTTATTAGGATAAAATTTTAAGTATTAGATGCGATTGTTATAAATTAGCAGTTGAATTGGTGGGTATACATAGATATAATTTAATTCTGAAATATATGTATAAATAAAAAATAAAGCTTATTTATAATACAAATTTATTGATAAAATTTAATTAGTATAGTTAAAAACTAATGAGATCACTTTATACTCAAAAAATTATTTGATTAAAAAAATTACCTTTTTATGTGTTATGTGTGCTTATATTAAAATCAGTTTTTATTAAATTTATAAATTGATTCTAATAAAATTATTTTCTTATTTTTAATAATAATATCAAAATTTGGTAATAATTCAACTTTATTTTTTACATCAAAATAAATTACCAAAGTAAATATTAGTTATCATAATAAAATAGTTATTTTCCATAGTTCATTATAAAGATTTTATAATTTTATATAAATAAATTAAATTTATATAATTTAAATAATGACTCTAATATGATTCTTAAATATATAATTAAATATACTAATAGTCATTTTATTATTAATTGATAGGAAAAAATAATAAAAATGTGAATATATTAAATGAAATTTTTCTATAAAAACGTTTTTTATAAATTATATATTTTGATTCACATATTTAGAAATTGAATTAGATTTTATGGATTAAAAATTTATATTCATAATTTAAAAAATAGGTAGTAAGTTTTATCTTTTATTTCTAGTAAAAAAACTAATTAGCATGGTTAATTTGTAATCAAGTTTAATAAGGGTAAAAATGATTACCATAAAGTGGCTTAAATTTTACTAAATTAACTTGAAAGAAATGGATTCTATAATACCTTTTGTAGGTTTTCAATTCATACAAACATGTGTCACCAATATTTTCTCACCTATACTGTAGTACCTTTAGATTTTAGTATGTATTAATTTAAGTAAATATCAGGTTGAATAGAGTGTGATATACACATCACTGAACTAAAGTGTATAACACTTTATTATAATTAAAATAAAAAATCATTAATTTAATTTTATACAATGTGAAAAAAAAATTAACACCCTTTGTTAAATTATATGAAGTAAGTTTATAACCCCTTAAAGTTGGCAAGGGTTGTTTTTCTTTAAAAGTGGTTTTTATTTATATTTTGTATTTACATTAAAAAGGTAAATTTATGAATTTTTTAATTTGAATTTAATGAAATTATCTTCATTTTTAAATTCATCATATCAAAATTTAATTAGGGTTATTTTTTTGGGAATTAAGTGAAATATTTTATTTTTGGGTGAATAGTGAAGAATACTAATTTTATAAATATCACAACTTTGATGGAATCATTATGATATAAGAATTACTTAAAATATATAAAACATTTTTCAAAGAAATTATTTAAGGATTAAAATAAATCATTTAAAAATATTATGTTGAATCTGAAAACCCGTGCTTGAATTTTTGGAACCTAACTAATATTTTATTCTAATAAAAAACTATTTTTGGTTCCTTTCATTTATTTGTGTGGTTGGAAGGTTCTATTCATTTTTGGAACGGTTTTAATATCAAATAACCTTGATGTTTTAATAATAATCCAATAAATCTATGGAAATCAGTAGTACTCAAGAGTCTTTGTCTTAAATAAGTATAAATTCATGTTTACACATTAATATACTTTTTTTCTAAAAATGGTTTTTATGCATTTTGTGGGATTATATTAGAATTAATTTCTTAAATTTCTAGAAATTTAATCTTTTAAAATTAATTACATATTTTGAATCATTATATTAAAATTATTTAATAATTTCCACTTCATTTATAGTCATAAAATTAAGTTACTATAGTAAAAAAGTTAGCCACCACTGTAAGGGTTAAAAGGGTTAAAGAGGGGGTTAAACTATGATATAAGGCTTCAAATATCTCTAAAACTTATTTTATTTTATAAGTGTATTTAAATCTTAAACTATCCTACAATCTAAATTAGACTAATTATAGCCAATTTCTTTTGAAAAAGGCATATATTATATTTAAATGTTCTTAATATTTATATAGATGTCATTCATCTCACTTTTAAAAGGGAACATACTATCTTATTTTATCCACATAATTTTAGAACTTTATATCAAATAATAAAATCCCCAAAACCTTCTCAAGATAATTACCCACTTCCTAGATATACTGATCTCAATAAATGACCACTCCTAGAAGTCTTAAGGTGTAATCCAAAAAAAAGATATCCAATGAGGATATATAAGTATTAACCAAATTCTTTCAAGTTTATTTCTTCTTATACCTCATTAAAATATATTATAACCATCCCAACATAATTAAATTAGTATATTTAATAAAATAAAATTTTATTATGTTTATAGAGATTCTATTTTATACCTCTTTTCTATCCTATGGAAAATGAAGATGTCATTTATGCTTACGTGTGGACTACCTCCTCCACAAAGAGATATATTTCATTTTTCATTATCACCGCACAAGGATATTTATAAATATAAAATTAATAAATATATTTTATATTTATGAGATAATTTTATTCTATAAAGATAATATATTATCTACCTTCTTACCCTCTCATCAATCACAAAATGTAAATATCACTCATGTGTTCTTGCGGACTGATGTCTCCATTATCACGAATCCCTCCCCCCAATGGTAACCTCTTTTTCGGTAAAGAGAGAAGGGGGATAATGATGCATGAATCCCACCTACAATAGGATATGGATTAGTGATAGGAAATTAGGGTATATCATACACATATATGGGAGGAATTACCCCCAAATCTATGAGAAATGATAGAGATAAGATAGATTCACCACCAAATAACTCCTAATAAATAAAAAGGAATAAATCTCAATACAAGATTAGAATGTTTGTCATGCAGGGGATTCAATTCAACCACACTTATAGATAAGTCAATTTTTTGTTTGATGCATTAGAAAGAAAAGTAATTCCTAGTGAAAATATAATTCTTTAAACCAAGGTTGGGTCTTTACCTGATGATTGCAGATATTTGTAACAGGTGATGCCATTGGACTACATCCTTTTCGGCCCCCATGAGTGGTATGAATTTTGATTGATTTATTTTTAGATAATAAACAGTTAATTTTTGGTCATTTAGTAATGAAATACAATTGAAACAACTAAATAAACAATAAAATAGATTTCTGATAATGACCATGAATCTCCAACAACTCTTGAATAACTCCTCAATCAAGAAAATTCAAGATCAATCATCAACCAAAACCTAATTTCCAGAAAAACAATTTATATATACATGGGGTGAGAATAACATGTATACTAAGTAGGATCCACCCTAAAACCTCTAATAAAAAAATATAAAATAAGCATAATAAAGTATAGTGAGTAAAAAATAGAAACCAACTCATCAACGAAATATTTTTACGAATTTTTTTCCATCATCTCCATGGTTGTCTCTCACAATGTATCATATAGAGGAGATCATATAATATAATAAAAAAGTGGGTACCCTACTACCACTACCCAACAATTTTGTTTCTCTACCCCAACGTCTCATATCTTAATCCATATCTCTCCAAAATACAACCAAAATAAACCTAGGATAAAGTAAGATATCCTAAAGACACCTAGAATAATATATCATTCACCTAATGTATCACATAATATCATTATAAAAACCACATCTCCACATAGTAACAAAGTAGTTTTTGAGAGCCACCCCAACCTGTATGTTATGTATTATACCTCAATCCATTACATCCCATGCACAACATACCAATAATAAACATTAGGATACTATATCTGGATATACATGTGTTTGAAATAACCACAAGCCATCACATCCCTCTATACACATATATAGAGATAGATAACCACTGTGTATACTGGGACACAATTCTATTAGGAGAAGAGACTAGGGCCAAAGAGGGTATCCCACCATACATTCCTCACTGACTTGGATGTTAAGGAAAAAACCCTCCTAGATTCCACTGGCTGTCAGTATCCTGACTGACATGGTTGGGGTACCATATTAAATCATAAACCATACATGATATATATAAATGTCACAGCCACACTATGGGAAACAACCTATCCTTAGACTCATCTTCTAATAACATTGTATAGGAATCCTAACTACCACTATTAAGAATAAATTATCAAATCATAAAACCATCAAGCTTCATATTAATTAATTAATTATCCATTAATTAATATTATTTTTTTCTCAAGATTAATATTTTATTATTTTAAGCCAAGTATTAGTGGAACTATTAATTATTTACTTATATTCTGAAGTATGAAATCATTATAGAGAAAGCATAAAGAACTAACCATGTTATTTCATTAATTTATTTATCATTTCATAAACTTATAATTACTCTAGGAATCAGCTCAAGAAACCAGATAAAAGATGCACTTACAGTGCATAGCATCAAACTACTTCCCATAGTTGGAAATTGATTATGTAAAGACATCTAAAAATTGGGCCATTAAACGAGCATATTCATTATCATGAAATCATCTCATATTTCAGAATAATAATCAGAAAGCCTAACTTCAATACGTTATATCTTTCCTGAAACCATTCTGGAAACCACTGCACATAATAACATATATGACATCCTATGACAATATTATCATCATTATACAGGCACCTCGTGCTAGCATCATATCCTTAGGCATCACCGTCCATCATCATCATAACCAGCATCTCATGACACTATTATAGCCTTAGGAATCCCCTCTCATATCATCAACATAATCTGCACACCATGCCGACATCACATCCTTGGGAATACCCACCCATTAATTCAATCGCACAAGTTTTTCAAACAATCATGTCAATGATATAATTAAATAGAGCATATATATATATATATAAATGTTTTATTCTAAAAATAACTTCAAGGAAATTATGGATAAAACAAACAATTCATTCTATCCTTAAAAAAAATATCATGCTCACTTAGATCCAATGAAATGATTTAAGAAATAATTAAATATAAATTATAGTTTTAAATTAATCATTTAATTTAATAATTAATCTCAACATATCTAGAATTATAAATTACCAAGGATTAATATTATTTATATCATCTTTTATTCCACATTAATCTCTGTTTTCATTTATATCATCAATCTTAATGATAATTATTTCGACATGCCTCTTTTAATATAATCAAATCGTTACTAGATTTAAGTTTTTATCAAATTTCCAAGCATATAAACTATTCTTAACAACCAAAATAATAGATAGCACACTATATACTAAATCTTAGAGGAATCAAAATATATATCACAAAGCATGTGATCACACATCCCAAACATTTCAAAACATGAATATTTATATTTATGTATGTGATAATATTTCTATCTCAAGATGTTATTATAATCATACAATAATCATCTCTATGAATGATTAAAGTTCTACACATGCAATAATATTATTTATCAAAATAATACCATGGTTTTCACATGGAACAATATTTATTTAAATTTTTTTTCTATACATAATTATTGAATAATTCTCATCAATGTTATTTAAGAAGTTTAAAAATAAGGAATTCAATCATTTTGATTTTATCAATTTTTTATTACACAATGAAATGAAATTTCTTTCTTTCTCTCTCTTGGATAATTTCCATAATAATTATCATTATTCTACAACATTCAAATAACTATTTCATCTTTCTTATGATAATATTACATATTATAAAATATTTTTATATATTGAATAAAATAAATCATTAATTTCGATTGTTGAAATTATTATCAACAATATCCAATGAACATACATTTCAATGGGAAATTTCTAGTTTCTAAGAAAACTTTATTTATCCATGATATGAAATAATATATTTTATTAAATTCTGTAAATTCAATAAAAACATGCTAACAATTTTCTTCAAGCAGTAAACTTCTATTTCATTACATGAAAAAATATTAACATAGTAATTGTTTTCATTAAATTATAGCACTAATAGAAGAAATTATATGATATACATTAGTCTTATATTTTAAATTATGTAATTGATTATATTTTATCATCATTAACATAATTACACAACATGCATTTTATCCTCTTATTTCAAGATTATAACGTGTTTATTCTTCATGTGATTATTTCTCATATTTTTATCTGATTATGGTTAATTGTATCCATTTAAACAAAGAATCTAAAACATGTAAATTTCATATTTATACCGTATAAAAAAGGAGAAGTCACAAATCCCTTACATAAAAGAATAAAATTTCTACACTACAGTAAATAAAGGATAGAGAAAGAGAATAATAGCCTAGGAAATGAAATAAAATCATTTGATGAATTCGTAGTTGGCTTGTAGATCCCATAAGGTGAGGTTTTGACCACCCAAACATGATAGGAATGAATAGATACTCAAATTAGGGAAAGAAACTAATTTTTAATATTTACATATATTCCTCCATGGATACTTTAGAAACTCCATAAAACATTATATATTTTATTTTACATCAATTCATATTAAATTGGATTACATTTAATTTGTGTTGAACCATCACTTAGGATCTATTAGTATTAATAAAATTTAACGATTTCATTTAATAGTCTTAAACAAATTCAAAACCACTAATTTCCCCCTTAATTACCATTAATTTTTCTGAAAACACATTACAAAAGGTTCCCAGAAGTAAAAATAGGTTTTATAGGATTTAAAACACTACCCATATACAACTCATATACACAGCGTAAGGGTGTCATGGTTTTACCATTACACATCTTACTACCCTTAGACATGTTGACTTTTAACCTTACATAGGCTCTATAAAATATCATATAACCTTACACAAGGGTGAACTACCCTTATATAACCCTTAAAGTTTTAGTGTTACCCTTATGAAATTATGAGAAATCCTAGATAAATCTTACATAGCTTAATAAGTGGCCATTATGAGAGCAAGTACCCTTATGCAAGCTATAGTATACCCTTTAGCGAGATTCATACTACCTTTATGTAAAACATGAGTGATCTAGGATACTCTTAAGTAACCTATATAGGTGATTTTAGGAATCCATTAGGGTCAATGGATTTCCCTTATGAAACTCCATGATTTCAAAGATACCATTGTGCAACCTGTTTAAATCCCCTCTTACCTTTACATATGGTTTAAAAATCATGGATTATTCTTATATAGGAAATATAAACTTATATTTAACTTTAAAAAATCTATTAAAAACAACCATTACCCTTAAACACCCCTTTAAAAATAGTTTTTACCCTTACATAGATGCATAATCAACTGTAAGGGTAACGATAACAATAAAAATATTAAATTTCCATTTCAAAAAATAATAAATAAGTAAAAAAAGTCTTTATTATCACTTCAAAAATTATAAAACACTTGTAAAAATAATAAAAACAATTTAAAAACTTACAAATTAATTTCCAAATAAACTCTTAAGGCTTTTAAATTACTCCCATAATTTGTAAAACCATTTTAAATTATTTTAAAATAACCTATAAATTTATTAAATTTCTCTTGAACCATTAGAAATACCAGAATAGAAAAATAAGGGCTCAAGAAAATCCATAACCTTACATTAGATGCCTCTAAAAAATTTCATCCTAGAGAATTAATATTAAACCAAGAAGGAGAGGGAATTAATAGGGAATAAATCAACCACCCCATGAGATACCTCTCAAGGTTGTCACGGTATTTAGAACACAAAAACCATTAGAGGGGAAAATTGTATAGTTACACCACATTTTAGAATAGTTTCAAAAAAATATCTTGGGTGAGATACCACTAAAACCAGAATACGACCATAAATAAAGCATTACATAAGGTGAGAAAAACCATCTCATATATAAACTTGAGATCATACATATTATCTAATATTTAAACAATGTGGAATATTTTGCACACATTTGTGACTCTCATTCCCAAGAAAGGTCACATCAAGACCACACAAATAACTAAATAAAAACCAGCAAGACATGAAAATCCAATCAAACAAACATAATAAAAGGAAACACCTTCAAGACAATCACTTTAAATTGATTGAAACAGAAATCATAGAACTTCATTTTCATTTACTATGATTGCATATTTTAATTAATAACATCTAGAATATATTGTTCTTAACATGTCGTGAGAAAGAATATATTAGCATTATTTCATAACAATTTATTCAAAAAAATTGATATACTACTTAAAAAATTCATTAATTTGTGATGGTTAAGAAGATAAAAACATAGACATGTTTTCCAAAAGTTTCTTTTCTTTCTAGGCATATATTAAAACATATCACATTAAAATTCATTAAATTTCAAAACATGATGATAAAAACTTTTCACTAAGACTCTTGTGTTTATAATATGGAAGGTTAAAAAATATTCAAATGAAAACCCTTTTAAATATTTCTTCGTTATAAGGTATTTATCAAAATTTTCCTTGAGAAAACACTATCACTTCATTATCAAAAATAGATTTTAAAATTAACAAAACATTCATGGAATAATTTCCATTATTTATTTTAGAAAAATTGATGTCACATAATACATTTTTCCAAGATGGTCTCACTGAATATTATTATATATCGTGAAAAACCCCTCCAAGGATGACATAATAAAATTAAAATTTCTTTTTTCCAATAACATTATTATTTAACATTAGTTATGTGATAAATCACATAAAAAGTCAAGTTACATGATTTAATAAAATTATATTTATTCAACTAACATAGATCTACCATAATCTTTAACATATTAATAATAATATATATAACTTAAAAAACTCTGAGAACTCAAATTTAACATAATAAATTCATTATAACCAAATCATGAGGTTCAAGCTATCTACTTTATCCTATTTAAATTTTCTTTTAAGATTGTTAACAAATATTTATTCACTAGAGGCACACTCATGAAAAAGATACAAAAGATATAATGTCTCAATTTAAATTTACCATTTACCTTAGGTTAATTAAATTACTTCAAGAGTTATATATCAACATCACATGAAATTTCTCAATCATCACATGCACCAAGATAAAAAAAGTTGTCACAAGCATACAAGTCAACGGAAATGATATATTATACCATGATATTGTTCTATTTTGATAGCACTGACTCACCTACATGGTTTTAAAATGTGTCACAATACAAAAAATCATGATATTTGAAGTTTCCCCTATCTTCATATACTCAATGTAATAAAATACACATTACTGGTACAATATAAATCCCTTACAAGGATGTAAGAAAACTAGGCCACAATCATGTCATAAGCATGGTCAAATTCATATCCCAAAGAATATAAGAATTTAATTTAAAAAATACAAATTAATTAATCCAACACTAGGAAGGAATAAATTAAATACATCTTTCAATATTCTCCTTTCCCAGACCAGGGCCCAAATTACCTAGAATGAGTGAAGAGTATATTGATTAAAATAAAGAAATACATATAATAACCCCTTACCCATAACCAAATATCCCCCACAATGATCATGAGATATAAGTAAAGGGTGAAAATGATGACAACACCCCCCCCCCCCCCCCGAATATCAAATAAGGGCTCAAAGAGAGAGTAAAAGAATTGTATAAACAAGGTTAGAGAAACTCCTTCCCCAGAGTATATCTTCATCACAATAGTAGGCCCAAGGAATGAGTTGTGCTTACCATATCTAAAGTAAATTGGGTGTGGGTGGAAACTGAAAGGTTGAAGTCATATAAATGAACATGGATCAAGGATTTATTAGGTTGGTTTCAATTTAACAAATGAGGTGGTTTCCCTACACTCATTCCAAAATTATATCAGTCGAATAATGATGATAAACTTGTTCATTCACTTTAGTGGGATAATAATTTAAGGGTTTCAAGCTTAATAAGATACTTCAAAGGTCTCAACACATATATAAAGTGTAGATCTCAGAAATACCATAATGAAGGGGAAACATCATCGGTCAAAGAAATGCCTTTATGGATGAAAAGAAACTCGGCTATAATACTAATCTCATAACATCCCCCACAAAATAGCTAACTCCTTGCAATTCATGGGGTGAAAGAACCACAATCATCAAGATGATCCTCCTAGCACCATCACACCCAAAAAACCTCATTTATCCATCCAAACAAGATTCAAATCGAAGGATATCATTTCCTCCTCCAACTAAACCACTATCCCATGACTTGAAATGAATCTCTCGTACTTCTGCAATTTCTAGACCTAGAACTCTCAAAGTATTCTCCTATGAGAATTTTTATTGATGTCGTTTAATCTTTGGTGATTTTCAAACAAATATTGTTGAACATATTAGCATGAACCTGATAGGTATTTCAACCAGGATCCACTTATATAAAATAAAAACATCAGAGAATCCAGACCCAAAGCACAAATTATTTAAGGTTAATTAATTATTTTATTTTTAATATTTTCCAACTGTATTCCCCATTCAACCACAGGTTCATACAATCACGATTCATGATCCTTTACAAGTTCTCGACCTCACAAGTAGCATCACTTCACTTAGGATATCCAATAAACTTTAACATATTTATGATGGATCACATGGGAATTTAAAATCCCATTTATAATCTAGTTTCCCTTGTTTATAGAACATACTATTCCCATATGACAATATTTTCTTACAAACCCATGAATCCTCACCAATAAATAACTTCAAACTCTATCAAATCTATCAAACATTGCCTCTGATAACACTCCATCAAGAACCCCTCCCCTAAAATTACCCCTCCTATGTTAATAATGAGAGAAGGGAGATAATGATGCCTGAAGCCCACCTCCAATAGGACATAGGTTGGAGGTAATAAATAAGGGTATATTGTAAACATAAATGGGATTAATTACCCTCTAATATATCAAAAATGATAGATATTGGATAGAAACACCACCAAATAACTCTCAATCATAAAAAATGAATAACAATTCCCAATACATGATATAAATGTAATGAAATACAATTGAAACAACTAAAAAACACTAAAATAGATCATCAGTAGTGACCATGAAGCTCCAAAAGCTACTCAAAAACTCCTCGAACTAGAAAAGTCTAGCCCAATCACCAAAAACACTTGTTAACCTAAAAAATAGTTTATATATGTGTATAGTGATCATAACATGTATACTCAGTAGGATCCTACCTATAAACACTCAAAAAAAATGTGAATTAAGAATAATAAATCCTAGTGAGTAAACAATTGAAACCAACTAATCACTTAAATAGGTTTAAAATTATTTTCTCATCCTCACCATGGAATATCTCACCAAGTATTGTATATAAGAGATCATATAATATAATAACAAAAAAGGTAACCCACTACCACTTTACCACTAGTTTTCCACTCCACCCTAATGGCATAGGTCCCAAGTCATCTCTCCCTAAAATCCAGTCCAAAGACACTTGGGGTAAAGTAAGTGTATCTAAAGAAACTTGGTATAATATATCATGAAACCTATTCATCGCATGCATTATGTATTATACCTCAATCCAATACAACACATACACAACATGCCTATAATAACCATTAGGATACTATATTTGGAGATACATGTGTGTGAAATAACTTCAAGCCATCACATCCCACTAGACACATATATGGGGAAATATAACCACCATAAATACCCTAAAATAATACTAATAGGATAAGAGAGTGAGGCTAGAGGGGGTAATCAATAATCTGTGGGTTTCCAACCTAGATGTTAGGGAAAAATCCTCCCAAAGTCCACTGGGTGTCATCCTCCCTACCAACATAGGTGGGGTAGCATATGAAATCATAAAACATACATGATATATATAGAGATCACAGCAACACTATAGAAAACTACCTAAACTTATACACATCTACCACTAACATAATATAGGACTTCTGAATGCCACCGTTCAGGCCTAGGTATCAAATCATACAAGCATCATACTTAATATTAATTAATTACATATCCATTAATTAATATTATTTCATTTTAAATATTAAAATTTTAATCTTCTAATTCAATTGCTAATGGAACAATTACTTCTTCACCAGTATTCTCAAGTATGAAATCAATTTAAATTAAGCAACAAGAACCAACCCCATTATTTTATTAATTAAATTATCATTTCATAAAATTATGAGTACTCTAGGACTCATACCAAGATACCACGTAAATGATTCACTCATAGTTCATAACATCAAACTACTTCCCACATTTGGAAAATAATTATTTAAAATTATAGCGACCCGACCCCAAAAATCCTAGAGTTACTGTCATGCCACCATTACATTAGAATAAGATACAAGTAAATAGAGACCCAAAGGACCAAATAGTTTAGTATTCTTAGAAAACTAGATACACACATGAGTCTTGTTTTATAAATGAATACACTAATTACAACATAATTTTTTTTTCTTTTAGGATAATTACTTTATTCCATCAAGCGTATCCTTGCATATCTTTATTAGTACACTTCATGGAATCTTGAGGAAAGGAAAAAATAATGGTGATCTCAAATACTCAATAAGGGTTAAGTATATAAGAAAAATAATGAATCAATAATCATAATAAACATAACTGAACACACATTTTATATAATCAATAAACTATGAAAGAAGTGTATAAATAATATAACAAAGTAAATAAATAAACACACATTCCATATAATAAAAAAAATGAGTGGATAAATAATATGAAATGGTAATAACTAGAAACATGTGCCATTAAAATAACTAAATAAGGCATAATAAATATGGAAATTAAAGTAACTGAAACACATTCCATTTAATCAATAAACTGAGAATGAAATTCATCCATAGATAATGTAAAAGAAAAAAATATCATGGATAATAATAACTAAATCTAAATTAACGCAATGATTAAGTATGGGATGTCATGTATATGGAACATGAACCATTATACCATAAATATATATCATCAAGACATTTTAAGTATGTGTGTAAAAACCCATCTATTATGCTTGGAAATAAACTCAAAGGGTTTGTTTTGAACTGATTTTATCTTATGAGACTACTGATGCATGGTGTGGATTTCATTAACTGGTCCCCAACCCATAGGTGTTGAATTAAATGTTCCCCAACCCATGACTTTCATGTCCAAATCATTCCTCATATATTTAATAATTTATCTAATTCAAAAACAATATTCCTTATAAATAAATTAGTTTTGAGTAAAGGATATAGATTTATCTATATTTACCGAATTAATCAAATAACTTTTAAAGTAAACATCGTATGTAGAAATAATATATGGTTCAAAAAATAAACATATCCTTGATAAATTATAGGTATAATTGGGGTAAATTAAATTTCTAATGGTCATATAAAATTTAATATTTCAAGGGGATAACAAAAATGAATAAAGGAAGTAAATGTCAATATTATCCTTGGTAAAATCAATTAAAAAATATCCAGAAGAATAATACAGGTGGTATCAACAAAACATATCCAAATTAAAGTAAAATAAAGGTATTTTCATTGATCAATGTAAATAGTATTAAAATATCTTTTAAAAATATGCTTGATGAAAATATCCATTTTATTTTGAAAAACCTTTTGAAAACCTTTTCTTTGAAAATGGATTTTTTTTAAATAAAACACTTTTTATAAGATAAAAATACCTTTTATAAATAATTTTGAAAATTTTAAAAACATTTTTGAAAATATTTTTATAAAACATGGTTTTGAGAGAAAACAAACTTCCTACCTAAGAGAGAAATGAAAACAGGTTTTCTTAAAAACGTTTTCTGAAACATTCAGAGTACCAAAGAGTGGAAAATTGTACTATTACATGAAAAAGTTCATGAATAACTATAGGAGACTAAAATTGAAGTATTTATTTAACCATTATCATATAAATTCATTTAATTTAATTTTAGAAATAAGTAGTCTTGATTAGAATGAGATTGAGAAATAAACCCTTAAAAGGATCATAACATTGAAGTGAGAATTGATCAATGAATTTATTTTTCCTATCAACTATAAATAAAAATATAAGAAGTTTAAATACATAAATATATAGTCAAATTAATTGTACACATAATTATATAATATTAAATACAATAAATAAGTAATATAACACAATGAAAGGGGAATTGAGTTATGAAATTTCTTTACCACTTGATAATTTTTAGTTAAAATTCCCATAGATGAAATAATTAAAATTTAAACTAAAAAAAACAATGAATAATGAATTATTAATGATATTTCATGTTAAATTGGAATTATTTATAGCATATACAATAAATTAGGTGTACAATGATAAAGTATGCCTCAAAGAATGGAAATTGAGACTTAGTCCCTTACTACTTTGTAACTATTAAATTATAATACCCATGAAATAAATAACTTCAAATAAAACAATAAATAGCATGAAGATAAATTCATTCATGATATAAAATAAAAATGGTTAGTATATACACCACACAAAAGAGATAAGTGGTGAAAATGGTGTATGCCTTGGTGAAAGAAAAGCGAAACAAGAATCTTTTACCTTGTGTTTCCTTTCAGGTGAGCATCCTTTAAACTCATATATAATGTTTTTAAACATGTAAATAACTTATATAAGAACCATAATCATATTTATATTATCATTTATTAATTTATTATAATATCTTGTTGCCTTTTTGTAAACAATCTTTCATTATTTTCTCTATTTCGAGTGTTAATTGCCTTATTTATCAAGTATGTTTTGACTTGTTTCTTGTTGTTCCTATTAATTAGATAATGATTTAGTAATATACAGAATTTAAACCATGATGTAAATATCATATATATTCAATACATATTTATTTATAATAATCCATAAAATTTGGAGATAGGAAATTAAATGCACTATTTATAGATACGGTAAGCCTTACGTATGCATGAACGCTAGTTCCATTTCTTTTCCGTATTAAAAGAATTAAAAGTAAATGTTATGTATATATATATATTATAATTAAATTACAATATTTATTTCATATCTATCGTGTATTTTTATTAAAATCAGAATTTATACATTCCATGTAGAGCGTGAATGAATCGCATCTCTTTGAGGAGGTAGTAATACAAACAACCACAAATGATTTTATCGTATTCCCAAAAAATGGAAAGCATAAAGGTATGTGTTATATAAAAATACATAAAAAAATAAATCATAAAAAACAAATATATCTTTTAAAAATAGTGCTTCCATCATAATTCTCAACCACGATAGGTGAAAAAGGGAAATGAACAATATCATTTCATGAGGTGGTAGTTCGTCGTACATGAATGGTAAGTTCATTACCCATTTGATGGAAGTGTGTGTAGGTGTAGGTAGAACCCTTAAAATAAAATAAAAAATATTATATTTAGGATACTTATGTTATTATATAATCATGTAATAATAATAAATGAAGGGTTTTAGAAACAAATAGAACATAGATTGACATTGAAGAATGTTACCTCCTTTTCATGTAAATCCTTTTGGTTTATATAAAAAGACCACCTTGGTTGGATTTATTCCCAAGTTTAGGATTCTAGGATGATTTTAGGGGTGTTGGGAGCTTATTTGAGTAGATTTTGGGTGGGAAATATTTCTTCATAGGTGTGAATAAGTGGGAGGGTGAGTGCCTTTTTATAGTGGAGGGGGAGTGGTATTCTTGTAAATTTTGGAAAATGGAATTACACTCATTTTTTTCCATGTCATTTTGCTACAATAATGGTCCCAATTTTATCCATGTGAGTATAGGGTATAAATATGTACATAAAATGGATTTTTTACAAGTTTATAGATCATTTTATCTCTTAATTTTAAGGTTTAGTCACTTGTTATGCTAATTTTCCTCTAAATTGACGTAATTAGTTTTAATTACTTTCACGAATATTATTGGTAAAAAACTAAGTTTACCTTATTATAAATTATAATTATTTTCATTCCAAATATTTAATCCATTTTCCCAAATTACAATCACATAAGTGGAAGAAATTAATTTAAATTTAATCACGCATGCGGGACGATAAAGTGGGTTTTTAAAGTAAAAATGTTCAAAAGTTTGAGATGTGTTTATGTCCAATTTCAATGAAAAAATGATTCCAATTAACTTAATTGGGTGAACTGATGTATAATTTATATAATTTTACTTTAAACCCAATTTAAAATATAATTTATCCATATAAATAAATTAGAAGAAAAAGTAGTTCTGAATTAAAATTCAGTATTTTTTCACTATTCATGAAAAAATGAAACTTCGTAGAAAAATACCAAAAAATGAACATAATATAATTTTGATGTTACTATTTAAAAAATGAATTTTATTTGAAATATTAAATTTATATAAGAACCAAAAATTATATTTAAAATAGATTATCCATTAAAAGGTGGAAAATTGACTTTTTAGAAAAATATAATTTTTCTACATAAAACTGGATTTATTCTTATCTTATGCCTATAAAATATATTGGATGAATATTAAAAATATTTGATTGAATATATAATATATATATATGTATATATATTTCATTAATATCATTCATTAATTGTAATTAATTTAATTTATTAATACAAAATGTCTTTGGGAGCATAAAATAAATATATTTCTTTTATATTCAATTGGTTTATATTTTCATTTATAATTAATTGGTAACCAATGAATTTATCTTATATTTTTGTAAACCATTTATTTTAATAAGTTATTTAATCATATTCAAAACTACTAATTTAATAACTAGGTTCTATCTTATTATATTAAATAATAATATTTTAATAACATATTGTTGTTTGGTAAAACTTAGTCTTGCGTGTAACACAAACTATCGAAGAAAATAATTATTGAGTGTGATGAAAGATAACTCAATGTTTCATGCATTGAAATCTATAGAATATATTAAATTTATTTAAAATATTAGATATACCATAAAGTCTCTATAGGTTATATTTTTTTCTACATTTGGTGTTGTATGTCATACATGCTACCGAATAAAAGTTACTCTTTTAGAATTTTCAAGGTGTTAAATTCTCCCGACATTAATTAAATTGCATTCTTGATATTTAAACTCAATCTTGGTATTAAAAGGATTTATATTTGGAAAGTCAATATGGTCAATACATTAATCTCTAAAACTAAAAATTAACAATACCAATTCATCAGTAACATTTATTCATCAAATTGTTTAACTAATGACAATGAAATATTAACCAAGACATTGTGTAGGTCATTGGTTGGCATTAAACCCTTATCAACATTATATTACAAGTTCAATACCTATAGCCTTGTCGGACATAATGGGTTGTCACCCGACATAAAAGTTTTCCATTTTCTAAATCAATATTAATATAACTTCTAAAATAAATATGATGGACTTCCTTGAAATAAGGTTAATCACTAAATATACTTTTAACTAAGGTTTTCAATACAACAAAAATACATAAATATTTCATCCATTTATTCCAAATAAGACTTTTATTGGTCTATATTTTATCCTATAGAAGAGGGAATTGACTTGGTTAATTCCCACATTCCCCACATTTAAGGAAATAAATTACAAATGAATCCTTAGGATGAGTTTTATTTACTTCCATCACACTCTTCATTTTTCCTTGGAAGTTCTTTTATTTATATCCTTCTTCCCATACATAAAGAATTTATCCATTCCTTTTAGACACTTTCATAGGTTTCTACTTCCACATTTCTTGGATAATTGAAATTGATTAGGTAGAGGGATAATTTCAGGGTACTATAGCAGTATTGTAGCAGTACAGTAGCAGTTAATGTATCAGTTATTATTTGGTATTTTAGTAGTTGGAACTATTCACCTTGGGCCACCAGTTTGGGATTGGAGTCTTTAAGCCCTTCAGGCCACCAAGGCCTTTGGGTCAGTAAGGATTTCGAGCCACCTCATGGCCTTTGGGCCACCTCAAGGCCTTCAGGGCCACCTGATTTGAAGTTTCTCAAATAGATTCTACAAGGAACTGCTCTAGAGGAGGAAAGAGCAAGGGTGTATTCACCAGAGAAGGGCTAAACGGATTTGGATGAATAATAGGGTGTGGAATTTTCCATCAGTACCACTCCTGTGAACCTACACATGGACATGCTTTCCGAACATCCATGAAAAGGTGGAGAGTTTATCACGATGTAGATGTTAGGTAGGGGCAGTTTCAAGTAGTCATAGTATGTATGATTTCCTTAAGACCTATGGGTTCTGTAGTGTCTCCAAGCCTACGAGAAACGTAATATCTAATCCTACGGGCCTTGTAAGTGTTCCCCCTCATCCCTTGAAATGGGGTTTATCAGAAAATCAATAAAAAATAAGTCCTTCGGGCCATTCAGTCTCTACCACTAGAGCTCTTAGAAAAATTCATAATTCTATTCTTTGGGGATTTCATGAGTTGGTTAAGGTAAATGTTGTTAATAATATTTTAGGAAAACTTATTTGGAATTAATTATATATCTTTCACTAATTTCAACACCTCATTTGGATGCCCATTTCCACTACCTTTTATATAATTTATTATGTTAACATAAATCCTTCAGGATCTATCCATTGACTAAAACAAAAAAGCATAGTGTGAGTAACAATAGTCATTGCATATAATCATTTATATGATATCTAAATCATAAAACCTTATTTTCAGTACAAAACACCTTATTATAAACCTATATAATTCAATCTCATTGTCTATTCAAATTATTTATAATGGATTATAAAGAAATGTGAATTATCCTAAGAATATCTCCCATGAGTGTCAAACCAGGTGCGTAGTAAGGTTTTTTGTCATGTACCAGGTTATACTTGAGTCGGTCCCAATGAACCTTTTCAAATTTATTACCCCTAATTACATATGTTCCAGAACCACATCCACTTGTAGTATCCAGACAGGGATGTATTGCTAAGAAGACTCGCATAATCTCTACCACACCAAAAATCTAGGATGTTCTTCTATACTTATCCTCAAATTCTATCTTAAGCTTATATGCCCTAATCTATATTTTCCTAAATATAGTTCCCAAAATCTCTACTAAACCTTTTCTAATACCAACTATAGCGACCCAACCCCAGAAATCTCAGAGTCGGTGTCATGCTACCATTACATTTCCATAAGATAAAGGTAAATCATATACCAAAGGACTGAAAATTTTAGAAGTCTTGGTAAACCAGATACACACATGGGTCTTTTTTTACAAATGAATAAACAATTTACAACATTTTTTTCTTCAAGGATAATAACTTTATTCCATCTAGAGTATTCTTGCTTATATTTCTTAGTACACTTCCTGGAATCCTGGGGAAAGGAAAAAATAAGAGTGAGATAAAATACTCATTAAGGGTTTAGTATAGTAGAGGCAATAATGAATCAATGAGCATAATCAACATAATAAGGTAATAATTGAACACACATTCCATATAATCAAAAAACTTATAAGGGATTTTATAAATAATATGGAAAGGTAAATAATTAAACATGTATACCGTATAATAAATAAACTGAGTGGATAAACAATATGGCATGGTAATTACTGGAAACAAATTCCATTCAAATAACTAGATGAGGAATAATCAATATGGAAAGTAAAATAACTAAAATACATGTCATTTACTCAATTAAATGATAATGAAATGCATCCATATATAATTTCAAAGAAAAAATATCATGGATAATAATAATTAAATATAAATGAAGGAAATTCTTAATTATTGGATGTCATGTATCTAGCATATGAACCAGGATACCATCAAAATCTATCCTCAATAAAGTTTAAGTATTTGGGTAAAACCCTATCTATTATTCTTAGAAACAAACTTGAAGGGTTTTTCACCAACTAATTTCACCTCATGAGACTACTGATGCATCATGGGGATTGCATTAAGTAGTCCCCAACCCATATGGATTTCATTAAATGGTCCCCAACCCATTTCTTTCATATCCAAAGAATTCCTCATATATCTAATAATCTATTTAATTCCAAAACAATGTGCCTTATCAAATATCTGTATTGAGTAAAGGATACTAATTTATTAATATTTCCCTAGTAAATATAATAACTTTAAAAGTAAAAACTATATGTATAAATGAAATATGGTTCAAGAAATAAGAATATCCATCATAAATGATGTATATAATTATGAGAAATTCAATGTCTAATGATCATAGGAAGTTGAATATTTCAAGGGGACTATAAAAATGAATCAAAGAAGTGAATGTCAATATTACCCTAGGTCAAATCAATAAAAACTCATCAAGAGGAATAAAAAGGATGGTATCAAGAAAACATATCACAAGTGGAGTAAAAATAAAAGGGTTGTTCTCATTGATGAATGTAAATATTATAAAATTATCTTTTAAAAGAATTTTTAAGGAAAATATCCTTTTTATTTTGAAAAATGTTCTGAAAAATGTTTTCTTTGAAAATTAATTTTCAAAAAACATAAAACATTTTTTAAATGGTGAAAATTCCTTTGATAAATAATTTTTAAAAGGTCAAAACATTTTTTAAATTTTTATAAAACATTTTTTAAGAGAAAAAAAAACCTCTGACTGAAGAGAGAAATAAAGTCAGGTTTTCTTAAAAACATTTTCTAAAATATTTTGAATACAAAATAGTTTAAAATAGTACTATTAAATGAAAAAGTTTATGAATAACCACAGTATAAGAAAATTATAGGCTCTATTGAACAATTATCATATAAATTCCTTTAATGTAATTTTAGGAATAAGAAATATCAATTAGAATGAGAATGTGAAATAAACCCTTAAAATGATCACATCATTGAAGTGAGAATTGATAAATGAATTGATTATGTGTATCAAATTTAAATCCACATTTAATAAGTGTAAATAAATCAATAGATATTAAAATTAATTATACACATAATCGTAGAATATTAACAATGATGAGGAAGTACTATAACCTAATGAAAAAGGAATTGAGTTATGAAATTTATTCACCACTTGGTAATTTTATGTAAAAATCGCATTAGATGAAATAATACATATTGAAACTCAAAATACCATGAATAATAAATTAATAATTAATTTAAAAGTGGTAGTATTTATACCATATAAATGAAATTAGGTGAACAATGATAAAGTATACCTCAAAGAATGGAAATTGAGCTAAAGTCCCTTATTACTTCGTAACTTTTGAATTATAATCCCTACAAAATAAATAAATCCAAATAAAACTATAAATACCATTAATATAAATTTATTCGTGATAAAAAATAAAATAATTGAAGTATATACACCACACAAAATAAATAAGTCGTGAAAATGGTTTTTTCCTCACGAAAAGAAAAGTGAGACACGAATCTCTTACCTTGCATTTCCTTAATGTTGAACATACTTAAACATATTATATAATGGTTTTAAACATGTAAATAAATTATAATATAACCAGAATCATATTTATAATATAATTTATTAAATTCTTATAAAATTTTATTACCTGTTTGTAAACAATATTTTATTATTTTTACTATTTTGGGTGTTAATTGCCTAGTTTTTCAAGTATGTTTTGACTTTTTTTCTTATTGTTCCTATTAATTAGATAATTATTTAATAATATATATAAGTTAAACCAAGATTTAAATATCATATATAATCATTCTATATGTATTTATAATAATTAATAAAATTTGGAGATAAAAAATGAAATTCATTGTTTATGGAGATGATAGGTCGTACGTATGCATAAACGCTACTTCCATTTATTATCCATATTAAAATATTTAAAATTAAATGATATATATGTATACACTGCAAAAAAATTGACTTGTATCAATAGAAATATTTTGTCAGATAATATATCTATTGGTAAAAATGAGTAATTCTAACAGATATTATATTTTGTTGATATTTTTAATAGGTACTAACAATTGTTTTTACCGACATATATATATCTGTTAATATTAATTGATTAATACTGACATATATTTTACCAATAATTAAATGTGTCGCTTTATCACATCAATACAAAAACATATTTCACAGATAGATGAATTTTTTATTATTAGTTATTATTACACATAAATATTTTACCACTGAAAATATATGTTACAAAAAATCATCCAATAACAAAAAAAAATTATCAATTATTTAATATATATTTATTAATTATTTAGTATCACCATATCATTTTTCAATAAAATATGTAACATCCTGGTTCTGGGAGCCACCTAGAGGCGCCATGTACCCGATTAGTCACATGGACACAAACTCATTTCCCCGAATGCTAGAGGCTACAGACTAGCAGTGAGGGATTAGGGTGTGATAGTGGGGAAACTATGCCCTCATTGGCAGAGTAATATAGTAGAAGTAAAATAGATAACAATAGCGAAAGTAGTAAAACACGCAATAAGTAAACAGCAGAGTTAGTAAACAACTGGAGCACAAACATATATATGATGTGTGATACATATGTCTAGGAAAGTAGCCAAACAACTCAAAATGATTGAAAACAGTACTAAACCGAAGCACAAAAAAACAAGTAAACAGTTCCACATCATCTCAAGCCTCAGCTTGATTCCATGCTCCCCAGTTCTACAGTAATCAAGTGCTTGAAGTAGAAGGGTTCTTTCCCTTTTCTATACCAGCAGCAATATAATCTGTTTGGGCCCAAAAACTTTACCCAAATAGGGCATGAGACTAATCCCAGTATTCAACCACACAAAGATCTATTCCTAACAGTCAGGGAATATATATGGAAGGCAATAAGCAAAAAGAAGCTGTAAACAAGGAAGTACTCAAAAGTAAACAGTCCTACAGTTTCATTTACAAAAATTTATTTTTAAGTATTTAGTCAACCAAAAACAAACACCGGAAACCCTCTAGGTAGTTCTCATAGCCTAACCCCTCTGGATCTCATTACAAGAGAAGATATAACAAAGACTCTCTGAGGAAACACTCACCATCAATTCCCCCTATAGTCATGTGTGATCAAAGACTCTCTGAGCAAGCACTCACCATCAATTCCCCCTAAAGTCTTTTAACAGTAACCTATAGACACTATGAGAAAGCAATCAACGTCAATTCCTCATGTGTCCTCATAACATAACTATAGACACTCTAAGGGAGCACTCAATGTCAATCCCCCTATGGTCTCACGGCGTGATAATTATAACAGACACTCTAGGAAATCTCTCAATGTCAATTTCCCCTATGGTCTCACTACACCAAGTTCCCGTAGCCCCATGTGAGCAATCATTCACAAACAATAACCAACATCCAAAGTAAACCTCAAGAACTACTTGTCTAAAAAAAATACAACATATCATAGCATATTAGATAATAATGACCCCATCCAAACAATACAAGGCAAGGAAAGCAAAGCAGCTTAATAGGAAAGATAGACCAAATGGTCAAAATAAGAAAACATGGAAAAAACATCCATAGCATGGAAAATCTAACCCTATTCACAAACAATTAACCTCTATCCAATCAAACAAGGCATAATAGAAAAATAAAAGGGCTAAATCCATAAATGCAAAATATTCTAAATGAGGGTATTGGTCACTTTTTCATATATAACACAAATACTAACTACAGAAAGGCACAAACCACCTACCTCAGCGTCATGAGAACAATATATGTGAACCTCAGGCCTTGAATTTTCCTATAACTCCATAGATCTACAAAAATTATTAAAATGTTAAAATGAGGATAACTCAAGAGATGATGTACAAAAAGAAGGGAGAACTCACCGATGCGATTCCAATGCAATTGACGGCAGTCGATTTGGAGAATAGACGGTGAGTCGGGGGCTCAATAAAGATCCATGGTCATACGGTCACTTCTGGATGAGAGGGATGAAGAGAAAAAGGGTTATGTCGATAAGACGCAACCCTAGTCCATTTAATGAAAAAAAAAGTACACGGCATGTATTTTTAAAGTACATATCATGTAATTGCCTTTTCCAACCTCCACTTTAGGCAGTCTCCAGGTCACCACAAACGGCCATGTACTTTGCCATTATACGTCCAGTACACAGTCACCTGCAGCAACCGGGTACACATCATGTACTTAGAGTACATGGCGTGTACTCCTTAAATTTCCAGAAACTCCTCTTTTTCTCAAAACAACAAGAAAAGAAAAATGTACCTAAAAAGAAGATTCATGTTCTTACAAACTTACCCCTTATAGAAATTCATCCCTGAATTTCCCTAGCAAGGTGGTGTAGAAGAAGTAACCTCGAACATCTCTATCCACTATGATCGTACATCAGCCTCCCTCTCCCAAGTCTCGTCATGTACTCGCCCGTGATGACATAGCACTCATACCAAAAGAATATACCATCCATGGAGAACCTTTTCACTTAAATCAACAATCCATATAGGATGATCCTCAAAGGATTCATCCACCTCTAATTCAACCTCCTCAGGTTGAAAAACATGAGATTGTTCTAAGAAGTAACAAAGAAGATGAGAAATGTGGAAGAAATCATACATAGCCTGGTACTTCTGAGGTAACTACAATTGATAGGCAACTAGCCCGAATCTCTCCAACACCTCAAATGGTCTGACGTACCTTGGTGAGAGATTACGCTACCACCTAATCCTCCTGTGTCCCAACCTTGGTGTGACACGTAGAAAAATCAAATCTCTGACCTCGAACTCCAGAGTTCATCTTTTTTGATCAGCATAAGAATTATGTCATGAATGTGCAGTATCCATCCTCTTCTTAATCAACTCCATATGATCTGTGGTCTCCTGGACAAGTTGAGCTCCCAGCATAGCTACCTCTCCAGCCTCCAGCCAGAATAAGGGTGATCGGCATGGCCTACCATATAGAGCCTCATAAGGTTCCATCAAAATAGTTTCTTGAAAACTATTATTTTATTCAAAATCCACCAGAGGTATGTGCTTCTCCCAAGAACCTCCAAAATCCAGGACGCATGTTTGAAGCATGTACTCAAGAACCTGAATCATACACTCAAACTGGCCATCTATCTGGGGATGGTAAGCTATACTCAGAAGAACCTATGTACCCCAATCCTTTTGTAATCCCTACCAGACCTGAGAAGTAAAATGAGCATCCCTATCTGAAACAATGGAGTGTATAACTCCATGTAAACATAAAATCTCTCAGATGTACAACCTTCCCAGCTCATCAACACTGAAGGTATCCTCAATCAGCAAGAAGTGGGCAACCTTCTTGAGTCAATCAATGAAAAACCATACTACATCATTCCCTCAAGTATCCCTCATCAAACTTGTCACGAAATCCATCGCGACATCATTCCATTTCCACTCGAGAATGGGTAAATGCTGCAAAAGCCTTATTGGTTGTTGATGCTCTGCCTTCACCTACTGATAGGTGGAACATCTCATGAAAAACCCATAAATATCTCTCTTTATACCTGGACACCAAAACTGACGGTGTAGATCACAATACATCTTCATGAAACCAGGATGAACTACCAAAACTGAGAAATAAAAGTCTTGCATCAGCTCTTTGTGTATGTCTGCTGGAACCCACATGCGTCCATGAAAACTCAAGATCTCATCCTTGATTACTACCCATCTAAGAATAGGGTCATCTCCTTAAACACTCTCTCGTAGGACTAGGCCTTCAGAATCTAATAGCTACCTCATTCCCACTCGATCAAGTAGAGTAGAGGTAACTACCATAGAAGAAAGAAATATCTGCCCCTGACTGTTGTGCACCTCCAAATGCATATGAGAGAACATATTCATAAGCTTCCACTCACTGCTGGCCTCATGAACTGCTTGTACCTGAGTCCTCTTACTCAATGCATCTTCCACAGCATTGAATTTCCCAGGCATGTAGGCAAGCTCAAAGTCAAAGGACTGAAGGTACTCAACTCACCTTCGCTGTCTCAAATTCAGATCACACTGAGTAAAGATATACTTGAGACTCTTGTGGTCAGTGAAAACCAAACAATGATCTCCCAGAAGATAATTTCTCCAACAACGTGAAGCACGAACAACTGAAGCTAGATCGAGATTGTGTGTCGGGTAGTTCTTCTCACATGGCCTCAACTACCGAGGCTCATATGCAACGACTCCTTCTCCCTGCATAAGCACTACTCCCATCCAGATACCTGATGCATCATAGTAAATAGTATAGCTTTTTCTCGGCTATGTAAATACTAGTTTCGGTGCTGAAGTCAACCTCAGTTTTATCTATTGAATGGCTGACTCACAAGATTCTAACCACAAGTACTTTTCACCCTTCTTAGTTAGGCCTGCCAGTGCTGCTGCTAAGCATGATAATTCAGGTATGAAATGTCTGTAGTAACCAGCCAGCCCTAAAAAACTTCATACCTCAAAGATGTTCTTTGGTTTCTCCCAGGAAACTACTACTCTCACTATATCTAGGTCTACTGATACTCCTATCTCTGAGATAACATGACTCAATAAGTGAATTTAGTCCATCCAAAAGTGTCATTTTAAGAGATTAGCATATAATAGATGCTCTCTCAGTATACTTGACCGCGTTGTCGAACGCGTCAAATTAGTTGTTTAATTTTGACTAGAATTTCTGCAGTATAGCAGCAACCCTAGGTCGTCTCTCGACAGAGCCTTAGATCATTAATTATGAAATGTGGTTCTGATTATGAAATTAAAAAAAATAATTGGGGTTTTATAATACTTGGGTTTGATGATTAAAGATGACAATAGAAAATATAAGCTATAAAACAAAGTAGAGATTGACAAAATTAATTAAGCGTGATCAACCCGAGGTACTCGTATGATGTTTTTCCTTCATCGCTTCATGATATAAGGTTATGATCTTTTAATCCATGGTTTGTAACACCTAGAACTAGAATGTTACTGAGTTTATACTAGGATACCTCCTAGGGTTCAGTCAAAACACACAATGATTCACCGGACACCGCCGATGATTGAATGAATTGTGTTTGACTTCATAACCAAAACTCACCAAGGCAACACACGAAAAACTCGATGCACTGTCCAGATTTGTATGTTATTTCTTTGTGATACCATGACATAAATGTACACGGCCTTGACAGTACTTGTGTGAGTTCAATTTACCAATATAAACCACACAAACACCTCAATTGAAAGGGGGAAAGAAAGTGGTGAACGGTGTGTGAAACATCACATGAATGGGTACCCCCAAACATGATCATTTGAGTTGAGCATGACATACCAGTACATAACTCAATAAAATAAGAATATAGGATGATGAAAAACAACACAACAATCTGGAATTTAAAAGATCATTCAAATATTACAAACATGAAGCTCGAGATGTACATCACATTCCTCCCCGGGTGATCACAAGGGGTTTAGAAACCCATGGGAGAGGAAGAAGAGAAATATGTTGGGGTAGAACTTCCCATAGCCTCCAGAACCTCTAGTGATGTTGAGAAGACTCCTTGGGGACTCTAAAATGAAAGCACCTTGCCTCTTGGCCGAACTTACAAATGAGGAGCTCAAGGTGCCCTTTTATAGGAAATGTGGGAGGTGGTTTTGGGCACACAGATTTTATCAATCCACTTGCACGACGCGTTTCGGCCTTCCGAAAGTCTTATCTCGCTTTGGAGAAAATATAAAAGTTGTAGCCCTACCTCTTGAATGTCTCCACCGAAAGTTTGGCACCGTTTGGACAAATACATCTCAAGATATTGATAAAATACAGAACATCGCATTTGACTTGGTCCAAATTCGGTGGCTTGGACAGATCAGTTCCGATGGGAACCATAGAAGCCGAATCAGCATTGGGTTACTTAATATGAAATGTATCCTATTAAATTTTGGACAGGCCCAAAAAATTTCAGCCCATTTGGATGCAAGGATATTGTGTACTATGCAAAACAGTGGACAGATGTCCATGGATCCATGCAATTTTGGCCCATTTTTCTTCCACTTCATCAAAGGCCATCCAAATCACCTCCACCTACATTGAAACAATAAAAACAAGTAACATTGCCCATTATAATATTGATTAACATTAATTGATTTATTAAAACATGAAGTTCAATTTATTATTATATTTGGAATATTCATTACAAAACTAGTTTAAAACTGCGGTGTAAGGGTGGAATAAAACAGTGAATCGTGGTACGATCACACCCCCACACCTAAACATTTGCACTCCTGGGCAAAGTCACATATCCAAATACAATGATTCATATATATATATATTTCCAACATCATACAGATTTATCATTTGAGTAAATTTTATTTAAAGTAAAGTGATCAATGCATGAACCACACCAAGGAGTTCTTCCTAGTGAAAATAAAAAAAGATGTCTCGTAAATCATATCATAGTGAAATTCAAAAATATTCATGATACCCAATTGAGAAAGGAATTCAGAATTAAACCATGACACTAAATATCCATGTGTGTGTGTGAAAACCATTCCATGCTATTCTTTCCACTTGATATCTAATAAATATATGTTATTTTAACATTTTTCAGCTTAAATGATTTTGTCACCGAACCTGTCCTACATCCTTTGCAATCATATTTCAAGACCCACTCATTTAAGCATTCCCAAAAGTCAAACCATAAGCTCCCGACCTAGATATCCCCATATGTTTCACATTTCATCACTCCCCTCATTTTTTTTGAAGTTGCAATTGGAACAAATCTCACACTCATCTCTCAACCCTTGTTTGATCTCCTCATGACACTAATTACAATAGTTATAACAATATCAAAGGTTGAGGAGGAGTGGTTTTTGACTTGCCTAAGACACAACAATTTTTTTTGAGGGCGTACAACAGTCGGACATTAGGTACACACGCATAGGTCAATCTGGTACAGTAATGAAACAGATCGGATAAGGAATGAACGTATGGAAATATCATTTAAAGCTGAAAAATATTAACCCAACATATATTTACCTTATATTAAGTAAGAAATAATCACACTTTGTGGTTTGGTGCAAAATTGTTTTTGGAGATATTAGTGACACAGTTTTCCTAAACACTACTCACATAATGGGCATCAATCATCTCAAAGGTTTCACATAGATACAACCATTTATATCATTGACAGAAAACCAATTCACTAAAAATCACTCCTTGATGGTAAACTCATACACTTTATCTTTCTAGCCTTCGTTATGGTATTTTTACTTTCCCCACTTTATGGTCGCCACATCATGGAATTTCGAAATTGTTGATGGGGAAAAATAAAAATACCATAAAGAAGGCCAGAAAGAGAAAACAAAAGGAGAAAAAGATGAAAAATCCTAACTAACCCAGGAATGTATCCACCCCCCCCCCCCACACCTAGAATGTGCAGTGTCCTCACTGAAATAATTGAAAATGTGAGAAGGAAGGATAAAACCTGGTATGTTTTATTGGTATGATGCATCGAGAAGGTGGATTTCCTCCACCGGATTCTTTGGAAAATCCTCATAGAAGTGTTTAAGTCGCTGACCATTGACGGTAAGACTTCGTCCACTCTGCTCATGCAAACCCTGTATTGCACCAAAAGGGTAAACATTAGTAACAGTATAAGGACCGAGCCATCAGGAACGAAGCTTACCTGGGTGGAGCTTAATCCTGGAATTGTACATGAGGACCTTCTCACCAATATGGAACTTCCGCTGGTGAATCATGCTATCATGAATAGCCTTTGTCTTCTCTTTATAGATTCGGGAGTTTTCATATGCATCACGTCGAATTTCTTCCAACTCCTGAATCTGCAGCTTTCTTTCCTCACCTGCATCTGAAAGGTTCATATTACATTGTTTAATAGCCCAATATGCACGGTGTTCGACCTCCACCGGGAGGTGACAAGATTTCCCAAACACAATCCTATATGGTGACATTTCGATCGGTGTTTTAAAAGCAGTACGGTACGCCCAAAGTGCATCATCCAAGCGCAAACTCCAATCTTTCCTATTGGGTTGTACCGTTTTCTCCAAGATTCGCTTAACTTTCCGATTTGAAATTTATGCTTGTCCGTTAGTTTGGGGATGATATGAATTGGAGACTTTATGAACAACCCCATACTTACGAAGCAAGTTTTTCATGTTACGATTGCAAAAATGTGAACCCTGATCACTAATGATGAATCTTGGTAGACCAAACCTACTGAAAATCTGGGACCTCACAAAATCAACAACCACTCGAGAGTCATCGGTCCTGGTGGCCATTGCTTCCACCCATTTAGATACATAGTCAACCGCCAATAAGATGTACACAAAGCCAAATGAATTTGGAAAAGGCCCCATGAAGTCAATGCCCCATGCATCGAAGATCTCACAAAATAACATGGGCTGTTGGGGCATTTCATTCCTCTTGGAGATATTCCCTGTGAATTGACATCGAGTACATGATTTAAAAAACCTATGGGCATCTCTATAAAATGTTGGCCAATATAATCCTGAGTCAAGGACCTTTCGAGTTGTACGTTGAGAGCCAAAGTGTCCCCCACATGCCAAGGTGTGGCAGAAGGTCAAAACAGAGGTGAACTCATGGTCAGGGACACACCTACGAACAACCTGGTCACTACAAATTCTCCACAAGTATGGGTCATCCCAAATGTACCATCGAGAGTCATGCTTAAGTCTATGGGATTGTGAAGTGCTAAAATCAGGGGGGAACCTAGATGTTGCTATAAAATTTACAATGTCCACATACCAGGGGGTAAGGTCCACAACATCACAAAGGTTCTCATGAGGGAAGAATTCTCCAATGGGTAGGGGTGAGTCAACATGATGGTCCAATGGTGGGGAAATCCTACTAATGTGGTCAGCTACAACATTCTCCACCCCTCTCTTATCTCTAATCTCAAGGTCAAACTCTTGGAGGAGGAGCATCCACCGAATGAGGCGGGGCTTGGCTTCAGGTTTCTTTAGGAGGAAACGAAGGGCAGCATGGTCAGAAAACACAATCACTTTTGACCCAAGAAGATATGAACGGAATTTTTCCAAGGCAAACACAATAGAAAGGAGTTCTTTTTATGTGGTTGTGTAGTTTACCTGGGCAGGGTCAAGGGTACGCGAGGCATACGCAATGACATGAGGAGCCTTTTCAACCCTTTGTGATAAAACTTCCCCAACTGCAAAGTTAGAGGCATCACACATAAGCTCGAAGGGGAGATCCCACCTAGGTGGTTGGATTATGGGAGGTGATGTGAGACTCTTTTTTAGTGAATTGAATGAATCCTCAAAATGTTTATCAAAAACAAATTCAGAATCCTTTTGTAACAACCGAGATAAGGGAAGTGCGATCTTACTAAAGTCTTTAATGAATCGTTGGTAAAAACCAGCATGACCCAAGAAAGACCGCACCTCACGAACACATTTTGGATATGGAAGGGATGAAATCAATTCAATTTTAGATTTATCAACCTGAATTCCCTTATTTTAAATGATATGCCCAAGAACTATCCCCCGCTCAACCATAAAATGGCATTTTTCATAATTTAAAACAAGATCTTTTTCAATGCAGCGGTGGAGGACAGAACCTAGGTTTTCCAAACAATTATCAAAAGAAGAACCATAAACCGTGAAATCATCCATAAATACTTCCATACAACTCTCAAGGTAATCAGAAAAAATACTCAACATACATCGCTGAAAAGTACTAGGAGCATTACATAGACCGAATGGCATCCTTCTGTATGCAAATGTGCCAAATGGACAGGTAAATGTTGTCTTTTCTTGATCCTCAGGGGCTATATGGATTTTGAAATAACCCGAATAGCCATCAAGGAAACAATAATGAGACTTACCAGCCAATCGTTCTAACATTTGGTCAATGAAAGGTAAAGGAAAGTGGTCCTTCCGCGTGGCTTGATTCAGTCGACGGTAGTCAATACAGACTCGTCAACTGTTTTGCACACGTGTTGGAACCAATTCATTCCTTTCATTTGACACAACTGTTACTCCTATTTTTTTAGGCACAATTTGCACTGGGCTAACCCATTTACTATCAGATATAGGATAAATGATCCCTGCAGCAAGTAATTTACTAACTTCCAATTTTACCACTTCAAGGAGAGTGGGATTCAACCGGCGTTGAGATTGTCTTACGGGTTTAGCCTCATCATCCAAAAGTATATGGTGCATACAAATAGATGGGCTAATACCGGGAATATCAGCCAATTTCCATCCTATTGCCTTTTTACACTCTCTCAAAAGTTTGAGAAGTTTCAATTCCTGTTGTGGAGAGAGGTTATTAGCAATAATGACGGGCAATTGGTCAATACCCTCAAGATATGCATATTTTAAATTAGAAGGAAGTTGTTTAAGTTCAAACACCGGTTGTTTCTGGATTGAGGGAGGGAATTTATGGGGATTGAGGTCCATGAAACTATCTATCTTCTCATGTTTATTCTCAAAGGAAAGAGAATCTATTGAAATGAGATTTGCAGAATCATCGATAGTCATGGGTACCTCAGAATAAACACACTCATCAATTAAAGCACAAAATTTACATTTTTCTGAACCCACACAACATTCAAATTAAGAACCAAAACTCAAATCATCCAAGGGTGAAGAAAACAAAAAAGAATCAGAGTTTGGGTTGAGGAGAGAATTGTGTGTGTGTGCATCGTTTGAGAGCACTTCCATCGAATAGACAGGAAGAGTGGAGTGCTCTTCAACGGGGTGTTTCATAGCCTCAAGGATGTTAAAACTTACCTTTTCTCCTCCAAATTCCATGGACAATGTACCATTGTGAACATTGATGATCGTCTTTGCTGTTTTTAGGAATGGCCTCCCAAGTATGAGAGGGGCATGTCCTTGGGTTCGGGTATCTTCCATCTCAAGAATGTAGAAATCAGCGGGGAAGATGAGATTCTTTACTCTAACAAGGACATCCTCAATCACTCCTTTTGGATGTGTAGTACTCCGGTTGGCAAGTTGCACGATAATTCCTGTTGGTTGAAGCTCTCCAACCTGTAGAGAAGTATATACGGAGTGAGGCATTACATTAATGGAAGCACCTAAATCTATCATAGCATCAGAAAAGAAGGTCTCCCCTATGGTACAAGGTATGGTGAATGTGCCGGGATCCTTGCATTTGGTTGGCATTGCTGGTTGAATCAAGGCTGATACATTCCTCCCCAGGTTGACTCTCTCATTCCCCTTCAACCTCCTTCTATGGGTGCAAATCTCTTTAAGAAATTTGGCATAACGGAGAATTTGCTTGACTGCATCCAACAATGGAATATTAACTTGAACTTTTTTAAATGTATCCATTATTTCATTGTCAATCTCATTATCAAAGTTTTTCTTAGATTTAGAGAGTCTTTGAGGGAAAGGAAGAGGAATTGATTGTTCATTTGAATCATCAATGATAATTTGATTGCCCTTTTTGTTTTTTTTTTCATTAAATGAAATTTTTGATGGTTGGGAAGGAGTGTTTTCAAGAGGGGGACATACCTGTTTCATAGGATCAGTAGAAGGAGAAGCTTCTTTACCACTACCAAGTGTAATTGCACATACATTACCTTTATCCTTCGGATTGGCAATGGGTTGGGATGGTAGTTGTCCAGAACCTTGCATCTTAAGCTCACCGATGGTGTTCGCCAATTGTCCCACTTGAGTTCGTAGGTCTTGAATTGCCGATTGTGTGGTCTGTTGGAACTGAAGGATCTGGGTTGCCATTTGTTTCACCATGTCCTCGAGGCTTGGTTCAGATTTGGGAGGAGGAGGAGGATGATTGTTTTGCGAAGTTGAAGGATAAGAAGGTTTCATACCTTGGCCTTGTTGATACCAATTCTGCTTCGGGTAGCTTGAGTTTCCTCCTTGTCGGTATTGTGGTTGTGCTTGCCACTCGGGGTTTGGATTTGGCCTGAATGGTTCTTGCTTGAAGGGAGGCACTTGTTGGAATGGACGCCCTGGGAACACAGCTGCACAGGACTCAGATGAATCTTGAAGTTGTGGGCACTGGTCAGAAAAATGAGTGTTATCAGAACAAATACCACAATGCAATGGAATAGAAGTAGAGTGTGAGTTACCTTGTGCTTGAGCTAATTGCCTTAGAAGGGTATGCATCTCATCAAGTTTAGTATCTACCTTTTGTTCTAGGGCTAAATGACTTACCTCATGAACTCCTCGGGTTGGTGCAATAGCTCGTGTACCAAATTGTTGTGCATTTTGAGCCATGTTGGCTATTAAGTCACGAGCGGCAGAAGGAGTTTTGTCAACTAGGGAACTACCAGCTGTAGCATCAATCATTCCACGATCCATGGGGATAAGTCCCTCATAGAAGTATTGGATTAATAGTTGTTCACTAATCTGGTGGTGGGGGCAGCTTGAGCAAAGTCTCTTAAATCTCTCCCAGTATTCATGAAGGGTCTCTCCTTGTGATTGCCTAATTCCACAGATTTCTTTCCTAATTGATGCAGTTCGGGAGGCAGGGAAGAACTTCTCTAGAAAAAGTCTTTTTAGGTCATTCCAGCCCCCAATTGTGGAAGGCAAATAGTATAGACAATCTTTGGCTACACCATCAAGGGAGAAAGGGAAGGCCCTAAACTTAATGAGGTCCTCAGACACATTTTGGGGTTTCATGGTGGAGTACACTATGTGAAACTCTTTTAGATGTTTGTGAGGGTCCTCTCCGGGAAGACCATGGAATTTTGGAAGGAGATGGATGAGGCCTGATCTTAGCTCAAAATTGGCCGCTTCCTTAGGATATTGGATGTACGCAGGTTGGTACTCCACATCCGGGGTGGTCAGTTCTTTTAATGTTCTGTTATTTGCAGCCATGATCTATGGGGTTTGATTTGGTTCAATTTTGGATTGGTTTAGGACCACTTTAGTTTCCAAAAGGGGTTCCACAATGTTACTTGATTGACCTTCTCTATATGCCTTGATTTGTGTGTGTAGTGACTTTTCAATTTCAGGATCAAATTCAAGTAGTGTTGCTTTACCAGATCTTGTCATGCAACAATGATGTCTAGTTTGATTGATTGATTTTTTGTTGTGTTTTTTTTTATATTTGAGATAGATTAAAAAAAAATTAAGAAGGGTGAAAGAAGAATAGAATGTTATACTATTGAATTAGAGAGTGAGATGGATAAGAAGAGAGAGAGAGATAGAGAGAGAGAGAGAGAGAAAGAACACACCAAAAACAATAAAAAATAAAGACAAAACCCAAAACAAAAACAATCAAATGGGGGTGGGGTATTTAGAGGAGTACTAATCAAGAAGTAAAATGACCCAATAAAAATAAATAAAGAAAAAAATGATCTTGGCTCCCCGGCAACGGCGCCAAAATTTGACCGCGTTGTCGAACGCGTCAAATTAGTTGTTTAATTTTGACTAGAATTTCTGCAGTATAGAAGCAACCCTAGGTCGTCTCTCGACGGAGCCTTAGATCATTAATTATGAAATGTGGTTCTGATTATGAAATTAAAAAAAAGAATTGGGGTTTTATAATACTTGGGTTTGATGATTAAAGATGACAATAGAAAATAGAAGCTATAAAACAAAGTAGAGATTGACAAAATTAATTAAGCGTGATCAACCTGAGGTACTCGTATGATGTTTTTCCTTCATCGCTTCATGATATAAGGTTATGATCTTTTAATACATGGTTTGTAACACCTAGAACTAGAATGTTACTGAGTTTATACTAGGATACCTCCTAGGGTTCAGTCAAAACACACAATGATTCACCGGACACCGACAATGATTGAATGAATTGTGTTTGACTTCATAACCAAAACTCACCAAGGCAACACACGAAAAACTCGATGCACTGTCCAGATTTGTATGTTATTTCTTTGTGATACCATGACATAAATGTACACGGCCTTGACAGTACTTGTGTGAGTTCAATTTACCAATATAAACCACACAAACACCTCAATTGAAAGGGGGAAATAAAGTGGTGAACGGTGTGTGAAACATCACATGAATGGGTACCCCCAAACATGATCATTTGAGTTGAGCATGACATACCAGTACATAACTCAATAAAATAAGAATAGAGGATGATTAAAAACAACACAACAATCTGGAATTTAAAAGATCATTCAAATATTACAAACATGAAGCTCGGGATGTACATCACATTCCTCCCCGGGTGATCACAAGGGGTTTAGAAACCCATGGGAGAGGAAGAAGAGAAATATGTTGGGGTAGAACTTCCCATAGCCTCCAGAACCTCTAGTGATGTTGAGAAGACTCCTTGGGGACTCCAAAATGGCAGCACCTTGCCTCTTGGACGAACTTACAAATGAGGAGCCCAAGGTGCCCTTTTATAGGAAATGTGGGAGGTGGTTTTGGGCACACAGATTTCATCAATCCAATTGCACGACGCGTTTCGGCCTTCAGACAGTCTTATCTCTCTTTGGAGAAAATAGAAAAGTTGTATTCCTACCTTTTGACTGTCTCCACCGAAAGTTTGGCACCGTTTGGACAACTACATCTCAAGATATTGATAAAATACAGAACACCGCATTTGACATGGTCCAAATTCGGTGGCTTGGACAGATCAGTTCGGCGGGGCCCGATAGAATCCGAATCAGCATTGGGTTCCTTAATATGAAATGTAGCTTATTAAATTTTGGACAGGGCCACAAAATTTCAGCCCATTTGAATGCACGGATGTTGTGTACTATGCAAAACAGTGGACAGATGTCCATGGATCCATGCAATTTTGGCCCATTTTTCTTCCACTTCATCAAAGGCCATCCAAATCACCTCCACCTACATTGAAACAATAAAAACAAGTAACATTTCCCATTATAATATTGATTAACATTAATTGATTTATTAAAACATGAAGTGAAATTTATTATTATATTTGGAATATTCATTACAAAACTAGTTTAAAACTGCGGTGTAAGGGTGGAATAAAACAGTGAATCGTGGTACGATCAATACTCAAAATGATCGCAAGATGTGTGGAATAGTCATGTAGTGTGTGAGAGTACACCAAGATATCATCCATTAAGACTACCATGAAAGAATCCAAGTATGGATGGAACACTCGGTTCATCAGTGCCATGAAAAATGCAGGCGCATTCGTGAGACCGAACGACATAACCACATAATCATATATACCATACCTGCTCCGAAAGGATGTAAGAGGTATATCTGATGGTCTACCATGCAACTGATGATATCCGGACCTCAGGTCAATCTTCGATAACAATCAGGCTCCTCGAAGCTGATCAAAGAGATCATCCATCCCCAGTAAAGAATATTGATTCTTGACCATCAACTGGTTCAACTTCTGATAATCCACACAAAGTCTGAGGGTATCATTTTCCTTTTTCATAAACAGGATAGGCGAACCCCAAGGAGAAGTACTGGGTCGGATGAAACCCTTTGCCTACAACTCCTCCAACTACTTCTCGAGCTCATGTAACTCTGGTGTAGCCATCATATAAAGACGAATGGACACTGGTGCCACTCCTGGAATGAGCTCAATTGAAAATTCTACCTCATGCTCTGGAGGAAAACCTGAAAAGTCCTCTAGAAAGACGTCCCTAAAACGATCCACCACTGGAGGATAGTACATCTGTGAAGTCCCCTAGTCATCCAGATACAGACTAGAAAACTAGGTTGTAACTCCTCCCAACCCATGATGCTCGGGTCCCGCTATGCTTGCCTGAACATCCCATTTTCCCTTATGAAGAAATGATCCGCCCTCTGGAAATGTGAAAATCACCCTACAGTGATATCAATTGATAAAATCCTGGAAGGGAATGTAATGACACGTGAAATTAAAGGAAATTATTTTTCTAAATTTTCTTTGGGATTTTACAAGAACGCAGTTCTGACGGTGCCTGATTTCGAGGCCCGGTGTGGCCGGAATCATTTTCCAAAGATTAGCTTGGGTGCGTTCAGTGAACGAGCGAGCGGGTTTTTTTCTAACTTTTGAACCGGTGCTCAGAATCAAAATCCGAAGGCACCGATGGAATCACAGCACCGGTAATTGCTTAGAAACACCTTTTCTGGAGTTGCATTTGCTCGGACGTGGTTTTTAATTTTGGGGTAAAGTTAAGGAATAAAATAAAAGTGGTGCAACGGATCTTTTATTTTATTTAAGTCTCTTAACCTATGTTAAGTGGATGATGTGGGACCCACAATATCCTACCCACTTGGTAGGATACTTTGTGAGGTGGGACCCACATGATCCACCATTTATTTTCTTCTTAAGTAACGCACCCGCACCCCCTATTAATGAAGTCAAACTGTGCGTTTATTTTGGTTAAGAAACGCCTCATTAATTTGGGCGGTTAAATAGTTACAATTAATTAATTGAATTGATTGTTTCTTTTTGAATTTCAAAGGTTGAATTGTGCATTAATAAAATAAGACTGTTCTTATTTTATTTCTGTTGGAACTTGTTGTGTGGAGAGGATTTGGAGGAAAGCGTTCTTCTTCGACGAAGAATGCGAAGAACGTGAAGAACGCACCGATCTCCGACGAAGAACGCCAAATCCTCGGAAATCAACGATGCTCCTTCCGCAATGATCCTTCTCTTCCGCGACGATCATCTTCTTCCGCGATGGTTAATTCTGCGACGAACTCTCATTCGACAACAACGTTGAGGTAGGGAATTAATTTGAGAATGATTTTATTCCCTTGTTTTCTTTCATTCTAAAGAAAACAAAGAACATGGATCAACTTATTATCTAGTTGATCCGCGAATTTTTTCCTTGCGGGTTGGGAATAAATTTTTGCGGGAAGTTGTGGGGGTTTATTTTATTATTGTTCGTGATCTCATCTGTCGCCTTTCTTCCTTTTATTTGGGCCGCCTGTTATCGTAATAACGGGAGGAGGTCGGACCACACGAACACGGCCGACCCTCCTCCCCCCTTGTTTGTTTGAATTAGTTGTGGCACGTGAAAGGCAGCGTGGTGTCGTTGCACAGTGCGGAAACGAGAAAGAACACGGTGAAGAAGCGCGGCGCCGTCGCGCCACGCCGTTGTGGCCGAACGAAACCGCAGGCGGAGTCGGGGCCGCAGAGGCGATTCGAAGACTCCGCAGTTTGTTGTCGAAGTGCAGATCGATGGACGATGGTGAGGCAGGCCACAAAGGCGTTTTGAAGCCACCGCAGTAAAGGTCGGGTCCCGAGAGGACAATTGGCGAAAGCAGCGAGACAAACGGACCACCGGAGCGTGTCCGGTGGTCCGCGGAAGACTCCGTCGGCGAGCCTCGCCGGCACGGCGGCAGGCCGCACGTCCCGCGACCGCGCGGGACCAGAGAGGCGGGACGCGACGTTCAGCCGCGTCCGGTGACAAGGGGCAGCCCCACACGGGGTCGCGGTTAGCGAAGCAAGTGGGGGGCAGCCCCCCCCCCCCCCCCCCCCCCCCCCGCGTCTCAACGCTCAGCCGGTTCGGCCGAGCCTCCTGACCGGTGCGCCAGTGCGCCGCGCGGCCAGACCGGACCGCCCAGGCCGGGCCGGGCCGCGCCCTGGTGGGCTGGACCCGGACCCGGGCCGGGTCGAGCCTGTTCGGGCCGACCTAGGGAGGTTGTGTCGGGCCGAGCCGGGCCCAGACCCCCCATTTCGGATTGTTTTCGTTCAAACGCCCATAACGTGGGCTACAGACCTCCGATCGACGCACCGTCAGTTGCGATGTGATCATTGGATCAAGACGGTCGTTTAGGTATATTACACTCAAGCTTTCAGAGAACTTTGGGTTCGGCCGGGTTGGTTCGGATACGAAACCAACCGGGCCCTCAGAGCGGAAACACTTATATCTTGAGTTCCGGACGTCCGATTGGTGTGTCGTCGACTTTGTTGGTTTCCTCTTGATGAGACGGAACTTTTGGCTTTCTCCGCTTGAGGTTTGGATGCCGTCGGAGTGCGGTCAGATTGGTTCGCTCGCGAAACCAACCAGGCCCCTGGAACGAAAAATCCAATAACTCACAGACCGGGCATCCGATTGATGCGCCGTCTATCTCGTTGAATTCCTCTTGATGAGACAGAACTTTTGGCATACTTCGCCTGAGTTTTGGATGCAGTTGGAGTATGGCCGGGTTGGATTGTACCCAAAATCCAACCGGGCCCCTGGAACGGAAAAGCTGATAACTTTCAGACTGGATGTCCGTTTGAAGAACCGTCAACGGCGTTGGTGATCACGTGCAGAAATGGTCTCTATGAGTATACCCTATGAGAGTTCGGGGTACAGTTGAGATACGGCCGGGTTGGTTCGCACACGAAACCAACCGGGCCCCGGGGACGAAAAGGCTAGTAACTCACAGACCGGGCGTCCGATTGACGCGTCGTCTATTGCGTTGAGACTCTTGTGACGAGGCGGTCCTTTGAGATACTTCTTCGTGTAACTTTGAGATACTTGGAGTATTGACCTATAGCTCGTGGAGCAGACCCTCCCAGAGACGAGCATGTGGAGTACGGAGACCGTGTAGCCGATTGAGACCTGACGACTGCTTGACCGACTCGACTTGGAGTGAGTCGACTAGCCCAGTGGACAGAGCACTACTTTGTTTGGGTGTAGACCCATGGAGGACGGATCACTACCTGTGTGACAGTGCAGACCTGCAGTACTCATCTGGAGAGTACCTCTGCAGGCTATTATGGGGTGTGAACTACTGTGTTTGGGTGGCATACCCCGGCGGGAAGCACTATTGTGTTTGGGTGGTTGGCCTGCGGTACTCGACAGGAGGAGTACCTCATCATTCTTAGGTTAGTGAGCAGTACCTCGGAGTCGTGACAGGATCACTGTACACTCCAGAGACGGGGCTCTTTAGCTGTTATGGTTTCGATAATGAAAATCCTGGTTTGAGCTGAGACTATGACCTTTGTGTTTACCTCTTGATTGAGATGGGTAACTTGATAACTTAGGTATATGTATGGGCATATACCTGGGTAGTGGTTATCCGTTGATTTCATAATATTGTGGTTCCTCATGATTGAGATGGGTTACTTGATAACTAAGGTATATGTATGGGAATATACCTAAGTAGAGGTTATTTGTTGAGATCTTCTTTGTGGTTATCCTTGTTGGTTTTAGTGAGACCATGAGGGTCACGAGGACCCTACTGAGTATCGTTATACTCACCCCTACACGGGCTATGCCCGCACCTCGTTGTGTTGGATGCAGATGACGGGCAGTGCTAACGGAGGCCAAGTGTTCGAGGACTAGACGGTACCCGGAGGTGCACCACCCAACGAGTCAGTATCCAGAGGCGGACTTCACGGCGTGAAGACACTCGAAGGGGGTTGACGGGCGAGAGCATTGAGGAGCTATGCTATCTGTACCTACCCTTCATGTAGGATCCGTGGTGGATGATCCAGGAGCTGCGCTATCTGTACCTACCCTTCAGGTAGGATCCGAGGAGGACGACCCAGGAGCCGCTTCCGTTCATTCAGCTATTGTCTTTTTCTGTTGTACTTTTGTTCAGTTGTAGATGTACTTTCAGTTGGGTTTGTATTCTAGCCCATTTACTTTTTAGAACTTTCTTTTGTACTTAGTTTTTTACTTCCGATTGTACTCTGTGGTGTTTTGTTACTTTTATAAAGGAAATTCCTTCCCAATTATCGGGATTTATGCCTTTGGTGCTAGTCGTCCGCCCCTGGTCTATGGAAGGCGGGATTGGGGTAGTCACGGCACGGGCCCCAAGGATGGTTCGTGACAAATTGGTATCAGAGGAGTCGGTTCTACCGTAGAACTTATAACTCTGATATTTTGTGAAGCAATAGTGTTAAGGGTACCGAGTGTGGTCTTCAGTTCAGGGAGTCCAGTGTTAGTGTGAGCGGCCGACGTATCCATACACCAGGACCCTGACAACTGATTTCCAACTTTGTGCACGAAAACACTGATTGCGTGTGTGTTTCCAGAAGTTTTATTTAAATGTCAGCTCAAACCAGGTCAGCTCACCAGGTATAATAGTTTGACCGTGTCACGTTGTTTCTTTCAGGATGCCTTTTCACGGACGACCAGCTAGAGCCCAGAGGGATGTGCGAACTGACATTCTGCCAAGCGACGAGGCTTCGGTACAGGGCCCTCTTGCAGTTGAGGCACCAGTGGAATCACCAGCGTTACTACCATACATTGGGCCACCGATGCCACCAGCCCCAGCAGTAGGCGATGCACGCCACTTGAGCGCGCTGCACAAGTTCCAGCGCCAGAGGCCACCCAGGTTCCAGGGAGAGACGGGCCCACAAGCGGCTGAGGATTGGCTGGAGGCTGTGGTTAGAGTATTCAGGCTAGTGGGGATGCCTGCAGACTTCATGGTGATCTTTGCTGCCAGCCTCCTTCAGGCAGCAGCAGGTAGGTGGTGGAACTGCTTGTTCCAGTTTTGCAACGGGATGACCTTCACATGGGAAGACTTCAAGACCTTATTCAGGGTGGAGTTTGTGCCAGTAGCTCTGCACCCCAAGCGTGTACAGGAGTTGCTTCCTTTGCCGCAAGATTTTCGATTAGTAGCCGAGTCATCTATGGGCAGTAGACAGATGATGCAGAGGTCCAAGAGGGCCAGATCCAGTCGTATGAGGAGCAGGAAGTGTTATGAATGCAGCAGGAAGGGTCACCTGACACATGATTGTCCAACCCCTCGTACAGTTGATCCGCAAGCTTTGGAGAAGCCACCGAGGCAAAAGCAGCGGCGGGTGCTTGAGAAACAGTCGAGCAGTGGACAAGGCAGTAGAGCTCCAGGAGTAGGTGGACAGGAGCGGAACTAGTGGATATGTCCCTTTTACTTCTAGTTCCATGTTGCTGTTGTATTCGTGTCTTTGTACTATGAGCTGCAATAATAAAAAGACACTTATCTTTGTTTGATTTCATGTCCTTTTGTTTGGTTGATACTGAGTGTTCCCAGTTAAAACTGTTGACTTGACCCTCACTTTCGAGATTTCTACTGGAGGAGACCCAGTGACTTCACACTGATGTCGATAGTGTGACTCGACCCTTGGAGGCGAGAGTGACAGTTGGATCTCTTGGTAGTAACGTCGAGGCCTTACGACGTCATCCATGGCATGAATACATCATTCATGTTAGGATTGACTGTATTAGGAAATGGGAGTGGTTCATCTAGGGGATGAGACCGAGTTTCTCTTTTCGGCAAAGGAGAAATTTTAGCAGCTCTTTCAGATCGTAGGCAAAGAAGGTGCAGATCATCCAAGAGCGGATGAAGACTGCACAGTGCAGTAAGAAACAGGAAACCGGCGCCAGTATTAGAGACTTGGGCATGTTAAATGTTTCAAGAAGAGAAAGCTTAAAGGAGAGATGAGTCTGTGAAGCAGCAGATGTGGAGGTAGAGCTAGGAGAGCAGCATGAGGTGGTGTACATTTTAACATGCTACAACCACCCACCTTAGTTGTCCCCGCCAGGCTCAGGGAGCTGGAGGGCAGAGGAAGAGTGCAGCTGCGTGCGGTCAGGGAGAGTGACCCGATGGATCTAAGAATGATTCGAGGGACAGTCTGTGTCCACTACTGGTTGCCGTAGTAACAGACGTTGATATGAATCATTCCTTCCTTCCACGAATCTTGTCCCATAACTAGAGTTTCTGGTAAGTTGTAGACTTGACCCTCACATCTGGAGATACCTTGGGAGAAGACTCGATAATCACACTTACGCTGACAGTGTGGTCAGACCCTCGAGGTGAGAGTTTCGGTTGGAATCTCTTGGTGGCAGCGTCGAGGCCTTATGACGTTGGTTTGAGTATGTACTGGGCAATCACAGTTCATACACAAATTGACAGTATTAGTCAAAAAGGTTTTGGTTTAACTACAACGTCGGGATGGTTTTCCTTGGTCGGCAAAAGGAAACCCCAGGTAGCACAGGATAAACTCATGCACAGGAGGGTGCGACCGATCACTCTTGAGTCGATCAACCTTACCCTCATGGCAGCAGTCGTTTTGAGTTCCAATTCTAACAGTAATTGGAGACCTCTAGAGTTTGAGGATGACGATCACGTCCTTATACGGGTCTCACCTCGACGAGGTTTACGGAGATGCGGCCAAGGCGGCAAGTTATCTCCGGGGTTCAGCGGACCATCTTAGGTCCTCAGCTGGGTAGGCGTGGTGGTTTACCGCTTGACCATCCACCTCAGTTGCACTTAGTGCATGACAATTTCCACGTATCTCAACTGAGGAGATATGTGCTCGACCCTTCGCATATCATCGACCATGAGGAGCTGGACTTTGGGGATCGGGTGACTTTCACGGAGGTTCCAGTGGGGATCAAGGATCGACAGGAGCGGATCCTATGAGGACGGTCGATTCCTCAGGTGCACTTTCTTTGGCAGCACGGGAACCTCCAGGTGAGCACATGGGAGCGGAAGGCTCAGATGCCTGCTCAGTACCTTTTTTGTAACCCTAGTTTGTGTTAAATCTTTACGAGGACGTAAAGCCCTGAGGTGGGAGTAATGTAAAGACCCATAAAATTCAATGGAATTTTTTTTCTAAATTTTCTTTGGGATTTTACAAGAATGCAATTTCTGGAGGCGCCTGATTCCGATGCCCGGTGTGCCCGGAATCATTTTCCGAAGTTTAGCTCGGGTACGTTCAGTGAACGAGCGAGCGGGTTTTCTTCTAGCTTTTGAACCGGTGCACAGAATCAAAATCCGAAGGCACTGATGGAATCGCAGCGCCGGTAATTTCTTAGAAACATCTTTTCTGGAGTTTCGTTTTCTCGGGCATGGTTTTTAATTTTGGGGTAAAGTTAAGGAATAAAATAAAAGTGGTGCAACCGATATTTTATTTTATTTAAGTCGCTTAACCTATGTTAAGTGGATGACGTGGGACCCACAATATCCTACCCACTTGGTAGGATATTTGTGAGTTGGGACCCACACGAGCCACCGTTTCTTTTCTTCTTAAGTAACGCACCCGCACCCCCTATTAATGATGTCAAACCGTGCGTTTATTCTGGTTAAGAAACGCCTCATTAATTTGGGCGGTTAAATCGTTACAATTAATTCATTGAATTGATTGTTTCTTTTTGAATTTCAAAGGTTGACTTGTGCGTTAATAAAATAAGACTGTTCTTATTTTATTTCTGTTGGAACTTGTTGCATGGAGAGGATTTGGAGAAAAGCATTCTTCTTCGATGAAGAACGTGAAGAACGCGAAGAACGCACCGATCTCCGACGAAGAACGCCAAATCCTCGGAAATTAACAACGCTCCTTCTGCGATGATCCCTCTCTTCCGCGACGATCCTATTCTTCCGCGATGGTTAATTCCGCGACGAACTATCATTCGACTACAACATTGAGGTAGGGAATTAATTTGAGAATGATTTTATTCCCTTTTTTTCTTTCATTCTAAAGAAAACAAAGAACACGGATCAACTTATTATCTAGTTGATCTGCGAATGTTTTACTTGCGGGTTGGGAATAAATTGTTGCGGGGAGTTGTGGGGGTTTATTTTATTGTTGATCGTGATCTCATATGTCGCCTTTCTTCCTTTCATTTGGGCGGCATGTTATCGTAATAACGGGAGGAGGTCGGACCACACGAACACGGCCGACCCTCCTCCCCCATTGTTTGTTTGAATTTGTTACGACACGTGAAAGGCAGCATGGTGCCGTTGCACCGCTCGGAAACGAGAAAGAACGCGGCGAAGAAGCGCGGCGCCATCACGCAGCGCCGTTGTGGCCGAACGAAACCGCAGGCGGAGTCGGGGCCGCGGAGGCGATTCGAAGACTCTGCAGTTTGTTGTCGAAGTGCGGATCGACGGACGATGGTGAGGCAGGCTGCGAAGGCGTTTTGAAGCCGCCACAGTAAAGGTCGGGTCTAGGGAGGACTGTTGGAAAAAGCGGCGAGCAAAACGGACCACCGGAGCGCGTCTGGTGGTCCGCAGAAGACTCCACCGGCGCGCCGCCGAGAAGAGCCGCCGCGACTGAAGCTACGGCGGCAGGCCGCACGTCCCGCGACCGCGCGGGACCGGAGAGGCGGGACGTGGCACTCAGCCGCGTCCGGTGACAAGGGGCGGCCCCACGTGGGGCCGCGGTTAGCGAATCAAGCGGGGGGCAGCCCCCCCCCCCCCCCCTGCGTCTCAACGCTCGGCTGGTTCGGCCGAGCCTCTTGACCGGTGCGCCAGCGCGCCGCGCAGCCAGACCGGACCGCCCAGGCCGGGCCGGACCGCCCAGGCCAGGCCGCACCACGCCAGCCAGGCCGGGTCGTGCCCTGGTGGGCCGGACCCGGACTCGGTCCGGGTTGACCCGGTTCGGGCCGACCTAGGGGAGTTGGGTCGGGCCGGGCCGGGCCCAGACCCCCCATTTCGGATTGTTTCCATTCAAACGCCCATAACTTGGGCTACGGACCTCCAATCGATGCACCGTCAGTAGAGATACGATCCTTGGATCGAGAAAGTCGTTTCGGTATATTATACTCAAGGTTTCGGAGAACTTGGGGTTCGATTGGGTTGGTTCGGATACGAAACCAACCGGGCCCTCGGAGCGGAAACGATTATATCTTGAGTTCCAGACGTCCGATTGATGTGCCGTCAACTTTGTTGGTTTCCTCTTGATGAGACGGAACTTTTGTCTTACTCCCCTCGAGGTTTGGACGTTGTCGGAGTGCGGTCGGGTTGGTTCGCTCACGAAACCAACCGGGCCCCTAGAACGAAAAAGCCAATAACTCACAGATCGGGCGTCCGATTGACGCGCCGTCTGTCTCGTTGAATTCCTTTTGATGAGACGGAACTTTTGGCATACTTCTCCTGAGTTTTGGATGCAGTTGGAGTATGGCCGGTTTGGATTGTACCCAAAATCCAACCGGGCCCTTGGAACGGAAAAGCTGATAACTTTCAGACTGGACGTCTGTTTGACGAACCGTCAATGGCGTTGGTGATCACGTGGAGAAACGGTCCCTATGAGTATACCCTATGAGAGTTCGGGTTACAGTTGAGATATGGCCGGGTTGGTTCGCACACGAAACCAACCGGGCCCCGGGGACGAAAAGTCTAGTAACTCATAGACCGGGCGTCTGATTGACGTGTCGTCTGTTGCGTTGAGACCCCTGTGACGAGGTGGTCCTTTGAGATACTTCTTCGTGGAACTTTGAGATTCTTGGAGTATCGACCTATAGCTCGTGGAGCGGACCCTCCCAGAGACGAGCATGTGGAGTACGGAGACCGTGTAGCCGACTGAGACCTGACGACTGTTTGACCGACTCGACTTGGAGTGAGTCGACTAGCCCAGTGGACGGAGCACTACTTTGTTTGGGTGCAGACCCATGGCGGACGGATCACTACCTATGTGACAGTGCAGACCCACGGTACTTGTCCGGAGAGTACATCTGCAGGCTATTAGGGGGTGTGCACTACTGTGTTTGGGTGGCATACCCCGGCGGGAAGCACTACTGTGTTTGGGTGGCTGCCCCGTGGTACTCGACAGGAGGAGTACCTCAGCAGTCTTAGGTTAGTGAGCAGTACCTCGGAGTCATGACAGGATCACTGTACACTCCAGAGACCGGGATCTTCAGCAGTTATGGTTTCAATAATGAAAATCCTGGTTTGAGCTGAGACTATGACCTTTGTTTTTACCTCTTGATTGAGATGGGTCACTTGATAACTTAGGTATATGTATGGGCATATACCTGGGTAGTTGTTATCTGTTGATTTCATAATCTTGTGTTTCCTCATGATTGAGATGGGTTACTTGATAACTTAGGTGTATATATGGGCATATACCTAAGTAGAGGTTATCTGTTGAGATCTTCTTTGTGGTTATCCTTGTTGGTTTTAGTGAGACCTTGAGGGTCTCGGGGACCCTAATAAGTATTGTTTTACTCACCCTTGCACGGGCTATGCCCGCACCTCGTTGTGTTGGATGCAGATGACGGGCAGTGCTGACGGAGGCCGAGTGTTCGAGGACTGGACGGCACCCGGAGGTGGACCACCCGACGAGTCAGTATCCGGAGGTGGACTTCACGGCGAGATGACACTAGGAGGGGGTTGACGGGCGAGAGCATTGAGGAGCTGCACTATCTGTACCTACCCTTCAGGTGGGATCCATGGTGTACGATCTAGGAGATGCGCTATCTGTACCTACCCTTCTGGTAGAATCCGAGGGGGACGACCCAGGAGCCACTTCCGTTCTTCCAGGTGTTGTCTTTTTCTGTTGTACTTTTTTTTAGTTGTAGCTGTACTTTCAGTTGGGTTTGTATTCTGGCCCATTTACTTTTTAGCACTTTCTTTTGTACTTAGTGTTTTACTTCTTCTTGTACTCTATGGTGTTTTTTTACTTTTATAAAGGCAATGCCTTCCCAGTTATCAGGATTTACGCCTTTGGTGCTAGTCACCAGCCCCTGGCCTATGGAAGGCGGGCTTGGGTTAGTCACGGCACGGGCCCCGAGTACGGGCATGACAGGGAACCAACTAGTACGTTCATATAATGACATCATAACCCATCATCTCTAGGACATAGAGGTCCTAAAAGAAGTGACACCCACCAACCTCTAGGGTTCAATCCTTGCACTGTCGTACACTAGTCGTTCTTGTCCCCAAAGGAGTGTCTAGCGTCAAGACATCATCAGAAGAAAAGATACAGAGCCCAAGGCTTTCCACAACAGAAATAGATATAAATCTATGGAAATACCCTGTATCGAAAAGTGCAGAAGCTAAAACTGAGGCAACTAGGATCGTACCTCGAACTATAGAGGGTCGGGTATCCTGCTCGTACTGGGTCTGCTCTATTGCAAAAGTTTGACCTGCACCACAGCCCTGGGACCCTGCCTGACCACTCTGAGCTAATCCACCCTGTTGTCGTTGAAAGCCTGGTGACTGGATACCACATCCACAACCTTTACCTCGGCCTGAATGGACATAAGAACTCCATTTCCAAAATTGGTGAGAAACTGGTGGTGCTGCTCCTAAACAAGAAGTCATAGAATAACCCCTCTCACCAGCTGCTGGTGAGAAGATCTGACAGAAGCGTTGAAGATGGCCCATATTGCTGCAAGATCGGCACTCCACTGGGTCTCTCGGGAAATGTGGCCTTGTATGCCTGACCATTCCACACTGGTATCATACCACCTAGATACCTAGATGTGCATCCCGCATACTCGGATCTCAACATTTAGACTCCCTACGGCACTTCCTGCTATCAGCTGGAGAAGCACTAACTCTGGATGCAGAACCGCCCTGGCTCACAGCTCCATAATCCCTCAGGTTTCACTCTGTGATTAGCACCTAGTTGACTATGGAAGATATAGAAGTCAACCTAAAGATGTTCACCTATTCCCGAATATCTTGCCTGAGACCATCCTCAAACTTCCTCACTATGAACAATTCATCTCCCCCAAAAAGGTTGTAAACCACTACAAATACATGAATCAAGAATAGTACTCCATTACTAAAAGAGTACCCTACTCCAAAATCATGAACTCTCAGGATCGATCATCCCCCAAAGTCTCTAGGTAGAAAAAGTCATAGAAGGCACACTAGAACTCATCCCAATCCACGACCTACTGGAATTCCTCCTATGAGATCAAATCCCACCATATCTTGGTGGAATCTCAAAGAATATATGTAGAGATCTTGACCCTCCTCTCTGGAGGCATCTCCAGATGCTCGAAGATCATCTGCATGTCTTCTAGCCATGACTCTGCAGCCTGGGGTCCTCAACCCCCTGAGAAAGTGGGAGGATGATGCTACTGAAAGACCCACATCAACTCTGCCATAGAAGGGGCAGGATGTGGTGCTCCCCGAAAGGACTGGATCATCCTCATAAATCCCTCTCGAAACTGTGTGTCAGCATCTGTTTCAGGAATGACAACTGGTGCCAAGACTGGCACAACTGGAGGATCTGCTGGTAGTCCCTGATTAGCCATATCTAGTTTCTAATCACTAACCAGTAACTGGTGGACAACCGGAGGATGTCTCAGTGGAATGACTCTGCAAGATCAAGCACACACCATAGATCAAGATTAACAGGGACTAAAACTTATAATTGTAATAAGGGAACAAGATAAAGAAAGTATTCAAGTTTTTCAAAACAAGGATACACAGCGTTTATTATTCCTACATAGTGTGTTCCCTTAAACCTTCAAATGGGTGTGTACTTCTGAAACCCGGGTCATGTAACACCCCAAACACATAGTGTTGTCCTAACACACGGCATGTATTTGAATCCTCTTCCCCTGCCCAAGTTCCCTTACACAGCTAATCCATATGGTTCTCCTAAAACAATACTACACGACATGTTAGTTCCAGACACAGTGTATACCAGACAAACTTCACCGACCTATGTTGTTAGTTACACGGCCAATTACACGGTTGACTCTACACGGCGTGTTTGTTCTAGAAACAGCGTGTACTAGAAATATTTCACCAAACCGTGTTGTTCGCTACACGACCAGATACATGGGTTACACTACATGGCGTGTCCAAGCTTGACACAACGTGTATAAATTAAGTTTTATCCATCTATGTCGTTAGTCACACGGGTGGACACATGGTCTTCACAACACGTTGTGTACATCAAGAACACAATGTGTTCCACCAAAGATCTCCCAACCCCATGTCTCTGCCCACATATCTAGTGACATGGTTAGAGACCACACGGTGTGTACATACATTACATGTCGTGTACTTAATAAAAATAGTTCCTTCTTGAATAGAAGGACACATGGGGTGTATTCATTGTTACACGCTGTGTATTCTGGGTTTTTCTGGACATTAAGCCTGAGAAACTACTCCAGAACCCAGAAAAAACACTGAAACGGACATTAAAGTACCAAATTCTGATTTGTGAGGGTCCATACTGAATAAAATATTGGCATCTTATACATGTCATATAAAATAAAAATTAGGAAATGATCCACCAAATTCTGATCCATGAGGGCCCATAACACCTCAAGAACCAAAGTTTTGTGTTCATTTAAATGGAAACTTAAACAATTAAATACCTTATCAAAAGTAGTTATTCTATCAAGACATCTATCACAACAGCATTCATATCTAGTGGAACATCTATCACAACAGCATGCAATCGCTAATGCAACCTAAATGGCATGGCAAGAATGCATGACATGTGATTTTTTAAAAGTGCATATATGATGCATGAGATGGAATACCTCATCTCATCATGTTGAAATAGAAATATAGCCTTAATAATATCCACGATAATAGAAAAAAACATGTGAATCACCCAACTGTGAAATCAAATCAACTGTAAAATTGCAAAACCCAAAAAAAAAATTCTCATAACAAGGTAGATTGGATTTTCCCTTTACATGAGTTAGCTACTCCCAGGCACAGCTTATTACCAAGTAGTTATTCCTTCCTATCCCTGTATATAGGCTCCAAATAGTAAGTCAATAAGAAAATAATCCTTTGATACCACTTTGTAACATCCTAGTTCCGGGAGCCTCCCAGAGGTGCCCCGTACCTGGTTAGTCACATGGCCTCAAGTGAATTTCCCCGAACGGTAGAGGATGTCGACTAGTAGTGAGGGTATTGGATGTGACAGTGGGGATACTATGACCTCATTGGAAGAGTAACACATTGGAAGTAAAACATATTACAATAGCGGAAGCAGTAAAACATGCAATAAGTAAACAGCAGAGGTAGTAAACAACTGGAGCACACACACACATATATATATATATGATACATGATACATATGTCTAAGAAGGCAGCCAAAAAATCGAAATTCTATAATATAGTAATAAAACAATGTACAAAATAAAATCAAGTAAATAGATCTACAACATCACAAGCCTTAGCTTAGTTCCATGCTCCCCAACTCCACAGCAATCAAGTGCCTAAAGTAGAAGGGCGCTTTCCCTTGCCTATACCTATAGTAATATAATCTGTTTGGGCCAAAAAACATGACCTAAATAGGGTGTGAGACTAATCCCAGTAGGAAACCACCCAAAGATCTATACCTAATTGTTAGTAAATATATATGGAAAACAATAAGCAAAAAGAAACTGTAAACAAGGAAGTACTCAAAATTAAACAGTCCTATAGTTTCATTTACAAACATTTACTTTTAAGTATTTAGTCAACCAAAAACAAACACAAGCAACCCTCTGGGTAGTTCTCACAGCCTAAACCCTCTAGATCACATTACAAGAAAAGATATAACAAAGACACTCTAAGGAAGCACTCACTGTTAATTCCCCCTATAGTCATGTGTGATAAAAGACTCTCTGAGGAAGCACTCAACGTCAATTCCCACTATATTATTTTAACGATAACCTATATACACTATGAGTAATCACTCAACGTCAATTCCTCTTGTGGACCCATAACGTAACTATAGACACTTTGAGGGAGCACTCAACGTCAATCCCCCATATGGTCTCACAGTTTGATAATTATAACAGACACTCTAGGAAAGCCCTCAACGTCAATTTCCCCTATGGTCTCACTACACCATGTTCCCAAAGCCCCATGTAAGAAATCGTGCACAAACAATAATCAGCAACCAAAGTAAAGCTCAAGAACTACTTGTCTCAACAAACTACAACATATTATTTCATTTCAGATAATAATCACTCCATCCTAATAATACAAGGCATGGAAAGCAAAGCATCCAAATAGGAAAGCTATACCAAATGATTAAAATAAGAAAACATGGTAAAAACATCCATAGGATGGAAAATTTAACCCTATTCACAAACAATTAACCTCCATCCAATCAAACAAGGCATAGAAGGCAAATAAAAGGGCTAAAAACATAAACATACAATACCCCGAACAAGGGTATTGGAAACTTTTTCACATATAACTCAAAGACTAACTATGGAAAGGTGAAAAACACCAACCTCAGAGTCGTGAGATCAATATACATAAAACTTAGGCCTTGAATCACCCTATAACATTGTACATATACAAAATTTCTTAAAACATTCAACTGAGGATAACTCGTGAGAGAAAAGAAATCAGGAGATGATGTTCATGAAGAAGGGAGAACTCACTATTGCGATTCCAACACAATCGACGATGGTTGATTCAGAGAATGGATGGCAAGTTGGGGGCTCAGTGAAGATCCATGGTTGTATGGTCTCTCCTGGATAAGATGGATGAAAAGAAAAAAGGGTTATGTCGATTAGATGTGACCCTGGTCTGTTTAATGAAAAAAAAGTACATGGTGTGTATTTTAAAAGTACATAACGTTTACTTACCTTTTCCAGCCTCCGCTTTAGGTGGTCTCTAGGTCACCACGCACATCCATTTACTCAGCCGTTACATGGCTGATACACGGTCACCTGCTGCAACTGGGTATATGGCGTGTACTTAGAGTACATGATGTATACTCCTAAAATTTCCAGAAACACCACTTTTTCTCAAAATAAACAGAAAAGAAAAACATACATGAAAAGAAGATCTAGGTTCTTACAAAATATGTATTTATATTTTGAATTAAAATATTAATAATTTAATATTGTTTCATTATATATATATTTATATACATACATACATATCTAAATATAATTATTTATAAATGATTTTAATTTTTAGTTATTAAAACCAGAATAAGGAAAGACCTATAATGTCAATTAAAATGAGTAAAGGTAGGTGATAAGAGTTTGAATCAATAAGAAATATATTTTTTAAATATTATATTTCTATTATATGTAATTAATTATTATATCATTTTATACTTATATATGTTATAAAATTTTATAATACTGCATGTTATCATATTATTATAATTTTTTGAATTTTCTAAATTGATTTTTTTATATGTTATATTTTTATAATATGTAATAATATTATATGTTTTATTATATTTTTAAATAAATTAAGCCTCTTTTCTCTCTACGTGTGTGAGGGTTTCATCCACCGGTGTGCTTCATCGTGTTACTGGTAGATATTAGCAGATGATCATTCAGTCATCCTGTTTCTGGATCAGAGATAATGGTTGGATTTCTCTATCAGGATCTATCTAGATTTTTCATTCGTTCTTCAAGGCTTTCAATTTGGCATTGAAGGATTTGGGGAATCTCATATCCCATGGATTTTCACAGTCTTGTTCTAATTGACTAGTATCAGACATTGACTATTCTTCTTGGAAGTGATCCCAGGGATCTGTTCTCTATTCCCTTTATAGTTGGTATGATCTTCTCAGATTTCATTTCTCATTGTTGTTCCTCGATGGGAAACCATAGACAATTGTGTTTTAAGGATTTAATCCCTCGTAGCTTTGATGGAGGTTGTTTTCTAGTGTCACTCTTGCATATTGTGTAGATGGGTGGTTTTTGGTTGTTTGATTTGTCATCAGTCTTGGATCAGAATGTTTTAAGGAGGTTATTTAATGTAGTGATTATTGCATGCACCATTGGTGACTGAGAGTGGGAGATTCAGGGCTTCCCGGATTATTTCATATACAGATATGAGATTTCCATTACAGTTTTGTTATATTTTTCTAAAGATCTGAGATTATGTAATTATTTTCACCATCTTTGACTGATCATAACAATTCTTACTAGTTAATTATTATTTTATGAAACTTGGGGTTTGTGCAGTTGCTTCAATCATCAATCCACAGTGGGCTTATTTTGGAGTTAGCTAAATGGAGAAATCCTAGCTTCAATAAATCTGGAATAAGTTTTTTATCTTACCTCTACTATATAAAACATCACTAAAATAGAAACACAGTCCACAAAAATGTGGTCATGATTCCCATAAGTTAATAGACCAGACTAAGAATGTTTTCAAAATGAGAGGGATTACATCAGTAGTGGGTACCAAGAAATCTCTAAAAGGGTTTCAAAATGAGAGGATGGGATTCATCGATAGCGGGTATGGGTACAGAGAAATTGCTGGTATTTGACCAACTTGTGATCATCAGGTTCATCAAGATCCCACATTCTAGTGCCGAATATGGCATATGCATCACCTCCATATTTTCCAATTCCAGGAAGCAAAGTGACATGGGTCAAGTCATCCTTCAAATACTCCTTAGAAAAACTCTTAATCATGTTGGACTAATTATTCTACATTCGCAAGGATTTTTTTTTCAAATACTCAATGTCTTGTGTGTCAACCATTGCCACAATCTTCACATGGGGACATGGATCAAAAGGATTTCTCAGGACACTCTTGACATGCACCTCACTTTTTCAGTTGATTATCATACATATTAACAGCACCCACCATGGATTATGATCATGGTCCTCCTAGGGAATACGATAGGTAGAGTGTAGAGGCTACCATGTGTTATCTAAAATTATCCTTTGGTACTCTATGCTTCACTTCTGACTAGTAGTGAATGGATTTGACCTCCTTTTTCCATTGTTTGCTTTCTCATCTTCTATTGATTTTTCATTAGCCTTAGTGTTTCTTCCTTCATAAGAATTCTACTAAATGAATTATTCAAAATTATCTATATTTTCATCAGGTGTGGCACTTGGAATGAAATAAAAAAATTCACCTCTCTTCATCTCTGATTCTCCCCCTGCTATTAATAAGTCTAACTCATGGAAGTCCTTTTTAGATGGTGGATTGAAGAAAGTTTGAGATAACTGAGTGTGGGGAGGATGTCGCTGGATGGAGAGGGAACCACTGAAGGAATGAGAGTGAGAGTGAAAATACTCCACCATTATTTTAGAGTTGTTCTTCCTCGATAGGATTCCTATGGATAATTAGTATGGTGTATTATAATTTTCTATAAGTATATGAAATATATGAATATAAAAATTGATTTTATACCCCAATGATATAATTTCATTATTACATTTAAATGTTTTTTGGAATTTTTTTATCAATTTTTCCTATATTATAATAGTTTTTTAGAAGTTCTTGATGTCCTAGGTGAATGTCCAAAGTGGGTTTAAACTATCTAGCCTATAGCTATAATAGAGCACATTGGTTTCCAAGATGTTCTTATTCTCTGCAACATGAAACATTCCAATGCACTCTAGTGCAAGTAGTAGTCAATGGAGATCCCCCTTATCAGACTAATTTTTTAATTGTGAACTAGTGAGCACCAGAGAAGAACTTCCCTCATAATTCTACCTGTTTTGATGTGATGATTTCCTTTACTGACCACAAACTCCTATGAATCTACATCCACTCTCCCAACCTTTGCAATTCCAGAATTTCCAATGTCTTTTGAACTTAATAGAGAACCAGAGTTTCCAATTTAGACCATGTTCCCAACACTACCTTCCAGAAACAAAAAACTAGAGCCCTTTAACCCTTGAAATCCAAGTCTTTGACCATTAGATCTATCATTAGCAAACTCAGCACTAGTAATACCAAAAATACCATTCTGATTACCCTATATCCAACAAAAACTACTAGACTCTTCTATTTTTTTTAAATAAAAATAGAACGTATATATATATATATTGAAATATGAATTACAAACAATCACCCAAAGGTGGGGAAGGTGAACCTAAAACAAAGGTTCAAGAGCCAACCAAGTAAAGAGAGATAAAACCACACCCCCAAAGAATACCCAAGGAGAAATAGGCAAGGCCAAATATCAGTAAATGGGAAGATGACATCATGAGCTAGAATCCGCATGCAGCACACAATCCAAACAAGAAGGAAGCCGACATCAAGATCCAACATCAGTAACCTGAGCCCAAAAGTCAAACCCAAGAAGCAACAACAATAAATCTATAACAACAACCCGCCTGCCAGCAATAAAGAAGGAACACAATGACAATTCCAATGCCCCTGAACCGCTAAAGTATATGATGAAAAACAAGCACTGCCGACAATGCGTCGGCCCAAAGTCCCTCGAGCAGTGGAACAACAGCAACAAATCAATCCAACTAATAGAAACCATTTAATAGAAAACTGAAGTAAGCATATAGCACACATGTCCCCTCCAACAAGGAGAAGAACACAAAGGGAAGTGAACAAAACACACACCCCCACTGAAACACCACCACCCACACATAGACACACACCCACATTGAAATCATGAACGCAGGCACACCAACCACCCGCCCACATGCATGCACAAAAAAACACCCAACCCAAGACACAAAGACCATCCATCCATAACAAAAAAAAATCTAACAAAATCATATCACAACAAATAGTCCCCCAAAAATCCCCTCCAAGAACCACAACACAGGAGCATCCCACCAGTAATGGCCACCAAACATCCCATGTGAAGCCCCTTCTAGGCAAGGAGCATCCCAACCGTAGCAATACAACTCCAACTTTCAGCAATACAGAAACAACAAAATTTGAAAAGTTCCTCCTCTCAATCACCTAAACATAAAAAAATGACCAACCATCCCTGCTGCACCCATGTCAAACTCAAGCACCAGCAACCCCCAAACAGAAAAACTAGAAGCATCCAACACTGAAAAGACACCACCATATGGGAACCCCATAAGCAACCCAATCCACAAACAATACCATCACACCACAATCCATTCCCCACTCTAGCCAATCCCAGCCAAAACCACTAAGAAAACTAACCTCCAGCAACAAGACCAGCAACCTGCTTCATATCCAAGCCGCCCAAGACATCCCTATGCATTTGTAATTCCCCTCCAAATACCCTAAACCATTCAGACAGAACACATTCACCAAAGTCACAACCCTTCCACCCGACCCCTATATCTGATCTACAGAAAAAAACCCAAGCCAAAAGTCTCCACAAACATCCACCTTCAATACGACAACACCAGTCAATCCAATAAGAATGAAGCCACAATCCCCAAGCCTCACAACCATCTTCCACCACTCCATCTCCACACCTCTCCACCCCCAAATTATCCCAACTAAACTGCACCACAAGATCTGGAACAACCGACTAGATGCGGCACCCACACCAAACACCAGCAGCCCACAATGATCTCTAAGTAGCCACCCTTGAACAACATTCCACCCACAAACCCACATCCCAACCAATCCACACCCACAAGACCACCACATCACAACCAAAATCATCCCATTAGCCACAAAAAAAATAGCAAACCAAAACCAACTAGCATAAACACCCTCAATAACACCCATCTCTAAGAAATAAACACAAAAAATTCCATTCGAAGACTAGCTCTTGATTATCCCTAGAATTAGGAAATCACTTGCTAGAAGAAATTCTAGATATAATTTTAGTCTCAAGTTTGACCCATGGATAATTGACCCTAAGTTGAGGACCACCATGCATGTGATAATTACACTACTTCCAAAGAAGATAAACCAAACTGGAAATATCTGATCTTCCTAGACTACTAGACTCCTCTTATTACAATACATTCTTCACACCATCTTTATCTAGTAATAATTTCAACCAGTTTCATTACTAGTGCTACTAAGTGAGCATTTCTGGTTCCTTTTTAGTGGATTTTTGTGAAAATTGGGTTTAATAGGGTTAAAATTTCTCATTCTATGCATATCTTTTTTTACATTAAATTATTTTCTATTTTGGTTTCAAATCATGCATATATTTTTCATTGATATGTGGGTATGATCATTGGTGTGTGTGACTTTTGTGGCTCATTCACATAGGGTATATCATAATGTTTCAATTCAGGTCCATTACAGGTGGTTTCATTACTAGTGCTACTCGGTGGAATTTTAGTTTCTTATTAGTGGATTGTTGCTAAAATTAGAGGTTATTAGGTTAAAAATTCTATTCAGATCATTTTTTTATACTTCCATTAATTTCTATTTAGTTTTAAATTCATGCAGCTATCTTTCACTAATTTGTGGGAATGATTTTTGGTTTTTTATGATATAGATATTGGATCTGAAGGGTGTTACATACCAGCGACTTGAGTTTTTTCACTGTTATTGGAGTTGGCCCAATTTGGTTATGCTCTTTGGTTGTGTGTAGTGGAGATCATGGAGTTAAGGGTTGTGGTATAGCAGTGAATTGAGGTTTCTCAATTGTGCTGAAGATAGCTTTCTATTCCTGGGGCACGGATGGGTTGTTGATGGTCAATGTTCACTAAATATGGCTCACAAGCATGTATAGGGTGCTGCTATAGTTAAATCACTGACATGGATGGGTCGCTGCTGCTCACTGACATTAATGGGTTGGTGTTGGAGCTATGGATTGGTTGGTGCTGGAGCTAATTCACTGGCATGGATGGAAGCTATCTTACTAGCATGGTTGGGATACTGATGCGCTCACATGGCATTGATGGTTCACTGAATCTGGACACTGGTGTGGGATCTAGCTTGCTGGCATGGATGGGTTGTTGTTGTACAGGCATGGATGGTCTGGGGGTATTGGTGTTGTGTGGGTGGGGTGTGATGGATCTTTTTGTATTAAATTTCATTATGAATATGATTTTTTTCTAGTATTGGACATGTGTTAAAATAGAAATTGATTTAATAATTAAATAAGATGTATTATATATGATAAGTTAATTAATAAATATAATATTCAATTTTACTAGTAATAAAAATATATAATTTTTATTCAAATATAATTTAGAAACATATATTATATGTTGGTAATATTATTACCAAAAGAAACAATTTTCATTAGTACCTATTGAAAAACACTTTAACCAACATATATATTATCTTTAAGTATTATTATAATTATAAAAGAATTATTTTTTTTTCACAAAAACATTTAGTGATATATTTTTTAGTGACAATTTAGTGATAGGTATGTATATGTTGGTATAACATTTTACCAATAGAAAATGTACTTTTACCAACATATATTCCCCTTTTTGAAAAAGAGAAATTTTTTTTGTGATATTATAGTTAAAATATAATATTTATGTCATATTTGTCTCATAATTTTTTTTTAAAACCATTCTTTATAAATTCCATGTATAGCATTAATGAATCACATAACTTTGAGGAGATGGTAGTACACACTTCCACAAATGATGTTATCATATTCCCACAAAATAGAGAGCATGAAGGTATGTGTTATATAAAAATTATAGAAGAATAAATTCAACATAAATATCATATATATATATATATATATATATATATTAAAAACATCATGTCCATAATAATTCTCAACCATGAGAGGTGGTAAAGGAAAAATTAACAACACTGTTTTATGAGGTGGTATTTCGTCGTACACGAACAGTAAGTTTGTTACCCATTCGATGGAAGTGTCTGTAGGTGTAGGTTAAAATATTAGCATAAAAAATATTAGCATATTTAGGATACTTATTTTATTATATAATTTTTAATAATAATAAATTAATTGGTGGATAAACAAATATAACATAGATGCACATTGAAGAATTTTACCACATTTTCAGGTAACATCTTTTGATTTATACCAAATAACCTAATTGTATATATTTATTCCCAATGTGAGGATTCTATGATTATGGGATGGATTTTTGGATATTATTTAAACAATTTTTTGGTGAGACAAATGGTTTGAGAGTTTATAATAAGTGGGATGGGTGAGTTCCTTTTTATAGTGGAGGAGGAGTGGCATTCTTGTAAATTTTGGAAAAGGGAATTCTACCCAAGTTTTTTCCATGGAAATTGGATCCAATAATAGTATCAATTTGATAAAATGGAGTATATGGAATAAATATGGACATATAATAGATTTTTTACAATTTTATAGGTCATTTTGGCTCTTAGGTTTATGGTTTAGTCCCTCATTAGGCTAATTTTCCTCTTAATCACTGTAATTAATTTAATTACATGCACTAATATTTTTGGTCAAAAAATAATTTTAACTTATTAGAAATTATAAATTATTAAGATTAAAAATATAGAATATATTTTTATAAATTTTAATCATATAATCTGAATAAATTAATATAAATTTAATCCCATAGACGGGACGAAAAAGCAGGTTTTTATAGTAAAAATGTTCAAACGTTTCAGATGTGTTTATATCCAATTTCAATGATAAATTAATTAAAATGACCATAATTTGATGAATGATTTATAATTTTTCTAATGTGACTTTAAAAAAATTAATATAAAATTTATTCTAATATATAAATTATATGAAAAAGTAGTTTTGAATTAAAATTCAGTATTTTTTTACTATTCATCCAAAAATAAAACTTCATAGAAAAATACCAGAAATCAAACCTAAGATAATTTTGATGTTCTTATTTCAAAATAAAATTTTATTTTTACATATAAATTTCATAAAACTTCCAAAAAAAATTTTTAAAAAATTTTATCTTTTAAAATGTGCCAAAATTGCATTTTTAGAAAAATACAAAATTTAAGCGTAAAACTTGATTTATTCTTATATTTTTTCTATAAAATCTATTGGATAACTGTAAAAAATATTTTATTGAATATATAAAATATATATTTCATTAATATTATTCACTAATTTTAATTAATTTAATTTATTAATACAAAACACCTTTAGGAGCATAAAATAAAAATATTTCATTCATATTTAATTGGTTTATATTTTCATTTCTAATTAATTGGTGACCAATGAATTCATATTATATTTATGTAAACAATATATTTTTATAAGTTAGTTAATACTATTCATAACCTCTAATTTAACATCTATTTTATATCTTATTATATTAAATAATAATATTTTAATAATATATTGTTGTTTGGTAAAACTCGGTCTTACATGTAACACAAACTATCAAAGAAACTCGTTGTTGAATGCGATGCAAGATAACCCGTTTTTGTATTCATTGAAATATATAGAATATATGAAATTTAATTAAAGTATTAGATATACCATAAAGTATCTACATGTTATATTCCTTCATACATTTGGTGTTTCCTGTCATACATGTTATCGAATAAAAGTTACTATTTTAGAATTTTTTGGGTGTTGTAGAAAGTATCTGACCATTAGAAAATTAAAAATTAGATTTATTATCAAGAAAAAATCCCATATTTCATCACAATAAAAATGGGTAAGCCCAGCTTCAAACCATTATATCAGTACCAATTCTATCCCTAACACTACTGCACATAATAATACATATGGAATCCCATGCCAAATCAGCATCATCATACAGGGACCTTGTTCCACCATCACAACCTTGGGAATACCCACCCACCATCGTCATCATTATTGGTACCTCATTACTCTATAATATCCTTAGGTATCCCCACCCATATCATCAACATAACCGACACCCTATGCCACTATCACTGCCACAGGCCTCCCTACCCATTATTTCATCTGCACTACATTATCATAAAATCACATTAAGGTTCTAAATCTATATATAATAAATAAATATTTAAATGTATTATTTGACACATAATTTCAATGTAATCATGGTCAAAATAAACAAGTAATTCTAGCATTAATCAAAATACATCAGGCTCTATTATCCCAAAATCAATGATTTATGAAATCATTAAATTTACATTACCATATTTAGTTAATTGATTAGTTTAATATTTAATCTCAGAAACTATATAATTATAAATTACCAAGTCTAAATGTTATTTATTTCATCTATCTTTCCTCCTTAAGATTTGTTTTCATTTATATCATCAATATCGATGATAATTATTTCAACATGCCTCTTTTAATATAATGAAAGCATTGTCGGCTTTAAGTTGTTATCAAATTCCCAAGAAATTAAACCATGAATAAAAACTATAATAATAGATTGCACACTATCTAAAATAATTTAGAGATAAAAAATATATATCACAAACAATGTGATCAAACAAACCAAACATTTCAAAACATGAGTATTAATATTTCCACATGAGAAAATACTTATATTTCTATAATTTATTACAATCATGTGATAATAATATTTAAGCATGATTAATTTTCTATAAAATCAATAATATTATTTAGAAAAATAATAATTTTTTTTCACATGATATAATATCCATTTCAATTTTTTTAGTATATACAATCACCGAAAAAATATCATCAATGTTATTTAATAAGTTTAAAACCATGGCATGCTATCATTTTAATTTTATCAATTATTTATTAGACAATATAATTCAATTTATCACTTTCTCTATCTAGGATAATTTCTAGAATAATTTTCATTATTATAAAACATGACAATAGTTATTTTCTCTTTCTTCTTATAATCTTATGGATTATCAAATATTTTTTTCTATTGCATTAAATAAGTCACTAATTTCAATTTTTCAAATTATTATGAACAATATTAATTGTAAATAAATTTCAATAAGAAATTTATATATTTTAAGACAACTTTATTTATCCATGACATGAAATATTATCTTTAATTCAATTTTACAAATTTCATAAAAGTAGGTTAACCGTTTTCTTCAAGTAGTGAACTTTTATTTCATTAGTTGAAATAATGGTAACACATTAATTCTATTTCATGAAATCCCATTACTGATAGAATAAATTATTCAAAAAAATTTATTCTTAAATTTAAAATTTTGGAATTAATAATATTTCATCACCATGAACAGAATTACATAGCATACATTTTATTCACCTATTTCCTGATTATAACATTTTCATTCATTATGTGATTATTTCCCATATTTTTATTATATTATGGTTAATCACACCTATTTAAAAAAATAATCTAAAGCATAGTAATTTTACATTTTCACTGTATGAAAAAGGATAAGACACAAATCCCCTACATGCAAGAATGGAGTTCCCATGTGGCCATAAATAGAGAAGAGAGGAAGATCATAATTTTTTGGGAAATACAGGAGGAGACACAAATGAATTTAAAGTAGGATTGAAGATCCCTTAAGTTGAGGCTTGGAAAACTCAAACTCCAGAGGAAAAAATAGAGACTCAAATGACGTAAAGAAATTGATTTTTAAGATTAACATATATCCCTTTGCAGATAATTCAAAAATTCCATAAAACATTCCATATTTTATTTCACATCAATTCATATTAAATTGTATTTCATTTAATTTGAATCATACTATTGTTTAGGATCTATTAATATTAAAGGAAGTCAACAATTTCATTTAAAAATATTAATAGATCAAAACCCACAATTTTTTACATTAATTATCATTAATTTACACTGAAAAAACATTACATAAGGTTTTGGGAATGAAAATTGGTTTTATTGGATTTAAAACACTACTTATATGCAACTCATATATGTTTTGTAAGGGTATTATGGTATCCCCCTTACACATCTTTCTACCCTTATAGATATCAACTATTTACCTTATGTTGGATTTCAAAAATCTTATACACCCTTATACAGTGGTGAACTACCCTTAAATAGCCTTATAAATTCAGGGATTATCTTATGAAAGTATTGGAAATCTCGGATAACACTTACGTAGCTTAAGAGGTGACCCTAATATGAGATAGTACCCTTATTCAAGTTATGATCTACCCTAACATGATATTCATACCATCTTTACGCATAAAATAAGAGATCCAAGTTACCCTTTTGTTACCTATGGAGGAAAATTTACACAATGATTGGGATTAATGACTTACCCTTATGTAACTCCAAATATTTAAAGGTACCCGTATTCATCCTCTTTAAATTGTATCTTACCTTTACGAATGGTTTAAAAACCATGGATTACCCTTACATAAGAAGTATAAACTTCCATTTACCTTTTTAAAAGACATTAAAAACAACTTGTACCCTTATAAACCCCTTTAAAATCAGTTTTTAAAGTCATGAATAATGGTAAGAATAACCCTAAAAATATAAAATTCCCATTTTAAAAAAATTATAAATAATTAAGTATGGTATTTATTATCACTTTTAATATTCTACATCACTTCAAAAAAAATGAAAACAGTTTAAAAATTTTAAATTAATTTCCAAAAAACTTTCAACACTTTGAAATTACTCCCATAATTTTAAAAAACATTTTAAATACTCTTTAAAAATTTAAAAAATTCATTTTAAAACAACTTCTAAATTTAATAGATTTCACCCAAACCACCGAACATTCCATAATAACAAAGGAAGATTTCTAGAAATTTCGAACTCTTAAAACCATGAATGATGAATTTTTTTTATCATCATCTAATATGTATGGTCTTAATGATATATTTAATGAATAAATATGATTTTTATAATATGATTATGATTTTTTTATAGTAAACCTTTATCTACTTTATTTCCTTTAAACATTAGAAAAAGGAAAACATCACTCATGTGTGTATGGAGACTCCACCTCCATGAAATGATGTATTTAATTTTTTCATGACTGCCTTACATTGATGGTTATAAAGGTATATTGAATGTATAATCCGTATAATTATAACAAGTTTAATATTGTTTATATGATTGAAGCTTAACCCCTTTGACTTTCTTCAACCTACCTAAGATGTTTTAAAGACCGATGACCACAAAGGTGTGACATGAAATTAACCAATTTAGTGACTAAAATAAATATGTTAATAAATAAAATAAAAGGAATAATAATAAGGGAATAAACACGAAAATTTTTCTAAAGAAATTAGATAATTATTTTAATGTTATTATTTAGGAAATAAAAAATGTATGTCGAGATTTAGGACCCAATATAATGGATTTCTCATCTCAATTTTATTTCTTTGAGACTTATGCCATTTTCATCACATATTTTCTTCTATATGGTGTATAAAATACCATATCTATGTTTTTAATCATTAATTTCCTAAAATTAAATTATTTTATGATCTATTTAAATTTACCTTATTCAATGTTATTTTAATTAAAATGTTACTAAAGTCATATGGTATTTTCCATTAAAACATTGTTTAAAATGTCTTAATGTTTTTATTTAAACTCATTTTCCTACATATCCATGTTATTTAAAATGTTACAAGAATGTTATAATTTATAATTAAAATTTTGTTAAAGTTTATTTTCAATTAATTTTGACTTTTATTATTAATCTTTCTAGGGAAATATTTTCAATATTTTTTTCAAAAGTCATTTTTTACTTTTTGTAAAAGTTGTTAAAGAGTGTTTTCTTAGCATTTACCAAAATGCCTCCTTTGCCCACCATAATAGTTGTTATTATTTATTAGGAATCCTCTCCAAGTTTATATGGTTTTTCAAAGAATATCATTGATCTATTTATATGGTGTTTTTTAGTTTATAAAATTTTTTCAAGAGAAAACGATATTTATTCTCATTTTTATGAGATAATTAAAATAAATTTTTCTTATGGGTCAAAAATGATAATTCTTATCAATTTTATGGTTGAAATGAAATATTTCATATATTTTATTCATGATATCACCTTGTAAGTTTTATATGATGATGATTGGGTCTAATATATATCTCTACTTCATTCAGTGATGATATGTTCTCGAGAAGAGACATGTTAGAATGAACTGTAAAGGTTATTCCTTTATAATGATGATTATAATGATAATTTCCCAAGATTCCTACAAGGTTTTACTATGATTTATATATGTTTTATTGGAAATATTTTAATTTAGTGTGTTATGAAAATGTGATTATATCTAAAGAAAATTTTAAAACCTTATACAAGTGAAAGGTTTGTTTTTTAATGAATGGTTTTCATGAGTACTCAAATTTTCTAGAAAAAGTATCATGGTTATGTATTTTTATTTATGTTTGATATAAAATATTTTATTAAAAACTTTTGGAAATAAGGTATATTTAATAAATAATTCAATTATTATTTAATTTTTATTTTTATTTTTAAAAAATACGATGTTCCTTATGGATTTTTAGGTTTTTCAAAAGGAATTAATGGTTATTCCTTCTTTTATTTTCCTTACTAAGTATTTTTTTTCTCATCCCACATTTTCAAATGATTTTCACAGGTCCTAAGAATATATAGGAACTATGTAAAGGTCAATGGTGACATGTCTTGAATGAGGAAAATTTATCATGAATTAAATAGGAATGTAAACATAAGAACCTATTTTGTGGGAAAATGTACACTACATGGAAGTGTCTACTTTTTATATAATGGTTTTCTGAATTTTATGAAAAACTAAACCTAAAAGATTATATAAATGTAATAAACTGAATTTATTGTTATAAATCATGTATTTATGGGTTGATTATGATATAGGGTCTTATAGTTAGTATCAGGAAAAGAGTTAAGATAACTTTAGAGGTTAAGATGTTGTTATATGAATAGAATTTAAAATATATAGAAAACATTACTGGTTAATATAATGGTTTTGAATTATAAGTCAAAATTATTATATAACCTTAAAGGTTAATAGGTTATGGGAAAATGTGGTTATTATTTTATGAATCTAATGAGTTTGATAGAATATAACATGGTTAATGATATCTTAGTATTTATCCTCCTTATAAGATGGTTTATTGTTATTTTATTTGATATACTCAAACTAACCTTTTTTTAGTAAACATATAGAACTAATAGGAACCTAGTTATAAACAAATGTGAATGGTGATGTGGTGTTTATCTGAACAAGAACCCTCTAGGACCCTAGAACACCCTGAGAGGGGAGGGGTGAATCAGGGTGTCAACTTTTTCTTTTAAGGCAACAGATCTTGTTCCTATATTAGTAGGAACATGTTAAACATGTATGATAAAATTGTGTAGTAATTAAACATCCACATGTAGGGATACAACACAACAGTTTTAACTAGTTCACGACTAAGGTATAGTCCAAGGAGCATATGTTAGTAGGGTGTCAGTTATACCTAAATCCACTAAGATCCACTAGTTATTGCGGAATACAGAAGTTCAGATATAGTCACTTTGTGTCAGGAACATTGCCTTTACAAGATTTTAGGGATATAACATTACCTACCTCAGAACACTTTTGTTGACACCCCATAGCTCACTACCTTGGGTGAATTCGTACTTGGTTTAACAACTTGATGTCCACTTTAGAATATTGGAATATAATTCTTTTTCCCTGACTAGCACGAGACTTTGCTTGCACCGTAGTCCAGAGTTGGTGCACTTGAAAGCACTATTCACTAGAACCATATGTTCAACCATACTATTCACGAAGCTCATATCCCTCATGAAACCCCCTTTATGTTTCAATGAAATAATAAGCTTCATGAACCCACACACTTTCATGAATCTCCCAACCTTCATGAAGCTCATATCCTTTATGGAAAAACTGCCTTCATGAAGCTCACTACCTTCAAGGAACACTAAGTCTTCAAGAAACTCACAATCTTCACGAAACTCCCATAACTCAAAATCATTTTCATCAATCAAGACTGAACCAATATTTTTGATATTCTCAAGATCATATATAATTCCAGATTTTTGAATCTCTTATACATCATGAAATCAAAGTGATTCATTCTTTTCTCCAATTCTCTTCTGTCAAATGAAGTGGGTTTGGCTGCCTATTTATAGGCTCAGCCTTTCGTGAAGATTCCATACATCGAGCATCATTTTCAAAAACCTCCAAAATCAATTTTGTGAATCCCCTCTATATGAAAAGATCTAATTAAACATAACCCATTTTTGAATCTTCTTATAATCACAACGATTTACCATCATCCCATCGTGCATTCACAAACCTTCTCGTAGTCCCGAAAACATTGTCTTTTTATCACGTGTTCACAATTCTTGTTTGAGATGCTCTACATATTTGTGAATCTCAACCTTTATGAAACATAGTCTTCATGAAACTCATTTCTTTACCATATTTGTGAATATTTAATCCTAGAAAACCACCTTTCACGAAGCTTGCTCCTTCCTCCTGATTTTGAGCCCAAAATTTTTGAAAACACTAGGAAATGAAGCCACCTTCAACATTATTGCCATCGTGTACTATAATATCACTTCTCTTGAAAAATCACTGATCAAACCAGTGTGGATTGATAAAAAAACACAAACTAGACTCCATATAGAGTAGTGAAAGGCCTTGTTTCCAATAATCTTACACTTTGGGTTTGTTCAAAATCTGTAGATAAATTAAATACATCATTAGCCTCAAATAATAACCTAATATACGTAAAATAACTCATCTATCACTCTATGTATACATGATCAAATATTGGTGTAGAAAACAAGAGTGGAAAAATAAAATTTCATGCCACTATAGAGCACCTACCAATCCTAAAAACCAATACTCATTGAATTTCACTTATCTCCACCTTTAGAAAAAAAACAAAGAACCTATATTTGTACTTAAAGTGATAAAGAAACTCCACTAGATCATATAACCCCAAAAAACCTACATTACATATATAAATAGATTTAAATATTTTATGAAAATTAAGAGAGGGGATGAACTGTAACCTCCTTATGTATTGGGAGGTGGCAGAACACCGAGGTTCAACTGATGTTTCTTGAATATTTGTGCCACTAAAGGCTTTCTCAGAATGTCATCCACTTGGTCATCAGTTCCAAAAATCTCCATTTTAATCACACCATGTTCAAATTTTTATTTGATAAAGTAATATATAATCTCAATATGTTTGGTATGGTAGTGATGAACCAGATTCTTTATAATATTGATCATGCTATTATTATTATAGTGAATCACTATTAACTATTTCACCTCATCACCAATATCAGTTAGTTAATGTTTCATCCACAATATCTGATTGAAATACTTTGTAGTAAATATATACTCTAATTCAACCATAATAAGAGAAGTTATTTCATATTTCTTACTCAACCATTCCATGCATTTTTTTCCTATGAATAAAGTACCACCACTTGCATACTTTCAATCCACCACATCACCAGCCTAATCATCACCAAAAAATGCTGATAATTTTTTATCTTTTCCTATAGAAAATAATAATCCAAAATTGAGTGTTCCTTGAATATACCTTATGATTTGTAAAATTTCTTCCAACTGCTCTTCCATCATATTACTTTGAAAGTGGGTCTCTAAAAATGTTACGAAGATGATATATGGCCATGTTTTGGTCAAGTATAATAAGATTACAATGATTCTCATATATAGGTTGGGATTCACATATATCACATCCTCATTCTTCCAAAGTTTTGTCCCAATCACAATCGGAGTCAACATCGGTTTGGAGTCATGCATTTTGAATTTCTTTAGAAGATCTCTTGCATATTTTCCCTAAAAATGAAGTTTTAATAGTTTTTTTTGAAATAACTATAGCCACAAGAAGTATGTGAGTTCAACAATCATGGAAATTTCAAATTCATATTTCATGTGATTAGAAAATTATTCCACTGATCCTTGCCTACTTACACCAAAAACATATCATCCACATACAAAAGCACCATATATTGATCTTTATGAAAATTATTCACATAGATATTATGGTCAACAACTCCTATTTTAAACTCAATATTTTTTATATAATTATCAATTTGAGAATACCATGCTCGTGGTACCAACTTCAGACCATAAAGATCCTTCTTTAAACTGAAAAAATTAGTCTTATCATTTCCAATTAGAAATAACATTGGATTTTTAATGTATATTTCTTATTTAATAACTCTATTTAAGAATTTCATTTTGAAATATATCTAATAAACTGTTTACTCTATTTGAATTTTCATGGAAAGTAAAAGCTTAATCATCTCAATTATAGATACTGGAGAAAACATTTCTTCAACATCAATGCCTTAAATTTGTGCAAAGCCACACTAAGTGTTCCTTATTTTTGGTAACATTTCCATGATCATAAAATTTGTTTTTAAATTTCCACTTTGTTCTAACCACATTGTGATTTTTAGGTCTCTTAACAAGATATCATGTCTGGTTCTTTTAAATTTTATTCAGTTCTTCATTCATGGTCTTAACCCATGATTCATCCTTCATTTCTTCTTCAAATGAGGATGGTTCCACAATTGATAGGAAGGTAGAATATAATTCATTATTAATTCTCATTGTCTGTATGGGTGTGGTCCAATCCCCAATGAAATTAGATTGATCAATTTATGCTCTCATATTTCTCCTATGAGGTTTTGATGACGTTTCTTCAACAATGGTTTACTATTCTAATTCTTCATTTAATTAGTCACCTTTTTGTGAGCCTAGATGTTTTGAAAGACTTCCATTATTTCTTTATTTGATTATGTCCCTTGTTAACATTGTTCTTTATCTTCAATCATATAGACATATGATCTACTCAGGGTATTTATGGTTTTATTCTCAATGATATTCACATCACTACTTTCCATAATCTTTATAAGATTATTATTTTAACATTTGTAAGCTTTACTCTTCATTCAATACCTAAGGAATATTTCCTCATCTGTAACATCACCATACTTTCCTTGATTTCATTATTTGTTTTGGATGAAACATTCACTTCCAAAAACAAACAAAAAATAGTTCAGAGAGAGATTTCATCCATACCATATCTCATATGGTGTCCTGGTTTCTCCAGTAAAAAGAATTATTTGATTTTGAGTGTGCATCACTACTTGAATAGCCTCTTTACAGTAATGATGAGAAACATGACCCTTAATTAGAATAGTTCTATCCATATTGTTCACCTATTGATTTCTATGTTCAATGAACCCATTTTGTTCAGGGGATATCATATAAGGAACCACATTCTTTATCCCATGTTTTTTAGGTAATTTTTAAATTTGTTGGATGTGTATTCTCCTCCATTATCAGATCAAAGAATCTTGATTATGCTGACTTCTCTTTTCTTCTGAATATTCATTACACAATCCATTATACTATAATAGTCAATAAAAATAATGAAGTATCTCTTTCCATATGTTCCAAAAACATTTATTGTACCACATATGTCTGTGTGGATGGGATCAAGCAGATTTTATTCTCTTTGGTTCTTCGGTCGATATGAACTCTTGACCATTTTTTCTTGTATGAAAGCATCATATGTATTTTCTAATTCATGCTTAATATTGGGAATATAAATTACTATTTTAATATTATATATTTTTTCTGTTCTCTATTGATTAATGTGACCCAACCTCTGATTACAAATGTTGTTTTCTTCTTCAACTATTAAGTTAAAAGTATTCTCTTTACTATCAACCTATTATAAATTTTCATCTACTCTACATACTTTCATTAGAGAATTATATATTATTCCCTTGATAGAGAACCCCTTATGATTAAATTCCACTATCATTTCAAATTCACACATTTGAATCAAAATCAAGTGATTGTGACACAAACCATCTATATATAGAACTTTAGTTTTCTTTAGCTTATCATTTTCCTGTTCTATATTTCCATTACCTTTGATCTTTAAAGCACCAAAATTTTTGAATATCACTATTCCATCCACCCTTTTCTTAAAATTATTCATAAAAAATACATTTCATATCATGTGGTATGAGCATCCTCTATCAAGAATCTAGGTGATTTTGTTCTCTGTAGCTTTGAGAGCTATTTCTATAATGTTGGAGTTATCGATTTTCTTATTTTCTTTCCATGAGATACTTGATTTAGTGGATACTATAGATGGACTTTCTGATCTCATTTCAAGGTGCATGTTTAATCATACTCATATTCTTCTTCCAAAGGAGAATACCTATTTTCAAGGGTAATTATTCTTGGGTGATAGGTATTGAGTTGCCTCATATCTCTATAGTTATTGTTCACACCTTTCCTCTACCTGTAATGAATATATTTGTGGTAATAGTTAGATTAGTGAAAACAATATACATAGAAACTACTTATTCTATATGATGGAGGATATGATCACATTCTCCTTTTTTGAATTCAATGTGCTTCTCCATTCAGATATCTCTTTACCTATTCATAGTAAGACATGTTATTCCCTATAAATCCACAGAATTGTCATTTCATTAGAGGAAATGTCTTCTCAATTCCATTCCTCCTAATTTCCCCTTTTTTATAAAGGAATTTTACTAGAGATCCTCTCTATAAACTTGTGGATAATTTTTATCTATCTTTTCTATTTGATTTAGAGATCTATTTTTTGGACATAAAGTTCCTTTGTGATATGTCTAACTTTCTACTTCTTTTTACTTTAGATCATCACATTTGCAGCCTTTGATGTTTCATCATCACACCCAATTCTACTTTTTCCATAATTTTGGATCTCTTATTATTCAAGGCCTTATCTACTCCTTTATAACCACATTTATATCTTTCTAGAATCTCTAAATCTGATAATTTTCCAAACTGTAATTTCTTATTTGTTTCCCTTGATTTTTATTCAGTTTTCAGTTTACTTCTTAGAGTAACAACTTCATCTTCAAGTACCTCAACTATCTTAACATTTTCCTCTAGTATCGATGAATGTTCATTGATGAATTTTTCTTTCTCTTGAATCCTGAGTTTAATTTCCACATCCTCTTTTGATATTTCAAGAGTTGTTACACATTCTTCTACCTCTCCTTCCATTTGATCAAGTTCTAATTAAATTAGATCAACATACTCTAATTAATCTTTCATCACAACTCTAATCTTTCTATTTATCTTATTTTAATTTTCAACCTCACCAAGATTACCCTCAAGTTCCAAATTGATATAAAAAAACTACTCAATTAATTATATTTACCTTTTATAAGATCTAATTTTTCAACTGTAGCCATCATGGATGCTTGGGGTTCAGATTTAAACTCTATTTCAACATCCTCTAAAAATTCATTAGGATATTTTTATTCTTTGAAGAAGAATTTCTTTCTAAAAAACTATTTATTGATTTGAATTCTTCTATATTAGAGAACCTCTTATGAGGCTTATTCATGATTTATTATTCACTTTTTACACCGTCAAATTTTCTTGGTAATCGATAGGAAATGCCCATTACTTTACCACACTAAAAACAAGACAACGGTACATTGCATTCAAATATCCCTTTTCCTATCTTGAATTTCTTGGAAAATAGAGAAATAATTTCTTCTTCCTAAGAATTGATAACTCTAGAATTATAAAAAAATAATGTCTTTGAATTCCATTTCCTTTATAACCTGCTTTTTTGTATCTTCTGATATGACTCTCATTTCATAAGCCACTATACTACTTAGTAAATCATAAAAGAAATCTTAGACATGTCTCTTTCCTCAAGGGTTCAAACTTTTTGATTATACAGAAGAGGGATCCTTCTCCAAATTTTCTTCACAATTTAAATATCCTTAATTTATTCCCTAAGTTCTCTAATATCTCCAATAACTTAAGTTATATGATTAAATAATCTATCTACATTTTCATCTGGATTCATTTTTAGATCATCGAACTAATTGTGAAAGACTTGAAGTTTGGCCTCCTTTAATTTGTTATCACCTTCTTATATATTTTTTAGTTTCTTCTTCATGGAAATAGTTGTTGTCATGGCCCATCCCCCGGGGGCCTGTGCCGTGACTACCCCAAGCCTGCCTTACATAGTCCAGGGGCTGGCGACTAGCACCGGAAAGTCTTATCCCTAATACCGGGAAGGCATTACCTTTATAACTTATAAACTAACACAACCAAGAACATAGAAAGATACAATCACAAAGTAAATTGTATAGTAAAAGAGTTTGTACTGTAAGTAAAAGGTATGGAATACAAGACCAACTAGAAAGTACAAGTAAAACTGAAAAGTACAAGTAAAACTGAAGAATATCTCTTGTGAACACCCAACAATGATCCTACCTAAAGGGTAGGTATAACTCTCAAATGGTCATCTCTGTGGTATGCCTCATCTAAGATCCACCACCGAGAAGCCTCCAGTCCTGGTACCCTCATAATCAGTCAGTTTTGTCTGTCGTCTGCACAAGACATAATAAGGTGCGGGCATAGCCCGTGCAGGGGTGAGCATAACAAAACTCAGTAGGGACCCCGAGACCCCCGAAGGTCTCTCAAAATCCACAAATCTCAACTGTTCCATGAAGGAAACACAATTCTCAAATCCTTAGCCAAAATCTCAACTATTCCATGAAGGAAAGAATAACATGAAGGTAATTCCTCATAGAAGAATACCACATAGGTATCACTACAAAGGTAAGTACCACAAAGGTAATTCCACATAGAAGAATAACACACAGTTATCACCACAAAAGTAAGGAATCAGCTCACACCTGGTATAACTTAAGTACAGAAGCACATATGATTAGTTGTAAGTCTAGATCATCATATTCTGTTAGGTAGCACTACTTCTGACCCACATAGGATTGATAGGTAACTAACCCCCACTGACCCAAATAGGATCAATAGGTTACTAACCCCCACTGACCCACACGGGATCGATAGGTAACTAACCCCCGCGGACCCACATAGGATCTAACCCACATAGGATTGGTATGTGCTGACCCACAAAAGATCACTAAGAACTAACCCACACAGGATCACTGAGCGCTGACCCATATAAGATCGATGGTCTTCCTTCACATTAGAGTCGTCCACTGGGTCCCCACACTAAGCATGCTTTATTATGGGAGGTTCCGCTCCCCAAGACATTGGTCGATACTTCAACTTCCATGATGTCCCAAAAAAAATTGTCCCAAAGTTACATCACGTCATAAGGGACCCAACGCAACAGACGGCACGTCAATTGGATGCTCGGTCTGTAAGTTATTAGCGTTTCTACTCCGAAGGCCCGGTTGAATTCTGGTTCAATCCAACCCAGCTGTACTCCAACTTTATCCAAAACTCAAGTGGATTATACCAAAAGGATTGTCTTGGTCCAAGGATCCCAATGTCATATACGGTTCGTCAAACAGACACTCGGTTCTCAAGATATGGCCACAAAGGCGTATTTGGGTCCAGATGGGCCCGGGTCCTGCCCGGTTGGCATGGGTCATGGAGGGCCCGGCCTGCTGGGCCATGGTATGTCCCGACCTGGGAAGGGGATGACCCAGCCCGGCCCGCGGGGCGGCCCGCGGTGCAACCCACAACCGGGGTGGCCCCCTTGTGGTGGGGTCCGCCCTAGCCACCACCCGAGAGGGGAGGAGCTCCCCCCAGGTCACCCGAACGGTCCAACAGACCGTTCGGTTTTGGAAAGAGGGAACCACCGGAGCCGGTCCTATTCGGTGCATCACGACCAACTAGATCCCCGATCATTACTCCTCCCAGGGGTGTGACAGCGCCGCTGTGCTTCGTGGCCGGCCAGGTGCTGGATGCCCTCTGGTGGGCCGCCTGCTCAAGTCGTGGCTGGCTGGGTGTCGGTCGCCCTCCAGTGCGCTGCCCGCTTGATCTACAGCCAGCCAGGTGTCGGCCGCCCTCTGGTGCGCCGTCGCGGCTTGACAACCATGACCTCCTCCTCTACCAGCGACGCGGACGCGCGCTGCCCTTCTTCTACGCGTCATTGTGGATTCGTTCCAAGCCTGAAAAATATGACGTCCACATATTCACGATCCTTGGGTCGATTTCTCTGCATCCTTATGTCGCGCTCAATGAGACATTGTGTTTTTAGCACACTTAATTATTTTGCGTCAAAGAATACACGTTGAACGCGTGATGAATGAAAGGAAAGGGCCAAGGTATAAGTGAGGAATGATGGCCTTGTTTGTTTGGCCATCGTCGTTGTGAAATGAGCATATGAAGAATCAACAAACAGATTAAATCATACTTCAAATTTAAACCCCTACCCCGATCGTCCGTTGGAGGTATCGTGAAGAGGAAGATGATGATGGTGACGTCAGCATTCGTCGCTCCCGCAGGATGCCTCCGATTCGGGATCAAGCGTCGTCCACGTCAGAGGTTCATTATTCATTGAAGGATATCCTTCCGAGTTCCCCAAATCTCTCCCCTTTGACAACGATCTTAACCAAAAGGGTGAGAAGCCAACTTTAGTTGCGTTAGAATTATTAATTCAATTAAATTTGGAACATTAATTAAATTAAAGTTGGCACATTAACTAGGGGAATTCCAATGGTTAACTCACATTAAAAGTAGAGGTTTCAAGCTCAGGTGGTTCCCGCCACTAAAATAAAATGGGAGGTTTCAAAATAAAATAAAAGTAGTTATTTTATTTTATTTTTATTCTTTTAACTCTCCCAAGAAAATCTAGAAAACTAACATCCACCCTCGACATACTGCAGTCGAGGTGAAAGTATTTTTAAGTGAATATCGATACTGCGAGTTCAACAGTGCCCTCAGATTTCAATTCCGAGCATCGGTTCAAAAGTTAAATAACATCACTCACGTGTTTACAGAACGTACCTATAAAAAATGTCATAAATTCATTCTGGGTACATCGGGCGTCGGAATCACGTGCCGTCAATTTTCTCAAACTTATAATTTTTTCATATAATTTAAAAAAATACAAGGAAAATTCTGGGTATTTATATTCTTCCCACCTTAGGGATTTGTGTCCCCAAAAGCCACAACACAAACTAAGGAAAAAAGTGGGGGTACTTTTCATGAATCTGATACTCCCGCTCCCATGTGCTCTCATAGAGGTTCTCGTGCTGCCATCGTACGCACACTAGAGGTATCAATCGACCACGTAGGACTCTCTAATGTTGATCCTCAATCTCCACTAGAACCTCTGAAAATGTTTCCCCATCGTCGATGTCCAGTTCACCCTAGTCAATGATGTGGAAAGGATATTTTATGTATATCCTCAGCTGGGATACATAGAAAACACCATGCACCCAGTGCAACTGAGGGGGAAGAGCTATGTGATAAGCCACCTCGCCAACTCTACTGAGGACTTGAAAGGGTCTGATGAACCTCAAAGATAACTTGTCACCCCAACCAAATCTCTGCAAACCTCGTCGAGGTGAGATATTTAGAAAAACATGGTCACCACCCTCGAACTCTATAGGTCTATGTCTCCTGTCATCATAATACTTCTTTCTACTTTGTGCAATCTTCATCCATTCCTGGATGATCTGCACCTTCTTCGTGGTATCATGTACCATCTCTGGTCCCCTGAGTGTTGACTCTACATGGTCAGTCCAGCATAGAGGTGATATGCAAGGTCGACTGTCAAACACCTCGAATGGTGTCATACCGATGGTGGAGTGATAGTTGTTGTTGTATGAAAACTCCACCAAAAGTAAGTGATCCTCCCAACTGCAACTAAAATCTTGGACGCAAGCACGCAACATGTCCTCAAGGGTCTGAATGGTTTACTCTGTCCGAACATCTGTCTGAGTATGGAAGGCGGTGCTCAACCGAAGTTGTGTCCCTAACACTTCTTATAACGCCTTCCATAGTCGGTAAGTGAAACATGCATCAAGATCAGACACAATCATAGATGTAACTCCATGAAGCCGTACAATCTTCTGCACGTAGAGGCATCCCAAGATCTCTACTGTTCCCTGCTCTCTGATAGGTTGGAAGTGGGCCGACTTGGTGAGTCGGTCAACGATTACCCAGATAAAATCATGACCCCTGGTCGTGCGTGGAAGTCCTATCATTAAGTCCATGGAAATTCCATCCCACTTCCACTCTGGTACCTCTAGTGGCTGAACTAAGCCCGCTGGAACCTGGTGCTCTGACTTCACTTGCTGAAAAGTGAGGCACCATGAGACAAATTCTACCTCTGCTTTCTTCATTCCTAGCCACCAGTGCTTATGCAGAAGGTCCTGGTACATTTTTTCCACTCCAGGATGTACCACTATAGGGGATGTATGGAACTCCCTCAAAACTTCCTCCCATAGCATCACTGGTACCGTAGTACATCCTTTAAAGAGGATGACATGCTTCCCATCTTCAGAAAATCTATCAGGTGCCTATCATGTGGATATCTGAGCACGTCAAGACTCACAGTCAGTGTCCCCAAGCTACACCTCCCTCAATCTCTAAATGAGTGGAGGAGTGACTGTCAGAAACTGTAGATAAGCTTCTCCCTCTTGATCTACGTAGGATATCCACAAAGTGGCTAACTACTTCGTTGCCTCACTCAACAACTGCATATCAGATCTTCTACTGAGTGCATCTACTACTAAATTCCCCTTCCCAGAAGTATAGACTATCTCGAAGTCATAGTTATGGAGGCACTCAATCCAACATTGATGTCTCAGGTTTAGGTCCTTCTGAGAGAATATATACCTGAGACTCTTGTGATTAGAGTAAAATGTAAAATGTTCGCCCAATAAGTAATGTCTCCACATCCTCAAGGAGAAGACCACTGCTGATAAGTCCAGGTCATGGGTAGAATAATTCTACTCATTTTTTCTTAGCTATCGAGAACCATAGGCGATCACTACTTTCTCTTGCATCTGGACACATCCATGCCTGGTCCCTGATGCATCGCAGTAGACTACGTACCCAATGCCCTCCTCTAGTAACCTCAAGATGGGGGCAATCGTCAGTCTCAGCCTTAGCTCCTAGAAACTCTGTTGGCATATCTCTAACCACACGAAGGGTTTCCCCTTCTTCGTCAACGCTGATAAGGGTGCCATAACTCTAGAAAATTCAGGTACAAACCTCCGGTAGTAACTGGCCTAACCCAGGAAACTCCGCACCTCCGTCACACTCCTGGGTGGCTCCCAAGCAATAACAGCCTCAATCTTCACTGGATCCACCACAACTCCATCCTCTGAGATAAAATGTCCTAGAAAGTGGATCTCTCGTATCCAGAACTGGCCCTTCGAGAGCTTACCATAAAGCTGGTTCTCTCGGAGTGTGTCCAGAACTATCTGTAGATGATAGGCATGCTCCTCCTCTGTCCCTGAGTATACCAGGATGTCATCAATGAAGACTACAACAAAGTTATCAAGGTATGGATGGAAGATCCTCTTCATGAGTCCCATGAACACTTTTGGGGTGTTGTTCATGCATAATGGCATAACCAAGAACTCATAGTGGCCATACCGATATCTAAAGGTCGTCTTCTTCACATCCTCATCTCGTACCCTGAGCTGGTGATAGCCTAATATGAGGTATATCTTCGAAAACCACCATGCTCCCTTTAGATGATCAAAGAGATCATCAATCCTCGGAAGTGGGTACTTGTTCCTCACGGTCACCTGTTTTAGGCGCCGATAGTCCACACAGAGTCTCAAACTCCCATCCTTTTTCTTTGCAAACAAAATCCGGGCTGACCAAGGAGAAACACTCGGCCTAATGAACCCCTTTCTCTACAAGTCCTCCAACTGTACTTGCAGCTCTCGAAGCTCTGTGGGAGCCATAAGATATGCTGGTGTAGATATATACGTCGTTCTAGGGTGCAAGTAGATATAAAAGTCCACCTCTCCCCAAGGAGGCAGACCTGGAACATCATTAGGGAAATCATCAGTGTACTGGTCCACCACTACAAGATAGCTCAGACTCTCAACATCAACCGCTCTGAGGGTAAGACTAGCCAACTGATGTGTGATCGGCTGCACCCTCCTCCAGGTAAGTCCATCCTGTACTAAAAAGGTTCACTTCTCACCGGAGAAGGAAAACCTAGTCCCATCCTTGTGGACACACTGCACTTTGTGCCTAATATAGTCGATCTGAGCATGGACTATAGATAACCAATCCATACCCAAGATGACATCGTAAGGCCTCAATGCCGCTACTAGAAGATCCCAGTAGAATATCCCGCCTCCTAGAGTAATATCACACTACCGACACTAGTGTGTAATCGTTGAATCCACTCCTGTAAGAGTCTCTAGCCGTAAGGATCAAACCAATGGCTCCTCCGGAATCTTTGAGCTCTGAACAAGGGAAGTGGAAATAAAAGAGTGACTGGAACCTGTGTCTATAAGTACTGCAGCTAAGGTGGAGTAGACACATATCGTACCTCGAATCATATTCAGAACGTTTTGATCATAAGCCTCATCTACCTGGAGCTTAGCTCGTCCTGGTCCATATTCCCCTTTGTGGTCGAGGTGGACCACCTGGAGGTGGTGGTGGTAGAACCTCGAATCGTCACCCACCGCCTATTGCATGACCAGCTTCTCTACCATGTCCACCTCCTTCATATGGACCTCCTTGATCGAATATTCTCCTCTGCCCAGGCGGTCCCTCGACTATCTTTTGGTCATCCATACGGTGGTTCGGGTAGTCGCGAGCCATGTGACCCTGCCCACCGCATGAGTAACACTTCCTGATCTTCTCCTATCCTGCTCTGTCTCAAGAGCCCCGCACCACTGACCCTGTATCCTGTGGTCATCCACCTGTAGGTATGGTCCTCTTAGACCTTTTCACCATCTATCTACTATCAACTATCGATGACTCTGGTACGTGTCGTCCAGTGATGGGCTTCACTGCCGGTGATTGATCAATAAGGAATCTCTCCACTAAGAGTGCTCGCTCTAACACCCCCGCCTGTGTCAGAATGCTGAGAGAAATCATCGAAGCTCTAATATCTCATTTGATCCCCTGCTCGAAGGTCTAGTCCCTAAAGAAAGGGTCTCGCACCATGTCATTGGAGTAGCGTGATAGGTCGGTGAACCTCGCTGAATACTGATCCACGGTCATGATACCCTACTGCAAGTGGAGAATCTCCTGTATATGCACTGAGCATAAGGTTGTTGGGACAAACTCTACCCTGAAAAGGCTCTCGAAGTCTGCCCAGATGAGTTTCACCTCATTGTGAACCTGGAGTATCAAGATCCACCATCTTCCCACTACTTCCTAAAGAATACTGGCGGCAAGGATCACCATGAGATCGGCTAGTGTCTCTACTAGTCGAAAAACTCTAACAATGGCCTCCATCCAATCATTAGCCACCTGTGGATCTATCTCACCCCAGAACCTCGATGGCCTCTGGTGATGGAACTCGTGCAATGTGCTCAAGCGGTGTGCACCCCCTACTACTGGGGTTGGTGGCATCGGCTGCCCAATGGGCAGTGGTGCAGCTAGTACACCATCCGATGGTACAACTTTTGTAAGGGGTCCCTGCACTGAAGCCTCATTGCTCGGTGGGCTGTCATCACGTACTCTACTTGGAACCCTGACTGGCTGTCTGCATGGAGGCATCCTGAAAAGAAACAGGTGCTCCATTGTCAATAATTTATACCTGGTGAGATGACACAAAGTGATCACAAAGAAAACTTTCCAAAAACACACATGAAATCATTATTTTTGTGCATTGAGTCAGAAATCAAAAGTCCAGGTCCTGGTGTATGGATATGTTGGCTACCACACCAACACTAGATTCCCCAAACAAAAAACCACACTCAACAGACTTAACACTATTTCCACATAGAAAAGTTCAGAGTCCTAGTTCTTTGGTAGAACTGAACTCCTCTAATACCAATTTGTCATGATTCGTCCCCCGGGGGCCTGTGTTGTGACTACCCCAAGCCCACCTTCCATAGTCCAAGGGTTAGTGACTAGCAACAGAAAGGATTATCCCTAATACTAGGAAGGAATTTCCTTTATAACCTATAAACTCACATAACCAAGCACATAGCAAGATACAACCACAAATTAAACTGTATAGTAAAAGAGTGTGTACTGTATGTAAAGGGGCCGGAATACAAGACCAACTGAAAAGTACAAGTAAAACTGAAAAATACAAGAAAAAATGAAGAACAAATCCTGTGAACACCCACCAAGGATCCTAACTGAAGGGTAGGTATAGCTCTCGAATGGTCGTCTCTGCGGTACACCTCATCTAAGGTCCACCTCTGAGAAGCCTCCAGTCCCGGTACCCTCGTCCTAAGTCAGTGTTGTCTATCATCTGAACAAGACACAACAAGGTTTGGGAGTAGCCCCTGTGTAGGGGTGAGTATAACAATACTAAGTAGGGACCCCAAGACCCTATAAGGTCTCTCAAAATCCACAAAGGATAAATCACAAAGCATGAATACAACAGTCAACACTACTTAGGTATATGCCCATACATATACCTAAGTTATCAAGTATACCCATCTCATTCATGAGGAAACACAAGGCCCAAATCCTTAGCCAAAAGCTAAACTGTTCTACAAAGGAAAGAATACCACGAAGGTAACACCTCATAGAAGAATACCACATAGGTATCACAACAAAGGTAATGCCACATAGAAGAATACCACAAGGTATCACCACAAGAGTAAGGAATCAACTCACACCAAGTATAAAATAAGTACAGAAGTACAGATGATTAGTAATAAGGCTAAATCATCTTATTCTACTAGGTAGCACAACTTCTGACCCACATAGGATCAATAAGTAACTAACCCCCACTGACCCACACAGGATGGATAGGTAACTAACCCCCGCTGACCCACACAGGATCGATAGGTAACTAACCCCCGCTGACCCACATAGGATTTGACCCACACAGGATCGGTATGTGCTGACCCACACAGGATCGCTGAGCACTGACCAACACAGGATCGATGAGCGTTGACCACTATAGGATCGATGTTCTTCCTTCATGTTACAACCGGCCACTAGGTTCCCGCACTAAGCGTGCTTGATTTTGGGAGGTTCTGATCCCCAAGCCATTGGTCGATACTTAACCTACCACAAATTTCCAAGAATAAGTATACTAAAGGTCTGTCATGTCACAAGGGACCCAACGCAATAGACGGCGCGTTAATCGGATGCCCGGTCTGTCAGTTATTAGTGTTTTCGCTCCAAGGGCCTGGTTGGATTCAGGTTCGATCCAACCCGACCATACTCCAACATTATCCAAAACTCAATTGGAGTAAAATAAAAGGACTTTCTCAATACAAGGATCTCAATGCCTCAAACGGTTCGTCAAACGGACGCTTGGTTCTCAAGATACGGCGACAAAGGCGTATTTGGGTCCAAATGGGCTCGGGTCCAGTCTGACCCGGTCCGACCGACCTGGTCCGACCCAGCCTGGGCCGACCCGACCTAATCTGGAACTGGACCAATTGACCAGGGATGTGGCGGGCCCATCCCCTTGGGTTGTGGTCTGGTCGGGCCCGCGAAGGTGACAGCCCGTCCCGGCCCACTGGGTGGGACCCGGCCCGTGCTAGGTGTAGCCCGCTGGTGTGGACTGCGATGCAACTCGTGACTGGGGTGTCTTTCTTGTGGTGGGGTCCACCCTAGTCGCCACCTGGGAGGGGAGGCGCTCCCCCCAGGTCACCCGAATGGTCCAACGGACCGTTTGGTTATGGAAAGTGGGACCCACCGAAGAGGGTCCTGCTCGGTGCATCATGGCCGGCTGGATCCCCAGCTAGTCCTCCTCCCAACAGCGCGGCGATGCCACTGTGCTCTGTGGCTGGCCAGGTGCTGAACGCTCTCTGGGTGCGCCGCCTACTCAAGCTGCAGCCAGCCACCCTCCGTTGCACCTCCTGATCAAGCTGCGGTCGGCCAGGTGTTGGTCGCCCTTCGATGCGGCACCTACTAAAACTGTGGTCGGCCAGGTGTTGGCCGCCCTCTGGTGCACTTTCGTGGCTCGACAGTCGTGGCCTCCTCTTCTACCGGCGGCACTGGCGCGCGCCTCCCTTCTTCCATACGTCATTGCGTCTTCATTCCAATCCTGAAAAATATGACGTCCGCATATTCATGATCCTTGGGTCGAGTTCTCCGCATCCATATGTTGCACTCAATGAGACATTGTATTTTTAGCATGCTTAATTATTTGGCATTGAAGAACGCATGATGAACGTGTGAAGAACGAAAGGAAAGGGTCAAGGTATAAGTGCAGAATGATGGCCATGTTTGTTTCGCCATCGTCATTGTGAAATGAGCATATGAAGAATCAAAAAATAGATTAAATCATACTTCAAATTTAAAACCCTACCTCGATCGTCTGTTGGAGGTGTTGTGAGGAGGAAGATAATGATGGTGATGTCGGTGTTCGTCACTCCCACAAGACGCCTCTGATCTGGGCTCAAGCGTCGTCCACATCGGAGGTTCATTCTTCATTGGAGGATATCCTTCTGAGTTCTCCAAAGCTCTCTCCTTTGCCAATGATCTCAACCAAAAGGGTGAGGAGTCAACTTTAGTTGTGTTAGGATTATTAATTCAATTAAAGTTGGCACATTAATTAAATTAATGCTGGAAGATTAACTAAGGGAATTCCAAGGGTTAACTCACATTAAAAGAAGAGGTTTCAAGCTCAGGTGGTCCCCACCACTAAAATTGAATGGGAGGTTTCAAAATAAAATAAAAGTTTTCATTTTATTTTATTTTTATTCTTTTAACTCTCCCATGAAAATACGGAAAACTAACTTCCACCCCCGACCTACTACAATTGAGGTGAAAATCTCCTTAAGCGAATATCGGTGCTGTGAGTTCAATAGTGCCCTCAGATTTCAATTCCACACACTAGTTCAAAAGTTACAAAATGCCGCTCACACGTTTACTGAACATACTAGAAAAAATGTTCATAAATTCATTTTAGGCACACCGGGCCTCAGAATCACGCACTGTCAATTTTCATGGACTTGTAATTTTTCCATATAATTAAAAAAATACATGGAAAATTCCGGGTCTTTACAGTTGTAGTCTAAATCATCACCTTCAAATATATTTGATTAGAAAGTTCTATAGAAAGATAATTTTGATCTTTGGAATCTGTATCAAGAATTTTCCCATCTATTTCATTTAGAAATAGTCTCATCGCATCAATGACCAGAATACCCTTATCATTGGAAAAAGGAATGTACATATCAAGGGATATTAGATTATATCTCATCCTATTCTTCCAAATTTGGATTTTTCTTTCATCAAAGATAGGAACTCCCCTAACCTTAATTTTGTTATCCATGAACACAAGAGGATAGATTTAGCTCAAAAAATATGTACGATCTGATACCACTTATAAGACCCCAGAACAGCCTCAGAGGGAAGGGGTGAATCGGGGTGTTCGATTTTTCTTTTAAAGTGATGGATCTTATTCCCATATTGGTGGGAACTTATTAAACATGTCTGATTTAATCATACAATAATTAAACATTGACATGCAGAGAGACAACACAATTATTTTACTTGGTTCACCACTAAGGGCTAGTCTATGGAGCATATTCCAATAGTGTGCCATTCATACCTAAATCCAATAATATTTACTTGTTACTATGGAATACATAATTTTAGACATAGTTACTTTGTGTCAATAATTCTATCTTTAAAAGATTTTACGGTCATCACACTGCCTCCCTCAGAAAAAATTTGTTGACTCCCCCTAACACACTACCTTGGGTTAATTATTGCTCAATTTAATGACTTGAAGGTGTCTTTATGAGATTATAATATAATCATTTTCCCCCTTCTAGCATGATACTCTACTTGTACTATAATCTTGAGTTGATGCACCTGAAAGAACTGTTCATTGAAACCAAAAGTTCAACACTACTATTTATAAATCTCTTATCCTTCATGAAACCCCATTTATGTTTCAAAGAAATACTAGCCTTCACGAACCCACACATATTCATGAAGCTCCAAACCTTTGTGGATCTCACAGCCTTTATGAAACAAACTACCTTCATGAAGCTCACTACCTTCATGGAACACTAAGTCTTCACAAAAATCCCAGTCTTTATGAAACTCCAATAACTAAAAGGCATTATCATCAGTTAAGACTTAACCAATCTTTTTGTGATACTCAATATCACATAGAATCCCATATTTTTAAAGATTTTATCCTTCACAAAATCATAGTGATTTATACTTTTCTCCAATTCTCTTCATGTAAAATGAAGTGGGTGTTTCCACCTATTTATAGTCTCAACCTCTCACAAAGATCCCATGCCTCAAGAAGCCCTTTCAAAATCCTTCAAACTGTATCCATATTTTACTGTATGATAATTTTCCTTGGAAACTCCCTATCAAACCAGTGTGGATTGAAAACAAACACAAACTAGACTCTGTTTCTAGTTGTGAAAGTCCTTGGTTCTAAAAAAACCAAACATGATAGGATCTTGAGTGAAATCTCTTATGGTTATTCCTAACAGACTATCTTGAGTTATAATTAACAACACAAACCTAGTTGAGTTTCCTAATGCACCAAATAAGCAAAAAATAGAGTTTTATGTAATTTCAAGTGATAAAGACCATGAAGGTAAAAAATATTCAACTTCATACATGTCAATAATATACAAATAAGCACCCAGGAAAATGTCTCAAAGGAATATGAAGATATTTTATATATGGTAATGGAGTGCATAGAGCAATAAACTACCAAGTAAAAATGAATAATTTAGTTAAAAATGGGGTGTAATAATGATCTTCCTAAGGTATCAATTGAATTTTTAAAATTAGGGGATTTTGGACATTATAAAAATTGATTCCCTGGGTGGAAATATCATAAATTGGATAAGTAAGATCATATGAATAAAGATTTAGTTAGGTCATTTATTGAAGATAAAGAAATGGTGAATAATATATATATGTTATAAATTATTTTTATATTTTTTCTCATGTTTAAATTAGAAAAAATTATTATATTGAGATTGATGAATCTTATGACATAATTAATATTTTTTTGTATGAAGGAATTATTAAGTAATAAGATATAAAATCCTACTCAAAGGTTTATGAAGGAAGTTCAATGATTTAAGTTTCTACATAGAGGGTTTCAAGAGTTATGATGTAGTGGTACTGTATCTAAGGATTGATATGGTTTAAGAATGATCATAAGTTCAAAATAATAGATATACTTTTTTCGGTCTTATGTGATTGTATTCAAAGGTAATTAATGATATTTTGGGGGAAGTTCATTTGTTTTTAGGAATAATTCATGATTAAATTATAGATAAACATGTGGATTAATATGATATTTGATGTTAAGGTGATTATGGTTAATTAAGAAAAGGGTTATTAAATTTTTGAGAACATAAGTTCTATTATATAAATAACCCAAGGATTAAAAAATGATTGGGTGATTAGGTGGTTAATGTTATTTTGTAATAAGTTTGATATGTTTTTTAGAACATTATAGGAATCAAAGTAAATGGGAATTTTTGTTTCTTGTATGGTATTTTATGTCAAAGTGGTTGGCATTAATTTAGGAATAAATATTAAGTTGACTTTTGGAAGCATATATGATTTTATTATGTCTTTATGATGATTTGGGTTATTTATTAAAAAGATTAGCATATTTTAGAGACTATATGATTATGACATATAAATTTTGGGTATGTGACTTTATGATTTACTGATTTTGTTTGGAGATAAGTTTTTATTTGATTTTGGAAGAATATATGATCAAATCATTCTAATATTTGGTTTTCATATTTGGTATATCATAATTTTAATAGTTTTATGTTTAGTTATTTTTTGAAGGATTTAAGATGAAATTTGGGTGTTATTGTTTATTCTTTAGAGATAAATGTATTTATTATTCATATGGATGTTTATTTATATTTGATATTATCTTTACTTATGCTAAACTTTTTGGTATTGGTTAATTGATAGAAATAGTTGGAATAAATTTTCATACTTTTATAGATCTTATGATCTGTTAAAAGTTAATTTTAGTGCTTTAGGCATAAAAAATTCATCATGGTTACTTATTTTTCATGGTTCACACTTTTTGGTAAGAGAAAAAGATGTAAGGATTCAATTTTATTAAGGGGAGAATGTAACACCCAGAGATTTTAGTATGTACTACTTAAGTAAATATCTTCTTCAATAGTGTGTGATATAAGAAACACAAAACTGAAGTATATAATACTTTATTAAAATAAAAGGTAAATATAAATACATTATAAGAATACAATTTGACAAAACAAATAAATTAACACTCTTTGGTAAATTATATGGAATAATGTTACAAACCTTTAATGTTTAAAAGGTTCATTTTTCTACAAATGTGGTTTTTATTTATATATTTTATTTTTATTTAAAATATATATTTAAAAAAATATAACTTTAATTTGATGAAATAAACTTTATTTTTTAATTAATCATATAAAATGTTATTTGGGTGGTTTCTGGGATTTTTATGAAAATCTTCATTTTTGGGTGAATAGTGAAAAATGTTGATTTTACAAATATTATACCCTTTATGACACCATTATGATATAATCATGACATTGAAATACAAAAAAAAATATTAACTAAATATCTATTTAAGTATTAAAAAGCATTTAAAATTATTTTTTTTTAATTTTTAAACCCATTATTGACTTTTTTGAACCTAAGTTATATTTTAATCTAATAGAAATTTGTTTTTGCTTCTTTTCATTTAATAGTGTTGTTGGAAGGTACCATTCAATTTTTTCATGGTTATAATTTCAAATAAAATTAATTTTTTAAATAAACATCCAATAAATTCATGGTAATCACCACTACCCAAAATCCTTTCTCCTAAATAAGTATAAATTCATTTTTCACATAAAAATACTTGTTTCTACAAATGGTTTTTATGTGTTTGTGTGCTTATTTTAGAATTAATTTTTTTAACTTCTAAAAATTGATTATTTTAAAATAGATCCCACATTTTAATTTAAATTAATAAAACTAGGTAGTAAAATCAATTTCATTTTTAGTCATAAAATTGAGTTGTCATAGTAAACAAGTTTTTCATCAAGGTAAGGGTTAAAAGGGTTAAAGAGGGTGTTAAACTAAGAGATAAGGCTAAAAATATCTATAAAAGTTGTCTAAATTTTACCGTATAAGTGTATTATATCTTTAAAATGTATAATATTTTTAAATTGGACTAAATTGGAGAAACTTTTCATGAGAAATACATTTATTATATTTAAAATTTCTTAATATTTATATGGGTGTTACTCCTCTAACTTATAAAAGGGAACCTCCAATCCTATTTTATCCACACACTATGAGTACTTTTTCATGACCAATACCTACCGAAATACCTTCCCAAAATCATTAACCACATCCTAGATGTAATGGTATCACCAAAAACGACTCCTATAAGTCTTAATGTACCAACCAAAGGAAAATATCCAAGGAGGAGGTATAAGTCTTAACCTAATTCTTTCATGTTTATTTCTTATTCTACCTCATTAAAACCTATTATAACCACCCTAAAATAATTAAACCATTATATTTACTATCATTAAATTTTATTATGTTGATTGACAACCTATTTTATAAAACCTTCCCATCCTATGGAAAATGAAAATGTCACTCGTCTATATGGATAGACTACCACCTCCATAAAGTCATGTATTTAGATTTTTATCATCATCTCTCATTCCTATTTATAAATATGGAATTAATGAATATATAATATATTTATGACATAATAATTATTCTATAAATTTAATATATTATCTAATTTCTTACCTTCTCATATTTTGGAAAAGAGAAATATTGCTCAAGTGTACATGCAGACTACTGCCTCCATGAATAACGCATATCATTATTTATTACCGTCTCACATGATTGGTCATAAGGATGGAATTAATTAATAAATATTATTTTTAAAATATTATTATGATTATATAAAGGTAAAATTTTATCTAATTTTTTTATTTTTCATCCATTAGAAAAATTAAAATCTCTCTCATGTGTATGTGTGGACTACCGCCTCTATGAAATGATATTTTTCATTTTTCATGACCTCATTTCATAGATTGTTTTAAAGGTATATTTAATTTATAAATGTTATAATTATAACATGTTTAATATTATTTATATTATCTAATAATTACCCCTTTGACTTTATTCAATCTACCTAAGTTATTTTAATGACTGAACAACCTCAAGAGATTTGACATCAACTTAACTGATTTAGTAACTAAAATGAACATGGTAATAAATTAAAAAAGGAATAAAATAAAGTAAGGAACATTAAAATTGTTCTAATTAAATAAAATAATTAATATAAATTTTTTTTTTGGCAAATTAAATGATTTATGGGGATATTTACGATATGAGGTATGGGATTTCTCATCACAATTTCTTTTTTTAGACTTATTTTATTTTCAACACATATTTTTTCTATGTGGTGTATAAACAACTATATGGATGTATTTTATCATTAATTTCAAAAAATTAAATTTTTTTAAAACATATTTCACGTTCTCCCTTTAAATTTTATTTTGATTCAAAAGTTACTAAAGGCATAAGGGGTTTTTCTTTAAAACCTTGTTTAGAATGTCTTAAAGTTTTTCTTTAAAATATTTTTCCTCCATATAAAATTTCATTAAAATGTTTCAATAATGTTCTTATTTATAGTTAAAATATTTTTAAATTTTATTTTAAAATAATTTTTACTTTATTTACAATGTTTTTTAAATAAATATTTCAACATTTTCCGTACAAGTCATTTTTTTAATTTGTTATAAAGTGGGAAAATTATTTTTTTTAACATTTATCGCATTATGAACTTTTATCCACCATAATAGTTATTATTAATTATCAATATTCCTCTTTAATTTTATATAGTTTTTAAAAAATATCATTTCCCCATTTTTCTAGTAATTTTTATTTTTTAAAACATTTTCAAGAGAAATAGATATTTATTATCATTTTTATGAGATAACTAAAAGTTATTTTATATATGGAATAAAATGAAAATTGTTATGAGTTTTATGGTTTAAATTAAAGATTTTATATGTTTTATTCATGATATGGTAATTTTAAATTTTATTTTATGATGTTTGGGTATGATATATCCTTTTAATGCATTGGATAATTATGTGTTACTGAGAAGAGACGTGTTAGAATTAACTATAAAGGTTATTCATTTATAAGGGTGATTACAAGGGTCACTGTATGAATAATTTTCGAAGATTAATACATAGTTTTCCTATTATTTATATCAGTTTTCTTGTAAATGTACTCATTCTATAAGATAATAAGATGAGCTTATGTCTAAAGGAAGTTTTATAACCTTTTAAAGTTGAAAGGTTTGTTTTTCATAGAATGGTTTCCATGAGTTCTCATGATTTCTCACAAAATTATCATGGTTATGGATTTACATTATGCTAGATATAAATTGTTTTATTAAAAAACAATAAGGTTTATTTCATGAGTGATACAATTATTATTTGATCTCAAAGGTTATTTTTTTAAAAGGAATTTGTTTTTTTTCATTTTTTATAAAAGATATTAATGGTTTTCCATTATTTTATATCCCTTAATGAGCTTTGTTTTTCTCATCCCACATTTTCAAATGTTTTTCATAGGGACTAATGATGTATAGTAACTATATAATGGTTAATGGTGATATTTCTTGAAGGAAGAAAATTTTTTATGAATAAAACCAGAGTGTGAATATAAAAACCTCTTTTTGTGGAAAAATATACATTACATGAAAGTGTATGATTTGTTATATAATGGTTTTCCGAATTATCTTTAAATATAAACCTAAAAGATCCTAGAAATTTAAAAAAGTGGATATTTTTTTATAAATCATGTAATTATAGGTTGATTATGATATGGGGTGTTATAGTTTGTATCGACATCAGGTTTAGATAAATTTAGTGGATAAGAGTTATTAAATTTGTATAATTTTAAATATTTTGAGAAATTCAAGGGATGATATGATGGTTTGGGATAAAAAATTAAAAGAAATGTATAACCTTAAATTTTAATATGTTATTAAGAAATATTTTTTTTTGTTAAATTGAAATATTTGAATAGAAGATAACATGATTAAGGATATTTTATTATTTATCCTCCTCACAAGATGGTTTATTATTATTTTATTTAATATAATCACACTGATATTTTTTTGTATATTTTTTAAACCAATAAGAACTAAGTTAACAATGGACGTGAAGGGAAAAATTATGGTCATGTGAACGAGAAACCAAATGGGATATGAGCTAGAGTGAAAACTCTTATAGTTATGCTTAACCATCTATATCATGTTATGATTAATAGCCTAAACCTAGGAGAATTTTATAATACATTAAATAAGAGTAAATAGAGCTTCAAGGAAGTTCAGGTGATAAATAAAATGAAGGTAAAAATATTCAAATTTCTATGTATCAAGAACATAGGAAGAATCACCCAAGGAAATGTCTCAAAGGAACAGAAAGATGTTTCATACGTGTTAAAGGAAGGCATATAGAAGTAAACTTACAAATAAAAATAAATAGTTAAATTAACAAAATAGAGTGGAATAAAGTTCATCCTAAACAATTAATTAAATATTTTAAATGAGGGTAGTTTTCATATTATAAAAATTGATGAATTTGGGGGAAATCTCATGAAGATATTAGTATTATCGTAGGAATAAATGTTTAGAAAATTTGAATACTTAAGATAAAGAAACTGTTAGTAATATATAAAATTTATGAATAATTTTAATAGTTTTGTTTATGTTTAAAATAAAAAAATTTATTAGATTTTTATTGATGAATCATATAACATGATTCATATTTTTGTTTGTAAGAAGGGTGTATTAAGGATTAAGTTAACAAATAATGGTTAAAGGTTTATAAAGGAAGTTGAATGATTGAAGTGTCTACACATAGGGTTTCAAGATTTATAATTTAGTGGTATTTTATTTAAGGATTGATAGGCTTTAAAATGATCATAAGTTAAAAAATATAGATACACTTTTGAGGACATATGTGATTGTATTAAATGGTGATAAATGATATTATGGGGGATATTTACTGATTTTTAAGAATAATTAATTATTACAGTATAGATAATAATATGTATTTATAAGATTTTTGATGTTGAGGTAATTATGATTAATTGGGATAAAGGGTTCTTATATTTTTGGGAATATATGTCTTATCATATATATAAAACTTAGTTTAAAAAGTTATTTTTTATTAGGTGGTTAAAATTATTTTGGAATAATTTCACTATATCTTTTAGAAAATTATAGTAATCAATGTTAATGGGAAATTTTTTTCTAGTATGGTATTTTATGTCAAAGTGGTGGATATTAATTTAGGAATAAATATCGAAATATATTTTAGAAGAATACATGATTCTATATTGGATTTATGATGATTCATGTTATTTATGTAAAATATTACCATATTTTAGATAATATAGGATTATGGAATATACATTTTTAGTAAGTGAATTTATGAGTGATTAATGTTGTTTAGAGATAAATATTAAGGTGATTTTGGAAGAATATGTGACCATATAATTCTAATCTCTAGTTTTCAAATTTAATCTTTCATATTTTGAATTATTTTAAAGTTAGTTATTTTTATAATGATTTAAGTTGAACTTTTGGAATTATTTTTAATACATTAGATATTAAGGTATTATTTATTCATATGAAGGATTATTCATATTAGATGTTATCATAAATTTTTCTAACCATTTTGGTTTTTTTATGAATAGAAATAGGTTGGATAACTTTTCATAATCTTATGGATCTTATAATATGTTAAAAGATAATTTTAGTGCTTCGAGAAAAAAATTACTCCTAGTTTTTTATAATTTAGAATATATGATAAAGTAGAGGTGTAAAAATACTTAAAACACAACGAAAATATGAAATTGTGCATATGGAATGGAAATAAATCAAGTAATTATATATTATAATATTCAATATATTTGGTGTAAAATAATTCCTTAGCAAAATAAATAGGAAGATAAATTTATTAGTTATCATGTGGAAAATGTCACTTAGTTAAAAGGTATTCTTTTGGAAACCTATTCACAACTATAAGTATTATAATGGTACATACATGGATTTATAAATACTTAATTAATAAATACTGGGTTCCCTAGTAGTTCCTTAGAAATTACTTATAATGATAAAATATACAACTGATTTTATTACTTTATCATGATTCACTCTTTTTAATAAGATAAAAAAATTGATTAGATGTGTTTTCTTTAGGAGGGAAATATAACACCCTAAGATTTTAGTATGTATTACTTTAATTAAATATCATGTTGAAAGACAAGTGATATACACAACACAAACTTAAATTTAATAATAATTTTTAAAAATTCATGCAAAACATTAATATATTATGAGTATACATTATAAAAAAATAAATCTCTTTGTTAAATGATATAAAATAAGTTTAGAACCCCTTAAAGTTTAAAATATTCATTTTTCTATAAAAATGGTTTTCTTTTTATTTTTATTTTAATTTAAAATATATTGTAAAATGAATTTTATTAAATAAAAAAATTGAATTATTCATTTCAAAATTTGTGTCGGTTGATTTTCTAGGATTTTTCTAAAATAGGTTGGTTTTTTAGATGAGTAGTAAAAATTATCGATTTTACAAATACAATGACTTTTATGACATCATTATGATATAATCATGACTTAAAAATATAAAAAAAATCTAGAAAAAATATGAATTGAATTAATAAAATAAATAATTTAAAATTATTACATTTAATTTGTAAACCCATGCTTGACTTTTTGAGACCGAAGTTATATTTTAATCTAATAAAAAACTATTTCTGGTTATTTTCGTTTAATAGTGTGGTTCAAAGGTTTCATTTAGTTTTGTAATGGCTATAATGTCAAAGAAAATTAATTTTATTCAAAATAATTACATTAATTTTGGTTATGTACTGCCACTCTTAATCATTTTTTCTAAATAAGTATAAATTCATTTTTAGACATAAAAATAATTTTTTTATAAAATTGTTTTTATGTGTTCTATGTTCTTATTTTAGAATTAATTTATGAAAATTCAAAAAAAATTATCCTGTAAAATGGATTCCAGATTTTGAAACATAGTATTTAAATTGTTTAATAAGGTCCATTTCATTTTTATTCATAAAAATAAGTTGGCACGGTAAAATGTTAATCACCACAGTAAGGGTTAAAAGGGTTAAATAAGGGGTTAAACTAAGAGATAAGGCTTCAAATATATATAAAACTTGTATAAATTCAACTATATGAGTTTATTTATAACATAAAATATCCTATATTTTAAATTTGAATAAATTTTATCCACATTACATGATAAATACATTTAATATATTTAAATTTATTAATATTTGCAAGGGTTCCATTCTTCTCTCTTATAAAAGGGATCCTCCTATCCTATTTTCACCACAATTTGAGCAATTTAAATTGACCAATACCTTCCCACATACCATCCTATAATCCATTCACATAACATATAGGTATTTTTCTAACAAAAATACCACACTTGTAAGTCTAATTATGTAAACTAATGGAAGATATCCAAAGTGGATGTATAAATCACAACAAAATTATTTCAAGTCTATTTCTTATTATAACTCCTTAAAATAGATTTTAACAACAAAAAAACAAAAAAATAATTATCTTCAATATTTTTAAATTTTATTGCATTGATGTAAAAATTATTTTCTACCTTCTTTCCATTCTATTGAAAATGAAAACATCGCATGTGCATACATGCAGATTGCTGCCTCCATGAAGCGATGTATTTTTCTTTACACCATTACATCATAGGGTTATTTATAAATATGAAATTAATGAATATATATTATATTTATGAAATAATTATGATTCTTTAAATATAATATATCATCTACCTTATTGATTTATCATCCCATGGAAAATGGAAACACCACTCATGTGTACATTCGGACTATCGCCTCTATGAATGATGTATTTTTATCATTAAAATATTACATGGATTGTTATAATAATAAATTAATGGGATAAATATTATTTTTAAAATATTATTTTTAATTTTTAAATGTAAAACTTTATCTACTTTTATTTTCATCCATTAAAAAATGAACGTTCCACTCATGTGTACGTGTAGACTATCACCTCCATGAAAATATGTATTTTATTTTTCATGATCACCTTAATTGGAAGGTTATAAAGGTACATTTAATTTATAAACATGATAATTGTAAAAAAAATTAATATTATTGAAATGATGAAACCATGATCCCTTTGAATTTATTCAACCTACCAAATTTGTTTTTATGACAGAATGACCTTAAAACATCTCACATGAACTTAACTAGTTTATTAATTAAAATGAACATGTTAAAAAATGAAATAAAATGAATAATAATAAGGGAATGAACATGTAAAAGTTTTTTAATTAAGTATATAATTAATATAATTTAATTATTCAATAAATTAATAGATGTGCATGGTGAGTCGAGACACGTGGTAATGGATTTCTCATCTCAATTTCCTTTCTTTGAGACTTATACCATTTTCATCACATATTTTCATCTATGTGGTGTATAAAATCACATATTTATATTTTTTTAATTAATTTACTAAAATTCATGTGGTATATAATATATTTCAAGCAATATCCTTCAATTTTCTTTTGATTCAAAAGTTACTACAGCCGTGAGATATTTTTCTTTAAAACCTTGTTTAAAATATCTTGAAGTCTTTATTTAAAATATTTTTACTCTATATCCATGTTCATAAAAATGTTTCAAGGACGCTATTATTTATACATAAAATATTTTTAAATTTCATTTTCAATAGTATTTTAATCACTTTATGAAGGTTTTCAAAGTAATTTTTTCAATTTTTTTCATACAATTAATTTTTTAATTTTTTATAAAAGTTGAAAAATGATTTTTTAATGTTTACCACATGAATAAATTTTCTCGCTATTATAGATATTATTCATTATCAATATTACTTTATAAATTTCTATGTTTTTCCAAAAATATAATTTTCCCCATTTTTCTATGAATTTATATTTTTTGAAATGCTTTCAATAGAAAATGATATTTATAATTATTTTTATCAGATAACTAAAAGTGATTTTCTTATGGGATAAAATACCAATTATTATGAGTTTTATGACTGAAATGTAAGATTATATGTGTTTTACTCATGATATGGTACCTGGAAATTTTATATAATGATGGATGTGTCTGATATGTCCATCAATTGTATTTTATAATGAAAAGTTTTTTAGAAGGGACATGTTGGCATTAACTGTAAAGGTTATTCCTTTACAAGGGTGATTGTATAGATAATATCCCAAAAATACTACATGGTTTTTCTATGATTCATATGTTTTTTATTGGAAATATTTTTATTTCACATGGTAATAAAATGATAATAAATTTAAAGTAAAATTTATGACCTTATAAAGGTAAAAGGTTTTTTTAAGGAATGGTTTTCAAGAGTTACCGTGTTTTATCAAGAAACTATCCAGTTAATGGTTTTCCCTTCATTTATATTCCTTACTGAGCTTTTTTTTCTCATACCAAATTTTAAAATGTTTATTAGGTGATAATTATGTATAGGAACTATATAAATTTAAATGGGTACATGTATTTAATGAATCAAAATTTTCATTAATGAAATAAGATTGTAAACATAAGAACCTATTTTTGTGGAAAAAATTGTACACTGCATAGAAGTGTCCAATTGTTTATGTAATGGTTTTCCAAATTCTATAAAACTCTAAACCCAAATGATAATAGAAATTTAATAAAGTTAAGTAATTGTTATAAATCATGTAATTATGAGTTTATTATGATGTGGGTTGTCATATAATTGTCCTTATTCTCATGAAATTCCATTCTTACCTCTCACTTTCCATCCAATTCCAAAGAAAATTTTATTTTTCCTATAAAAGGATCCCAATTGTAACACTACAATAAAAACATATAATTATAATTACTCTTGAATAAATTCCAATTTTAATTTAAATATAATTCTCTTCCATCTTCATAAGCCTCTGGTTACAATAAGGAAACCCAATCCCTCCATTTTTGAGAAGTTTCCAAGGGAAGGTTCAAGTTCTCAACGTGAGTACTAATCACTCCCTCATCTTTTCATATTTATATTTCTCCTAAAAAACTATATTAAAAATAGTAATATAATGAAATAATTATAACTACTATAATGAAATTTCATTATATTTATGGAATAATCATTTTCTAACTTCCTCTCAACCATTCAAAAAATAAAAACATCACTCATGCATATGTGCAGACTAACACTATCATAGATGATGTGTTTAGTTGTTAATAAACACATTAAATGGAAAGTTATAAGAATTTATATAATAAATAAATATGATTTTTATTAAATATTTATTATTCTATAAATATAAAACATTATCTGCCTTCCTTTATTTCCATCCATCAAAAAATGAAAGTGGTGTCTATGTCAACGTGCAAACTACCACCTCCATGAAATGATGTAGTTCATTTTTCATCACCACCCAACATGAATGATTATAATAATTTAATTAATGAATAAATATGATATTTTTATCTAAATAATTTTTTCTAGTTTTTTAAATGTAGTACTAATATTTTAGTTATTAATTAAGATACCACCTTTCATTCATTAAAATTTACTAAAACTATCTCCTTGCTGATTTCATCCCCATGAATCATAAAAAAATATCTAATTGAATGAAACTAGAAATTTATAAATAATTAGGTAACATGTATTCTTAATAATCAGGTAATTATGAAATGTGTAACAAAAAAATAAGGAGCGATATTGATATTATGAAAGTTGTATGAAATGATCATACATTATAACACTCAGTGATGAAAATAAACAATAACTTGCTAATGAGTGGGTAATAAATTATTATAATAAAATAATATAAAATGTAATATATATGAATAATATTCTATAATAAGTTATTAAACATTTTATGTTTATTATATATGAGTTTAAAGCACTTTCTTGGAATTCAAGAATTAAGGAAAGGGTTTCTCATCTTAACTTTTTTCCATTGAGACATATGACATATTCACCCCTTATTTTTGTTGGGGTGTGTATAATTCCATATGGATGCATTTTATTATAACTTTCATGAAATTTAAGGGATTTAAAAATCTATCTTAAGATATATTTTAAGGTTTTTGGATTCAATTGTTACTAAATCTATAAAGGTTTCTTTCTTATCTCATTTTTAAATCGAGATTATTATGAATAAATTCCCATATAGGAGAACATTTTGTGAACTTTATCTCTAAAAATACTATAAATTTTATAAACTTATAGTTATTCATGTATTTTTACATGTCCTCCCTCAATTTTTTTTCCCTTAGTAAATATTTTACCCGATGTGATGCTAGTAAGTGAAACCAACCCCACCTCTTATTTTCAATCAAGAATCTTCCTCCCCTATATCCAAATTAATTGGATGATTTTAGGTATGTAATTATATATGACTAAATAATTTATTAATTTTGTTTTATAATATTTTTAATTTATTTATATAAGTTTGAAAATAATGTTTTAACATTTTCTATAAGTTTCACTTTGAAAAAAGTATCCATTTTTAACATTTTTCCATTTTAAAACATTATTTCATCATTATGTGAATTCTTATTTATAATTATTACTTTACATGTTTTAAAATAGTTTTCTCAAATGATTTTAATTATTAATTATTTTTGAAATAAAATAAAATATTGTTATATTTTTCAAAAGAAAATGTTTTATTTTAAAAAAAATCTTGATTTAAAATGGTATTTAAAAAGGATTATATTTTTAAGAAATAAGACTTCAATATTTTTATAACTTATCAAATAATGTTTTTAAAATTTTATTTATATTATAAAATTGTTTTTTGAAAACATTTTTTTTAAAGGGAAATTTTTAAAATCATTTATCAAGTTTAAAGTAATTTGTTTTAAATAAAACACTTTTAAAGATATTTAAATCATTTAAGAAAAGATATTTTTTATTTTTTTCTAAATATATTTATCCAATAATCATATAAGGGTGTTTTTCAGATATTTAAAAATCCTTTAAAGTTTTTTATATTTTACCATTAAAGTTATATAATGATACCATTAATCATATTTCTTAGGATGGCTTATAAATGTGTTATTTAATTTATTAACTAGGGAAAGTATTGACCTCTTGTATATTTTTTATTCCAATATGAATGCTTATTGATTACTAAGGTAAGTTGATTATATATTATATTGATAATTTAATATATAAGGAAATAATTTGACATGTGTATGTGATGGGTGGGGTCCAAAATTATATAGCCTCATGATGACTCAATAGGTCTCATGTGACAAAAAAGTTTGGGTATTATGTGTAATCCTACTCGTTTATTAAAGATGTACTGGTTATAGTCATCATGGTAAGAATAATGTATTGGATACAATAATTATGTTTAGAATAATTTTTTTGTTTTGATCATGATGGTAAAAATAGTTTCTTGGTTGTGGTTATGATGGTAAGAATAATTGATTGGTTGTGGTCATGATGGTAAGAATAATGTATTAGTTGTGGTTATGAGAGTAAGAATAATGTCTTAATTGAGGCATTGATGATGAGATTAAAATATTCAAAATTATACATTCCCTCACCATGAAATCACATATTTTTATTCATGTGATTATTGTTATTTTTATGTTATCTAGGGATTTATTTCATGATTATGTGATCAGTTATATGACATTATTAAATTTATTTATTCTTTTTATATTATTCATTCCTTGTTTGTTATATAATAGCTTATGATATATGTTATCCTTTACTAAAAGTTTGAACTCACCCTTCTTATGTTTCCATTTCCTTGGGTTAAGAAAAAGTGTAACACATATGATATGTCTAGAAGGTTATCATGTGTGGAGAATTATGTGGGAGATGTTTAAGACTTATTATATAATAAGGAATTCTTGGTATAATGGAAAAAGTTATATAATATTGGAAAGATATGGGTTTTGTCAGATGAAAGTTTTTCCTAACTCTATAAACTATAAACTTAAAAGATCCTTAGTGTGAAAGTGACTTAATATTTGTTTTTAATATTATAATAATGAATGGTTATATTTGGGTTGATTCATTGGTAATGTCATGTTAATTTTATAATTTATTTTATATTTATTTATTGTATTTTAACTTATATAAATGCCAACATTTTATCAGATAATATAATATTATATAGATATTTTGAGTATGATTTCATAAAACAAGAAATGTATATGAGATTTTGGGTGTTATTGATTATAACCCATGTGAGTATATATTTTTAATGTTTATATAATTTTTTATTTGTATATATTTTTATATCAAAAGGATATGTGGCATAATAGAAGCTATCAGTTTAATTCCCAATAATGTTTTTCATTGGTTTTAAAGGATAAAATCTCAGTAACTCATTAAAACAACCCCATATTATTTATAGGGTATATATTTTCACATTTAATTTATAATGAATTTAAAAAAAGTAATTACCTAAACTTTATAATTATTTTTATTTGTTAACCGATTTGGTTTATAATCTTATCATATCATCATTATATTGAATAATTCAAACTATAATTCATTTAGTGGTATCCACACATTCTATAATGATATTATAATATTTTAATTGGTATTTTTGGTGCTAGTGTAGAGGAACCACACACCTTGTGACATTTTAATTTGATCTAAACAAATAATATTTTAGTATTTAAATAATTCACTCTTATTCTATCATTCATGAGATAGAGGATGAGGATTACTCTATCATACATGATATAGTTCATTTTTCGTTCCCCTAATATTTATAGAATTCATTATACACAACAATTCTCACACCCCCTGAAAATGATATAAATTAGATTATATACTTAGGGTTCAACAATTAGTAATTTCACAAAGTCCCTTTACCTAATTTTTTATCCTAAGTAAACCCCATAAAAAATATTATTATTATTATTATTATATTCTATGACATGTGATAAATACTCAAATATTAAAATATCATTTGTTAAATAAATAAATCAATTTTTATTTAAATGATATTAAATAAAATAAATAACTTTTATCAGACCCTTAACTCAGTTTGTCAATCCTCCTAAGAATTTATTGAACCTAAAATAATAAATATTTATATAAATAAATAAATATCATTATATTATTCATTAAATAAATTAATAGATACTATATTCATGAAACTTGGGAATAAATAGTTTCTTTTAAATTTTCACATGACTAAATAAATATATATATGTTAATTTATTCACTTAAATGGTAGATAAATAAATATTTATTTATTACCTTATGAATAATATACAAGAGATAAATAAATATTATATATTTACTAACTCATAAATAAATATTTAATTAATTTTCAACTCTCATATTCTAAAATTGAATATATCAAGTAATTTAATTTATGCTATTAGAAATACTTGGATAATTATTAATCCAAATTTTAGGAATAATATTCATTCTTACTATTAAATTAAAATATAATTTAACTGAGATTGTGGATATAGTAAGTTTGTGTCCCTCTAGCCCTCTTTCTGAGTGGAATTGAGAAAAATTTCCTAAAGTCCATGATCTGTTTCTAGTAACACGTCAAGAAACCCAGAGATAAAGTAGTTAATATTACAATGATGAAAACCACCTAGAAATTCTTATTATGTAATAAAACCTATTTTTTCCAATATCTCATCATGTAGGTTTCATAATTGTGTCATCAACCTATATTATTGATTTATCTTTCTTTGACTATTTGAAATTAAATCTTTGATGAACAAATATTACCATGGATTTAATTAGACTATTTCATTCCAATAAAAGGGACAGAGATATCATCTTCCATAATTCAAAAGGGAAAATTCTTTCTTGACTTGTTAAATTAATATCATGTCATTTATGATAACCCCAATATATCCTTCATTTCCATGAGCATAAGTCATCATGATTTTCATCAATACATAAAAGTACATGATTCATGATATACATTAATAATAATGTCAATTAAAAGACAAATATATGTATCTATAGATAGCCAATAATACATATAACATGTCGAATTCCTATTGTAGGGTATATCCTCAAAACCTCCACTCTTGAAGATTAACAAGTAATAAATTCATAAGAATAAGTCTAGTACACTTATGAGCATCCAACACCATATAGTCAAACATAATTTGCGTCCCATCAGACAGATGTCCTTTATATTATAAGATATGTGTTTAAAAAAACCATAGCATCTCTAAGTTCTCATTATAGCACTGAACTATTATAAAATTTTGATTAAAAAAATACTCTAAGTAAAATATCAAATTAATATTACACATAAGATAAATCATCATATGAAAATATATTCATTAATATTCTTGTATTAAAAATTAAAAAATCAATTAGTTTTAGGAAACTAGTTCCAACCGACTCCCACTTTCACTAGTTCCAAGAGCTAACTGAATATCTATCTTTAACATGATAAAAATTCTTCTACTAATGTATGAAGATATTTATTGGGCCTACCACATTCTCCTATGTAAATTATTTTTACTGAAACTTTACCCCTTTGAGAAAATACCCAAAGAAGTGATATCACCGAGTATTTACCTTTTTTCCACTATCATAAACATGACATCTTGGATAATAACATAGTGTTAAGTTAGTCCTAATATATATATATATATATATATATACTATAATACTTTACTATCTTGGTATAATTCCAAAATCTGTAAGAAGCTACAATGTACTTGGTCTATGTATATATAGAAACCACTGGCTTAAATAATATTCTCTTGTTTATTACCTTAGCCTTACTATGATACTAGATCAAATTAATCTGAAGGGTGACTAGTTTTGTATCTCCATAATAACTTGAATTCCCATTTCTCTATGTATTAGGAATTCATCCATTTTTAATTTCTCAAATACTATCAAATAGTTCTAACTATAACCATATTTAGTACTTTTGGTTCTATTTTATATTTTCCCACTGATTTACACATAGAAATATCAAAACTTAGTACATATCTTAGAATATATTATAAATTCAAACATATATGGATTTATAATTCTATAATCTTTTCATGTTCCTTGACACATCATTTTAGAGAGATTTCACACCATGTGGCATAGCCAATAATTTGATCTTGAATTGTTCCATATTATATTTTTCAATACCTTAACAAAGTATATACTATAAAAAGATTTAATAAATCTTATATAAGTAATGAATCATCTAGGAATGCCACCCGAACTAGCACCTGAGATGACTTAAAGATGAGACCAAAGGGAATTATCAATTCCTATGGGCAGGAAACATGTTCCTAAGCATCAATTGAATCACCTTGGGAACAATTTCATTCTCAAATCAGAGTTAACATAATAGTGAATCATTTATTAAAAATCTAGCATGGAATTTCCATACTTTAGACATCCATGTAAAATAGAGTAAGTATAAACAAAAATAAATAGACAACCCAATGAGTCCTAACCAATGATAATGATTCAACCCATTTTCATAAATATATAACATCATCCAAAAACAAAATAATATATAAAGTTATAATAAGAAAAAAAAACTAATGGTAGATACAAGTATGGTTGCCTTGTTCGATACATCATCATACCTAAAATAAAAAAAACAAACCTTACCCGAAGACATCTCTTAGCAACATTTGGTTGTTCATCACTTCCCAACTCACCTATCATCAACCCAAATAAAAAACCCCAATACATCTGAAACATGGAACCTACAATATATCTAGGGATGATCTATACATCCCAGTATGTCTCAACCAATCAAGTATATTCAATTCCTTTAAATAAACATGTCATCAGTGTTGGTTTGAAATATAGTAGAAAAAATAATATTTTCTATTTTATAACTCATAATAAATAAATCATGATACTTAATTAAAGAAACAAAAAAAATCCTTTAAAATACCACCCATTTATTTTAATATAATAAGTCCTACAAATTATTTTTTGAAATTCATTTCAAGAACTTTCTTGAAATAAAAACCAAATATCCCTTTTACCCAAAATACCTTTTCAAACTAATCTTTTCAAATCATTTCATAACCATAACCACCCATAAAAATATCATGATCAGAATAGTAGCACAATGTCAAGGAGAAAAATAAAATAAATAATACCATGGGATGTGCCACTAGAAACTAGAATAAGTATATACTATAAGAATAGAAATGTAAATTCCCTACATGGAACCACCTATAAAGGTATAAATTTCATTAGCTACTAACCTAGTTACACAAGTAATACGATATTGATTTGGATATAATAAAATTAGGTTGAACTATAAGAACTTGTATGTATTGGTAGTCTTTTCTAACTACCCATACCCTAACACCATCCCAAGAAAATGAAGCTACCCTGGGGGGTATTCGAGTGAACTCAACTAACTAGTTCCACTAGTGAAATAAATAGTCTTAATTAGAGTTTTTACTCATACAAGAATATACTTATTTACCTAGAAATCCCATGACTAAATAACCAAGCAATTAGGTTCTCAATAAATAAAAATAAATACATAAGTGAGAACAATAATATCCCACACCTCACCTATAATACCCTTACATAGAATAGACCTGATGACATCATACATCAATCAAAAAATGATAATCAACTCATAACATGAACAACCAATGTAAGGGGGAATCAAATATGGACTCACAAGTTATAAACCCATTTTAAATTTCTAAATGAGTCTTTATAAAAAAATATAACTCAGATGCTGATTAATCTTCCTTTTATTTGAACATAAAAAATTCTAATACTTTGAAAGAATTTTGAAATGCACCCTTTTCAAAACTATAAATACCCTTTTAAAATCACTATAAATGCGTTGTAAAAACATAAAATATAGTTCAAGGAATATATTTCCATTAAAACAATTTAATAAAACCCCTTTGACCTTTATTCAAGATTCTTAGAACACCAAAACCATTTATTTCAAAATACATTCAAAATATATCCATGAAACCCATTGGGACAAGCCAAGAAAATATATGAAAACCATTTTTTATTTTCATCCAAATAATTACATATAAATATATTTTATTAAAAATTAATTTTTAACACCCAAGAATACCATGAATTTTATAATAAATGAGATATCATAAAATAAATTATCTCATATCGGGTGGAAACTAACTGCAATGTGCCACCTTCGATGGAGAATGCCCAACCAAGGAAGTGAATGGTGTCTATAAGCCCTAAACATCAAATTACCTATGATTAGTTCAAAAACATGCCCTAAAATCATACAATAAGAACTCTAGGGTTTGTGGGAGAAAATTAAATCAAGATAAAGTAATTAAATTAAGAAGTGGAAGATGAATGAAGGATATTACCTCAAAAATATGGGCTCAAACAAGGCAAGAAATCCAAGGGAGATAGACATTAGAGAGGAGAGGAGTGAGAATCGTGTTCATAGATGTTTTTTGATCCAAGGGTAAAGAAATAGGATCCATTAGGCTTTAAAATTGAGGTGGGGTGAAATGAGAATTTCAAAATTTTAAACTCATGGGTTTCCCACATGGTTAACCTGTAAGGTTTACCAAATTGTATGATAACTGTATGGCCCACACTGGATATCCAACACACCTTGCATGGCTTCCCTAGGAGACCCCACATAACTTCCCTAACCATATAGTAACCATGTCAAATAGCACTACTAATAATTTCATCATTGTTTCATGTGTACCATATAGTTTACCTAACTATGTGGTCTAACCATGTGATGCCTAAAACCTTAAAAAATTTCAAATTCAAATCTCATAAGTTAAAAAAACCTAAAATGACCCTAAATAAAATAAAATAATATAAAATAGCTTTATATTTAAATAAACGATGTTACAATAGATCTATTCTATTATATCTTTTTCCCTAAAACCTAATTTACTCATTTAAGTTATTTTAAATATATTTGTTTTCTTAGTCATGAAAACTTTAAGACTTTATATCTATTTTCCATATGTTATCAATATATTTTTATTGGAAAACTATAGCACTCCCACTAACCTCTTATAGACACATGATTCACTTTCATTCTTATTAAAACCAAACTATCTAGTGGCTTTATTAAATGAATATTATGTGATCATAATGTTTTATTCAATACATAAATGGATTTGTGTGACTCTTATACATTATTATCTTTCTTTGGTCTCACAAACCCTTCTGGTCATATCACATAGAAATATTCTATGGGGTTTACTTTAAATAAATTGGTCTTTAGATGTATTCTCCCAATTACATGATCATGGAAGGATATTATTATAAGTATAATTATAATGGATTTTATCATGATAACTAGAAAAAAAATTACCCTGGACTATTTATAGACACCACATAAAAACTTTAGTAACTATTTAAGCCTTATCAATATTAGTTTGCACCATCCATGTCTTATTTCTTCTTGAATCCCATCAATAGATTTACATAAACTAGAGAAACTTCCAAAATATGGAACTGGATTTTGGTATATAGAATCAATCTCTAAATTAATATGAACTTTCTGATCATATAAATTTTCTATTTATTTCTTCCTTGTAGGATTCATTATTCTTATCGAGAAATATATAACCTATCATGGTGAATATAAAACCACCTATTTGGTTTTATCTTTCATATATAATATGTGCCTCTAGAAAAAACTCCTCCAACCAAATTTTGTATATTTTAGGGTTCCTCTACTAACTCATGTGTATCCAGAGCCTTGGATTCATTAAATCTTGCTTCCACTATCTCATAAGAGAAGTATTTCCCACTTATAGAAATATATTTTATGTTGACTAATAAATTTCTATATTTGTTATAATAATATCCTCATCATTTTTAGGATAATTAACTGAGATTCACTTAGTTTTTTCTTTATATAACACTATTTTCTAAGATTATCTTTAACAAAAATTTATTCTCAAACATGTAAAGCTATGACATAATGTATTTCTATTAAATTGTAACTTATATGATATTAATTAGTCAATATAGTTGGCATATGATTATTTTTTACATTGTTATTTTTGAAACATGTATCAAAGGTAAATATGGAAAACTTGAAATATATATATACGACTCCAAATTGATCCTCCATATACTATCATTACCTCTTTGATATGTATAAGGTAAAGTGAGTTTAGAAATACCTCCAATATATATTAAAAATATTTATGAATATTTAGTTGAGATATTATCTAAAAAGATCACTTGGAGGAGCTTATATATTTTACCAAATTTATTCATTACTTATACCTTACATTACTAAAATATCTTAAAGGAATCTCATAGAGTATAATAATTTACCTCAATATTCCCCTTATAATAGTTTATGCATGTATTATTGAACAAAATCTAGATGTCTTGTGGATACACCTTTATCTATAAATTTAGTACCCCTAGTTTCTGGTATGTAACCCTTACTTATTTCTTTTCATGGTTATAAAGTTTAAGGGTGATGGTTGGGAGAGTTGGGAGAACTTTGGAGGTGTTTTTGGGGAAAGTTGGAAGTCCTACGGGAGGCGCACGATTTGTCTAACCATGAATCCAAACTGTGCGTTGTTGGAACTTTTAAGGCATTGGATCCTGCATGGTTGGAGTATGGTTCAGGAGACTATGTGAGGAGGCCATGATAGGGTTTTTTGAGGCAGTGGCTAATGCACGGTTAGTGCACGGTTTGTCTAATCGTATGAACTAACCGTGCAACCACTTAAGTGAGATCCTAAAAAGGTGGATCTCACCCATTTTTGCATATAAATGGATCTTTTTTCCTCCTAATCAGTTAAAACTTGGGATTAATCTCCCTTGAAGGTAGTAGAACCTCTCCAAATCATTTTGGAGGAAATCTGATGGCTTTCCTTGGCGAATCAAAGTCGGATTCTTGAGGTATGTGATCGTTCTAGATCGGTTTCTTAGATCTACTTAGATATACTTCTCCTTTTCTCTCAGTTTCTTAGATCTAGGCCTGTTATGGGTAGATCTAAGTGTGTGGATTCCAAATATGATTATATTTGGTCTTGGTCTTTCTAGAAGAAGAGATCTAAGGTGGGTTCTTAAAGGATCAACCCGGTTTTCTTGAGCTTTCTTCATTCGTTGTGGTTTTCGTCAAACCCTTTGAGGTAGGAGGCTTCTCTCTCAACTCCTCTTGATATAATTCATTTTCATAGTTTCAAATTGGTTTATTTGAGTGGGATTTATTGTGAAAATCATGGAATAAATATTCTTTAGTGATGATTTATGGTTTTAGTTAAATTGTGAAATCTTGGTGATTTATTATGAAAAGTGATTGGATTCTTGAATTTAAAATGATTATTTTAAATTATGGATTTATTGTAATTGTTAAATGGTTTGATGAAAATTGTTTTTCAATAAAAATGGGTGTTTTATTGAAATGTTTTGGTATTGAAATGACTTTGATGGAATTGGTTTTCAATAGAAGGGGTGTTTTATTTAAATTGTTTAGTATGGGAATGGTTTTTATGGAAATGGTTTTCAATAAAAGAGTGTTTTTATTGAAAATGTGGGTTGGCATGATCCTTGGGTATATTGGTGTGTGAGTTCATATTGCATTTATGGGTCTTGGTTGAAATATGACCTTGTGCTCAGTGCCAAAGGTTAAATGGCACACGGGATATAAAATTTCATATTGCATATGCAAGGCTTGGTTGAAATATGACCTTTTGTTTGGTGTCAAAGGGTTAATGGAACATGGGAAACAATTACCTTGTGACGACATGGTAGGTCGATGAGAAACCACTCATGAGTATGTAATTTTTATAACGTAGCATGCATGGTTGATTGTATGGATGTGTGTAATAGATTGGGAATGCCAAGGAATATAGTGAAATAGTTTTAAAACTTGTTTAATTGTTTTTTTGGAAAAATAACTTGCTGAAAAATTGGTTTCAATTGCACTTGTATGCTTTTGGTTATAACGGTTTTGGGAAACTTGTTTATATCTTGTTATAAACTATTTTGACAAAATGTTTCATATAAACTGTTTATTGTTAATGTTTCTAACTCTTTTATCCTAGTGGCGTGAGTAGGGAAGTCATTGGGGAAAATATACTGAGTTTTATACTCCTCCCTTCTTTGGAACTTTGGTGATTTTGCAGACGCTATCTTTTGGGATAGAGGAAAAGGTAACGTTTCCCACATTTTTAGCACTACCTCGTGATGTTTGGATATTTTTTGGATTGTGGAGCTTGGAGCTTGTGGATCATGGAGTCATGTAGTCTTTTGAGAGTATTGTGTTGTTTATCTATTGTGCACTTTGATACTTGGTTATTCTTCCACTATTGCATACTTTTATGTGGTTTTGAGATACATGAAGTTCTTTAGTTGTCTTTCATTTGTTCATGCATCATATAGTGAATGTTTAGTTACGTTTGGTTGGTTTATTGGTTTATTTATTAAAGGGTAAATTGTCCCCCACTTGTATTTGAAACCCTTAGGAATCTATTTCCAGGATTTCGTGTCTTGGGGATGTTACTTAAGGCCAAGTAATGACACGTTGTCCTCTCAAGCCAATGGAAATTGGTGGGTCATTACAAACGGTATATGTCTAGTCCTTCCCTTATGGTACAAATCATCGGTGTTCTTGGTCTTAGAGTTGGAATTCATTTTCATCTATTTCTTGGGTTGGAATCTTATACAGGAGTAGGATTGTTGGAACTTTAAATTTATAAAATAAAAGAATGTAGCTATCATGTTTATGCTGAACTTCAAGTTACCAGGGTGTTGGGTACATAAGTGTTTTGGATACACTTCTAGAATGTTGGAAATCTCATTGTCATGGGTCTAGCTAATGAGATGAGTATGATATAAATTTTAGAGGAATGACTTCCCACTATGATTGCATATCTCATTGTGAGGAATGATTTATGATTTTGTACAAGGTGAAAATTTTTGAAAAATGTAGAAATTGTTTTGAAATGAAAGATTTTGAAAATATGATATTTGGTGTATTTTGAAAATGATTTGATTTTCAAAAAACATTTTGAATGTTTTAAAAAATGGTTGAACATGGAAAAGGTTCATTTTGAAAAAAATGTTGTGATAGTTGATGTAAAATCTTGGTGAATTATTGTGCATATTTATTGTCTTATTGAATTTAAAATTATGATTATTTATGATATTTTTGGGCCATCTATGATGATAGGTACAATTCTTTTGAATTCTACCCTTGTGAAAGTGCTCTTCGATACTGGTGCATTTAATTATTTCATTTCTTCTTGTGTTGTTGAATTTCTATGTTTAAATTTGTAAATAATTCCTTTTGTCTTGAAACTGCAAACTCCTCTTGGTGAAAGAGAATGTCAAGCCTTTTCATGTAGAGCATGTGCTATAACTGTTGATTGAGCTGAACTGAAATGCGGCTTCTCAATGTTGTACATGGATTTCTATGATGTAATCCTGGGTGTGGATTGGTTGAAAATGTTCAAGGCTCACATCAACTTTTATAGGTGAATAGTGAGTTTTATGACTGAGGATGACATCAAGAATCTCTTCAGAGGAGAGAGGATGGTAAAAAAAAGGTGAAAGGAGCTTGTTGGCACCAATGGTGGGAATAATATCTTATCAGTTGGTAGTGATGACTTTGGAATCAATGTATGAGATCGAGGAAACTATTTTTCTAGCAGTTGTGGATTATTTTCTAGATGCATTCCTGGATAACTTCTCAGTGTTACCACCTATAAGATAAGTGGAGTTTATGATTGATCTCCTTCCGGGGACCAATCCTATTTCTCTTCCGTTTTTTAGGATGGAACCAATAGAGTTAAGGGAATTGAAAGTGAAGTTGGAGGAGATGGAAAGCAAGGGTTTCATTCATCCAAGTACATCTCTGTGGGTAGCACCATTTTTTTCATGAAGAAAGCAGGTGGAACTCTTCGACTGTGTGTTGATTATAGTAAGATTAACCAAGTTAAGATAAAGAATAAATATCCACTTCCACGCATTGATGATCTGTTTGATCAATTAAGGTAAGCTCAGTGGTTCTCCAATATTGAATTTTGATCTGGATATCACCAATTGTGAGTTTGTAAAGAGGATATTACAAAGACAGTATTCAGAAGTAGATATGGCCACTACGAATATGTAGTCATGCATTTCGGTCTAATGAATTCACTAGCAGTCTTCATGGATTTGATGAAACGGATATTTCAGTGATATTTGGATTCTTTTGTTATGGTGTTTGTGGACGACAACTTGGTGTATTCAAAGACAAGGGATGACAATGAGGAGCATTTGGAAATAGTGTTACAAATCTTGAGAGATCACCATTTTTATGCCAAATTATTAAAGTGTGATTTTTGGATACAAGAAGTATATTTTTGTGGCCATGTCATTTCTAAAAAAGGAATTTATGTGGATCCTGAAAATATACGAGTTGTTATCTCGTGGAAACCATTGATGATTTTCTTTGAGATACGAAGTTTTCTTGGTCTAGATAGTTACAATCGACGCTTTGTGCGTGATTTATCACAACTAGCTTCACCAATGACTGCTATGATAAAAAAAATTCGCTATTCCAATGGACAGAGGAATGTTAGAAGTCCTTATAGGAACTGAAATTTCAACTTACATAAGTACCTATCATGATTTTTCTAGAATTAGGATAGGGTTATGTGGTGTACTGTGATGCTTCGGGATTAGATTTGGGCAGTGTTATCATACAAGGAGACCATGTGGTTGCTTATGGTTCAAGGTAGTTAAGACTGCATGAGAAGAACTACCCAACACATGATTTGGAGTGAGCTGTAGTCGTCCATGTTTTGAATACATGACGACATTATCTCTTTGGTGAGAAATCCACTGTTTTTATGGACCACAAAATCTTGAAACACATTTTCTCACTGTGATATTTGAATCTGAGGAAAAGAAGATGGATGGAGCACCTCAATATGTTTGACTTTGACTTGATGTAAACACCATGGAAGGGGAACTCTGTAGTGGATGCATTGAGTAGAAATTTATATTCTCAGTTGTTGAAAGAATATTTAGATGAATGGAAGTTGATGTGTAACGCCCCGACCCCAGTTTCCTAGAGTCGGTGCATTATTTTAATACATTGGCATGATTACAAGGAATCACGACCCGAAGGACCGATCAGTTTAGCAGTCTTGGAAACACTAGATACATTCATAAAGTTTACATTACATCATAAAATGAAAACTTCAAGAACATAGTCTCCATATTCCACAATCATACTATCCCTGTAGGTCATTCATAACTTACTTCTTCACATCCTGGGAAAAATAAAACATAGAAAGAGGTGAGATCAGATGCTCAGTAAGGATAACAATAAACAGGAAACTTTCATAAATAAACATAAACATTTAAGGCACTGTATAACTAAAACAAAAGCCTTTTAAACTTTAACTTCAGCATAATATGTCATAGATAAAATGAAATAATTACATTTACTTATTCACATGGATATTCTACTAGTTGAATAATCACATGCAATATCAATAACCACTTTTATAATGACGGAATGCATAATGCCAGACTATCATAACCACGTAGCTAAGGCCTCGTGCCAAGACTAAAAATAATATTTTGTCAAGGCCTCATGCCAAGACACTAGTTTGTCTCATGAGACCTATCGATGTAATTTTTTTAGAAGATACTTATGTTTAAAATTTCTCAAATATACTCTAGTGTTTTTCTGAAAACATTATGCAAGATTATGAAAACAAAATAACTAATTCTGAGACTGCTCAACTAATTACAGGCCATGATGGGTCCACGCCCAATCCCTTCCTATCTACCACACTCGAGAGTCGGGTTTTCTGAAAACATTTTTAAGATTGCGTTAAATACTTATACATTTGCACTGGATTTTCAAAAATTTGAGAGAAATATCTCTTTTTTGAAATCATTTAAAAGTCACACAATTAGGAAAATAAGTCATTTATAGATAGTTTTGAATCAAAGTGTCCCATACCACTTTGAAACTTTGGAAAGGAATTAACATTTTAAAAACATTCATGTCCATATAAATAAATCCTTAAAAACCATTTTGAAGACATGGACATTAATGAGAAAGATTTAGAAGAATAAATATTTAAAAATTTTGAAATGATGTTTTAGTAAAAATTCCCTTAGAATAATTACTTTTAAAACTCTTTCATAAAACATGGATATGGATAATAAATATGTCCCAGTAGATACTTACGTAAAAACAACCTCGGATAATAAAGAGATTATGAAATTAACCCTTACCAATTTGGTAACTTACGAAACATACACCCCATGAAAGAGGTATCATACAATGAATATGTAAATAATCATAAAGTAAAGTTTATTACATAAAGAATACAATTATGGGCAGTACATACACCACACAAAAGGTAATAGTGGCAATATGGCATGAATCTCACGGTAATAAGGAGTGAGAAGAAAACCCCTTACCTTGTACTTTTCCTTGGTCGAGGGTAGGTTAACATCCTGTATAATAGTTAAATCATTGTTATTAAATTATAAAATATTCATATATATATATATAAATATGATATCATATATGATCTTTTAATATTTCTTTGTTAATAATATTTTAGTATTATCGTCGTTTCGGGTGTTAACTGATTCGTTTTACTTTATATGCTTCGTTACGTAAGCCATGTTTGTTATGGATAGGTTGTATCTTATTCATATCCAGAATGATTTCAAGTCCTTAAAAATTACTTTTAATCATCAAATTATAATTATTCTTGAATGCGTATTATGGGAAAATGAATCTCATCGCGTTCGTGGAGACGGTAATCCGCACGTACGCACGAACGCTACTTCCATTTCATTTTTCATTTTAAAAGGAATAAAAACCAAATGATACATAGGTATATTATTATTCCAGTATAATATAATATCTTATATGTGTTACTTAAGTTCATTAACACCATCCTTTATGCGTTCCATGTATGGTATGAACGAGTCATGTCACTTTGAGGGGGCGGTAGTCCGCACTTCCTCAAATGAAATTATCGTATATATATACAACATGAAACGAATAATGGTATGATATAAAATGGAATTAAAGAAGCTTATATATAAAATAAATATCATTAATATCATATTTAATTATAATTCCATCATAATGGCCACCATGAGAGGTGGTAGGAGATAATTGAACAATCATCGCTTCGTGAGGCGTTTGGTTGTCATCCACAGAAACATTATGTTCTTCAACCATTAGATGGAGGTGTGTTTAAGTGTAGTTATAATACTTATAATAACAATATCCTAGTATATTTAGGATACTGGTTTTTTTACAAAATAAAATAATAAGAATAGTTTAGGAGTTAGAGAAGTAAAATAAAAGAAAAGAAGCTAAGAGAAATCGTTACCTTTAATTTGGGTAACTCTCATTGGTTTGAACCAAAAAGGACTTTTGAAGTGCCTTCTGCCTAAGGTAAGGCTTATAATAGGAGGATAGGGATGTAGGGAGATTAATTGGGTAGATTTTGGACGTTTTAAAAGGCTTGAGATGTGTGATTAATTGGTTAGAAGTGGTGTCCTTTTATAAGGCGGAGGAGGGGCTCTTTAGGAAAATCTAGAAATATTATTTTATAATAAATTCATATTTGATTTATAATGGCTCCAAAGTGGATTATTTAAATTTTAAGGTGGGGATGGGTCTAAAACCACTCAAAAAATAAAATTTAGACATGTTTGGGTCATTATATTAACCTTATATTTTAGTTTTAACTCTTAGTTAATTAGTTTGACACTTACCATGTCACTTTGTATTTTTATATTATATAGTTAATAAACTTACTATATACCTCCAAGAGACCCCCAAGTGGTCTATAAATGATACACCTATCATGATATAAGTCTCTTGGCCGAACCTTAGATTTTTAGGAATAGAATACAAATTAATAATATAATATTTGTTTTAAAAACTCATTTATGTCAATTTTGACACTACTCAATAATTGATTTTTTTTAAAGTCTTAACAACTTTATTAATTCGAAAACAAATCATTTAAGAAATTCTAAAATGTCATATTAACCAATAAAATTCGTGTATGTCATCAAAACTTTCAAATTATATTTATTTTAACAATTATAATATAAATTATTTGATTCTTTCATTAATAAGGAAAATACTGCATCATTATTGTGTCATATATATTTTTACTTTTTCAATGTATAAAAATTATAAATAAAATACCATTATGTAGGAAATCGTTTTATCTTTATAATTAATATTTATAATCTAAAATATAACATATATAACCCTATGTAAAAAAAATTACTAAAATATATAAGCTTATGTCATTTTTGTATTCACTTTAACTTAATTAATATAAAGTTTCCCTATCACCTACAAGTGGCTCCATGGGGTCCCAAAATCGACCCAAAGATGCCCATGGTCAGACATGTATCCACCAATAAGGTTAGGAAACGTTTTAGGTTAATTTATTATTATTATAATATTATTTTTTAACCCTTATTTACCGGATTTACCCTTTAACCATGGTAAATAAAATATTTACCGAAGTAATTATTCAAAAAGTCTAAAAATAAAAGTTACCTATTTACACAATTTGGACATCCTGATTCCAAATATGGAATCTATTTTTCCAAATTCAAAACACAGAAGTGGCAGAAATTAAGTTAAAATTAATTCAAGCTGTCAAAACAAAAAGCGTGTTTTTAAGATATAATAACTATCAAAAGATTGATACTTGTTTATCTCCGGTTTAATTGTGAAATTATGTCCAATGAACAAAATTGTATTAAATGGTAAAAATATATTCTAAACATATTTTAAAACCACTCATATTCATAAATTATCACTATTAATTATTTTGATTAAAAAAGTTGTTTTTAATAAAAATTTAGTAGTTTTCACTATTCATCAAAATATAAAAGTTATCCAAAAAGTACCAAAATTTCATCCTAGGATAATTTTGATATTCCAAATCCAAAAATGAAGTCCATTTTGAAAGATAAAATGTATAAAATTTCAAAAAGTGGGTATTACTATTCATAGCGGCTAGTTTCATTGGTTGTGGTGTGTGTTAGAACTCGAAGTTGCATACAACACACGCTACTGTAATATTCAAAGTGAAGCGTACCGTGGAAGCTTGGGGTGTTACATTCTCCACTCCTTCAATAAATTGCATCCTCACAATTTGAAATTGTTTTTCAAAAATAAAGGGTTGAAAATAGAAAGTATCTTTGTGGGAAAACCCACATTGGAAATTGGGTTAATAAAATTTAGTCTTAATAATAGGAAAAGAGAAATGAAAGGGTCACCACCAAATTATGATCTCGATTAGGAGAACATTGGTGGAAATTAGAGACACGTAATTAGAGGAAAAACGTAAATATTTATAGGGAGTGATTGAGGTCATCAATCATAAACAATTGTAGAATTGTGGGCCTCAAAGCCACCAATTTATGATGATTTAAAATACCATCGGTTCAACAAAATGTAAGGTATTAGGATAACACATTTTTGGTTTTAAGATCCCTTCCCTAAAGTTTAATAATTAATTTATCTGTAAAATAAGAGGAAATATATATATATATATATATATATACTTGACAAGTAGAGTTTCATCCTTCAACTAATTCCTACTACAAACTCATCTTTTACTCCAAAAGATTTAATATATATATATATATATATATTCTATTTATCCTAATCGTATAGGGTTCCAAAAATAATGAATTTATAATTCACATATCAGACCCTTTAAAAAAACTACATTATTCAATCCAGGACATCACGTGGGCTAGTGGTAGGTGATACACCATTATCGCCCTTCGGTTGTGGGTTCAAGTATTGCGGCCTTGCCGGATGCGACGGGTTACCTACCAACCCCCGGGTTGTCCTTTTATAAAAATCCATAAATAACCTTTCAAACTTAATCCCTTCCAACCTTTATACTTATCCAAAATACTTCTGTAAACTCTCAGTCCAAAATTTATATGAAAGGTAAACATAATGTAGATCCTTTTTACCCCGTAATATCATGTGAATACCTTCATCATGTATTCTTTTAAAACACTGAAACATCCTGAATTACCATACAACCTTATTGATTACATTCATGCTCCCTTATTCCATATAGAATACTGGATATACTTCATCCATCCAAAAATGTTGTAAACTCCAACAATGATGGAATATATAGATATTTAATCAGTTTCAAGGCAGTCAAGAATATCCAATATAATTTACCCAAATCAACCATATCTTATTCCAAAATCTGTACCTCAATATTAGGACCATATTAAGGTTTATCCTTCCTTCAACCATGTAATTTCCAAAAAATTTAACTCATTGTAGAGTCACTCTTCTTAGTACCATAAAATCTCAAATCCTCAATGAAATAGTACTGCAGTACAATCCTTATTTATTTCCAATACATCGTTGATGCAACACTTCAATGAAATAATTAAAAAATAAAAACATAATAACACTAGGCATTCCTCTTCATCTGTGGTAGTATCATAACTTGATTATTATCCAATAGCATCATTTGTGGTATGGTCTGATGATTTGGACATCAGTTTGCGTAGTGTCCAAACTCCTTGCAGATGAAACATTGTACATTTGAAACATTTTTTCCCTTGCAGTCACGTAATTGGTGTCCTTTTTCTCCACACTTATAACATACTCCCATTCCCTTAAATCATTTTCCAAGGTGATTCTTTATACAGTTATCACATATGGGAAAATACTTCTTTAACTTATTCCCTTTATCTGTCTTTCTCTCTACCAATCTTTCCTTCTCTGGATTCCCTTCAAAGCCATAGGACTCCGAGAATTCTTTTCTTATCATATCAACACATGATACTATTTATTCATATCATGATAATACATGGGAGACTATTTCCCTTCTAAATTTTGGCTTAAGACCATGAAAGATATGATCTTTCTTACTCTTTGGATCATGCGTATTGCTGGAGTTCTCATTCCTTCTACTGGGCGCCATTTCTAAACAATGGCATAAACTAGATCAGTTTATGAATCAAAATACATAATTCCATACTTAACATAAATTGAACAGTTTATGGATGTAATCCATAATCATAAAAATGTTTTCTTTGAGGAAGTATATACTCATAAACCCTTCATAATGGTTTGTAAATAAAATGAGAATTATCCTAAGCATATCCCATGGGAGTGTCGTAACCAAGAGTGCAGCAAGGCCCGTTGTCGTGCACTAGTTCCCATTTGAGTCTAGCTCAAAGCAGTGTTGTCGGGTTTTACCCCTAGGTAAATATGTGCCAGAGCTGCCTCTACCTGCTCGTATCCAGACAGGGATGTATTGCTCGGAAAACTCACAAAATCTCTACAATATCAAAATTCAAGGAAGGTCTTCTCTATTAATCCTCAAAGTTTATCTTAGGGCTATGTGCTCTAATCAGAGTTTATCTAAATCTAGCTTCCAAAGTTATTGTTAAACTTCGTATGATACCAACTGTAACGCCCCGACCCCAGTTGCCCAGAGTCGGTGCATTATTACATAACGTTGGCATGATTACAAGGAATCACTTTCTGAAGGACCGATCAGTTTAGCAGTCTTGGAATAACTAGATACATTCATAAAGTTTAAATTACATCATAAAATGAAAACTTCAACAACATAGTCTCCATATTCCACACTCATACTATCCTTGTAGGTCATTCATAAATTACTTCTTCACATCCTAGGAAAAATAAAACATAGAAAGGGGTGATCTCAGATGCTCAGTAAGGATAACAATAAAGAGAAAACTTTCATAAATAAACATAAACATTTAAGGAAATGTATAACTAAAAAAGGCCTTTTAAACTTCAACTTCAGCATAATATGGCATAGATAAAATGAAATAATCCTATTTACTTATTTACATAGATATTCTACTAGTTGAATAATCACATGAAATATCAATAACCAATTTCATAATGACGGAATGCATAATTTCATACTATCATAACCATGTAGCCAAGGCCTCGTGCCAAGACTACAAATAATATTTTGTCAAGGCCTCGTGCCAAGACACTAGTTTTTCTCATGAGACCTACCGATGCAATTTTTTTAGAAGATACTTATGTTTAAAATTTCTCAAATATACTCCAGTGTTTTTCTGAAAACATTATGTAAGATTCTGAAAACAAAATAACTAATTCTGAGACTGCTCGACTAATTAAAGGCCATGATGGTTCCACGCCTAATCTCTTCCTGTCTACCACACTCGAGAGTCGGGTTTTCTGAAAACATTTTTAAGCTTGTGTTAAATACGTATACATTTGCACTGGATTCTCATAAATTTGAGAGAAATATCTCTTTTTTGAAATCATTTAAAAGTAACACAATTTGGAAAAGAATTCATTTAAAGAAATTTTTGAATCAAAGTGTCCCATACCACTTTGAAACTTTGGAAAGGAATTAACATTTTAAAAACATTCATGTCCATATAAATAAATCTTTAAAAACCCATTTTGAAGACATGGACATTAATGAGAAATATTTAGAAGAATAAATATTTAAAACATTTGAAATGATGTTTCAGTAAAAATACCTTATAATAATTACTTTGAAAACTCTTTCATAAAACATGGACATGGATAATAAATATGTACTAGTAGATACTTACGTAAAAACAACCTCGGATAATAAAGAGATTGTAAAATTAACCCTTACCAATTTGGTAACTTATGAAACATACACCCCATGAAAGAGGTATCATACAATGAATATGTAAATACACAAAAATTAAAGTGTATTACATAAATAATACAATTATGGGTAGTACATACACCACACAAAAGGTAATAGTGGCAATATGGCATGAATCTCACGGGAATAAGGAGTGAGATGAAAACCCATTACCTTGTACTTTTCCTTGGTCGAGGGTAGGTTAACATCCTGTATAATAGTTAAATCATTGTTATTAAATTATACAAGAATAATATACATAAATATGATATCATATATGATCTTTTAATATTTCTTTGTTAATAATATTTTAGTATTATCGTGGTTTCGGGTGTTAACTGATTCGTTTTCCTTTATATGCTTTGTTATGTAAGTTGTGTTTGTTATGGATAGGTTGTATCTTATTCATATACAGAATGATATAAAGTCATTAAACATTACTTTTAATCATCAAACGATAATTATTCTTGAATGGATATGATGGGGAAATGAATCTCATCGCGTTCGTGGAGACGGTAATCCGTACATACGCACGAATGCTACTTCCACTTCATTTTTCATTTTAAAAGGAATACAAACCTATTAATACATAGGTATATAATTATTCCAGTATAATATAATATCTTATATGTGTTACTTAGGTTCATTAACATCATCCTTTATACGTTCCATGTATGGTATGAACAAGTCATATCACTTTGAGGGGGCGGTAGTCCGCACTTCCTCAAATGAAATTATCGTATATATATACAACATGAATCGAATAATGGTATGATATAAAATGGAATTAAAGAATATTATATATAAAATAAATATCATTAATATCATATTTAATTATAATGCCATCATAATGGCCACCATGATAGGTTGTAGGAGATAATTGAACAATCATCCCTTCGTGAGGTGTTTGGTTGTCATTTACAGAAACATTATGTTCTTCACCCATTAGATGGAGGTGTGTTTCAGTGTAGTTATAATACTTCTAATAACAATATCCTAGTATATTTAGGATACTGTATTTTTTACAAAAGAAAATAATAATAAGAGTTTAGGAGTTGGATAAGTAAAATAAAAGAAAAGAAGCTAAGAGAAATCGTTACCTTTAATTTGGGTAACTCCCTTTGGTTTAAACCAAAAATGACTTTTGAAGTGCCTTCTGCCTAAGGTAAGGCTTCTAAGAGTAGGAGAGGAATGTAGGGAGATTAATTGGGTATAGTTTGGATGATCTAAAAGGCTTGAGAGGTGTGAGGAATTGGATAGAAGTGGTGTCCTTTTATAAGGGGGAGAAGGGTCTCTTTAGGAAAATCTAGTAATATTATTTTATAATAAATTCATATTCGGGTTCTAATGGCTCAAAAGTGGATTATTTAAAGATTAAGGAGGGTATGGGTCGAAAACTACTCAACCAATAGAATTTAGACAGGTTTGGGTCATTATATTAACCTTATCTTTTAGTTTTAACTCTTAGTTAATTAGTTTGACACTTACCATGTCACTTTGTATTTGTATATTATATAGTTAATAAACTTAATATATACCTACAAGAGACCCCCAAGTGGTCCATTAATGATACACCTATCATTATATAAGTCTCTTGGATGAACCTTAGATTTTTAGGAATAGAATATAAATTAATAATATAATATATTTTTTAAAAACTCATTTATGTCAATTTTGACACTACTCAATAATTGATTTTTGGTAAAGTCATAAAAACTTTATTAATTCGAACCAAATTCATTTAAGAAATCCTAAAATTTCATATTAACCAATAAAATTCGTGTATGTCATCAAAACTTTCAAATTATATTTATTTTAACATTTATAATATAAATTATTTGATTCTTTCATTAATAAGGAAAATACTGCATCATCAATGTGTCATATATATTTTTACTTTTTCAATGTCTAAAAATTATAAATAAAATACAATTATGTAGGAAATCGTTTTATCGTTCTAATTAATATTTATAATCAAAAATATAACATATATAACCCTATGTAAAAATTATTTTTCTAAAAGATATAAGCTTATGTCATTTTTTTATTCACTTTAACTTAATTAATATAAAGTGTCCCTATCACCTACAAGTGGCTCCATGGGGTCCCAAAATCGACCCAAAGATTCCCATGGTCGGACATGTATCCACCAATAAGGTTAGGACATGTTTTAGGGTAATTTATTATTATTATTATAATATTATTTTTTAACCCTTATTTACCGAATTTACCCTTTAACCATGGTAAATAAAATATTTACCGAAGTAATTATTCAAAAAGTCTAAAAATAAAAGTTACCTATTTAAAAAATTTGGACATACTGATTCCAAATATGGAATCCATTTTTCCACATTCAAAACACATAAGTGTCAAAAATTAATTTAAAATTAATTCCAGCTGTCAAAACAAAAAGAGTGTTTTTAAGATATAATAACTATCAAAAGATTGACACTTGTTTATGTCCGGTTTAATTGTGAAATTATGTCCAATGACCAAAATTGTATTAAATGGTAAAAATATATTCTAAATATATTTTTTAACCACTCAAATTCATAAATTATCACTATTAATTATTTTTATTAAAAAGATGTTTTTAATAAAAATTTTGTAGTTTTCACTATTCATCAAAATATAAAAGTTATCCAAAAAGTACCAAAATTTCATCCTAGGATAATTTTGATATTCTGAATCTAAAAATGAATTCCATTTTTAAAGATAAAATGTATAAAATTTCAAAAAGTGGGTATTACTATTCTTAACGGCTAGTTTGATTGGTTGTGGTGTGTGTTAGAACTTGAAGTTGCGTACAACACACGCTACTATATTATTCAAAGTGAAGCATACCATGGAATCTTGGGGTGTTACATGATGTCGGTCCTATACGACATTCATTTGGAATGTGAAGACTGAGGTGATGTTGTAGTTTTCTTTTCAGCTACGCTTGTTCCTGATTTGGTAAAAATTTAGCAGAAGATAGAGGCGAGGAGAGATGTCATTCCTGATTTGGTAAAAATGGTCAAAGAGGCACAAACATCTGATGCAAAATGTTTGGTTATGAGTTCCAAACTCAATGGTGGGGATACCATTGAGGGATGTAAACTTAATGGGAGTTCATTTTTGTGATTTAGAGATCGGATAGTTATACCTATGGATTGTCATAAAAAATTCCTTCATGCTTACCACTATTCAATATGGGATGTACATATAGGTACACAGAATATGTATAAGGTGTTGAAGGTGCAATTTTGGTGTAGCGGCATGAAAAGGAAGGTGGATGAATTCATCTCGCGGTGCTTAACTTGTCAGCAGGTTAAAGTAGAGCATCTGTGACCAGCAATAATGTTATAGTATTTACCTATCCCATTGTGGTAATTAGAGCAGATAGTGATGGATTTTGTTATAGGTCATCCAAGAATGGTTTAGAAACACGATTTCATATGGGTGATAGTGTATCGGCTTACCAAGTCAGCCTGTTTCATCCCTATTCATAAAATTCATATGATGGAGGATCTATCAAAAATCTATATCTGAGAAGTGGTAAGGAGGCATGGTGTACTAGTTTCAATAGTATCATATAGATTTCTGAGGTTCACGTCTCATTTTTGGAAATCCTTACAGCAATCTCATGGGACTCAGTTTACTATGAGCACAGCGTATCATCCCCAGACTGATGGGAAATCCGAGCGGATGATAAAAATGTTGGAAAACATGTTGCAGGCTTGTGTAATGGATTTTGGCAGCTAATGGGAGGAGAATATACCCCTGGTGGAGTTCTCATACAATAACAGTTATCATACCTCGATACATATGGCTCTGTTTGAAGCATTTTATGGGCGTCCTTATCGTTATCCACTATTCTGGGTGGAAACAGGTTAAACTTCACTAGTTGGATTAAGCCTTGTCCAAGAAACAATAGAAAAGATCCAGTTTATCAAAAATTGGATAGAGATGGCTCAGAGTCGTTAGAAATCTTATACAGATCATCATAGAAGACCGTTGTCATTTGTTGTGGGTAATCATGTCTTCTTGAGGATATCTCCAATTCTTGGAAATCATTGTTTTGGGAATCAAGGAAAGTTATTTCCTAGATACATTGGCCCTTTTAAGATACTGGAGCGGTTCAGGGAGGTGTTATATCAGTTTTCATTATCACCACAGTTCAGTTCAAAGCATAATTTGTTCCATGTATCTTAGTTGAAAAAGTATCAGTCTGATCCTGACCATGTGATCAGATGGAATCACGTTGACCTAGATCCGGATTATTTGTTGATACATATCCCAGTACGGATTGTGGATAGGAAAAATAAAGTCTTACAGGGAAAAATTATCGGTCTAGTGCTGGATTTATGACAACATGGTCAGATTTCGGAAGAAACTTGGGAATGTGAGAAGGAAATGAAAGAGAAGTGGCCAAAACTCTTTCAGTTGGGTGAGGGTTTTATAATTTCAGAGGATGGAAAGACCAATGGTGAGGAGAATGTAGTACCCCTGGTTTCTAGTATATAATCCATACATAATTCTTTTCATGGTTATAAATTTTTAGGGTGGTGGTTCTGAGATTTGGGAGAACTTTGGAGGTGTTTTGGGGAAAGTTTGAAGTCGCACGGGGGGGAGCATGGTTTGTCTAACCATGTATCCAAACCATTCGTATTTGGAACTTTTGAGGAAATGGATCCCACGTAGTTAGATTATGGTTCGGGAGATCGTTCGAGGATTTCATGCGAGGGTCTTCCAAGGTAGTGGCTAACGCACGGTTAGCGCGTGGTTTGTCTAACTGTGCTAACTAACCATGCGGGCACTTAAGTGAGATCCTAAAAAAGTGGATCTCACACGTTTTTACCTCTAAATGGCTTGTTTTCCTCCTAAGCAACCATAACTTGGTATTAATCTTTCTTGAATGTAGGAAAACCTCTCCCAAGAGTTTTGGAGAGGATCTGAAGGATTTCCTTGGAAAATCAAAGCCTGATTCTTGAGGTATGTGATATTTCTTCATCGTTCTTGATCGGTTTCTTTGATCTACTTCTCCTCTTCTCTCAGTTTCTTAGATCTACACCCATTATGGGTATATCTAAGTGTGTGGATGCCAAATATGAGGAGATTTGGTCTTTGAATTTCTAGGATAAGAGATCTAATGTGGGTTCTTTAAGAATCAACCTGGTTTTCTTAAGCATTCTTCATTCGTTGTGGTTTTCGTCAAAACCTTTGAGGTAGGAGGCTTCTATATCGACTCCTCTTGATAGAATTGATTGTCTTAGTTTCAAATTGGTTTATTTTAATGGGATTGATTGTGAAAAGCATGGAATAAATCTTCTTTAGTGATGATTTATGGTTTTAGTTAAATTGTGAAATCTTGGTGAATTATTGTGCATAGTTATTGGCTTATTGAATTTAAAATTATGATTTAAAATTATGGATTTTTTAGAATTCACAAATGGTTTGATGAAAATGGGGTTTCAATAAAAATGGGTGTTTTATTGAAATGGTTTGGTATTGAAATGACTTTGATGGAATTGGTTTTCAATAAAAGGGGTGCTTTATTGAAATGGTTTGGTATTTGAATGGTTTTGACAGAAATGGTTTTCAATAAAAAGGGTGTTTTATTAAAAATGTGGTTTGGCATGATCCTTGGCTATATTAGTGTGTGAGTTCATATTGCATTTCTGGGGCTTGGTTGAAATATGACCTCGTGCTTAGTGCCAAAGGTTAAATGGCACATGGGATATAAAATTTCATATTGCATATATGGGGCTTTGTAGAAATATGACCTTGTGCTCAGTGCCAAAGGTTTAATGGAACATTGGAAACAATTACCTTGTGATGACTTTCTAGATCGATGAGAAACCGCTCATGATTATGGAACAATCATAACGTAGCATGCATGGTTGATTGTATGGATGTGTGGAATGGATTTGGAATGCCAAAGGAATATTGTGAAATGGTGTTAAATCTTGTTTAGTTATTTTTCTGTAAAAATTACTTGCTGAAAAATTGGTTTCAATTGCACTTGTATGCTTTTGGTAATAACGGTTTTGGGAAACTTATTTATACCTTGTCGTAAATTGTTTTGACAAAATGTTTCATATAAACTGTTCCTTGTAAATGTTGATAGCTCTTCTATACTAGTGTCGTGAGTAGAGAAGTCATTAGGGAAAATCTACTAGGGTTTATACTCACCCCTGCTTTGGAACTTTGGTGCTTTTGCAGATGCTATCTTCTGGGACAGGGGCAAAGGTTACGTTTCCCACGTTTTTAGCACAACCTTGTGATGTTTGGGTTGTTTGTAGATTGTGGAGCTTGGAGATTGTGGAGCATGGATTCATGTGATATTTTGAGAGTCTTGTGTCATTTATCCGTTGTGTACTTTGATACTTGGTTATTCTTCCGTTGTTGCATACTTTGATCTGGTTTTGAGAAAATGAATTTGTTGAGTTGTCTTTCATTTGTTCTTGCATCATATAGTGAATGTTTAGTTATGGTTGGTTGGTTTATAGGTTTATTTATTAAAGGGTAAATTTTTCCCCATTTGTATTTGAAACCCTTAGGCATTTATTTCCATCCTTTGGCGTCTTGGGGATGTCGCTTAAGGAAAAGTAATGACTTGTTGTTCTCTGAAGCTAATGATAATTGGGGGGTCATTACAAATGGTATTAGTCTGGTCCTTCCCTTGTAGTACAAATCATTAGCGTTCTTGGTCTTGGAGTTAGAATTTATTTTCTTCTATTTCTTGGGTTGGAATCTTAGACAGAAGTAGGATTATAGGAACTTGAAATGTATAGCAGAAAAGGATGTAGCTAACCCATTTATGTTGGACTTCAAGTTACCAGGGTTTTGGGTATATAAGTGTTTTTAATACACTTCTAGAATGTTTTAAATATCATTGTGATGGGTTTATCCAGTGATACGAGCATGTCATGCATTTTAGAGTAATTAAATCCCACTAGGATTGTATATCTCATTGTGAGTAATGATTTATGATTTTGTGCAAGGTGATAATTTTTAAAAAATTCCGAAGTTTTTTTCAAATGAAAGATTTTTGAAAACATGATATTTGGTGTATTTTGAAAATGGTTTGATTTTCAAAAGGAATTTTGAATGTTTCCAAAAATGGTTGAACATGGAAAAATTTTGTTTTGAAAACAATGTTCTGATATTTGATGTGATAGAATTTGAAATGATAAGCCATTAGTTTCTAGAGAGTGAGATTGATGGAGTTTGTTATTGGTTTAGAAAATGGCACCTAGTAGGAATCATCGAAACCAACCCGAAGAGGCTGTAGAGAATGTGGTTGCACCTAAACCATGGGTGAACCAAGAGCTAGTTTAGAGTATTGTCCAATATTTTCAAGCTATGGATACGGGGAACTGGAGAAATGAACCAAGGAATGTAGATCATACCATCCAGTTCATGAAGCAAAATCCACCAAACTACCAAGGTGATACTAAACCCGAGAAGGCAGAGGTGTGGCTAAGTAGGATGAATTATATCTTTGATTTCATCGACACACCATCAGATCTCAAGGTCAAGCTGGCGATGGACATGTTCAAGGATCTTGCACACCAATTGTGGTATTTAGCAGTGCAGGATAAATTGGATGAAGGCCTTACATGGTAGGATTTTGAGAAATTGTTCAACAAACAATTCTATCCTCACACGTTCAAGATCCAAAAAAATATGGACTTCTTCATCCTGAAATAGGAGAGCCTCTCTATAACAAAGTAGGTAGGTAAATTCATAAATTTAGTCCATTTTGGACCAGAGGTTATGGTAAGTGCGTATTTGAAGGAACGCATCTTCAAATCAGGGCTAAGGTAGGATATTCGATCGAAGATTGCGATGATATATATTACAGATTATATTGAGATAGTGAATAGAGTGATGGTGGTTGAACATGATATCTCGAGATTGATAGTAGGAGGAATGATGATACCATTAGGGAATGTTGGGAACTCAACCATTGGGAACAAGAGAAAAAGGGACACCTATTTCCAAGGTGGAAGTGGAAATCAGAATCAGACGGTGGGATTAGTGAACCTTCCTCCACGACCCCATATCAAAGTAGGTTTCTTTCAATGGGGTTTAATTAACCACATAAAGGTTGAGTGTACGACCCAACCTAGAGCATGCCATAACTGCAAGAATATGGGGCACCTTCAGCAATATTGTCATAGTGCTCCAAGTTCAGGTGCTCGAGACACTTCTTAGGCATCGCAAGCATCGTATGCTTCGATGGGATGAGGACAGCTGAATTAGTCTCATCAACAGAGCAAAGCTAACCATGGTGATTCTAGAAATACCATGACTCCTCAACCAGGTAAATCTTAACAAGGTAACAAAGAGAATATTATAGCAATGAATAAATTGTATAGAGTTGAGCAGATGATTATTGATGATCAGGCTGGACCATCTATAGTGAGAGGTATGATTCTTTTGAATTCTACCCTTGTGAAAGTTCTCTTTGATACTGGAGCATCTCATTCTTTCATTGCTTCTTGTGTTGTTGACTTGATATGTTTAAAGTTGGAAATGATGCCTTCTGTCTTAAAACTACCAACTCCTCTTAGTGAAAGAGAATGTCAAGACTTTGCATGTAGAGCATGTTCTATAACTATTGATGGAGTTGAACTGAAATGGCAATTCTTGATGTTGGACATGGATTTCTATGATGTAATCCTGGGTATGGATTGGTTGACATGTTCAAGGCTCACATCGACTATTATAGGAGAAGAGTGAGTTTTATAACTGAGGACTACATCGAACACCTCTTCAGAGGAGAGAGTATGGTAAAGAAAGGTAAAAAGAGCTTATTGGAACCAATGGTGGGAATGATCTCTTATCAGCTGGTAGTGTTGAATTTGGAATAAATGGATATGATTGAGGAAACTAGTTTTCTAGTAGTTGTGGATCAATTTCTAGATGTATTCTTTGAGAACTTCTCAGGGTTACCACCTATAAGAGAAGTGAAGTTTATGATTGATATCCTTCCAGGGACCAGTCCTATTTCTCTTCCGTCTCATACAATAACACCAACAGAGTTAAGGGGATTGAAAGTGTAGTTGGAGGAGCTAGAAAGAAAGGGCTTCATTCGACCTAGTATATCTCTGTGGGAAGCATCGGTTTTGTTCATGAAGAAAGCATATAGAACTCTTCGTTTGTGTGTTGATTATCGTAAGCTTAACCAAGTTATGATAAAGAATATATATCCACTTACACACATTGATGATCTGTTTGATCAATTTAGGGAGCTCAGTGGTTCTCCAAGATTGACTTGCGATCTGGATATCACTAATTGCGAGTTCAAAAGGAGGATATTCTAAAGATATCATTCATAAGAAGATATGGGCACTATTAATATGTATTCATGCCTTTCGGTCTAACGAATGCACCATAGGTCTTCATGGCTTTGATGAATCAAATATTTTTGCAATATCTGGATTCTTTTGTTGTGGTGTTTGTGGACGAAATCTTGGTGTATTCAAAGACAATGGATGACCATGAGGAGCATTTGGAAATAGTTTTACAAATCTTGAGAGGTCACTGTTTGTATGCCAAATTATCAAAGTGTGATTTTTAGATATAATAGGTACATTTTCTTGGCCATATCATTTATGAAAAAAGTGTTTTTGTGGATCCAGAAAAGATAGAAGTTGTTATCTCGTGACAACCACTAAAGAATGTCTTTTAGATTCAATGTTTTCTTAGTTTATATGGTTACAACCAACACTATGTGCATGATTTATCATGACTATCTTGGATAGTGATTGCTTTGATAAATAAAATTCACTATTATAATGGATAGAGGAATGTTAGAAGTCCTTCTAGGAACTGAAAGTTCAGCTTATATCAGCACCTATCTTGATTTTTATAGAATCAGGACAGGGGTATGTGGTATATTGTGATGCTTTAGGATCAGGGTTGGGTTGTGTTCTCAAGCAAGGAGACCATGTGGTTGCTTATGGTTCAAGGCAGTTAAGACTACATGAGAAGAATTACCCAACACATGATTTGGAGTTAGCTGTTGTCATCCATGTTTTTAATACATGGTAACATTATCTCTTTGGTGAGAAATTCACTATGTTTACAGACTAAAAAAGCTTGAAACACATTTTCTCACAATTATATTTGAATCTGAGGCAAAGAAGATGGGTGGAGAACCTCCATATGTTTGACTTTGGCTTGATGTATACACCAGGGAAAGGGGACATTATGGCAGATGCATTGAGTAGAAATTCATATTCTCAGTTGATGAAAGAAGCTTCAGATGAATGGTAGTTGATGTCGGTCCTAGCTGACATGCATGTGAAATGTGAAGACTGAGGTGATGTTTTGGTTTTCTTTTCATCTATGCTTGTTCCTGATTTGGTAAAAATGGTCAAAGTGGTACAAAAATCTGATGCAAAATGTCTGGTTATGAGTCCAAAATTCAATGGTGGGGAGACCATTGAGGGATGGAAACTTAATGGGAGTTCAATTTTGTTCTTTAGAGATCATATAGTTGTACCTATTTATTGTCAGGAAAAACTCCTTCACACTTAGAACCATTCAATATGAGCTATACATCTAGGTACATAGAATATGTATAAGGCGTTGAAGGCACAGTTTTGGTGGAGCGGCATGAAAAGAAAGGTGGATGAATTCATATTGTGGTGCTTAACTTGTCAACAGGTTAAAGTAGATCATCAGAGATCAGCAAGAATGTTGTAGTCTTTACCTATCCTTGTGTGGAAATGGGAGCAGATAGTGATATATTTTGTTATAGTTCTTCCAAGAATGGTACAAAAACACGATGACATATGGGTGATAGTGGATCAGTTTACCAAGTCGGCCCATTTCATCCCTATTTGTGAAACTCATACATTGGAGGATCTGTCAAAAATATATATCCGAGAAGTGGTAAATAGGAATGGTGTACCGGTTTCAATAGTCTTAGATAGAGATTTGAGGTTCACATCTCGTTTCTGGAAATCCTTACAGCAAGCCCTTGGGACTCAGATGACTCTGAGTACGACGTATCATCCCTAGACGGATGGGTAATCCGAGCAGACAATAAAAACATTGGAAGACATGTTTCAGGCTTGTGTAATGGATTTTGGTGGATCATGGGTGGATAATATATCCTTGGTGTAGTTATCATACAATAACATCTATTAGGACTTGATATATATGGATCCATTTGATGCATTGTATGGGTGTCCTTATCGTTCTCCACTATGCTGGGTGGAAACAAGCGAAACTTCACTAGTTGGAATGAGCCTTGTCCAAGAAACAATGTAAAAGATCTAGTTGATTAGAAAGAGGATGGAGACAGCTCAGAGTTGTTATAAATCTTATTCAGATCATCGTAGAAGACCATTGTCAATCGTTGTGGGTGGTCATGTCTTCTTGAGGATATCTCCAAGGCTTGGACATCATCATTTTGAGAAGTATGTCAAGTTATCTCCTAGATACATTGTCCCTATCGAGCTACTAGAACGGGTTGGGGAGGTGGAATATCGGTTGTAATTTCCCCCACCATTCAGTTCAGTGCATAATGTGTTCCATATATCTCAATTGAAAAAGTATCAGCCTGATCCTAACCATGTGATCAGATGGGATCACGTTGACCTAGAGTCAGATGCTTTGTTTATACATATCCCGGTATGGATTTGGGATAGGAAAAAGAAAGTCTTATAGGAAAAAATCATCAGTCTAGTGTGGGTTTTATGGCAGCATGGTCAGATTCAGTAAGAGACTTTAGAACGTGAGAAGGAAATGAAAGAGCAGTGGCCGGAACTCTTTCATTTGGGTGAGGGTTTTCTACTTTCTGATGATGGAAAGACAAATGGTGGGGAAAATTTATTACCACAATTTTCTGGTATTTAACCCTTAATTAATTATTTTCATGGTTATAAAGTTTAAGGATGATGGTTGGGAGAGTTGGGAGAACTTTGGAGGTGTTTTGGGGTAAGTTGGAAGTCGCATGGGAGGCTCACGGTTTGTCTAAACGTGTGTCCAAACCATGCATAGTTGGCACTTTTGAGGAAGTGACTCTCGCGTGGTTGGAGAACAGTTCAGAAGACCATGCGAGGAGGTCGTACACGAGTTTGTAGAGGCAGTTGCTAATGCATGGTTAGCACACAGTTTTTCTAACCGTGCAAACTAACCGTCCAGGCACTTAAGTGGGATCCTAAAAAAGTGGATCTCACATGTTTTTGCCTCTAAATGGATCTTTTTTCCTTATAAATAGCCATAACTTGGGATTACACTCCCTTGAAGGTAAGAGAACCTCTCTTAAGAATTTTGGAGGAGATCTGAAGGCTTTCCTTGGCAAATTAAAGCCATATTCTTGAGGTATATGATTGTTCTTCATCGTTATTGATCGGTTTCTTAGATCTACTTAGATATAATTCTCCTATTATCTCAGTTTCTTATATATACGCCCATTATGGGTAGATATTAGTGTGTGGATGACATATATGATGAGATTTGGTCTTTTTATTTCTAGGAGAAGAGATCTAAGGTGGGTTCTTGAAGAATCAACCTGGTTTTCTTGAGCGTTCTTCATTCGTTGTGGTTTTCGTCAAAACCTTTGAGGTAGGAGGCTTATTTCTTGACTACTCTTGATAAAATTAATTTTCTTAGTTTCAAATTGTTTTATTTGAATGGGATTGATTTTTAAAATCATGGAATAAATCTTCTTTAGTGATGATTTATGGTTTTAGTTAAATAGTAAAATCTTGGTGAATTATTGTGAAAAGTGATTGGATTCTTGAATTTAAAATTATGATTTAAAATTATGGATTTGATGGAATTGTTAAATTGTTTTATGAAAATAGGTTTTCAATAAAAAGGGGTGTTTTATTGAAATGGTTTGGTATTGAAATGACTTTGATGGAATTGGTTTTTAATAAAAGGGTTGTTTTATTGAAATAGTTTGGTATGGGAATGGTTTTGACAGAAATTCTTTTCAATAAAAGGGTTTTTTTATTGAAAATGTTGTTTAGCATGATCCTTGGGTATATTGGTGTGTGATTTCATATTGCAGTTTTGGGGATTTTTTGAAATATGACCTTGTTATTAGTTCTAAAGGTTAAATAGAACATGGGATATAAAAGTTCATATTGCATATATGAGGCTTGGATGAAATATGACCTTGTGCTCGATGCCAAAGTGTTAATGGTACATATGAAACAATTAACTTGTGAAAACTTGGTAGATCTACGAGAAACCACTCATGAGTATGGGACTGTCATAATGTAGCATGCATGGTTGATTGTATGGATGTGTGGAATGGATCAGGAATTCCAAAGGAATATTGTGAAATGGTTTTAAAGCGTGTTTAGTAATTTTTCTGGAGAAATAACTTGCTAAAAAATTGGTTTCAATTACACTTGTATGCTTTTGGTTATAATGGTTTTGGGAAACTTGTTTATATCTTTTTATAAAATGTTTTGAGAAAATGTTTCATATAAACTATTCATTTTAAATGTTGCTAACTCTTTTATCCTAGTGGCGTGAGTAGGGTAGTCATTGGGGAAAACCTACTGAGTTTTATACTCACCCTTACTTTGGAACTTTGGTGCTTTTGTAGATGTTATCTTCTGGGACAGGGGAAAAGGTAAAGTTTCCCACATTTTTAGCACTACCACATGATGTTTGGGTTGTTTGGAGATTGTGGATCTTGGATCTTGGGGATCATGGAGTCATGTGATATTTTGAGAGTCTTATATCATTTATCTATTGTGTACTTTGATACTTGGATATTCTTCCTTTATTGCATACTTTGATGTGGTTTTGAGATACATGAAGTTGTTGAGTTGTCTTTCATTTGTTTGTGCATCATATATTGAATGTTTAGTTAGGGTTGGTTGGTTTATTGGTTTATTTATTAAAGGGTAAATCATCCCCCACTTGTATTTTAAACCCTTCGGCATTTATTGCGAGCCTTTGGCATCTTGGGTATGTTGCTTAAGGACAAGTAATGACTTGTTGTTCTATAAATCCAATGAGAATTAGAGGTTCATTACACTAATTGTCTTAAAAATTAATAATAAGTTCATAAAAATATGTAATAGTTATATCTCCATAGAGTCTAAAAACCCTTTTAGGTATATACTTGGAATTTACCTTTAGTTTTACTTAATGAAGAATTATATTTCCATGACTAGGTATTATCAAAATCTTATATTTTATATTTATCTTTGATTATTGATATTAGATATCTATGATTCAGGTGTTACTAAACTATTAAGTATGACATACCATGACAACATTTATTTAAAATTATAAATTATTTATTATCATGTATTCAACTATAAATTGAGAAAAATATTTTGGAAACACTCGACACAAACCAATAGTTTTATGATAATCAATCCACTTAGAAATCTAAATTCAAGTGTTTTTATTTGTTGATATAATAATCACCCTCTTCCATCTACTTGTAGATTTAACCTTACTTATTTTAATGTTCTTAAACTTCCTTGGTTTTGATATTTAAATATAAATATGTGAGTTGAATATTGTATTTAACACCCAAGATGTAAAAAAAATATTATATGCAATGATGAATATTGTAACACCCCCGAATGATAGAGTGTTAAATGACTAAATGATATGACTCATGTCAAAAAGGTGCGCCTTTCCATTTGGGATCCTACCTAATTAAAACTTCATAGTTAAGCATACTTGTCCTGGAGTAGTTATCAGAATGGGTGACCTTTTGGGAAGTTTCCCAAGATGTGTGCGAGTGAAGAAAAAGCGCGCTATAAAGAACATGTGTTGGCCTATGAGTATTGTCATTAGTTAGATGACCCATTCAGGCATGTGGGTGGTCCATAGGGTGGGGACCATGTGTCTGTAGGGCAACTAGTGGTACCTGGAGGGATAGGACCCGATGGAAATGTTAAGGCGGGGTGTCTAGGTTGTCACTAGGACCCAGTTGTTACAAATTTTCCTAAATTATAAGCTTTTTTTCTTATTATTAAATGTATTGCACTTCCTCTTCAAGTGGTCATTCTTATCACATGTGAAGCAGATATCCTCCTATTCATTTCTCTTCATATGAATATATTTTTTTTAATATTTTTCAATGGGTCCATTGAATCTTAACTTTTCATGGGATTTTTAACCATGTATTTCACTTCATTCACCATAACGGGTGATGAACCATGTTCATACCAGTCTTTATCTTATTTGTGATGAATAATTAAAAGATTACTAAGTAGATTTTCCATACTATTCATTCTATAATTCTTAATGGATAAAGAGAATCTTGGAGGTAAGGATGATAATATGAGATTACTAGATAATTTCATATCCATATGGAAGACAAACTTTGCTAACTGGTCAATTTACTTCAACATATTGAATGCAATATCACTATCTAAGAACCCATCTTCTAGTTTATAGTTGTATATTGTAGTGTAAATCTCTTTTATCTTTAGCCTTTCTTTCTCCTTTTCAAGTTATAGTAGATGAGTTATCATGGTGTATGCATCCATGTATTTATGTTGTATCTTTATCTCTTCAGATATACTTGATAGCATGATACAATAGACATTTGAAGCATCCTATTCATATCTCCTATAGTAATCCTTTTCAACTTTGCTTCTTTTTTAGGGTGGCTAATCATAAATATAGGATTATAACAAATAATATAATTTTTAATATAGTAGTTTAGTGTATAAAAAATTATATAACTCTTGTAAATTTATGTTAATCAGGACCTTGTCTTTTTTCAGGAACGAATTCAGTATTCCCTTGGTTTTACTTTCCATTTTCTATAATAAAATCATATTTTTGTATTTTATCTTAATTACCAATCACGTAATAAATGAATTATATTAGTGTCACACTATTTTATTAAATCCAAAATACCAATCACTATTGGATTCAATATATCTTTTCATATGGATATTCTAGTGGTAAGAGTCTATATTCCCCTTTAAATAAACAAATCAAGGGGATGGTCATATTATTAACATTTTTAGGTAGGTGTACTTTTCAACTAAATTTACTCATGATTCCTTGATCTATTGAGTGGACTCCCCAATCAACAAATCCTAAAATTGAATTTCCTAAACACTTTCTTATAAGTTATACCATGTCTTGAAAGGGAAACCACTCTTAACATTGACTTGGTTGAGTCAACTCAAAAATTTCATTAGAACTCCCTAATAAATGAAAGTATCTTGAAGAGTTCCAAACCAATATTTTAGTCTAAGGTTTCATTATAATTAAAATAATGGAAGGTGATTACTAACTTAATATTTTCATTGGGTGATTTTGTTTATCTTCTGTTTAAATATTATTTATTTTATTCTTTTTTATCCATGTTAATGTTACTTGTATTTTACATGATTATTTATCCATGACCGATAAAATAATATACATATAATAGATTTATTTTATTTAATCTTACATGATTGTTATTTATTTACTTTATGTGATCATGTTTAATAATTAAATAAATATTCATCGTATTAATAAATAATCAAAAACTTAATAAATAAAATAAATAATTTATATGACCATGAGATTTCAACTACTAATTGGTTTATCAAGAAGAAGAAAAATCAACATTGACCCTAAGGGGATCCTTGAGCCAATACATGGATTGAGTTATAACATTCCTCTATTAACCTATGTATCTCCTTGGCTGGTTTCAACTCAACTTGGGTCATGAACCATCTCCTTTCACTAGGATCTCCATCCTTTAAAAATACTTACTCACTAATAGGTAAGGGGATCCAAGGGTTTAGGGCTATAGAGAATAATACTTGGAAATATATGCTTTTATATAATAAAGGGGGAAGAGATAATACACAGGACATCATATTTAATTTAATAATAAATTTATCAAAAAAACCAATGAAATAAATAATTAAATTAAATATAAACCCAACACATATATCAATTTGTTAAGATCATGGTTATTCACAACCTGAAATGACTATGCATTAGATTTTCTAGAATTCATTTCAACAGATTTTTTATTAAAATAAATAAATTAATTAATTAACTTATTAATTAAATATTTTTATCTTAATTATATTTCTAAACAGTCCTTGAGATTTCCACCTTGTACACATTAGATTTAGTTTGGAATTTAATATACATAGCATATAATGGAGGCAACATGGCATATACCCTTATACTATTGATTAAACCCATTTATGAGGTTTAATACTTGCATTGCATGTATTATCCATCGACACGACATATGACTTACTATGTGTATAGTCCTTTTCATGTACCTTGTACTTAACGAAATGTATGCCTACATGGTGTGTCATGATATATATAGTGTGTTGTTATATGGTTCAAGTCGTGTAGTCTAAATTATATTTATGACCACACAATATGCTATAAATATGCACAGTCTATACCATGGGTAATTTTGGTGAATTAGATAGGGTGTACGATGACCATACACATCGTGTACTTGCATAATTATATAGAAAATAATTATTAAAGAATTTAATTCCACGTGATCTAACAAAAATCAATCAGTGTGTATCTGGTGTGGAAAACCCTATTACATAGCGTATACACCAGCTACACACGGTGTGGTTTGGTATCACTTTAATTATTATATTAATGTTGACTTATACGACATGCCTATCTCGGTATGTACCTTGTATGAGTTTCCTAGGTTACATAGCATGTACAACCAGCTACACATCCTATAATTTATTATTGGCTACTCGTGCTACACACCTAGATACTCAAAGTGTATCTTTTGTGGGTTTTCACATGTCATATAATTTGTACAACCAGCTACATGTTGTGTACTTAATATGATGTATTTTTTATTGGTTGGTAGTCAATACGTGGCATATGTAATGATTATATGCCACATACTTTGACATCAAAACTTATATGATTCCTATGGGGTCAAAACCATGTGATATCACATGGTGTGTACACCAACTACACGTCATCTACTCCAAGTCAAAATTTGTGCCAACTTTAGTACAATACAAGGCATGTAATGAAATCATGTATTGACCCCCACATGACGTGTCATGATTTATGAAACCTACACTTGTTTGGTTGACTAATGGTACACAACATGCAATTTTATTTATAATTCATGTAATTTTAACCTATTTCTAGTAACCTCAGCATCTATGGATGGGATCTTAAAGATTTATTCATCTATTTGGATATATGAATTCAAAAGAACCTGTTATCTTGAATTCTATATTAAATAATGAAAAACTAGAAATTCATATCACTAATAAGAGTAAAATTTGGTCAACCAAATAATGAATAATTATAAATTATAACATGGACACTTGAATACTACTTGAATGATCTAGGGTGTAGAAGAAGTGGTCAAGTCGATGCCCAATAATGTTTTTCATCGATTTCAAAGGATAAAATATAAAGAACACAATGAAACAACTCTAGATTCTTCATAAAAAAGATCTTTTCATACATAATTTATCACTAATTTAAAACAATTATTACCACTACATGATAATTCTTCTTATTTTTTAACCAATATGGTTTCCTCTCTTGTCATATCATCATTTTGGTAAAGAATACAAACTATAATTCCTCTAGTTGTATCCACACATGCTTTTTGAATCTTGAAATGTCACTATTTTTATTTCGAGTGACAATATAGAAAAACCAAAAAACTTTTGACATTCACCATTAATCAAAATAAGTAATTTTCAATCTTGAAATAATTCTATCTTGTTATCATATTCTTGATATGGAGTATGATTATTCTCTCAATATTGATGGAGTTATTCAGAGGTTCTCTTTATCTTTAGAGAATTTATTGGGCAAAAAAATTCTCACACCCCTGAAAATGCTATAAATCAAATTATATGATTAGGGTTAAATGATTAGTTTTTACATAGAGGACCTTTATCTAATTATTTAAACTAATTAAACCCCATGTCAAATGATATTATTATTATATTCCTTGACATGCGCTAAACTCACAAATATTTAAATATTATTTATTAAATAAATAGATCAATATTTATTTAAATGATATTAAATAAAATATATCATTTATTTTAGGCCTTTAACTCATCCCGTTAATCCAATTCAACATTTATAAAACCTTGAATAATAAATATTTATTTACATAAATAAATATTATTATATTATTTTTTCAATAAATAAATATATATTATATTCATTAAACCTTTTAATAAATATTTATTTTTTAATATTCATGTAACTAAATAAATATTTATATTAATATATTCACTAAACTAATGAATAAATAAATATTTATTTAATACCTTGTGAATAATAAATAATAGATAACTAAATATTATATATTTAATTAATTGAAAATAAATATTTATTTAATATTCAACTCACATATTCTAAACTCAAATATATATAGTGATTGAATTTATACAATCAAAAATACTTAAATAATTATTAAACAACAATTACAAAATAACATTTTTTCATAATATTAAATTTAAATATAATTTAATTTAGATTATGGATACACTTAGTGTGTGACACTCTTGACCTCTTTCTCAATCACATTAGGTGAACATGCCTAAAGTTCAAGATCAGTCTCTAGTAACACGGAAATGCACCCAAAGAGAAAGAAGTTAATGTCTCAATGAAAAAAACAACCTCCTATGAATGCTTACTATGTAATATAATCTATTTGTCTCAATATCTCATCAAATATGTTACATTCTTGTATCATCAACCTATATTCTTGATTTATCTTTCTTTGACTCTCTAAAATGAACTCATAGATGAACTACCATGGTCATGGATTTAATCAAATAGTTTTATTTCAATAAAATGTCCAAATTTATCACCTTTTATAACTTTAAAGAGAAAAATCCTTTCTTAACTTATTAAATTATTTCAATATCACTTATGATGCATCCAACATATCCTACCTCGCGATGAGAATATATCATCACAGTTTTCTAAATAAATCAAAGTACATGATTCATGATATGACTTAATAATAATATAATTTCTAAACAATAATAAACTTTTCCATAGATAGGAATATCTAATGATACATATAACATGTGTAATTCCCCTTGTCATTTCTATTTACTTAATCACTTTTCTTGTATATTACCAAGTGTGAAATTCATGAGAAGAAGTCTCACCCTCTTATGATCATCCAGTAACTGATAGTCAAACGTCATTTGTGTCACATTGGATAGATTTCATCTAGATCATAGGATATATGTTTAAGAATATTTTCATAAGATATTTAGGTTCTAATTATATATGGGAATAGTTATATCCTTTCTATATAAAAAATAATCTAAGTACATTATAAAATTAATGTTACATAGAAAATAATCATGTGATAATATATTTATTAATATCATGGTAATCAAAAGTATAAAGTCAATTGGTTATAGGGAACTAAATCCAACAATGTCTCATGATTAAAATTTATTTAGCACTATGCATTACAGAGGAACTATCCCATCATCTATCAGTATATCTTGGATGTATACTACATCTCGTCACATAACCAATCCACCTATATTAAAAAATCCGGTGTCATGTCCTTATTATTTTTTAGGAGGAAAATTTATTCCTATTGAATATTTTCCCAAAGATCCATATCCAATGGTTCTCTCCTAATCATACTAGATTCCATATACTCATAATTCATTAGGACCTACTACTTATACCCTTCCTCTTGTGCTTTATCTTTGGTCATTGGGACTTATAACTTCTACCGCTACTCTAAATTTTTCTTTTTCTCCTATCATTGTTGAGGTTATTTTGACTCCCATGACAAAAACTTCATTGAGGATACTAATATTACTTCTAATATAGAAATATATTAGCCTTGTACATCAAATAAATGACTATTTATTACCTTAATATTATTAATTTGTGTTCATTGATATTTTTTACTAATATATTCTTATTTATAGGTGTATTTCATGCTTCATATAATAATAGACACCATGGGCATACACAAATAAGTTCTATATAAAATTGATATACCTGAATCACGGTGGATTAGAATGATGATCACCAAATTATTAATAAAATTGAGAAATAATGAAAAGGTTTCAAGGTTACACTAATCAAATATAGTGATATCATGGTCATATTTCTTATCTTGTGGCAGAAAATTGAATCTACAATTAAAGATAGATCATGATCATGGATTTTGATGTTAATATTTATTTATTGCTTCTATAAAATTACTATACATTCTAATATATAATAAATTATTTCATTTATGAAACCATATTATAATTTTCCTAGTGGTGAAAATGTGAGGTTGGATTACATTATGGTGGTAAGTTAACTTTAAAGGTAGTATAAATATTTGTTTGTATCAGGGATGGAAAAAAAAGTTAGAACCCCACAAGAGTGCATTCCTCACTATAGTGTTTGTACTATGAGTCAATATTCTGTGATGATTTTTTACTACTCGAGTCTTGTATTTTAGTTATAGAATTTTATTTTTTTCAATTATTATAAAATAACTAATTTTTTTATTAAATATTATTTCTATAAATTATATTTTCACATAAGAATCATTATATAAGATTAAAAAAACTAGTTTGTGATGCAATATTTTCACTCTCTCGGGTGCACTAGAATTCCTAATCATGAGAAAAGTGAGTATTCATTTAGTTAATTTTAGATACACACACACATATCCAACATTAATATATTTTTTACAAATTAAAAACTAATTTGTAGAAGAAAACATTTAGTATTAGTGGTTGAGTACCTCGCACCCAAATTTTTTTCTCAAACCATAAGAAAAGGGATGGTAATCCAAAAAAATAGTCATGGGAGAAAAAATTATAACATTTTTTAGATATTCTATAATCATAACTAATTTATGTATGAATTTAAGTGTATGGTATTAATTTTCTAATTATTTTTACAAGTTTATTTAGAGGCTATTGATAAATAAAGAGAGGAGCAGTTAGGTCTTGATGATTATTTCAATTGGGTTTTTATTAGTCATCACTTTGACAAAGTTTGATGTAGGTATAGAAAAAAATAGACCTATGAGGTATTATCTACCATAAATAATTAGTGGTTCTTATATTTCATTTTTTAAAAAGAAACACTTGGTTGAGATAGAAAAATTAATGGTTCTTAAGAATTAGTATATAACTACAAGATTCCAGTTGCAAGTTCCATGATTCTATGAGATATGAAATATCAATTTGATGCTTAGATATCCTCTGTATGGAAATCATTTTCTCATATTGGTTTTCAAACTAACACTGACCCACCTCATGGTATTAATGGTTGTGGTGGTTGTGTTGCAGATGATGATGTTGGTGTCACGTAAAATGAATAAGTTAAGGACAATGGTGGTAGTGGTGGATATGAACTTGCTCAATATTTCTGAGAACATACTTCTCTACATTAGAAAGTTATTTTTATAAATATTATTACTTTAAAGGATTTTAAATTTTAATAATAAATTATATAAATTATTTTTACTATGAATTTATCATTTAATGAATTTATCATTCGTTGTTTTGTACATAATCACTTTGTTTTTTATGGAATCCACTATTATTATAGTAGGGTCACATACTGTTTCTGGTGTATAATACTTATCATTAAGGTATATTTAAATCACGTAATTTTTTATATTATAAATTTTCATTGGATGTAATATTTTATTGTATTTATATGTTGTAATAAATTATAAAATTAGTTTTAAATAATCTTGTTTCATGTATAATATATATTTGATCATGGAGTACTTAAATGGTGGAGAGTTAATTTTTCAATATAAATATATTTTTATCCCTTATTTATTATATAATATTTATTTATAATTCAATTTATGCATAGAATTATTTTTTTTTTATTCTGGTGACATCAAATGTGAGTTCTTTTATACCATCTTAAGTTTGAAGTGTACTAATGGAAGGAATATAGTTTTCAATATTCATATTATAAGTAAAGTGTTTTTAGACTAGAATTAAATTTAAATCATGCATTTTAAAGAATATAATTTATAAAATTAATGTATATATGGATGATTTTACATTTTTATGTTAGAATAAAAAATTTACTTTGAGTCATGTTCACTAAACTTTAAATGTTCTCATATATTTATAATATTATATGAATCATTATTATTTAGTGAACCACAACATGTGCACTCATTTTGGACATTTTTTAGGCTTTTTTATTGTTGTAATATTTAATGTTTATTTTAGTTTTTGTTTACAAGTGATTAACAAGATAAGGAAGTCACAAAAACAATATATGTCCTTGTGGAAATCCAGTAGGTTATTAAATGAGTTACCTTACCAAGAATTTCCATTTTCTAAAACCAAAAATACCCTTACAATCTTCATTAAAATATATTTTACTCATGTTTTATTAAGGTATTTTGGTTTAAATTATATATATATATATATATATATATATATATTGTTATATAAATTAATGTGATTTTCCCACAAGGGTGTGACCAACTGATTAACACCGTTACAGGGTGGTGTTGAGATCTTGGGTTTTATTCACACTATCTACACCCCCACTCAAGAACCTTAGAGGCAATTTTGTGCACCACATGTCGATTTTCACCAAAGTTTATAATGAAACCCATGAAAAACTTAACACATTGTTTCATAGAGGTACCTATGATCGGTGGAAGTTTTACCCAGTTCAAACCAATATGATGAAGTGTGATAAAATGGGATCAACTTTGAAAAGGGAAAAATACTCAATTGGAAACCAATTACTATCAATGGGTGGGGTTTGGATTTCTGTAAAAATTATAAATAAATAAATAGTGGTGATTTAATATATTTTTCATATTCTGGTAGATCTATAATGATGTTGTTAGCATAATAAAATTTCTAATAATACTTGTCCTAATGGGATGTTATATTTGGTGATGTTAGATTAATATTTGTTCATTTTTACCATTGATACAATTAAGAAGTTATATATTACAATAATACTAAATTCCTAGAACTTAAATTATTACATCAAAGGAATAATAATTGTTTCTAAAATTAGATATTTATCTAATAGTTAGATTAATATGTAAAATAGTCATATTTATTTTAATTCAATTATATAGGTTTTAATGAAATTTTATTATATATGTATATTTTAAGTTCATTATGATTGAAATTGAGTGATATTTGATCTACATTATCATTGAACTATAAATTATTTTTATTTTATATTTTTTATCCAATGATGTATTTGATGTTTTTTAGGTGAATATATACTAGTTATTTTTTTGATCAGGTACTTGGGATTGAATAGAGTGCTATGTTTTTCAAAAAATAATCTTTAACCTATATCTATGATGTCATGTCCATAGTTTTTTTTGTATTTGTTTTTCAAATATCAAGTCAATTATATTCATTCAAATGAAAATGAAGTATTAGTGGAGAAGTGAGTATCCAACCATGTAAGAAGAGTTTCTACAATGATGAATAAAAATAAAATAATAACACCATAGGTCCTTCGAATAACTAGCTGGATAGATTCCTTGGTACTTAAATGAGATCCCATCTAAGGAGATAAAAGTGTGTTGGTTCCTAAAATCAGTGTTATATAACTCCTAAATTAAGGTTTATGCAAATAAGTATGGATCATGATTGATTCAAGATGAGTTTCACCTGAACTAAAAATGAATTTTGTAGAACTACTCTAATAAGAGTGTTTTATGTGCTAAAATACCTTAGAACTGAGATGGAAGGAGTTTAGAATTATTTTAATAATTCTAAAAATCATTTGAAGAAAAATTGAGAGTATTTGAATAGGTTGAAGAAGCCCAATAAGAAAATGAAAGTCATTTTGAATATACCTATAGAAATAAAAAATTTGGAAAGGATTTTCCTCATGATCGTAAGACTTCACGATGAAAATAAGGATTCAAGTGTTGATCATAAAGTTTTGATATGATCATAAGGATTTGATCTTAATTTCATGGCTTTAATAATAGTAAGTATTTACTAACTATGTAACTTCATCATAAAGCTTCCCTACTCACCATAAGACTTTAGAGTCTGGTAAAAATTGAAAAAGGCATAATAATCATACTTTATCAGAGTTTTACTTTGAAATAATGAGAAGAATTATCCATCGCATGACTTCATGAACATAAGACTTTGAAGTTCCTAGAGTAAATATTTTGTTAAGCCTAAAGATTTAACACTTATAAAAATTTTCAGAAAGCTATTGGATTAAAATGAATTACTTGAAGTAGAATGTATGTCTTCATCATAATTATTTGTGAACCTAAGACTTTTAAGTCCCTATCATAATTATTCAATACTTAATAAAATTTTAGAAGTTCTTCTGGATAAAAAATCAGGTTTCAAGATTTTGAATCTGATGATGATAAAAATATTTGGTGTGATTCAAGAGATGTTTTTTCATGGTATAAACATCATAATAACCTATATTAGTGTGTGATATAATAATGATAACAAATAGAAACTAATATTTGTCCATGTAAAGGGAATATAAAATAATGAAGAAAAGAGTAGTTTCTAGAATTATTAAATTTTTAGGAAAAATACAAATATGGAGTTGTTTTTGTTATTAATTTGAGTTTTGAGCGTCATGATGATTAGAAAATCTACGATCAAAGATTTTTTTGAGTATGATAGAATGAGGAGAAACACTACATGTATTCTTTTATAAATAAAATGGAATCATAAGGAATTCAAGAATAATAAAGATAAATAACCATCAAATATCAAGATGTTATTTATCATAGCATACATCATTTTGATTTTAGGTTGTTGGAGTGTTCAATAGGAGCTAAGATGGAAGCCTGTTAATTTTTCCAAGACTAAAGTTTTGAGAAAAAATAATGAGTTCTACACTATAGAAGAAATGATTTACTATGTACTTTTTATAAAACCATGAAGATATGGAGTGTGAATTTTTTGGATGTTTATTAGAATAATAAGACATATATATTGAAGAATAAAGATTATTTTAGTTGTTCATGTTTCAAAAATGAGGAGAATTTATTAGTGGTATTTATGGAATACTCTTTCTAAGGAAATATTAGTACACAACAATTCATTGAAACCTAAATTGGGTATTATATTATGGTTATTTTACACTAGAATCCATTTTGTCTTCTCAATATACCGTTTATGGTATTTGTAAAATAAGTAATGTATTTATTATAGTCACTTATGTATATGAGATTAATAAGACCAGGAAAATAAGAGAAGAAGAAGAAGCAGATACTCGAAATGTGGTGTTAGCATAGGAGTGTCATAACTGAGTATCTAATTGAATTTAAGCTCTTGAAGAAAAAGAAGGATAAGTTGATAAAACCTATTTTGAGGAATAAGTGAGTGATCAATATCATAACTATGTTCTTTAGTGTGCCTGCTAGATATGGATGAACTTTAAATAGAGAAAACTATCAAATTCTGAGTTGTATGAGCTAATATTAAAGAGATTCTGAAAGTCAAATATCTCTAAGGTGGGGAATAATATCTGATTTTATTATTGTAGATCCATCCGGTTCAAAGATAATACCTAATTCAGAATGAGGAAGGAAGAAGATAACTTATGGAATATGAAGATTGTGGAATATATATATAGACCCCTTCTCTTTCATCATATAGTGGAGTCTTTTCACTTATGTAATATAATGACCACACATGTGTGATATTGTGTGAAGAAGGTTTAATTATTTTACCAATCCATCATTGTAATTTGTGATTTTATTATAGTGTATAATTCTTGAATCAATGAGATTTGACACGGTAATGCGTAGGTTACCCAAATTGGGGCCAAAACTATAAAAATACCTATGTTATTTTTACTTTCATCATATGAACTATATATATGTTTTTAGTAGAGTAAAATTAAAAAGAACCATTCACATCATGATATGTGATAAAGATTAAAAACCGAAATGGGTTTAAGAAAAAAAATTAGTTTTTAGTAAAATCAGTTCACACCTGATTCACCCCACCACCCCCTATTAGGTGTCTGTAAATTCCCATTGGGAATATCAAGTGTTATTAGAGATAAGGTTCCATCTTTTTTGGATATTTTGGAAGTTATACCATTTGTATCAGAACATTAGTCATCTTTTATTAGACATTTAGTTTATTAGATACATGAAGTATATATTTTATATGTTTAAACAACCCCCCCCCCATATAGAAGAACCCGTTTCTAGTCATGTTACTACTATAATAGAGGTTTTGGCCAATGCCTAAATAAATATGAAAATAGGGAAGTTGGGAAACTTAGGAATAATGTGAGAGTATAAGAGGAAACACCACTAACTATAAGAAGTCAGAGTGGTGAATTTTATGATAAATATATTGATGAGTGTTCCTATTATTCTACAAGATAAATCTATGAGGAAGATTTATTTGATGAATTACTTAGTCAATTTTACTCTAAATTCAAGGATTTCCTAATAAAATTTCCTAAATAATTCATTGTATATATGTTTTCATATATCAAGGGATTAATGTTTGAAAAGTCACAACTATATATAGAGTTTAGTGTAGTGTATGAAGCATTAACAAAGAATATGAGCTCATATAACATGCTCACTAATATAGTAAAAGCTAAAGAATATTCTTTCCTCATTTATAATGAAATATTATCTCAAATTAATAGATAATTTAAATGGGATTTATGTGATAAATAATTTTTTTAATTTTTTTAAAGGAAATTTTCCATGAATTAGAGAAACTTCATAAAGTATCCATAGATGTAAAATCTACCCAGCATGAATCTAAAAAGTAAGAGTAAAAGATCTAGATAATTCTCTTATTGAGAAAAAGAAAATACATAAGGAAACAAATCAAAATACAAATAAGGAATATGAATAAAGACTAAACTTAGTTAAATCTAAAGGTAATATTCTCAGTTTGAAGTGTTTGGAGTTTGAAGTAAAATTGAGAGATTTGGATTCTATGAAAGCTAAGTATTCCCAAATAGTTGAGAAAATAAATGTTTCCACAAAAACTTCAAAAGTGATACCCACATAATAGAAGTATCAAAATGGTATCTCAAAGTGATCGAGATCATATAGAGAATCATCCACCTCAAGAACATGGAAAAAATGGATCCCATGACTCTGTTAAATCTAATAGAACAAGATCTATAATTTCTAAGAGTGCTGGATAGAAATTAAAATATATAAAAATGTGGATATAAAACAATATTAGGAAATTTTGAACAATATTTCAAGGGAAATTTTAAGCATGTATAAGAATAACTACCCCCAAAATGTTCACAAAATATTGGGGTTCCAGCCTAAAACCAGCAAGAAATGAAATCTAGATAGATTATATCTTAAGAGAAAAGAACAAGAATAGTTGGAATATGTTGGTTTTGTTGAAAATTATGGCATATAGATATTGATTTATGTCAGAACAAGATAGTACACATAAGTTATATAAGGAAAAATATTGGGGCATAAGGGATATATAAAGAAAGAAACCTACTAAAAATAATTATACCACACAGAGGAATAAGAAGTAGTAGAAGAAGAAGAATCTGCCTCTGAAGAAAAAAATTGAAATTATGAATAATTTATATATGTTGTGAACAAATGTTGGTCACTGCTATGGTAAATTTAAGTACACTTATGAAAGGTATCATAGATTGACTGAGGAAAATAGATAACCATAATAAGATGAAATAAAGGTAAAAAAAGGGTGAGTCTTCCTTAGGTTATGAAATCATAAAAATAAATTCACCTGAGAAGGAAATGAAGAAATATAACCATGGTTTCAATATGATAGTAAATAAATGATTCTATTTTGGAAAGATAGGCCACACCATGGAACATTGAAAAATAACCTTGAATCTCAAGAAATATGGGAGTGACCTGAAAATTAAAAGGGAACCAATTTAGGAGAGAGATGGTTAAATTGGTATGGCTTTTGACACTCCTTGGGAAGAAGTGAAGAGGCATCCTAGTAAATGAAAGGTTAAACATGGTGAAGTGGTGCATGGAAGGTGAAATAAGGCATGTTATAATTTTTTTAGATATAAGTAATGATAGCCTCAGTAGGAAAATATGATTAAATATAAATGAAAATTGCATGTGGGTCATGTTTTAAAAATATATTGTTATAAGGGATTCCACACCCTAATGGAACGTTGAAAATTTCCTACTTATGTACTCACAATGTTTTCATATCAGATGAAGTTGGATAGAAAGTTATATCAAGATGAAAATAAATCTTCTACTCTATTTTCTCAAGTTAATAAGTTTATTCTAGCTAAGAGTAATTGTGAAAAAGGATAATAATAACATATAGACCAATAGAGAATAAAAGTTGGAAAGAAAAGGGGAAAGAAATTATGAAGACGTCTAGACACTTTATGCCTATAAGTAATGGAGGTTATAGGTTTAGAAATTTTTCTCAACCCTATTTCTCAAACAAAGGAGCTATTGAAAGATCCACATTCACCCTATATTATTTTTATGGTCTTTAAATGATGGGTGGGTAAGGTGATGAAGGTTGAACAATATCTCTTGAGGGGGAGCTCTAAAAATGAATGAATCTACCGGGATTTATAAAATATGATTTAATCTAGGAATATAGATAGCCATTAAAAATTAAAAGGATGAGGTGTCATTTCATTCTCCCATTAATGTGACCCAAGAATAATATACATAAATATTACATAATTCTAAATGAATATTAAATACATATTATAATTATATGCACTTGAGAACTATAAAGGTTTAGAGTATTTGGAGACTAGATACATAATCAACATATTTCATAATATATATTCAATATATCCTAAAATTAACTTCATATTAGTACCCTTCTAGACATATCACACTTAGAACCTTCTATTAAATCCTAGGGAAGGAAAACATAAAAAAAAGTGTGAGCTCAAGTGCTTGGTAAGGTTAAACATGGGATATATCAATCATAAGAGAGAATAAAATGATCATAAGGGTATGATAACATAATAAAGTGAATTTCCACAATATAATATATTCATTACTATAAAATATTTGTTCATAAACTCTAAAATAAACTCTTATCTAGAATAATAATCAATAAGGGTTTTAAATAAATAATCATCATTCAAGAGTCAGCACATAGGCATGTGGCATCATAAGCATAAAAAAACATAATCTTGGGGACATATCTATTTTAAATCATGTTTATACTTAATCTTGTGATAATATCTATAACTAATCATACTCACACATAAAAATGTGAACATATATATTCATGATCATTTCCATGCATAATCATGTGAGCATAGCTAGAAAGAAATCATACTCATGAATTAAAATGTGAAGATGTCTATTCATAATATTGTCTGATCTTATCTTTATCATACCATGAGATATCTATATCACGTTATCTAATTTATTAGAGCGCTATAAAATAACCTAACCATTACATAATCCTAATACACTCATATTTATTCTACAAGGTCAAAAAAATATTCATCATTTCATCATAGCTTAACCAATGGAAAATAAAAAGTGTTTCACCATGATTTTATCATCATAATCAATAAATATCCAGAGAAATAATAAGTATGGTATCATTTAACCATATACCCCATGGAATCATAAGTAACATTAAAGTATGTTGTCATATATGAAAATAACTTTAAAAAATCACTGTAATATTTCTTGAGAAAAATACCCTTTTAATTTTGAAATCACTTATTTAAAAGCTAAAATTTTCTAGAATATTATAAAAAAAAATTTCTCTCAAAATAATAAAGCAATAAAGTAAGGGAATCTTAAATTAAAATATTATTCAAGATGGTGGGAAAATTATTTCATGTAGCATTTTTAAAACAAAGATTCTATTCACACATTAGGTAAAACAATACCTCGTTTGGAAAAACAATTGATTCCTTTTATAAAAATTAAAAAAGTAAAATATGGTTAAAAATGACTTCAATTTATCATTGTATAATAGTAAAAACATTCTTGAAATAATTTAAACTAGAATATAGATATGGAATAAATTTATTCCTAACCAAAGAGGAAATAAAGACTTTTTTCTTAAAAACATTTTATCAGTCATTTTAATTACAAAGTGAAGTAAATGTTAATATTACTTCAAAATTCCTTGAATAAACATAAGATAATAAAATATATGGGGTTTAAATGATAATATCCATATAATTTCCTTCAATGTAAATTTAGCAAAGACAATCCTGAAAATAAATAATATTATAACATAAATCTCTTACCTCAAGTCTCATTGTGCTTCGTATGTGTTAAAATATCCAATATAATAAAAAACCATATTAATATATAAATTTATATATTCCATTCCTTCAAAAATTCTGATTATCCTTTTATTAATAATTTTTCCTTAAAATGGACATTCAGGTGAAAACGGGTCTATTTTCCATGCATGTTTCAGTTAAACGGTTTGGTACATTTATATTGTTCATGGTTTATTCATGTATAAAATATTAATAATGAAATTTGTATCATATTTATTAATTATATACAATTTTATATCCATTCATATAAAATAATGATGAAAAATGAATTATAACACTTTTTGAAGACAGTAGTTCATACGTATGCACAAGTGATGTTTCCACATTTTGATAGATGGAATGAAATAAAGTAGAATTAAAATTAAAATTTTAAGAATAATTATTATATAATAAATATCATACATATTCATTATATATATACTTCTTACCATCCATGTAAATAATAAATGAAAAAGAAATCACATCGCTTTGTGGAGGTGGTAATACACACGTGCGAACGAGAAATGTTATTATTTTCCAAAATATGAAAGGTAAGAAGGTAGATAATAAATTATTATTAGATAAGTTTAATCATTTAATAAATATATCATAATAACCAACCATGAATTATGGTGATGAAAAATGAAATATTTCACTTTGTGAGGCAGTAGTCTGCACATACACACAAATGACTCATTTATTTCCCATTTGATGGAAAAGTATGTGAATAAAGGTTATGTCATAAACATAATAACATATTGTTATATTTATGATATTTTATTCATCATTTTAGGATGTATATAATAGTTTTATATAAGTTGTATTGATAAATAAAATTGAAAGTACTCAGTTAAGAGTTATACCTCTTCATTGAGAAACCAACATTTTCTTACACCTTAAGCCTTAAAAGGATTGTATTCTAATCAAACTAGGACCTATAGGACATGAAATGTAATTTTAGGAAATTATTTTGTTAGGAATTTTCTGAGATAGAATTCTTATTAAGTTTGAATAAGAGAGTATAGGGTGTGTCCTTTTATAAGTGAGGGAGAGGACACATTTAGTAGATTTCAAAAAGATTAAAATATATTAATGTATTACTCAAGAAAAATGATTAAAACTAACTCATATGTGAATATTAAATTATATAGGGTCAAAATATGAACATAAAATTAGATTTATACAATATTTTAGGTCATTTTAATCCTTATCATTTTATTTTTATCCCTTTGAACTCATTTTAACTCTTACTATGGTAACAGACTTCTGTTACCAAAGTTACAATTCATAATGACCAAAAATGAAATTGGTATCAATAAAAAATTTGGAAATTATGATTCCAAATATGGATTATATTTTATCAAATTCAATTTCTATAAGTGGAATAAATTAATTTAAAAGCATACCAACAAAACACAATGAAAAATGATTTTCCATAAAAATGTATTTTTAAGTACGCCTGAATGGCCCGAAGGCCTTAATTTTTATTGATTTTTTGATAATACCCCTTTCAAGGGATGAGGGAGAACCCTTACAAGGCCCATAGTCTTAGAGATTACATGGATCTTAGTCTTAGGATATTACATGACCCAGAGGTCTTATGTAATTCAACCAAACTATCTACAAGGAACTGCCCCTCCCCAGCATCTGCATCATGATAGTAGTTATACACCTTTGCATGTTCGTCTGTCTAGGCTTCCCGTGCAAGCACAGGATAGTCCCGATGGCATAGTTATACACTCTCATTCTAAAAAATCCATTTGGCTCTACTATGGTGAATGAACCTGCTCTGAATCCTCTTTTGGGGTTGTTCCTTTTTTGTAGAGTCTGTCTAGGACAACTGCATGTGGCCCGAAGGCCTTGAGGTGGCTTGAAGGCCTTAAAGGTGGCCCAAAATCCCTACTGACCTAAAGGCCTAGGTGGCCCGAAAGCCTTAAGGACTCCAAGCCCAAACCAGTGGCCCAAGGTGAATAGTTCCAACTACTACAGTATCGAATAGTGTCTGTTACAGTAACTGCTACAGTGCCTCTTACAGTACCTGCACAGTGTACATTCTGCTACAGTACCTGCACAATGTACAATTCTGCTACAGTGTTGCAAAGTGTATAGTTCTTTTATAGTCTTTTACAGTGCTGCTAAAGTACTGAAAATATTCCTCTACCTAGTTTTGAACCTGGGTCTCGTGGATGCACTTAAGGATACCTCGCCAATTGGGCTGAGGCTCATGTGCGCCTTTTTAAATATAAAAATGTTTTTATACCAAAATTAAGAATGATTTAATTCCAATGAAATTAATGGGATTATATTTAATAAAAATAAACTAATATAATTTTAAATCAATTCAAAAAAATGGGACTTTTTAAATACTTTAATGGAAAAGTCATATTTCTATACATTTTGTATTTTTTAAATATTCATAGAAAAATTAATCCTTTCATAAAAAATCAAAAATTTGACCTTAAGATAATGGTGATATGATTATTTCAAAAATAATATTATTTTTATAAAATATGATTTCAAAAAATTTAATAAATTAATTATAATATCCACTCATAAAATGCAATAAACCCTATTTTTGAAGAAGACATATTTTAAAAGAAAAATAACTTTACAAAAAATTGAGTAATTAATTATTATGAATTAATAAATAAATTTTCATTATAGAAAATATTTAAACATTTTTTACAATGTTTTTATCCTTATTCATACTAAAAAATTAACATATAGGTTATAATATTCACCTTTAAATAATAATAATTCAATAGTATATTATGGTTTATTTAAACTCGGTGTTGCATATAAAAATTATCAAAGAAATTAAATTTATTTAAAGAGAAATATATCATAAAATATTAGGGTGTTACATTCTACCCTGATATAACAATTTCAACTCTAAAATTCCATCACTTTGATATAAATAACTGAGGATACTTCTACCTCATCTCATCCTTGGGTTCCCACGTAGCTTCATCAAATTTGTGGTTTCATCACAAAAAAATTGACTAGGTGAGTATTCTTGCACCACAGAACTTTCTCTCTTTGATTAAGAATCTACAATGATTGTTCCTTATAATTGAGGTCTTTTTCCAATGGTATAAAATCTATGTTTATTACATGTGAAGGATTGGGTATTTACTTCTTCAAGAGAGATACATGGAACACATTGTGAACTTGAGTGAGATTAGATGGAAGAACCAAGTGATAAGAAATTGTCCTGACACATCCAGTAATTTGGAAGAGACAAATAAATATAGGGTTCATATTTACCATATATCAAAATCTCATAAACATTTTCCTAATATATATTCATAGGAATACCTTGTAACCGACATTGAACTCTAGATCTAACTGATGATTATCAGTATAACTTTTATGTAATCTGTAAACTAACTTAATGTGTTTTTAAATGGATATAAACTTCTATACCATTTCCTCATCTATATCAAGTCCCAATAGATTTTTTTATCTAATATCATCCCAAAATATTTGAGTTTTTACTACCTTCTATAGATGGTTTTCATAAGGAGCCATATGAATTCTCAAGTGAAAGAAATCATTTTAAGAAAATTATACAAAAGGTGTTTGTTAACCCCAACCACCTTTAAAATAAATAAAAAATGATCTCAATATATCATCTATGGTTTTAATGGTCCTCTCAGGTTGACCATATATATGAGGATGATATTAAGTGCTAAATTTTAACTCTGTATTCAAGTCCAATTGAAGAATTTACTATAATTTTTAGTTAAACCTCATATCCTGATATGATATAATAGAATGTAGTAATACATGAAACCTTAACACTTACTTAATTTATATCCAGGTAATATTATTAAGGAAAAAATATTCTCTAAATAAAATTAAATGTTATTATTTCATAATATGATATACTAAAACCGAAATATCATAGTTACCTTTATATGTTTTTGGGAGTCAGAGCATTATCCACCTTATTCATCTTCCCAGGGTGGTAATGTATTGAGAAGGAATAATATTTAATCAATTCCAACAATCTAATTTGGTTCATATTCAACTCCTTTTTGGTGAATATATACTTCAATATTTTATGTTCAGTATATATATATCCCATATTACACTATAAAGATAATATATCCATATTTTTAATGCAAAAATTACCATTGTCAGCTCCAAATCATGAGTCAGGAAATTTATATCATGATTTTTTTTATTGAAATGAGGCATACACAGTTACCATGTCATTCTTCTTGAGGATGCATCTCAGTCCCTTCTTTGATGAATCACTATAGATCACAAACCTTTATCTATTGGTGGGTAGTGTGAGAATAGGTGCACAAACCGACCATCCTTTCAGCTACTTGAAATTTTCCACACATTCATATGTCCATAGGAACTTGGCACCCTTCTATGTCAACTTGGTTAGTAGATTAGATAGTATTGAGAAATTCTTCACAAAGAATCAATTAATCCATCCAACCTAAGAAAATTATGAATCTTAGTTACCATGGTTAATATAGTACATTTTTCAATAACTTCCCATCTTTGATGGATCTACCGATATACCCTATAATGAGATTATATGACTCAAGAATGAAGCCATCTATAACCAAAATTCACACATGGTAAATTTGGTATACAAATTATCCTTCCTTAGGTTCTCTAACACAATATTCAAATAATCTTCATTCTCTTCCATGATATTTGAATATATAAGAATATCATATATAAGTACTACCACAAACTGATCAAGATAATATCTAAAGACTCTATTCATTAGATCCATTAAGATAGAGGGGGAATTGATGAGTCTAAATATAATAATTATAAATTCATAAGGACCATAACTCATGTGGAGGGTTTTATTCAATATATCCTTCTTCTTGACCATCAATTGATATCTATAAACAAAGTTCAATCTTAAAAAATTATTGAGCTCAACATATTTTATCAAAAAATTCATCAATATGGGGTAGAGGATACTTATTCTTGATAGTGATCTTGTTATATACTCGATAATCAATGAAAAGATTAATCGATCATATTTATTCTTAAAAAAAAGAGAAGTTTCACCCCATAGTGATGTACTAGGGTTTATGAATCCTTTATCAATATTCTATTAGAGTTTCTTCTTCATTTACTATAATTTAGTCAGGTTCATTCTATATGGAGTCTTTGAAATTATTGTAGCAAAAACTATGAGTTATCTTGAAAACTCAACTTCATAATTTGGGGGAATACTAGGAAAGTATTCAATAAATACATCAACATAATAAAAAACAATGGTAATATCTTCAATTTTGAGTTTCTCCCCAACCATTTGAGATAAATATCCCTTATGAACAAGTGGTAAAACCTATATAATGTAAGTCCCATTGAAATTTCATGTTCATCCTCACATCGATATAAAATCATAGGTTGATTTTGTGTATTAAATTTGGATTCCCTTCCTCAAAAATTGATATGTAATTTATATAGAGAAGAATAATAAATGCTTGAAATCACATCAAATTCAACTATAAGGATAATCATAAGATTTATAGAAATCACATTCTGAAAAAATTATATGTGATAGGAGTTATATAATTGAGATGTGATCATCATACCATTAGGTATTTTTACTGCCAAATCAATATCTAATCATTGAGGTGGTGATTTTACATTATAAAAAATATTTAGATATAGAATAGTGGGTAGATCCATAATAAAATAATAAATTTTCAGTTCTATAGTGGATGGTAAGTATACCATTCACTACATTTTTCTCTTAACCCACTTAAGTTGTGAAATCAAGGCATTCCTTTTATCCTTTTTCTTAGGGGTTTTTGAGGCCTATAATCCTCATTAGCTCTTAAATTGGTGAATTTATTCACATAATTCCCATTCTACCAGCATCTAAAACACCGAAATTATTTAGTTGAATCTTTCTTCTCATTTTTTTCATTGACTAACATTTACATCCCTCATTTACAATCACTAGCTCAATGGACATCCTTTATATAATTGAATCATTTTCTAGTTACTTTCAGATAATTTCCTAAATTTTTTCCCTCATATTTTTACTGTGTAGGTGGTTGGACGTTCTTTCCTCATTTGTATTTACCATTAGTGTTTCCATGAAGCTATATTTTTCTCTTCTTATCACTAAAACTAAAAGGACAATTGAAGTTAAAACTCTCAATTACTACCATTATAGTAGATTGAAAATTTTCTTCATAATTACGAAAGTCTCTTATAGAAAATGCCTTTTAAAGTCTTGTTTTTAGTCTGCTAAAGAATCGATCAATTTTTCTTGTAATATTGATTATAAATCTAGAATCATACCTTGTAAGTCTTGTAAATTTTGATTTGTTGGTACCAATAGATTCATCCTCCTTCTATTTTAGCTCCAGAAATTCCCATTCTATCTTAGTATAAATATTTTTGAGGAAATTATTAATTGAGAAATACCCTATTAAACTCCTCTCATTCCATTGATTTTATTTTGACCTCTTGCCTCATGTTATTGATAAGATTCCCCATTGATCAGATTTAACATTCAAGTGATAAACTTATAAGACCACTCTCTCATGCTACAAGCACCGAATAATGGAAAATATCTTTTTTATTACATTAATCCATTACTAGGAAACTTTTGGATCAAAATACCCAAAGAAGGAATATGGATGTATTCATATATAAGACTCAATAGTATGTTTCTCCCTCCTTTTAGAATTCATATGCTCAACATGGTTTGTGTAATTGCTCAAATATTTAGAGAGTTGAGTGAGCATAGTCCCAAGATATTGTATCCCAGCTAAATATTCATTCAGCTACTCATGAAAATAGTCATTTCATTTATTATAACATTCGTTGTTAGAAAAATTCCTTCTGGTTCCATCCATTGACTAAAACAAAAAATAGTTAACATAAGTATTGAGAAACAATAAAAAAAATAGAGTAACCAATCATAATAAAATCATTCCAGATATTTCTTAATTTGTGACATGTTCTTGTCAATCTATGAAACTTTAATTCCATTTTATAGAAATTTTGGTTTATTATAGGTTTTATTAGGTTCTATCCCTATATTTCCTATAACCTAATCTCCAAAAATAACTAAACCATCCTATAATACCAACTAAGGTGACCTGATCATAACATATATATAAATATTATTTCATTCTAGATGAATATTCAATACATATCACAATTATGCACACTTTATGACCATAAAGGTTTAGTGTCTTTAGAGACTAGATACATAATAAACTTATTTCTTAAAATATATTCAACATATCCCATAATTATCTTCATATTAGTATCCTTCTAATCATATCGCACTTAGAAAATCCATCAAAACATTAGGAAGGAAAATATAATAAAGGGTAAGTTCATATGCTCATTAAGGGTAAAAATGGGAGATATAAATCATAAGAGAGCATAAAATGATAATAAGGGTATCATAACATAATAAAGTATATATTATCAACATAAAATATTCATACCCATAAAATATTAGATAATAAAATCTAAAATAAAGTCATATCCAAAAGCATAACTGATAAGGGTGTCAAAGCAATAATCATCATTCAAGATTCATAACTTAGTAATAAGTAATTATAAGTATAATAAATCATAATCTTGTGAACATGGATATTTAAAATCATATCCACATTTACTCTTGTGAGAATAATTAAAATCAGTCAAAAGCATGCATCAAAATGTGATCATATCTATTCTTAATCATTTTAATGCATAATATTGTGAGCATATATAGAAAGAAATCGTATTAACATAGGAAAATGTGAATATAGTTATTCACAATCATGTCCACATTTATCATCATCATCGCATGAGATCTCTATATCACATTTCCCAATTCATTGGAGGGACACTACTGGAAATATGATATATACCAACGGTTTTGGGCAGACTGTTCGTATAGTTCACTAATTTGGACCTATACCAACAGTTTGGCCAAACCATTGGTATAGGTCCCAAAATCAAAGAACCTATACCAACAGTTCTCAAAACCGTTGGTATATACCAACGGTTTTGAGAACGGTTGGTATATGTTCTTGTATTTTTAATGGAATCTTCTTATAGAGGACATTAAATAAATAAAAATTTAAAATACTTATGATAATAAAAATATATATATTTATGAAATTATGTTCACAAAAGTAAGTTAGGTTAGTGGTTAGGTTGTTCAATCACAAATGGGAGGTGCTGGGATCAAAACCAACCGAATGATTATTTTTTGAATTACATATACTAACGGTTTTATGGAACCATTGGTATAGATTTTCATATTACTTATACCAACAGTTTTTAAAACCATTGGTATAGGTCTATATCAACGGTTTTCCCAAAACCGTTGGTATAGACCTATCCCCACGGCTTACTTGGAAACGGTTTGGAGGCCTATACCAATAGTTCCAAAACTGTTGGTATAGAGTATTTTTCTACTAGTGGGATATAATGGACCCAACCATCATCTAATCATAATTCATTCATATGTATTCCATGAGTTCATAAATACATTAATAATTTCTCCATATATTAACCCATGGAAAATAAAAAAAGGTTTAATAAAGATTCTATCATCATAATCAAAAACCATTTAGAGAAAGAATAAGGATGGTATAATTAGATCATGTTCCCTAATGAATCGTAAGTAACATCAAAGGATTTTTTTCATAAATGAAAATACCATTAAAATATCACTGGAACATTTCTTTTGAAAAATACCCTTTTCATTTGGAAATAAATTATTTAAAATCTAAAAAAATTACATAATATTAGGAAAAACATTATTTGAAAATAATCATGTAATATTGTAAAGGTAGATTTAAATCAAATAGTTCCCATAATGGTGGTAAAACTTGTTTATGCGGTATATGTTAAAACAAATATTTTTCTCAGACATTGAAAAAAAATTCCTCATTGAAAAATGATAAGAATATTTATTTTAAACATTTCTATTAAAATTAAAATATGGGTAAAAATGAATTTAATAAATCATTTAAGAATATTAAAAAAATATGAAATAAATTTTAATGATAATATGGACATGGAAGAAAAATATTTTCAACCAAAGAGGAAATAAATTTCATTTTTATTAAAAAAAAAATTCTTGATCATTTTAAGTACCAAAGAGAGGAAAATAATACTATTACATGAAAATTACTTCAATAAATATAATAGAAAAATATATGTGGTTTTATTGGATAATATCTATATAATTTTCCTTAATGTGAATTTAGCATAGACAATCCCAAAAATAAATGAGATTATAACATAAATCCATTACCTCAAGTCTCATCGTGCTTCATACGCACTAAAATATCCTATATAAAAATATATATATTATAAGTATATTATAGAACCATATTTGTAACACCCCAAGCTTCTATGGTACGCTTCTCTTTGAATAATGTGATAGCATGTGTTGTACGCAACATCGAGTTCTAACACACCACAACCAATCAAACTAGCCGTTATGAATAGTAATACCTAATTTTTGAAATTATATATATTTTATATTTCAAAATGGACTTCATTTTTGGATTCAGAATATCGAAATGATCCTAAGTTGAATTTTTGGTATTTTTCTGAGAACTTCCAATTTTTATGAATAGTGAAAAATACTTAAAAACAACTTTTTTAATCAAAATAATTTATCATGATAAATTATATTATTTAGTGGTTTTAAAGTATAATTAGAATATATTTTTACCATTTTATCCAATGGTGTTCATTATAATTAATTTCACTTTGAAATTGGACATAAACAATTGTCAATCTTTTGATATATATTGTTTCTTAAAAACACGCTATTTGTTGTGACAGCGGGAATTAATTATAAAATTAATTAATGCAACTTTTATATTTGGAATTTTTTAAAATAGAAATCATTTTTGAATTCAGAATATCAATTATAGCTTAGGGTGAAATTTTGGCATTGTTCTGAAAAACTTCAATTTTTGATGAATAGTGAAACTACTAAGTGGTAGTTAAAAAACTGAATTTTTCATAAAATTTAATTTTACCGTTTCTGTGATTGGAATTTCGAAAATCTGAGAGACACGGTTAATATCAAGGAGTAAAATGTAGTTCAATGAGATGAAAATAATTTTTGGTGAATAGTAACTTTTTACTTTTATTTACCACGGTTAAAAGTAAATAGGGTAATTAAGGGTAAAAATGATATTAATATTACCCTAACACATGTCCTAATTCTATTGGACAAGTGTATATCGACCAAAAACAACCTTAGGAATAAAATATTATCATTTAGGTCCACTTGGATTAGATTAGGACATTTATTATTATTTAATTCAAAGAAGAGTTAAAAGAGTTAAAATCAAAGTTTATTTACTAAAATATTTTTAATATAGTGTTGTACATAAGTTAAATTAGATTTTAAATATTCATTAGAAATCTAAAACAATTTCCTACATAATTATATTTTATCTATAATTTTTAGATATTATATAATTTAATTTATTTATGACACAATGATGATGCAGTAATTACCGTAATAGTGAAAAATTAAAATAATTGATATTATAAATACCCAATTAAATATAATTTGAGACTTTTAATGAATTACACTAATTTTATAGGATAATATGACATATTGGGATTGATTTAATTGACCTTTTTTGAAGTAATCATTCTGTTATGATTTTTACAAAAATCAATTATTGAATAGTGTCAAAATTGACATAAAAGAGTTTTTTAAAAAAAATATTATATTATTAATTGATATTAAATTTATAAAAATCTAAGGTTCGGCCAAGAGACTTATATCATGATAGGTGTATCATTAATGGACCACTTGGGGGTCTCTTGGATGTATATAGTAAGTTTATTAACCATATAATATAAAAATACAAAGAGACATTGTAAAAGTGAAACTAATTAACTAAGAGTTAATACTTAATGATAAGGTTAATATAGTAACCCAAACCTATCTAAATTCTATTGGTCGAGTGGTATTCGACCTATACCCACCTTAACATTTAAATAATCCACTTTGGATCCATTAGAAACCAAATATGAATTTATTATAAAATAATATTTCTAGCTTTTCCAAAGGTGCCCCTCACCCCTCTTATAAAAGGGCACTCCTCCTTCTCATTAACTCACACCTTCAAACCCTTTTGGCTCAGCCAAACTCTGCCCAAATACTCTCTCAACTTCCCTCAATTCATCCTACAGGCCTTCCTTTAGTCAGAAAGCCAACCTAAGAGCCCTTTTGATCAAATCAAAAGGAAGAACCCGAAGAAGAGGTAATGATTTCACCACCTTTTTCCAAGTTCCTTTCTTCTTCCACTTCTTCCTTCTTTGTTATTACCATTCTAAAGTAATAACTACAGTATATTATATATAATGTGATGTTATTATAAATATGGTACAACCATATTCATTATCCTATCCATCCTTTGAATAACATGCCACCATACGTGCGTGCGTACGACTTACCGTCTCCACGTCGTGGTGTAATTGTTATTCAATAAATTATTATTTGGATGGGTATAATAATGATGTGTAACTCATGTAAATAATAAATATAACATGATAATGATTCTGTATATATGATATACCATCCAATTATATATTATTTTAATATCAAAATAATGATATTGTCGCTCGTGCGTACGTACGGACTACCGTCTCCACGAACACGATGAGATTCATTATCCATCATATCCATTCAAGTATAATTCTCATTTTGATGATTAATAATAGTATCTAAGGACTTGATATCATTCTGGATATGATTAAGATACAACCTATCCTTGACAAACACAGCTTACGTAACAAAACATATAAAAGAAAATGAGTAAGTTAACACCCGAGACAACGATAATACTAAGATATTATTAACAAATCAATGTTAAAATATCATATATGATATCATATTAATGTTTATTATTCTTGTATAATTTAATAACAATTATTTCACCATTATACAGGATGTTAACCTACCCCAACCAAGGTAAAGTACAAGGTAAGGTTTTATTTCGCAATCTCTTCATTATCCGAGGTTGTTTATACGTAATAATCTACTGGGATTTCTTTATCATCCACATCCATGTTTCTTAAAAATGTATTTCAAAACATTTTTACTATTTACTAGAATATGGGTTAAAGTCATTTATACCCTTGTTGACTTTTATAAGTGGTTTATAAAGGAATCTTTCTGTCATTTTCCAAACAAGGTCCTTTTTAACCTTTTCGACAGAATTAAGGTAAGAATGTTTTTTCAACTTATACGGCAGGTACGGCTATTTTCCACCGTTATAAAATCGTCAAAGCTTCCCTTACAATCTTATAAGATTATTTTCAAAGAAAATTTTTTATTTTATAAATATATGGCTCTTAAATGATTTCAAAATAAAAAGAGATATTTCTCTAAAAAGAGTTTTGATTTCATCTATGTCAACATCCTTTGATGGATTTTACGCTTATTTGAAGTTGATTTATTATGATACAAAACTTCTATATTGTATTGAAGGTTTTGTGATATGTTTGACTTTGGATGTGTTATTTTTATACCATTCATGGTTTATGGATGAAGTATTTACATTTTGTATGCTAGTTTTAATATGAATGTTTATGTAATGTTTAAACCTTTTTATATGGGAATGCATTGGACTTAATATGTGACGGGTGGAGCCTGATATAGCTCCTCGATGCATCGGTAGGTCTCATGAGACAAACTAGTGTCTTGACACAAGTCCTTGACAAAATATTATTTGTAGTCTTGGCATGAGGCCTTGGCTATGTGGTTATGATAGTCTGACATTATGCATTCCATCATTATGAAAGTGGTTATTGATATTGCATGTGATTATTCGATTAGTAGAATATCCATGTGAATAAGTAAATGGAATTATTTTATTTTATTTTTGCCATACTATGTTGAAGTTCAAGTTTAAAAGGCTTTTGTTTTAGTTATACATTGCCTTAAATGTTTATTCTTATTTATGAAAGTTTCCGCTATATTGTTATCCTTACTGGGCATTTGAGCTCACCCCTTTTCTATGTTTTATTTCTCCCAGGATGTGAAGAAGTAAATTATGAATGACCTGCAGGGATATTATGAGGGGATAATAGTGTGGACTATGGAGACAATATGATGTTGTTGTAGTTTTTATTTTTATGATGTAATGTAAGACTTATGAATATATCTAGTGTTTCCAAAGCTACTAAACTAGTCGATCTTTCGAGATTTGATCTTTCTTGTGATCATGCCAATGTTATGTAATAATGAACCGACTCTAGGTAATTGGGGTCGGGGCATTACAGTTGGTATTAGATGAAGTTTAGTACAAACCTTGGAAGCCAGATTTAGATAAACTCCGATTAGATCATGTAGACCTAAGATGGACTTTGAGGATTAGTATAGAAGAACTTCCTAGAATTTTGGTATTGTAGAGATTTTGTGAGTTTTCTGAGCAATACATCCTTGTCTGGATACGAGCAGGTAGAGGCGGCTCTGGCACAGATGTACCTAGGGGTAAAACCCAAAAACACTGCTTTGAGCTAGACTCGAATGGGAACTGGTGCAGGACAACGGGCCTTGCTGCACTCTTGGTTACGACACTCCCGGGGGATATGCTTAGGATAACTCTCATTTTCTTTACAAATCATTATGAAAGGTTTATTAGTATATACTTCCTCAAAGAAAACATTTTTATGATTATGGATTATATCCATAAATAGTTCAATTTATGTTAAGTGTTTTATAAGTATGGAATTATGTATTTTGATTCATAAACTGATCTAGTTTATGCCATTGTTTAGAAATGGCGCCTAGTGGAAGAAATGGAAACCGTATCAATGTACGCACTCCATGTAGGGATTTCCCTCATGCTCAAGATAATTATAGTGGAGCTGGTGATGCAAATGGTGCCGATCAGCTAATCACTATACTGGGACAACTCACTCTGGTTATGAATAATAACCTTACCCGTATGGAGCACCCTAATCCGCAGTGTGGAGGATCAATGTTAGATCGCTTCATGAGGCAGCAACCACAAACATTCAATGGGAGTACAAATCCATTAGTAACTGAGCAATGGATAAGTTCCCTAGATAAAATATTTCAGGCTTTGGGGAGTAGTGAAAGGGAAAAAGTTATCATAGCAGTTTACCGCCTCACTAGAGATGCTGATCAATGGTGGTCATTGATTCAAAACACGAAGAAAGATGATGAAGTATCAAATATGGAATGTAGGGAGTTCAAAGATCTGTTTTTAGAAAAATACTTTCCTCGTGACCATCGAGCAGATATGGAAAGGCAATTTTTGAGTCTGAGACAAAAGGAGGATGAGAATGTCACAAAGTATGAGGCTAACTTTACAAGGTTAGCAAGGTATGATGGAGATTATATATGTAACCCAAGAAGTAAGATTGATCGTTTCTTTGATGGGTTAAAATCATTTCTCCGTTGATCATTAGTCTCACAATCCTATTCATCGTACGAAGACATTGTCTCATGTGCTATCAAGACCGAAAAGTAATTCTCTAAGTCTTATGACTTTAAATCAAAGCAAGAGAAGAAGAGATATGATGATCAATCTGGGAATGGAAATAAGGATAAGAAGGGAAAGGTTGAATATCCATCCTATGGTAAATGTGGGAAGAAATGCCCCAGTACTTGCTTGAAGGGAATGGGTGTCTGTTACAAGTGTGGTGAAAAAGGACACGAAACTCATGAATGCAAAGGGAAGAAGGAAGCTACCAATGTTCAATGCTACAATTGCAGGGAGATGGGACATTATTCAAATGAATTTCCTAAGCGTCAGGGGAACTTACCTCAGAAAAGGCCAAGGGATCAAGGCCAAGCTTATGCTATCACTACTGCTGAGGTAGAAGCTCTGAAAGACGTGGTGGTAGGTAATTTAATGGTTTCCTCAAGTTTAGCAAATGCATTATTTGATTTTGGATCATCGCATTGTTTCATATCTTCCCAGTTTTCTAAGAAAATTAGATATTTCCAATTTGATTTAACAAGGGAGTTGTCAGTTAAAACTCTTAAGGGAAGTATCATTGCAACAAAGTTTTGTGAATCAGTCCCTATTAGAGCACATAAATGTTCTTTATCCACTGATCTCATCGTCATACCTATAATTGAGTTTGATATAATACTTGTTATGGATTGTCTTTCTGATTATGATTCGAAGATTTATTATAAGAAGAAGAAGGTTACGATTTTTGATGATGACGATAAGGAACACCTTATCTTTAGAGCAGAATCGTCACCACCTAATTCTTATCTAGATCCACCCCCAGTAGCTCAACTAAATTCAATTATTGGGGAGGAAGAGAATGAAATGACAGTGGGTGAGGAAAGGAATGTTCAAATAGAGGATGTACCTATTGTGAAAGAATATGTAGATGTGTTTCCGGAAGATTTACCTGGAAATCCTCCAGAACGAGAATTTGAGTTTTCCATTGATTTAATTCCTGGATCAAGGCCTATATCGAAGACCCCTTATAGAATGGCCACTGTAGAATTAGTTGAACTAAAGAAACAACTAGAGGAATTGAGTAATAAGGGATTTATTCACCCTAGTGTTTCTCCATGGGGAGCCCCTATTCTTTTTGTTAAAAATAAATATGGATCTATGAGGTTATGTATCGACTACAGGGAGATCAATGCTATAACAATAAAGAACAAGTATCCCCTACCTCGCATTGATGATTTATTTGACCAACTGCATGGAGCTCAATAGTTTTCAAAGATTGACCTTCGATCTGGATACCATCAGTTGTGTGTGAAGAAGGAAGACATTCCAAAGACAGCATTTCGAACCAGGTACGGGCATTACGAGTTTACAGTAATGCCTTTTGGATTGACTAATGCACCCTCTATATTCATGGATCTGATGAATAGAGTTTTCAAGGAATATCTCGATGAATTTTTGGTGGTATTTATTGATGATATCTTGGTATACTCTAAAAGCTATGAGGATCATGAAAGTCACTTGCGCATTATCCTGAAGACTCTGAGAAGACATGAATTATATGGGAAGTTTAGCAAGTGTGAATTATGGCTTCATGAGATTTCTTTTCTTGACCATATTGTCTCTAAAGATGGAAACTTTGTTGATCCTTCTAAGACCAAGGCAATCCAAGAATGGCCAGCACCTACGAGTATAACTGAGGTATGCAGTTTTATTGGTTTGGTAGGTTATTATCGACGTTTCATCCAGAATTTTGCCCGATTGGCAAACCCATTAACGAAGCTCACACATAAAGGGGTTAAATTTGTTTGGACGAAAGAGTGTGAATAATGTTTTGAAGAACTGAAGAGAAGATTATTCAATACTCCTATATTGACTCTACTATCGAGGAATGATGGGATCGTTATTTATAGTGATGCATTGAAGAAAGGACTTGGTTGTTTCCTTATGAATAATGATAGGGTTATTGCCTATGCATCATGATAGTTGAAAATTAATGAGCAAAACTATCCTACTCATGATCTTGAGTTAGCAGTTGTGATCTTTGCTTTGAAGATATGGAGGCACTACCTCTATGGTGAAAAATGTGAGATTTATACTGATCACAAGAGTTTGAAGTATATTTTCTCACAAAAAGAACTCAACATGAGGCAAAGGAGATGGCTTTAATTACTCAAGGATTATGATTGTACGATACACTACCACCCGGGGAAAGCAAACAAGGTGGAAGATGCTTTGAGCAGAAAATATCATGGAGTTTTGAACAATATGAAAATTGAAAGGGATCCAATTTTCATGGATCTAGTGAAGATGGACATTGGAATAGCCAGGGAAGGTGAAACATCAATTCTTTTTCAAATGGTTTCCAAACCATCTTTACTAGAAAGGATTAAGAGTTATCAGACCGATGATGAAGAATTTCAAAAGAAGATTAAAGCTGTAAATGATGGGATATTGAGAGACTTTGTGTATGGAGATGGGATTTTGAAATTCGGGAAGAGACTTTGTTTTCCCGATATACCTGATCTAAAAAGGGAATTGTTGGATGATGCTCATACTTCTAATTTCTCAATACACCCTGGGAGCACTAAAATGTATAGAGATTTGAAGGAACATTTTTGGTGGGACAACATGAAGAGGGAGATTGCTGATTTTGTGTCAAGATGTATGGTTTGTCAACAAGTGAAAGCTGGAAGGCAACAGCCTGGAGGAGTCATGAAACCTCTTCCCATACCGGAGTGGAAATGGGACAATATTACGATGGACTTTGTCATGGGTCTACCAAAGACTCCTAGAAGTAACGATACAATATGGGTCATTGTTGATCGTCTTACCAAGTTATAACATTTTCTTGCTATAAGAGAAGATCTACCACTAGAACGTCTAGCAAGACTATATATTAATGAAGTTGTGAGACTTCATGGGGTACCCCTATCAATTGTTTCTGATCGTGATCCCCATTTTACTTCAAGATTCTGGAAAAGTCTTCAGAAAGCCTTGGATACTGAACTTCATTTGAGCACTGCCTACCACCCTCAAACAGATGGACAATCAGAACGAACTATTCAAACCATAGAAGACATGTTGAGATCATGCTCACTTTACTTTCAGGGTATATGGGATCAATATTTACCTCTGGTAGAATTTTCCTATAACGATAGCTTCCATTTGAGTATTCATATGGAACCATATGAAGCGTTATATGGAAAGAGATGTCTCACACCAACCTGTTGGGATGACGTTGGTGAAAGAAAACTTCTAGGCCCAGAACTGGTGGAGGAAACGATGGAAAAGGTGAAGGTAATTCAAAACCATATCAAAGCAGCTCAAAGTAGGCAGAAGAGCTATGTTGATAATCGAAGGAAGGATTTGGAATTTCAAGTCGGTGATCATGTTTTCTTGAAGGTATCTCCATGGAAGGGAGTCATATGTTTTGGTAAGAAAGGTAAATTGAGTCCCAGGTACATTGGACCTTTCGAAATTCTAGAATGAATTGGGGTTGTAGCTTACCGATTGGCAATGCTGCCAAGTCTCTCCAAAGTTCATGATGTTTTCCACATATCTCTAATGAGGAAATACATGCCTGACCCAACGCATGTACTCACCTACGAGGAATTAGAACTGGAACCCGATCTGTCTTATTGTGAAGATCCCGTCAAGATTATTGATACGAGAGAACAAGTAATGAGAAACCGGATGACGCGTCTGGTAAAAGTTTTTTGGAGAAACCATAAGATGGAAGAGCCAACGTGGGAACCCGAGGAACTTATGATGAAGAACCACCCGAGTATTTTCATGCGGTAGTATTCTAGAAATTTTGAGGACGAAATTATTTGAAGGAGGGTAGAATGTAACACCCAAAGCTTCTACGATACGCTTCTCTTTGAATAATGTGATAACATGTGTTGTACGCAACATCGAGTTCTAACACACCACAACCAATCAAACTAGCCGTTATGAATAGTAATACCTACGTTTTGAAATTATATATATTTTATATTTCAAAATGGACTTCATTTTTGGATTCAAAATATCAAAATTATCCTAAGTTGAATTTTTGGTATTTTTCTGAGAACTTCCAATTTTTATGAATAGTGAAAAATACTTAAAAACAACTTTTTTAATCAAAATAATTTATAGTGATAAATTATATTATTTAGTGGTTTTAAAGTATAATTAGAATATATTTTTACCATTTTATCCAATGGTGTTCATTATAAATAATTTCACTTTGAAATTGGACATAAACAATTGTCAATCTTTTGATATATATTGTTTCTTAAAAACACGCTATTTGTTGTGACAATGGGAATTAATTATAAAATTAATTAATGAAACTTTTATGTTTAGAATTTTGTAAAATATACATCATTTTTGAATTCAGAATATCAATTATAGCTTAGGGTGAAATTTTGGCATTGTTCTGAAAAACTTCAATTTTTGATGAATAGTGAAACTACTAAGTGGTAGTTAAAAAACTGAATTTTTCATAAAACGTAATTTTACCGCTTCTGTGATTGGAATTTCAAAAATCCGAGAGACACGGTTAATATCAAGGAGTAAAATGTGGTTCAATGAGATGAAAATAGTTTTTGGTGAATAGTAACTTTTTACTTTTATTTACCACGGTTAAAAGTAAATAGGGTAATTAAGGGTAAAAATGATATTAATATTACCCTAACACATATCCTAATTCTATTGGATAAGTGTATCTCGACCCAAAACAACCTTAGGAATAAAATATTATCATTTAGGTCCACTTGGATTAGATTAGGACATTTATTATTATTTAATTCAAAGAAGAGTTAAAAGAGTTAAAATCAAAGTTTATTTACTAAAACATTTTTAATATAGGGTTATACATAAGATAAATTCAATTGTAAATATTAATTTGAAATCTAAAAAGATTTCCTACATAATGATATTTTATTTATAATTTTTATATATTATATAATTTAATTTATTTATGACACAATGATGATGCAGTAATTACCATAATAGTGAAAAATTAAAATAATTGATATTATAAATACCCAAATAAATATAATTTGAGGCTTTTAATGAATTAAACTAATTTTCTAGGATAATATGAAATATTAGGATTGATTTAATTGACTTTTTTCGAAGTAATCATTCTGTTATGATTTTTACAAAAATCAATTATTGAATAGTGTCAAAATTGACATAAAAGAGTTTTTTAAAACAAATATTATATTATTAATTGATATTAAATTACTAAAAATCTAAGGTTCGGCCAAGAGACTTATATCATGATAGTTGTATCATTAATGGACCACTTGGGGGTTTCTTGGATATATATAGTAAGTTTATTAACCATATAATATAAAAATACAAAGAGACATTGTAAAAGTGAAACTAATTAACTAAGAGTTAATACTTAATGATAAGTTTAATATAGTAACCCAAACCTGTCTAAATTATATTGGTTGAGTGGTATTCTACCTATCCCCACATTAACATTTAAATAATCCACTTTGGATCCATTAGAAATCGAATATTAATTTATTATAAAATAATATTTCTAGCTTTTCCAAAGGTGCCCCTCACCCCTCTTATAAAAAGGCACTCCTCCTTCTCATTAACTCACACCTTCAAAGCCTTTTGGCTCGTCCAACAACTGCCCAAATACTCTATAAACTTCCCTAAATTCATCCTATAGGCCTTCCTTTAGTTATAAATCCAACCTAAGAGCCCTTTTGATCAAATCAAAAGGAAGAACCCGAAGAAGAGGTAATTATTTCACCACCCTTTTCCAAGTTCCTTTCTTCTTCCACTTCTTCCTTCTTTGTTATTACCATTCTAAAATAATAAATCGAGTATCTTATATATACTGTGATGTTATTGTAAATATGGTACAACCATATTCATTATTCTATCCATCCTTTTAATAACATGTCACCATACGTGCGTACGTACGACTTACCGTCTCCACGTCGTGGTGTAATTGTTATTCAATAAATTATTATTTGGATGGGTATAATAATGATGTGTAACTCATGTAAATAATAAATATAACATGATAATGATTCTGTATATATGATATACCATCCAATTATATATTATTTTAATATCAAAATAATGATATTGTCGCTCGTGCGTACGTACGGACTACTGTCTCCACGAACGTGATGAGATTCATTCTCCATCGTATCCATTCAAGTATAATTCTCATTTGATGATTGATAATAGTATATAAGGACTTGATATCATTCTGGATATGATTAAGATACAACCTATACATTACAAACACATCTTACGTAACAAAACATATAGAAGAAAATGAGTAGGTTAACACCCGAGACAACAATAATACTAAGATATTATTAACAAATCAATGTTAAAAGATCATATATGATATCATATTAATGTATATTATTCTTGTATAATTTAATAACAATTATTTCACCATTATATAGGAGGTTAACCTACCCCAACCAAGGGAAAGTACAAGGTAAGGGTTTATTTCGCAATCTCTTCATTATCTGAGGTTGTTTATACGTAATAATCTACTGGGGTTTCTTTATCATCCACATCCATGTTTCTTAAAAATGTATTTCAAAACATTTTTACTATTTACTAGAATATTTGTTAAAGTCATTTATACCCTTGTTGACTTTTATAAGTGGTTTATAAAGGAATATTTTCGTCGTTTTCCAAACAAGGTCCTTTTTAACCTTTTCTACAGAATTATGGTAAGAATGTTTTTTTTAACTTATACGGCAGGTACGGCTATTTTTCGCCGTTATAAAATCGTCAAAGCTTCACTTACAAGCTTATAAGAATATTTTCAAAGAAAATGTTTTATTTTATAAATATATGTCTCTTAAATGATTTCAAAATAAAAAGAGATATTTATCTAAAAAGAGTTTTGATTTCATCTATGTCAACATACTTTGATGGATTTTACGCTTATTTGAAGTTGATTTATTATGATACAAAAATTCTATATTGTATTGAAGGTTTTGTGATATGTTTGACTGTAGATGTGTTATTTTTATACCATTCATGGTTTATGGATGAAGTATTTACATTTCGTATGCTAGTTTTAATACAAATGTTTATGTAATTTTTAAACCTTTTAATATGGGAATGCATTGGACATTATATGTGACGGGTGGAGCCCGCTATAGCTCCTCGATGCATCGGTAGGTCTCATGATACAAACTAGTGTCTTGGCACAAGGAGTTGACAAAATATTATGTATAGTCTTGGCACGAGGCCTTGGCTATGTGGTTATGATAGTCTGGAATTATGCATTCCATCATTATGAAAGTGGTTATTGATATTGCATGTGATTATTTGATTAGTAGAATATCCATGTGAATAAGTAAATGGCGTTATTTCATTTTATTTTTGCCATAATATGTTGAAGTTCAAGTTTAAAAGGCTTTTGTTTTAGTTATACATTGCCTTAAATGTTTATTCTTATTTATGAAAGTTTCCGCTATATTGTTATCCTTACTGGGCATTTGAGCTCACCCCTTTTCTATGTTTTATTTCTCCCTGGATGTGAAGAAGTAAATTATGAATGACCTGGCGGGATATTATGAGGGGATAATAGTGTGTTCTATGAAGACAATATTATGTTGTTGTAGTTTTTATTTTTATGATGTAATGTAAGACTTATGAATATATTTAGTGTTTCTAAGGCTACTAAACTAATCGGTCTTTTGAGATTTGATCTTTCTTGTGATCATGCCAATGTTATGTAATAATACACCGACTCTAGGTAATTGGGGTCTGGGCGTTACAATATTAATATGTAAATTACTGTGTACCATTTATTTATAATTTCCAATTATCCTTTTATTAACAATTCATCCATAAATAGACATTTGGGTGAAAACTGGTCCATTTTCCATGCATGTTTCAGTTCGATTATTTCAGTACTTGCACCTTGATGTTGGTTTCATAATATAAAGAATATTAATCATTAAATAAGTATCATATTTATTAATTATATACACTTTTACAACAATTCATATAAAATGGTGATGAAAAATGAATTATATCACTTTATGGAGATGGTAGTCTGTACGTACGCACAAGTGATGTTTCCACTTTTCCATGTATAGAATGAATAAAAGTTAAATTATAATTCAACTTTTTAGAATAATTATTATATAATAAATATCATATATTTTAATTAAATATATTTTTATTATCATCCTTTTAAAGTTGAAAAGAAAAATGAATCACATCGTTTCATAGATTTGGTACCCCACACTATGCCAGAGTGACGTTATCATTTTCCGAAGAACGGAAAGGTAGGAAGGTATATAAGATGTTATAATTATATAATTATAATTATATCATTAATATAATATATAAATATTAAATCCATCATAATAACCAACCACTAATTATGGTGATGAAAAACAAAATACATCACTTCGTGCGGCGGTAGTCCGTATGTACGCATGAACGATGCATTCATTTCCCATTTGATAGAGATGGAGATGAATAAAAGTTGAAACATTGAAATAATAACTCTTAAATATATTTATGATACTTTATTAATCATTTTATTAAGGATATAATAGGTTTATATAATTTGTAATAACAAATGGAATTGAAAGTAGTCGGTTAAGAGTGATACCTCTTCATTGAGAAACATCCTTTGTCTTACACCTTAAGCCTTGAAAGAATGGTATTATGATCAAATCAGGACCTCTATGAAGTGAGGAGGGATATTATGAAAATTTTTGGGTAGGTATAGGCTGAAATATTAGGATTATGAGGTGTTAATAAGAGATGATATGGGGTATCCTTTAATAATTGTGGGAGAGTATGCACTTGGGATTTTTCAAATGATTAAAATGTATTAATATCTTATTCAATAAAAATGCTTCCAAATGAATAATATTCTAATATAATATTATGTAGGGTCAAAAAATTACTATAAAATATAATTTATAAAAAAAAATTATGTCATTTTAACCCTTAGAATTTTATTTTTAACATTATTAACATGTTTTAACTCTTACTGTGGTAGCTGGTTTTTTTAACCAATGTTACTATTAATTATGACGAAAAATAAAAGTTTCATCATTAAAAAATTTATAAAATATGATTTAAAATATGGATTCCATTTTATCAAATTCAATTTTTATAAGTGGTATAAATTAATTTAAAAACAAACCCGCAAAATGTGCTGAAAACTGGTTTCGGTGAAAATGCATTTTTAAGTGTAAAAATATTTTTATACCGAAATTAAGAATAATTTAGATTCCAATTACATTAAATGGACTATTTTTAATAAAAAACTAATAAAATTTTAAAATAAATTAAAACAAATGGGTCTTTGTAAAGAATTTTATGGAAAAGGAACTTTTCTATATAATTGTAATTTTTTCAGTATTCACTAAACAATTAATCCTTTCAAAAAATACCAAAATTTTACCTTAAGACAATTTTAATATGATGATTTCAAAAATAATATCATTTTTATAAAATAAAATTTCTAAAATTGAAATAAACTAATTATAATATCTATGAAAAACATGTAATAAAACCCATTTTTGAAGAAGATGTATTTTTGAAGCATAAAATAACTTTACTGTAAATTGATTACTTATTTATTATGAATTAATAAATAAATATTCATTACATAAAAACTTTATATATATTTTTCATAATGTGGTTTTTTATTCATACTTCCAATTTAACAGTAGGGTTATAATGGTCACCATTAAATAATAAGAATTCAATAGTATATTGTGGTTCAATTAAGATCGGTGTTGCATTTAAAGTAGGTTATCAAAGAAATAAAGTTTATTTAAAGATAAATATATCATAAAATATCAGGTTGTTACATTCTACCCCCTTATAATAATTCCACCCTTTAAATTTCATCACTCTTATACAAAAAAATGATGATAATTATACCTCATCACATACTCATATTCCCATATAGCTTCCTCAAATTTATGGTTTCACCAAAAAACATTGACCAGGTGAGTGGTCTTGTTCCACATCACTTTTTATCTTCAATGCAAAATATCCACTGATTATTCCTCATAAGATAGGTCTTACTACAATGGTATGACCTTTGAGTTCAGTACATCTTAATTATTAGGTATGTACTTACTTATAAGAGATACATGGAACACATAATGGACTTGAGATAGATTCGGTGAAATTTTCAAGTGATAAGAAATCATCCCACACGATCAACAATTTTGAAGGGACTGATATATCTATGGATAATATTTCCATTATTTCTAAATCTCATGACCTTTTTCCAAGAATATATTCATCTAAATACCTTATCACCAACATCGAACTCTATATTTCACCAATGATTATAAACATAACTTTTTTTCCAACTCTGAGATGCCCTGATGTGTTGATTTATAACTCTAACATTCTCTATCATTTCCTCATCTAGCTCATGTACCAATAACTTTCATTATCCAATATCATCCCAACACATTGGATTTATGCACTTCCTACCATTATATGGATTCATAAGGATCCATCTAAATGCTCGAGTGAAAGATATTTTTGTAGGAAAATTATACCAAAAGAAGTTGTTAATCCCAACCACCTTTAAAATCTATATAACAAGATCTCAGTATATTCTCTAGGGTATTAATGTTCCTCTTGAAATGGCCATCTATCTTAGGATGATATGCAGTGCTAAATTTTAACTCTGTATTCTATTCTAGCTGAAGACTTCTCTAGAATTTTATTTAAACCTTGGTCCCCAGTTAAATACAATAGAATGTGGTACTCCTTGAAACCTTACCACTTTCATAATGTATATCCTATAAATATAATCAAGAGAAAAATCTTCTCTAATTGAAATTAAATGTGCAGATTTTATAAAATTTTTCCCAGTTCCATTTTGGTTTGGGTAATGATTTTTCCATCCCATTAAATTTCAACCTCTCAGTATTAACTTACTAACATACCAATCATCGATATACATACTCTTAAATATCCCTTTTCATGTGATCCCAATAGAAATATTATTCCATATATCTATACATCTTCATACATCCATGATGAATATAAAATGATTAACTATGATCTTTATCCAATAGATCCTTATTCAAGTCTAGTATTGACAAAACAAATACGTGGTTCTTGAACCTTATCATCCCTTCCCAATCATGGTTGAACTCAAAAAAAATCCTCACCTTCTTCTATAATTCAGCATCCCTATTTTTTTTTGCATTAATCCTCACATGGATGGATGGTTGAACATTAATTTGAAAAAGATTTGATCTTTCCCATTTCCTATTGATTTCAAGATACATCTTCTGAAAATCCATAAATATTAGATCACTTTAAATCCTCATCATAGAAAAATAAGCATGTTATTTTAGAATCATATCATCATACACCTTATTAACCTTCCCAAGGTGTTAATTCATTGATCACTCATAATCTTTAATCAATTACAACCATCTCCTTGGTGAATATTCAACTCTTTCTATGTTAATATGTACTTCATGATTTTATAGTCATTATATATTTCTTTTCTTTCACCATAAATACAATACCTCTATATTTTTAATGTAAAAATTATCATTGTCAATTCTAAATAATAAGTTAGGTGATTTTCCTTATGAATTGTTAATTGGTGTGAGTAATAAGTTGTCACTATGCCATTCTTCATGAGGAAGAATCTTAGTCCCTTATTTGATGAATCATTATAGATCACAAACCCTTATCCACTATATAGTAGTGTGAGCATAGGTGTAAAGAACAACCTTATTTTTATTTCCTTGAAGTTTTTCTCACATTTATCAATCTATAAGAACTTGGATCCCTTTCATGTAAACTTGGTTAGTGGATTATATATCCATGAAAAATTATTCACAAATAATCAAAAATATACATCCAACCCAAAAAACGATGAATCTTAGTTACCTTGGTTGGTCTTTTCTAATGATCAATGACTTATATCTTTGAAGTATATAATTATATACCCATTCATGAGATTATATGACCCAAGAATGAAACCATTTGTATCTAAAATTCACACTTGGTCAATTTGGAATACAACTTCTCCTTCTTTGGGGTATCCAACATAATTTTTAAATGATCTTCAATCTCTTCCTTTCTATTTGAATATATAATAATATCATCTATAAACACTAAAACAAATTGATCAAGGTAATCTATAAAGGCTCTATTCATTTGATCTATGAAGATAGAGGGGGAATTGGTAAGTCCAAATAGAATTACTATAAATTCATAATGACCATACCTTGAATAGAAGGTTATCTTTGATATACCCTCATTATTGACCATCAATTGATAATATACAGAATTAAGGTCATTCTTTGAAAAGTATTGAGATCCATGTAGTTGATCAAACAATTCATTAAAATGGGTTATATGATACTTGTTCTTGATATTTATTTTTTTATGACTTTTATAATCAATGTAAAGATTCAATGACCCATATTTTTTATTAACAAAAATAATAGGTGCACCAAATGGTGATATACTAGGGAGTATGAATCCATTATCAAGATTCTCCTAAAGTTGATTCTTTAATTCCTATAACTCAATCGAGGACATTTTATATGTATTATTTGAAATAAGTGTAGCACTAGGTATTATTTCTATTAAAAAATCAACTTCATTATTTGGTAGAAGACTAGAAAAGTCTTTAGGAAATAAATTATAAAAGTCTTAAAAAATAAGAATATATTTAACGTGGGGTTTCTCCCCAATAATTTAAGATAAATATCCCTTATGAACAAGTAGTAAAACTCATACAATGGAAGTAATTCTCATTGGAAGTTCATGTTCATCCCCACGATGATAGACAATCAGATGTTGGCTTAGAATATAAAATGTGACTTCCCTTACTCAGTAATAGATATGATATTTATATATATAAATCCAACACATTCCCTAAATCATATAAAATTCAAATAAAGGGAGAATAAAAATATTTTAAAGAACCAGATTCTCATAAAATTCTATCAGAGAGGATCTATAGACTAGAGATGTTATCATTATTCCATTAGGGGTTTTTATTTCGAACTCAACATCAAATAATTGAGGTGGTGATGTGATACCATTAGAAAATTATTCATTTATAAAAGATTGGGTATATCCAAAATAAAATAAGATATTTGTAGTTATATAGTGGGTGGTAAGTTTACCTTTTAGCACATTGTTCTCTTGAACTACTTTAGTTGTGATAGCAATGGCCTTCCCTTTATATTTTTTCTTAGGGGGTTGTTGAGGCCTACCATCCTCATTAGCTCTTATATTTTGGTATTTATTCACATAATTTATAACATCCCTACATATGAAACATTGAACTTCATTGGTTGAATCCTTCTTCTCCTCTATTGAATTTCCAACCTTTTCATCCCTCATCAATAATCACTATCTTGATGGCGAACCTTTCTACAATTTAGATATTTCCGAATTCCTTTAAAACAATTTCTTAAGTTCTTTCCCCCACATTTTTGGTATGTAGGTGGTTCTAATTTTATTCCTCCTTGGGATTTACCATTCTAGTTTTCATGAAGCTCCATTTTCTCTTCTTATTACTGACACTAGAAGAATAATTGGACTTCCCACTCTTCATTTTTACCTTCAGATCACATTGAACAATTTATTTATTGATACTAAAATATATTATAGATAAAACCTTTCAAATACTTTGTTTCGGGTCACTAAATAATTGATCAATTTTTATAGTAGGTTTGATTATAAATCAAAAAGTGTACCTTGAAAGTCTTGTGATTTTTTCTTCATAGGTACCAATGGATTCATCATCCTTACATTTCAGCTCTAGGAAGTATATTTCCATATTAGTACAATTATTTTTAGGAAAGTAATTATTGATAAATACCACATTAAACTCCTCTCATTCCATGAATTTTATTTATTCCTCTTATCTCGTGTTTATTATAAGACTCCACCATTGATCAGCTTCACTTTCCAAGAGATATACTGCTAAGAAAACTCTCCCATGGTCTGAACACTGAAAAATGGAAAAAAATCCATTTCTTTGATTCATTTATTGGAAACTATTGTATCTGAAGACGGTTAGAATTAGGGTGTATGTTGTCACATAAAACACTCAATGGCTTGTTGGTCTGTAGCAGACCAACCTGGGTCAACCAGACCAGTCGCCCAAGTCAACCCATCACGGGGTGAGGTATAAAAAGATAAAAAAATAATTCATACAACTAGAATTAAAAGTGTAAAAAAAGGAATATACAACTAATCCAAATGGGTTAAACTAGGAATAATTAGAATTATAGACTAACAAGTCTCCATGTGACCAATAATCACCTCCAAACTATCCCAAACCAAAATAGTGATGTAAAGATAAGCATGGATGCTACAAAGTTCCCTTTTCTTTACCTCTTTTCTAAAAAACAAGGTTTTTATCCTTCCAAAATAAGAAGTAGGGTGTGATCAATAGATCCTAGTAGGAAACTGCCAAGGAATCTAAACAAGTTCTAATATCAAGAATTCAAAAGTTCAAGATTTAAAAAATATATTTTTACAAGAATTTTTATAAATAAAAAGATTTGAAAACATTTCTCAAATAGTCCTTGGGTTTTTCAAAAATTTCATATCATGTTTTCCAAGTCCATAAACATGCGAGTGATAAAACAAAGTAGGTGAAAATACTGAAATATAAATATACATGTGATCCAACATCTATAAAATAATCTATCATGAAATGAACAACTAGAAACAACTATGCACCTTCCATTCCATATCTATCATATGGTACAATATGTATTAGAAACTCACAAGACTAAAAAAGGATTAAGGTTGGATCCTACAAATATCAATTCTTTCCACAGTCCATCTATATAAAATAGGTTACCTCCTAGTGGTGTCACACACACTAAGGTTACCTATGTCAATTTCTCAATGCACTGAAGGCTCCCGCTGTGTAATGTTTGTAAATTTTTATTTTAAAAAAAATCCTTACATTTTTATAAAAGCATTTAAAAGCTAAGAAAATATGGTTTAGTGTTTGAAAATATATTTTTCTCTAAATCAATTCAATTAAATTTTAAAAGAAAAAACCCCTTTAAAACATGAACCCATTCCCTTTTTAATTTAAACACATGAAATTCCATTTCAAATATCAAGGACACAATAATGAAAATAGGAAATTCTTGAAATTAAAACACTTAGATAAATTCATCTACCTTAGGTATGTATAAAACTTAACCACCATTAATAACAGATATTGTAAATCACAAGATATGCCTTTAGAATACAATTCATGATAAGAGAATAAAAAAGGAATGATAGAAAACTTGATTTGATTATAAATATGCATCCAAACCATAGCCAAAAACAAAACCAAAGAAGATCCAAAATTAATTATTACCTAGAGATGAGAAATCCAACTACAACATCGATTAATCACTAAATGAATCAATCCATATGGAAAGGAGTCACACAAAATCGCCTAGGGTAGGCTCTAAGTTGAGAGAGGATAGCTACAGGCTGAATGAAAATGAAAATCAGTCGATATGCCTACGTAAAACCAAAAATCATGATATTTACACGGCATGTAATTCTATTACACATCTTGTAACTCTCTAGGATCATATACACCAAAAAAATGAACCTTTTTAATTAAAAACTGATATTTTTCCCTTACATGGCATGTACCTATTACACTATGCATAACTCATTTACTCCATATATTAAATTCATGAATTCTTCCCATCAACCATTACCTAGGGTGTACATCACTTACACGGTGTGTAAATTCATAGTGAGTAGAAGAAAAATTAGGTTTAATTTGAACATTCCAAAAAATCCCTAACTTCACCATTATAGGTATCCTCCCAACTTCATGGTCAGAAATACTCACCCAATGAAAAAGGAAATTGAAAGTAAATATTAGAACATACCTAACAGAAAGGTAGTAGGGTGTTACAATATCCCCACCATAACATATTTCTATCCCTAGAAAGATCTCAAGATCCTATATCTACAAAAAAAAGGAGAAGGAAATTTCTACCACGTCGTTGAATCCCACTCCCATGTCTCATGGTGATCATGTCTGCACTTCCATTATACCCAAACTAGGGGGATCATTTTATTGCAAATTACCTTATCCTAGTGATACGTAATCTAAAATGGATGCTTAACCAAAGTGGTATCATGTTCAAGATCTACATCCTCCCACCTAATCATATAGGAAGGATCTGGTATAAACCTCTTTAGATTGGAAACATGAAAAAAATCTGGGATAGAAGTTAAACCTTAAGGAAACTCCAATAATTAATCCATACTCACCATTTGTTTCTCAATAATCTCAAAGGGGCACAAAAACCTTGATGAAAACTTACCCTTCTTACCAAACCAACAATTTCCAAATCAAGGTGAAACTATAATAAAAATCTGATCACCAACAACAAACTTCAGTGACTAATGACGATGGTATGCATAAGATTTATGATAAATCTCTTCCATGATAAAATTCCTCTGGATCATTTTCACCATCTCTGTCATCTCCTAAACCAAACTAATCCCAACCAAGGACTTCTCTCCCAACTCTGTCGAGCATAAGGGAGATCGACATGGCCACCCATACAAAGCATTAAAGGGAGCCATCTTGATTGATGTCTGATAACTATTGTTATAGGAAAACTCAAAAAAAGAAAAATACATATCCTAAGATCCACCCAAATCAAGCACATGAGCCCAAATCATATCCTCAAGAGCTTGGATAGGCCTCTTTGTCTATCGATCTATCCATAGATGATAATCCCTACTCAATTTCAACTGGGAACACATTGCCTCTTACAAACCTTTCTAGAATTTGGATGTGAACCTCGATCCCTTATCAGAAACAACCATAAATGGAACCCCATTAAGTCTCACAATCTCTCGGATATATAATTCCCCAATTTTTTCCACTTTTTCTATTTCTTTTATTGGTAATAAATGCACTGATTAAGTAAGTTTTTTGATAATCACACAAATCACATCCCTCCCACTAGGAATTCATGGTAAACTAACTATTAAATCCATGGAAAATTCATCCCACTTATATACTAGAATAGTTAAAGTTTAAAACAAACCTTCAGGTATTTAGTGTTCTACCTTAACTTGTTGATAAGTGAGACACCACGGTATGAAATCTGCAACTGGACACCACATCCTTGGACACCAATACTAACATACCAAATCATGTTACATATTTATAACTCTAGGGGGAATAAACCAACATGACAGGTGTCCAATCTCTAAAAAATCCTATCCCTGGGAAAAAAACAACCAACCTACCATAAAAGCGCAAAGATCCATTGGGAGATCGATACCACATGCCCAAGGTCTCCCCACCATTTAGAATTTCTCCCAAATATCATCTCTCGGTGGTTGTCATCTCCTCAAGTCAAAATCACTCATAAAAAGACGAGACAACAATTATAGAATACAAGAACACCTATACACCAACCTCTTTCACTCTCAAGTTCAACTCAAAAATAAACTCATCAGATACCATTATTCAATTGATTACTTCACTGCTTGGATCGGTGCTATTCTTCTCAGCACATCATCAGCCACATTTCCTTTCTCAAGGGTATATACAATATGAAAATCAAAGTTATGAAGATACTCAACCCCCATATCTATGTCGTAAGTTCATATCCTACTAAATTAATACATACTTTAGTATTTTTTTATCAGAATACACTATAAATTTCTCCCCAAAAAGATAGTGATGTCATGCCTTGAGTGCGTGCATAACTGCTGAAAACTTAAGATCATGGGTAGGGTAGTTCTTCTCATGAGGGAATAACTGATGTGAACCATAATTCACCACTTTTTCCCTTACCTCAAGACACATCCCAAACCCGTACCTAAGGCATCACAGAAAATATCATAACCCAAACAATGTTCTGGGAGAATCAACATCAGTGCTGAAGTCAGCCTCACTTCTAGCTCCTCAAAAGATCTCTGAAATTTTTCATCCCGCTAAAACTTTACACCCTTATGGTTCAAAGATTTCATTGTATATTCAAGCTTGGAGAAGTCCCAAAAAAACAGCCTATAATAACCAACCAACCCCAAGAATCTTTAGATCTAAAAATTTTTTCTAGTTTGTTCCCAAGATATAACTACACGTTCCTTTTCAGGATCCACCGAGACACCCCTCTTAGATATCACATGCCCCAAAAACTTCACCTATTAGATCAAAAACTCTCACTTGGAACATTTACCTTACAAATGATGTTCTTTTAAGGTTATAAGAATGACATCCAAATGGTCCACATGTTCCTCCTCTGTCTTATAGTACACCATGATATCATCTAGAACACAAGAACAAAAGGTTTCAAGAACTGATGAGATATTTGGTTAATCAAATCCATAAATACCATTGTAACTTTAATGAGACCAAATGGCATAAATAAAAACTCCAAATTCCTATATCAACTCTGAAATGTTGTTTGGGTTATGGTCTCCTCTCTGACTCTCAACTAATGGTACCCTGACCATATCTCAATCATAAAAAAACCAACAATCCCCTCTAAGATAATCAAAGAGATCATAAATTCATGTTAAAGGATACTTGTTCTTAATAGTATCCCAATTCAACTTTCAATAGTCAATAAAAATCCTAAGACTTTATTTTTCCTTCTTATCAAATAGTACAAGCAAATCCCATAGTGACAAACTAGGACAAATAAATCCTTTCACCTCCAGGCCCTCGATCTTGACCTTAAGTTCCACCAATTCAAAAAGTTCCATTTGATGGGATGGGATAGAAATGGGAATCATTCTATGGAGAAGGTCAATAGAGAATGTGACCTCTCTCTATAGTGGTAAACTAGAAAATTCATCTAGAAATACCTCAGGGTATGAACACAAAATAGTAGTTAGATGACCACCCAATAAAGGGTCAACTAAATCAAGAAACATTTCTGAAAACTAGCATGAGATTATATCATGATAAGGAATAACAGGTCCTTCCCTTCCTGATCTAGAGTCCCACTCACCCTAGAAAACATGAGTGACCCCATCGGCAGATAAGAACAATACCTGATGGTGATAGTAGTCAATCTAGGCCTTTATATTGATCATCCAATCCATGTTAATAATCAAGTTTAAGATTTCAAGATGAAGTACTAAGAAGACCTAAACCACCTCAAAGTCAGTTATCAGCACCTAACACGCAGGGCACTTAAAACCTTGTTCAAACCTCTTTCCCAAAGGTGTGGAAAGATGTGACAAGAACAACATAAGATCTGAATATAAACCCAAAATTTCAAATAACTTTGAAGATATAAAACAATGAGTATCACATGTATCAAACAAAGGTAGAACAATAGAAGATGAAATAAACACCATACCTCTAACAGTAACTAGCTCTGCTTCAGATTCCTCTGGATCACACTCTACCACATAAAGTTATATGTACATAGACACCTAGACATAACCCTTTTCCTAAGAATGATACCCACCACTCTTGAGAGAATCAACATGAACCTACAATCCCTTTCTGAAAGTGGATCCCACCTTACTGCCTTGGGACATCCTATCATAGAAGCATTTTAGATGTCCAAATTTCCCAAAAATATGAAAATTTATAGGATGCTCCATAAAATGAGGCCTGGTATGAATATTCCTCCCACACTGGTAGTAGATAACTTATTTCTACCCTAGAGAAGCCCCTAAAACTGGTCCAGAAGAAAACTAACCACTCTTTATCTTTGTTTTCTGGCCAGAAAAAGCACCTTGGCTAATTGTTTCACCAACTAAATATCCTCACAAACGTGTCCTTCTAGTTATGTATTTCTTATCCAAATATGTTTTATTCACTACCTACACAAAGGTTACAAGGCACAAAATAACTAGCATTGACTGAATATCGGCCTTCATCCCCATATCAAACCTCTAATCCTTCAGGTGATCATTAGTGACAAGCTCTGATTATATATGCACCAACTCATCAAAATGGGTGGAGTACTCTATAATGGAATGCTCCCCTTAATCCAAGGCTAGATACTCTTGGGTCTTTACCCCATGTAAAGTCTCAAGATTAAATAGCTGATTAAATATTTTCTTTAAAAACCCTAGGTAAGACCCTCATACAACTTAGCTTGCACTATAGATTCCCTCCATATTCTTCTTGGACCCTCTAGAATATATGTGGAAAACCCACCTAATAATGTTTAAGAGTATTCAAGAATTTGAAGATCCTTTCAATCCATTCAAGACACTACTCTAATTCTTGGGTTCCTTTGTCACCAAAGAAGATAGATGGATGTTTCTTGGTAAATTCTGATCAATGATCTACTACTTGTCTAGGGTTCACAGTGCCCACTGAACCTAGATTCTAAATAGTATAGATAAATATATCATCCAAATAAGGTTCTACTAGAGGATACTCTGACGAAACATACCTCATGACTTCCCCTCTCTTATTTGGAAGAGCTCTTCTATGAGGTATTTTCTATTAAACACGAGAAAAAAACTCAATCAATCATGAGAAAACCCCAAAAACATTGAACCAAATTCTATAATCCAAAACAATTCTTTAAAATGATAAGAATTTAAAGCAATTATTAATTCTACTAGAAATAGAAAACAACATTTAAATGGAACATGTCCATCTAAATAAAATCTCCACTTAGTTTATTCAAATGAACTTACACACACCAAGTCCCAAAACATAGTATATATGTCAAATCAAATACATTTCTCATACAATTCATTCAAATAAACTAAAATACCATGTCTCGGACTTAGTAAATATTTTCTGACCACCCATGGAAACTCAAATTTAGTCATAGGAGTGAGATAGACAGACCCCTTTTCCACACCCACTATCCAAATTTGGAAGATCCTACTCCTATCTACCCAAGACATAGAACCAACTCAAGTAGTGCTGACACACTTTAGGCTGAGTAGATCCTCTAATGGAAAATTGTAACAGACCATCCCGGGTCAACCAGATCAGTCACCCAATGAACCCATTATGAGGTGAGGTATTACAAAGATAAAAAAACAAGTCATACAACCATAGTACAAAAACGAAATAATGGGAGATACAACTAATACAAATGGGTTAAACTATGAGTAATGACAAGTCTAGAATAACAAGTCTCTATGTGACCAACCATTACCTCCAAGCCATCCCAAACCAAAAAAATGATGTAAAGAGAAGATTTCATGATATATAATTCCTTTCCATTTACCTATGTTCTAAAAAACAAGGTCTACAGCCTCCCAAAGGTAGAATTATAGTGTGAGTAACAAAGCCCAGTGGGAAACCATAAATAAATCTATACAAGTTATAATATCAAGAATGTGAAAGTTCTAGATTTAAAACAAAACAGTTTTATAAGAGTTTTTATAAATAAAACAATTTGAAAATATTTCCCAAATAGTCCTTGGGTTTTTAAAAAATTACATATCATGTTTTTCCAAATCCAGAAACATTCCAGTCATAAAAAAGCAGGTAAACATAATGAAATAAAAATATACATGTGATCCAACATCCATGAAATAATATATCATTCAATAAACAACCAAAAACAACAATTCACCTTATAATAGAGCTCTATCCTATGGGAAAATACATACCAGACACTCATGAGCTTAAAAAATGCATAATGTTGGATCTAACTAATATCGTGTCCTACCACAGTCCATTGATATACAAGAGGTTACCTCCTAGTGGTGTCACACATAATAAGGATACCTATTTCTCTTTCTCAACACACCCAAGGTTCCTATTCTACAATGTTTGTCAATTTTTATTTCAAAAACCATGCTCACATTTTTATAAAATCATTTCAAATACAATCCAATTTTCTTTAGGGTTTCAAAATCCATTTTTCTTCAATTCAAGGAAATTCCATTTTCAAATCAAAACCCTCTTTAAAACATGAACCCATGCCCTTTTTAATTTCAACACATAAAATTCCATTTCAAATCTCAAGGAATCAATAAAAACAATAGGAGATTTAAGAAATTAAAAGACTTGGATAAATCCACCTACCACAAAGATGTAGAAACCTACCCACCTTTGACAATGGGGATTGGAAACTAAAAGTACTACCATCAAAAGATAAGGAGTGAAAAATGACTGAAAATTATTGATAGAAAACTTGATATTATTACAAATTCATATCTAAACCATACCCAAAACCAAATCCAAATAAGAACAATAAGGAATGCTTACTCATAGAGGAGAAATCCAGCTATAATGGTGATAAATTACTGAATGAATCAATCTGGATAGAAAGGAGTCACCCAAAACCACCTAGGGTAAGCTATTTTTTGATAGAGGATAGTTACATGAAGAATGAAAAACAAAATCATCCAATCCACCTAATTAAACTAAAACTCATTATATTTACACAGCATGTAATTCCATTACACATCGTGTAACTCTCAAGGCTCATATACATCGAAAAACCCATCGCTATTTTCATTAAAACCCAATATTTTTTCCTTACATGGTGTATACTTATTACACAATGTGTTACTCATTCACACCATGTATTCAGTTCATTTATTATACCTAGAAATAATTACATGGAATGTACTTCACTTACACGACATGTAAGTTCCCAAAAAGTAGTATAAAAAATGTTTTATGTTGAAAATTTCAACAAATCCCTGACTTCACCATTACAGGTATCCTCCCAATTTCATGGTCATAAATACTCACTCAATGAAAAAGGAACCAAAAAGAAAATATTAAAACATACCTGATAGAAAGGTAAATATTTTTTACATGCTCCCTCCTTGGTGCATTCATAAGCTCAATATGGTTCATGTTATTACTCGTATATTGAGAGAGTTGAGTGAGAATAGTCACAAGATATTTCATCCTAGATCCATGTCCATTTTATTTCTCATAAGGATGGTCATTTCATTTCCCATAACATTCATTATTAGCATGATTCCATTAGTTCCAGCCATTGACTAAAACCAAAAACTATTAACATAAGTATTAAGAAATAATAATAAAAATAGAGTATGTAATCATAAGAAAATCACTCTAGATATGTCCTAATTTATTTTAACTTCTTATCAACCAATAAAACTTTAGAAATTTTGGTTTACTATTGATTTTATTTGATTATATTTTTATATTTCCTATAAATTAATCTCAAAAAATAATTAAATCATCCTCTGATACCAACTTAGGTGACCTGAGTATTACAAACATTAATATTACATCATTGTAGATGAATATTCAATACATATCACAACTATATGCACTCAAGGACCATAAAGTCTTATTGTATTTAGAGACTAGATACATAATAAACTTATTTCTTAAAATATCTTCAATATCTCCCACAAATATCTTCATATTAGTACCCTTCTAGACATATTACACTTAGAACCTTCTATCAAAAGCTTGGGAATGAAAACATATGAAAGGGTGATCATAGATGCTCGATAAGGTTAAACATGGGAAATATCAATCATAAGATATAATAAAACTATCATAAGGGTACCATAACATAATAAATTAAATGTTATCAATATAAAAGATTCATACCCAGAAAATCTTATATGATAAACTATAAAATAAAGTCATATCCAAAAGCATAATCAATTAGTGTGTTAAATAAATAATCATCATTTTACAGTCATAAACAAATTCATGTGGCGCCATAATAAAATGAAATCATAATATTTTGAATGTGGTTATTTTAAATAATTTCCACACTTAATCATGTGATCATAGCTAGAATAAATCATAGTCATGCATAAAAATGTGAACATATCTAGTCACAATCTTATTAATGCATAATCTTGTGAAGATATCTAGAAAGAAATTATACTCATGCATCAAAATGAAAATATAAAAATTCATAATTATTTTCATGATTATATTCATCATATCATGAGATATATATCAAATCACTCAATGCATTGGAGGTCTATAAGAGACCCAACTGATATGTGTATTTCATGCATACATTTTATGGTGTTTTAATATATTGATTTTTGTAATTTAATTGATAAAATTTCCAATTTTGAATTGTTTTACTTGTTTTGTGTTTTATGTAAAGTTACAACCAACATTTGGAAAAGGGAATAAAAAGGGAATAATTTAGGAGTGAAAAGATACTTCGGACCGCATTACAAAGTGGCGCGGAACAACACTAAAATATTGAATACATAGCCCAAATTTGAATGGAGTTGAAGCATTCTGGAGCACCTTGAGAAATACATTTTTACATAGTGTAATAAATACATGATGTGAGTTCATTGGGGAGAATTTTTTGATTCTCATTCCAAGTCATGATGTAAAACATGTTGTGATAATCTATAACATGATGTGTACACAATACATTTCATGAGAGTATAGATATAGAAGCTGATTCGTAGAAGTTTTCATCACTGTACATTACAAACTGTGTAATCCTTGCACGATGTGAACCCATCAGAAGAAATGAAATTTATTACATTGGCACCAAGGGTTTGATGAAAATATCTTTTTATACCAAACTTTGGCCATTACTTTGAGAGATTAGCAGATGTGGAGGAATAAACAACACCAGACCAAGGCAATTACATATCCCTTCAACTGCTCCTCTATAGGTTTTGTTTATTATTTCTTCTCACCCTTTCATGGCTAGCATGAGGGGGTTATTTTTTTATGTCTTGGAATGTGTTATGAATGGGGTTTCATGTATAAGGTATTTTATTTTTTATTTCAATTCATGTTATGATTTCAAATTTTTTCTTCATTACTTTATATTCCCTTATTCTTTTTGCATGACCATTATAAGCAAGGTTATGAAGTGGGTTTAAATTATTTATTTAGTTTTGAATAACTATTGCCTGATCTTATTGACTTTCATTGTTTAATGTGAGATCTAGGGTTTGGACTTCTTCCATAACCATTGGGCTAGTTCTTACCCTATTTTTAAAAAAGGTTTCTGGTTATCCATTATTTGAAATTTGAAGTAGCTAACCATGAGAAAAGGAGAGATTATGATGGGGATCATTTATCATGACCATTGGAATTTCTAGGTCTTTATTCTGATTACTATATGATTTTTAAATAATCATTTCTATAACAACCAAATACTTATAAAATAATTTGTTTTCATTATATATGTATAATGAAATAAGTGGTATTTATAGAAATTAAGTAATATATACTAATAGATTAGTAACCTCACCTATGAAAGTGTAAATAAAATTTATGTATCTTATAAGTGAAAATATGAAATATTTATATCATGGAATAAGTAAATAATTGTTTTGAAATGATAAATTAAGTATTTATATTTTTATAAAATATAAATGTTTATTTACAATTTTATAATTAATATAATGATTTAAAATAAAATTTATCTTCATAAAATATATTCATTAATTAATATATATTTTTATTTTTATTATAATAAAATTTTATGTGACCTTAATTAATTTTTTAAAGTGTCTTAAAATCAGTTATATTATTAAAATTGGTATTTTTCAAATAAATGATGAATTTAATTAAAAAATAAATTTATTATAGTTAGAAAATTATTTTCAAAAAATTGGGTCCATTTTTTAATTCTACACATCGAAAAATGGTTATGGTGAATTTTTGGTATTTTCCTAAAATAGTTGAATTTTTTGTGAATAGTGAAATACAGTAATTTACGGTATTTATAAAATACCTGATTTATTGATTCATAGATGATGTATGACTAATTTAAGAATCATAATATTGAACTATAATTCTCTAATTACTGTATTTAGTTATGGAATCAAAACTATTCATAGTCTTGAACCAAAATAATAAGCTAATGAATAAAATAATCAAAAAACACCTCTCTCCTCCACTATAAATACCACCCATCGCTACCACTTCTCGTCACACATCCAAAGAGTTGTATTTTGTCTAATTTCTACTATATTACCTTCCAAATCCTCTTCCCCATGTCCAAGTTATTCTGGTCTCACCAAAAGGCCAAAACCAAGGGCCTTAAGGATGTTCTTAAGGAGGAGAATTCCAGAGGTAGCACCCTCTTTCATTTTCATTTATTTTCTTTTAATTTTATTTTATTTTATTATTATATCATCACATAGAATCATAAAAGTGACATGATAACTCCATTATATCACATATACTATAATTTTATTTTTTAAATGGAATATCCACCCTCAAACCTCTCCTCTTCAGCAATTATACTAGAAAATGAAATTATCTTCTGTGACGTGTCAATTCCCCACCTTCATGGATGACGAGTTTTCATTTTACTTTAAAACATTAAAGTATGGTTATAAAACAATTATTATGGATAAATAATATTTTATTATATATATTATAATTTATATAATGTTCTGGAACTAATATATAAAAATTATATTAAATAAAATGATATAAGTTCATAATGGTCATAAATAACCACCAAAATAAATTAAATCATTTTCATTAATATTTTATCCAATTAATCATCCTAATATTAGCAAAAAATGATATATGTAATTATGGAAGCACATTAATACATTTTCTTTCCAATTCTTGAGTTTTTCTTCCATTCAAATAAGAAATTCCATAATGAACCAACTATGAAATAAATGCACCCGAAACAATGAACATAACAAAATATTATTAATAAATGGGTGGAAAGATGTTATAAAATATTGTATAATGTATTATAAATATGAATATAGTTCTCTAAATAATTAATAACACTCTTTTAACCATTATATAAGAGTTTTTAACATATTTGAAGGAATTCAAACCTGGGGTAAGGGACTTTTCTTTAAAAAATCCTCTTAAATTTCTATTTTTACAAAATTCAAAAGGAATGTTTTTATTATATAAGTATTAATGTTTCATGATTATGTTCTGGTTCTTGGTAATTATTTATGATGAAGCATGGGTATGCGATAACCCTCTAATTCATTGGGTAAGTTTATGTTGGAATTTGATTGTAATGGTTATTCCAAGTGTAATTGTGATGGTTAACCATAAGGTAGTCATAGGGGTTACATTGTAAGGTATCCGTGAGGGTTACAAATCATAAGGTAGTAGTGAGGTTTATAATCATATGTAATTATGGTAAGAAAATTATGTCCTAAGTTACCTAAATTGTTTATTTATATTTTCTATGTTTCAAGGAAATCTTATGTTCTCACAAAGTAAGTATATGTATCTTTACGGGTGAGAAGTATATATTTGTGAAAATGATTTCATATGTTTATAAGTATTCATGGACTAATAGTTACTTTCCTTATTTTTATTTCCCTTATTGAGCTTTTTGTACTCATCCCAAGTTTTAAAATCTCTTTCTTAGGGTTTAAGGATGGGTAAGAGAAAAGAAGAAGCCAAGATGAATATTTTGAAGATTTTTCATGAAAAGAATTCATCTTTTATTTAATAATTTTTTATATTTAAATAAATATATATCATTTTAAGTAGTATCCTCTTTATATGCTTGTGTATTTTCATGTATAAATTATGACCTAATTATCTAAAACTCTAAACCAATAAGATATTTGGTAATGAAAGAAAATTAACTCTAGTTTAATTAATTATAATATGCAATGTTTAAGGTAGGGTCCTTATAGTTGGTATTAGAGTGAGGTTTAGATAACTTTAGAGGTTAGTATTATGTTAATAAAATACTATAAATGACATTTACCTTATTTTTATGTTTAAATAATATATTATTTAAATATTATCATGTCACTTCATCTAAGATATGTTTATTCATAATGGTTTTCCAAATAAATGGGGAAGCTGAAGTAGGAAGGCACCAAGAGGCTAATATCTTTCCAAATACGCAATCCAGAATAGTGGGAATTGAAACCAAGTAGTTTGTGACAGTGATGTATTAGTTGATGTATGCTATAAATAGTTGTGGAATCCATGCAAGATAATATCTTGAGCTACCAAAAAGGAACATGGTGATGGTGGAACATTTTATGAGGAAACACCCTCCTAGTTTCAATGGATATTCTAAACTAGTGGGGGATAAAGGGTGTATTAAATCCCTTTAAAAGATATTTTATGTCATGGGGTGTTCAGATAATAAAAAGTTTAGTCTTTCATTTTACATTTTTGAAGTTGAATCCAACTAGTGGTGTTAAATGGTCAAGAATATCATAGATATCTAGGATATTGATGCTTTGGAATGGGATGAATTTAAGAATATTTTCCTTGAAAAATATTTTCCTAAGGTGGTTCAACATAGGATGGAAAAGTAATTACTTGAATTGAAACAAATGGAGAAATATTTAGTGGTTGTGTATGAAGCAAACTTCACCCGATTGGAAAGGTATGCTCCAAAACTTATTCAAGATATTCATAGTAAAATCAAACATTTTTACCCAGGATTGAAGCCAATATATTAAAGGAAATTAGCTTATAAATAGTTCAGAGGTTATGAGAAACTTTTTTGATATGTTGAGAGGGTAGACATGAAGTTTTATGATGATCAAATGTAATTTGACAACAGGAAGAAGAAAATTTCTATATGGAAAGCAATGTGTAGGAATCAATGAAACAAATATGAATGAAAGAAAATATAGTTTCAATTTGTGGAAAGTGTTGAAAAAGAACCATGTGGAATTCCTTAACAAATATAGGAAATGTTTTCGATGTGGTAGGTTTTGAAATATGGCCTGAGATTGCAATGAAAAAGATCTTGGTGATAGTATATTTAATTATGATAAGAAAACTATAAAGTGTTTTAAATGTGGTGAGATGGGTCATTATACGCATACCTTCCCAAAGAAGGATATGAATGATGGGAAGTATCCAGACTATAAGAAAAAAAGTTTAGTGAAATTTTTTATGACTACTTCATCAGATATCGGGTCATCCAATAAAGTGGTATCATGTACATTGTTTGTTTACTCATATTTTTCTAATCTATTATTTGATACAGGGTCTATATATCCTTTATTTCTAAGAAATTTTTTGGTAAATTGGAAATTTCACCTCAAGAAATGAAACTATATTTTATAGTTAAAACACCATGGGCGAATATTAATTCAAAAGGGAATTATAATAATCTTCACATTGTAATTTGTGGAAATACATTACATGAAAACCTTATTGTTTTTTCCTTATTATAGTTTGATGTTATTATGGGTATGGATTGGATTTATGTTTACCATGTTAAGATTTATTAAAGAGATATATAAGTTTTTTTTAGAAAGATTTTTAGTTTGTATACAAGAATGAACTCATATCATTGATAACATATCAGGAAGCTAAGAAACTATTAAAATATGAAAATGAAAGTTATCTTGTATATATTTTTGAAAACAAATGAAGTGTTTAGATTAATGATGTTCCAGTGGTAAATGAATACCTGGATGTTTTTTCTGATGAGTTTTCTAGTGAAATAACTAATTGGGAGGTTTAATTTACCATTGAATTAGTTTATTATGATAATCCAATTTCAAAACCCCCTTATCAAATAGAACAAGTGGATCATTTAAAATTGAAAAAGTAGTTGTAGGAGTTTCTTGATAAAGGTTTCATTCATCCTAGCACTTCACTATAGGGTGATCCTATTTTTTTGTTAAAAACAAAAATGGTTCCATGACCCTTTCCCTTAATTATATAGATTTTAATAACATTACTATTAAAAATAAGTATCCATTACCTCATATTGATAACTTGTTTGATCCGCTCCAGGGAGCTCGATATTTTTTCAAGATTAACTTAAGATATGGGTACCATAATCTAAAGTTGAAGGAGGATTACATTTTAAATATAACATTATCATATAGATATGGGCATTATGAGTTTGTTGTTATTCCCTTTAGTTCGAAGAAATTCCCTCTTTTATATTTATGGATCTTATGAATAGTTTTTTTCATTAATATTTGGATAAGTTTTTTATTGTTTTTATTGATAATATTTTTTATTATTAAAATTATAATGAGGATCATGACAAAAATCTATGGATTGTTCAACAATCCCTTAAATAAAAAAAGTTATAAAAGAAATTTAGAAAATGTGATTTTTGGTTGCAAAATATTTCCTTTCTTGGGCACATTATAAATAAGGATGGCATAATAATTTATCCTACCAAAACAAAAGTGATAGATGAATGGATAAACCCTAAAAAATTTATTGAGATTCATAGTTTTCATGGATTATCAGGCTATTATCAAAGTTTTATTAAAAACATTTCATGGTTATCTATCCCGCTAACTAAGTTGACACAAAAATGGGTTAAATTTAATTAGATGGAAGAATATGATGTTTATTTTTAGGAACTGAAAATGAGATTGTTGAATTATCCAATTTTAGCCCTACCTTCTAGAAATGGTTATTTTGTTATATATAGTGATTCTTTATTGAAGGAACTTGGTAGTGTTCTATTTTAGAATGATCAGGTAATTGCTTATGTTTTAAGATAACTAAAACCTCATGAGTTAAATTATCCCACACATGATTTGGAATTAGAGAGTGTGTTTTTTGATTTAAAAATTTAGAGGAATCATTTATATAGATCCAAATGTGATATATATACTAACCATAAATGTTTAAAATATATATTCACTCAGAATTAATTGAACATAAGGTAGATAAGATAGCTAGAACTGATAAATGATTATGATTTCATGATCAACTACCACCACAGAAAATCAAAAAAAATGGTGGATTCCTTGAGTTAAAAACATCATGCTACATTAACCATGTTATGTTTGGAACATGACCCTTAGTTAATGATTTGATTAATTGTTTCTTAGAAGTTGTTGGTGCAGGAAATTTCTCTATTTTTTAGGTGGTAATGAAATCATCTCTGTTAGACAGAATTAAGAAAGCATAGAAAGAAGACTGTGAGTTACAAAAAAAGGTAAAATTCGTTACATAGGGTAAGTTTCCATAATTTAACATTTATAAATATTGTATTTTGAGATTTTGGAAGAGATTATGTGTGCCTTGTGATTCACAGTTGAAGAAATATTTATTAAGTGAAGCTTATAGTTCTTTGTTTCAAGTTTATCCTAGTATCACTAAGATGTATAGGGACCTTCCGTAGTATTACTGGTGGGATGGAATGAAAAGAGATATTATTTATTTTACCATGAAATGTTTGAGTTTTCAATAGGTTAAATCATAGAGACAAATACCAAATGTTATACTTCAAACTTTTCTAGTGCCTGAGTGGAAATGGGAAAATATATCCATATAATTCATGGAGGGACTACCAAATACTTCTCGAGGAAATAATGTGATTTGGGTTATTTTTTTTCGACATAATAAATCATCACATTTCATTTATATTTGAGATATTATTTCTTTAGATCATATTTCTTGATTATACCTCAAAGATATAGTTAGGTTACATGAAGTTCCTCCCTCAATTGTATCTAATCAAGATACCAGGTTCACTTTTAACTTTTAGAAAGGCCTTTAGAATTCATTAGTAACTGAATTAAATTTCAGTATATCCTTTCATCCCCAATTTTATAGACATACCAAGTAAAAAATTCAGACATTTGAGGACATTATTCTAGCTTATTAAATGAATTACCAAGGAAATTGGGATCAACATAATTATTTAGTTTAGTTTTCTTATAATAAGTGTTTTCATTCTAGTATACAGATGGAACCTTTTGAGGAATTTTATGGAAAGTGGTATTGAACTCCAGCATTTTGGGATGAAGTCATGGAAAAGAAGTGGATGGGACTATAATTAGTAGAGGAAGTGGCTGAGAAATTAACGATAATCCAACAATATATGAAGACATCTTAGATAAGGTGGAAAAGTTATGTAGATACCTGGGGGAAAGATCTTTATTTCAAGGTAGGTGATCATGAATTCCTAAAATTTTCTCCATGGAAAAGTGTGGTGTGTTTTGGAAAGAAGGTAAATTTGAGTCCACTATTTATTGGAACCTATGATATCTTAGAAAAAAATGGATCATTTTCCTACCGAATGTATTTTCCTCTGAGTTTTTCCTAGGTACATAATACTTTTCATGTTTTTATGTTTAGAAAGTATGTGCCAAATTAATCTCATTTTTGAGCCTAAAAGTATTTCAGTTGGAATAAAACCTTTCTTATGAAGAGAAGCTTGTTCATATTCTTAACCGTAGAGAGAAAGTATTTTGGAATAAAGCGATTCACAAAGTTAAGGTTTTTTGGAGAAACCACATAGTTGAATAAGAAACATGTAAATCTAAAAATGTTAAAAGGGAATGGTATCCTCACTTGTTTAATAAGTGAATAAAAATTATGAGTACACAATTTCCAGAATGGGGGAGAATGTAACAACTAGGTACTTATAAAATAATTTGTTTTCATTTAGGAATTAAATATTTAAATTCATTATAAATGTATAATGAAATAACTGGTATTTATATGAATTAAGGAATCTATAATAATAGAATATAAACCTCACATTTTAAAGTATAAATAAATTTTATGTATCTTATAAGTGAAAATATGATATATTTATATCATGGAATAAGTAAATAAATGTTTTGAAAATGATATATTAAGTGTTGGTATTTTTGTGAAAAATAAATGTTTATTTACAATTTTATAATTAATATAATTATTTAAAGAAAATTTATCTTCATAAAATAGATTCATAAATTAACATTTTTTATATTTTAACAATAAGAATATTTTATGAGACATTATTAATTTTTCAAAGTGTCGTAAAATCGATTATATTATTAAAATTGGTATTTTTAGAATAAATGGTGAATGTAATTAAAAAATAAATTTCTAATATTTATAAAATTATTTACAAAAAAAATGGATTCCATTTTTTTAATTATACACAACAAAAAATGATTAGGATTAATTTTTTGTGATTTTTCTAAAATAGTTTTTTTAATAGTGAAATACGGTAATTTACAGTATTTATAAAATATATGAATTATTGAGTCATAGATGATTTATGGATGATTTAAGAACTATAATATTGAACTATCCTTCCCTAATTACTATATTTAGTCATGGAATCAAAACAATTCATAGTCTTGAACCAGAATAATAAACAAATGAATAAAATAATCAAAAAACACCCCTCTCCTCCACTATAAATACCAATCCTCAATACCTCTTCTCCTCACACCGCCAAAGCCATATAGCTTGTCTAATTTCTGCCCCATTATCTTACCAAGACTATTACTCATGTCCAAGACCTAATGGTCTCACTAAAAGGCCAAACCAAGGGCCTTGGAGAGGTTCTCAAGGAGAATAATTCAATAGGTATAATCCTCTTTCATTTTCTTTGATTTACTTTTCAATTTCTTTTCTTTTATTATTCTCTCTTTACCTAACCTCATAAAAGTGACATGATAACTTCATTATCTTACATATATTTTAATTTTATTTAGTTAATGTAATATCCACCATAAAAACTCTCAACTTCTTCTCTTATTCTAGAAAATGATATCATCATATGTGATGTGTCAATTCACCACCTTCATGGAGGACAAGTTTTCATTTTCCTTTACCACCTTCAAGGATGGTCATAAAACAATTATTATCATTAAATAATATTTTATTAAAGATATTATAATTTATATAATGTTCTGGTATCAATATATAAACATTATATTAAATAAAATGATATATGCTCGTAATGGTCGTAAATAATTGCCAAAATAAATTAAATCATTTTCAATAATGTTTTATCTAATGAATCATCCTCATATCAGAAAAAAAAATTATATATAGAATTATGTAAAAATATTAATAAATTTTCTTTCTACTTCTTGAGTTTTTCTTTCATTCCACAAGAAATTCCATAATGAACCAACCATGGAAACCATGAAATAAATACACCTAAAACAATGAAAATAACAAAATATTATTAATAAATGGGTAGAAATATGTTATAAAATATTTTATAAGGTATTATAAATATGAATATAGTTCAATAAATAACTAATAACACACTTTAAACCATTATACAAGAGTTTTAAACACGTTTGAAGGAAGTCAAATCGGAGGTAAGGAACTTTAAAAACCCTCTTTTAAATTTCTACTTGTAAAAAAATAAAAAGTAATGTTTTTATGATGTAAGTATTCATGTTTTATGATTATGTTCTAGATATTGGGAATTTTTTATAATGGAGGGGGGGTTCATGATATCCCTCCAATTCATTGGGAATGTTTATGTTAGAAGTTGATCGTAATGGTTATTCCAAGTGTAACTGTGATGGTTACACCATAAGGTAGCCACGTGAGTTGCATTGTAAGGTAGCTGTGAGGGTTACAAATCATAAGGTATCCATGAGGTTTATAATCCAATGTAATTATGGTAAGAAAATGATTCCCCAAGTTACCTAAATGGTTTATTTATATTTTATATGTTTCATGGACATCTTATGTTCTCACTAAGTAAGTATACGTTTCTTTATGGGTGGGAAGTATATCTTTATGAAAATGATCTCATATGTTTATAAGTATTCATGGAATAACAATTTCTTTCCTTATTTTTATGTCCCTTACTGATCTTTTTGTTCTCATACTAAGTTTTAAAATGTCTTTCACAGGGCTTAAGGATGTGTAAGATAAAAGAAAAATCCAAGCTGAATTTTGTGAATATTTTTCATGAATAGAATTCATGTTTTATTAAAATCTTTTGTATATTAGAATAAATGGATACTATTTTAAGTAGTATCCTATTTTTATGATTATAGGTTTTCATGTATGAATTATGACTTAATTATCTAAAAGTCTAAACCAATAAGATCTTTGGGAATGAAAGAAAATGAATTATAGTTGAATTAACTAGAATATGTAATGTTTAAGGTTGGGTACTTATAATTTCATGCCATGTTATCCCATGAACCTCGATTCATTACTTTTGGAACCGTTTTTATAATTTATTCTCCCATTTTCTTCACTAATAATATGCTCAGTATCTTAGATTCAATTCCTAAAAATTGCAATTAGTTTAGTTCTTCGTTATTTAATTAATATTTTCTCTAAACCTGTCTCATTGGGTTCAACCTAAAACCTGCATATCTTATACTACCCTATAGTTTAGTGGGTTTTTTTATCCATGTTATAAATTTATAAATTCAGTAAACCTGTGAGAATTAATGATTTCCCATGAGATATCAAATTTTTGGCATAGATATTAGGGATAGAAGCAGAGAAATTATTAGTTTAATAATTCAGAAAAATTATTTTCTCATCCTTTCTATTTTCTAATTTTAGCATAGGATTTTTTATTTATTTTTTTATTATTACTTTTTATAGCACTTAGTATTTTTAGTTTCAATGGAAGGGATTCAGAGCATGATAACTAACAAGGATAGGTGCACCTACCTACTGTAAACATGGATTAGAAAATTGAGGATATTATAATAATGAAGGATCAATTCAAATAGTGCTTATAACTATATCCAAGCAAGGAAAACATAGCACCCCAAAACCAGATATAAAATTTTGAAGAGAATCACCAAGATAAAAGAATCATGGATAAAAGAGAATATGTATATACAACTCTTGAAGTTTTTTATACTAATCATGATGCCCTTGATTTTATAGGTTTGAAAGATGATTAAGAGGGTAAGATTGTTGTAGAAATTGAGTGGGTTGAATCACAGTTCAACAAACTATAATTAAAAAAAGTGACTAAGAATAAGAAATAAAAGAAAAAGAAACCTTGGCTGATAAGATGCTACAAAGATTCCTCTCAAAACTAGGACCACAAACAAAGTAAAAAATTATGAGGAGGAAGTGGCAGTTTCCACATTTATAAAAAAAATTAGAAGATATTGGATCACTTCAAGAAGAAGAATAAGAACTAAAAGAACCCTACACTGACTACATAAAAGAAAAATCTACAACAACAAAACTAATTGAAGAGATTGAGGCTGAAAACAAAGATATCATTGAATAAATTAAACACATTCAACCAGTAATAGAAAAATAATATTTTTACTGAGTCTAGACTGATTTTGATATCCTACTAGTTATACTCATACTATCAAAACTCTGATCACCACCTCATAGTTCCACACTAATTCCGCTGAGGAGAAGACAAGATTATTTGGGTGGATTTCAAAGTCAAAATTTGGTAAACAAAAAATGATTATATTTATACCATACTCTAATCATATAACCTAGGTATGGGTGAGCTAAATGACCATTAAAAAATAGCATCTTTCGAGAGGAAACCAAATTCTTTATCACTTTCTAGAAATTTAGATTTATTTTTTTCTTAATATTTAATTTTATATAAGGATTTAACTTCAATTCCCCTTATATTTTTGAGAATTATTGAAATAGTTTATAATTTAATTATTTTATCTATATATTGGGTGGTCCATCAAAGGCATGTGCATCAAGAAGAATGGGACATAATAAGAATCGAAAGGACCAATTCACATCATGAATACCATTCATGATGTGAAATCCAGAGCATACATGTTGTAGATTCTGTAAATGTCATGAATAAGGTATAGGAAGAACCTGTACAACCACGTTTGAAACATCAATTGAAATGTGGGTAATCATTTCAATTCTAAATTTTTCTACTATATTCCCAACATTTAATTTATTTAAAACCTCTAACTGATAATTGAATTCCCACACTTAATTCATGTTTTACTTAATTGATCTAGGAGACATAAACTACTCATGGTAATTACCATGCCATGAATTTAAATTTATTTATCAATAAATTTGGATGAGAAATTTTTTTAAAATAATTAGTAGAGATAAGTATATGATTTTTAATTTAGAAAATCATGATTTATGGGGGAAGTTTAATTTTTATAAATGAAATTTTCTTGATATTTGTCCATGTATTGAATTTATAAAATTTTTATTAACTTATTTAATTATTCATATGAATTTCCATGAGTGATTATCATAACCATCATTATCATTCTTGATACATCCTATTAGCCTAATAATTACCATTATTTCTTAAAAGTATATTTGTTGAGAAAATCTGGAATGTTCTTCACTAAAACTTTCTTTTCATCTTATCAAATATATAACAAAATAGAATCACTTTTAATATGATTGAGACATATTTTAGTTAACCAATAATCCTTTGAATAAACTTATATTAATAATTTTTAATCTTATTGAATCCATGAATAGACTTGTTAGGAAATGAGCCATATTACAAGCCTATATTATCCATTTCTACCTTCCTCTCAATATATTTCATGATATTTAAAAAAATAAACTTGGGGTAGAAAATTTCCATAGTGGATAGGGATATATTTCATTAAGAATACTATATTGGTGGTTTCTTTCTGATTTGGGTAGAGTTCATTTACTTTTAATTATATTTTTTTATTCACCTATATTGTAGAAAAAAATCAAAAAAAAACCATTTGAGACAAGAAAAAGAGAGAAAATGGGTTGTGTCTTGGTAGGATAAAAAATAACCAATGCACAACCAAAGATATTTTGATCATTTTTGGTTAGTGAAGTGTCTAGTGAATTGAATTTGTGGTCAATAAGTGCTTGGTTAAAGATTTAAATATGTTTAATTTTTTAAATTTTATGATTATATAACTGATCTTATTTTCTAAAGACATGTGTCATTGTTTGAATTGAATTGGCACATTATTTACATCATTTTAAGACTATTCCATAAAAAATGATTTATTTTTCATGAAAAGGATTTGATGTTGTATGTGGTATTATTTTAAGAATAGTGGATTTAGTTTTTGAATAGTAATTTGGTTTGACATTACATTTGAATAAGGCTTTATATTTCACTATGTTACTCAAAAAATTTCTAAGTACAAAATTTGGTTCTTAATCAAAAAATTCTCCATCCCACAAAAAACCTTGACCAGAGCCTTATGTGGAACCCTGAAGGGTCAACCAAAGTTTAGGGAGACAATCTGTTTTAATCTAGGAGGTGTCATAGTTGGTGGAGGAGCACGCCTTCATGTGCGTATAGATACAATGGGGAGCCACTACGTGGGGTGGCACAATGGTTGAGGGGAGATCTTGGCACGTGGCAGTGCCAAGCAGTAGTGGGATTTTTTCTATAACCATTTCTTCCATGTGATTTTTGTATCTTGTATTATAAGGGAGTGAAATTTTGTATGTTGTTTTAATGTGGGAATAATTAAAGCATTTTAATGTAGCACCAAATGATTTGTAACCATCTGATCTATCAATCGGTTTTTCTTGGTCATCTTATCATCTTAGTTGCATTATCTTCTCTAGCAAGCCATCAAAGGAGATCAGTTCGCCTATATCTCCATGAATGACATCGACGGAAGCTTAATCCAAGAATTCTGATCACCATTTGATCATCCTTTTGATTCCAATATGGTTATAATCACTTTAGAATTCATTTTCATGTGTTATCAAAGATCAAAATGAGTTTTTGTGGTGTGTAGAAAATATTTGATTATCCAAATACGGTGTTATCTTGTAAATAAAAACTTAAGGTAGTGAGCTGATTAAATGTGTGTGTCTCCATGAATATCAAAGCAATGAGATGATGAAATGATTTCCTATAAATACCACCTGAGACTCTCATTTGTTGTGTAAAACTTATCACTCATCTGATTACACATTTGAGAGAAAGTGTTGAGAGATAAATAGAGTAGATCATGCGCTATATATTTGTGAACCAAGAGTCCCATGTGTTCAAGTTGTGAAATCACATGAATATGGTGTATGTTTGAGCTTTCACGAAGCATAACTAGAATCGTATAATGTTGTATTCGTGTAAATAAGATATAAGTTCTATGAAGGAGAAAAGGATACATTGTGGGATTTTTTCTTGAAGAAGATAGAACCAATTATTCCTCGTATAAGAAGGATACAGTGTGTACTATTTTGTGAAGGTACAGTGAAGTTACATAAATAATAAGTGAGAATAATCTCAAGTATCATGAATAACATTGATAATTATAACATGATATATAGTACATGTATACATGAGTATTGTATTCTACACTATTGTGAAAAGAATCTTGAAAATATATTTGTTTACACGATTTGGGTAAGAATTCCTACATCCATTACATAAAGAAGAAGGTATATGTGTGTTGTTCATGCATGTGGTTTTTTCAATGATTTTTCAAGTGTTTAATGTGTGAAAAAGTGATTTCATAAGAAGGAAGTGCTTGTGTGTGAATAGTGAGTGTGAAAGTGGATAGTGTGTGGTTTATATTTCATGATAAAAATAGCATATGCATGTATCCATGCATGACCATGTATATAATTGGAATACAAGTAAATTTTTTTAGTTTGTAGAAGGAAAGTGAAGAGATGGTGTGACCTTGAGATAGTGTATGGGTTCATAAATTTCACTACAATTAAATGCATATAAAATAATGCTTGCATAAAATGAGAATACCATGCAATGTTTCAAATACATGGATGATGTTGGAAGAATCACACATGCAATATACATTGCATATTCAGTGTGAAATTTATTGAGTTTGAATACAGGTCAGTATTTCTATCAGATATTTAGAATAAATTCATAACTATGTTTTCAATGTTTAGTGAGTCCAAGTCTTCATCAAAATATATAATTCTTTCCTGGGAAGTGTTTTATTGAGGAATATGATTTCATATAGTGATCAGATATTATTTGAGCAATTCCAGCATCAATGAAAAGGCACTTGAAGTTTTACATGATCCAGAGTGATCCAGGAAGCTTGTGGAGGAGGATCTTCAATTGATCTTTCTATAGTAGATCAAGACATCTGATGTTGAAGGCTACAACTGTGGGTTCTAATCAGTTTCTGAAGATTATGATTGGATGGTCTAACCAATCACTATGAAGAAGGTGTAGCTTGGGGGTCTAAAAAACTATTTAAGGATGATTGGAACTATGGGGGTTATAACCATTTTATAATTGGGGGGTCTAACCAATTACTATTGTAATCACCATTTGATATAGTATAGAATCTATGTTAGGGGGTATAGCCAACATGGAAAAGAGTATGATTTTTATACCAAACCTTGTAATTTCTTATGTGTTGTTCTTTCTTTTTTTTTTATTGATTGAAGGATGAGGTTGAGTATTAAAGAAGAGGGACTGAGAATTTAATCATTCAAAGAGGTTTAATCAAAAGTAAAATAATTTTTAAAAATAGTATACCACTTATTCACCCCCCCCCCCAATGGTATCTAACCAATCCTTGGATACTTTAGTTAGGTGGTGTATGTGATATTTTTTCTAAGAACAACTTTCAAAAAAGAAAAAAAATCTATAATAGAAAATAAAATAATGAAAAAAAAAGAAATAGGGGTTGATTCATTCATTTTTATTACATGTATCATGAGCCCACTTTGAGATTTTTGGGGGGAGAGAGAAATGACATCTATGGATGGAGATTCTTATGGAGATTATATTTCGATATAATTTATTATTCTTTAGATTCAAAACTCCTTTTTATCTTTAATTTTATATCATTTACCCACCTACCATGAATCCTCAAAGTCATTTGATCCTAAACAGTGAATCCCTCATGATTAATTTTGATATCTTTCTTTACATGGTGGATTTGTTAGATTTCTTTAAAGACTATGGAAAGTGACATGTTTTTGAGGTATGTGATGAACTCTATTAATATTTTTACCCTGGTGATGAGAGGAAAAATTCATATGAGGTAAATTGAAAATGTAATGCATATTAATAATAAATTGAAAAAGAAAAATGGATAAATGAAAAGGATTTTCTATTTCAAAGGAGAAAAGTAAAATACATGATTGATTTGTTTTCTTTGAAAAATGAATCATTTATGGATTTTCTATGTGAGATTCTCAAACATTTAATTTCTAATTTGATTAATTGATTTTGTTGACACTGAATTTAAAGCATGGTAAGGTGATTTTCCTTTATAGTATATTGAGATTCCATCCTTGAGGACAAGTCTTAATTAAAGTGTGGGGGTATTTTATATGTTTATTTCATTCATACATTTTATGGTGTTTTAATACATTGATTTATCTAATTTAATTGATAATATTTTCAATTTGTGAGTGTTTTAACTTGTTTTTTATGGTAGGATACAACCAACATTTGGAAAAAGGAAAAAATGGATGAATTTAGGATTAAAAAGACACTTTGGGACACGTTACAAAGCGGCATGACATGAAATCAGAATTTTGAATCTGAAGGCCAAAGTCACATGGAGATGAAGTAGTTTGGAGAACCTGGAGAAATAAATTTTCACATTGAGTAATTAATACATGATATGAGTTCATCATGGAGAATATTCTACTACTCATTGAAAGTTTTAAAGTAAATATATGTTGTGAAACTCTATTACACGATGTGTAAACAATACACATCATGAGAGTATTGGGATAGAATTTGATTCATAGAAGTCATCATCGCTGCATATTACACACCATGTAATACTTGTATGATGTGAACCCATAAAAAGGACTAAAATTTATTATTCTATCACTAAGGGTTTGACACAAATCTCTATTTATACCCAACTTTGGACACCACTTTGGGAGATTAGTGGATGGGGAGGACCAAATGACATCGGACCAGGGCAACTGTGGATCACTGTTACTGCTGCTTGGTTGGTTTTGTTTATTATTTCTTCTTATCCTATCAAGTATATAATGAGGGGTTTATTTATTTGTTTTGTGGAGTGCATGATTAATGGTGATTTCAGGTATAAGGTATTTTTTTATTTAAATTAATATTGGGATTTCATGTTTTTTCTTCATTGATTTATCTTCCCTGATTATTTTTGCATGACCATTGTATGTAGGGTTAGGAAGCGAGTTTAATTTCTTTCTTTCTTTGAGAATAGTCATTGCCTAAGTTGACTGAATTCATTTGTTTAATGTGATATCTAGGTTTTAGGATTTTACCAACACCATTGGGATAGCTATTACCCTATGTTGAAATAAGGTTTTTGGTTAACCATTCATTGCAATTTAAAGTACATGACCAGGGGAAAGGGAGGGTTTAGGATGTAAATCTTTTACCATGACCATTGGAATCACTAGGACCTTATTCTCTCAACTACATGATTTTTTATTAATTATTTCATACCATGTTATCCCATGAACCTAGATTCATTGCTTTCTGGAAAACTTTTTATATTTTCTTCTCCCAAGTTCTTTACTAATCACATGCTCAGTGGATTATATTCAACTTATTTGAATCGCAATTAGTTTAGGTCTTCATTATTTAATTTTTATTTTCTCCAACCCTGCCTCTATGGGTTCGAACTTGGACTTATATATCCTATAATACCTTGTAGTTTAGCAGTTTGTTTGATTAGTGTTATAAATTTATAAATACGGTAACCTTGTGAGAATTAACAATGCCCCATGGGTTATCACCAACCATTACATAATCATAATCCATTAATATGTATTCCACAAGGTTATAAAAATATTCATCATTTCATCATAGCTTAACCCATGGAGAAAACAGGTTTCATCAAGATTTCACCATCATAGTTAATAACCATCCAAAGAAAGAATAAGGATAGTATCATTGGATCATTTCCCCTAGTGAAGCATAAGTAAAATTAAATTTTGTTTCTATAAATGAAATACCTTTAAAATATCACTAGAACATTTTTAAAAAAAATACCCTTTTAATTTTGAAGTATTTTATTTAAAATATAAAAAATTACAGAATATTAGGAAAACATTTTATTTGAAAAGAACCATAGAATCCTGTAAATGAAGATTCAAAACAAATATTATTCATGTTTATGGGAAAATGTTTTCCTATGGTATATGTTATAACAAATATTTTATTCACACCTTTCCTAAAAAATACCTTGTTTGGAAAATGAAAATAAGATTCATTTTAAAAAAATTATAAAAAATATGGGTAAAATGACTTTAATAAATAATTGGAGAATATTAAAAACATTATTGAAAATATTTTAATGATAATATAAACATGGAATAAAAATACTCCCAACCAAATAGGAAATAAAGTCTATTTTTTAAAAAAATAGTTTCTCAATCATTTTAAGTACCAAAATGTGGAAAATGGTAATATTACATGAAAATTACATGAATAAACATAGGATAAAGAAATATATGGGTTTTGAAGGATATTATCAATATAATTATCATTAATGTAAATTTAGCATAGACAATCCCATAAATAAGTTAAATTGTAACATAAATCCCTTACCTCGAGTCTCACCATACTTCTTACACATTAAAATATCATGTATAATAAATATATATTTATTAAAAATATATATTTATTATAAATATATTATAGAACCATATTCATAAATAAATTACAATGTAACATTCCTTTATAATTTATAATCACCCTTTTATAAACAAACATTCCTTAAAATGAACATTCTGGTGAAAACTCATCCATTTTCCATGCATGTTTTGGTTTCATGGTCCTGGTAAATGCACCTTGGTCATGGTTTTAAAATTTCAAGAATATTAATCATGAAATAAGTGTAATTTTTATTTATTAGATTAATTTTTATAACTATTCACATAAATCAATGATGAAAAATGAATTACATCACTTTGTAAAGATGTTAGTTCGTACGTACGGACAAGTGATGTATCCACATTTCAATGGATGAAAATAAATAAAGGGAAATTATAATTTTGAAGACCCAAAAATCTAAATTAAGAACCTTGTATTCAATGGAGTGTATGAAACTCAACACTAAGTGTAAAAATATAATATAATAACCTGATACTTTACAATATATTTACTATCTTAAATAAATATAATATATTTTATAACTTGTAATGGACACAACACCGAGTTATTTTGCGTTACACATAAGAGAGACCTTCCTTGATATATTTTGTTACATGAAAGATATACCTTCCTTCATAGTTTGTGTTACACACAAGATAAACCTTCTTTGATGTCTTGCATTACAAGAAAGACCAATTTTTACTAAATAACAATATATTATTAAAATATTATTATTTAATATAATATGATATAACCTAGAAATTATGTTAGAAATTATGAATAGTATTAATTAATTTATGAAAATATACCATATATATAAATATAAAATTAATTCATTGGTTACTAGTTAATGAGAAACTAAAATAAGAACCAATTGGATATAAAAAAGAAATATTACTATTTTTATGCTTCCAAAGGAGTTTTGTCTTAATAAACATTGTTAATTACAATTATTGAATGATTTTAATTAAATATATATATTATATTTTCAATAAAATATTTTTTATATTCATACATTAGGTTCTATAGATACAATATAAGAACAAACTCAATTTTGCACCTAAAAACCTATATTTTTATAAAGGCAATTTTACGACCTTTTAATAAAGAACACATTTTAAATATGAATTTTGACACATTAATTTAATTAATATGTAAACAATAAACGTTATATTTTAAATATAAACATAATAATTAGTTTAGTGTGAATTTGTTATATTTTTTTGAAACAATTCAGTTTTTAATAAATAGTGAAAAATACTGAAATTTAATTCAAAACTACTTTTTCATCTAATTTATTTATAATGTTAAATTGTAATTTTAATTAGTTTTAAAGTTTAATTAGATATTATTTTTATCAATTAATACAATTTATTTCATTTGAATCAATTTCAATTTGAAATTGATTATAAAAACATAGAAAACCTTCAGATATTTTTAATTTAAAACCCCGCATTATTGTTCCGCCTGCGAGATGAATTTTAAATTAATTTCTGACACTTATATGATTAAAATTTGGAAAAATGGATTAAATATTTGGAATCATAATAATTTATAATTTCTAATAAGGTCAAATTTTTTTGATAAAAAATATTACTGAAAGTGATTAAAATTAATTAAAATGATTAAGGTTAAATTAAGCTTAACAAGGGACTAAACCTTAAACTTAAGGCCTAAAATGACACATAAACTTATAAAAATTACATTTTATGGCCATATATTGACCCTATTTTCTCTTTTATCTAATTTGGTCCATTATGAGATCCACTTTCAACATGAAAAACTAGCAGGGAATTTCCTTGTCAAAATATTACAAGAGTGTCCCTACTCCTCCACTATAAAAGGACCTCCTCTCCTCCCACTTCCTCACACCTATAAAGTCACATTGGATTGAAAAATATTGCCCCAAATATATCCTTAAAATCCCTCCCCAAATTCTATAATCCTCCCATTGAGAATAAATAAATCCAAGGAATCTTTTGGTTCAAACCAAAAGGAGTTACTCAATTAAGAGGTAACATATTTCTTAAGCTTTTTACTTTTATTTCCATTATCCAACCCCTCAGTCCTTATTATTATATTATTGTATAAAAAAATCCTAAATATACTAGTATGTTTTTATAATAAGTTTTAAACCTAAACTTACACACACTTTCATCTAATGGGTAACGAACATATTATTTCTGTGTATAGTGAACTACTTTCTCACGAAATAATGATTGCTCATTTTTCATTTATCTACTTTCATGGTTGTAAATTATGATGTAAACTCTATTTATATATTATATATATGATATTTATTATTTATTTACACTTATATAATAATTTTATTACACATAACATTAATACTTTCCATTTTATGTTAATACAATAACATTGTTTGAGGAAGTGTGGACTACCGCCACCTCAAAGCGATGTGATTCATTCACACTATACATGGAACTTATAAAGTATGGTTTCAATTAAAAATATGTGAAATAAATAACACATATATTATATTCATGAAATAATTACCTTTCTATAAATATACTATATATATCATTTTCATTATTACCCTTTCACACACTTAGAAAGTGATAACGTCATTCGTGGATGTGTGGACCACCACCTCCTCGACTCAATGTGATTAATTTTACATAAAAATAATTATATATATAATTCTATATTATTAAATTACATGTTATTTATAATATAATTATCATTATATAAATATATAGTGTTACTTATCTTCTTTCCATAACGATCATTGAAAAATGGTAATGTTACTCATGCGTATGTATAGTCTACCATCTCCATGATCGTAACATTGATTCATTTTTCAGAACCATATTTAATGATTAATTTTAAAAGTGTAATTTATGTATAAATATGATAATTGTTTCATGATTATTATTATATAAATATTATATAATGACCCATTTGACCACAGTTGTCTTACCAAAAAAAAATTGACACATAAACCGAATTTGGTTAAAACACCTGATGTAAACTTAATCGTTTAAGTAGTTGTATACAACATAGTAATAAGTTAATTAAAAGTAATTATAAACATTAAAAACTTTCTCAATCAAGTATAAAATTAACATAATTTTATTATAAAGTAATTTAAAGGATTTTCAACCAAAAGAAAATGCAAGGTAAGGGATTTCGTCTCAATTTACATTCCATTGAGACTTATTTGTTGTTATGCACCTAGTTTCTTTTAAATGGTGTATATACTAGATTTTTTAATGATATATCATGAATATCCTTAATATCATTATATTATAACTTTCATTTAATTTTATTCCTTCATGAGGCTTATGATTTAAAATGTTTCAAAGTGGTATGGGAAACTTTGGATTGTTTAAATATTATTTTCCTCAAGAATAGTTTTACTTATAATTCATTTCAATTAGAGGGAATTATATGACCATTTTTCAATAAAACTTTTAAATTTTTCTAATATGGTTATTCATGACCATTATCAAGTATTAGTACCATTTTTCCACTCTTTGGTACTCAAAATGTTTTAGAAAATTTTTTTAAGAAAACCAGAATTTATTTCTCTCTTTAGTCAGAGATACTATTTTATTATAAAACCCACATTTCATTAAAATGTTTTCAAAAATTATTTAAAAATTATTTTATAAAGACATTTTTACCCTTTTTTTCTTTTAATAATGTTTTCAAAGGAATATTCTTGTTATTTTCTAAAAAATTCATTTTTCTAGACTTTAAATATGCAAAAAGAATGTTATTTTTACCTCATACGGCTTGTATGGACTTACACGCTATCATTTATTTGAAGATTTATTTTCATATTGAAAATGTTACTTTTTAAAGAAAATATTTTTAAAAGTGATTTTTAACGAAAAGGGTTTTCAATTTTTTTTCAAAATAAAAGGATATTTTCCTTAAGGATGTTTTTAAAAGATCTTTTTATAATATTTCCATTAATCAATGACAATAACCCTTTATTTTACTCCACATGGGGTATGTTTTATTGATACTATTCTTAATCTTCCTCTGAATATTTTATGATTGATTTGGTCAAGGATAGTATTCACATTCACTTTCTTAATTCCTTTTGTTCCCTTGAAATATTCAATTTTCTATAATCATTGAACATTGAATTTTCCCTAATTTAACATATCCTTTATCATGGATATGTTCACTACCTAAACTGTATATCATTTTTATATGGTGTTTACTTTGAATTTTATTTTAATATTTGGGTAAATATTGATAAATCCTTATATCTTACTCCATACGGATATTTGATAAGGCACATTGCTAAATTTATTATTTGATATATGAGGAATGTTTTGGACTAGTATGAAACAGTTGGGGCCCATTTATAGATATCCCCTCGATGTATCAGTAGTCTCATGGGATGATTCATTTGGATAGCCTCCTTAGATGGGTTTTTACCCAATATTTTGTAAAATGTATTTTGAAAGGTCTTAACGGTAAAGGTTCCATGTACCTAGGAAACATGGAATCAAATAATCAAGTATTTCCCTCATTTAGTTTCAGTTATTATTTATCTATGAGATTTTTCATCGATATATATATATAGATACATTTCATTTTCAGTTCATTGAATAGAATGTGTTTCATTTTCTTAACTTGACATATTGATTTTGCCTTATCTAGTTATTTGAATGGCATGTGTTATCATTTTGTTACCTTTCCATGTTAATTTATTCTCATTGATTCATTATTACTTCCACTTTACTTACCCTTATTAAGAATTTGAGATCACCCTTATTATATTTGTTTCCCCAAGAATCCAATAAGTGTACTATGAAAGATATGTAGGAATTTACTAGATGGATTAGATTTATTTTTGATGTTATTTATTTATTTAGGATAATAAAAAATTTATTTTGTATTTAGTGTATTCATTTGTAATACAATACTCATTTATGTATCTGGTTTACCAATACTACTAAACTAATTATTCCTTCGGGGATTGATTATTTATAATAATGTCAATGTAATTGATAGAAGACACCGGCTCTGGGCTATCTGGGGTCGGTTCGCTATAGTTGATATCAAAGGAAGTTTAGTAGAAAACTTGGGAACTCAATTTAGGGAAAAATATATTAGAGAACATAACCCTAAGGTCAAATTTCAGGATAAGTATAGAAGAACACCATAAAATTTTGTTAAGGTAGATATTATGTGTATCTTCCTAGAAATACATCCATGTCTGGATACTACAAGTGGGTGTAGTTCTGGCACAGATGTACCTAGGAGTAATAACTCTGACAAGGTGTTCAAAGCCTGACTTAGGGTAACTCGGTACATGACAACGGTCCTTATTGTGCACCTGGTTTGACACTCCTAGGGGATATACTTAGGAAAATTCAAATATTCTTCACAAACCACTCCAAAGGATTTTCACAATGAATTACATAGGTTAAACCAAAAGTGTTTTAAATTAAATATAAGATGTCATGGTTTATAAATCCTACAAATGATATTATGGATAAACCTTAGACCAAGGAAGGACCGATGTAGAAATAGATGGATGGAGTATTTATATACTATGGTTTTATCGAAAATCATAGTTAAAATTATTTTTAGTTATTAACCTTATTTCAATAAGGTCTATTAGATTTATTTTTGAAATTATATTAATTTGGCTTTAGAAAATGGCAGCCTATAAGCTGGGTACAACCAATAAAATATGGAAAGGCCAAGGGTCTTTAACCCATGACCGAAGGACGATAAGGTTTTCATGCCAACCACTGACCTACATAATATTCTGGTTAATTTTTCACTATTTCTAGTTAAACAATTTTATGAATAAATGTTAATAATGAACCAATAGTATCACTTTTGAGGACTGGAGATTAATCTATTAACCATATTGGTTTTGGAAGATAGTTAAGGTCAAACAGTTATACTATTCACTCATATATAGCCTTATGGTCCTTTAAAAGTTTATTTTAGTGATTTAGGCATAAAAAATTAATTATTGGTAATTAATTTCTAGAATTAAAATGAAGAATTAAAATTTGATCAAAGTACAACCAAAATTTATGATTATTCATATGAAATTGAATCCTATCATTTAATAATATTTCCTTGTATTCTTAGGTAGTAAAAGAATTACCCAATGTTAAGAAAATGACTTATAAATAAAATGTTGTCCTAATACCTTAATTTCTATTGAACCAAAGGTATCTTAAATTATCATAGGTTTATGTATTTAAGGACCTAAAATTTATATTGATCATTCAATTGTTTGTGATTGATAACCTCATTCACTCCTTATAAATATTTATTCTTTTCCTCCAAGTACATATCTCTACTTTCCATTGATGTTATCCTACTTAGAGAGCTAGTTTCATGGTATTGCATGTGACATTTGTACTTTACATTCTCCCTTTTATAGAGGATGACTTATGAACCCTTCTCATGATGTGGGATTTCAAACATAGAAAGTATCAAAAAATCTATCACTACGATGGAGTTCAAATTGTGAGAATGCAATTTAAATAAGATGGGGATAATGTGACGCCCCAAAAATCTAAAGTAAGAAACTTGTATTAAATGTAATGTATGAAACACAACACCAAGTGTAAAAATAAAATATAATAACCCAATACTTTAAAATATATTTACTATCTTAAATAAATATAATATATTCTATAGCATGTAATGGACACAACATAGAGTTATATTGTGTTGAACGTAAGAGTGACCTTCCTATATATATTTTATTACATGAAAGAGTGAACTTCCTTGATATCTTTTATTACATGCAAGAGTTACCTTCTTCGATGACTTACATTACATGCAAGACCGAGTTTTACCAAATAACAATGTATTATTAAAATATTATTATTTAATATAATATGATATAACCAGCTATTCTGTAATAGTTTATGAATATTATTAACTAACTTATAAAAATTTATGGTTTATATAAATATAAAATTAATTTATTGTTTAACAATTAATGAGAAACAAAAATAAGAACCAATTGGATATAAAAAGAAATATTACTATTTTTATTCTTCCAAATGAGTTTTATCTTAATAAAAATTATTAATTACAATTAATGAATTATTTTAATTAAATATATGTGTTAAATATTAAATAAAATATTTTTTATATTCATTCATTAGGTTTTATATACATAAGATAAGAACAAACTCTATTTTACACCTAAAAACCTATGTTTCTATGAAGGCAATTTTACAACCTTTTAATAGAAAACTCATTTTAAATATAAATTTTAACATATTAATTGATTTAATATGTCTAAATAAACTTTATATTTTAAATATAAACATATTAATTATGTTAGGGTGAATTTTTTATATTTTTCTGAAACAATTCATTTTTAATGAATAGTGAAAAATACTGAAAATTAATTCAAAACTGATTTTTTATCTAATTTATTTATAAGGTTAAATTATACTTTTAATTGGTTTTAAAGTATAATTAGATAATATTTTTATCAATTAATATATTTTATTTCATTTAAATCAATTTCTCTTTGAAATTTATTATAAAAACATAGCAATCTTTCGTATGTTTTTACTTTAAAAACCTGCATTATCATCCCGCCTACGAGATGAATTTTAAACTAATTTATGCCACTTATATGATTGTAATTTGGAAAAATTAATTAAATATTTGGAATCAGAATAATTTATAATTTATAATAATACCAACTTTTCATTTTACTGAAAATATCAGTGAAAGTGATTAAAATTAATTACAACGATTCAAGTTAAATTAAGCTTAATAACATACTAAACATTAAACTTAAGGCCTAAAACGACCTATAAAATTCTCCAAATTCCATTTTATGGCCATATATGAACCTTATACTCTATTTTATATAATTTTTTCCATTATTGGATCCAATTTAAACATGAAAATCTACAGGGAATTCCCTTGTCAAAATATTACAAGAGTGTCACTCCTCCTCCACTATAAAAGGACCTCCTCTCCTACCACTTCCTCACACCTCTCAATCCACTTTGGATCAAAAAATATATGCCCAAATAGATCCTAAAAATTTATACCCAAATCCTAGAATCCTCATCTTGGTCATAAATAAATCCAAGTAATCTTTAGGTTGAAACCAAAAGGAGTTAGCCGATTAAGAGGTAACATGTTTCTTAATATTTTTAGTTTTATTTCCATTATCCAACCCCTAAAACCATCTTCTTATATGATTTTATAAAAAAAACAGTATCCTAAATATAATATTATGTTTTTATGCTAATTTTTAGACCTACACTTACAAACACTTCCATATAATGGGTAACGAACGTACTGTTTCTTTGTACGGTGAACTATTGTATCACATAACGATGACTGTTCATTTTCCTTTACCAACTTTCATGGTTGGACATTATGATGGAAACTATGTTTATATATTATATATATGATATTTATTATTTATTTACACTTCCTTAATCCTTTTATTATACATACCATTAATACTTTCCATTTTACGTTAATATGATAACATCGTTTGAGGAAGTGTGGACTACTGCCCCCTCAAAGCGATGTGATTCGTTCACACTATACATAGAATGTATAAAGTATGGTTTAAATTAAACATATGTGAAATAAAAAACTCATATATTATATTCATGAAATTATTACCTTTTTATAAATATACTATATTTATATATATATCATTTTCATTATTACCCGTTCATGCACTTAAAAAGTGATAACGTCGTTCATGGACGTTTGGACTACTACTTCCTCGACACAATGTGATTACTTTTACCTCACAAGAATTATATGTATAAGTATATGTGATTAAATAACATGGTATTTATGATATAATTATCATTCTGGAAAGATATGGTGTTACTTACCTTCTTTCCACAATGATCATTGAAAAATAGGAACGTACTTATGTGTATGTACGACCTACCATCTCCATGATCGTAATGTTGATTTATTTATCATATCAATATTTAATAATTGATTTTAAAAGTATAATTTATGTATAAATATGATAATTATTTCATTATTATTATTTTTTAGATATTATATAATGACCCCTTTGACCATAGTTGACCTATCAAAGTTTTTTTTGACACATAAAACAAATAGTCAAAACACCTGATGTAAACTTAATTGTTTAAGTATTTGTATACAACATAGTGATAAGTGAAATGAAATTAATTAAAAAAATAAAAAAGGTTCTCAAACAAGTATAAAATTAATATAATTTTATTATAAAAGAATATAAAGTACATTCACCCAAAAGGAAATGCAATGTAAGGGATTTCATCTCAATTTACAGTCCATTGAGAATTATTTATTATTATGAACCTAGTTTCTTTTACATGGTGTATATACTATCCTTTTCATGATATATCATGAATATAATTAATCCCATGATATTATAACTTTTATTTAATTTTATTCCTTCATGAGGCATATGATTTAAAAAATTTCAAAGTGGTAAGGGGTACTTTGGAATGTTTAAAGATTATTTTACTCAAGAATAGTTTTACTTATCATTCATTTCCATTAGAGGAAATTATATAAACATTTTTTAAATAAAACCTTTCATTTTCTCTACTCTGGTTATTCATGACCATTATCAATTATTAGTACCATTTTTTCCACTCTTTGGTACTCAAAATTTTTTAGAAAATGTTTTTAGGAAAACCCAAATTTATTTCTCTCTTTAGTCAGAGAACCTATTTTTGTCTAAAAAACATGTTTTATTAAAATGTTTTTAAAAATGATTTTAAAATGATTTGGTAAATAAATTTTTACCCTTTTTGTATTTTATCAATGTTTTAAAATGAATATTCTTATCACTTTTCGAATAAGGGATTTTTCTATCCTTTAACTATGAAAAAGGAATATTCTGTTTACCTCATATTACTTGTACAGACTTACCCACCATCATTTCTTTGAAGCTTACTTTGCATGTTTAAAAGGTTAATTTTTAAAGAAACTATTTTCAAAATTGAATTTAAAATAAAAGGTTTTTCAAAATAAAAGTATATTTTCCTAAATAATATTTTTAAAATATATTTTTATAGTATTCTCATTCATCAATGACAATAACCTTTTATTTTAATTAACATGGAGTATATTGTATTGATACCATTCTTAATCTTCCTCTAGATAGTTTATGATTTATTTGGTCAAGGATAGTATTCACATTCACTTCCTAGATTTCTTTTGTTCCCTTCAAATATTCAATTTCCAATGATCATTGAACATTGAATTTACCCTAATTTACCATATCCTTTATCATGGATAGGTTCATTTCCTAAATCATGTATCATTTTTATATGGTGTTTACTTTGAATTTTATTTGAATATTTTTGGTAAATATTGATAAATCTGTATATCTTACTCCATATGGATATTTGAAATGAAACATTTATAAATATATTATTCGATATATGGGGGATGTTTTAGACTTGAACAGTGTTGTTGGGGCCCATTTATAGATATCCCCTCAAGCATCAGTAGTCTCATGGGACGAGTCATTTGGATATCCTCCTTATATGGGGTTTTACCCGATATTTTGTAAATATTATTATTAATGGTCTTGATAGTAAAGGTATCATGTATGTAGGAAACATGGAATAAAATAATCAAACATTTCCCTCATTTAGTTTTAGTTATTATTTATCCATGAGATTTTTTGTCAACATATCTATGGATACGTTTAATTTTCCATTCATTGATTAAATGACATTTGTTTTAGTTTCTTACCTTTACATATTGATTCTGTATTATCAAGTTATTTGAATGGAATGTTTTATCAGTTATTTAATTTTCTATGTTAATTTATTCTCATTGATTCATTATTTATTCCACTTTACTTACCCTTACTGAGCAATTGAGCTCACCCTTATTATGTTTCTTTCCCCAGGAATCCAATAAGCATACTATGAAATATATATAGGAATTTTCAGGATAGATTAGAGTTATCCTTGATATTATTTATTTATTTAGGAGAAGAAAAACATTTTGTTGTAATTAGTGTATTTGTTTTGTAATAAAAGACTCATTTATGTATCTGGTTTACCAAGATTGCTAAACTAATCAGTTCTTCGAGGCTTGATTCCTTGTAATCATGCCAATGTAATTGATAGTAGACGCCGACTCCGGGATATTTGGGGTTGGGTCACTACAATAATTCACCTTTATATAATAATTATTATATCATAAATATCATATATATTTATTAAATTTATCTTTATTACCATCTGTGTAAATCAGAAATGAAAAACAAATCACATCACTTCATGGAGGTGGTAGTCCAAACTTACGCACGAGAGATGTTATCGTTTTTCAATGGATAGAAAGGTAAAAAGGTACATAAGATATTATAATAATTGAATAATAATAATTTCATAAATATAATATATAAACATCAAATTCATCATAATAACCAACCATTAATGATAGTGATGAAAAAAAATACATCACTTTGTGAGGTGATAATCTATATATATGCAAGAATGATGCATTTTTTCCCATTTAATCGAGAAGGATATTGTTGGCACTGGAAAATTCATCCATGTAATTCACTTAAGGCTTTAATATATGATCCCATAGCATAGCTCATTCCACATGATTCGATTTGACTGGTTGTGGAGCCCAAACAGAGTTACAGATCAGAAGTTATGGTTGTTCGAAGTCGGGTTGTGAGGAAATGTCCATCCAGGACGGTTTTGGGGAGAAGTACGGATTTGCACATAAAAATGGAATATTGCACGTAAAAGGGAATCTTGTGTGTAAAAATGGAATCATACATGTAAAAAATTAATCTTTCACATAAAATGGCTTTGCGTGGAAAATTGGAATGGAATTTTACGCGCACCAACATTCAAGGCTTCGCCTATAAATACAAGTGCACCCCCTTCTTCTTAAGAGGGCCTCTGGAGTATGGCCACCGCTCTAATTCAGGTAAGTCCACATTTTTCGCGTCTGTGCATAAAACCCCCTCTTGCACGCAAAACATCACTTTTGCGTGCAAAAGCACCAACATGCCCAATTTTGTGCACAAAGCATAATTTTTTGCGTGCAACAATACCATTGTGCCCAATTTTTCAAGCACCAGTGTTGCACCTATCCAATTGCATAAACACATTCCCTATTGCATGCAAACCCCCCATATTGCATGAAATTCATGTCCTATTGCGCCCAAGGCTCCCTTATTGCGCACATATTCCCTATTGCGTGCAAAAACATCTCCTTTTGTGAGCTAACCACCCCTATTGCGTGTAATTCCTTTCCTATTGCGTGCACGGCCCCCCTATTGGGCGCATGGATCCCCTATTGCATGAACATTCCCTATTGCGTGCAAAGATCCCCTTTTGCACGCCAACCCCCCTATTGTGCACAATTCCTTCCCTATTGTGCGCAAGCCTTCCCTATTGTGCGCACTCCTGCCCTATTGCGCACAGGCCTTCCCTATTGCACGCACTCTTGCCCTATTGCACATAGGCCTTCCCTATTGCACACAATCCTTCCTTCTTACGTGTAAACCATCCTGCGCATAGCCTATCTTATGTACAACAGTGCCCAGGCCTACGCCCGCCAGTCCATACGGGTCGAGACCGCATCCTGGCACTGACACCCATGAAAAATGGACAGTCGCACTACGAACTTTTCGGGCCGGGACATCAGCATTTTCCATTGAACCCTTATGTGCGTCCGCCTTCCACCTATGGAATACTATGATTTGAGATACTCTCCTGCACACCATGAAACACCTTGAGTCAATATATTCTTATTGGTTCATTTCTTATGTTGTGAGTTGATATTCTCATCATCAATTCCCCTGAGTACCTTGAGTCAAACCATTCCTCAAGCAACTCATCCAAACCCCCATCACCTGACTCCTATGCCAGGTTGAATCAGAGAGGGCCACCCTTGTATAAGTCCCAACACCATCCATTTCTAGGCACCTTATGCTTAATAGTCCAATCTATATGACTTTAAACTATAGTACACCCTATGTTCCAAACATAGGATGCCTCTTACTCTAAACGGGAGATACCTTATACGCCAAGAATAAGATGCCAATAGTCCTCTCTATATGACTATAAAATGTAGTACACACAATTATTCAACAATAGGATGCATCTTGTTCCAAATAAGAGATGCCTTATGCGCAAATCATAAGATGCCAACAGTCCTCTCTACACGATTATAAATTGTAGCATGCCCTATCATTCAATAATAGGATGTATCTTGTTCCAAATAAGAGATGCCTTATGTGCCAAGCATAAGATGCATTATGCCATGATCACAGTGGCATAGCTTCAAGAGCATTAGAATCAGTTCAAACATTCCATCACAACATCTCATGCTTTGTGTGTCCATCATTCGGATCTTCATCCTCTTCCATGTCTGAAGAGACCCCCTAATGGCCTGGTCTCATGTCTCCTCGGCCTACCTACCATTTTGGTCCAACACCCTAAAAGACTTTGGACGACACATTAAGTCGTGTCCTGTGTTTCGAACATGGTCAACAGTCGACCCTCATTTGTTTGTCCCCATTTCAGGATAATGTGATATGGATGTTGTGTTTCAAACACAGTTAACAGTTATCCTCCATCTTCATGCCACCCTCACCGCATTCTGAATTTCAAGCATGTGATTCACACTTTTCATCTCCCTTTATTCGGACTGATTCCAACACCCTTGGCATTATTTTTCTTGAGCACTTGTGCATAGGTGTTAGTCCCAATTATATGCCTCAACCCACCAGTGAGTTGGGATGCCCTCATGGACAGACATGAGAAAGAAACCCAGGAAGCTTCCATTCATAAACCCCATTCACCATTACCGCTCCTTAGCGGAACCCAGGCATGCTAAAGTTTATCGCTTCTTCGCAAATCCACACTAACGTGGACCCCCAATGGACTGCTCCATAACACCCCAAACCTATGGCATTGTCGATGTCTTCCTTCCCTAAAGGGTGGGTGGGTATTGGTTATGTAAGTCCTAAGGGTGTGGAGTGAAACCCTCTCGTCTGAGCTGCAGGACATTAAACTGCCAAGCATCATCGTCCTCAGCACATTACGTTAAACCGTGACCATGCCTCGTGTGTCGGATGCAGGGTTCCCCCACCTTGGACATTCTGCACGCCCACTGGTCTCCATGGGAGTGAAATCATTCCTCACATGGAAATTCATCCTCTTTATCGAAGCAGCATCTATCTGTGGGTAAAGGTAAACCACCTTGGTGTAAGCCCCTAGATTTTCTTGCAAGAGGTATCACCCCTACTCCTCCTCTCTTCCTAGGTGCCAAATCCCTCTTTCACTGGTCTTTGTCACCACCTGGGCTTCCACCCTCGAGTAAGTCTCAATCTCCATCTCCCTTGGCTGCTAACTAGGTGTAATCCCATGTTTCCTCTTTGGGCTGCTAACCACGTGTAAGCCCCCATTCCACTTCCCACAGATGCACCTTCCATAACGTGATCTTTAGGTCTTTGTTTCCTCTTGTTTCTCACACCGAGCATGACTCACGCGGGCTTAGAGCAAGTGTCGACCATGACATCCTCTTTGGGATACCTTAGAGTGTAATCCCAACACTCTAACCTGAACTACGAGGTCTTTGATCCTTGCCAAGGTAAGGTACGTAGGAAGCCTCCCTGAGGTTCAAGCCCAACACTCATTGGTCCTGACCATCTTCACGTTAGTTCACCAAACCCAACCTGAACTACGAGGTCTTCAATCCTTGCCAAGGAAAGGTACATAGGAAGCCTCCCTAAGGTTCAAGCCCACCAACCGTTGGTTTTTATCCCCTTCACGTCGGTTCCCACACTCCTACCTAACCTACATGGTCTTTGATCCTTTCTAAGGCAAGGTACATAGGAAGCCTTCCTGTGGTTCATGCCCACCATCCATTGGTCCCGACCATCTTCACATCGGTCCACCACCCTCTTGAACTACGTGTTCTTTGACCCTTGCCAAGGCAAGGTACGTAGGAAGCCTCCCCGAGGTTCAAGCCTAACAACCACTGGTTCCGACCCCCCGTTCATGTTGGACCACCTTCATCCTGCATGACATTAAACTGCATGCCCCCTTTTCATCCTGAACGACATTAAACAGCATCCACCATCCCAAACTATGTGGTCTTTGATCCTTGTCTCCTAGACAAGGTATGTAGGAATCCTCCATGAGGTTCAACCCTGTCCAGTGGTAAGCCATTGTGACCCCGTCTAGTGGTAAGTCGTTGTGACCCCATCCAGTGGTAAGCCATTGTAAACCCATCCAGCAGTAATCCGTTGTTACCCCATCCAACGGTAAGCCGTTGAGACCCCATATAGTAGTAATCCATTGTGACCCCATCCAGAAGTAAGCTATTGAAATCCCCAATCGATGGTAATCCATCGTTAGATGAACTACAAGGACTTTGATTCCCTGCCACAGGGATACGTGGGAGGTCTCTTCGAGACTCAGGCCCAACATCACCGTCATCCTTGAGTCGACTCCATCTCATTCTCCACCAACTTCACTTAATCATCCATTATCCATTTTGATTCTTACCTAGTCCACCACATCCCAGTGGGATCATGCCACCTTATTCCCCATTCCCTTTAACAACAATCGGGTATCTAACCATGTGTTAGCCCCAACATCAGTGTTCCCTCCAGGGGTTTCACCAACCTGATCCACTCCAGCCAGTGTTCCAATCAGCCTGATCCGTCTCCTCTAGACATTAAACCTATGGCATGTCCTGTGTTAAACATAGGAAGCTGAGGAAAACCTCAGATACATGCCTATGGCATATAATTCCCCACATTCGATGTGGGATTCCTCGGGCTTCAATTCCCTCGAGAAGCCCTATAATAAGGGGAAGAAACCCAGATACGCCAGTGTTCTAGAATCCATACATTCCAGTGATGTCCAACGTGACTACTCCTCCGACCGAAGGTTGCGGCCCTGACCAGACCCCTTGGAATGTCCCGATAGTAGCGGTGTAATTAACTGGTGTCCATGAAGGTATGGCACTGGTAAGATTTTCACGAACAACATCTTAAGTCTATGAGGGAGACCCGAACTAGGTGACGAGTTCCAAGGAGGAATCCACGAAAAGAAGAACTGACATCCCATCATCCTTTTTCGATCAAGGAGCAAACTTCCCTAAACAAGTAATGGATGTTTCCCACCTTTGGAAATCGGTAATACAGGAAAAAAACAGCGTCGTCGTCCCCGAACAGATGGATGCACGCACCCCAGCGAAAGAATTAGAAACAGATATGAATAAAAGTTTTGAAATTGACGTAATAAAATATCAATATAGTTATTATATTATATTCATAAAGTTATGATGGATAAAAAAGGTTTAGACAAGGAGTAAGAAAAAATAAAATTTAAAGTACTTTGTTAAGAGTTATACCTCTTTATTGAGAAACTTATTTTGGATTACACCTTAAGACTTGAAAGGATGGGATTATGATCAAAAAATAACCTATAAAACATGGGGAGTGATTTTAGTAAAATATTTGGGTAGGTATTGTCCAAAATAGAAATCTCATAAAGTGTGAATAAGAGAGGAGGGGTTGTTGTTTTATAAGTGAGGGAGTGGACACACTTAGAATTTTGAAAATATTAAAATATATTAATGTCTTATTCCAGAAAAATGATTAAAAATGAATCATATTAGAATAATATATTATATAGTGTTAAAATATGACTATCTAACAGGATTTAGAAAAAAATTTAGGTCATTTCAACCCTTATCATTTTAGTTTTAACCTGTTTTAACTCTTACCGTCATAACTGGCCTTTTTTACCCAAGTTACAATCTATAATGGCAAAAAATGAAAGAAGTATCATTAAAAAATTTGGAAATGATGATTAAAAATATGGATTACATTTTATTAAATTAAATTTTTATAAGTGGTGGCAATTAATTTAAAAACAAACCCACAAAATGCGAGGAAAAATGTTTTCTAGAAAAATACATTTTTTGGTATAAAAAATGTTTTTATACCAAAATTAATTAGATTTTTTATTCTAATGACATTAATTAGATTATTTTTAATAAAAAATAACTACTAAAATTTTAAAATCAATTCCAAAAAATTGGTACTTTTTAAATACTTGAATGGAAAAAAGACAATTTTCTATAAAATCTATATTTTTTCAGTATTCACTAAAAATTTAATCTTTTTAGAAAAATAAAAAAAATCACCTTAAGCTAATTTTGGTATTATTATTTCAAAAATTATATATTTTTTATTAAATAAATTTTCTAAAATTGGTAGAAATTAATTATAATATTCACATACAAAATTCAATAATAACCATTTTTTATGAAGACATATTTTTGAAGCATAAATTGACTTTACTAAAAATTGATAACTTATCTATTATTAATTAATCTATAAATTTTCATTACATAAAACCTTTATACATATTTTTATAATTTTATTATTATTATTAATATCACTAGTTTAATTTCTATATGATAATGGTCCCATTTAAATAATAATAATTCAATAGTATATCGTGGTTCATTTAAACTCAGTGTTTCATTTAAAGAAAGATATTAAAGAAATTATATTTATTTAAATATAAATATATCATAAAATATATGGGTGTTACACCCATAATTTTTTTAATATTTATATATTTTTTTATCAAGGGGGTGATTATCTAATCAATTAGGGAAAACCTATCACTTTAAATATTTTGATATATTTGTTCAAGTGAGATAAAGTTCCAAAAATTTATTACAAATTTGTATGTGATACCACAAAATGAGAAAGATAAAACCGGTTTCACATGTGAAAATAAAGATATCATTGTTTTTTAAACTTATATCTCTTGTTTTCAATAAATGGTTATCCCATGTAGACTTAGAATTGATTTTTTGATAACATATTTATAAGTAAAATGTGATGTCGAGTTAATATCATATGATGTTATGTTGTTATGCAGTTCTTACAATCACTTGAAATTGGTAAGCATTGATTCTTTCTAAAATCATTCTCTCATATAGAAGTTGATTGGATATCTCAAAGGGGGAGATAAATCATTTATATAGGATATGTTTCGGTTAAATTAATTCAAATTATTACCATAAAAGGTAGAGGAATTTGAAGAATATTATCCACTTGAATTTCAATTGGTATCAGACATTAAATGGGGGAGAAATTATAAGAATGAACCCTACTATATCAAAAGGTAGAGCAATTTTACCCTTTTCATTTATTTTCAAAAAGTTAGAGATGATTTCATTGACTTTGAGATGATATATGTTTTGAAAAAAATAAAAAGGTGGGTGTTTTTATGGACAAAGGTTGTGTTTATTTATTTGTTATCAAATATCAAGTCAATTATATGAGTTCAAATGAAAATGGGGTCTTGGGTGGATAAGTGATAAATAAATAGAAAATATGGAGACCACGGGTCCTTGAAATAACTAGCTGTATAAATTCCTTGGTACCTAAATAAGAACCTATATAAGGGAAAAATCATGTTGGATACTGTAATCAATGTTATATATGTGAATAAATATGTCTCAGGATTGATTGAATATGAGTTACACCTGAGATGGTAGAGAAGTTCACAAAACTAATATAATAATAGTGCTTTACATATTGCAGTACCTTGTAACTAATTTGGAAATGTTTGGAATAATTTTAATAATTCTAAAAATTAGTTGAATAATTTTTTAGAGGATTTTAAGAGGTTATAGAATCCTTGGAAGCAATATGAAGTCATTTTGAAGCTACCTGCAGAAATCAGGATTTTGGAGTTTACAAAAAATGGATAAGACTTGTGTTTAAGGATTTTCCTACATATCATAAGACTCCACTCTGAATTTAAGGCTTCATGTACTGATTGTGAATATTTTAGGTGATCATAAGTATTTGATATTCATTGCATTAATTTGCCTATTGTAAGCCTTTTCCGACTATATAACTTCATCATAAAGCTTCCTTGGTCATTTTAAGACTTTGAGTTCTTCTAAAATTGAAAAATTAATGATATTAACACTTTATCAGAGTCTTTGTTCTAAATAATAAGTGTAATTATCCATTTTAGGAATTTATTAATGTGATAATTTGAAGTTCTCAGCGTAAACATTTAGATGAGCATAAAGCTTCAACACTTAGAAAAATTTCCAAAAAACTACTAAACAAAAATGATGTACCTGAACAAGAATGTAATTATTTATAGTAAATATTTTAGAATGTGAGTCTTTAAATTCCATATCATAATACTTTAATACATAATGAAATTATTAAAGTTCTATTGTATGAAAAATAGAGTTCCCATATGTTGATTCTGATGAAGATTAAAATATTTGGGATGATATCAGAGTTGTTCATTCATGGTATAAAAATCATAAACACGTATATTATTGTGTGATCCAATAATGATGAGAAATAAAATTTGATCTTTTCCATATAAAGGGAATATCAAATAATAGAGAAAAGAGGAGTTTCTAGAATTATTTAATTCTGAATAAAATACAAATCTAGAGATGTTTATGTTGTTGTTTTAGTTTTCAAACATCATGATTCTTAAAGAATACATGATCCAAGGATGTTTTAAGTAAGATAGAATGAGTATAACCACTTTATGTATTATTTTATGAATAAATTGAAATATTTAGGTTTTCAAAAATAATGTAGATAAAGAACCATCGAATCTTGATGTAACACCTTGAGAATTTTTCATATACTTCTCATTGATAAATAAATATGCTTGGTAGCTTGTGAAGAACATAAAAATTAACATATGTGAATAATTATTATAAATTAAAAAATAAATAAAATTATATGGTATTTAAATAATATATAATTTTCAAACAAAAATTCTAATTCACTTAGTAAATACTATTGATCCTAAAGAATTGTTTTGAAATATTTTGTTTATAATCACTATTTTTGTCATATATGTTTTATTTTAAAAATTAATTAAGAGTATTAAGTATTTCTTAAAAATTTATAAAATGAATTAATTGGTTATAAATTGGTTATAAATGTAAATAAAATTATCTAATGGTAAAAATAGATGTTTTTACTAGGGAATGAATTGGATTAAATCAATATTTTTTACTATGAAATGAACATTTTGATCAATAGTTTTTCTAGAATTATTTAATTTTGTTGGAAATAAAAATAAATGGTTTTAATAAAATATTTTAAAATTCATTTAATGGTTTTTACTAGGTAATTATTTTGATTAAATTTTGTTTTATGCTTAAAATGCATTTCTCTAAAAATGATTTTTACATGTTTTGTGCATGGATATTAGAAAAAAATTCCACTTCTAGGAACTAAATATTGTAAAATGGATTACATATTTTGAATAAAAATAATTAATATTAGGTTATAATTTCAACTTAATTTTTTTTTATAATGAATATTCACCATGGTAAAAATCTCATTACCACGGTAAAGGTTAAAAGGATTAAATACAGGTTAAACTATAGAGATATGGGTTAAAAGTACCTAAACACTTGTTTGAATACTATTGGATGAATTTATTTTGATAATACATCAACAAATATTCAAACTTGAGTCATTTTTTTATCCACTTTTCCATGAGAGTGAATTTATTGTATTTTAATATTTTTAATATTTACGAGTGTTCCACTCCCCTCACTTATAAATGGGAACCTCCTCTCCTCTCATCTCCACACCACTTGAGCCACTTAGATAAAAAAAATACCAAACAAAATACCCTAACAAAATAATTATCCATGACCTTGAGGTTATTTTCTTACCAAAACACTTATCCAAGAATCCTTAGGGTGATTTTCAAAGGAGGATATCCGAAGAAGAGGTATATGTTCTTACTGATCTTTTTCATGTTATTTTCTTCTTAAAACAAATAAAAATGTTATATAAACATATTAAAATGATTTAATAAGTGTATTTAATATACTAATATTTTTTTATTTTAATTTTATAGTAATTTTATATTTCATTCTCATCCATTGAAAAATGATAATGTAACTCATGCATACGTGTGGACTACCACCTCCGCAAAGAGATGTGATTCATTTTTCAGTTTCTATTTACATGGTTGGTAATAAGGATATATTTAATGAATATGTATTATAATTATGATATAATTATGATTCTAAAAAGTTTTATTTTTCTTTATATTTCTTTCATTCCATCCTTATAAATGTGAAAGCATTGCCCATGTGTATGTACGAACTACCGTCTCCATTAAGTGATGTAATCCATTTTTCATCAGTAATTTATATAAATGGTTATAAAATTAAATATGATACTTTTTAAATGATAAATATTTTGGATATGATGATACCATGACCAATTTTCAAGGACCATAATCATTGAATCGAAACATGCATGGAAAATGGACTAGTTTTCACCCAAATAATGATTTTAATGAAGAATTATTAATAGAAGGGTAATTAGAAATTATAAGGAAATTATATATAGTAATATCTATATTAATATGGTTATATAATATATTTATAATAAATATATATTTATTATATAGTATTTTTTAATGTATATTGAGCAAGTCGGGGCCTGAGGTAAAGGTTTATGTTAGAATCTCATTTCTTTTCAAGATTTTCTATTTTAAATTTCCATTGAGGGAAATTATTGATCATTATATTTTAAACTTATTTTTTTATTATACTATGGTGATTCATGTAATTTTCAAGTATTGGTACCATTTTTCTCTATTTTTGACTTAAAATTGTTGAGATTTTTTTTTAATAAAAGCAGACCTCATTTACTCTTTGGTTGATAAAACCTTTCTTAAATTTCTATGTCATTAAAAATGTTTTATGGAACTTTTTTATCTATACATAAATGTTTGAGAAATATCATTTTTAATACCTTTGACTTTCATTAAAAATTATTAAAAGTAATTTTTTCAAATGTTTTACGTATGACTCACCTTTTACTTTTTATAAAACTATGAAAATAATGTTCTCTTTTAACATATATAGTATGAACAGATTTTCATGCCATCATTACCATTCTTTTATTTTAAGATTTATTTAAAAGTTCACATGTTTATTTTAGAAGAAATTTATTTTCTCAAGATTCTAAGAATCTTTATTTAAACTTTTATCAAAAGAAAAGGTTATTTTTTACATTTTTCAAAGAAAGATTTAAATATTATTTTAAAGGTATTTTTCATCTATACTAATATCATTTGATGTTTCTTATGATTAAATAGGGAAATGTTCTTATGATATCATCCACTTTTGTATATTAATTATAATGATGATGTTCATAGGATGTTTTCATAAAACCTTTTTCTTCCCATGAGTTAATTAAGTTATGATGAAATAATGAATATTGTTATGATTCCATCCACTTCCTTCCTCAAGATAGATTATGATTATGTGATAATGATATGTTTACAAAACTAATTTATTTTACATGGGTTATGTTATGATTATTTGATAAATTTTGTTATGATCTTGTGGAACACAATTGTATGGTTTTTGTTATGTGATGGGGTGGATCGGAGTTATATATCCCTCTAATAAATTAGGTAAAGAATGATATCTCCTTAGGTAATATATAATTGAATAGGAGTGAACCTAATTCAGTAAGGGACTCTATACACTATGATATTCTTGGGGTGAATCTTGAATATGGAAATTATGGAATGGGGAGTGAACTCAATCCAATATAGGAATTTTTCTACTACTATTATCTTTAAAGTGCATCTTGACTAAAGAAATTATTTTCTATGGTTATGTGTATTATAAAAACTTTTGTCTTAAGCTTATGATATGTTCCCATGGATCATGACTAATTATTGATGTTTCTTCACTCCTATAAATTATGTATTTTTTTATAAAAAAATCTTATGTCATGATTCGTGATTGTTGGAACCAGAAAACGCATCCCCAAAATTTTCCAAATGCTTCCATACATGATCCAAGATCGTATCCCATTTCACAAGCTTTGATTTGGTAGTTCGTAGGGCCCAAATGGATTTACGGATTAGGAGTTACGGAAATTTGAAGTTGGGATGGAAAACTGGTTTGTGAAGCCCATTCGCGAAGCCCCCTCCGCGATCGTGAAGCACCACCACGAAGCAAGGAGGCGGGATGCTCCGCGAACCCGTTTGATGTTCGCGATACACTACGAAGACACTCCACGAAGCAAGGGGTGGGAAGCTTCGCGAACCCGTTTGACGTTCGCGATGCACCGCGAAGACCCTCCACGAAGCAAAGAGGTTGGAAGCTCCGCGAACCCATTTGACGTTCGCGATGCACCACGAAGCAAGGAGGCGGGACGCTCCGCGACTGCATTTGACATTCGTGATCCACCGTGGAGCAAGCTCAGTCTCCGCGCCGAGCACGCTTTGCTTCTTGGCGCCCCTTTCCTATAAATACCTAGCTCGCCCTCATTCTCCGGACGGCCACTTCGCCCCTTGGGCGGCCGATCTTCCAGTTCGCGGAGCTCCGCTTTCCATCGCGAAGTGGCTCTGCGAGGCCATGCTCCGCGAGCATCTTCCTTCGCATTTCTGCTCCGCGAGCGGCTTCCTTCGCATTTCTGACCCATGAGCCGATGCTCCGTGAGTTCATGCTCCACGAGCCCATGCTCTATGAGTCCATGTTCCGCGATGCTGCTTCGCGAGACCCTTTGCTCTGCGAGACCCCTTTGCTCTGCGAGAGACCTTTTCTTTAAGAGGCCATGCTCTTCGAAGATACTTCGCGAAGACCTATCCTTTGCGAGACTCCTCCCTTTGCTACCATCACAGACCCCCATGAAAAATGGAGGGTCGCACCGTGAACTTTTCAGGCCGGGACGTCGGTATTTTCCATTGCGCCCTTATGCGCACCCACCTTCCACCTGTGGAATACCATGATTTGAGAGACTCCCCCACACCCCATGAAACACCTTGAGTTGACGTATTCCTCTTGGTTTGTTTCCTATGTCGTGAGTTAAGGTTCTCATAATCAATTCTCCGAGTACATTGAGTCAAACTATTCCTCAGGAAACTCCTCCAAACCCCATCACTTGGATCCTATGCCAGGTTGAACCAGAAAGGGCCTCTCTTGTGTAAGTCCCAACACTAGCCATTTATAGGCGCCTTATGCCTAAGAGTCCTACCTACATGACTCTAAATTGTAGTTCACCCTATTTTCCAAACATAGGATGCCTCTTACTTCAAATAAGAGATGCCTCATGCTCATAGCATGAGATGCCAATAGTCCTCTCTACATGACTCTAAATTGTAGTACTTTCTATGTTCCAATCATAGGATACCTCTTACTCCCAATAAGAGATGCCTTATGCTCTAATCATGAGATGCCTAATGCCATGATTACAGTGGCGTAATTTCAAGAGCATGGGAATCCATTCAAACATTCCATCACTCCACCTCACACTTTGTGTGTCCTTCATTCGGATCCTCATCCACTTCCATGTCTGGAGGGACCCCCTAACAGCCTGGTCCCATGCCGCATCGGCTCACCTATCGTCCTGGGCCAACGCCCCGGAAGACTTTGGACAACACTTCGAGTCAGGTACTATGTTTCGAACATGGTCAGCAGTCGACCCTCATTTGTTTGTCCCCATTTCAGGCTAATGCGATATGGATGATGTGTTTATAACACGGTCAACAGTCATCTTCCATCGTCACACCACCCTCACCACGTTCCGAATGTCGGGCATGTGATTCACACTTTTCATCTCCCTTTGTTCGGACAGAATCCAACGCCCCTTGGTGTTATCCCGCTTGTGCACTAGATCATAGGTGAAGACCTCAATGCACCAGTGGGTTGGGATTCCCTCATGGCCAGACATGAGGAAGACATTATGAGTATCTTCCTTGCATAAGCCCCATCCACTGTTGCCGCTCCTTAGTGGCACCCGGGCAGCATCCTTGCATAAGCCCCATCCACTGTTTCTGCTCCTTAGCGGCACCCGGTCAGCTTCCTTGCATAAGCCCCATCCACTGTTTCCGCTCCTTAGTGGCACCCGGGCAACATCCTTGTATAAGCCCCATCCACCGTTGCCGCTCCTTAGCGGCACCCGGGAAGCATCCTTGCATAAGCCCCATCCACCGTTGCTACTCCTTAGCGGCACCCAGGCAGCATCCTTGCATAAGCCCCATCCACCGTTGTCACTCCTTAGCATCACCCAGGAAGCTTCCTTGCATAAGCCTCATCCACCGTTGTCGCTCCTTAGTGGCACCCGGGCAGCATCCTTGCGTAAGCCCCACCCACCGTTGCCGCACCTTAGCGGCACCCGGGCAGCATCCTTGCATCATCCCCATCCATCGTTTACGCTCCTTAGCGGCACCCGGCCAGCTTCCTTGCATAAGCCCCATCCCCCCTTGTCACTCCTTAGCGGCACCCGGGCAACATCCTTGCATAATCCCCATCCACCGTTGCCGCTCCTTAGCGGCACCCGAGAAGCTTCCTTGTGTAATCCCCATCCACCGTTACCGCTCCTTAGCGGCACCCAGGCAGCATCCTTTCATAAGCCCCATCCACCATTGCCGCTCCTTAGCGGCACCCGGGCAGCTTCCTTGCATAAGCCCCATCCACCGTTGTCGCGCCTTAGCGGCACCCGGGCAGCATCCTTGCATAAGCCCCATCCACCGTTGTCGCTCCTTAGCGGCACCCAGGAAGCTTCCTTGCATAAGCCCCATCCACTGTTGCTGCTCCTTAGCGGAACCCGGGCAGCATCCTTGCGTAAGCCCCATCCACAATTTTCGCTCGATAGCGGCACCCGGGCATCATCCTTACATAAGCCCCATCCACCATTGTCGCTCCTTAGTGGCACATGGGCCTCCATCCTAGAGTAAGTCCTGGAACCGTGGGCCGCTCAACGTGTAATCCCTCTCCTCACATCCCACGGACACACCTTTCGCGACATGATCGCCAGGTCTCTGCTACCTCTTGTTTCTCACACCGAGCACGACTCACATGGTCTTAGAGTAAGCAATGACTATGACACCCAACCTGAACTATGGGGACTTTGATCCATGTCAAGGCATGGTACATAGGAAGCCTCCATGAGGTTCAATCCCACCACCCGGTCATTCCAACCACGTTGGTTCACCAACACCTTGGGCAACCTAGATTGTAAGCCCTACATCACTCCTGAACTACATGGTCTTTGATCCATGTCAAGGCATGGTACGTAGGAAGCCTCCCTGAGGTTCAAGCCCAACACTCATAAGACCCCCAGTCCATCTTCACTTCGGTTCACTGGCATCCACTCCTGAACTACGTGGTCTTTGACCCATGTCAATGCATGGTACATAGGAAGCCTCCCTGAGGTTCAATCCCATAATCCACCCGGACCAAGATCCTTATTCACATCGGTTCTCCGACATGCCCCACCCGAACTACGGGGACTTTGATCCATGTCAAGTCATGGTACTTAGGAAGCCTCACGAGGTTCAAGCCCACCACCAGTCGACCCCCAGGTTCACTTTCATGTCGGTTCTCTGATGAAACCCTTCTTGAACTATGTGGTCTTTGATCCATGTCAAGGCATGGTACGTAGGAAGCCTCAAGAGGTTCAAGCCCAGCACCCATCAGACCCCGGGTCCATCTTCACATCGGTTCACCGGAATCCACTCCTGAACTACGTGGTCTTTGATCCATGTCAAGGCATGGTACGTAGGAATCCTCCCTGAGGTTCAAGCCCATAATCCACCCATACCAAGGTCTTTATTCACGTCGGTTCTCCGACACGCCCTACCTGAACTACGGGGACTTTGATCCATGTCAAGGAATGGTATGTAGGAAGCCTCACGAGGTTCAAGCCAACCACCAGTGGACCCCCGGGTTCACTTTCACATCGGTTCGCTGACGAAACCCTTCCTGAACTACGTGGTCTTTGATCTATGCCAAGGCATGGTACGTAGGAAGCCTCACGAGGTTCAATCCCAACACCCATCAGACCCCCGGTCCATCTTCACGTCGGTTCACCGGCATCCACTCTTGAACTATGTGGTCTTTGATCCATGTCAAGGCATGGTACGTAGGAAGCCTTCCTGAGGTTCAAGCCCATCATCCACCCGGACCAAGGTCCTTATTCACATTGGTTCTCCGACACACCCTACCCGAACTACGGGGACTTTGATCCATGTCAAGTCATGGTACGTAGGAAGCCTCACGAGGTTCAAGCCCACCACCAGTGGACCCCCGGGTTCACCTTCATGTCAGTTCACTGACGAAACCCTACCCGAACTATGGGGACTTTTATCCATGTCAAGACATGGTAAGTAGGAAGCCTCCACAAGGTTCAAGCCCACCACCCAGTCATTATGATCCCCTTCACATTGGTTCACCCCCGTCCCGCACGACGTTAAACTATGGACCTCCATTCAGCAGTAATCCTTTTTCATTGTAGTGGTAAGTCGTTGTGACCTCATCCAGCGGTAAGCCGTTAAAAACCCAATTGATGGTAATCCATCATTAGATGAACTATGTGGACTTTGATTCCCTGCCACAGGGATGCGTAGGAAGCCTCCCTGAGGCTCAAGCCCATCACTCATGTTTCATCTATTTTTTAGATGAACTACGTGGACTTTGATTCCCTACCACGGGGATACATAGGAAGCCTCCCTGAGGATCAATCCCATCACTCGTGTTTCATCCTGATCTATCCCTCAAGCCTATGTGTCTCAAGATGCTCATGCCCTAACCCAGAGGTTCCACATCTTCTGGGTCCCATCCATGCGTCTATTCTCACGGGTCGCCTCCTCAGGTGTCCAATCATCCCACCAAACTATGTGGACTTTGATTCCTTTCCACGGGGATACATAGTAGGTCTCTTCGAGGCTCAAGCCCAACTTCACTGTCTCCCTTGCAATGGTCTCATTTCATTCCTACTCCACTCCATGAAATTCTCAATCATCCATCCTGATTCTTACCCGGGCCACCACATCCCGGTGGGATCATGCTATCCACCTCCTCGCTGCTCCTAGCAGTACTTGGGCCGCTATCCACGCGTAAGCCCCAGCATGTCTCTGGGTCATTGTCCTCTATATACACCCTGATTCATCACCCCTTAAAACTATGTGGGTTTTGATCCCTGTCCTCTACATAGGGTACGTAGGAAACCTCTATAAGGTTCAATCCCAGTCAATGGTAATCATTTGTGTCCCCCATTCCAAGGTGCACTCTCCCTGATCCACCCTCAGTGGTGTTCAGATCAGCCATTACGGTGTGACATCTCCCCTCCTTGGGGAGCACCACCTCGGATACGTCCTAATTGGGCGTTCTGATCCAGCCATCTTCTAGGTGTTCCCTCATTAGGATGTACCAATCTGATCTTTCTCTATGAGATGTTCTGATCACTCTCATTCCATCTCTGCAAGGCATTAAACTTTCGGCCTACCTCGTGATAAACATGAGATTCCTAAGGAAAACCTCGGAAGGCATTCCTTTGGCGTAACCATCTCTGCAAGACGTTAAACTCATGGTATACCCCATGTTAAACATAGGAAGCTGAGGAAAACCTTAGAGACATGCCTATGGCATATGATTCCCTGCATTCAATGTAGGATTCCTCAGGTTATGCACCTTTGAGATGCCCTCTTATGAGGAAAAATACAGGTTCCCCAATGTCCACGCATCCAGAGATGCCCCAACATGCCTAATGTTGCCTTCTACTCCAACCGAAGGTCTCTACAATGTCAAGACCCCATGGAATGTCTTCATGGAAGTAGTGTAATTAACCAGCGTCCATGAAGATATAGAACCGAGAACGACATTCACGAACCACGACTTAAATATATGAGGGAGACCCAGACTAGGTAACGAGTTCTGAGGAGAAATACATGGAAGGAAGAACTGAAATCTCATCATCCTATTTCAATAAAGGATCAGACGTCCCTAAACAAGGAACAGATGTCGCCCGCCTTTAGAAAGCGGGAATGTGGGGAAACAGCTGCGCGTCCTCACAAACGGATGTGCGCGCCCCGGTGAAAGCATCAGAAACAGTGATTAATGATATTTGACTGATTGGGTATGACTTCTATAAGTTATGATCATTTTCTCAAGACCTTATGTTTATATTTCAATCACTTATGATCATTGATTGATATATTTTATGTTTACCCTTACAAAGAATTTGATATCACCCTTTCTTATGTTTTCATTTCCTCAGCTTATGAAGAAAGGTTTTAAGTAGGGTATTCTAATAAGGGTACTATGTGAGAAGAATTTTTTGGTAGAAGTTGAAAATATTTCATAAAATAAGTTGATTATGTATCTAGTCTCTAAATACACTAAACATTTATGGTTTCATGGTGTGAATTATTATAAGATGTATTAAATATAAATCTAAAATAATGTAATATTTATGTATGTAATTGTTGGGTCACCTCAGTGGGTATCAGTGTAGGGTTTAGTTATTTTTTGGATATTAAGATAAGAAAACATTGGTGAAAACCACAAGGATAAGTTTAATAATATGATAACATCCTAAAGTTTTTGTTAACTAGAGATTATGTGGTTTCCTTGTAATAAAATCTTTGTCTGGATACAAAAAAGTTGATTCATGATCTAACATATATGCACCTATGGGTAATAACCCTGATAAGGATGTTTGGAAATTAACTTGATCTTCACCCAATGTATGATAAGGAGACCTAATTTCACACCTGTTTTAACACTCCTAATAGATATTATTTGTTTAATTAAAATTCTATTTATAAACCATTGTGAATAATGTGAGGATAGGATTTATAATAACCTATGTTAAGCCATAGTGATATGGGATGAACTTAAATTTTCATGGTTTGAAAGAATGTGTAATAATTTATAACATCATAAGAATGTTTTTTATAATAATATTATTAATTACATTGATTATTGATGTTTTATTCTCACACTAATCTTTTTTTTTATTCAATGGATGGAACTGGGAGAAATCATGTGAACAGAAAATGTGATAGACAATGCAAAAACCATCCTCATGATAAACCAAGTTAAATGGGAGTTAGAATGTGAAACCTAGTGATTATACCAAATCATATATATTTAATTATGATTAACAACCTAAACCTAGGTGAATTTATGAATGCACAAAATAAGATAAAAATGAAGGTTTAGGAAAGTTCAGGTGATAAAGACTAGGGAGAGAAGAAAATTTCTCTTCTGACATGCTAAGAATGTGGTAAGAAGGACCTAGGGTAATCTCTCAAAGTAACATGTAGTGACCTAGAAATTTATTTCTTCTAAATATAAATTCTTATGTTTTCTGTAATGTGGTATAATATAAGATATATACTATAATACAACAAAAATTTATTTTATTATTTTATAACATTATAATAATACCCAATATAAAAACCGGTATTGCAATTGAAAGACTGTTACATTTCATAAGAACTTTACATGTCAAGCGTAAATATGGACCAGTATAACTAAGGATAGTAAATTGATATACACATTTAATAATAGTACATTCACTAAAACAAACTCTATATATTTTAATTCCCCTAATAATATCACCCCTACCATAAAGATCGTAAAAAGGAAGATAAGAATTAGTAAAATTATAAACATTATCAAAGAGTGTGTAAGAACCTTTGTAAGTGATGTAGTGAATGATGAGATGATAATTATGGTATATTTATAGAGAAATGGGTTGTTTTCATTATAATTTTCATCCAATAGGTTGATTAGAATTATGATCATTAATAAATAATAATTTATTATTATTATTCTTATTGGTTATGTAGATTCAATTAAGTGACCAATAGGATTATTTTAATGATATAACTAAAATTATTTTATAAGACAATGTAAATATTTTATGAGAAAAATGTGTTTTATGATAAATTTATAAGTTTTAAATATAATTTACTTTCATGAAATAATCTTATAAAAACTTTTTAAATGCTAATATATTTTAACAAAGCCCAAATTAATTTTTATAATGGCTAGAGTGTTTATTAATCTATAAAAATTGTTAATTTTCAATAATCGATGTTTTTTATTTAAAAGTTTAAATTCTAATATTTATAGAATTATTTTTATAAAAAAATTATTTTTTGAATCGTCACATCAAAATTATTTTATGGTTATTTTTTGGGAATTTTTTGACAAAGTTTATTTTTTGGTGAAAAGGTGAATTTGTCGATTTATGAGCACTATAAATTTATGGAATCATTATTATGTTAGAATGAGTAAAAAATTATGAAACATTTTATTTAATAAAAATTAAATTTAATAAGTATAAAAATGAATTGAAAAATAATAATTTTAATTTATAAATTTATATCATACATTTTGGAACCAAAAATTTGAATTTTAAGATAAAAATTATTTTTGGATTCTGCGCATTAAATGGGTTTGTTGGGAAGTATTTTTTCATGCCTTATATTTCCACCCACTTTTTACCACTAATTAGTAATCTAGAAAATTGGTTTTGATTGATTTAACCCACAATTGTTTGTCTTTTATAATAAAATAACCTATATTTTAGCCCTTAAAACCACCCCTCTTCAAGTATAAATACCCTCTCTCCCTTCCCTCCTCATTATCCGCACCAAAGCCTTTGAAAAATATTTATATCTCATTTCCCCTATCAATATTCTATTAAATTTTTTTCTAAGTTTTTAAGGAGTCCCTCTCTAACTTTAAGAAGCATCCTCCCAAGGTAAGGGTCCTCAATCCTCCTCTTTACTTTTCAAGTTCATTAATTTTGTTATATTTCCTTTCTGAATTCATTTTTCATATACTTACATGTTTTTATTCCATGGTATTATATTCAATTTTATATTTTTTAAATTATAGTTTATTTATTCCTTTTCATTGTATCCTATTTCATGTTGTTATAATACTTTGGCTCTCCCATAGCCATAAAACCATCCTAAAATTTTGGTAAAGTAAGAAGTGTGTATTTTTTCAATAAATAAAATCTATATCTGGATACTACAGGTGGATGTGGATCTAGAAAATTTTTACCTATGGGTAATAGAACTAAAAAGAGTGCATTGAGATTAAACATGATCATTACCTGGTGCACGAAAAAGGGCCATGTTGCACACCTAGTTTGACACTCTTGGGGGTTATGCTTTGGTTAATTTACATGATCTTTACAAAACCATTTTGAAGGATTTATTTAACATTAAATTTTTCTCCTAAATTTTAAAAAATATGTATTCCAACATCCTAGATACTTTGAAAATCTTAGTCCTTATGAACACCCAATGACTACATTCTTATATCCTTCAATTTTTAAGGTTGTTTATTTATATGTGTGAAATCCCTAGTTATTTCTTAAGGAATTTCACCTAGATATATTTGTTGATTCTTTGATTGGGGAAAAATATTTTTCATACAATCTAATAATTTTTGTTATATATGTTAAGATAAACCCCATTGAGAAATTATACTGAGTAGTTCAATCTTTGATTGTGGTAAATAATTTTATACCATATAATTTTGTCTTTTATATGGGAAAATCTTATAAGATATGCCTATTTGAGAAATTGTTTTAATCATTTATGTTGTTCATTCCTTGAACATTATGTCATGTAATCTTTTTTTATGTTATGGAATGAATTTTATATGTAATAATGAGTGGGTAATGGAATAATATAGCCCCTAAGTGCACTGATAGGTCTCATGAGTCAAATAAGATAGGGTAATTGGACCATCCTTACCCTTTATATAAGATGTATTAGAAATAGGACTTGATGGTATTTTTAAGAAATCCACCATCATGCATCTCCATCACACTGTGATCAATAATTGTTATCCTAGAATTGGTTTATTTTTAAGTTGGTAATGGATTTATTTATGCTATCAGTTTATTATGATATGGTATAACTCAGTTTATTCATGCATGCCTCCTTCCACTTTTTGATTAGTTATTGATATCCTGGAATCTATACATTGTTATATTGGCCATGAGTTCATTTATTCTCTAAGTTTTAGTTATGGTACAATTCAACTTATTTATTTATTCCACAATACCTATTTTTATAATTTCTTCCATTGTATGTAACCCCCTTAATGAGTGTTTGAGATCACCCTTTATATTGTTTTCCATTTTTTTCAAAGAACAAAGAGGATTACTACATATGATAAAAGGGTATCAAGGAGAATAATAATGTTTTCATGTTTCTAGATTTTGTATTCTTATTTTCAATGTAATGTAAAACTATTTTATATATCTAGCTTCTTGAGGTTATTAAACTTTTGGATCTTCTATATTGTGATCTATGTACCAAATATAATAAAACATCCACTAGCTATATGGTTCTAGAGTTGGGGTTGTTATAATTGGTATCAAATTATAGTTTAATAGAAACATTTGGCACAATATTTACAATAACATAGTTAGAAAAAATAAACCCTAGGATAAACCCATTTTATATTCTAGAAATATTTATAAAATTAAAATCATATTATTTTTATGCACTAATTGAGTGTATACCATTTTCTATAAAAGGAACCTAATGAAAGGAATAACTATATCAATACTCTAAATAAATGTAGGGATTTACCACCAAATCAATTAAATGAGGCCGGTATTAGATTAGAGAAGATTATATCTATATTAAGTCAGTTAACCCAGGTTATGACTAATAAACTTTCTCCATGGAAAAAATATTGCTCCAAAACATAGTGCATCAATGTTGGACTACTTCACGTGGTAACAACCTTAATCCTTCAGTGGGACCACAAATCCATTAGTGGACTAACAATGGATAAAGACCTTAGAGAAAGTATTCTATGCCTTATGATGTGTTGAGAAGAAGATGGTTTTCATGGTGGTATATCATTTGATGGTATATTTTGACTAGTGGTGTTCATTTATTTGAAACACAAGAATGAAGAAGAAATAAATAACATGGAATGGGAGTCCTTTAAATAAATATTCTTTGAAAAGTAATTACCTCGTGATCAATGTATAGACATGGAAAGTAAATTCTTAAATGTAAGAAAAAAGGATGATGAAGTTGTGGTTGATTATGAATATAACTTTACCAGGTTAACATGGAATTCTTATTATTATGTGTGCAACATAAGGAGAAATATTGATCAATTCTTTGATGGGTTAAAACCAAACCTTCGATGAACACTAGTCACTCAAATATTTAACTCATATGAATAGATTGTGACTATCACTGTCAAGACTAAAAAGGAATTATCCAAGTATATTATTTTCATAGGGAAGAAGGATAAGAAGAGTGTGGTGGAGCACCATGCTAGAATAAATTATTAAGATGAAAAGAAAGGAAGGATAGAATTTCTAACATGGAATAACTTTGGTAAGAAGAAAACTGAAACTTTCTTAAAGGGAATGGGAGTCTTCTAGAAGTGTGGAGATAAAGGCCATTAAGTTCATGAATATAAGGTTAAGAGGGAATCCAAATATTTCCAATGAATTAATTGTAATGAGATGGAACATTTTTTAAATAAATTCCCTAGGTGTTAAGGTAATTTTCCAAAAAAGAGGCCTAGGGATAAAGGAAATTCCTAAATGATTACTATTATAGAATTTTAAGTTTCTGATGATGTGGTGGAAGGTACATTACCCATATCTTAAAAATTAGCTAATTCTTTATTTAATTGTAGATAATAAAACTCTTTTATATATTCCATATTTTCTAAGAACATTATATATTCTTCTAGAAACCTAAGAAGGGAGTCATCAATCAAGAAACCTAGTGTAAATATTATGGTAATGAATATATTTCAAGAAATCCCCATTTTGATGCATTAACTTACACTATTTACATATTTAATTATCATACCTATAGTATAATTTTATATACTCCTTGGGATGGATTGGATTTTAAAGTATAATGAAATAATTTATTTTTGATAAAATAAGATTACAACCTTTTAGGATGGTATATAATCCCTTTCATTTATAGGATTCACTTTATATTATAAGTCTTATCTAGAACCACCTCCTATGGGAAATCTTAGTGAAATACTTAGTGATGATTTAGTGAATGAAAAGGATATCCTTATAATAGAGGACATATTTATTATAAGTGAATATATTAATGTATTTCCATAGGATTTACTAAGTTATACTTCTAACCGTGAAGTTTAATTCACTATTGAACTTACCTCTAATGTAAAAGGCATATCTAAGTCAACCTAGAGTATGGTTCCAATGGAGTTGGTGAATATTAATAAAAAACTACAAGAATTTATTGAAAAGGGCTTTATAAACCTTTTTGTTTCACCCTAGGGGGAACCTGTCTTATTGGTGAAGAAGAAGGATGGGTCTATGAGATTATGCATTGAATATCACAGAATCAATTATATCACTATTAAGAACAAGTATACATTACCTACCATTGATGACCTATTTGGTCAACATCAAGGATCCTAATAATTCTAAAAGATCGATCTATGTTCTGGTTATCATCATTTCAAATTCCAGAATGATAATATACCAAAGATGTATTTTCTCACAAGGTATTGACATTATGAGTTTTTAGTAATGAATTTTGGACTAACTAATTCACCATCTCTATTTATGGATCTAATGAACATAATATTCAAGGATTATATTGATAATTTTTTTGTGGTATTCATTGATGAAATCTTGATATACTCAAATTCCTATGATGATTATGACGATTATTTATGAATCAACCTTGAGACCCTAATGGAGAAAGAACTATATGGTAAATTCAGTAAGTGTGAATTCTAGCTTCAAAAAGTATCCTTTATTGGCCATATTTTCCCCAATGATGGAATATTAGTTGACCTCACTAAGAAAAAAGTTATTATTGAATAGACCATGACAACTAATATAACTGAGATACATAGTTCCCTTAGCTTTGTTGGTTACTATTGGAGTTTCGTTGAAATTTTTCTAGATTATCTAATATTTTAACAAAATTAACATGTAAAGGGGTTAAATTCACATGTTCTAAGGAATGTGATGAAATATTTTGGAAACTAAATAAAAGTTCAATCAATGAAACCATCAAGTAAATAATTATTTTTTATATATAGTTATGCATCGAAGAAAGGGATAGGGTGTGTCATCATGCAATGTCATGACCCATCCCCCAGGGCTTGTGCTGTGACTACCCCAAGCCTACCTCCAATAGGCCAGGGGCTGGAGACTAGCATAGAGTAGGCATATCCCACAAATGGGAGGCATTTTCCTAAGTACCTGTACACATGCACAAGTCTCCAAGAAAAAGTGTTGAACCAAAAACACCTAGTAAGCATGCATGAAAACAACTAAAATACCCACACAGAGTAACATTACAAAACTAGAAAGTAAATAGGGATAGAATAAAAGCCCAACCAAAAGTGAAAATACAAGATCTTAAAATTCTTTTGTAGAAAACCCTACTGGAAGGGTAGGTACAGAAACAGTTGTCTAAAGTCATTGAATCACACCTCATCTATCAGGACTCTCTCTAAGAACCACCTAGCCCCGATCCACCAAATACTTTATAAAAACATCAATCGTATTCACAATACATGACAAGTGAGGGCCTAGCCCGTGCATGGGTGAGTAAAATGAAACTAAGTAGGGACCTCAAAACCAAAAAGGAAAAATACCACTAAGAAATACAAGAAGTATACCATAAAGGAAACACGCGAAGTACACCACAAAGGAAACACAAAAAGTACACCACAAAGTAAACACGTGAATTGTAGTTAATATGGTCAAATCACACATGTATAAGTATAAGGAATTAAGAGAAGTATTTCTAGTTATAGTCCACATATCTAAAAATCTCTATGACACTAGAATTTTTTACAGTGCATGGAGCGTCGATTGCATATGGAGCGTCACTAGAACATAGAGCATCGGTGGTTCATGGAGCATCAATAGTGCATAGAGTGTCGATGGAATCTAGAGTGGCGATGGAACTTTGGACGTCGATGGTGCACAGAGTGTTAGTGGCACATGGAGCATTGGGGGCGCACGGAGTGTCATTGGCACACAGAGCATCGGTGGTGCATGGAGCGTCGATGGATCATGGAGCGTCAATGGTTCAAGTATCCCCCAAGTCATGTAGTCATCATGATTACATATTCATAGTCAGCCGTAGGATTCCACTCGTAGTGTTCTTGTTCCAAGAGAACCTACTCCTCAAGTCATTAGGTCATAAAACAACCTCAACAGAAACTCACTTAGATTATCTCAAAAGGATAGTCTCATTGTAAGGGTCCCAATTCTGAAAACTTCTTGTCAAATAAGTACATGGTTTGAAAGATATGACCAATTTAGTAAAAAGGGGCTGGTCTAGTCTAGGTCTGACCTGACCCGACCTAATTCAGCTGACTCAACCCGACCCGGTTGGTTTGGGTTGGACTGAACTGGACCAACCCATTGGGTTGCTGGACCGCTAAAGAGGTCTGATTCTCCAGCTCGGCCCACATCGCCTGGGCCAGTTCTGTTCTGCCGGAGGCAGCCTTCCCTGGTCAGGTCCCTCTGGTCCACACAGTCACTCGACCGCATAACCTATCGGCTTCCCCTATCAACGCGGTGTCAGACCGTGTTTCACGCGTCCATTCTTCTTCGCTCTCCTGGTCCCTCATCCCTTCCATCGTGGGGTTATCCTTCTGACGTGACTCAGAGCCACGTCCTAGCTATCGTCATTGTGGCCTCCTTCTCTATCCCCTATTCACTACCTATGGCCTACGCTGCCATGGGCTCCTCCTCCAGTGTGGTCTCGCCTAGACAACGGCTATGCACCCTGATGGCATCCCATCCATCTTGCGTCCCATTAGGCCACATGTTGTCCTCACTGTCGGTTGCCTTTCCATTGGCCCACCATTCCTTGTTCCCTATACTATAAGTCATTTCTGGACTATTGTACTCTCGTCTCACCTCCTCAATGCTATAACGGATCACAAACTTTGTCCTCATATCATTTCACCATGGATCGTGGGTGCAACGATCAATCGTTTTCATAGGGTTTCAAATGGAGAAGAACGCATGAAGAATGTGATAGATTTGGGAGGAATAGATTAAGCACATGAACACCCCAAAGAAAAGATCTTGGCCTTGTTCATTTCATCCTTGATCCATTCATGTTAGCGAGATCATGAATAAACCACAATAGATAAATCACCAAGATCTAATCCCTTTAATCCTGCAATAAATTAACCATCCCACAAGAATGATTGAACCGCAGATCGACTTGTTCATTGGTTGGTCTATGTCCATAATTTAATCTAAGGTGGAAGAGGAAATCACAATGAGATCATCATCCTACCTCGAGGTTGGATTAGTCATTGACAAAGGACGAGGTTCCATGTTGTCATCGATCCTTGATTCATCGGCGTTCTTCGTTTTTCGTCAGAGATTGGCGATAACTCTAGATTCCATAAAATATGCCTTAATTTAAAAGAAACTAATGTATTTTCAAATAAAATATTTTTATTAAAATATTTTAATGATGGTTGCATCTGATTTATAACGTTCATAGTCGACCCATTATGGTCGATGTTAGGCCCCGCCAAAGGTAAAGCCTCTACTCTGAAAGCAACAGTTCCCTCGAATTTTGGATCCGGGCACCCATTTAGAAGTTATTTCAATTTAAATAATAAATTTCCCACATGCTTTATTAAAAACTTAACATTTTTTAGAATATCATTTCAAGAACACCGGAACTCAAATTTTCAAATCATCTCATTTCCTAGTCTCATAATTTTCCCAATTAATTTATAAAAATAAAACTGGAGAAAATTTGAGTCATTACATTCTCCCCACCTTACGGATTTACATCCTCGAAATCCAAAACAATGGCTACTCAACAAAAAGATGAGGGTATTGAGCACGAATTTGAGCCTCTCACTCCCAAGTTCTCTCCTAGAGATTATCATGATGCCACCAAACATGAACCAGATGAATCAACCACCCATGTAAGATCCACTCTTCTTGATCCTCTATCTCTACTGGGTACTCCACAAAAGTTGCACCATCATCAATTTCCAGCTCTCCCCAGTAGATGATGTGTGATGGATCATGCATGTACCACCTCATCTGTAATACGTGGAAGAAATCATGCACCCAATGCAACTACAGGGGTAGATCTAGTCAGTGAACCACCTCGCCAACTCTTCCCATAATCTAAAAGGGGTTTATGTATCTTAGAGATAACTTTTAACCCTGGCTAAATCTATGGAATCCCCATCAAGGTGAGACCCAAAGGAACACATGGTCTCCATCCTCGAACTCAAGAGGCCTCCACCTCCTATTATCATACAACTTATGATTGACTTGTGCAGTCCTCATCCACTCCTAGATTATCTACACCTTCTTGGTGGTAAACCATACCAACTCTAGACCCATGAGTGCTGACTCTCCTGGGTCTATCTAGTACAGTGGTGACCTCCATGGTTGCCAATAGAAGGCCTTGAACGTGTTATACCAATGTTGGAGTGGTAACAGTTGTTATAAAAAAACTCTACCAGTGGTATGTGATCCTCCCAACTATAGACAAAGTCTAGGATGCAAAAACGTAGCATGTCCTCTAAAACCTAGATGATCCTCTCTGTCTGGAAATCCGTCTAGGGATGAAATTTTGTGCTCAAGCCCAACTGAGTCCCAAATGCCTCTTGAAATCCCTTCCACAACTAGGATGTGAAATGAGCATCACGATTTGATATGATTATTGATGGAACTCTATGAAGTCAAACTATCTCTAGCACATAGAGGCATCTCAATCTATCTACTAAACTCTTCTCATGGATCGGTAGAAAGTGGGATGACTCGGTGAGTTGGTCAACGATCTCCTGTATGGTATCGTGTCCCCTAGACATGCATGGTAAACCCATCACAAAGTTCATAGACATCCCATATCACTTACACTCTGAAACCTAAAGTGGTTGGGTCAAGCCCGCTAGAACCTAGTGCTCTACCTTCACTTTCTAACAAGTGAAGCATCGAGAAATGAACTCTTCCATGACCTTATTCAACCCTGGACACCAGAACTAACATCAAAGGTCATGATTCATCTTTGTCACTCCTAGATGTACCTCCAAAGGAGAAGTATATAAATCCCTTAAGATCTCCCCCACAATTTCACTAGTACTACTATACGTCCTCTAAATAGAATTACATGTTCCCCACCTTTTAGATATCCATCAAGGGCATGCCATGTGGATATATGAGCACGTAAAGTCTCACAATTGGTATCTCTGAGTTATGCCTCTCTAACTCACTATAAGAGTGGAGGGGTAACTACCATCAACTAGAGATAATCTACTCCATCTCCGTCCATAAAGGATATCTACAAATAAGCTAACTACTCTAATGCATCATTCAGTAGTTGTGAACTCGATCTCTGGTTGAGAGAATCTTCCACCACGTTCCCCTTCCCAGGAGTATAGACTATCTCAAAGTCGTAGTCCTGGAGGAACTCTATACAATGACTCTATATCAAGTTCAAATCCTTTTGAGAGAATATATACTTGATACTATTGTGGTCAGAGTAGATGGTAAACCACTCGCCCATCAGGTAGTGTCGCAACAACTTCCATGCAAAGACTACTACTGCTAGCTCAAGATCATGGGTCGCGTAGTTCTGGTCATGCTGACTCAACTAGTTTGAACCATAGGAAATCACCGCTTTCCACTAAATTAGGACACAACTAAGCCTGATCCCCATTGCATCATATAACACCACGTACTCAACACCCTCCTCTGGTAATCTCAAGATGGGAGTACTTGTCAATTTCTACCTCATCTCCTAAAAGAACTGCTTGAACTTCTCTATCCACACAAAAGGTTTCCCCTTATATTTCAAGGTCTTCAAGGGTTCTAATACCCTATAAAAGTCAAGTATAACCCTCTTATAGTACCCAGACAAACCTAGGAAACTCTGAACCTCGATAAAACTCTTGGGTGGATCCCAATAAAGAACCACTTTGATCTTTGCCAGATCTACTGAAATTATAGCCTATGCAATGACGTCTCCCAGAAATTGGACCTCTCAAATCCAGAACTAACACTTCAAGAGCTTCCCATAAATCGGGTGCTCTCAGATTGTGTCCAAGAACATCCTCAAATGTATCGTGTGCTCCTACTCAGACGCCGAGTACACTAGGATGTCATCAATGAAGACCATGATGAACCGATCTAAGTAATGCTGAAAGATCCTGTTCATGAGTCCTGTGAACACTACTAGGGTGTTTTTCATGCCAAAAGGAATCACTAGATACTCATAGTGGTTTTACTAACATCTGAAGGATGTCTTCAAGATGTCCTCATCCTGTACATGAAACTGGTGATAGCCAGATCTAAGATCTATCTTTGAGAACCACCTCTCTCTCCCTTTAGCTTATTGAAGAGGTATTCAATCCTCGTAAGTGGATAATTATTATTCATGGTCACCTTGTTCAGGTGACGGAAGTCCACACATAATCTCAATCTCTTGTCTTATTTCTTGGAAAACAAAACTAAGGCCACCCAAGGTGAAACACTAGGTCTCATAAAGCCCTTCTTCTGCAATTCTTCTAACTATACCCTTAAATCGTGAAGCTCTATGGGATACATCTGATATGAAGGTGTAGATATCAGTTTCCTATTCCATAAGTTGATGGCTACCTAATACACTCTCGTCATACCTCCACAATACCATTTCGAATCACAACCTCTGGACTCATATCATTGTACCATGGATCATGGATGCAAAGATTGATCGTTCACGTAGGGTTTAAAAGGGAGAAGAACACATGAAAACGTGATATATTTAGGGGGAGATTAAGCACATGAACACCCCAAATAAAGGATCTTGTACTTGTTCATTTAAGACTTGATATATTCATGTTAGTGGGATCACGAAGAAATAACAATATATAAATTATCAAGATATAATCACTTTAATCCTGCAATAAATTAACCAATCCGCAAGAACGAACAATCCTCGGATCAACCTATTCATTGGTTGATCCACATTCATCATTGGATCTAATAGGGAAAGATGAAATCACAAAGAGATCAACATCCTACCTCGAGGTTGGATTAGTCGTTGATGAAGGATGGGGTTTTGTGTCATCATCGATCCTTGATCTTCCGGTGTTCACCATCATTCATCAGATAGGTTTTCATCTCCTTGATTCAAAGGAATTTTTAGGGGTATGATGATAACCTTGGATTACTGACAATATGAATTAATTTAAAAGAAACCAACAAAGTTTTAAATAAAATATTTTTATTAAAATATTTTAATGTTGGTCACATCCGATTTCTAACTTTCATAGTCGACCTGCACCAGTCGATATTAGGCCCTGCCTAAGGTAAAGCTACTACTATGAATGTAACGGTGCCCTAGGATTTCAGATATGGGTGCCCATTTAGAATTTATTCCCATTTAAATAACAAATTGATCATACACTTTATTAAAAAAATTAACATTTTTCACTGTACTATTCTGGGCTCACTAGGCCTCAAAATTTCACGTCGTCTCAGTGTATGGTCATGGAATTTTCCCAATTAATTTATAAAAATAAAACTGGAGAAAATATGAGTCATTACATACAGAATGATAGGGTTGTTTCTAATGGATCAAGACATTTAAAAACCTATGAGTAGAACTATTCAACTCATGATATAGAGCTCACTGTTGTGATATTTTCTTTGATGATATGGAGACACTATCTCTATGGTAAAAAATGTAGAATATATACTATTCAAAAAAGTGTGAAGTGTATATTCACATAGAAATATATTATCATGAGACAAAGGATATGGGTGGGACTAATTAAAGACTATGATTGGTCAATAAACTACCACCATAATAAGTAAATAAAGTTGGTATATTCCTTAAGAGGAAAGGGTCATGGGGTCTTATCCATGATGAGGATAGCCAAAGATCCTATATTTAAGTAGTTGGTAAAGTTGGATATGGAAATTATTAGGTAATGGGAAACATTATTTCTTTTCCATGTAATTTTTCAACTATATTTATTGGATAAGATAAATAAGTCTTATCAAGATGATAAGAGTATTCAAAAGAAAATAAAATCCATAGAATATGGGAAATTAGCAGGGTTATTCTGTGAAGATGGTGTGTTAAAATTTGGAATAAGATTATGCATACCATCAGTTCCTGAGATGAAGATAGATTTAATAGATGTTTCTCATAGATAAAACTTCTATATACACCTAGCTAGTACCAAGATTTTTAGGGATTTAAAATATCACTTCTGGTGGGATAACATGAAGTGTTAAATTTATGACTACGTGTATGGATGCTTGGTATTCCAATAGGTTAAGAATCAGATGGAACATACAAAGGGTGTCATGAAACCTTTCTATATACCTATTTGGAAGTGGGATAATATCGTAATGTAATTTTTCACTGGGCTTCCTAAAACATCAAAATGATAGATGTTGTATGGGTCATCATTGATTGCCTTTCCAAATATACACATTTTCTACTGATAAGGGAGGATATACCCCTAAAGTATATTTCTTATATTTATGTAAAGTAAGTTGTGAGACTTCATGGTTCACCATTATTAATCATTTCTGATCATGATCCTCACTTCACATCTAAATTTTAAGAGTCTTCAAAAGGAATTGAACACTAAGGTGCATTTGAGGACCGCGTATCATCCTCAAACTGATGGGTAGTCTGAAAGGACCATCCAACCCTTAGAGGATATGTTTAGGTCAATTTCAATTGACTTATAAGGAATATGGGACCAATATGTTGTAATAGTGTGTTCCCTAGACCCAACTAATCAGTACTTTTATATTACTGTTTCATGTATACAATGAGATATACATGATGTATACTTACCATTATAGTGTAGAATTTTCTTCATCCACTATTTAAAAGGTAATTTACATAGATTAATTTTCATATCAAAATTTTATAATAGATCTCATACTATAATTAGAACCAAAAGATACTATGATGTTAATATTAAATATATGTATTATGGTCTAGATACGTCATACTAACTAGAAATAGTTGATGTATAACTATCAGGTGTTGGGGGCTCATTATCATTGAGACTTATTCTCAGGAAGTTCACATCTAGTGATCTATGGTAGGTGAGATCATGAGGAAAGACCTTCCAATAGGAACACCACATGTTTTAGGTGTTATTAGTTGTTTTAATCTACAAACATGTGTATTGGTCTCCTGCCTTGAGATCATTATCAATGTATTCCATTTGATCAAATACTTTGATGAAAAGTAAAAACCATGATAATAAAATTGTGGTGAGGTATCTTATTTTGGGTACATCACTAGTGGTATGAAATTGGTTGGGTAGTCAAGATAGAATTTGTCACTTCTGAGTTGAGGAAGTAATATATCTCATGCCTGGTTGATCAGAATGGTAGTACCTTCATAAATTCTTGGCCAAGGTAGTAAAAGGTAAATCTATCCAGTTAGATCAATAAACAATAAAGAAATAAATGATGATGAAATGTGTGTGCATCCTTATTTATGATATATCTAAAGTCAAAGAGATAATATTACACAGTTCATGTTTATAGGTTGGTTTTCGTTGCTATGAATATTCCTTATCTCTTTAGGGGCCTTGATGGGTAGCTAGAAAATGCTCTTGGTTTTAGATACTAGTCACTATTATCAAGATAAGGACCTAGAGGGTTACACACAATATCTTATTCAGGAATCTTCCCTATTCTAATGAATAGTAATATCAAACATGGTGGGACCCACCACGGGGTCTAAGAGTTATCCAAATTATCGATTACCGAGAAAAAAATAAATCCATTATTATTAAATTAAAGAATAATTGGGTTGAATTTAATTATTAAAAGTATTTACAAGTGTTTAAGTTAATGCCTGGAACACTGTTACTTGAAATAATATTATTTTAATATTCCAGGTTCATTTAATATTAGCAGGAATTATGGGTCAAGTTAAATGACTCAGTTTTATCACATAATATATTTAATATATATTACATTTATATGATAGAATATAAACAATATTTATGATGTAGTTTAGTTCATCATAATTATTTATTTATTACATATTTAGTGTATGTTAAATATACGGAGGTTGGGGAACCCTTTCCTGGAATTTGAGCATCAACTATATATAGAAGGAGAGAGGCTCTCACCCAATGAATATTCACTACGAGTTCTTTAGAGCCTTTATTTACTCTTCTACTTTCCAGAGAGATAAGATCTCGATCTAAGAGATCAGATTGAGCTCATATCCTTACATCAAAGGGATTTTTTAGGGTGATTGTTGGGATGTTGAAGGCATCGTCAGATCGTTGCGCTAGCATAGGGAATTCAACAATCGATGCTCCTGTGGATTTTTGAAGCATGGGTGGATGATATAGAGAGATTATTCTTTAGATCCTTTGTGTAAAAGTCCTCAGAAATGAGTGAAGGATGTGTGTTATTTTATTTTAATGAGGTGCACATTCAGTTTTAATTTTTATGCTCTATTTAATTTATGTGAGATCCTTAGACAATATCGGGGCTCCAATCATCATAGATGGCAAGTTCCGTCACTCTCGTGATAAATTTTTTAAATTCTCCAACCCTCCGACTTCCACTACATGCCCCAATACTAGCAATTGGTATCATAGGAATCATGTGAATTTTTTTAACCAAGAAAAAAATAATTTTTTTTGAATTAAGTAGAGGGATTAATTTTGGTCCCAATGGATCATATCGCGTGACGATCTGATTTCAGACAACCAAGTTATGGTTGTCTAAAGTTTTTAATATGGATTACTTGAGGTTTGTTTATGGGTGTTAAATAAAATATCATTTATATTTAAATATATATTGGTTTTACCCAAATTCAAGATGAATTGTTATTTGATTGTTTAATCACCCGTATTTCTGGTGCCCAGAGTACATTCGGTCGGTGGTCTAAATTTTTTCAGCCAGACTTGTTTCTATAAATTTTTGGAAATAACAATAATAATATATTATTTTATTTTAATTAAAAATAAATGGTGGTGTATTGTGTGATGTAAATTTTTATGTTTTTGATGGGTTGTGGAAATACCATAAATAAACAAACATCTAGTAGGGTGTCATCTTGACCTGTAGATAATAAAAAAATGAGTCAAAATAAAAAAAATCTTTTATTTTCCAAAAATCATATAATTAGGCTTGGTTTTTAAAAAATATAAAAGGGGGAAAGTGGGTGTGGTGTGTGGAAAAATCTAAAAGTGGTTTCATCTGGGATGATTGATTTCATGAGTCAAAAAATATACATAAATAAATATATATTATTAAAATAAAAGGACACGGTGGCCTCCCTAGTCAAGCAAGGCCCCACCCCGTCGGCCCCCATCGGTGGTCTCCTCCTATTTCTCTATTGGAGTTACTGATCAGCAGTAGCCTATCTCCCTAACCCCTTTGATGCAACCCAAGTCGGAGCACCTCCTCCACTCAACGCTAGACACACCCTACCACCCTCTATCCTCATTTCGCTCGAGCCATGATAGTGGACCACCCAACCCCACCACATGGGGATTCCCCTACTATGTTGGTCTCTGTGTACCATCACTGATCCAGGATATGTATTGCCACCCTGCCAGCTCCCCACTACCCTGGGTCACCAGATCCCACGGGATATTCCCACTGTTGCCAAATTGGGATCTCAAATGAGCTTGTCACCTGCTCCATGAGCTACTCCTCATTTTCTCATATGACACTCGTACCCCTTCAGGGATCTGACGTCCCACATCAAAGTGGCAGCCTCCCATCACCATCCACCACTGTGGGCCACCACAGTTTTCGCTATACCTCCCCTATCTAGGCCAGCATGCCAACAACCACCATCGACCCCATCACCGTCAGTGACCCCCTCCAGATTCGACTATTAGCCTCAATTTAGTCACCCATGAGGTACACCTGCCCTGTATATCAGATCTAGCACTCATATTAGACTCCAATAGGTTTCTTTCCATCCATTATGGGCCCGAGTAGATCTTCCCGACCCAAAGTGGGCCAGGGTGGGTCTGTTGGGCCCATAATACTCCGCACAGACTTTTCTCAGCCCGAAATGGGCCTATATCGGTTCATCCCGACCCGCACAGCCTCTGTGTGTGGTTTCGGGGCTCATGAATTTTTTATTTAATCTAAAATAATTAATTTAATTAATTTAATTTCATTATTAAATTTAATTAATTTAAATTAATTTTTATTTTAAATATTATTTTTAATACCCTGGAAAAAATTAATTTAATTTTGGTAATAGATTAATTTAATTTTCAGAATTAAAATTAAATTAATTACAAGACCAAGTGGAATTAAATTATTTTAATTTCATTAATTAATTTGATTTAATTTAATACCCTTATAATTTAATTTATTGTAATTTAGTGTCTATCGCGCATTTATTTTACCCATTGATTAGTCTTGATCATTGACCAACCTGTGTATATCAGTTTTTATTTATTTAATTGTGTGTGATGGTTGTAATTAAATATGACGGTCTGTGCATCATCTTCTTTTCGGTCAATATTTATAAGTATCTTCACATCCAAATGTATTTTTTGTATATTGCGACCCTAGTCCACCTATCATGCACATGAGTATACTTGTACTTTTGACAAGGAAGGTGTAAGACGCAGACAACGCCTAGATGAGGTGAAATTCATATGAGAAGTATACATGCTATAAGGGGATAAGCAACATCATTTGTCAAGATACAACTCAGGTATGATACCCCAAGGTCGTGGTTGATCCATTGAGTTGAAATGGATCAATCACTTTTATATGTTCAAGACCAACCAGGTAATTTATTTCCTTCATGCATTTTTTTATTATTTTATGCATTTTCATGAAAGCATAAAACACATTAAATGGTAAACAAGAAAAATGCATAAAGAGGTAATGGATATTTTTATATTAATGTTTGGTTGTGAGCGTGAAATTATAGAATGAACAAATTAATTGAAATGGATTACATTCATTGAATAATATTAAAAACTATCATAGAAATATTAAGTCACAAAATGTCTTCCATCATTTGAATTTGAACAAAATCAGGTGTATAGGGTTTTCAATCAGCCATAGTTGAGGGTTCCTCCTACTACTAGGGAGTTCTTATGAGAAAAATTGGTTAAATTGACTAAAGTTGGCAGTAAATGAGTAGTCATATCTAGATTTTTGCAACTTCAAATGAAAGCATTGAGTAAATCATATTTATGATTTTAGAAGATATGACTTCACTCAACAGATCAAGGAACCGTGAGTTAATGTGGTTGGTCAGTCAAACACCTACCTTGAACTCTCTGAGTAGTGTCGTAGTCATAGCTTGTATATTATGGAGGGAGTTTCAAGGATCTTTTCTAATAGTATAATCAAGTGATAGATTATTCTGATTCTAGTACATAGGGTTCCTATAATTTTATAAAATAGTGAGTTACATTTAATGATTTAAGTAATTAATCAATTATGCCTAAATTAGTAATCAAGATAAAAACAGTTAATAATCTTATAGATTTTATTTTTTTAGAAAATGGAAAGTAATAACACATAACATACTGTGATATTTATTGGAAAAAGACAATGTCCTATCCAGAACAAGTTTCCAAAGAGTAGTATAGGCACTTTTGCACAATACTGTGATATAGTAAATTCAAGGTTTTGGGGTATCTTATACCTATTAAGACACCTCAGGAAGTGAGGGTGTAAGAATGATTACAGGAGACTCATGTAAGAGCGTATAATGGTTATTTCATGATGTTATTAACAATGGCTAATGTAAGTTGTGGATACTACATATGGACATGGATGATATTACATGTTGTCTCATCTTTGAGAAGCTTATAAATAAAAAATGAATCAAGATGTGAATAGGTGATGATTACATTGGATATGTGTAAATTGAAAGATGTATTATGATCTTACAATGGATCCATTTTTCATATCATTTTCACCCACTTACTCTAGTTTTGTTTAATATTACAAAATGAATAGTATATATAAAAACACTTCATTTCCTTTTGGGTGAGGATTTCCAAGTTAATAAAAACTTAAATAAAGTATAATATTTAATTCTTATGGTGAATAAGTTTAAATGAAAGGTGAAAAGGATAATGGAAAGAGAAATTCCAAAGGCACATTCGCAACATCCTTAAAAAAAGTGGTATTAAAAAGGAGGTTATTTACTTCTCATATAATGAAATTAATTTATGGAAGTTTAAACACAATGAACTGAATCAAAAAATCAATTATTTTCTTATTATTTAGATATATTCATCAATATAAAATTAATATTTCAATCATAATTTTTTTGGTATTAAATTAAATATGCTTGTTACATATGTGTATTTAAATATAGTTACCAATTAAGTATAGAAACATTATGAGAAGTTAGGTGTGTTCTCCAAGTGGCTGAGAAAGGGTGGTTCCAAAGTCAACATTGAGAAGTACACAACTTCTAACTGCCAAGTAAATGGTTATAATATAACTTTTATTGAGTATAAACAAAAAATTTATCTCACATGTCCTTTGAACAAAAGGATCCATTATTCCATTTCATGAATTAATGTTGTTTGTGGTGTTTAATAATCAACCAATAGTTTAGTGATACATGAATCATAGGCAATACATGATGAATATAAAATGTAAGACTAATATACATAGTTGTGAAAAGATAATTCTATATCAAGTAAAACTAAAAGTGTGCATCAAGGATATACCCATTATGGTTTTATATTTAGTGGATCTAAACACCTTTGGTATTATCAATGTATATACTTATTTATTTTGGAAAAAGATACCTTTATAAATAAAGGTAATCCACAAATATTTTGTAATTAGATCATCTAGAGAGCGTGAAATATTCCAAGGGTAATATAGAGGTATATTACCATACTTCATTATATTCCTTTAAGTTTTTAAGGAATTGAAAGTGAAGTATGGTATATGCATGGTCAGAAGATATGAGTTGCTTCGGGCCAGCATGTTGAAGAATATCTTGTCCAAGCATTCATCGATCAATATAGTATAACATGGAGTATTTTATAAATACACATTACCTTATCCACATCATGACTATGATGCTAATAAATAGGATTGATGATTATTCTTACATGTTAATATTTATTAGAAAAAATTATTATAGAGAAATTCCTAAATGCACATTTCCTTATACACATCATAGACATGATGTAAATAATGGAGAATCAATGTTGAGATATATATTAATTGGAGATACTTCCATTTTTGGATACATGAATTAAAAATAATAGAATTATCCTATAACCATATGTCAAATATCATGAAAATTGGATACACTATGAGTTACAGTATGATGGAAATCCATTATGTCATAAGAACATGTGTTTAGATGCAAAGAGGTTTTTAAGGATATAAAAAAACTTGCATAAAAACAAAATGTGCATCTACACTAGTAATCATAAAGTTTTATAAGTACATATAAATCCCTATGATAGAAAATATATAGTCAAATGATAGACTATATTTATATAAAAGGGTTCACATGTGTACATGAGATGGTGGGAGCAATATTGACTTGGCTTTAGTCAATTCCAGAGATGCAAAAATAGTTGACATAGGAACGAGTTCCACAAGAGTTGGGGAAGATAATGTTCTATAGAAACATAATTTATAGTAAGGATAAAACCATGTTAATGGTTGTATATTCACAAAATCTAGTGATAAATTATTCATTGAGAATGATAAATTCTACAAGCAGTATATGGAAATCATCTAATATTGACAAGACCAATTAAAATTCAATAATGGATTCCATGTATCAAAGTAAAAGGGGGTTATTATTTTGAATACTATGGTGAGTATTCAAGTGAGATGATATATGAATGGTACAACCATGGTACCAATAAGGATCGATTGGTTATACCAATTATCTATGCCTAAAATTCATTAGAATTTTACTTTTCATAGCTAATTTCTCTGATCATATTATTGAGCATTGGATGTCAAATTTGGAAGGTATCTATACGACGCAACTAAAAATGGATGGTGAAATCATAGAATTATAATAAAGAGTTAAATTTTCAGAAATCCAATTTAGGTTTAAATCAATCAATAATAGAATAAAATATTTATTTTAAATGAATATTTTCCATGCATCTACAAGAGGTTAGTGGGAGTTATTTTGTTTTCCAAGTAAAATATGTTTGATAACATATGGAGAAAAGTTATTGGTTATAGTTAGATAAGACCAAAATGAAAGTAATTATCCAATGATTTACTTAAAGTGGAAACTTAAGTTGTAATGACTCGCATTTTGAACCGGACAAAAACCTGAAGGAATTTGAACTTTTTCAATTACTGAATGGGTTATTTTTAAAACCGTGCTTCAGAACAAAATTCTGAGAGTTGAAATGATTTTTTGTTTTGGTTTTGTGCTTGGGAGAAGTCCCGTTAAGTTTCTCGGGTGGCCCGAGAGGTTTCGGAAGCATCGGACCCAAGTTTTTAAAGAGCTGCAGAGGGCGCATGGTTGGCGCACGGGTTGACCAAACCGTGCGTCCCAAACCGTGCGGCCTAAATCAGGTGGGCAGTGGCTTGCACAAGGGCTTCTCACAGTTTTCCAAACCATTCACCTAGCCCATGCAATGGGTGTCTTTGAGGTAGTAGACTCTGTACGGTTTGCGCACGGTTTGGCAAACCATGCAGGTCAAAATGTGCAGTTGGGTGTGTTTAAGATTTTGTTTAAAATTAAAATAAAATAAAATAAAATAAAATTATTAAAACCTAAATCTAAACACACTCTCTCACTCTCACTTAGTCCACACGAAACAGGGAGGGCCTCCCCTTGAGCCGCGCGTGACACCCCCCTTGGATCCCTCCTTCGCGCTTTAATTTCAGCCAAATCTCCTCATGATTTCTCTCCAGAACCCTAAGGTAGGTCCTTCTCCTCCCTCTCCTCCTTGTTCCAAGCCATTTTTCGACATATTCATCACTCGGTGAGATTCATACAAGCGCCCTAGGGTTAGGTTTTGATCCTTTTTTTGTTTCTCTTTGTTCCAGGTTTGAGTGAAAGGCTTCTTGGGTCGTGTTTGGGTGTATTCCGGTGATCGCCGCCAAAGGCGAAGCGATTCGCCATGTTTCGGTCCACCGGATTGGGCTCGCGGTAAGGTTTTGTTATTCTGGTTTGTTTTACATATCCCAAATTAGTGTCTTTATGTGTTTTAAGGTTTTTTGGATTAATCCTGTAGTGCGTTGGATTTTTTGGCATGGTTTTGAGTTGCCAAAGTCTAGGCAACTCGCCTGCGTGGGCATAGAGTTGTCCATGCATGTGTGTGAAGGTGCATATGCTTAGAGGGGGAGCAGCAGCGGATATTAGTTAGAAAGCGTCAAGATCTGGAGTGGATAGATGGATCCACCTTGAGGTAGGGTCCCACTCCTTGCCCTTTAATTTAAAGTAAAGTAGTAAAAAGTTATTTCTGCACAGTCTTAGTATTTGAATTCTGCAAGTTAGTCTTGAATAAATGCTTATGTGAAAATAGTGTGAATTGCAGGAATAAGATAAAAAGGGTTGCCTGCTAACTAAACTCGTGATTTAATAATAAAACCCCTCAATTAGAGTTGTGATGTCTTCAAGATAAAAAGTAGTGATAGAATTTTTATGCTTTCCTGCTGGATTGTTGTGGTGCCTCTTTGATGCTTTGTATGTGAACTTGCTTTGTTGAGACAAAGGGAATGAAATGGTTGTGATGCTTGTGTTTGGGTCAATTTTCCATGTTTAGGCAAATTGATTAAGATGATAACCATAGTGGGATGACTTAAGACTAAATGAATTGTTACCTCTAGAAGGTATCAAAGGGTTAAAGAAAGATAAACGTATCCTTTAAGATAGAATAGTGAAACTAAGAAGGAGCAGACTAGGGTGGTACGACCACGCCTTGGGATAACGTAATGAGCATGGCTTATGTAAGTTAAATGAATATGTGAATATCTTGATTGATATACTTAGTATGGGTTGCCTTAAGTATGAATGTGAATGTGTTTGCTTATGTGTATGTGGTGTGATTTTTGAATGCTTATGAGGTAATGCCATAAGTAGTATACTATAGACATGTTTTTATTGTGAGTGCGCACATGATGATGCCACATAATGAATGATAATAAAGGTGAGTGCATGTTGAGGCCACCTAGTGACAGATACGTGGTTGGATAGGAGGCAGTTATACCCCATGCCAGTGTGACAGTATATGTCTGGAAGGGAGGAATTTTTACCCCTTGCCAGTTGACTTTTGTTGATGATTACATGTCTGGAAGGGAGGCATTCTTACCCCTTGCCAGTTGACTTCTGTTTATGATTACATGTCTGGAAGGGAGGCATTCTTACCCCTTGACAGTTGACTTCTGTTGATGATTACATGTCTGGGAGGGAGGCATTCTTACCCCTTGCCAGTAGACCTATAGGGACGAGAGGCATTCTTACTCGTGCCCGCCAATATCAATTTATGGAAGGGAGGAATTATTACCCCTTTTCAGTAGACCTATAGGGATGAGAGGCATTCTTACCTCGTGCCCTATAATCTCAATTTATGGAAGGGAGGCATTCTTACCCCTTGTCAGTAGTCCTATAGGGACGAGAGGCATTCTTACCTCGTGCCTGCTAATATCGATTGATGGAAGGGAGGCATTCTTACCCCACACCATATATGACCTAAATGCATTTTATATATATATATATGGTGACATGATTAGGTTACCTTACCGGCAATGAGCCGAAGCTGTTATAACCGTCAGGTGTCCCTTGGGAACCTGGACGGGTGTTATTTATTTATGTAATTCTACTTACTTATTTCTCAATACCTGCTCACTGTTTAATTATTATACACTGTCTGGATTGGGTTTGACACTGGTGGTGCCAGCCTACTAAGATTTATATCTCACACCCTACTTGGGCCGCCATTGCAATGGGGTACCCAAGTATAACTTCGTGCTTTCAGGACCTAGGTTGTGTGTTGTGTTGTTTGTACCTGAGGAGTTAGGAGCAAAGGACTAAGCGGGAGCTTGGGATGCTCAGGGGATTTTCGTTGGGATTTTCTGTCTTTTATTTTTGTATTGTTTGAAAATCATGTTGTAATGTTTCCTTCTTACATAATTGTATCGTCATCTGTACATGCATGCATTGTAAACTGGAGTTTTCCGCCTTTTATAAAATGGTTATTACCTGTCTTTTGCTTCTACCTTTCAATTGTTTACTGTTTCCACTATTGAATATTATTTACTCTAATAATACCATTGTGTTACTCTGATATGAGGGTATAGTCTCCCCACTATCACCTCCCGAGACCCTCGCTACTTGTCGGCAGCCTCTAGCATACGGGGAGACGCGCTTGAGGCCATGTGACCCACCGGTCCGGCCACTGGTTCGATGGTAAGCTGGGCCGGGACGTTACAAAGTGGTATCAAAGGCTATTTATTTTCTTTTTCTTTAATGTTTTGGGTTGGTAGACAGGATATTAGTAATTTGTCGGCGCTTGGCTAATATTCGTGCTTGGGACTGATCACCCCACATACGGGAAATGACCAAGTGGCCAGGGCTGGAAATTGTTGTTCATGTTGTTTGCTATTAATGTTGATATTATTTCACCTTGATTGACTGTTGTATTTTCTGCTGCTTATGGTTTATGAAATTCCTTGAATTTTACCCTTGGCCTGATATGAAAAGAATGCTGCATTCCATGCATCATATTAGGCACATAGGAATTAACATGTCATTTATGTTCCATTCCATGTGGTTTTATCTTAGCTTGCCTGTATAATATGCTTAAGTGATGATATGCCATTCTTATGTGTTATAACATGCTTCTGTGATATAACATGTTCTGTGTTTATTGCTTATGATGGCATGTATTTCTTTGGTTGTACCTGGGTTTTGAATGAACGGGAACCAATTTTCGATTGTAAGGTGTATGGGCGCCTTACAACCGGGAAGGGGTAACCCGAATATTAAAACCATTCTGAGCATGATATAAATACATTTGCAGGTATATTGATAAAAATGTAAAGCTGTGGAAATTAAAATGCTAAAGTAAATTGGTTTTGATTAAAAGGGGTGCCAAATTCCAATTTATAAAGTGTATGGGTGCTTTAAAGGTTGGTAGATGGCCACCCATATACTTGGGTCGTTGTATGTGAGCATGTTAAATTCTGGGTTGGAATCTGGTTTTGATAAAAAGGGGAGTCAATTTTCAATCCATGAAATTTATGGGCACTTCATGAATTGGGAAATGGAAACCTGTATAAAATATAAAGGCTTGTTGTATTGTGAAATGATTAAATGGAAAATGTTGCCTAATTTCAAAATTTAAAGGTTCTGGCTAACTGTTAAATGTGAAACTGGACCCAAGTAGGTCAGTTGGGAAGTGTTGTATGAGATAACCCGGTTGGGGTGTTTGAATTTTAAAAGGAATTGAGTAACTACTTTGGGTTTGCTTTTTAAATAACCCAGGATGGATAAAATGGCACCCTCGTAGGCCGCCCTTTTATTTAAATGGTTTTGTTTTTCTTAGTTGGTTGATAAAGACGGGATGTCTTTGAATGTTAAATTTTTAAAAATGGAGTTTTGTGGAACTTTCCTGTTTGCTTGGATGTGTAGTTGAATCTTTTAAAATGGTTAAAGATTAGTGTGATTTAATAAGAAAGGGCATGGAAATGGAAACCATGGTGGTGCATTGAAACCCTAGTGTAAGGGGTAGTTCTGAGTTTCTCCTTGATTTGCCTTGGAATGGGACCGTAGGTGTTTCCCGTGGGCGTTGTTTTCTTATCGATGATTTGATGATTGGATTTTGATCCTAGAGACTTATTTGGCGTGACCCGTCATTAGGGTCGACATTTGATCTTCGTAAGGGGATAGCCCGTGGTTGGTAGCACCCTTAGCGTTTTAATGCCTTGCTTGTACCATGATTTTTCTGACGTGAAGTGTTGTTCGGTTGTCATTGTCCCTTGTTGGACTCTTGTTTTTCTAATGACACCCTTGTTCGGATGGGTGGTCGTTGGGTTTTGACTTTCATTGCGGCTTTGGGTCATCTCCTCAGTAGAGTGGCCCGGCGTTAAAGAATTGTTTCATCCCAATGTTCGGGATGGCTTTCGAACGACTCGTGTGTTTTGACATGCTGGTTTCCTTGTTTTGGATCTTCTTCATTTGTTTGGTGATGTGATTGTGGAGGATGAGCGTCACACAATCATTTGCGGTGTTGGTGTACTAGTGCGCTTGTGTTCGTATAGGTTATCACCTTCCCCTTCGGCGACTAGGACACTCCTAAGGTTGGGAGCGCGTCACGTCAAATCTGGTAAATGTGTCCTTTCACATGGAATGGATGCTTCTTGGAATGACTTTGGAAATGGGTTGGTTGTGTCTGAATGCCTTAAGGCATGCGATTTTAAAATGTGTGGATGTGTCGGCAGGTGAAGCCGAGTTCATTCCTTGAAGTCGACCAGTTGAGGTTCGACTGTTCTTCTTTCCAATAGTCTGGTATGATTAACTTGAATCCATTCAAACCTCTTAGTGTATTCTGCTTAGCGACGAACATTTCCCCTATCTTTTCCTCATCCAAGATGCACTAAGAGAGCGTCGGTCTTATCCACGCTAATTCTTTGAAGCCGTTGGGCTTGATCGGATGGTTCTCTTTCGGCATTGCACGCAGGATGCGTGGATTTTTGTATGGTTTGATTTTAGAAACGTCATCGGAAGTTGGGTGTAGGATTCAGTGAACATGTTTGTGCTAAACATAAGGTTCCTTGGAGAAAGGTATTGTGGTTATGTTTGAAATACGTCAGCCGTTTAGGCCAAGCATTCTTGTAAATAGTCAGCTGGAGATGGCTTGACTTGAGGTTCTTGTTTAATTTATGTGGTCGATGACATGCCATTCTCTGGCACGTCGTCAGGTAGAGGCGAGTGCGGTTTGTATCGGCCGGTGAATAATATGAACAACCAGCTCAACTTGGGCCTTGAGGTCGATGGGGAATCGACCTTTTGATCTATTTCAAATCACGCTAGGAGCGTCATGGGAACGCTTGTGGCGTGCTTTGAAAGTTACTTCCAATGGTGGTCTGAACCATATTTTGGAGTTGGTTTCTTAACATTAAAAATCTAAGGTGGGAAGTACCTATGGCTGGATGCTTGGTGAGATGACGATGGGTTCATGTCTCTGGGTATATGGGTTTGGGAAGAGCCATCTTGGTGTTTCGTTTGGGAAACGAGCGTTGGCTCGATTTTTGGTGGCTTAAACGCCGTAGGGTTTAATGGATGCTTAAGGGTGTGTGGATGTTTGTGAATGCAACGTGATCATTTGAAAGAAGCTTCAAAACCCTTGTAGGTAGGGTGATGTGTACGTTGTTCTCGAAGGCTTCTCAGGGACGAGAAGTTCTAAGGTGGGAAGGTTGTAATGACCCTCGTTTTGAACCGGACTAAAACCTGAAGGAATTTGAACTTTTTCGATTACTGAATGGGTTGTTTTTAAAACCTTACTTCATAACTGAATTCCAAGATTTTAAATGATTTGTTGTTTTGGTTTTGTGCTTGGGAGAAGGCCCGTTAAGTTTCTCAGGTGGCCCGAGAGGTTTCGGAAGCGCCGGACCCATGTTTTCAAAGAGCTGCAGAGGGCGCACGGTTGGCGTACGGGTTGACCAAACCATGCAGCCTAAATTAGGTGGGTAGTGGCTTGTGCATGGGATACGTATGGTTTCCAAAACCATGCGCCTAGACCGTGCAATGGTTGTCTTGGAGGCAGTAGACTTTGCACGGTTTGCACACGGTTTGGAAAACCGTGCAGGTCAAACCTTGCAGTTGGGTGTGTTTAAGATTTTGTTTAAAATTAAAATAAAAGAAAATAAAATAAAATGATTAAAACCTAAATCTAAACACAATCCCTCACTCTCACTTAGGCTGCACGACACAAGGAGGGGCTCCCCTTGAGTCGCGGGTGACACCCCCCTCGGCTCCCTCCTTCGCGCTTCGATTTCGGCCAAATCTCCTCACAATTTCTCTCTAGAACCCTAAGTTAGGTCCTTCTCCTCCCTCTACTCCTTGTTCCAAGACATTTTTTGGTGTATTCGTCACCTGGTGAGATTTTACCGAGCACCCTAGGGTTAGGGTTTGATCCGTTTTTGGTTTCTCATTGTTCCAGGTTCGAGTGAAAGGCTTCTCGAGTCATGTTTGGGTGTATTCCGGTGATCGCCGTCGAAGGCGAAGCAATTCGCCACGTTTTGGTCCTCCGGCTTGGGTTTGTGGTAAGGTTTTGTTATTATGGTTGGTTTCACATATCCCAAATTAGTGTCTTTATGTGTTTTAAGGTTCATTGGATTAATCCTGTAGTGAGTTGGATGTTTTGGCGTTGTTTCAAGTCGCCAAAGTCTAGGCGACTCACCTGCGTGGGCATAGAGGTGTCCTTGCATGTGTGTGAAGGTGCATATTCTCAGTGGGGGAGCAGTAGTAGATCTTAGTTAGAAAGAGTCAAGAGTCGGATTGGACGGATGGATCCACCTTGAGGTAGGGTCCCTCTCCTTTCCCTTTAATTTAAAGTAAAGTAGTAAAGAGTAATTTTTGCACAGTCTTAGTATTTGAATTCTGCAAGTTAGTCTTGAATAAATGCTTCTGTGAAAATAGTGTGAATTACAGGAATAAGATAAAAAGGGTTGCCTACTAACTAAACTCGCAATTTAATAATAAAACCCCTCAATCAGAGGTGCACTATCTTCAAGATAAAAAGTAGTGATAGACTTTTTATACTTTCCTGCTGGATTGGTGTGGTGCCTTTTTGATTCTTTGTATGTGAACATTCTTTGTTGAGACAAAGGGAATGAAATGGTTGTGATGCTTGTGTTTGGGTCAATTTTCCCTGTTTAGGAAAATTGAGTAACATGATAACCATAGTGGGATGACTTAAGACTAAATGACTTGTTACATCTAGAAGGTATCAAAGGGTTAAAGAAAGATAAACGTATCCTTTGAGATGAAATGGTGAAACTAGGAAGGAGCGGACTAGGGTGGTACGACCACGCCTTGGGATAACGTAATGATCACATCTTATGTCAGTTAAATGAATATGTGAATATCTTGATTTAGATACTTAATATGGGTTTCCTTAATTATGAACGTGAATGTGTTCACTTATGTGTATGTGGTATGATTCTTGAATACTTATGAGGTAATTCCATAAGTAGTATAGTATAGACATGTTTGTATTGTGAGTGCACACATGCTGATGCCACATAATGAATGATAATAAAGATGAGTGCATGCTGAGGCCTCCTAGTGACAGATACGTGGTTGGATGGGAGGAAGTTATACCCCATGCCAGTGTGATAGTACATGTCTGGAAGGGAGGCATTCTTAGCCCTTGACAGTTGACTTTTGTTGATGATTACATGTCTGGAAGGGAGGAATTCGTACCCCTTTCTAGTTGACTTCTGTTGATGATTACATGTCTGGAAGGGAGGCATTCTTACCCCTTTCCAATTGACTTCTGTTGATGATTACATGTCTGGGAGGGAGGCATTATTACCCCTTTCCAATAGACCTATAGGGATGAGAGGCATTCTTACCTCGTGCCCGCTAATCTCAATTTATGGAAGGGAGGAATTCTTGCCCCTTGCCAGTAGACCTATAGGGATGAGGTCATTCTTACCTCGTGCCCGCTAATCTCGATTTATGGAAGGGAGGCATTCTTACCCCTTGCCAATAGTCCTATAGGGATGAGAGGCATTCTTACCTCGTTCCCAATAATCTCAATTGATGGAAGGGAGTCATTCTTACCCCATTCCATCTATGACCTAAATGCATTTTATATATATATATATGGTGACATGATCAGGTTACCTTACCGACAACAATCTGAAGCTGGTATAACCGTCAAGTGTCCCTTGGGAACCTGTACGGGTGTTATTTACTTATGTAATTTTACTTACTTATTTCTCCATACCTACTCACTGTTTAATTATTATACACTTTCTGGATTGGGTTTGACACCAGTGGTGCTAGCCTACTGAGATTTATATCTCACACCCTACTCGGGCCGCCATTGCACTGGGGTACCCGAGTAGACCTTCTTTCTTGCAAGACCTAGGTTGTGTGTTGTGTTGTTTGTACCTGAGGATTTAGGAGAAAAGGACCAAGCGGGAACTTGGGATGCTCAGGGGATTTTCGTCGGGCTTTGCTGTCTTTTCTTTTTTTATTGTTTGTAAATCATGTTGTAATGTTTCCTGCTTACACAACTGTATCATCATCTGTACTTTCATGCATTGTAAATTGGCGTTTTCCGCCTTTAATAAAATGGTTATTACCTATCTTTTGCTTCTACCTTTCAATTTTTTACTGTTTCCGCTATTAAATATTATTTACTCTGATAATTCTGTTGTGTTACTCTGATATGAGGGTATAGTCTCCCCACTATCACCTCCCGAGACCCTCGCTGCTAGTCGCCAGCCTCTGGCGTACGGGGAGACGCGCTTGAGGCCATGTGACCCACCGGTCCGGCCACCAGTTTGATGGTAAGCCGGGGTGGGATGTTACATAAGTTATAGAGAATAGTATCTTCTGAGGTAGATCTAATAGTTTCTTAGACCTAGTAAATCACACATATACTTACATCGTATTAAAAAATAAAAGTTGGAACAATTTGAGATAGAATTGTTACCAATGTCACATGGAATAAATCTCTCCAAGAAGACATGCATGGGAAAAGGGGGAGATTAAAGTGGTGAGTTGAAAATCCATATGCTTCAGTGATGGATCAATCACATATTCCATGATATGCACAATAAATTATATTGACAACATATACTTTATGATAGGAAAATATCAATTATATCGAGGAGAACTACAAGGGAAGTATTCAGAACTATCCAATAGTACTAGAGAATGTACAAAAGATATATACATGGTATGTGGAGAAGAAGGGATAATATTTTTAAGGGGACATAAACTATTATTACTTAGATCAATGTGATATAATGCCATAGTTAGGATGAGTTAATGAGAAAGAAAATCCCATTCAACATATTGGTGGCCATTTCTATAAATACTGAGTGTGTTGCGGCTTCTAAGGTAGCTAAAGAAGTAGTGTATATTATGAAATGATTTTTTCCAGTTCTTGTATTCACACCTAGTAAGTAAATTATGATACTCTTACTATCCAAGATGTCATGTTTTGATAGTGGAAAAAAGGGATATACTCCGGGATAACATCTCTTTAGAAGTTTTACTCAAGGAGGTGAGGTCACACATAGAAAAATAGTTATGTAGAAGAGATATAGAAGACCCAGAAAATAAATTTGCGACTCATCAAAAAAATGATATTAACAATGTGAGAGCTAACAAGGATGGTTAGAAAGTTTTCTCTAGTACAAGTGGTAGTGTTTTAATAGCGGGTTCCCTAGACCCAACTAATCAGTAATTTTTGATTACCATTTTATTTATAAATTGATATGTATATGAATGATGTAAACTTACCATAATAGTGTATAATTTTCTATATCCACTATTTAAAATATAATTTCCATAGATTAATTGTCATATCAAAAGGTTATAGTAGATATTATGCTATAATGATAACCTTGAGATACTATGACATTAATTTTAAATATGTTTCCTATAGTATAGATACATCATACTGACTGGACATAGTTGATGTCTGACTATTATGTGTTGGGGTATCATAAGCATTGAAACTTCTTCTCATGAATTTTGCATCTGGTGATCTTTGTTATGTGATATCATAAGGATAGAACCTCTGATAGGAACCCCACATATTTCAGGTTTCATTGGATGTTCTTATCTATGGACATGTTTATTGGTCTCCTGAATTGAGATCATTATTAATGTGTGTCATTTGAACATGTACTTTGATGCATAGAAAAAACCATGATAATGAAATCATGTTGAATTATCTTGTGTTGGGTGGGTCATTGGTGGTATGACATTGGTTGAATGGTAAAGATAGAATTTGTCACTTCCAAGTTGAGGAAGTAATATATCTTAGTCCTAGTTGATCAGGATGGTAGTACCATCATAAATCCTTGGCCAAGGTAGTCAAAGGTAAATATGTCCAGTTAGATCGACAAATAATAAATCAAGAAAGGATGATGAAACAATTTTATTTCCTATTTTATGACATATCTAAAAAAGATTATATTACATAGTGCATGTTCGTAGGTTGCTTGTCATTTCTATGACTATTGTATATCTCTTTAGGCGCATTGATGGGTTTCTAGACTCCACTATTGGTCTATGGATATTATTCACTACTATCCAGATAAGTTCCTAGAGGGTCACACACAATAGAATATTCAAGAATCTTCCCTATTCTAGTTAATAGGTATATCAGATATGGTGGGCCCCACCGCAAGGTCTGAGAGCTATCCAAATTATCAATTACCGAGAAATAAATAAATTCATTATTATTTAAATAAATAATAATTAAGTTGAATTTATTTATTAAAATTATTTAAAATATTTTTAAGTAAATACAAGAAATAATATTATTCAAATGAATATTATTTTAATATTCCATGTTTGTTTTATATTAGCGAGAATTACAAGTCAAGTTAGATGACTTTTTTATATCATGTAATATATTTAATATATATAATAGGTATTTGATAAAATATAAATATTATTTATGACATAGTTTATTTCATTGTGATTATTTATTTATTACTTATTTAGTGGATGTTAAATATATAGGGGTCGGGGAACCCTTTCTGGATATCTAAGCATCTACTATATATAGGAGGATAGAGTCTCTCACATAATGACTATTCACGGTGAGTTCTTCAAAGCCTCCCACTCCTCTCTCACTTTCTAGAGAGGTAATATCTCAATCTAAGAGATTGGATTGAGCTCATATCCTTGCATTGAAGGGAAGTTGATGCAGTGATCGTCGAGACATCAAAAGCATAACTGGATCACCGCTCTAGCACTTGGAATTTGAAGATCGATGTTCTTTTAAAATTTTGAAGCATGTGTGTAAGATCTAGAGGGATTCTTCTTTGGATCCTTCAAGAAACAGTCATTGATGATGATCAATGGACGAGCGCTCTTTGATTTTAATGAGTTACACATTTAGTTTTAATTTTTGTGCTTTGTTTAATTTATGAGCCTGAATGGCCCAAAGGCCTTCTTTTTATTGATTTTTGATAACCCCCATTTCAAGGGATGGGTGGGAAACCTTACGAGGCCTATAGGATTTTAGAGATTACATGACACGTAGGTATTATAAAATATTCAGACTATAACTACATAGAATTGCTCCTCCCCAGCTTCTTCATCATGATGTTATCTCTCCACCATCGCATGGCTTGTTCGGCTAGGCTTCCCATGTATGCATAGGCTTGTCCTGATGGCAATTCCATACCCCCTCTTTTTGAAAAATCCTCTTAGATTCTGCTCTAATGAATGCGCTTGATCTGAATCCTCATCTGGATTCTGCTCCTTGTAGAGTATGTCTGGTCATTAAGCATAATTTCAGGTGGCCCGAAGGCCTTAAGGTGGCCCAAAGGCCATAATGTGGCCCTAAGGCCTTGAGGTGTCTTAAAATCCTTACTGGACCGAAGGCCTTGGGTTCCATGAAGGACTTAAAGGACCTGAGGCCCAAACCGGTGGCCTAAAAGCCAAAATGGATGAATAGTTCCGGCTACTACAGTACCAAATAGTACCTACTATAGTTCTTGCTGTAGTGATGCTACAGTACTAATACAGTGCCCCCCGAAAATTATATCTATGCTCAGTTTTGAACTCGAGTCTCTTAGATGAAATTTTCAAGTCCTCACCAACTAGGTTGAGGCTCATGTGAATTTAATTTATAATATATCCTTGGAAATTACCAGGGCTCGAATCACTAGAGACAACAAGTTTCATCACTCTATTGATAAAATTTTTAAATTAATCATCCCACCAGCTTCTATTGTACACCCCAGTACCAACATAATACCTACCTTTAGTTGAATTTTCTTATAATAATAGCTTTCATATAAGCATAGAGATAGAACCATATGAGTCCTTGTATGGAAAAAGATGTTGTACTCTAACCTGCTAGGATAAGGTTGGATCGAGGAAGCTAGCTGGTCTAGAACTTGTTGAGGAGACAACTGCGAATGTGAGAGAAATTCATAATCATATAAAAATACTCAGAGCAGATAGAAAAGCTATGTTGATAACTGAAGGAAGGACTTGGAATTCCAAGTAGGTGATCACATCTTCTTTAAAGTATCACTATGTAAAGGGGTTATAAGTTTTTGGAATAAGGGTAAGTTGAATCCAAGGAACATTAGGAAATTTTAGATCCTGAAGATAATTCTAGTAGTAAATTATCATTTAGACTTTTCATCCAATCTATCTAAAGTTTATGGATTTCTCCATGTCTTGATGATAAGGAAATACATTTCAAACCCAACTCATGTACTCACTAGATATGGTATATATCTCAAACATGATTTGTCATATATTGAGTATCCTATCTAGATTCATGATACTAGAGAAAAAGTATTTAGGAACAAGACTTGCTACCTCGTGAAAGTGTTGTGGATAAATCACAAGTTAGAAGAGGTAACATGAGAACCCGAATAAGTAATGATGTAGAAGTACCCTCATTTGTTTCCACTATATGGTAAGAAACTAAATTTTGAGGATGAAATTTCATAAGGGTAGAAGAATGTAGTGACCTAGAAATTTATTTCTTTTAAATATAAATTCTTGTGTCTTTTAGTAATGTAGTATAATATAAGATGCATAATAGAATACAAAAACACTTTATTTAATTATTTTATAAGATTATAATAGTACCCAATATAATACCCATTATTATAAAAGAAATACTCTTACATTTCATAAGAACTTTACATGTCAAGCATAAATATGGACCAATACAACTAGGAATAGTAAGGGGATATACACATTGAAGAATAGTAAATTCACTAAAACAAACTCCATAGGTTTAAATTCCCCTAATAAGATCTACCCTACTATAAATATCATAAAAAGGCAGATAAGAATTAGGAATTTGATAGACATTATCAATGAGTTTCTAAGAAACTTTGTAAGTGATGTAGTGAATGATTAAGTGATAATTGTGGTATATTTATAGGGAAAATTTTCATTTGTTATTATAATTTTTATCTAATATGGTTTATCATAATTATGATCATTTACCAATAATACAGTTTTTCATTATTATTATTTGTTATATAGATTCAATTAAATGATCGATAGGATTATTTTAATGATATAACTAAAATTGTTTTATTAGATAATATAAATATATTTCGATAAGAATATGTTTTATGATAAATGAATAAGTTTTAAATATAATTTATTTTCATGAAATCATCTTATAAAAAATGTTTTAAATGATAATATATTTTAACAAATCCCTAAGTAATTTTTATAATGGCCAAAATGTTTATTATGCAATAAAAATTATAAATTTTCAATAAATAAGGATTTTATTTTAAATTTTAAATTATTATATTTAAATAATTATTTTATAAAATAAATTTTATTTTTAGACTCATCACATTAAAATTATCTTAGGTTTATTTTTGGGGAATTTTCTCACAAAGTCGATTTAATGGTGAAAAGGTGAAAATTGATACTTTATGAGCACTACGAATTATGACATCATTTTTACGTTAGCATGTTTAAAAAATTTATGAAAAAAATTAAATTTAATAAGTACAAAAATGGATTTAAAAATATTAATTTTAATTTATAAATTTATACCTTACATTTTGGAACAAAAAATTGGAATTTTAAGATAAAATTTATCCATTGATTTTGTGCATTAAATGGGTTGGTTTGGAGGTGTGTTTTAGTATTAGAATTCCTTTTACATTCTCCCACTTTCTCTCACTCATTAATAATCCATCAAATTGGTTGGAATTTATTTCACCCTCAAGTGGTTGGCTTATATAATAAAATAACATATATTTTAACCCTTAAAAACACCTCTCTTCAAAGATAAATACCCCCATTCCCTCCTCACTTTCACACAAAAACCTTTTATTATGATTTATCTCTTAATTTCCCTCTCAAGAGTCTCTACAAGGTGTTTCTAAGGTTCTATAAGTTCCCCATATAGCTTTACGAATCATCCTCCCAATGTAAGGGTCTTCAATTCTCCTCTTTCCTCTTCAAATTCATTACTTTTGTTTTATTTTATTTCTAAATTACATTTTCATATACTTCCATGTTTGTATTACATGGTATTATATTACATTTTATATTTTTTAAATGATTGTTTATTTATTTCTTAATTATAGCCTTTGTCATGTCATTATAATACTCAGACTATCTTGTAGCCATAAAACCATCCTAAAATTTTGGTTAAGTAAGAAGTGTGTGGGCAAGGAAGATGTGAGGGTCAGGCTATTCCTGACCCCCCCCCCCCAATTTTATTATGAAAAAAGACGCAACAGAAAAGGGAGGGGAGGGGTCAAACAGTCCACACCCAAAAACCCTTTACAACCCCAAACCCAAAGACCCCAAAAAAAATAAAGACCAAAAAAGACACACATAAGAGGTACAAAATAAAAGACACACACAAAAAAAGTGTGTCAGTCAATATCACCACCAAAGTCATCCAGCTCCACACCGCAGCAACCGAAGTTCAAACCAAGGCCAACGCCCACACCAGTAAAGCAGTAGTCTGATTCAGCACCCGTATCCATAGAGTCCCAGCCTGACTTGTAGTCCTCCTTCATTATGAGCATCGACAAAATCTTCTCTCTAACCCTATCTTGCTCAGCATTTTGTGAAGGCCACTCCTGCTAATTGACTTTGAGATTTAACTTGACCGCCCTGGAGGTGGCTCGGGTCGCCATAGGTCGTGGGAGGGAAGAGTAATCCTTCCGCATCCTACGCTTCAGGGGAGCGGAGATGGAACCTTCTTCATGTACTTCTTTCTCACAAATGACTCCATCACCGGTCGCACTTGATGACTTTTTATTCCCTTTCTTGCTTCCCGACCCAGAATTTTCAGCACCCCTTTTTTGTAGCTTATTCTTTTCTTCCTTCAACCTGTCCATAGCAGCAATTATCCTACGGTCATCCTCAGTAAACCTCTCCCTGAGTCTCTTAGCTTCACCCTCAAGGGAAAACCTTTCCCATTCTACCATCATCATATCATGTAGCAGTACACAATGATCTTCAGTAGATGGAACACCATAAACAAACATTGACCTCTGCAGGTTCGGGGCCATATCGCCTGATTTAACAGTGGGTTGCGGTGGAGGAAACCCAATAAGGTCCACTAAAGGAGCACTAGGAAGGTCCTCCACATCGTTGGCGCCTTTCGAAATAGGAGCTGAGCCAGCCTCCATGAAAGGTCTCCCCACATCATCACACCCAGCAAGCACCAGGGGGCATCTCTCCAATCAGTGCATCACACCCTAGGACTCCAGGACTGCTCTTCTATCACAATCCTCTCCTTCTCAACTGAGGACATTAGACACTCATCGCCATCCCTCATACCTTTCACATCCACATCCCCCTGCGCGAGCTCTCCTGCCAGCCCGTCATCATCTGCATTCTTAGCCAAGGCTAAGTCCTGAAACCCGTTATGTAGAGTCACAACATTCTCATCCGAAAATCTGCTACTACTAGCACCCCCACTACTCTTCTTGAAAACCATATCCTCCTCTCCCAGTGTCAGCGCCAGGGGAGCCTCCAACTGGTCGCTCTCGTGCCACTCTTTCATCACAGCAGCCTTCCCCTTGTCCAACTGTCCCCCTGAAAATTCACCACATCCGTAAACATCTTCAGCACAAGACTGATTTACTCCTTCAGCCATTAGCACTGCCTCAGTAACTAAAACCCCTGATTCAAAAACATCTCCAGTCATACTAATGCTGAAACCACTAGAGTCCGTCAATGAAACTTCCAGATCGGTCCTAGGAATCCGTTCTGTCATACGGAGAACTTCAGCAACCAAAGGTTGGGAGGACAAGGGCTCGGCCCCCTTGGCCCCCTTTGCCTCCACCAGAGCTTGGATGTTCTCACCAAGACTCATCCGGACCAGATTTGAACCATTCATACCATGGGAAACACATCTTCCAGACTGAGCATTATTCCCAAAGATCAACAGTTAGAACAGAAAACCGGCCATGACTCAAAGATAACGGGTTGCCTCCACCGGAGTTCCTCCCCCACAGCAATCTAGAAAGCATCCACCGGGTCTTTTGAAGCATCAACCTCAAAAAAGGCCCTTGGGGAAACTGGGTGGCAAAGAGCCATAGTTCTACTATCCACATAGAGGAACCTCCCCACCAGATTCCCAAGCATAGAAATAATAGAGAAGTTTTGTAAGGGAAGGGGGAGTTCAGGAAATCTAACCCAAGTCACAACCATCGGGGAGTTCCTCTTTAGGTGAAAGTCGAAGCTCCACCGAGAGAGGGAGAAACGAGTGCCATTACAGATTCAGGGTGCTGCTGACTAGGCTAGGATCATATCCTCCTCAGATGCGAAATGAATCATGATGTGGGAGCTATCGACCAGACCCACCGTCGCACGATCCTGAAGATTCCAGAGGTCAGAGACAAACCTTTCGAAAGTGTCCACCGGGGGGCTCCACAACAGGAACCTAGAAACCAGAGTCAAGAGGTGTAGATCCGAAGCTTTGTTGAACTCCCGAATCGAGAGGGGAAGTTGAGGTAGTCCTTCAAAGATCTCCAGAACCTTCAGAAAAAGCACTGTTTGTGGAAAGGGGGGTAGCAAATCAGGGGAAGAGAAAGGCGAGAACGTGCGGTCCTCAGAGGGAGGACCCTACCCCGTAGAGAGGGGGGAGGTGCTTTAGATGTCATCGTCTTTAACCTAAAAGGGAGGGAATGCCGCCATCGCGAGAGAGCCGATTCACCGGAGCCTCCATCTTTTAGTAGTGATTTTTTTTTCAAACGTTTTGATGGGTAACGAGGTATTGGGCTGGTCTACCCACCTATGCGCCACACATCCCCAGCGAGGCCCAAGGTGGCCAACCCTTGGTCTTAGGCCAGTTCTTAATGGGGTAGAGGGTCCCACGAGTGGTTTGCTAGCATATAGTGCGTGTTTCCTTGTGAGGACTCGAACCCAGAACCTCGGGGTCAGTATGCCACCGCCTTTAACCAACTCACTCATGCCCCGTGGGCGTAAGAAGTGTGTGGTTTTATAATAAATGAAACACATGTATAGATAATAAAAGTATATTTGGATCTATAATATTTTTACCTAGGTTTAATAACCCCAAAAATGATGCATTGGGCTTTGACTCGATCATCACCATGTGCACAAAAATGGGCCTTGTTGCACACCCAGTTTGGAACTCCTGGGGGATATGATTTTGTAAATTTACATGATCATTAAAAAAACATTTTAAAGTATTTATTTATCATTTAATTGGTCTCCTATATTTTAAAATACATTTATTCCAACTACCTAGATAATTTTAAAAACTTAGTCCTTGTGAACACTCAATGACTGCATTCTTATATCCTTAACTTGTTAAGGGTGTTTATTTGTATGTGATAAATCCCTAGTTATTTATTAAGAAATTTAATCTAGATATATTTATTGATTAATTTATTGGGGAAAATATTTTTCATACCATATAATACTTTTTCTCTATATGGTAAGATAAACTGCATTGATAAATTATTCTATGTAGTTCAATCTTTGATTGTGGTAAATAATTTTGTACTAAATATTTCTTTCTTTCATATGGGGAAATCATGTAAGATATAACTCATTGATAAATTGTGCTAAGAATTTATATTGTTCATTCCTTGAACATTATTTCATGTAATATTTTGTTATGTAATGTGAGGAATTTTACATGCAATGACGGGTGGGGCTTGGAATTATATAGCCCCTCAGTGAACTGGTAGGTCTCATGATACAATTAAGATAGATTCATGGGAGTGACTTTACCCTTTATGTAAAATGTCTTCACACAAGGCCTTGATGGTATTTTTAAGGCATCTGACATTATGAATTACCATTAAACTATGATCAGTTATTATTATCCTAAAATTGTTTCATTGTTAAGTTGGAAATGGATTTATTTATGCTCTCAGTTTATTATGATATGGCATAACTCAGTTTATTGACTCATGTATCCTTTCACTTTTTGATCAGTTATTGATATCCTAGAATCTATACATTTTTATATTTTTCATGGGTTTATTTATGATCTCAGTTTCATTTATGTCACAAGTTAGCTTATTTATTTATTCCATAATAAATATTTTTATAATTACCTCTATTGTATGAAACCCCCCTATAGAGCATCAAAGATCACCCTTTATATTGTTTCCAATTTTTTTCCAAGGAACCAAGAGGATTACTACGTATGATAAAAGGTTATAAAGAAGAAGAAGAATGTTTTCAAGTTTTAAGATGATTTATTTTTATTTTAAAGGTAATGTAAATCTCTTTTATATATCTAGTTTCCTGAGGTTATTAAATTGTTGGATCCTTTGTATTGTAATCTATGTACCAAATATAATAAAATATCCACCGACTATAGGGTGCTAGAGTTAAGGTTATTACAATTGGTATCAAAGGAAAATTTAATAGAAACCTTAGGATCTAGATTTAGAAGAACATAGTTAGAAAACATGAACCCTAGGAGAAACCCTTAGGATATTCTATAAATATTTTTTGAAATGGAAATCATATTAGTGTTTATGCACTAATTATATATATAACATTTTTTAGAAATGTAACCTAATGAAAGGAACATCCATGTAAATAGTCTAAATCAATGTAGAGATTTACCACCAGATCAAGTCAATGAGACTATTATTGGATTGAGGAAGATTATGGATATATTAAGTTAGTTAACCCAGGTTATAACTAATAACCTTTATCACATGGAATAACCTATTTCTCCATAACTTGTTACATCAATGTTGTACCACTTCATGTGACAAAAACCTCCATCCTTCAGTGGAACTGAAAATCCATTAGTGTCCAAACAATGGATAAATACCTTAGATAAATTGTTCCTTGCCTTGGGATGTGATGAGAAGGAGAAGGTTTTCATGGTAGTATATCTTTTTATGGGAGACGATGGCCAGTGGTGGTAATTAATTCAAAACACCAAAAATAAATAATAAATAAATGACATAGACTATAAGTATTTTATGGAAATATTCCTTGAAAATTACTTCCCTTGCGAACAATGTGAGGACATGGAAAGGAAATTCTTAAACTTAAGGAAAAGGGATGATAAATTTGTCATTGAGTATTAAGATAACTTTACAAGGTTAATGTGGCATGTTATTGATTTATGTACACAATATAGATTGAAATATTGATTGGTTCTTTGATGGGTTAAAACCAAACCTTTAATGAGTGCTAATCTCTCAAACATTACACTTATATGAGAAGATTGTGACTAGTGATATCAAGACAAAAATGAAATTTGCGAAGTCTGACATTTTTAAAGGGAATTGATATAAGAAGATTTTGGATGACCGCCATGATAGAAGAAAATTGGAATTTGAAAATAAAAGAAGGATGTAATTTCAAACATGTAATAACTATAGAAAGAATCACCATATAACTTTATTTAAGGGAATGGGGTTCTTCTAGAAGTGTAGAGATAAAGGCCACCAAGTTCATGAATGCAAGGTTAAGAGGGAATCCACAAATATCTAATGCTTTAATTTTAATTATATGGGAAATTTTTCAAATCAATTCTCTAAGTGTAAAGGTAATCTTGATAATTCTTTATTTGATTCTAGATATTAAAACTCTTTTATATATTATATATTTTCTAATAACATTAGATATTTTGTGAGAAACCTAATAAGGGAGTAATCAATCAGAAAACCTAGTGGAAATATTATGGAAATAGAGATATTTAAAGAAATCCTCATTTCAATGCATGAACATACACTATTTTAAGATTTAATTATCATACCTATGGAAGACTTTGATATAATCCTTAGGATGGATTGGATTTCAAAGTATAATGAAATAATTTATTATCAAGAAAATAATATTGAAACCTATGAGGATGTTATATAATCCCTTTCATTTATAGGAGTGACTTCATTGCCCGAGTATTATCTAGAACCCCCTCCCATGGGATATATTAATGAAATCCTTGGTGATGATTCAGTGAATGAAAAGTATTTCCTTAGAATAGAGGACATATATATTTTAAGGAAATATATTGATGTATTCATAAAGGATTTACCAGGATACACTCCTAAGAATGAAGTTAAATTCACTATTTATCTTATACCTAATGTAAAACCCATATCTAAGCCTATTTATATGATGGATTTGGTGGAGTTAATGGATATTAAGAAACAACTACAAGAATTATGTGAAAGGGTTTTATATGCCATTAGTGTTTCCCCTTGGGGGGAACCTATCTTATTGATGATGATGAAGAATGGGTCTATGAGATTATGCATTTAATATTGGGGAATAAATGCTATCAATATTAAGAAAAATTATCCATTACCTCACATTGATGATCTATTTGATGAACTTCAAGGGGGAAATACTTCTCAAAGATAGATCTTTATTCTCATTATAATCAAATGAAATTCAATAAGTATGATATAAAAAATATGGATTTTTGTACAAGGTATGGACATTATGAGTTAATAGTAATGCCTTTTGGGATAACTAATCCATTTTTATGTTTATGGTTATAATGAACATAATATTTAATGATTATATTGATAAATTTTTTGTTATGTTTATTAATGGAATATTGGTATACTCAAAGTTATGATGATCATGAATATCATTTATGAATCATCCTTGAGACCCTAAGGGGGAAATAACTATATGGTAAATTCAATAAGTGTGAATTATGGCTTCAATGGGTCTCTTTTCTTGGCCATATTGTCTCCAAATATGGAATATCGATTGACCCCACTAAGACAAAATTTGTTATTAAATGGACTACACTAACTAATATAACCAAGATACATAGATTCATTGTCTTGGATAGTTAGTATCAGAGTTTACTTGAAAATTTTGTATGATTAGCTAGTCTGTTAACCAAATTGACACTAAAGAGGTTAAATTCACATGGTCTAAGGAATGTGTTTAAATCTTTGGGGGACTAAAGAAAAGGTTGATCAATGTACCCATTTTGAATTTACCATCAGAAAAAGAGGGATTTATTATATACAGTGACGCATCAAATAAAGGGATAGGGTGTGACCTCATGCAGAATGATAGAGTTATTACTTATGCATCCATAAAATTAAAAAATCATGAGTAAAACTATCCAACTCATGATCTGAATCTTACTGTTGTGATATTTTTTTTGAAGATATGGAGAAACTATCTCTATGGTGAAAATTTGAAATATATACTGATCAAAAAAGTATGAAGTATATATTCACACATAAATAGATTAACATGATGCAAAAAAAATATGGGTGAAACTACTTAAAGACTATGATTGTACAATACACTACCACCCTGGTAAGGCAAACAAGGTGGCAGACACCTTAAGTAAAAATGATCATGGGGTCATATCCATTACGAAGATAGATAAGGATACTATATTTAAGGAGTTAGTAAAGTTGAATGTGGAGATTTTTAGGGAATGTGAAAAATTATTCTTTTTTCATGTAATTGTCCAACTATATTTACAAGAAAATATAAAGAAGTAACAGAAACACGATAAGAGTATTTAGTTGAAAATGAAATCCATAGAAGATGGGAAATTGGTGTGGTTCACCTATGAATATGTTGTGTTAAATTTTGTAAGAACATTATGTATACCATAAGTACCTGAGCTAAAGAGGGAGTTACTAGATGATTCTCATAGATCAAACTTCTCTATACACCTAGGTTGTACCAAGATGTATAGGTTTAGAAAAGAGAACTTATTGTGGGATAACATGAAGCAAGAAATGGCTAACTATGTGTTTAGATGCTTGGTATGCCAACAGGTTAAGATTGAAAGGAAACATCCAAAGGGTGTCATGAAACCTATACCTATACCTATGTAGAAGTGACACAATATCATAATGGACTTTTACACTGGAATTCCTTAAACATCAAAGTAAATTATGCTATATGGTTCATCATTGATCATCTTACCAAATTTGTACATTTTCTAACAATAAGGTAGGATATACCCCTTGAATATCTTGCTCAAATTTATATAAATGATGCTGAGAGACTTCATGTTGCACCATTATCAACCATTTTTTATCATAATATTCACTTCAAAACTAAATTTTAGAAGAGTATTAAAAAGGAATTGAATAGTGAGTTGCATTTGAGCACTGAATATTATCCTCAAATTGATGGTAAGTCTAAAAAGACTATCCAAACCTTAGATGATATGTTGAGGTCATTATCACTTAACATAAAAGGAATTTGGGGCCAATAATTACCTTTGGTTTAATTTTCATATAATAATATCTTCCATTAAAGCATAAATATGGCATCATATGAGGAATTTTATGGGAAATGATGTCATACTCCAACTTGATGGGATGAGGCTAGAGAAAGGATTCTAGTTGGTCTTGTTGAGGGGATAACTAAGAAGGTGAGATAAATTTAGAATCATATAAAAACTGCTTAGAGAATACAGAAAAGATATAATGATAACTGAAGTAAGTACTTAGAATTCTAAGTAGGTGATAGCATCTTCTTGAAAGTATCATTATGGAAAGGGGTTGTAAGGTTTGGTAAGAAGGGGAAGTTGAGTCCAAGGTATATTTAGAAATTTGATAACCTAGAGATAATTGTAATGGTATCTTATCATTTATCCTTTCCACCCAACCTCTCTAAAGTTAATACAGTATTCCATGTCTCAATACTAAGGATATACATGATAGAACCAACTCATGTACTCACTATAGATGGGATAGATCTCGAACCTGATTTTTCATATAATGAGGTCCCTATCTAGATTATTGATACTAGAAAGCATGTATTGAGGAACAAGGAAAAACACCTCATGAAAGTGTTATGGAGAAATAACAAGTTAGAAGAGGAAACATGAAAACCCAAAGAAGTAATGATACAGAAGTACCCTCATTTGTTTTCACTATAAGGTAATAAACTAATTTTTTAGAAAAACAATTCATAAGGGTAGAAGAATGTATTGACCTATAAATTTATTTCTTCTAAATATAAATTCTATTTTTTAGTAATATAGTATAATATAATATACATAATATAATACAACAACACTTTATTTTATTATTTTATAACATTATAATAATACCCAATATAATACCTGATATTACAAAAGAAATATTGTTACATTTTATAAGAACTTTACATGTCAAGCATAAATATGGACCCATACAACGAGGAATGGTAAAGGGATATACACATTGAAGAATAGTGTATTCACTAAAACAATTTCCATAGGTTTTAATTTCCCTAAAAAGATCTCCCCTAATATAAATATTATAAAAAGGAAGAGAAACATTAGGAAATTAATAGACATTATCATCAAGTGTCTATAAAACTTTGTAAGTGATGTAATGAATGATGAAGTAAGAATTATGGTATATTTGTAGAGAAACATGGAATTTATTATTATAATTTTCTGCCAATATTTTTTATCATAATTATGAGAATTTTTCAATAAGATAGTTTTTCATGATTATTATTGGTTATGTGGATGCAATTAAGTGACCGACGAGTTTATTTTAATGGTATAACTAAAATTGTTTGATTGAATAATATAAATATATTTTGATAATAATATGTTCTATGATAAATTCATAAGTTTTAAATATATTTTATTTTCATGAAATAATATTATAAAAAAATTAAATGATAACATATTTTAACAAATCTCTAAGTAATTTTTATAATGGACAAAATGTTTGTTATGCTATAAAAATTTTTAATTTTCAATAAATAAGGATATTATTTAAAATTTTAAATTATTATATTTATATAATTATTTTTATAAAATAAATTTTATTTTCTGAAACATAATATTGAAATTATCTTAGTTTTATTTTTTGGGAATTTTCTGACAAAGTTTATTTTTTACTGAAAAAGTGGAAATTATTGTTTTACGAGCACTATGAATTTATGACATTATTATTATGTTATTATGATTAAAAAATTTAAGAAAAATATTATTCAATATAAATTACATTTAATAAGTATAAAAATATTCTAAAAATATTAATTTTAATTTATAAATCTATACCTTACATTTTGGAATGAAAATTGGAATTTTAAGATAAATTTTTTTTGGGATTTTTCACATTAAATGGGTTGGTCGGGAGGTGTGATTTGGTTTTTGAATTTCTTTTATATTCATCCAATTTATTATATTCATTAATAATACATAAAATTGGTTTTAATTTATTCCACCCACAAGTTTTTTGGATTATATAATAAAATAACCTATATTTTAACCCTTAAAACCACCCCTCCTCAAGTATAAATACCCCCATTTCCCTCCTCAATTTCCAAAACAAAGCCTTTTATCATGATTTATCTCTCAATTTACCTCTAAATATTCTCTCTAAGGTGATTCTAAGGTTCTCATGATTCCCTCTCTAGATTTAAGAAGCATCATACCAAGGTAATGGTCCTCAATCCTCCTCTTTCCTTTTCAAGTTCATTACTTTTTTTATATTGTCTTTCTAAATTACTTTTTCATATAATTAATTTTTTGTATTACATGGTATTATATTCCATTTTATATTTTATAAATTATATTTTATTTATTATCTCTCATTATATCCTTTTTCAAGTTTTTATAATACTCAGACTATCCCATAGCCATAAAACCATCCTAAAATTTTGGTAAAGTAAGAAGTGCGTGGTTTTCCAAGAAATAAAATCTCTATTTGGATACTAAAAGTGTATTTCGATCCATAATAGTTATAACTATGGGTAATAACCCCAAAAATTTCACATTGGGATTTTACTTGATCTTCATTGGGTGCACGGTAATGGGCCTTACTACACACCTTGTTTTTCACTCCTAGGGGATATGATTTGGTTAATTTGAATAATCTTTACAAAACCATTTTGAAGGTTTTATTTATCATTTCACTTGTCTTATACCATTTCAAATACATATATTCCAACTACCAAGATACTTTTAAAATATATTCCTTTTGAACACACAATTACTACATTCTCATGTCCTTCACTTGTTAAGGGTGTTTATTTGTATGTGTGAAATACCTAGTTATTTCTTAAGGAGTTTCACCTAGATATATTTATTTATTATTTAATTGGGATAAAATATTTTTTAAACCATATAATAATTTTTTCCAAATATGGTAAGATAAACCGCATTGAGAAATTATGTTAAATAGTTCAATCTTTGATTGTGGTAAATAAATTTGTACCTTATAATTATTTCTTTTATATGGGAAAATATTGTAAGATATTCCTCATTGATAAATTGTGCTAATTATTTTTGTTTTTTATTCCTTGAAAATTATTTTGTGTAAACTTTTGTTATGTGATGGAATGCATTTTACATGAAATAATGTGTCATACCTTGAATTATATATCCCCTCATTGCACTAGTGTTCTCACGAAATAATTAAGGTAGGGTAATGTGATCATACTTACCCTTTGTGTAACATGTCTTAGAAAAAGGACTTGAAAATATTTTTAAGGTGTCCAAAATTATTCATTCCCATCACACTATGATTAGATATTGTTATCTTGGAATTTATTCATTGTTAAGTTAGACATGGATTTATTTATACTCATGGTTTCTTATGATAGGTATAAATTACTTTATTCATTCATGCCTCCTTTAACTTTATGATTAGTTATTGTTATCCTAGAATTTATACATTTTTATGTTGTAAATGGGTTTAATTATTCTCTTAGTATCATTTATTAAACAATTCATCTTATTTATTTATTCCATTATACCTATTTTATAATTTCTTCCATTGTACGCAACCCCCTTACTAAGAATTTGAGATCACCCTTTATATTGATTCCCATTTTTTTCTAGGAAATTAAGAGGAGTACTACATATGATAAAAGGTTCTCAAGGAGAATAATAATGTTTTCATGTTTTTGGATGATGTATTCTTATTTTAAATTTAATGTAAAACTCTTTTATGTATCTAGTTTCCTAATGTTATTAAACTATTGGATCCTTTATATTGTGACATATATACCAAATATAATAAAACAGCCATTGGGTACAGGGTGCTGGAGTTGGGGTTGTCACATAACAGGAAGATATTTTATATGTTGAAAAGAAGGGTATAGAGTAACTAATATCTAAGTAAAAATAAAGAGTTTGATAGAGGTAAATAATGTTAAAACTAAGGTTTCATTAATATCTCAATGTCTTATATATGGGGAACTTTGGAATTATCCAAGTAAATGCCCTAATCCAAGGTCTAACTCCTAACCCAAGGAAGGTTGTATATTATTTCAATCAGTGAAGTGGGTTATAATGGTTAAGGAACACTTATCTTCCACTCCAAATTTTGGGATATAATGTTAAAGATTATAATAATGTTCCCTATGAAAACCTTATTATTTTTTTAGTGGAATTTGATGTGATTTTGGGCATTGATTCTCTATTTGTGTATAGATCCCTTATAAATTGGTAGAATAGGGAAATATCATTTGATATTATGAATCAACCTTTGATCATCTATAGGTGTGACGATGAACATAAACTTATAATATAAATTAATTCCATTGTAAGGGTATTACTACCTATTCATGAAGGATATTTATCTCAAATAGTTGGGGAAAACTCAAGATTGAAGATATGCCTATTGATCAGGAATATTTTGATGTATTTCCTGAATAATTTTCTAGTCTTCCCCTGAATCATGAAGTTGAGTTTTCAATATAACTTATACCTAGTGCTACACCTATTTCAAATACTATATATAAAATGGACTTGATTGAGTTGCAGGAATTAAAAAAGAAACTCTGGGGGAATCTTGATAAGGGATGTATACGCCCTTGTGCATCACTGTGGGGTGTACCTATTCTTTTTTTTAAGAATAAAGATGATTCAGTGGGTCTTTGAAATGATTATCATCAACTTAACAATATTTATATTAATAACAAGTATCATTTTCCCTATATTGATGATCTATTTGATAAATTATTAGGATCTATATATTTTTCAAAGATTGAACTTTATTTTGGATATCTTTAATTGAGGTTCAAGAAAGAGGATATACATAATATAGTCTTCCATATGAGGTATGGACATTATTAATTTATAGTGATTTTATTTTGACTTACCAATTCCCCCCGCTTTCTTCATAGTTTTAAAGAATAAAAACTTTAGAGATTACCTCGATCAGATTGTGGTAGTCTTTATAGATGATATTCTTATATATTCCAAGATCAAGGAGGAAAATGAAGGTCAATTGACGATTGTGTTGAAGACATTGATAAAGAATAATTTTTATGCCAAATTTAGAAAGTTTGAATTTAATCTATATAAAGTTTCAATATTAGGTAATATAATCTCAAGTGAAGGTATATCGGCAGATCCTTCAAAGATATAAGTTATTGTGAAATAGTCTAGAATAACTATGGTGATTGAGATCTGTAGGTTTCTTAGTTTTGATAGATACAATTTATTCTTTGTGAGAATTTTCTTGTGTATATAAAATCCAATAACCAAGTTGACTTGTAAGGGATCCAAGTTGCAATGGATAGATAAATGTGAGGAAAATTTTACAGAGTTTAAAAGAAGGTTGTTCTATGCACCAGTGCTCACACAACCCTATAATAGAGAAGGGTTTGTGATCTATAGTGTTTCATTGAATAAGGGATTGGGATGCATCCTCGTGAAAAATGATATGGTGATATCTTATGCCTCATTCCAGTTTAAAATTCATGAGTAAAATTACCTGACTTGTGATTTAGAGTTGGTGGTAGTAAGTTTTGAATTGAAAATATGGAGGAATTATATTTATGGTGAAAATAGGATATATATATATATATATATATATTATAAAACTTTGAAGTATATATTCGTGTATAAAGAGTTTAATATGTTCTGAATAAGATTATTGGAGTTGATTAAATATTATGATTTCTCAATACATTACCACCCTGGGAAGGAGAACAAGGTGGTTTATGCTCTAACACTACAAAATATTTAGTTTTTTTCAATAAGAGCATATCTATTGATAAAAGTACATTTTTTGTTGGTAAATAATTTTACCAAAATATTTATCACTATCACTAAATTATTGGTAAAAACTTTTTCACTAAATATTATAGTGATAGATAAAATTGTTCTATTACAATTATTATAATACCAATAGATAATATATATACTAGTCAAAATGTTTAGCAATAGATTCGTCTAACAGATTTTTCCATTACTAATATTATTACCAATATTTGTATTTTCATTGGTAATATTATTAATAATCTTATTTTATATGTTATTATTTACAATACCAATAATTAATATCTTTTTTTAAATTATATTTAAATTAAAATATTATGTATGAATTTTTTCAATATTTGTTCCTAAAATATTATATTATATTTATTAATATAATTATATATAATATATTTATTATATATATTATATAATATATTTATTATATATATTATATAATATATTTATTATATATATTATATAATATATTTATTATATATATTATATAATAATTATAAAATTAGGTTATATGAAACTCCAAAAAAAAGATTTATTTGAAAAAATATGTTCAAACATAATTTAAAAACATGTCCAAACTCCAAGAAAAGTCATTACAAACATGTTTAAACAAGTTCAAACTCCAAGAGACTTTACGTGAAACTTCATCAAACTTCTTCTGCAATTTTTTTCTCAAGAATAAATTATCATTTTCATGGAACACACTGGTGGCAAGGTCTGTGCATTTAGTTCACCCACTCAATAATGACATCACCACAATGGTGGAAATCATCTATAGTAGGCTCACATTAGTAGCATTAAGTGGGTCGTCCCCAATTTCAGATGTAGGTGGTTGGAAGTAATCCCCAGTACATAAATGTTTCATAAAATATAATACAAAAAATTAAACAAATTAAATCTAAAACTCTCCTTGCGATCATTTGATACCTATAAATTTTGTGGGATGCCTATGAAATCTGAAAATATTCCATCACTTCAAATATTTTTTATCCAGTAATCAAATTTCTTTGTATGGGTCTTTAAGGAATTCAGAGCAATAGAATGATCTCTTATTACTATAATTATATGGGTGATCCTACAACACAGTAAAATAACCAAATTTCATACTTACAAGCTATGAAATTTTATTAAAAAATATATATAAACAATTTTAGGAATAGAATGTACCAACCTGAAGGTAGTTTGCATGTGCTTTTATAGCAAGATTGATTAGTGTTTAAAAATATTTATTTTTTATAGGAAAAATGATCTCCTTCCAAGGTCTAATACCAATCACATAATCTTTAATGTAATTGAAGTAAAGCACAATAAATGATATCCTAATAAGTTGATCATTCCCAATCATGTAATTAGGGTCCTTTCACTTGTGGATGGAAGAAATTCATCCCCAATCTCATATTGGACGTAAAAAAGAAGATTTATATAAAATAAAATAACAGTATTATTGTAACTTCATATTCAAAAATTAATATCCCAAAACATGGAAAGTTTATTACTAGTTTTTTCTTTTCATTCTTCAGGGAAGGATAATTGGTTCTTTTCTAGTGTAAAATAATAAACATAATGAAAAAAACTTTCATATGAACACTAATACATCAAGAAAACACACACACAAATTCATTACTCTGAAATAATATCTAATAGTTCCTCACATGAAAAACTGAAACTACCTTGGACAATAATGGCATCATTTCTTCTGTGTTCATTTTTCCTCTTAGAATCCTCCACCTTATATCAAGACTATTGCCAAATTCTAACAGTTTTTCCTAAAGCTTCATCTTTATAATATTAAATATATGGTCAAAAATATCCTAATCTCTATTATTAACAAAATTCTACATAGAATTATTTGTGTTTCAAGGAGTACAAAAAAACCATTATCCCATTGACTACTTCTGTGACATACATGATGTTGTTATAATCCTTAAAAATATTAAATTTCATCATTAATAGCATCATAAAGGTAATTAAATAGGACACAATGAAAAAACCTTTAAATAGTCTATATTTTGATCCTTTAAATAGCCAATGTGAAATTCCTTATCATGCACTAAATAAGAATCAAACTATCATGTGTCATTATCTAAACAAAATGTTATGGCACGTGGAAAAAAAGGAAAAAATACCTGATCACAAAGTATAACAAAACAGGTACTAAACCTCAATCTACTAAAATTATGTTCCTTTCTTAAAAAGTTCAAGAATAAAAATTATAAGTGATAATTTCAACCAATCATGTGAAACATTCAGAAACTTTAAAAAAACTAGGGATTGATTATAATCAAAGACCAAAAAATCATTTCTATGGTGGTAGAAGAATTCAATGAGTCATTAACCAAAAAACATGATAAAAGAGCTATTTTAGTTTCCAATAAAGTAAAACATCCACATAACTTAGTATGGAAGTGTTCATAGTAAGAAACTACAATATTGTGGATCTCATGACCCAGATATATAGAAATAAGACTATGTCCATCCATTGTGTTGAGACACTCCCTATATAGAGACTCTATTGGAATGTTCCCTTAACTAAACAAACATACTTCACTCCCACTCCATTGAAAATTATTAGACAAATAATAATCAAGATATCAAATATGTTAGTTTAAATGTTCCAAGAACCCCCTAACCCACCCCTAACACCCCACCCTAACTTGAAAAGTGTTTATAAATCTTATATCTAAGTGTTTCATATTGACTTCTAAAAAAAATTGCCACTAATTCAAGTGATTTTTTCATTGTGTCCATCATAAGTGAAAAATGTTAAAATAACTCTTCAATTAGTGATTTAAAAAACAACCTAAATGATTTAAAAATGAAATACATCACAAATAGGAATGATAATGAAATTTATCACAAATAGACATGATAATGTGCATCCACCAAATTCAACCTTGAGAGTTTTGATGATACATATACACTAATTGGTTATCTGGACAATGGAATCAACTCCAATAATTTTTTCCACTGATAAAGAATTGTAACTATGTTCTACAAACCTTTCCTTTTTTAACATAATCACATGATATTCAAATAACCACTTACCAGAGGTTTTTTTAAAGAAAAATAAAAAATAAAATTGTGTATTTTTAATGTTCTTATATCTATCTAATCTATCCAAAGATTTTGGAATATTGAACATTCCTTTTAGGTGTTTATAACATGAAATATGATATTGATTACTAAATTACTTCCAAATATATCACTCATGGTTCTACATTGTGTTTGGTAACATCCAATACTATAATCTGGATTTGAATTAAAAAAACTAATCCATACAAGTATGAAATCCTTACTGAGAAACCCAGAGTGTCTCTAGATAAGTATGCAATTATCATCCTAAAATCACCCAAAAAAATAAAAATAAATAAATAAACTAATTTCATTATAATTTCACTAAAACTCTAACCAAAATACATTTCAAATACTGGATACCCATAACTTTAAGTACTTAAAACATGAAGAGAAGAAGTGAATACCTGATAAGAGGCTCAAACATTAATCGATTGAATGAGAAATGGGTTTATTTCCATACTCCTCTCAACACCTTATCTAAGTAGTCAAAAGAGGAGAAAAGTAATTGAACATCAATAGATGTAAATTTATATACAATCATAGAGAATTGAGGTTGTGGGTGTGGGTGTGGGTGTGGGTGTGGGTGTGGGTGTGGGTGTGGGTGTGGGTGTGGGTGTGGGTGTGCGTGTGGGTGTGCGTGTGGGTGTGCGTGTGGGTGCAGGTGATTGTGATGAACCAAGAATGTGAGTGTAAGGAGATATCGCAAATAAATAAACTGCATAACAGCTACTCACTAAAATTGTAATACAAAATTAAAACATCCAAGTTTATCCACACATTATTTAAAAATCTAAAAATATGTGACATAAAATGTATTCATGTGTAATCTTTATAAAATATTGGTTGTGATTAAAACAAAAGGTTGGGAATTCATTACCCTTTTCCTCATATAACACCCACAACTTCACCTTGTATCACCAATGAATAGACTAAATGGTGAAAGAGTCTCAATTTCATAAAAATATGAGTAATTTGTGTGGGATTAAGTTTTGGGAAGGAAGTACTTTGCAAAATAATAGTGTATCCATGACTGATAATGGTAGCAGCAAAAAAAAATATTTTTATGTGATCATCCATATAAGTCTTCCACGATATGTTTTTGTTTCTTTCTTCCTAATCCTAGATATCCTAATAAATATAAAGTAATGAAATAATATCATAATAAGTATATTATATTTAAAAACAAACCACTACTAAATATATAACTTATTAATTATTTTAAAAAACACCACTAGAAATTAGATATTCAGCCTTTCTAGGATTTTTTTGGAACCCGTCACTAAATAACATGCACTAAGAATATTTTTCTTATAGTGTAAATTTTAATCATGCCAAATTAGATCACTCTTCGTTACAACTCTAATTATAAGGTATGTACTTGGTGAAAAAGAACATATATTTGACAAAGATTTGGATATAGAATGGATATATTTTTTAGGTTACTCAGTATTAATGGTAAATCCATTATAAGTCCAACGTTTTTTCATCCTATAGAATAAATTATAGCATCCAAAATCCCCCTTTATAGAATAATAGATTGATAATATTGAACATCCTATCACTAAGAATGTATAAATAAAAGAGATATTGGTAGTGAGCATTGATTTTCAACAAAGGTGGAGTGTTGATCTCTTCCAAAGCAGGGATATCAAGAGAAATTATTTGAACGAACAAATATCTTAGAAAGAATAGTTGGAACATGATAAATAATGTTCCCTATGGGTTAAGTAATGGGATAAAAATATGGAATATATTCATCCAAGTATCCAAGATAGGTGGTTCTTAGGTAAACTTAACTTGAAAATAGGGTATGGATTATTTCTCGATTACTTAAACATCATAGGGACTATGACATAACCACACAATTCCTCTTTTCTTATTTTACCTATATAATGGTTCAATCCTAGGAGAGGATACCCAGGATTCAATTTTGATAGAAAGTTCTTCAATCTCATCCCCTTGTTTATCACTATTCAAATTGATTCCAGTATCAAATTCATCCCATGTGATTTTTCATTTTGGATTCTATGAAAATTGCCATCCTATATAATTCACTATGTTTGGATAGCTTTCATATCTCCTTCATTGTTATGGCGTGAGATGTCATAAAAAAGAACATCAAGTTTTCTAAGACTACTTTGGGGGTGGATTTTTTTCTAAAGTATATTTTTCCTCCCCTATCCTCATTTTAATGATTAAACATTCTCCTTTAAAAACATTTGACTGATTTTCATGTGCAATATTGTGTACAAAATCTAGGTTAAAATCCTTGAGGGCGAGCTTGATCCTCTCCTCCCCACACTAGTCTTGTTAAAACAACATGGGTTCATTAAATGAACTTCGATTCAAGGATATATTTTTATGGATTAGGAGATATGTAAAAATATTAACAGAAATGTGCTGAGTAATAATATCATTATTATGGTTTACTTTGAGAATAATTTTGACAAAAATGGGTGAAATTTTATTTAGAAAATCCTTTTAAAATTCAACTTCTTTGAATGGTATGTGGACTTGTTTTTCATTATTTTATTCTCCTTGGTTCTTGGATTCTCTTATGAGTAGGTTTTTTGGATTCATCAAGTAAATATGAGGACTAAGGTGAGAAGATACATTGTGTCCTGACCTCTCAAATAGTTACCACTATGTCTTCAAAAGCAATGTTTAAGAGGGAATTCAAATTGTGGTAGTAAAGTTATTCTGGGGCCACTATGGGGTCCCTAGAATCTCCTAAATCATGTTTATAGATTATTTGAGAATATTTCTTAATGATAAATAACAATATAGCATACCCTTTAAATATATTATTTTTAATTACAACAATTTTATAGTCTATAAGGACAATGTTTACCAAAGTATTATTAAAACCTATTTGAAATGATCTAATAGGAGAACTCAAGTGCTTGAAATAATTCTGGTATTTAAATAATCAATATCCCTAAGAATACTTGGTTTTTACCCTTTAAAATGGAATTTTTATGTTTTAAAACTTTTATAACATGGTTAATAATATCTATATAGTAATAAATAACTAGAAAAACTAGTAAATATCTTTTATAGGAGGACCATTTCTCACTATAGTTTCCTCTCATTAATTATGGGTGGCATTCAAATAGTCATAAAGGTCTTTAAAAAATTCATAAAAATAATTTATATTTTTTCATGCTTATTTTTGGATGCATATATTGATGGGATATAAAAGTGGTATCATGGGAAAAATTTGTCCAAACCATCACAAAAAAAAGTGATCAGTACTTGAATCCATAGGGATTTTGTGTAGTGAATATAGAAAAATATAACTTAAGAGAACATCACATGACACGCTCTTTGGGATCTCTATTCTAGGATGATGTAATGGAATGTGATGGATTTAATCAATTATATATGTTCATATCCTTCTATGATTTAGTGTAACATAATAGATTTCATCAAAATTTTATTGGAAAACTGATTATTTATTATTGTTAAGTTGGAAAACTTCTTTACATAATAGGATACCCCTACCCCAATATTCACTTTACTTTGGAACTAATGAACTCAAATTTTATTAATATGGTGCTTTATGAGGATCACAAAAAAGAAATCAAGAAAAATTAAAAATAGAATTAATAAAACCATAAATTCTTCCAATGTATAGGAAATTATTATTCTCATTTTGTTTATAAATTTTGTATTGAATTCAAAGTGAAGTGGGGGAAATCATTTTATTATCTGGGTCCTTGATAAGAATATTGGACATGGAACATGACAATAAATGTAATAATCTAACCATATTATCATTGATTATGTTCAAATTCACCTATTTTGGTTTATTATTAGCAATAGCCATTATCTTGAGATGAATATAGGTCCTTTCATAAGACCAATTACACACCAAAGGGTTCCAAAAAATTTAATATTTTATTAGTATCTAAAATTTTTTCTATGTGCTTAGATAAATTCTTTCACATCCCACAAAATATAATCTACCAAAATGCATATTTACCTTTCACACTAGAATAAGTTGGTGATTAATATTAATGTCCAAACTATAAATATAATTGTCTTTCATTTCCAATTCTATGTGAATGTGCATGTGAAATGAGAAAAGAGTTTTCTTTTACTAAACAATTTTTTTTTGATAGGATAATCCCTAAAAGATTTCATTTCCATGAGTCAAAGACCACAAAAATTATCACTACTTCTATTATCAAAACCACCTGATGAAGAGGTCTTATGATGAAAAAGTACATGGACCATGAAAAGGCTATGTAATGATAAATAATTATCAAAGAGTATAGAGGGTTGTTGAAGATAACCGGATAAAAAAATCTAAGGCCTGGTGATAATGGGATTGAATATGTCATCACAACTATAGAGATATACCCCAAAAATGAAGCGGTGATGGGTATGATAGCTATTAATTCAAGGATAACTAACGTAATATTTGATTTTGGTTCTACTAATTCTTTAATATCATGAAATTTTAGTATAAATATTCAAACACCAACTCACAACATGGAAGTTTATATATCAGTTCAAATGGAAAATGGTGTAATTATTGTATCCTAAGTATATAACTTCTCCTCTATCAATATTTTCAGGATGAATTTCCTAGAAAACCTTTTGATACCCCCTTTAGTGGAATTTGATGTTATTTTGGGTATATATTGGCTTTCCTTGTATAGGGCCAACATAAAGTTTTGAGAGAATTAAATCACCCTTTGTGTCATGAATCGCCCTCTAAATCTATAAAAGTGTAAGGAGGTGGATGAATCTCTTTTGGAATAATTATCTCAAGAATGGATATTATTTCCTTATGAGCAAGTGTATCTAACTAAAATGATCAAGACTAAGGAAAATATCATCCTTGATGACATTCCCATTGTAAGAGAATACACTAATGTGTTTCCCGAAGAATTGTTTGGTCTTACTTCTAGATAAGAGGTTGATTTATCAAAAAAATTATACCTTGAACTTTGAAAATATCCAAGACTCCATATATAATATCCACTATTGAGATTAAAGAGATGAAGAAGCAACTATAATATAATCTAGATAAAGGTTTTTCCACCCAAGTACATTACTATGGGGTGCACCAATCCTTTTAATCATGAAGAAAAATTGGTCAATGCACCTCTGCATCAATTCCCATGAGCTCAATAAGATCATGATAAAGAATGAGTATCATCTTCCATGGATTGATGACTTGTTTGATTAGATACATGGATCCTAATACTTATATAATGTGGATCTATGATCTAGATATTATCAAGTAAAGGTGAATAAGTAGGATATCCCCATGACTTTTTTTTCATACAAGGTATAGGAATTATGAGTTCTTAGTGATTCCATTTGGACTCTTTAATGCTCTAGTTATCTTCATGGACTTAATGAATATATTATTTAGGGACTAACTTGATAAATTTGTGGTAGTATTTATCTATTTTATTCTTATCTACTTCAAAATAAATGAGAAACTTTAAGATCATTTGAATGTTGTATTTAAGACCTTACAAAAGGAAAATTTATATGAAAAGTAAAACAAATGTGAGTTTTGAATAGAGAAAGTAACATTCATGAGGCATTTTATCACTATGAAAGGGATATCTATGGATCCTTATAAGATAGATTCAATTGAAGGATGTCCCAGAACAATAAATATGACAAAAATCCATAGTTTCCTTGGATTGGCTGGGTAATATCATCAATTTTTGAGAAAAATTTCATGATTTCCAATCCCACTAACCAAGATAACTCAGAAGGGATTGAAGTTTTTCTGGACCGATGAATTTGAGGAGAGCTTTAAAGATTTAAAAAAGAGGTTAATCACTTAACTTGTGCTCACATTACCTACAAATAAGGAAGGATTTATGATCTACAGTGATGCATCCAAAAATTTATTGGGTTGTTCCCCCATGAAATATGACAAAGTGATATCCTATTCCTACCTCTAATTAAAGGTCCATGAGTAGAACTACCCAACCCATGATCTAGAATTGGATATAGTGATATTCACATTTAATATTTAGTGAAATTATATCTATAGGGATAAGTGTGACATATATACAGATCATAAAATCCTCAAGTATAAATTAACACAAAAGGATATCAATATGCACCAATGGAGGTGGTTAGATGTGATCAAGGATTATTACTATTCAATATATTTTCATACTAGGAAGAAGAATATAGTGAAATATGCTATAAGTGAAAAGTATCTCTCAACCCTATCTATGTTGAGGGTTGAAAGGTATCCAATCTTCTTGGACATGCAAAGGATGAACATGGGAATCATAAAAGGAACAATATCCTATCTTTCTCAAATAACTACTTAGCCATCCATTCTTGATAGAATCACGGAGGGTCAAAAGGATTATTAGGATCTATAAATAATGGTAGAAAATATTCTAGAATTCAACTTTTCTAAAGATAGAGTTATAAGTTTTGGAACCCATATATGTGTCCCATAAAAAACATAACTAAAGAGGGAAATTCTAGATGATTCACATAGATCATCCTTCTCTATTTATATAGGGAGCACTAATATGTATAGATATTTGAAGAAAAATGTAGGTGGGATATATGAAGAGGGAGATAGTGGAATTTGTATCTCAATACTTGGTATTCCAACAATTCAAGACTGAGCAGCGGTATTCTAAGGGTATGATGCAACCATTTTCCATACTAGTATAGAAATAGGAAAACATAACCATGGATTTAATCATAGGACTCACCAAGACATCTAAAGGCAATAACTCCATTTGGGTGGTAGTCAATAACCTTACAAAGTTAGTGCACTTAATTTCTATAAAGGAAGGTTTCTCTCTTGACCGACTCACCAAGATATACATAAGAGAACTGGTAAGACTATATGGAGTACCACTCTCTATTGAATCTGATTGATATCTGAGGTTTACCTCAAGGTTTTAGAGAATCCTTCAGTAAGTGTTGGATATAGAGATGGGTTTCAATACTGTTTATCACTCTCAAAAGCATGGTCAGTCTGATATAACTTTCTAAAATCTAGAGGATATGTTGATATTGTTTTCAATTAATTTCCAAGGATGTTAAGATCAGAACTTTCCCCTAGTGGAGTTCTCATATAACAAAATTTTCATTCTAGTATTCAAATGGTGTCGTATGAGGCTCTTTATAGGAAGAGTTGTCAGACTCTAACAAGTTGGGATGAAGTTCATGAATAGAAGCTATTGGGACCTAATATTATCCAAGAGATGATAGAGAAGGTTCAAACCATATAACATCAAATTAAATCCATGAAAATTTGACAGAAAATCTATACAGGAAATCATCGATGAGGCCTAGAGTTTGAGTTTAGGGATAAGGTGTTCCTTCATATATCATTGTGGAATAAATTCATATGGTTTGGGAATAAGTTAAATATTATTAAAAGATATATTTTCCCCTTTGAGATCATTTATCACATCGGAGTTGTATTCTATTGACTATAACTCCCACCTAATCTATCTCAAGTACATGATGTGTTCTGTGTATCCCTCTTAAGGAAGTTCATAAAAGACCTATTACATATACTGAAGTGGTGGTACACTTCTTGAATGATTTTTTATATTAGGAGCATTCAGTTAAGATATTAGATTATAGAGAAAAATTCTACAAAACAAGATATCTCACTTGATCAAAGTACTATAGTGAAACCACAAGTTTAAGGAGGAAACATAGGAACTAGGAGAGGTGATGAAACAGAATTACCCACATCTGTTTTAGTGTATGAAATGAAATTTTTAGGGAGAAATTTATGAATGGGGGAATAATTTAATGACCCAAACTTTTATAAATGAAATTACCTTTTGAATTAATAAATTTCTTATTAAGTAATGTAGTTATATAAAACGCATTCACTACATTGGCTATTTTGGGTCATTATAAAATATATATCATTAGACTTAAAAACCCCTTCAGCATAATAACCATTGATAAAATAGTCATTCAACAATGACCATTGAGATTATTATATATTAAGGGTTATAATAATATCTAATTGATATGGATGTAATAAGTGATGGCCTAGACCAGTAAGAGTATGCACTATGAAACCCATTTATCAAAGCTTCTGAGGGAGAAGGAATCACTGGGATTTTCTCTTGAACAAGACCAATTCAAGATTCAACAACTAAAACTCGATCAAAACCATTTATAGTAGAAGTTAAATATTATCAAGATCATGGACTAGACCATGTTTTTCAAACCACCCCAAGAAAATACCACCATCATGCACCTTATTCTTAGGGCATACACTCGTATAATAAGGGGTTATGTATCTAGACCCTAATAGTGTAAAATTTTCTATTTATTTATAAAATAATGGTTATATTTATCTATTTTTAATTAATTAATTCATATAAATATATATATGATTGAATAATTAGTTTGATAAAAATTAGATTTTGATATGAAGAAACTAAAATTGTATTTCTAAGAAATATATAGTTTCAATTAAAACACTCTTTTTTGAAAAATTCAATAAATTTTTGAAATAAATGTTATTTTCATGAAATATTATTATTAAATAATATTTATTTAAATATAAATGATAATATAATTTAATGAAGTCTTGTGTAATTTTTATATGGGTCATAAATTTGTTAGTGTCTTAAAAACTTGTATTTTCCGATAAATAAGGTTTTTATTTCAAAGTATAAATTCCCATATTTAGAAAATTATTTTGGTAAAATAAATATTATTTTTTAAATCATAATTTCAAAATCATCCAATTGTGAATTTTTTAAATTCTTTTGAGACGTTAAAATTTTTGGGTAAAAAATAAATATGGTATAAATATACAATATGCATTATGATATCATAATATCCCAAAAGTGATTTAATAAATACTATAAATATCATAAATGACAAAAAATAAATTTCCCCTTTAAAAATATTTTTTTATGTTATTTTATTAATTTTAAAAATCTGAAATGAATCCTCCAAAAGTTATATTATATTTTAAGGTTTTAAAATAAATTCATTATAAACATGACTTGCTTCTGCATCATGAATGGTATTATTTTAAAGAGTTAGGTTATTTGCCTAATAAAATATTTAAAATCACTCTTATTTGGTAGAAACCATGGGAAACCCATGATAAGGTTTGTGGTTTTGATTATTTTATCACTTAGATTCCAAAACCTAAGTTTACAAATCAATAATGAATTCCCCTCTCTTTTGCTATAAATACCCACCCAACCACCCATTTCTCTTCAATAAAAACTCTTTGAGAATAAATTTTCTCTCCCTATTCCTCTATAAATCCCTTACAAGGTGTTACCAATCTATTAATAAGATCCTTTTAATCTTTTAGAAGTACCATCTCAAGGTATGGGATTCTCTCCTCTTCCTTTTTATTCAAGTATTTTTTTTATACTAAGCATTTTTATTTCCATTTGTTCATGTTTTAATGTGTTTTTACACATCCCCTTAAATATAATTATTATTTCTAAGTAATGAGAGGCCAAATTTCACTCTCATTAAACCCTTCCTTGAGCCTTTATGTACACCTGTTATGCTGTCCAAATTATCCTACGATTTTATAAGCTAAAATTTTGTGTTATGAATACCAATATCCATTTACACTAAATGGTATTCACCTACATGTAACTATCCTTAATTTATTAGGTAATTACATGTATGTAACCCATACACTTTAATCATGGTATTAAAGGTGATTAAAGACTTTCTTATGTTGTATGATATATGTGGCTCACAAATGCATGTACATATTATGAATGTGATGGGTGGGGATGGAATTATATAGTCCTAAAATGCATTGGGTAATATTTTTATCTCATGATATTCCATATATAGAGTATAGGCATTTATCTTAATCATGCTATGTTACAATTTCTTGGTGGTTAGCATTGACTTATGCTTATGATGTCATGTTTTATGTTGTTGCCACAATATTATATTGCCTTGATTTCATTATATTATATCATGAATCGATTTTCATGTTTATTATTATAACCCTTTTAGGTCACCTTGATATTCCTCTTTACTCACATGTATTACTTTCATCATGTTATATTTTAATTATTCCCTTATTGGGTTTTGTAGCTCACCCCTTTCTTATGACATCCCATAATTTAATACACTTTAATTCATGATTTATTACATAATGGTACACATAATAAAATTCTAAAATATTATGAAGCCTAGTTTATTTGGGAAACTATGTATATATAATAACAACTTGAAACATGAATACAATGACATTATTGAAAAATTTCTTAAAATGATCCAAAAATTCCATTATTCTTCTAAAACTGCACGTGATAACCTGGGGACGTACATAAGAAAGGGGTAAGCTATAAAGCTTAGTAAGAGAATAAAAAAATAATAGAATAAGTTAAATTATTACATGTGATCCAAGATTAATATCAAGATAACATAAGATGGGTGATCACCATAATATTTAACAATGAGACATGATATAACTTGATAGCATAAAGGCAACATAAGAATGTGGCAACAACTAAAAACATGGAATTATAAAAATAATTCAAGAATAACCACCAAGAAAAAATAACATATTGTTCTTATGATAACCTAAAATACATCATAAATTGTATATCATGTGATTAAAACATTACCCAATGCATTGTATGGCTATATAATTCCAGACTCACCCGTCACTTTCATATCATGTACATGCAAAATTTGTGCCACATAGATTGTACAACAAGGATTTATTTCATCAATTTTAATACCATGCTTAATAAGTCTGATATTTATATGTATAATTACCTAATAAATGAATTATAGTCATATCTAGGTGAATTCATTTGATTGTAAATGGGAATGGGTGTTTACTGCAAAAAATGTTTGGTATGGAAAATCGTAGAATGATTTTGGCAGCATAACAGGGGTATATAAAGATTCATGGAAGGGTTAAATTAGAGTGAAAGGATTATATAGTAAATTTTAAGTAACAAGGATAGTAATAGGGATGTTTAAAAACATATCCCAACATGAATAATTTTAAAATAAAAGGCATAATTTAAATAATGTGCTTGAATTAAGAAGAGAATGTGGGGATTGCTTACCTTAAGAGGGTACTTCTAAAAGCTTTAGAGGAGATTATTAAGAGATTGAGAGTACCTTGGGAGGACTCTAAATAGGGAATTAAATATTAATTTCATTATATGGGGGTTTTTAGTAAATATTAATGGGAGTTTGTATTGGTTTATATAGAAAAATAAGGTTAAATTGTTTATTAATTTCCAAACTTAGGTTTTAGAATCTATATGATAAAGTAATCAAAAACACAAAGCTTCCCAAGGTTTTTGTTCATGGTTTCTAAAAAATATGATTGGTTTTAATTATTTTACAAGTTTAAGAACCTATATCATTAAAATAATATCATTGGTGATGTGGAAGTGCACCATGCTTACAAATAATTGATTTTAAAACCTTAAAATGTAATATAAGTTTAGGAGGATTTATTAAGGGTTTATAAAATGAATCAAATAACTTCAAAAATACATTATTTTAAAGGTTAAATATGTATTCAGTTTTGGATACATTTTATAGCATATATTACATCACTTTTGGGTCATTGTGATATCATAATATATAATGTATATTTATACCGAATTTAATTTTTACCAGAGAATTCAATTGTCTTAGAAAATTTTCAAAAAATCACCATTGGATAATTTCAATATTTTTATTTCAAAAATAATATTTATTTTATCAAAATAATTATTTAAATATTAAAATTTATACTTTTAAATCAAAATATCCATTGATTGAAAGATACTAGTTTTTTTGACAATAACATTTTTCTAACCCTTATAACAATTAAATTTGACTTTTTAAAATTATATTATCATTTATATTTAATAAATATTATTTAATAATAATATTTTATTAAAATTTAATTTATTTTAAAATTCTTAAATTCATTAAAATGAGTTTCTTGATTGAAACTATATATTTCCCCAAAAAATACACTTTGTGTTTCGTCATATTAGAATCTAATTTTTATCAAACTCATTATTTAATCATTTAAGTAATAATAATAAATGATAAATAGAATAATTATTTTATTAAAAAATAGAAATATAAAAATTCATACTTTTAGGGTAGAGATACATATCCCTTTATTACACCAGTGAATTACCTAATGGTAAGGTGTATAATGGTGAGATTTTCTTGGTGTGGTTCAACATACATGGTTTGGGTTGTGATCTTGATGGGCTTGAACTTCTCTCATTAATGGTTTTGTTCGTGCTTTAGTTGTTGAATCTAAAATTGGGCTTGATCAATGTCAAATCATAGTGATTCTATCTCCCTCAGAAGTTATGATAAATGGGCTTTATAGGGTATGATCCTACTGGTCGAGACCATCGCTTCTTCTGTTTGTGTGGATTGGAATTTATCAAACCCTTTATATATACTACTAATATGATCATTGTTCAATGTATATATTATCAATGGTTATTATGCTTAACATTATTTTAAATCTGATAGGATATAACATTATAAAATAACCAAAGTAGTGCATGTGTTTTCTATAGCTTCATTACTTTTTTTAAAGAAGTGCGGAGACATGAACTGGTTGCCCAGTTCATGACCCCCAAGGAATTTATTAAAACAAACAAGATGTACAGTACAATCATGAGGTTTAAAGTGATTACACCAACAGGGGATTAGAGGGGTACAAATGACAAACCTAGAACATGATTTTCAACTAAAAACACCATAAAAAATCAAAATAGAAGTGACATACTCATAACCATCCTTTAAGGCAATGCATTTCCTCATGCACTGTCCAAGGAATGTGAAATCAAGGAAGTCTGGATAGGTAGCATGTCAGAATTCCCCAAGCTTCACCAGGAAGGCTATGGTCCTCCATTCCAGGCCTACACTTTCTTCAAAACTAAAAAACCATGTAAGGAGTCCTTCAAAGTAATATATCAAGGCACTTTAGTATGCATAAGAAAGGAACCATCCAAAAAGAACCGCAAGAGTCCAATGAAATAGGGAAGCAAACTCTAGGATAACACCAAGGGCGCATAAGTATACCAGATATCTAAAATTCTGAGCAGGATAAAAAACCATTCTTCAGAGAAAACAAACTGCTAAAATCTGCATGTGCAAACACTTCCTATCCAAGCCAGTGAAGACCCCCAGATCACCAATCTCAGCTTTCCAGGCATGCTTCCCAGGGGATCCGGAGACATGAGGCAAGTATAAATGCATGATAAGAAGTAGGATAATGGAAATAAACCAGAACTGATCAATAGAAGGTAAACCACATATAGGTAAACAGCTCCAGCCAAACAAGAATAGACAGATTGAGTAATAAAGGCAGGATCCTCCAAGACTCATGAAATCATCAGCAAAGCCAAAATAAAATAGCTCAAAAGAAAGAAACAAAATCCAAACCAAAAATGATCATCTTCTAAATATTCCAAAAGAAAGATCAGATAAGTCTTCAACATCAAGAGAAATCTCATAGGTAGCTATATGCCCGAAGTCATTTCCAAGGTATGTCCTTGAAATTAAAGCTTGGATCTTTCTTGAATTCCTCAGCTACTCTAATATACATTCTTTTTATAATATCAAGATAATCATCTGCAGTCATATCACTATTTTTATATTTTCTAAAGGCAGCTGTGTCATTTTCAACTAGCCAGGATTCAAGATCCTCTAAGAATTCTAATTTCTCTTCATACTAGTAGGCATCCCTATAAGCAGGATCATTTTCATCATCTTCGCTAGAGGAATCTTCTGATTCAGAGTGATCAGAAGAGTCTAAGGATTCAGGCAAGGGTTCAGTGGGGACAGGCTGTGGAGGGATTTCAATATTATTTATCTTGTCAGTAATTGAACGTGTGACAATAGTCCTCTCATTATTAGCATTATCCCTATGTTTTCGCGTTTTTTTGGGGTTCGGAGTGATGAAGCCATCAGAATCAATCAAAACTTTTTTCCCTTTTTGATCTTTCAAATGATAATCCTCTTCCAAATGCGGGAAATTTTCAACATCATCTTGTAAAGGTTCCTCAAATACCACCTGGACAAGTTCATTTGTCTCATGACCCTCAGGTATGGAAACTTCTATCCTGGCACATGGGATGTCCAAATGAGTATTTGAATCATCATTGGATCTAGAGACGTTATTGTTATCCTTAGGAATATCAGTCTGACTAGCATTAATCACCTCTGGAGTAACCTTCTCAACCCAAATAGATTTGAAATGGGGTAGTGTACGAGGGGGAGGTCTTTCATTTTCATAATTCTTTATGTCATGACCAATTCTAAAACATTTATTACAAAATTCAGGGACATTCTCAAACACCACATCTTTTATAAAGCCATTTTCCCCATTTTGAATCCAAAACTTCAAAGGAAACTCTTGTGAGATATCTATTTCTGTGAAAATTCTAGCAACTAAGGGGCATGTCAGGTTTAGTGTGGCATTATCAAGCTTAAGAGGCTACCCAAACAGTCTAGCAATGGAGGTTAAAGCCTGCTGTTTGAAGAGGTGCAATGGTAGACCCAGGAACCCTAGCCAAATTGGGGAAATGGGGGGCTCAGCATCAAAATTAAAATCAGGAGACCATTTAAAGACTTTCATGTGAGAACCCCCGAAATACCATGAACCTCGAGACCAGAATCTATAGTAATCATCATCAAGAGAAAATCAAAACAAAACATGTAGAGGATTCAACAATCCGATATGAAAGTTTGTAAAGCCTATGCTCTCCATGGTTTTGCGAAGGAAAACTAGAGAGGGGTGATGCTTTGAGAACTTACCAACCAGTGCAAAACGGAGATCTATGGAAAGAAGTTGAATTTCATCCGTTGAGAAAGAAATCACTGATAAACCTCGAAACCTATATGATTTGGGTGACACGCAGTCGGAGGTCTTTGCTTCATTTCAAGGAGGATGACCCACGACCGCATCTGTGAAGGATTTTACACCAAGGATCCTCGCTTGTCTAGGTTTTCTTCAAGTAGCGCCCGAGGGTGGAAGCTCCCGTGAATCCATCCTTATATTTTTTAGGTTTCTCTAATGGATCCTCTATAGCTTCATTACTTGATAATGAATTTCTTTATTCAAAAAGAGGGAATTTTGTTTATAAAATTTCAGTTCATTACATTATTCCCAGATTAAAAAATTATTCCCTTAGAATTTTTATTCCATGCACTAAAAAATATGAGGGTACTTCTGTTTCATCTCCTCTTTTAATTTCCATGTCACTTCCTCAAACTTTTGATTCCACCATAACACTTTTACCAGGTTAGTTATCTTGTTTCGTAGAACCATGTATCTATGATTTATGATCTCTATTAGATACTCCTCATATGAAAGATCATTATCCAATGATACCGCCTATGGATTTATTACATTTCATGGGTTTGGTATGTACTTCTTCAAGAGGGATACATGGAACACATCGTGTACTTGAGATAGGTTAGGTTGGAGTTCTAGTTGATAGGTCACCAATCTAATGAAATCAAGGATCTAAAAAGGGGTGATGTATCTAGGACTAAGCTTTCCCTTATTCCTAAACCTCATGAATTTCTTCCATGGTGATATAAAAAGGAACACTTTATCTCATACCTCAAACTTCAGATCTCATCAACAATTTTCTTCATAACTTTTCTATCAATTTTGTGTGCATTTAATATGTAGCTGAATAGTTTGAACCTTCTCTATCATATATTAAATAATATTGGTTCCCATATGCTTCCTCTCTCCAACTTCATCCCAAGATGTTAGATTTTGACACCACTTCCCATACAAAGCCTCATAAGGTTTCATTTGAATTATAAAATGAAAACTATTGTTATATGATAACTCTACTAGGGGAATGTGTTGGTCCTAAAATCCTTGTGAATCCATTGAACATGATCTCAGGATATCCTCTAGATTTTGAATAGTTATTTCAGACTAAACATCCATATGAGTGATATAAGTATTACTTAAGCTTAGTTCTATATCCAATGCTTACTGAAGGATTCTCCAAAACCATTAGGTAAACCTCTTATATCAATAAAATACAATAGAGAGTGGAACTCCATACATTCTTACCACTTACCTTATGTATATCTTGGTGAGTTGTTCAAGAGATAAATCTTCCTTGGTAGTAATGAAATGCACTGACTTGGTAAGTTGATCAAGTACCACCCAAATGGTTTTATTTCCTTTAGGTGTCCTAGGGATTCCTATAATGAAATCCATGGTTGTGTTTTCCCATTTTCATATTGGTATGGGAAATGGTTTCATCATACCCTTATACTTTATTTGCTTTGCCTTGACTTGTTGGAATACCAATCATCGAGATACAAACTCCACAATCTCCCTCTTCATATTATCCCACCAGATGTTTTACTTCAAATATCTATACATCTTAGTGATTCCTAGATGAATAGAGAATGATGAGCTATGAACATCATCTAGAAGTTCCCTCTTTAGTTATGGTTTTTATGGGAAACATATCTAGGTTCCAAACCTTATAACTCTATCTTTAGAAAAGTTGGACTCTATAATATTTACTACCTTCTTCTGTAGCAACTCACCATCCTTATGATCTTCCTTGATCCTCTAAATAATGGATAGTTGGGTAGTTATTTAAAAAAGGTAGGATAAATATCATCTTATTATTCCCATGTCCAACCTTTGTATATCCAAGAATATTGGATCTATTTTAATCCTTATGATGGATAGAGTTTCAAGATCATTTCTACATGAAGCATCTTCCACTTTGTTTTCTTTCTCAGGATGGTAATGTATTGAACAATCATAATCCTTGATCATCTCTAACCACCTTCATTAGTGCATATTAAGCTCCTTTTATGTGAATATGAACTAGAGGATTTTATGATTCATATATATTTCACACTTGTCTCCATAGAGGTAATTTCACTATATATTTAATGTGAATATCAATGTATCCAATTATAGATCATGATTTGGGTAGTTATACTCATGGATCATTAATTAGAGGGAGTAATGGGCTATCACTTTATCATATTTCATGAGTACACAACCCAATCCATTTTGTATGCATTAATGTAGTGTTGAGTCAATAAGGTTTTCCTTATAACTTTTCCATTCCTTCTTATTTTGAAAATAACAAACACCTTATACTTAAGCAAATATTATTTTTACTCCCATAAGGAAAATTTACTTCTTTAAGGAAATTTACCTTAACCTAGATTTTCTTATACATAGCAATATTATTCTTAAATTCAAAAACTGAATCCATAACCAAATTTCTGGAGCCATATAATGAAAATATTTGGAACATTCTGTTTTTAGGATCCGAATTCTGGATGTGATCTGTAATGTAGTTCTAATCCGAATTCTGGATTCCGAACTCTTAAGTAGTTCGACTCCGAACTCTTAAGTAGTTCGACTCCGAACTCTTAAGTAGTTTGACTCCAAACTCTCAAGAAGTTCGACTCCGAACTCTTAAGCAGTTCGACTCCGAACTCTTTAGTAGTTCGACTCTGAACTCTGAAGAAGTTCGACTCCAAACTTTTAAGTCGTTCGACTCCGAACTCTTAAGAAGTTCGACTCTGAACTCTTTAGTAGTTCGACTCCGAACTCTGAAGAAGTTTGACTCCGAACTTTTAAGCAGTTCGACTCCAAACTCTTAAGAAGTTCGACTCCGAAATTTTAAGTAGTTCAACTCCAAACTCTTAAGAAGTTTGACTCCAAACTCTACAGGTTCAGAATCCGATCTCTGGTGAAACCAGACTCCGAATTCCTATAAAACAGAATCCGAACATTTCTTAACATAGACTCCGAACTTCATCTTGGTTAGACTCCGACCTTTTGACTTGCTTAAACTCCGAAATATTGATTAGCTTTTACTTATATGCTTCATTTCAAAACGATGTCATACATTCAGTTATACATAGTTTGTTATAAAATGATGTCATCTATTCTGTTTCTAATTAACCGTTTGTTGAGTTACACGTGTACAGGTCCCTCCGAATTTCATGGAAAATATGACCATTGGAAGAGGGAGCCGACCGTTGGGAATTTGCCTATAAATAAGAGCTCATTTGAAAGAGCTCAAGACAGAAATGAACAAGTTGATCGATCTAGAGAACACATGTTGTTAAGGTGATTTATAGAGAGAGAAGCTTTTCATGCCTTGTGCGTACTGAATCGCTCGTTCAGATTGCTTTGTGCGACTCCGGATGTTGGTGATTACATTCGAGGACTTCCGGGGATAGGAAGACAGAGGTGCCGACTACCTTGAAGTTTGAGGGCTTCCTTGCTGAGGAAAATAGAGGTTCAACTACCTTGAAGTTGAGGGCTTGCGGGGATAGCAAGACAGAGATTCTGATCTTTGTATCGAGGGCTTACCCTAGTGTGGGAAAGACAGACTTTCTTGAAAGTATAAATCAAGGGACCTTTATCCAATGTTGTTGGATACCCTTCTCTTTGGGTTAAAAGATTCATATCTTGTTACTTGTAGTTTTACTACTTGTTTTTCTACTGCATATTGTATTGTAAGTAAAGTATAACCTTCTTGTATTTCCTTACACTTGTACTCTGATTAGTTTAAGATTCTATATGCTTTAAGGTAGAATCTTATATTGTAAACCTCGATTCCAATACTCCAGTTGGTGATTAGAGGTGTTGTGAATTTTCTTAGTTTAACTTTGTTAAACCTAGATTTTCCTTGTCTAAGGAAAACACAGTTATCCATAACTAACTTTAAAGGTTCTAAAGGAATTTTTAAAGTGTACAATTCACCCCCCCCCTCTTGTATATTGAGCATCTACATCGTTATTTCGATCCTACAATTGGTATCAAAGTAGGTATCTGAAATACTCATACTCACGTATAAGTTTTCCTTGCTCATTTTTCATTCCGAACTTTATCATTCCGAACTTTGTCATTCCGAACTTTGTCATTCCGAACTTTGTCATTACGAACTATTTCATTCTAAACTTTGTGGATACGAACTTTTTCTACTAACTAGTTTGGTTGCTCAAGTTTTTTTAGTATGGCAGGAATCAATGTTGGCTCTATAGACAATCTAAATCATACAAGACCACCAATCTTTGATGGTAATGACTATGAATACTAGAGAGATCGAATGAAGACTTTTGTTATCAACACTGGAGTGGACAATTTCATTATGCTTACTGGTGATTATAAAATTCCTGATAAGGAAGTTAGAACATTCACTAACCAGGAAAAGAAAGAGTATCAACTCAATTATAAGGTACACAATACTTTACTATGTTCAATGAATAGAAATATATATAGCCAAATTTCTTCTTGTGAAGCAGCTAATTGTATCTGGAAGAAGTTAGAAGTTACACACTTTGGCACTTCTAAAGTAATTGAAACTAGGAGAGCTATGCTTAGAGCTGAATACCATGGATTCAATTTTCCGTATGGTGAACCTATCTACAAAGTTCAAAAGAGGTTTATGACTATATTCAACAGCTTATAGTCTATGGGAGAAAAAGGGTTAGATGATGAAGCCCTTGTAGATAAGATAATTGATATCATGCCCAATGAGTGGGAATCAAAGAGAACAGCTATAGATGAGAACAGGAAGTTCACTCAAATTTCGCTTGATGAGTTATTCGGAACTCTTCTCCAACATGAAACCAGAATGAAGAGAGATGCTGACAACGTCAAAAAAAATAATGGGAATGGTATTGTTTCTTTTACAACTACATCAAATCATATGAAAGCTAAGACTCCTGAGAGAGTAACCAGATCCAAGACTAAGAAGGTGGTTGTTCAGTCAGATTCTAGTGAAAGTGAAATCTCAGAAAATGAGTTAGCAAATCTTGCTCGAAGGATGAATAAGATAGTCGTCCAAAGGAACTTCCAATCGAAGTATAAGAAAAAGGAAAGGAAAGAAAGGAAGGATGGAGAAGTTACTTGTTACGAATGCAAGAGAGTTGGACATATTAGACCAGATTGACCTCTACTCAAAAATAAAGAAAGGAAAGAAAGGCATTCTGAAAGGAGCAGGAAGAAGTATTACAAAACCAAAGCTAAGAAAGTTCTAAAAGAAAATGACACCTGGAGTGCCAGTGGTGGTGACTCTTCAGATGAATCATTTGATTATGAATCTTCAGGAAAGAAGAATCTTGGTCTTATAGCCATATTACCTATTGACAATCATTGTTTTATGGATAAGGTACGAAATTCTGAATCATTGACCAATGTATCTTTAAATCCTAATGATAGTAAGTATTATAATTCCTCAGATGAAGAATCCTCTTCTGAAGAAGAAAATACTTCACCTACCTATGAATAAGTCTCTAGGTTTGCTGAACTTCTTGAGATTGAGAACTCTGAACTCAATAAGAAACTTGATAATGCAAACTCTAGGAATTCTATTCTTACAAAAGAGATATCAGATCTTTATAAAGATCTTGATAAGAAAAATTCTGATTTTATAAGTATTTCAAAAAATCTTGAGGAAGTAAGTTCTGAGAGGAACAAACTTTCTAAAGAGTTAGAAAAATTAATTTCTAAGAAAAGTGTTCTCGAGCCTAGCTCTAGTTCTAAATCCAATTATTTTGGAGATAAAAACTTGGTTATAAAACTCAAGTCCGAAATATTTTCCTTAAAGAAGTGTTTATCAATCTTTACCCATGGTAAGGAAAATTTTGATAAAATGTATTCTCAAATACGACCTTTAAGAAACAGATCCGGATTTGGTTATACCCATGCAAAACCAATTTTTATTAACAACTACTTTGTTCCACAAAGTGCCCCATTTTGTACCAGGTGTTAATGTGGTGGTCACTGGGCAAAGAGTTGTTCTTTAAATAAAACCCAATCTCTAGGTTTTCATAAAGCCTATTTTTCTAAGAAAATGTGGGTTCCTAAAATTTTGTTGTCTGGAAATTCCAGATCCAAGAAAGTTTGGATTCCGAAAGTCTAATTCTTTACTTGTTTTCAGGAAGATAGCGTAAGTACCAACAACAATACATGGTATATGGATAGTGGATGTTCCCAGCACATGACTGGTAACAAAATCTATTTTGAAAAGTTTATCAAAACGAAAGGAGGAAAGGTAACTTTTGGAGATAATGCACAGGGAGAAATTGTTGGTATTGGTAATATTGTTCTTCTAGGTAAAACTTTGATTTCAAATGTTTTATTTGTTAAAGGTCTTAAGCACATCCTTATTAGCATAAGTCAGTTATGTGATGAAGGGTACCTTGTGTATTTTAGGAATGATAAGTGCTTAGTACACAATTCCAAGGAAGAATTTATTCTCTCAGCCAATAGGCAAGAGAATGTTTACACTTTGAACTTAGAAGACTTAAGGAGCCAAGATTTACCTTGCCTAAGTGCAATGGAAGATCATTCCTGGCTGTGGCATAGAAGACTAGGACACTGTAACCTTAGAAACTTATATAAACTCTCTAAGAAGAAACTAGTTAAGGATCTACCGGAGTTTAGATTTTATTATTCTAAAGTTTTTGATCCTTGTAAATATGGAAATCAACATAAATATAGTTTTAAATCAATTGGTGAAGTCTCAATGACTGATGCATTACAGTTAGTGCACATGGATCTTTTCGGTCCAACACAAACTGGAAGTACTGAAGGCAAATACTATGTGTTTGTTTTAGTTGATGATTACACTAGATTTACTTGGGTATATTTTCTAGCAAAGAAGTATGAATCTTTTTCTTATTTCAAAAGTTTTAGAGCACAAGTTAAAAATGAGAAAAATCTTCCACTGAAAACTATTCATAGTGATCATGGAGGAGAATTCCAAAATTCTGATTTTGAAACTTTTTGTAGTAGGAAAGTTATTACTCACAACTTTTCAGCACCTAGAACTCCTCAACAAAATGGTGTAGTTGAGAGAAGAAATAGAATTCTTCAAGAAGTAACTAGAACCATGTTGAGAGAATACTCTATAGCTATACATTTCTGGGCTGAAGCCGTAAGTACTGCTTGTTATACTATAAATCGAGTTTTGATTAGACCTTTTCTTAATAAAACTCCTTATGAGTTATGGAACGGTAGAAAACCAAGACTATCCTACTTCAAGGTTTTTGGTTCCAAAGTATTAATTCTGAATACTAAATATAACTTACATAAATTCGCACCAAAATCGGATGAAGGAATTTTCTTAGGTTATTCCACAACTTCTAAGGCCTATAGAGTTTTTTATAAAAACACTTGTACTGTTGAAGAAACAGTGCATGTAAAATTTTATGAGTCTGATCCTTTTGTTTTTAAACTATCCCAACCTACATCCTCGGATGTGTTTTCAAAAACAGATTTTCAACCCCCGATAGAAGATCCTTCTGATAAGAAAAATGTTCAAGAAGATACTTCTGAAATATTTACCCCAGAAGACTTTCTACCCTATGTTGATGAACAGGTTTTACAAAACCCAAATCAGGTATTTCTTAAGAATCATCCTAGTGATAGTATCATTGGTGATGTAAATCAACCTGTAAGGACTAGAAATTCCTTAAGAAATGAAGTAGAACATCTAGCATTTCTTTCCCAATTAGAACCAAAAAGCACTAATGAAGCTTTAGGTGATGATGATTGGATCAAAGCCATGCAAGATGAACTAAATGAATTTGAGAGGAATAAAGTCTGGACCTTGGTTGAAAGACCTAAGGAAACTTCTGTTATTGGAGTAAAATGGGTTTTCAGAAACAAATGTGATGAAAATGGATTCATAGTAATAAATAAATCTAGACTTTTTGCTAAAGTCTATAATCAGCAAGAGGGGATAGACTATGAAGAAACATATTCTCCTGTAGCTAGACTTGAATCTATTCACATTCTACTTGCCTTTGCAGCATTCTTCAATTTTAAACTTTTTCAAATGGATGTGAAATGTGATTTTCTTAACAGTTATGTTCAAGAGGAAGTTTTTGTTGAACAACCTCCTGGTTTTGAAGATACAAAACATCCTGATCATGTTTTTAGACTTACCAAAGCTTTGTATGGTCTTAAACAAGCCCCACGAGCATGGTATGATAGACTCACAGGATTTTTTCTTCAAAATAACTATGTTAAGGGAAATGCAGATCCAACCCTTTCTATAAATAAAGATAAGAAAAATGTTTTGATTGTTCAAATTTATGTTGATGACATCATATTTGGTTCAACTCAGCAATCTTTAACTGATTCTTTTGTAAGTCTAATGAAGTCTGAGTTTGAAATGAGTATGATGGGTGAGTTAACTTTTTTCCTTGGTTTTCAAATTTCTCAAAAACCAGAAGGAACCTATATATCTCAACATAATTATATTAAAGATCTTCTCAAAAAGTATGGTTATGACAACACTAAGAGTATAAGTACTCCCATTGGTACCTCAAACTCTTTAGATCTTGATGAAGCTGGGAAATCAGTAGATCAAACGTCTTTTAGAGGTATGATAGGAAGTCTACTTTACTTAACAGCTAGTCGACCAGACTTAATGTTTTCAGTATGCTTATGTGCAAGATATCAATCCAATCCTAAGGAATCTTACTTAAAGGTAGTGAAAAGAATTTTTTGCTACCTAAAGGGAACCATGGATCTAGGATTATTTTATACTTCTGGAAATGATTTTGTTTTAAAAATATTTTCTGATGCTGACTTTGGTGGATGTATAATGGATAGAAAAAGTATATCCGGAACTCGTCATTTCTTAAGAGATTCATTAGTTTCTTGGTCCTGCAAAAAGCAACAATCTGTAGCACTTTCCACTGCTGAAGCCGAATATGTAGCAGCTGGAAGTTTTTGTGCTCAAGTGTTGTGGATGCAACACACACTTACAGACTATGGCCTGAGTTTCACTAAGACTCAAATATTGTGTGACAACACAAGTGCCATTGCCCTAAGTAAGAATCATGCACATCACTCTCGTGCAAAGCACATAGATATTAGGCATCACTTTCTTAGGGATCACACACTTAAAGGAGATATCATTCTTTAGTTTATCGGAACGCAAGATCAACTTGCTGATATTTTCACAAAATAATTACCCTCCGATAGATTTGAATACATTAAACAAAAGTTAGGAATGATAACTATAAGGTAATCATTCTTCATTAACTTCTTGTTGAACTATTCTCCTAACAGTAATAAACTCCTCTTTATAAGGGGAGTACATTTGATTGTTAGTGTAACTAATTTTTTTTTTAAAACCTTTCAGAAATGAACTTCCGAAATGAAAATTTCTAAAACTAAAATTTTTCGGAATGGGAATTACCGGAACTGAAAATTTCAGGACTGAAATTTTCGTATTGAGAACTTCCGGAATGGAAATATTTGTACTGAAAACTTCCGGAATGGAATTTTCGTACTGATAAGTTTCGGAATGGTGATTTTCGAACTGGGGTTTTCGTAATGAGGTTTTCGTACTGGAACTTTCGTAATGGAGTTTTTTTTCCTTCAAGAAGAATATTACCAATTTCGAACAATATTTCTTATCAATCCGTAAGTTATGATTTTCTTACTTACAGTTTTGTAATCAAATTTTTCTTACTGGTATTTTCCTTATTTTTAAGAGTTTGGATTCTAGTTTTTCCTCAAATCTGAATGTTTTCTTTAAAAACCTCAAAAGATCGGAGTCAAATTTTTCCTTTCGGAATTATTCTCAACCGTTAGATCTGATCAAAGCATTTTCAATCGCTAGATGGATTTTGGAAGACCAACGGTCAAATTCTTTGCCTATATAAAGGGGACCCCGAGACTCGTCCCACATCAGTCTTTCAATCTTTTGCGTCTTGAAGCTCTGCTGATCCTCTTAAGGCCGGTTCTGAACCTTGTGAAGCCAATCCAAATCTTACAGTTTACTTCACTCTGAATGTCTGTTAAAGCAACTTCTCAAGATATGTCAACTGTGAAACCTATCTCAAAGTGGTTAGTTTTCAGGGAAAGGTTAGTTCACCCGGATTTTTATAAGCTTGATTCTATTATTTTAAAGAATATCAGACTGGATGGATGGGAAGATGTCTGCATAGCCAAGTCAGATAAACAGGATCCGGTTTATACTGATTTATTAATAGAGTTTTACGAATCTGTTTCCTTCCTGATGGAAGATGGCAGAGAGAGGTTTTCTTTCAAGTCTTATGGGAAGACTTATAAACTTTCTTACACTAAGGCAGCTAGTTTAGATGGTTTATTATATGAAGGAGAAGCTGAATTCTGCTCTCACAAACTTCCGGATGTGCAAGGGAGTTTCAATAAGGAGAAGGAACTAAAGTGTCTTGGGCTGAAGGATGATTCAACAATAAAGATTGCTCGTCTCACTCCGAACAATATAATTCTCCAACTATGGGTGCAAGGTTTTCTGGTTCCGAGAAGAGGAGATAAAGACAATCTGAAGAAGAGTGATATCTATGTCTTAGATTTTTTGGTAAATCTAAGAAAGATAAATCTGATGAGGCATGTCTTGGTTACGATCAATAATATCAAATAAGGAAATATGAGAGCTCGGATTATTATGTTTCCTGCCTTGTTATCTAAGCTGATAGTTTGATGCTTAGAATCTTTCAAGGTAGCCTGCAAATCAAAGATCCGGAATTGCAAGCTCATGCTAGTCAGTGATGATACTCTTAAGAGGATGAAGATGGGATTTTCCAGTGAGTCCGGAGAATTTTACCCCTTATCTGTGGAGGAGTTTGAAGCAGCTGAAAAAGAAACACAATCTCCGAAACCATCAAAGAAGCAAAGGAAGAAGAGGAAGTCTAAGGAAGTGGTTACTGATGAAGAAATTCCTCAGGCTAAGGAAACTCAATCTGCTCCCCCCAAGCCGAAGAAGCAGAAAACATATACAGATGAAGTATCAGTAAAGTGGAGGGAAGATAAAGAAATGAGGAAGGAAGGGGATCCTCAATTCGGACTGGACCCTGCCGAGGCTAAAGCATTAAAGGAAAAAGCTGCTGAGGAGCTAGAGAGACAAGTGAAGGAAAAGAAATTGAGAAAGAAGATGACTGAAGCTGAACTGGTGTGATCTTTACTAAAAGATACAGAGTTGGCTTCCGAAAGGCTTCCAGTTCCAGAAACTTTCGGTGTTGAACCTTCTTTACCAGAAATTCCAGCCAAAAACTATGTCACTCCGAAAAAGGAAAAGGGTAAAGGAATTGTTGTAGAAGATGACAAAGAAGTTGCTGAAGCAGTATAGGAATAAGTTGAAGAAGAAGAAGAAGAAGAGGAGGAGAGTGAAGATCTGGATACTTTGATCAAGCAAGTACAGAACTACAAAGATAAGGCTGAATCCGCAAAGATAGTTACATCAGCTAAGGGAGATGAGGAAGCTAGAAAGCAACATCAAGAAGAAGAAGAAGAAAATGTGTTGTATGATGAAGAAGAGTCCTATGAGAGGAATTTTCTTGAGGAAGGTCAAGAAAAACAGAAACCAGATGAAGATCGGATTATTCAAGTTTATGAATCTGAGGAAGTATCTCCTAATGTGGAACCCATTCCGAAATATGATAAGGGGAAGAAATCTCTCATGGAGACACCTGTAAAAGATATCCTCAGGAGGAAAGAGGTTGGTGGTATCTCTAGAAGAAAGTTGGTGCAAGCTGAAGAAGATCAGTCTCCAAGTAAAGTTTCTGATTTAGAATCATCATCTCACGGGCATGATTTTGTGGTTCAATCTCTAAGGAAGTTGGTGGACATCATTCCAATTATTCCAACAATAGATTCCAGATGCCAGTTGCTGCAACAATCTATGAATCAGAAATCTGATTCTTTATCCATGATCATGGATAAGTTTGTGAAGTTGGAAGCTGAACAGAAAAGTTTTCTGATCGATTATGACGTGCATAGGAAGTCCTGCAGTAAGGTAACAAAGTGATCTAAGAGAGTTGATGAAGATTTAGTTCACTTTGAGAATTTTCAAGCTGAAGTTAAAAATACTTTTGAAATGGAGGATAAAAGGGTTAATGAGATTTGTGAGAAGTTAACCCAGGAGAAAAATTTCCAGAATCAATAGGTCAGGGGTCTGAATGGGAAGCTTAACTCAGTATCTCAAAATTGGAAAACTGAAAGAGATTTCCGGATGAAGTTTCAGCAGAATATGGAAAATCAAGATGAGATAATAAAGTTGCAGAAAGAAGCCTTGGAATCTCAGGCAGAGGCCTTAAAAGCTCAAGAAGAAAAGGTAAAAGCCTTGGAGAGGCAACGAGAGGAAGATCAAAGAGACTTGAAGAAACTTAAAGCCTTGTTGAATTATCTCATTCCGAAGGAAAAGTAAGACAAATGAACCCACTCCGATCTTTTGATCCCTTGTAAATTTATTTTCCCAACTCAAATGAAATGGTTATCTGGTTGGTTGTATCATGTTATATACTAATGTTTCAGGTACCATACTTTGTTTTCCATTCCCTTAAATTCTTTTTGAAAATCACAAAGGGGGAGAAGGAAAAATAAATACTCCTAAGGAGGATAAAGGAAAAATTTATAAGAAAAATATTCTTAAAGAAAGGGGGAGTTTCCCACTACGAAGTTTTTCATTCCTACAATAATGAAAACTCTACTCTGGAAACCCAGAATACAATCCTTAGAGTTTCAATGCCTAAGGGGGAGTTAGTTGTATTCACTTCTATCTATGAACAAAGGGAGATAAGTTTTAATTTTTAAAGTCTAATGAAAATTTTCAAAATCCTTATATGCTTTTTCGAAAGGATGTTTGTGCTTTCCAAAAAGGGGGAGATTGTTGAGTCAATAAGGTTTTCCTTATGACTTTTCCATTCCTTCTTATTTTGAAAATCACAAACACCTTATACTTAAGCAAATATTATTTTTACTCCCATAAAGAAAATTTACTTCTTTAAGGAAATTTACCTTAACCTAGATTTTCTTATACATAGCAATATTATTCTTAAATTCAAAACCGGATTCATAACCAAATTTCCGGAGCCATATAATGAAAAGATTTGGAACATTCTGTTTTTAGGATCTGAATTCTGGATGTGATCTGTAATGTAGTTCTAATCCGAATTCTGGATTCCGAACTCTTAAGTAGTTCGACTCCAAACTCTTAAGCAGTTCGACTCCGAACTCTTAAGTAGTTCGACTCTGAACTCTCAAGAAGTTCGACTCTGAACTCTTAAGCAGTTCGACTCCGAACTCTTTAGTAGTTTGACTCCGAACTCTGAAGAAGTTTGACTCCAAACTTTTAAGCAGTTCGACTCCGAACTCTTAAGAAGTTCGACTCCAAACTCTTTAGTAGTTCGACTCTGAACTCTGAAGAAGTTGGACTCTGAACTTTTAAGTAGTTCGACTTCGAACTCTTAAGAAGTTCGACTCCAAACTTTTAAGCAGTTCGACTCCGAACTCTTAAGAAGTTCGACTCCGAACTCTACAGGTTCAGAATCCGATCTCTGGTGAAACCAGACTCTGAATTCCTATAAAACATAATCCGAACATTTCTTAACATAGACTCCGAACTTCATCTTGGTTAGACTCCAAACTTTTGACTTGCTTACACTCTGAAATATTGATTAGCTTTTACTTATATGCTTTATTTCAAAACGATGTCGTACATTCAGTTATACATAGTTTGTTATAAAACGATGTCGTCTATTTTGTTTCTAATTAACTGTTTGTTGAGTTATACGTGTACAGGTCCCTCCAAATTTCATGGAAAATATGACCGTTGGAAGAGGGAGCCGACCGTTGGGAATTTTCCTATAAATAGGAGCTCATTTGAAAGATCTCAAGACAGAAATGAACAAGTTGATCGATCTAGAGAACACACGCTGTTAAGGTGATTTCTAGAGAGATAATCTTTTCATGCCTTGTGCGTACTGAACCGCTCGTTCAGATTGCTTTGTGCGACTCCGGATGTTGGTGATTACATTCGAGGACTTCCGGGGATAGGAAGACAGAGGTGCTGACTACCTTGAAGTTAGAGGGCTTCTTTGCCGAGGAAGACAAAGGTTCCAACTACCTTGAAGTTGAGGGCTTGCGGGGATAGCAAGACAGAGATTCTGATCTTCGTATCGAGGGCTTACCCTGGTGTGGGTAAGACAGACTTGCTTGAAAGTATAAATCAAGGGACCTTTATCCAAAGTTGTTGGATACCCTTCTCTTTGGGTTAAAAGATTCATATCTTGTTACTTGTAGTTTTACTTCTTGTTTTTCCGCTGCATATTGTATTATAAGTAAAGTATAACCTTCTTGTATTTCCTTACACTTGTACTCTGATTAGTTTAAGATTCTATATGCTTTAAGGTAGAATCTTATATTGTAAACCTCAGTTCCAATACTCCAGTTGGTGATTAGAGGTGTTGTGAATTTTCTTAGTTTAACTTTGTTAAACCTAGATTTTACTTGTCTAAGGAAAACATAGTTATCCATAACTAACTTTAAAGGTTCTAAAGGAATTTTTAAAGTGTACAATTCACCCCCCCCCCCCCCTCTTGTATATTGAGCATCTACATCGTTATTTCGATCCTACATGTAGATCATAAAACCTTCCCCAGTTGTGGGTAATGTGTTCACAAGTGAAGTGATTATAATCTTCTTTATCTCTTTAAATATTTTCTCACATTCATTATTTCAGATAAAATTGAATCCCTTATGAGTAATCTTGGTTATTGAGATTGAAAGTCATGAAAATTTTCTCAAAAATCGATGGTAGTACCCAACCAATCCAAGGAAACTATGGATTTCCATCACAGATGTTGGTTTGGGTCATCCTTTGATTGAATCTGTTTTTGACGGATCCATAGATATCCCCTTATTGTTGATAACATGCCCCAATAATGTTAATTTATCCAACCAAAAATCACATTTACTGTACTTGGCATATAATTTTCCCTTCTGTAAGGTCTTCAATACAGTATTTAAATGATCCCTATGTTCCTCCTTCATTTTGGAGTAGATAAGAATGTAATATATATAAAAACTACTGCAAATTTGTTGAGGTAATCCCTAAAGATTCTACTCATCAAGTCCAAGAAGTTAACTAGAGAATTAGTGAGTCCAAATGGAATCACTATGAACTCATATTGCTTGTACCTTGTACAAAAAGCAGTCCTGACGATATCCTCCTTCTTCAAATTTACTTGATAATATCCCAATAAAAGATCCACCTTAGAGAAGTACTGATATCCATGTACTTGATAGAAAAAATAATCAATCCATGGTAGAGGATAATTGTTCTTTATCATGATCTTGTTAATCTCACAATAATAAATATATAGGTTCATTGACTCATTCTTCTTCTTGAAAAAGAGGATCGGTGCACCCCATGGTGAAGTACTTGGGCATATAAACCCTTTCTCCAAATTATAATGTAATTATTTCTCCAACTATTCAAGTTCAACAACAAATATCATGTATTAAGTCTCGTATATTTTCAAAGCTTTAGGTATGAGCTCGATTGAGAACTCAACATCACAGCTAAGGTTAAGATAAGGAAATTATTTGGGAAACACATTAGTGAATTCCATTATAATGGAAATTTCATCAAGGATGATATTTTATTTAGTCTCAATCATTTGAGCTAGATATTATTTTTCACAAGTAAATAATATCCATGCTTGATATTTTGGTAGAAAATAAGATTCATCCTCCTCCTTTCACCTGTATAGAATCAGAGGGTGATTCAAGATATAGAGGGTGATTTCCTTCTCTTAGAATTTTATGTTGGATATATATAAGGAAAGTCAATCCATGTCTAGAATAAATAAAATTACACTAAAGATTGTATTACAAGTTTTTCTAGGAAATTTAGCCTGAAAATATGGATAGGGGTGAGTTATATGATTTGGATGCAAAAATTGGCTCATTCACAATCCTCACTAATAACTCAACTTCTATGTTTTAAGGTAGTGTTCAAATAGTTCTATTAAACTTACATGATATAAAATAATGTTTAGAACCAGAGACAAAAAGTATGTTTTCTATTCTTGAATAAATAACTATCATACATCTCACCGCTTCATTTTCAGGATCCACCTCAGTAGTTGCGATTTCATAAGCTCATCCTTTCTCTATATCCCTTAGAGGTTGTTTTCATCATTTTTCATCAACAACCCTTAACTTAGGTCATTAATTTTCATAGTATCATTGTTCCTTGTAGTTGAAATATTAGAAAATAGGTTGAGGTTTGAATGAATCATTCCTTTATTCCATCACATTCATTGGATTCTCTCATCAGAAATTGTTAGCTAGGTACCCTTCCTTCCTGCACCTAAAGCATTTCCTCATACGCTAAAGTAAATTTATGGGATGCTTCTTCCTACACTTTTGAAAAGTGGGATTATGGACTTTGTTACCCCCCATGATATTTTTCCATCATACATCCATAATTAAAATATAGTCTCTGCTTCTTGTCTCTAGTCCCAAGAGACCCTTGAGATTTTATGATCTCCATTTCAACTTTGAGGGCACATCATAAAATTTCATCATATATTTCAAAGTCCTAAATATCCAACTCTTTTTTTAGATTTAGATTTAGATTTACCCCACCAAAAAAGTGGTCAACTTTACTTTGGGGGAAATGATAAAGTTGTAGGCATATTTTGAAAGTCTTATGAAGTTTTCCTTGTACACACTGATGGATTCATCATCCTTTTTCTTGAGACTAAGGAAGTACCTCTCCATTTTCATTTAGAAAGTTCATGGAAAATATTTATCAAAAAACATTTTCTAGAATTATTTCTACTACATCACTTCAATCTCCTCCTCAGGCTTTTTATTTTTGACCAACATCCACCATTGATCAGTTTCTCACTCCATATGATAAATAGCCAACATGACCTTATCTTGCACATAGCATTTAAGGATGGAGAATATATTTTCAATGGATTTTATCTATTTCCCTATGATTAATGGATTGTAAGATCCATTGAAATTCAGAGGACTTTGTCACATAAAGGTCTCAATTGCAACATGATATTTTCTTGGGGGATTTGGGAATTCCTCCTAATTAAAGTTTTGGTTCAAAACTTGGTTCAATTGAGAAATTATTATCATGAATTCCATGATTCTAGATCACATTGGGTTGGTAGTTTCATTTGGGAAATCATTACATTGTTCTTCACATTGGTTGTTGACTTGGTTCCTCCTATTCCCATCCATTGAATAAAAAAGGGAAAAATTAGGGATGGGTATTTTTAAACTATTAAACACATAAATAGGAAACCATGAACATTAAATAGATAACTCATAAATGACATGTATTCTTTAACTTATGAATTTATATGTTTCAATCTATGTTACCCATGATATATTTCTTAAAATAAAATCTTATGGGAATTTTTTGTTCTCTTAATAATTATTTATAAGGAGTTTATGAATTTACCAAAGAATATCCATCGAGAATGCAAAATCATGTGTATGGAAAGTCCCATTTTGTGTACAAGGTAATGATCTATTCCAACTCAATTCACCCTTTTCAAGGTTATTAACCCTATATACATCTATGTCAGAGCCATGTCCACTTGAGGTATTCTAACAAGGATGTATTTTCTTGGAAACCACTTACTCTATATTTTACAAAAATTTAGGGATGTTTTCCTATATTTAGTCTTATCCCTAAATATTTCACTAGATTTTTCTAATAATAATCCCAAAAATTACTAAACTTCACTCTGATACCAACTATGGCATCCCATATTTTAATACACTTTAATTAATGATTTATTACATAAAGGTACAAATAATACAATCTCAAAAGATCATAAATCCTAGTGTATTTGGAAAATTAGGTACATAGAATAAAAAATTACAATAAGGATATAATGAAATTGTTGAAATCTTCTTTAACATGCTCCTAAAATTTCATCATTCTTCTAAAACTGCACGGGAAAACCTGGGGATATACATAAGAAAGAGGTGAGATATAAATCTCGGTAAGGAAATAAAGAAATCATAGCATAAGGTAAAGTGTTAAATGTAATCAAAGAGGAATATCAAGGTAACATAAGAGGGTTTAGAATCATAATCTTGAACAATGAGTCTTGATATAACATGATAGCATAAAGGCAACATAGGAATGTGGAAACAACTTAAAACATGGCATCATAAACATAAGTCAAGGATAAACATTGAGACAACATAACATAGTGTTCTTAGGATGACCTATCACACACCATTCATAGAATCTCGTGAGATTAAAACATTACCCAATACATTGGAGAGCTATATAATTTTAGGCACACCTATCACTTTCATATCATGTACATGCATAAGTGTACCACATAGATCATACAAAATAAGGATATATTTCATCAATTTTAATCCCATGATTAATTAGTGTGAGATACATACATGTAAGTCACCAATTAATTAAGGATAGGTACATCTAGTTTAATGCCTTTGAGTGTAAATGGGAATGGTTATTTACTACAAAAATGTTTATCATGGAAAATCACATGATGATTTCAACAATATAACTAGGGTACATAAAGATTCATGGAAGGGTTAACTGAGAGTGAAAGGTCCTATAATCACTTTTGAATCATAAGGACTGTAATAAGGATATTTTAATACATATCCCATCATGAATAATTGAAAAATAAAAGGCATAATTTAAATAAGGTTCTTGAATAAAGAGGAGAAGGAGAGGGTCCCTAACCTTGAGAGGTCACTTCTAAAAGCTTGGGAGGAGCTTCTTAAGAGATTGGGATCACCTTGGGAAAACTCTAGAGAGGTAATGGTGGAGTAATGTTGTGATAAAATGGTTTTTATTGAAGAGTAATGGGAGTTTGTGTGGGTTTATATAGCAAAAGAGAGGAGAATTCTTTATTAATTTTCAAACTTAGGTTTTGGACTCAATATGAAAAATTAATCTAAACCAAAAGTCTTCCCATGGTTTTTTACCCATGGTTTCTACCAAAGCGGAGTGGATTTCATTATTTTACAAGCTTAACAACTGATATCATTAAAATAATACACTTTTTGGTGTGTAAGTGATTCATATATCCAAAGAATTTATTTTAAAACCTAAAAATATAATATAGTTAATTAAGGGTTTATAAAATTAATCAAATAAATTAAAAAAATTATTTTAAATTAAAAAAAATATGTACTTGTTATTGGATACCATTTTTGTAATATATTACATCAGTTTTGGGTTATTATGATTTTATAATACATACCATATATTTATACTGTAATTAAATTTTACCCAAAAATTCAACTGTCTTGGAAAATTATGAAATAATAACTTTTGGTTAATTTTGACATGAAAATTTCAAAAAATAATATTTATTTTATCAAAATAATTCTTTAAATATTATAATTTACACATTTAAATTAAAATAACCATTTATTGAAAGATACTTGTTTTTTGACAATAACAGTTTCCTGACCCTTATAACAATTACATTTGACTTCATAAAATTATATTATTACTGATATTTAATAAATATTATTTAATAATAATATTTTATTAAAATTTAATTTATTTCAAAAATTCTTAAATTCATCAAAAAGAGTGTCTTGATTGAAACTATATATTTCCCAAAAAAAATACACTTTGTGTTTTATCGTATCAAAATCTAATTTGTTTCAAACTCAAGATTTAATCATTTAAAAAGTAATAATGACAAATGATAATATAATAATTATTTTATTAATAAATATAAATGTAAAAAATCATACTTTTAGGTTATAGATACATAGCCCTTTATTACACCAGAAAATTCCCTAAGGGTAAGGTGTGTGATGGTAAGATTTTCTTAGGGTGGTTTGGCGCACATGGTTTGGGTTGTGATCTCGATGAGCTTGAACTTCTCCTATAAATGGTTTTTTTTATGCTTTAGTTATTGGATCTTAGATTGGAATTCATCAAGGTAAAATATCAATGATGTTATCTCCCTTATAATCTTTGATAAATGGGCTTCATAGGGTACGATCCAACTAGTCGAGGTCATCACTTCTTCTATCTATGTCAGTTGGACTTTATCATAACTATTTATATATACTAATAATATGATCATTATTAAATGGAAATATTGTCAATGGTTATGATTCTTAATGGTCTCTTAAATTCAATAGGATATAAGATTCCAAAATAACCAAAGTAGTGCATGTGTTTTCTATAGCTTCATTACTTGATAATGCATATATTCATTCAAAAATAGGGAATTTAATTTATAAAAGTCTGAGTCGTTACATTTATTAGGTATGTCCCTAGGTTTTCCCATGCAATTTTAAAAGATTAATAGAATTATGAGGGAGTGTTATGGAGTTTTAATTAATGTAGTTGTATCCCTATTGTAATTTATTATGATATGTGTAATTACCCAACGACACTAGGCCTCTCAATATTTTGGGATTATATTATTTATATATTTATGTATTAAATCATGATTTAAGGTTTATAAAATATTTGTTCAAAGTGGGTTCCCTAGATCCAACTTGTGATGCACTTTGATTACCACTACATGTATATAATTTTTTATATATACATGTGTTTATCTTACCATAATAGTGTTGATACTTCTATGTGCACTATATTTATGGTAATTTCCTTCGATTATGTGTTTTATCAAAGGGTTATAGTAGATACCTGGATATAATGATAACCTAGAGATACTATAATAGTAATCTTAAAGTAATGTCCTATGGTCTAGATACATCATACTGACAGGACATAGATGATGTGAGACTATCAGGTGATGGGGGATCATAAGCATTGATACTTCTTCTCATGAAGTTCTCACTTGGTGATATCTTGTATTTGAGATCATGAGGACATACCCTCCAATAGGAACGCCACATGTTTGAGGTGTCATTGGTTTTTATTATCTATGAACATGTGTATAGGTCTCCTAACTTGAGATCATTATCAATGTATGTCATTTGATCGTGTATTTTGATGCAAGGAGAAAACCATGACAATGAAGTTGTGGCGAGGTAGTTTGTTTTGGTTACGTCATTGGTGGCATGAAATTGGTTGAATGATCAAGATATAATTTTCACTTCCAAGTTAAGGAAGAGATATCTCGGGCCTGTTTGATCAAGATGGTAGTGCCTTCATAAATCCATGGTCATAGTAGTCGAAAGTAAGTTTGGCCAGTTAGATTAAAAAATAATAAATCAATAAAAGGATGATGACACAAGTGTGCATCCCACTTTATGATATATCTATGAAAAAATAGATTATATTACATAATGCATGTTCGTAGGTTGGTTGATGTTTCTATGAATTTTCCTTATCTCTTTGGGGGCTTTGATGGGTTTCTAGACTCTGCTCTTGGTTTTTGGATATTATTCACTTTTATTGAGATAAGGGCCTAGAGGTTCACAAAAAATAGCACATTCAAGAATATACCCTCTTCAGTATAATATGAATATAGGACTTGGTGGGTCCTACCATGGGGTCTGAGTGTTATCCAAGTTCTATCGGTCACCAATAAATAAATAAATTCCTTATTATTCAAGCAAAGAATAATTGGGCTAAATTTATTTATTACAAGTATTTACAAGTGATTAAGTAAATACAAGGATTAATATTATACGAATGAATATTATTATAATATTTTAGGTTTGTCTAATATTATCAGGAGTTACGAGTTGAGTTAATGGCTTAGGTTTATCACGTAATATACTTAATATATATTACAGGTATGTGATAAAATACAAATAATATTTATGACACAGTTTAGTTCATAATAAATAATTATTTATTATACTTATTTAGTGGATGTTTATTACATGGGGGTTGAGAACCCTAATTGGGTCATATGGAAATCCACTATATAAGTGTAGTGAAACTCTTCCTAATGGATTATTCATTCCATTGGATTGAGAGCATCTCTCCACTCATAATTCCTAGAGAGAGAATCTCTCAATTGAGCGAACGATCCAAGTTTTTCTCTATAGATCAAAGAAAAAGGATCATGGTGATCGTCTCTGTGTTGGAGTGATTGTCGGAGCTCTGTTCTAGAACTTAGAATCCAAAAAATGGCACGTACACAGATTCGAGAAGCGTGTGTGGATGATATAGAGGGATTCAGCGTTGGATCCTTCGAGCAATAGACATCAGAAACTTGTGACAGACTTGCATGCATCAAATAGGAATGAGTTATTCATTCATTTTATTTATTACACTCCAATTAAACCAATTGGGATCCTTAGACTATGCTGGGGATGAATCGCTGCAGATGATGAATTTGCATCGCTCTGGTGATGAAAATTTTTAAATTCTTGGTCCACTGGCTTTTGTTGTGCCCCTCGATAATTCAATTGGTATCAGAGGGAGCATGTGGTTGTTATAATCCAAGATAAATTAAATTCATTTAAATTTTAATTAGATGGTATTAAAATGGTTCCAATGAATTCTACCACATGTCGATCCGATTTCGGATGGCCAAGTTATGACCATCTAAATTTTTTTTATGGATCACCATGGTTGTTCTTCATTTTAAGTTTTTTAGTTTTTTAAATGCTTTAAAAGAACACAATATATATATATATATATATTGAACATGTTCTTGGTTTTACCACATTTTCCATCTAAGGATGAGCCAAAATTTAGTCACTGAAGTTATTCTAGCTGGTGACCTGGTTTTCCATCAATAAGGTTTAAAAAACCAAAATAATTAATTTTATTTTTCTTTTAAGTCTATTATGAGGCTGTGGATTTTTAAATCGGGTGGTGAATTTTTGTATACCAAAAAAAAAAAGGATAATTGGGAGGGGATGTTTTTCTTTTGTCGGTATGACTTGAAAACGGGAGGTGAGGACCGTGACTCGCCAGTCTTCCTCCCTCTTTTCACGGTCGGCCCCTCCTCCCCTGACCTGACCTGGTTGAAGCCCAGTATGTGGCGGCCACCTCCTCCTATCCATGTGCTTTAAAGGTGGAACCCTTACCCTAATGTTCTCCTCCATGTCCTCTCACTTATCGGTCGAGCACCACCACGGAAGGACCCCGCTGTCTAGATCCAGCATGTTAGGGACCGTCGTCATCTTCTCTCCATCCCACCGCTTTGGACCGGTCGTGGCCAGGTTCCCTCTAGTCGCCTCCTCTGCTCGGCTCCCTGTGTTTTCCCCACTGTCTGTCGCGTCTCGCGATGTCGTCGCTATCCCATGAGCCTCCTCTGCAAGATTCACCATTGAGCCTAGCCTCAACCCTTATGTCGGATCCCACCGCAGACGGCCTGTCCAGGTCACTGGGAGCCAGATCCCACTTAGATCCAGCCGGGAACTACCACTACTAGCCCATGCCTCCTCTACTATGCTTGTATTAGGAACCTCTGGCTATTGGGAGCTTCATTTATCCTCACTGTTGCCGACCGAGGTTGAAAATAACCCATTTCATTGCTCTTAAGGGTTGTGTCGAACTCGTTTTTCCCCGCTAAAGGGTCAAGGTAGGTTTGGCTGAGAAGGAACGGGTATGGGGAGGCATGCGTAGCCCATAATACCCCTACAATGGGTTTTCCTACCCTAAATGGGCCAGTGGGGCTACGACCCAACCCCCAAAGGACCAAGGCAGGGTTTTGTGGGGCAGTTGAAATTAATATATTAATTTGATTAATTTAATTTTAGTTTTAAAATAAATTAATGAAATTTAATTTTGGTTTTAAAATAATATAATATGAAATATTAATTTAATTTGAGTAGTAAATTAAATTAATTATTTTAATTTATTTTTTGGTTTTAAAATTAAATTAAAGCAGGAACCAAATAAAATAAATTATTTGAATTTATTTAAATTCATTTAATTTATTGCAATACCCTTGTACTATTTAAATTTATCATAATTTAATTATTTATTTATTTATTTATTGTGTGTGATGATTGTAATAAGTAGGTAATTAAATTAAGGTATGCACATTCTTACTTCAATTAAAAAATGTATAAGGGCTTGCGCATCTAATGCACTTGTTGTACATTTCACCCTTATACCCCCTCGTCTGCGTGCGAGTATATTTGTACATAGACGATGATGTTTTAAGACACAAACCCCACCAAGTCGAGGCGGTAATCTAGATGAGAAGCAGTGACATTGCACTGGGGGAGAGCTGAAAAACGAGTCAAGAGTCGACTTAGGTATGAAAATCCCAAGGTCAATATTGATCCATTATGGATCAATCATAAAGATACTCGAAACCAATCAGATTGGTTTATTTCTGTTAGGAATCATTTGTTATTTTATGCAAGTGCATGATTATTGCATGATCACAAAAAATAATAAACAAGATAAAATGCATAAAAGTGTGATGTATGTTTTTCTATTTCATGTTAAGTTGTAAGAACGACAACCTAGATTGAACATAATAGAAATGGATTACATTCTTTAGAAAATAATAAAATCCCTAAAAGATATATTAAGTCATAATGTCTTCCATTGCTCACATTTGTACAAAATTGGGTGTTTGGGGTGCTTGTCATCCATAGTTGAGAGTGCCTCTTACTACTAGGGAGTTCTCATGAGAGTATTAGGTTGACTTAACTAAAGTGGGTAGTCAAGGATTAGTCATAGCTAACTTGTTATCAATTTAGAGGAGAAGAGTTGAGGGAATCAAGTTATGATTCCAATAAGTTGGGACTTTACTCAACAAATCAAGAAACTTCCAGTTAAATTGGTTGGCCCACCAAGATCCTACCTTGAAACCCTCTAAGTAGTGGTATAGCCATAGATTGTAGACTATAAGGGGAGGTTTCGAGGGTATTTTCCACTAGGATACTCAAGCGATAGAGTATTCTAAATCTAACAGTGAGGGGTATTAAGGTTCAATAAAATAGTGGGAGAAATTTAAATGATATAATAATTAATTGATCATAAATGTCTAAACAGTATTCAAGATAAAGTACTAACAGATAAAATTTATTTTTTGTAGATCTAAAATAGAAATCACTAACACCACAAGTATATTATCACTGCAATCAATTTTGGATAAAGAAAATATCCTGACTGGCCTCGATGAGTGGTATAGGTACTTACGCATAATATTGCACCAAGAAATAAAGCTTTATGAACTAGAATTCCCAGTTCCTGCTGAGACTCCTCAGGGATCAAGAAAAGTAGATAAAGAAAAATGGAAAAATCAAGTAGATGATACACTAGATGTTCAGTGCATCATGTTGTCATCCACATCTAGTCAATTGCATAAAATGCATGAGGATGAGGATGCCTACAAGATGTTGACTCATCTCTAAGAATTATATCATGAGAGAGAAAGGAAATAAAGGTATGATATTTCCAGTTCCCTTTATAGGTGTAGGCTAGTATAAGGGAATCAATTAGTTCCTCATGTACTAAAAATGATCTGGTGCATTGAGAGGTTTGAATCCCTTAGGTTCAAAATGAATCAAGAACTATAAACGGATCTAATTGTTACTTATTTACCACCAAGACTTTTAGCTTTCATTATTAATTATAACATGAATATCATGACAAATTCGCTTCCAAACCTTTTGGATTTAGTTATCCAAGCTGATAAGGATATGAGGAATACTAATTTTTTAATCCTCACGGTGAACAAGAGAAAGAAGGGAAAGGATAAGGGGTCTAATTCCAAGTCAATCCTGAAGAAACCTATGCATCATCCTTATAAAAAGCCAAAGATATAGGGGCAGGGAAATGATCAAGAGACTACCTTCTTTTTATGTGGCAAGAAAGGCCACTGGAAGAAAATTTACAAAGCTATGAAGAATAAGTAAGGTAATGCTTCAAATTCATGTATTTTTATCATTGAATTAAATATTTCATTATCTAGAAGTTGGGTATTGGATACATCATGTGGCTCACACATATGTATTCATATACAGGAACCAAGTATATTCAGGAAGATTTCAAAGTGGTAAGTGTATCTCTGATATACAAATGGTGTGAGTCTAGCATCCTTGATAGTGGGAGATTATCACCTTACTTTTCCTAGTGGTTTGGTTCTTGTATTAAATAATTGTTATTATGTACCCTTTGTTACCATAAACATAATCTCTATGTCAAGTCTAGACTCGATGGGATTTTATTTCAAGTTCAGAAATAAATTTTTTCTCTTTTATAAGGATAACATGTGTTATGGTATGGTTCATCTTAACAATGGATTATATATACTTGAACTTGAAAACTCGGTAATGAAAATCAATGAAAAAACTAGTGAGCATGACTCATATAACACCTATTTATGGCACTTCAGGCTAGGTCATGTAAACTAGAAGTGATTACAGAAATTACATCAAGAAAGGTATTTAGACTTTGTTTAGTTAAAACTCTTGGATGTATGTGACGCTTGTTTACAGGGTAAAATGATCAAAGCACCCTTCTCCGAGAAGGGACAAAGAGCCAATGAATTTCTATAATTAATTCATATTGACATATGTGGTCCATTTTCAGTAAAGGAAAGGGGTGGGGGGTTTTGTACTTTATTACTTTTACTGATGAGTATAGTAGGTATAGATATATCTACTTAATGTGGTATAAGTCAGATTCCTTTTAGATGTTTAAGTAATACCAACATGAAGTAAAAAAACAAACTTGGTAAGGAAATTCAGGTATTCTTATCAGACCGAGTTGGAGAGTATCTTAACCAAGATTTCATTGATCACTTAAAGGAGTGTGGGATAGTATCCCAACTCACTCCTCCTTATACACCATAGTGGAATGGTGTTAATGAAAGGAGTAATAGGACCTTTCTATACATGGTTAGATCAATGATGAGTCAAGAAACTCTTCTATTATCCTTTTGGGGATATGCTTTACATAAAATGACATATACCCTTAATTGAGTACCAACTAAATCTACAAATGGTATTCCATATGATTTATGGTATGGAAAGAAACCCAGTTTGTCACACATATGTGTATGGGGATGCAAAGCTTTTTTCAAGACTATACCTAGTGAAAAATTGGAATCCCAAAGCACAAAATGAATCTTTATAGGTTATCTTAAAGAAACAAAATGATATTACATATATAAACCTTTATATAGAAAAGTTATTGTGGCAAGACAAGCCACATTTCTAGAAAGGGAACATATTTTCTATGGAAATAGTGGGAGAAAGATTGACTTTGATGAAGTTAATGCTCCATATGAACATGAGTTGGTACAAAAACTATCTTTATAAGAGACAGTGGGAGATGAGGAGGTTCTCAAGACACAAGTACTGTGTAGGTCTACTCGAGAGGTTGGAGAACCATAGTGTTATGGTTTTCTTTTCATCGATTCGGGTGTCACATTACTCCTTGAGGATGATGAACCTATGACCTAAAAGGAAGTAGTATATGATAAGGATGTTTCTAAATGGAAATATTCCATGAATTATGAGATGGAGTCCATGTACCAAAATCAAGTATTTATTTTGGTAGACCTTCCAGCTAATGTAAAACCCATTGGGTGTAAATGGTTATTCAATAAAAAGATGGACATGGATGGTAATGTTAGTACTTATAAACAAAGAATGGTATCGAAGGGTTTTGGAAAATTTCAAGGCATAGAGTATGATGAAACTTTCTCACCAATATCAATGTTGAAATCCATCATAATATTGCTTGCAATAGCAGTCTTAAGTGATTATGAGATTTGGAAAATGGATGTCAAAACTGGTTTTCTAAATGGGAATTTGGTTGAGGATGTCTATAGGACTTTACCTAAAGGGTTTTCTAGGTTAAATAATGCCAATAAATTGTGCAACCTATAGAGATCCATTTATGGGTTGAAGCAGGCATCACGATCATTAAATGTTTTTTTTGATGAGGCCATAAGAGAATTTGGTTTTGTCAAAAATAAAATTGAGACTTGTGTCTATAAGAAGGTTAATGGGAATGCCATCATTTTCCTAGTATTATATGTTGATGACATATTAATTATAGGATATGAAGTGAAAGTCTTACATTTAGTTGAGACTTGGTTAAATGAATGCTTCTCCATGAAATACTTAGGTGAAGAATCCTATATTCTAGGGATCAAGATCTACTGAGATAGATCTTAGAGGCTGTTTGGGCTAAGTCAAGATATATATATTGACAAGGTACTCAAAAGGTACAATATGGAACAATCCAAGAGAGGGTTATTTCCCATGTCACATGGTATCAATCTCTCCAAGAAAATGTGTCCACAAACATAATAGGAGATTGATAAAATAAGTTGAATACCTTATGCATTGGTAGTGGGTTCTATCATGTATTTCATGCTATGTACTAGGTTTGATGTTTCCTTTTCTTTAAGCATGGTGAGAAAATATCAAGCTAATCCAGGAGAGCTTCACTAGGCATCTATTAAAACTATCTCGAAGTACTTGAGGCATACAAATGATATGTTCCTGGTGTATGGAAGAGATGAGGAACTAGTAGTGAGTGGATATACTAATGATAGTATCCAAACAGATTGTGATGATCTAAAATCATAGTCAGGATACATATTTTTCCTAAATAGTGGTGCGGTGAGCTGGAGAAGCTTGAAGCAATATGTGGTCATTGATTCTACAGTTGAATCCGAGTATATAGAGGCTTCAGATGCAGCAAAGGAAGCAGTTTGGATACATAGCTTTGCCTCATATATCAGTGTTGTGCCTAGTAGTGCAGACCATGTTCCAGTTTATTGTGATAATACAACAAAAGTGGTGCTTTCCAAGGAACTCAGGTCACACTAGAGGACAAAGAATATACTTCAGAAGTTTCATATCTTGAGGTATTTTAATCAGATAGTTAAATTCACATTTAGTAGAGTATCCACATAGGACAACGTGGTAGACCCCCTAACTAAAACCATATATTAGAAAAAGTGTGATTCTCATGTGAGAACTCATAGATTTAGACTTATTATATAGCATCTCACCTTTTTGTCACATAAACTTTCATTACATTATACAAAACTGAGGATCTTTAAGGTTTAGTGTCTTGGAAACCAGGAACTTAATACATGAAACAAACAAAAAAAACATTCTTCTTAAACACTTGAAAGGCTTCTCCTTATGTTCATCCTAGGTTCATTACTGCATCTCATAACCTGGATACATACATCAAAAGAAAGGATGAGCAGAAGGCCCAGTAAGGGAAACAAGGGAAACATTTAACATGTGAACTTGAGATACATCAATAAAGTCATGAAAAGAACTTTAAGGCATGAGAATGAAATCATGAGGCATATCATAATAAAAATAACGTATTTCATAACTTGAAGATGTGGCTACAACATTTAACAAAGGCAATCATTTCCGTTTCACCAAGGTCCATCCCCAAGGTTTCAATAAAAATTACCAAGGTTATTCACCAAGGTATCAGTCAAAATGGTCATCTCTAGAGATTAAGTCTTTACTCAATGCATTGGAGCGCTATCAGGGCGCACCCTTAAATTCTCCTTTATTATCATGTGATCCACATATATCATCATCAATCATTTCATAAAAAACCCATATAGCATAAAAGAAATGGGTTTCATTTCATAATCATAACATTTTAAAAACTGCTTTAAAGACATGATCTTTGTGTCACTTTAAAACCCACAGAAAAGGAAGGTGGGTCTCATGTATGTAAATCCAAGAATTTAAAATAGAAAATTTTGGTATAGATGTGAATACCCCTTTAGAAGAAATATCTTTTAGTATTCACTTAATAAAATAAATGAATTTGAGAATAAGAGAGAGACATTTTGAGATGTAAATTCTGCAGCATAACGGCTATGTTACGAGGTTTTAGAAAACATTGAAAAGAGAGAGGAAATGGGTCACCCACTCATAAATGATCCATAAAACAGTAGTGGGACAAAATATAAAAGATTTAAGAACATGTTAATGAAATTTGAAAGATATACCATATGAAATGACGAACATGAAAGGAAGACAAAAATAATATTTCTCTTATGAAAATTCGGCAGCCTAACAACGTCACTTAAACTTCAAAAAATGAATTGACGAGATCAAATAGGGTCTCTCATCATATGAAAATAAAAGATCAGTATGATAGATATAGAGATAATACCCCAACATAAAAAAAAGGAACTTGAAAGACTTGACATGAAAGTAAAACTTTGAAAAATGAGAAAGGTGAATGAATCCCTTAAAAATCCGGCAGCCTAATGGCGTCACTTAAAACTTCAAAAAAAGAATTGGTGAGGTCAAATAGTGTCTCTAATCAGATGATCATAAAATATCAGTATGATAGATATAGAGATCATACCCCAAAATAATAAAAAGGAACATGAAAGACTTGACATGAAAATAGATCTTGAAAACGAGAAGGGTGAAAGAATCCCTTAAAAATTCGGCAGCCTAACGGCACCACTTAAAACTTCAAAATAATGAATTGAATAGATCAAATAGGATCTCTCATCATATGAACATAAAAGATCAGTATGATAGATATAGAGATCATACCCCAACATAATAAAAAGGAACTTGAAAGACGTGACATGAAAGTGGCACTTTTAAAAATGAGAAAGGTGGACGAATCCCTTAAAATTCGGCAGCCTAACGGTGCCACTTAAACTTTCTTAAAATGAATTGATGAGAGAAAGAGGGAGTCTCTCATAATATGAACACGAAAAGGGAATTAAGAGGAATATAAAATAACATCCTCCAACATAAGAGCATGGAGCATAAAAGAAATGACATAAAAGAGATTACTTGAAAAGAAAGAGAAATGTAGGATCCCTTACCTTAAAATACAACTCTTAAAACTCAAAGGTTGGGACTATGAGGGCTTGGGGGCACCTTGGGAGGACTCCTTGGGAGTTAATGAGACCAGATCTTCGTTGGGGGAGAGTTGGGAGTCGAATGGATGAGAGGATGGCTTGGTATTTATAGGGAAAGTGAGGGGACAAGGCATTAATGGCCAAGGGACACCTCATTAGTGGTTTTGGAAAAACCATGGGCTTGCCCATGGTATTTGCCCATGGTATTGGCCACTTGGGATACCTCATACCTTATCTTACTATTTATAAGTCTACCATATTGATTACATACTTAATACATCATTTAATGATGTCGTTAAACACCCGTAACTTAAAAACTGTATTTTCACTATTCATTGAAAATTCAACTTTCTTAGAAAAATCCCAAAATTTCACCTTAACCAAATATCGATGCTCTGATTTCAAAAATTAACTCCATTTTATAAAAATAATATTCTAAATATTTTTAATTTAATTTTTAAATAAATACACTATTCACTGAAAATTCGTTTTTTTCAGAAAAATCCCCAAAAATTACCTTAACATAATATCGATGCTCTAAGTTCAAAAATGAAATCCATTTTATAAAAATAATTTTCTAAATATTTTTAATTAAATTTTTAATTAAAAAACACTATTCACCCGAAAAAACTAATACTTGACTAATAATTTATGAAACCATTATTTAACCATTTTATTGAATCACATTACTTAATCAAGGTGCCTAGATTATATTAATGCTTTATTTAAGTGAGATTAATAATCCATTTGGTCACATTGTCAATCCTAAGCATAAAATCACTATTCATAATTTACTATTCATCAAAAATTAAGTTGATCTTATTAGACTCTAAATTTCGTACTGAACATAATTGTAGAAGACCATTTTTTGAAAATCATTACACATTTTTAATTATTTATGGTTTAAATAAACATTTTTTAAAATATCCTTTCTCTAAAATTCACCAAAAATATGCATACTATATTTATCCAGACATTTGAAAATTCATAAACTTCATCATAAGAAGAAATCAAAAATTTTATTTAAAAAAAAGGATTACACAAGGCAGTTACGGTCTCCTTACATAGCCCCTTATCACACCAGCATAAGACCTAAGTGTAAGGTGTGCTAAGGTGAGATAATCCGAGGGAGGCTCGACCAACATCGCATGAGTAGTAATTTCTATCAGTTTGAACTTCTCGTGAAGGCGATTCCGTTCTAGCTTCACACGATGAAGTTCGACTTGGGTTTGGTCCAGAGTAAAGCCCAGTGGTGCTACCTCCTTCCCAAGTTCTGTTAGATGGGATTTGATCGGTCCAAGACTACTGGGTGAGGCCATCGAATCTTCTTTCTATATTAATTAACCAAGATCACTTGTATTTAGAGACAAAATTCGCAACATTCAGTTTTCAACGGTCATATAATAGTCAAAACCCAACAGTCTCATTTTAATTATACTCATGTTATCAAATGAAATATTTTTGTTGAGTATGAAAAATAAAATAACACACAAAATTAGGAAACAAGATTTATTCAAAATTTCGGGTCGTTACAATCTTCCCCCCTTAAGAAATTGCATCCTCGCAATTTTTAAAATTGGGTTTTGAAATTTCATTGAAAGTCCCACATCGGAAAAAGAGTCAGTAACACTATTACTTTAAAAGAATGAAAAGGAAGTACAAAGGCCACCCGAGTTAACCCATACTAGGATTCCATGTAGGAAAACATGGATATGGAAGAAAAAACAAAGGGTCAAGTTCTGAGGGAGAGTGATAGAAAACATGATTAGGAGAAAGTTAACAATAAGAAAATCACAAACTTATGATGTGTATAAACGGTCTTTGATTACCAAGTAGGAAACGTTAACAGACAACGTTTTTGTTTTACGTTCCTTTTCATAGTTTTGAGGAATTCATTTACTACATAGAATAAAAACATAAGGAAATATACCTACCTTCATGTAGAGTTTCATCCTTTAATAAGTTTCTTCCAAAACTAATATTTTCTCCAAATGATGAGCATTCAAAACTACTTGGTCTCATCAAAGCACAAGAATCATCTTATAGAGAATCACATAATCCACCAAAGATTAACTATCTATTTCTTCTATCTTTAAACATTATCCCAAAAACAGAAAGGGTAAGATAAAACAACTCTTCCAAAATAAAGAACCCCAGAGGAAGGGAAACTACTTTAAATCTTCAAAGTTTCACGGTACTACCCAAAGTTCATCATAGACCATTCCATAAATAACTTTCCTTAAAATTCCTCAAAATAAACCAAACTAAGATTGAAACCCAAATACAAGAAGGATTTGATAACATAGTCTTCCAAGATAAATTTTATCGCTCATCTCCAAACAACATCAACCACTCCTAACATCTTATAACAAAAGTAGCTAACCTAAACATATTTTACCCAAGATAGGTTAATCATTTCCATATGTAACCTAAATTACTATAAGTCCACCTTAAATTCATCGATTATTTAAAATATAAGTCAACCTTTACTCCTCAAAGAAAATACCGTAGTAATCTATTTACCTCGATCAAATAGGGTTCCCAAAATAGTGAACATCTTCCAAAATAATAATCATATTTTAATCCCCTAATCATCTCTGTCATATTAATACGGCAATCGTCACATTTCCTATCACATTGGCTGTTGGGACATGTTCTTCCATTTCCCACCATTAACTAAGAAAAGAAAGTACAATTAGGGGCTTAAATACTTAGCCAATAATCATGAAAATGAACTTAAATCATAGAAGGATAACTTGTAGAAGAAAAGTATACCCTAACTTGTGATCCCCGAGGTTCCAATCTAGGTTATCCATGATCATATATTCTTATGTGAATCTTTATTTTATTTTATCCTTATTCCTTTAATAATGGTTCATACTAAGCTTATGAATTTACCAAATCATATCCCCCAGGAGTGTCATAACCAAGAGTGCAGCAAGGCCTGTTGTCGTGTACCAGTTCCCGTTCGAGTCTAGCTCAAAGCGGTGTTTTCGGGTTTTACCCCTATGTACATCTATGCCAGAGCCACCTCTACCTGCTTGTATCCAGACATGGATGTATTTGCTTGGAAACCCCTTACTCAATACTCACCAAAATACCAAGAAGATTTCCTTTATTTAAAATTTTCTATAGGGTTCTTCCTAAATTTTTCATATCCTAATTTCCACAAATAACTAAACCTCCCTTTGATACCAACTATAGAATCCCACCTTTTTGTCACATAAACTTTCATTACATTATACAAAACTGAGGATCTTTAAGGTTTAGTGTCTTGGAAACCAGGAACTTAATACATGAAACAAAAAAAAACATTCTTCTTAAACACTTGAAAGGCATCTCCTTATGTTCATCCTAGGTTCATTACTGCATCTCATAACCTGGGTACATACATCAAAAGAAAGGGTGAGTAGAAGGCCCAGTAAGGGAAACAAGGGAAACATTTAACATGTGAACTTGAGATACATCAATAAAGTCATGAAAAGAACTTTAAGGCATGAGAATGAAATTATGAGGCATGTCATAATAAAAATAACGTATTTCATAACTTGAAGATGTGGCTACAACATTTATCAAAGGCAATCATTTCCGTTTCACCAAGGTCCATCCCCATGGTGTCAATAAAAATTACCAGGGTTATTCACCAAGGTATCAATCAAAATATTTATCTCTAGAGATTAAGTCTTTACCCAATGCATTAGAGCGCTATCAGGCTGAACCCTTAAATTTTCCTTTATTATCATGTGAGCCACATATATCATCATCAATAATTTCATAAACAACTCATATAGCATAAAAGAAATGGGTTTCATTTCATAATCATAACGTTTTAAAAACTACTTTAAATACATGATCTTTGTGTCACTTTAAAACCCACCGAAAAGGAAGGTGGGTCTCATGTATGTAAATCCCAGAATTTAAAATATAACATTTTGGTATAGATCTAAATACCCCTTTATAAGAAATATCTTTGAGTATTCACTTAATAAAATAAATTAATTTGAGAATAAGAGAGAGACATTTTGAGACGTAAATTCTGCGGCATAACGGCTATGTTACGAGGTTTTAGAAAACATTGAAAAGTGAGGGGACATGGGTCACCCACTCATAAATGATCCATAAAACAGTAGGGGGACAGAATATAAAAGATTTAAGAACATGGTAATGAAATTTGAAATATATACCATATGAAATGACGAACATGAAAGGAAGACAAAAATAAGATTTCTCTTATGAAAATTCGGCAACCTAACGACGTCACTTAAACTTCAAAAAATGAATTGATGAGATAAAATAGGGTCTCTCATCATATGAACATAAAATATCAGTATGATAGATATAGAGATCATACCCCAACATAATAAAAAGGAACTTGAAAGACTTGACATGAAAGTAGAACTTTGCAAAATGAGAAAGGTGAACGAATCCCTTAAAAATTCGGCAGCCTAACGGCATCACTTAAAACTTCAAAAAAAGAATTGGTGAGGTCAAATAGGGTCTCTCATCATATGATCATAAAATATCAGTATTATAGATATAGAGATCATACCCCGACATAATAAAAAGGAACATGAAAGACTTGACATGAAAATAGATCTTGAAAACGAGAAGGGTGAAAGAATCCCTTAAAAATTCGGCAGCCTAACGACGCCACTTAAAACTTCAAAATAATGAATTGAAGAGATCAAATAGGGTCTCTCATAATATGAACATAAAAGATCGGTATGATAGATATAGATATCATACCCCAACATAATAAAAAGGAACTTGAAAGACTTTACATGAAAGTAGAACTTTTAAAAATGAGAAAGGTGAATGAATCCCTTAAAATTCGGCAGCCTAACGGTGCCACTTAAACATTCTTAAAATGAATTGATGAGAGAAAGAGGGGGTCTCTAATCATATGAACATGAAAAGGGAAGTAAGAGGGATATAAAACAACATCCTCCAACATAATATCATGGAGCATAAAAGAAATGACATAAAAGAGATTACTTGAAAGGAAAGAGAAAGGTAGGATCCCTTACCTTAAAATGTAACTCTTAAAACTCAAAGGTTGGGAACTTGAGGGCTTGGGGGCACCTTGGGAGGTCTCCTTGGGAGGTAATGAGACCAGAGCTTCGTTGGGGGAGAGTTGAGAGTCGAATGGATGAGAGGATGTCTTGGTATTTATAGGGAAAGTGAGGGGACAAGACATTAATGGCCAAGGGACACCTCATTAGTGGTTTTGGCAAAACCATGGGCTTGCCCATGGTATTTTCCCATGGTATTGGCCACTTGGGACACCTCATACCTTATCTTACTATTCATAATTCGACCATATTGATTACATACTTAATACATCATTTAATGATGTCATTAAACACCCGTAACTTAAAAACTGTATTTTCACTATTCATAAAAAATTCAACTTTCTCAGAAAAATCCCAAAATTTCACCTTAACCAAATATCGATGCTCTGATTTCAAAAATTAACTCCATTTTATAAAAACAATATAGTAAATATTTTTAATTTAATTTTTAAATAAATACACTATTCACCAAAAATTCATTTTTTCAGAAAAATCCCCAAAAATCACCTTAACATAATATCGATGCTCTGAGTTCAAAAATGAAATCCATTTTATAAAAATAATTTTCTAAATATTTTTAATTAAATTTTTAATTAAAAAACACTATTCACCTAGAAAAACTAATACTTCACTAATAATTTATGAAACTGTTATTTAACCATTTTATTGAATCACATTACTTAATCAAGGTGCCTAGATTATATTAATGCTTTATTTAAGTTAGATTACTAATCCATTTGGTCACATTACCAATACTAAGCATAAAATCACTATTCATAATTTACTATTCATCAAAAATTAATTTGATCTTATTAGACTCTAAATTTCGTACTGAACATAATTTTAGAAGACCATTTTTTGAAAATCATTACACATTTTTAATTATTTAAGGTTTACATAAACATTTTTTAAAATATCCTTTCTCTAAAATTCACCAAAAATATGCATACTATATTTATCCGGACATTTGAAAATTCATAAACTTCATCATAAGAAGAAATCAAAATTTTTATTTAAAACAAAGGATTACACAAGGCAGTTACGGTCTCCTTACATAGACCCTTATCACACCAGCATAGGACCTAAGTGTAAGGTGTGCTAAGGTGAGAGAATCTGAGGGAGGCTCGGCCAACATCGCACGAGTAGTAATTTCTATCAGTTTGAACTTCTCGTGAAGGCAATTCCGTTCTAGCTTCACACGATGAAGTTCGGCTTGGGTTTGGTCCAGAGCAAAGCCCAGTGGTGCTACCTCCTTCCCAAGTTCTGTTAGATGGGCTTCGATCAGTCCAAGACTACTGGGTGAGGCCATCGAATCTTCTTTCTATATTAATTAACCAATATCACTTGTATTTAGAGACAAAAGTCGTAACATTCAGTTTTCAACGGTCACACTGACTAACAGTCATATAATAGTCAAAACCCAACAGTCTCATTTTAATTATACTCATGTTATCAAATGAAACAGTTTTGTTGAGTATGAAAAATAAAATAACACACAAAATTAGGAAACAATATTTATTCAAAATTTCAGGTCGTTACATATTAGCAGTTGGATCTAGTGAAAGTGGGAATGTTGAATGTGGGTGACCTAGACCCAACTTGTGATGTAGTTTTATTACCACTAAATGTATACAATTTGTTATATATACATGTGGTTATCTTTCCATGATAGTGTTGATACTTATGTGTCCACTATATTTATGGTAATTTCCTTAGATTACATGTCATATCAAAGGATTATAGTAGATCCTAGACTATAATGAGAACCTAGAGATACACTATTGGAAAATCCATCTATCCCAATGGAGCTATACCCACTATTCAAAAAAACCGTCGGTATAGGCTTTTTTTCTGAGGCTATACCAATAGTTTTTAAAAAACCGTTGGTATATGGTTGTCTATACCAACATTTTTTTACAAACTATTAGTATAGGGGCCTCAATATGTATAGGATTATCAGGATCCTCTTTCCCTACTCCTCATTCAAACCCTAAGCCTCCCCCATGCATCCGTGCTTCCCCCTCCCCTCAGTCGATTTTGGACTCCTCCCTCCCGAGATCAATCGGATTTGAAATCCCCCCTCCTCTCCTTAGTCGATTTCGGCCTCCCCCTACCCTCTTCTAGCAAAGTTGGCATCTCCCAAGAGACATTGAACCCATCTGATGGTGTTATTCCTTTTTTTTAATTTTTTTTTGGGATCTTTGTGAGGTTATATTTTCTTCCATAACCTCCTTTATACTATTATTTCATCCTGGGGATCTATATATAGTGGTTTATTTATTGATAGGGAATAAGATTTTTGTTATATCAGTAAATTATAGTTCATGATAAAACCATGTTGAGAATTTGGGAGTTTAATCATTGAAATTCATCATTTTAGGATGCAATGAATTCATTAAAAATTTTATTTAGGTGATTTAACATTTTATATTATTATAATTAGTGTGAAATTATCATGATTTAGATTCCTTGAGAAATTAGAATACATTATACTAAAAATATAAAATATATAAAATCATTGATAAGGAGTAAATATATTTTTATATATGTGATATTTCATTTTCTCATTTTGGAACATATATTATTTAGAGGAACCTATTGATTATACTTGTATGACCACCCATACTTATATATATTATTTATATAATTTATAAAATGGTGTTTGAGATTGGGATGAGTATACACATGCTTAATATGTGAGATTAGTGGAAATTAGAGGATTTATTGTCCCTTAGGAGTAGTTTGAATCTAGTATTTTCCTCATTGATGTTTTAGTTTGTATGATATTATGTGAATATTTATATTTTGGTTAATATATTAGGTTAATTTATTCCATATTTTTTAGTATTTATTGGTGGATTTTCTTCCTTTCTAGTTATTAAAGAGGTTATTGTATCTTATATTATATTTTTTATAACCTCATTGCCAGTCTCCAACCCATAACCAATTAGAGGTAAGCTTTAGGGGGCACACCTGACTTCACTATTGACTTAGAATGGGTTCTAATAGAGTTGGGTTATGATAGTAGGAAAATTATAGTAGAAAATAAATTGATTGGAGTCTTAATTAGAAAGTTAAGGAAAGTAATGAATTTCATACCATTGTCAAATAAGTTCTTTAAACTTTAATAGGAGTAGGATCGCTTTACTTTCCATGATGAAAATAATGATGAAAAACCTAGTTATATCATAATTCAACTAAGAATTTATTTGATGGAAATGAACAATAATGGGAAGTATATATTGGCCATAGTTATACTCAGATAATGAAATAATAAAATAATTACATGATTTTAATAAAATTATAAATAGAATATAATTTCTTGATGATTTTATTTAATGAAAAATTCTATTGATGATAATAAATTAACCATTTCCATGCACTTATTTACTAAAGGAAACAATAATTCAAGATGTAATGGATATCAGTAAAAATAAAATGTAGTAACACATTGGGTTTTTAATGACCAATGAAATTATAAATAAATTAGAAAATATAAATTAAGCTAATGTAGTCATAGAAGGAAAGACCATTACTTTCAAAAAAATATTGAAAAATTATATTTTGCAATGAAAGTGGTTAGAGAGACTCTAACAAATAAATCCATTATTATTAAAATATGATAAAAACTTTAAAATTTTATAGGAAAAACTGATTTAGAATTACTTAAAATTATCCAATATGTTCCTAAAAAATGAGGATCATCTCAATATAGGATCTTTAATTTTTTTCATAAAATTTGGCATATTTTTTATGAATTAAATTCAATAAATACTTGTTATATTTTACCTAAACTATTTTTCTTATCTTCTATATTATCAAGAAAATAGCATAAAAATGATAATATGGGTTCCAAAATCTATTTTACCTAACATTACTGTACTTAAAATCATTTGTGTAACAATATATTTAGATTCAAAATTCAATTATATGAATCATACCATAAGAGATAATCTTATGATTTTACTTAATATATGAACATCATATGTATAAAGAAGAGCTCAGTGACTTCTATAAGTTCAACCACCTATAAAATCTTTAAGGTAGAAATGCCACATTTTTAATAATGCAATGATAAAAATCCTCAGTGTATACATCACTAGATTTATCAATTATATTATTATTAAATATATTTTATATAGTGTTTTACCTAAGTATAATTTTGAAACTATTAGTCAATTATGATATTTTGGTTCTGGAGTTTCCTTTTAGAAGTAAATAATAAATGTCATTGAATCCAAAGGTAAAAATTAATTTTTAATATATAATTTTTAATTTTTATATATTACTTATCTAAAACAAATTTCTTACCAACATTTCAGATGGTTGAGTATTATTGATAGTGTTTATCTGATATGGAATATACATTATAATCATTATCGCACATAGATACCCACCTTGATTCATTATTTGTAGTCATCACTTATAGTATATTGTATTTATTCTATTCTTTGTTTTGTTGGCTACTAGTATGATTTGATGACTTTCATATTAGAATTGGTTGTAATGAATTTTTTAATTATGGTTTACATTTTTTGATTGGAACATAATTTTTTTCCTTATAATATAATGGACATAATATGGATGTATCATACCAATCGGATTTCAATCGAGTTTCAAAAGAATTTTGAAAAAAAATTAGATTTTTCATTTAATAATGCTTCAGATGGAAGTTGTATACAATGTCCATAGCCAATTGGCCTATAGGCTTAATGGCCAATTGGCTATATAATGAATAATATGGAGTTCATATAATGAAATGAATATAAATAATTCATATTCAAGATTATTGAATGTTCATAATGAGTACCTAAAATTATAAAGTGTTTATTATTATATTTTATATATGAATTTTTCATGAATGTTTATTGCATTAATTATGAATTTTTCTTTTATTTAAAAGTTATTCCATTTTATTATTATTCAAGATTATAAAATTTTTACATTGTTAATATTTATATACTAATCAATGTAATTTGAAGCAAGTTATATTGGGAATCAAAGGTCGTCTACCTCGAGCTAAATAATTTTTCTCAAGTAAGAAGAAAAAAATATGGAAGTCTAATAAATGCACAAACACAAGAAAAGATTATAAGTTTTTTTATTTATATTTAAAATATTTATATGAAATTATTAATTAAATATCTTTTTTATATTTTCAACAGACTACCTTGGAGGCCCTTGATGATAAAGAATATGAGAACTTCAAGTCAAACGATCATTTGAGTTAGGTATTAGGTGACGAGCACCAGGGAAGAGTCCAATGTTGACCAGGGAAAAAATTGTCCCATATAGGTATTAGTCCTCATCAGGATCTTCTTAAGGCTCTCATAGCCCCAAGTTACAAAGCAATTATGAAGAATCAACTAAAGAAAAAAATAACTTTAGAGGACCGCGAAAGAAGTAAATAGGAACGTGAAAGAAGTAAGATGATCGTCGAACAATTATTGAACGCTATTTTGATTATAAGACAATCACTTCCATCAGAGGATAATACTACTATTGATTCATATATGGAATCAATGTGTTCTTTAAATAATGCCTCGACTAATGCCAATGAGGGTCTTGGTGGTGATTGAGCTGAAGGTGGTTGCAATGATGTTGATGATGTTTCTACTCCAGGTGATGTTGTTGGTGAGGATGTTGTTGCTAATAATGATGATGATGATGATTTTGAGGATGACGATGTTGATTATGGGGGATATATTGATCCCCTACTTTTTTGACTTAGAAGGAACAAGACCTGTGTAGTTCTGTAATGACTTAAATTGAGTTTTTTATGGATGTATATGTATGTTTTAGTATTTTATATGATTTGGAAACTTTTAAAAGTTGTTGGTTGGATGCTAAATGTATAAAATTTGTACTATAATTAATTTATATTTCCTATTTTATATGATTTTTAGGTTAAGGAATTGTCATAAGATGTTTTGGTGGTGTTTTTGCCAAATAAAGGTAGTTACCTATACCCACGGTTCTACAAACTGTGGGTATATGTTGTATTATTGGAATAAATGTACCCATGGTTATTCAAACCATGGGTATATGTTGTATTATGGGAATATATATACCCACAGTTTAAATAACCTTGGGTATAGATCTATACCCATGGTTTTATTAAAACCACAGGTATGTAAAAATCCATGTGACCTATACCCACAGTTTGTATAGGAACCATGGGTATAGGTATATACTGACACGTTAATAGGCCATGTTTACCAAAACTATGGGTATAGCCTATACCCAAAGTTTTGGGGGATATACCCATGGTTCAAAACTGTGGGTATAGGTGCCTTTTCGATTAGTTATAGTATAATAGTAATCTTAAAGTAATGTCCTATGGTCCAGATACATCATACTGACAGGACATAGATGATGTATGACTATTAGGTGTTGGGGGCTCATAAGAATCGAGACTTCTTCCCATGAAGTTCGCACTTGGTGATATCTATTATTTGAGATTGTGAGGAAATACCCACCAATAGGAACACCACATGTTTCAGGTGTCATTGGTTATTCTTATCTACATACATGTGTATAGGTATCTTGACTTGAGATCATTATCAATGTATTTCATTTTATCACATACTTTGATGCAAGGAAAAAACCATGACAATTAAGTCGTGGAAACGTAGTTTGTGTTGGGTTCATCAGTGGTGGTATAACATTTTTTGAATGATCAAGATAGGATTTATCGCTTCTGAGTTGAGGAAGATATATCTCGGGCCCAGTTAATCACGATGGTAGTACCTTCATAAATCCATGGCCAAGGTAGTTGAAGGTAATTCTGTCCAGTTAGATCAACAAATAATAAAGTAAGAAAAGGATGATGACACAAGTGTGCATCCTGCTTTATGAGATATCAATGACAAAGAGATTATATTAATAAGTGCGTGTTCGTAAGTTGGTTGTTGTTACTATGAATTTTCCTTATCTCTTTAGGGTCATTAATGGGTTTATAGACTCTGTTCTTGGTCTTTGAATATTATTCACTACTTATGAGATAAGGGACAAGAGAGTCATACTCAAGACCGCATTCGAGAATCTTCCTTATTCAGTTGAATAGGAATATAGGACTTGGTGGGTCCCACCATGGGGTCTGAGTGTTATCCAAGTTCTATAGATCACCAATAAATAAATAAATTCATTATTATTCAAGCAAAGAATAATTGGGATGAATTTATTTATTACATGTATTTTCAAGTGATTAAGTAAATACAATGATTAATATTATACGAACAAATATTATTATAATATTCTAGGTTCATCTAATATTATTATGAGTTACGAGTCTGGTTAATGGATTAGGTTTATCATGTAATATATTTAATATATATTACAAGTATGTGATAAAAGATAAATAATATTTATAATGCAGTTTAGTTCTTCATAAATAATTGTTTATTATACTTATTTAGTGGAATTTTATTTAATAGGGGTCGGGAACCCTAATCGGGTAATATGGAAATCCACTATATAAGTAGAGAGAATCTCTTCCCAATGTATTATTCATTCAATTGGAATTGAGAGCATCTCTCTCCTGATTCCTAGAGAGAGAATCACTCAATTGAGTGAACGATCCAAGTTCACCTTTTCTAATTGAAGATAGAGGATTGTAGTGATTGGTGCTACATCGAAGTTATCATCGGAGCTTTGTGCTAGCACCCAGAATCCGACGAATGGCACACACACATATTTTAGAATCATGTGTGGATGATATAGAGGGATTTGGTGTTGGGTCCATCGAGCAATGGATACTGGAAACTTGTGACAGACTTGCGCGCATCAAATTGTAATGATTTATTCATTATTTTTATTTATTATTCTCTGATTAAACCATATGGGATCATTATACCATACCGGTGTTGGATCGCTAGAGATGATGAAGTTGAGTCACTCTGGTGATAAAAAATTTTAAATTCTCGGCCCACCGGATTCCGCTGCACGCCCCAGTACCTTCAAGATTTGAGATGTCATAATGAAACCACGAACACATATGAATAGTTCTTATACATTATAAAATGAATCAAATTTTTTGGTATTTCAATGAGATTTAATTGTTGAAAATAATTTTTAATTCACTTAGGAAATAATATTGATCCTAAAGAACTGTTTTGAAATATTTTGGTTATGATCATTATTTTTTCATATATGTTCTATTTAAAAATTAATTTAGAGTATTAAAATTATGATAAAATATTTTTTACACATGTATAAAATTAATTCATTGGTTATAAATTTCTTAGAAATGAAAATAAAATCATCTGAAGGTAAAGAGAGATACTTTTCTGAAGAAAACAATTATGTGTGTAATGTGTTTCTATATTAATAAATTAAAGTAATCACTATTTATGAATGATTTTAATGAAATTTGTAGATAATATATTCAATAAAATGTTTTAATATCTATCTAATGGTTTTTATCTAGTAAGGAATTGGATTAAATTTAGTTTTATGCTTAGAAATTCGTTTCTCTAAAAATGGTTTTTATATGTTTTGTGTGTGGATATTAGAATTAGTTTTTTCCACATCTAGGAATTGAATATTATAAAATGGATTTCATATTTTTAATAATCATAATCAATACTATTTTATAAGTTCAAATTAATTTTTTAACATAATGAATAGTAATCATGGTAAAAATATTGTTACGATAGTAAAGGTTAAAAGGGTTAATGAGGGGTTAAACTAAAGAGATAAAGGTTTAAATGACCTAAAAACTTGTATAAATCCTATTTTATGAATTTTTTTATATCCTATATCATCCCATATTAAAAATTTATCCAATTTGTATCCACTTTCCCATGATAATGGTTTTATTATATTTTAATATTCTTAATATTTACAAGTGTGTCACTCCCCTCACTTATAAAAGAGAACATCATATCCTCTCTTATTCACACCACTTGATCCATTTATCTAGACTAATATCTACCCAAATACTCTCCCAACATACTTTTAAATTACCTTTAGGTTTCGATATTCCCAAAATACCCATCCAATAATCCTTAGGGTGTTTTTCAAAGGAGGATACCTAAATAAGAGGTATTTCTTCTTATCGATCTTTTTTATATTTCATTCTTCTTAAACCTCCTCCAGATGTTCTATAACCATATTAAATTGATGGAATATGTATATTTACTAAACTTATGTGTTTTTATATTATTTTTATAGTCATTTTCTATCTCATTCTCATCTATTAGAAAATGATAACATCACTCATGTGTACGTGTGGACTACCACCTCCACAAAGCGATGTGATTCATTTTTCATTTATTCTTTACAAGGGTGATAATAAGGATAGATTTAATGAATATATATGATATTTATGATATAATTATGATTCTTTAAAGTTATATTATTATATACCTTTATTTCATTTCATCCATTTAAAAGTAAAAACATCACTCGTACATACATACAGACTATCATCTCTACAAAGTGATGTAATTCATTTTTCATAATCGCTTTATATAAATGGCTAGAAATGTGAATATAATGAATAAATATGATACTTATTACATGATTAATATTCTATAAATGATTAAAACTTGGACAAGGTTCAAGGACTATAACCGTCAAACTGAAACATGCAAGGAAGACGAACCATTTTTCACCTGGATAATGATTTTAATGAAGAATTGTTAATAAAAGGGTAATTAAATTTTATAATGGAATTAAATATAGTAAAATTTATATGAATATGGTTCTAAAATATATTTATAATAAATATATATTTATTATACCATAGTTTTGAATATGTATGAAGAAAAATGGGGCATGAGGAAAGGATTTATATTACAATCACATTTCTTTTTGGGACTGTCTATGTTAAATTTTCATTGAGAGAAATTATATGATAATTATATTTTAAAACCAATATATTTTCTTATAATATATTTATTTTTGTAATTTTCAAGTATTATTATCATTTTTATCTCTCTGATACTTAAAATTATAGAGATTTTTTTTAAGAAAAAGTGGCCTTATTTCCTCTTTGGTTGATGAACTTTTTCTTCCATGTACATGTTCTGAAAAATGTTTTATGGTAGTTTTTTATCTATGTATAAATGTTTGAGAAAGATTATTTTTACTAACTTTGAATTTCTTTACAAATTATTAAAATTAATCTTTTCAAATGTTTTACATATGAATCACTTTTGAATTTTTACAAAAGTGTGAAAAGAGTGTTCTCTCTTAATGTATACGGCATGAATGGATTTTTCCATCATTATAACTATTATTTGATTTGAATATTACTTTACAAGTTTACATGGTTATTTTAAAATAAAAGTATTTTATTAGTATTCTGGGAATTTTTATTTAAAATGTTATCAAAATAAAATAATATTTTTCACATGTTTTCAAAGAAAGGTTCAATTGTTTTTTTGAAGGAATTTTTCATATATGTCAACATACATTGATGTTTTTATAGTTTAATGGGGATATGCTCTTATGATATTATCCACTTTTTTGGATGAATTGTGATTATGATTTTATTAGGAAAATTTCATGAAACTTTTCTCCTTCCCACAGTTTAATTAAGCTATAATGAGATAATTAATGTTGTTATGATACCATTCACTTCCTTTCTTTGGATGGTTTACGATTATGTGATGATGAGATGTTTATGAAACTAATTTCTTTTCCAATGGTTATGCTATTATAATATTATGAATGTTATTATTATCATGTGACATGCATATGTATGGTTTTCATTATGTGATGGGTGGTATTGGAATTATATATCCCTCCAATGCATTAAGTTAAGAATGATATCTCATGAGATAATATAGACTGGAATGGGGATTGAACCCAATTCAGTAAGGGAATCAGTTCACTATGATAGTCTTGGGAGTGAACCTTGACTTAAGGAAATGATGGAACAGGTAGTGAACACTACTGGAAATCAGATCTTTCCCAACACTTATATACACCCTTTCCCAACGGTTCTCCCAAACCGTTGGGAAAGGGGGGTCTTTCCCAACGGTTTGGGAGAACCGTTGGGAAAGGGGCCTCAAAACACCCCTTTCCCAACGGTTTGGGAGAACCGTTGGGAAAGGGGGGGTCTTTCCCAACGGTTTGGGAGAACCGTTGGGAAAGACCCCCTTTCCCACCCCTTTCCCAACGGTTCTCCCAAACCGTTGGGAAAGACCCCCCCCTTTCCCAACGGTTTGGGAGAACCGTTGGGAAAGGTCACTCTTTCCCAACGGTTCTCAAGAACCGTTGGGAAAAAGCATCAAAAAAAATTCAACATTCGCCCAACAACATTACACCCAACCAGAACCTATCCCAACGGTTTTGAAAACCGTTGGGATAGGTTCTTTACTTTTTCCAGATCCACTAACCTAGAACATTATATAAATCAAAATTTAATATAATTATGATAATACATATATATATTTATGAAATTATGTTTACAAAAGTGATGTTAGCTTAGTGGTTAAGTCGTTCGATTATAAACGAGGGGTCCTGGGATCAAATCCCAGCGGATGTTTTATTTTTTGAATTTATATACCAACGGTTCCATTACCGTTGGTATAGATTTCATATTACCTATACCAACGGTTCCCAAAACCGTTGGTATAGGTCTATACCAACGGTTTTTGGAAAACTGTTGGTATAGACCTATCCCAACGGCTTACTTGGCTACGGTTCTCCAAACCGTTGGTATAGGCTATACCAACGGTTTGGAGGCCTATACCAACGGTTCCAAACCGTTGGTAAAGGTTAGTTTTCCAGTAGTGGAACTTAATCTATTATGGGACTTTTTCCACTATGATGGTTTAGAAGTGAACCTTGACTAAAAATGATTTTATGTGATTATGTGTATTCCAAAAACTTATGTCTTAAGCCTATGATATTTTCTCATGGATCATGATTAATTATTAATTATTTCACACTCTTATGACTTATGTATTTTGTTATGATAAATCCATATACCATGATTCATGATTAATGATCTTTGACTAATTGGGTATGACTCTCATAAGTTATGATCATGTTATTATACCTATATGGTTATCTAATGATTATTTATGATCATTGATTGATATCTCCTATGTTTACCCTTACTAATAATTTAAGCTCACTCTTTCTTATGTTTCCATTTCCATAGATTGTGAAGAAAGGTTTTATTTAGGGTGTTTCTAAGAAGAGAACTATGTGAGAAGAATTTTTTGGGACAGGTTGAAGATATTTTTGGAGTTGGTGTCCTAGAACCAACTTGTTTAGCAATTGGTTACATGATTTCTTAATTATATAAGTTTTCTTATCACATATTTATTATTCTTATGCATGTTATTTTTATATGATAATGTCCTTGGAATATATATTGTATTGATAGGTCATAATAGTTCCCCACTAGGTGACACGACATTATTCTTGAAACTTGTTCTATGGCCATATGATATTGTCTGATGGGACACATACAATACAATATTTTAGAGTTATGAGGCTCATAAGTCATTAAGACACTTTCCCATTGTGTTCACCATTGGTAGTCTCCATGATAGGAGCTTATGAGTACAGACTCGTCAAATAGGAAATCTTCATTTCCATGTGTCATTGGATATTCCTATATATGAACATGTGTATTGATCCTTATACATTAATATTTTCATTAATGGATATCATGACTCACACAATTTAATGTATTGATGAAAACTATGAATACATGTATTCATGGCTAGGTAGGGTACGTTGGGTGTGTCATGAGTGATATTGCATTAATGGATAATGAGCGAAAGGATTTATCCCTTTTGTCCCCTGAAAGAAGTAGATCTGTCAGGCCCTTTGATGGAATATAACATCCTGCATAAATCCACGTTCATGGTGTTCAGTGGGCGAGTTCAATTTTAGAAATTCAAAGAAAGAGACATCGAGCATTAAGGTTAATGGAACCAGTATGAAACCTTCTTGATTAGATATATCGCGATAAAATATTATATTATACAGTAAGTGTTTGTAGGAGGTTGGATGTCATTGTGACGTTAACTTCTTTCTCTATAGATGTCTTGGCATGTTTCTAGACACTAACCTTGGACTTTAGGCAGTTATGTATAATTCCACAGAGAAAGTGGCCTAGAGGGTCACGCACTAAGTGTATCAACAATCTCAATTAAATTCAAGTAATGAATTTAATAGGTTAGAATAAATAATATTTATTTGGGTTTGGTTAATCACCATAATTAAATCACAAGTTATTTGAAAGAATAAAGTGAGTTAAATGATAATAATAAATATTAGTTTGAATTTTTTCAAATATAATATTTATTATGTTCATTATAGAATAATGCAGTGATGTTTATTTAATTAAATAGCCATTATTTGAGGATTGTTAAGTATCAATGAGGGAAATAGGACTGAGTTTAATGGTATAAATGATATAAATTATATTTATTTATATTCTTAAAGTGTTGAAAATTTAAATAAATAAATAATATTGATATTATTATTAATTAACATGGGGTCATTTAAGAATATTACAGATGGTTGGGGGCATGTGTGTGATTTTACAACCCTAAACCATATATAATAAATATCTAGTTATATCACTTTCTTTATTGACTTAGTGTGAACAACAGATAAGGTGAGATTGGATCAAGATCCAGATAGCTATATTCTCTCATTACCTCCCAAGATTTTGAGAGAACACCTAGGCTTATTCATCCTTCATGGAGAGAAGTGTTGCGATCAAACAATGAAAGTGATCAAAATCGGTTATGTTGGCACCCAATGGTTCCACGGTGTTGATCAGAGATTATGGTGAAAATATGGATCACCACTAGAAGGATTCTATACTTGAATCCTATAGCTCAATGATGGTTCGATGAATTTCATTCCATCAGATCTTCAACGAAATCAGAATTACAATTTGAGGTAATTTTATATCTTCTCATAAATTAATTATGAATTAAATGTCAAGATCCTCTCCCTACAGTTCCATCATATTAATGTGGTCTATTTAATCTACTTTTTTCATTGGACATGGTCTCTTGATCATGTAAATAAAATATTACACATGATTTAAGACTAAAATCTAAGTTTTCCATACCTTCAAAGGACACTTCCACTATGCTAGGAACCTACAAGTAGTATCATAAGGATCACATGTTTAATTTATAATTAGTTATTATTATTTGATTTATTTCATTTGTTTGCATTTCATTTTACATAAATTGATTCATTTTAATAATATGACATCGTTGTCTCTTCTTTTCTTCATTCTTGTTAATATAATCAGTTATCAGATAAGAGAGATGTCTAGAGATATATCTAGATATATATATATATATCTAGAGATATATCTAGACATGTATCTAGATAAATATATCTATAAATATGTCTAGATATATATATAGAAATATATCTAGAGATATATCTTGATATATATCTAGATAGATATATCTATAAATATATCTAGAAATATATCTAGAAAGATATATCTAAATATATCTAGAGAGATATCTAGAGATCTATAAATATATTGGATGGAATTAAGATAAATTTAATTAATTTAATTAATTCATGGTTCATTATCTTAATTAAAAGAACAAATAGAAGTAATTAATAACAAGATTTAAATGTATTCTTGTTACATATTGATGTTTGGATGATCATAAGTTTAGACCAAACCTTGTGTGTGATTGGTTTCTTTTAATTTATCATTTTATTATGGTTAAATTATTATTGATGGTCTGTGATTCATCCCCTTCTTCTTATTATGTAAGGTCATGCATGCTTGCGGTTTATTTTATGCAAACCCCCCATTTATCCAATCCATTGGATCCCCTCACCTGCATAAGAGTAAAATCTTATGTAAGGAGTGTAAAGACCCGCAAATTTCAAGGAAATTTTTTTCTTAATTTTCTTTGGAATTTTGCAAGAGCGCAGCTTCAGACGGCACCTGATTCCGAGGCCCGGTGTGCCCGGAATCAATTTCCGAAGTTTGGCTCGGGTACGTTCAGTGAACGGACGAGCGGGTTTTTCTATCTTTTGAACCGGTGCCCGGAATCGAATTCTGAGGGCACCGATGGAATCGCAGCGCCGGTATTTGCTTAGAAACGCCTCTTCCGGAGTTGCGTTTTCTCAACCGTGGTTTTTAAAATTTTGGGCTTTAAGTCGGAAATAAAATAAAGGTTGTGCGACAACTTTATTTTATTTCACTTAAGCCGCTTGGAAGTCACTTGGAAGCCACTTGAACTGAGTTAAAGCGGATAGGGTGCTATCCGGAAATACCCTACCCCTTGGTAGGATATTTGTGAGGTGGGGCCCGCACGAGCCCCGCCGTTTCTTTCGCTAAGTAACGCACCCGCGAAAACCCGTCAAAGAAACTGAAAAGTCAACCGGCGCGTTTTCTTTAATTTCTTAACAGACCATTTAATTGGGTGGTTTATTTCATGAATTAAATGGGTTGTTTCATTCGTTGAATTAATTCAACGAATTTAATGGGTCGTTACTTACGTGTTTGCGTTCGTTGGCGATTTAATAAAATAGACCAACGTGTCTATTTTGGAGGATTACTCTTTATTCTCTGGGCCTCCACCCTCCCCGCGGAGAACGCGAAGAACGCGAAGAACGCGAAGAACGCCGGAACCAAAATTCGACGACGCACACCGTGATCCGCGACGTCGACAAACTTTTTCTGCGACCTTCTTCTTCTTCTTCGGCGCTTCTTCTTCCGCGGCAAACCTACGATCGGTGGTTAAAGGTGAGAATCGAATTTTCTAAATTCTCCCTTTTTATAATTCGATATCAACGGATTTAAATTAATTAAATCCGTTTGATCTTGATCCGGAGATCGTCGGCGCGACTCCTTCCCGCGGTGCGACGAGCGTCTCTTCCGCGACGATCACCAAATCCGCGACGACCTCTCGTCCGACGACGACGACAAGGTAGGGATTTAATTCTTGATGATTCATTCCCGTGTTTTTATTTCTTTTTGAATAAAGAACCGGCATGAATATTTTCAATTAATTAAAATTGAATTGCCGTTTAAAAGAAAAGGAAGTGAACAATTTTTATCTTGATTAAAAATTGTTGTAGCCCCTTTCTCCCGTTGTTTATGACTAACGCGGAGGGTGCGGGTCTAACGAACAAGACCCGACAACCCTCCGCCGATCCTTTTTGTGTGCGGTTTTGGCAAGCGACGACGAACCGTGCGGCAAGGGCGATCCGTTGATCCCGCAGTGAAGATCGGCCCCCGGGAGGAGCAACGGCGCAGACGGGAGAGGAATCGGGCCACCGGAGGATCCGTCGCGGCTCGGCCGCGGCAGCGGCGAACCGCCGGACCGCGTCCGCGGTCCGGCCACCCAACACGCGGGCCGCGTTCCACCTAAGCCGCGGGTCAAACCCGCGGCGCCCCTTGGCCGCTCGGCCGAGGTCGAGCCGGCCGGTCCGGTCGGCCGGGCCGCGCCCAGGCCGGACCGGACCCGGCCCAACCGGACCGGCCCCGGCCCAACCGGGTCGGGTCGCCCCGGGCCCAGAACCCCCGTTTTCGGGCCCTCTCTGGTCTTTTGCCCATATCTTGGGCCTAGGACCTCCGATTGACGAACCGTCAGCGGCTACGCGATCCTTGGATCGATACGGTCGTTTCAGTATATTACACTCAAGGTTTCGGAAGACTTTGAGTTCGGCCGGGTTGGTTCGTACACGAAACCAACCGGGCCCTCGGAGCGGAAACGCTCATAACTTGAGCTACGGACGTCCGATCGACGTACCGTCAGCTGTGGTAGTTTCCTCTAAGTGAGACGGAACTTTTGGCATACTCCGCCCGAGGATCGGACACAGGCGGAGTACGGTCGGGTTGGTTTTGCCCTAAAAACCAACCGGGCCCCTGGGACGAAAATGCCAATAACTCTCAGACCGGGCGTCCGATTGACGCGCCGTCTGTTGCGTTGAGATCCTGTTGTCGATACAGAACTTTTGAATACATCAACTTCGGACTACGTGTCAGTTGATGTATCAGCCTCTCGGCTCGTGGAGCGGACCCTCCTAAACGAGCTCGCTGTGTGCGGGAACCCTAGCGCTGGCTGTGACTTCGACGACAGAGCAGAGATCCTCCGTGGACTGCGACGACGACAGAGCAGAGATCCTTCGTGGACTGCGGCGACGACTGTGCAGAGATCCTCAGTGGACTGCGTCGACTACTGCACTCAGCGATCCTACGTGGATCAGTGCTACCGATCCTGTGTGGGTCATCTCTTACGGTTCTGTGTGAGCCATTGCTACAGGTCCTGTGTGGGCCCGATCCTGTGTGGGTCATTGCCGAGGTTAGTACCTATCGATCCTTCGTGGGTCCGACGACTTAGATGGATCAGTGATCATCTTTGACGTCATCTGAAAAAGTATACCTGGTTGAGCTGAATCTTATGTTACTCTCCTTTGTGGATTGTGTTGAACTATCCTATGTGGATTTACTATTTACTATTTACTCTCCCTGGTGGATTTGAGTCTTGCTTTCCTGTGTGGATCGAGTTGACCTTGAGCTCGAGAGCAGAGCTAGAAATGGGGACTTAGGTATATGTATGGGCATATACCTAAGTCGAGTCAGTTGTTTCTTCGTGGTTGCCCCTTTCCTTTGTGCTATATCCTTTGTGGATTTCGGGAGACCTTCGGGGGTCTCGGGGTCCTTACTGAGTAGTTTATACTCACCCCTGCATGGGCTATGCCCGCACCTTGTTGTGTTGGATGCAGACGACGGACAGTGCTGATCTCAGTTGGGGCGTGGAGCAGGACGGTACCTGGAGGCGGACCACTGGGCGGGACGTGCTCGGAGCGGATGTGGGACCCGAGGAGCCTGGAGGCTATTTGTACCCACCCTTCAGGTGGGATTGCCAGTGGACGACATGAGGCCGCCGTCTTTTCTTCAGTTGCTGTTCTTTTCCTTTTCAGTTGTACTTTCAGTTGGGCTTGTATTCCGGCCCCCTTTACTTTTCTGCACTTTGTAGTTACTTTCCGCTTGCTGACTCTGTGGTGGTTGTTACTTATAAAGGCAATGCCTTCCCTGTTTACCGGGATTTTACGCCTTGGTGCTAGTCGCCAGCCCCTGGCCTATGGAAGGCGGGTTTGGGGTAGTCACAGCACGGACCCCGAGGTCGGGTCGTGACAAATTGGTATCAGAGGCGGTCGGTTCTACCGCAGACTCTGATCGTCTTTTCTTCCTATATGAAGCAATAGTGTTTAGTGTATTGAGTGTGGTTATCAGTTCAGGGAGCCCAGTGTTGGTGCGGCGGCCGACGTATCCGTACACCAGGACCCTGACTCCTGATTTCTGACTTAATGCATGAAAACATTGATTGCGTGTGTGTTTCAAGTTTTCCTTGTGATTACTTGTGTCAGCTCACCGGGTATACTGATCTGCTTCATGAAAGTCTCAAGTTTTCCTTGTGATTACTTGTGCCAGCTCACCAGGTATACTGTTCTGACTGTGGTTATCTTGTTCTCCTTTTCAGGATGGCCCCGCGACGACAGCCAGCTAGGGTTCCGAGTGTAGGGCGCGACGGCAGCCCACCGAGCGACGAGGCCTCGGTGCAGGGCCCTTTGCCAGCAGTGGCACCGGCGGTAGCTTTACCCGCCGAGCCACCGATGCTACCAGTACCAGACGCTGACGATGCACGTCGCCTCAGGGCACTGCATGAGTTTCAGAGCCAGCGACCGCCCAGGTTTCGCGGTGAGGCGGACCCCCAGGCCGCCGAGGACTGGCTAGAGGCGGTGGTACGGATCTTTAGGCTAGTGAGGACACCAGCGGATCTCATGGTGATTCTCGCGGCGAGCCTCCTGCAGGCGGCGGCAGGACGATGGTGGAGCTTGATGCTCCAGGTTCACGATGAGGCATCCTTGATCTGGACGGACTTCGAGAGCCTCTTCCGCTCTGAGTTCGTCCCGGCCACCCTCCGAGCGGTGCACATCCAGGAGCTTCTCCAGCTGCGCCAGGGCAGCATGACGGTCGCTCAGTACGCGGCGAGGTTCACTAACCTATCTCTCTACTCGACCGACATGGTACGGGACCCCTTCTTCCGGGCCCGGACCTTCGAGCAGGGCTTGCGGCAGGAGATTCGGGCGTCGCTGATCTCCCTCAGCATTCCGACCCAGGCGGGAGTGCTGGAGCGAGCCCTCTTGATCGAGAGCTTCCTGGCAGAGCCTTCTTCAGCGGCGAGACCTAGCGCAGGGCGGCAGGTAGCTGAGTCTTCGGCAGCAGGTAGCCGACGGATGACTCTCGGGTCCAGGCAGACCAGACCCCCACGCAGACGGCCTCAGGACACCGGCTCAGCAGTGTGGGGCACACAGCGGAGTGCCAGCCTTCCGAGAGGCAGGTTGTGCTACTCCTGCGGCGGGCAGGGTCACATGGCTCGTGACTGCCCGACTCGCCGACCAGAGGAGCAGCAGACGGTGGAGGGGCCACCCAGGCAGAGGCAGAGGGTCGACCGTGGCGGTCCGCAGGGAGGAGGCGGATGAGGCAGAGGAGCTGGCCGAGCAGCGGGTGGTGGGCGACGCTTCCAGGCTCTACCCCCACCACCACCAGGAGGGCCACCTCGACCACAGGGAGCTGGCGGGCAGGGACAGGCCCAGCTCCAGGCAGTGGAGGCCTACGACCCCGACATGCCAGAGATGATTCGAGGTACGATCTGTGTCTATTCCACCCTTGCTGCAGTACTTATAGACACAGGAGCGAGTCACTCTTTCATAGCCTCTGCCCTTGTTCGGAGCTCGGAGATTCCGACTGAGCCGTTGGCTCGATCCTTACGGCTAGAGACTCCTACGGGAGCAGACTCGACGATTACGCACTGGTGCCGGCGGTGTGAGCTTACTCTAGGAGGCGAGAGCTTCGGCTGGGATCTCCTTGTAGCGGCGTCGAGGCCTTACGACGTCATCTTGGGCATGGATTGGCTATCCACGGTTCATGCCCAGATCGACTGTTTTAGGCGCAAGGTGCGATGTGTTCGCACCGACGGGAGCAGGTTTACCTTCACCGGCGAGAAGGGAACCTTTTCAGCACAGGATGGACTTCCGCGGAGGAGAGTGCAGCCCATCTCTCATCAGTTGGCTAGCCTCATCCTAGGAGCAGTGGACGTGCGGAGTCCAGTTTTTCCTGCAGTGGTGGACCAGTACATGGACGTCTTTCCCGACGACGTTCCAGGGCTACCTCCTCGTAGAGAGGTAGACTTTTACATCGACTTGTACCCCGGGACAGCCCCGATATCTACTCCAGTATATCGGATGGCCCTTGCCGAGCTTCGAGAGCTGCGGGTACAGTTGGAGGACTTGCAGAGCAAGGGGTTTATCCGACCCAGTGTTTCACCCTGGGCTTCCCCGATATTGTTCGCCAAGAAGGCGGACGGGAGCTTGAGACTGTGTGTCGACTATCGTCGCCTGAACCAGGTGACAGTGAGGAACAAGTATCCGCTGCCACGGATTGATGACCTCTTCGATCAGCTCAAGGGAGCGCGGTGGTTCTCGAAGATAGACCTCCGGTCAGGCTATCATCAGCTCAGAGTTCGAGACAAGGACGTGCAGAAGACGGCCTTCAGGTGTCGGTATGGCCATTATGAGTTCTTGGTTATGCCGTTCGGCGTAACCAATGCTCCAGCAGTGTTCATGAGCCTCATGAACAGGATATTCCAGCCATACCTCGACCGATTTGTCGTGGTCTTCATTGACGACATTTTGGTATACTCGACTACTGAGGAGGAGCATGCCTACCACCTGCGAGTTGTGCTAGACACACTCCGAGAGCACCAGCTTTATGGCAAGCTCTCAAAGTGCCAGTTCTGGTTACGTGAGGTCCATTTCTTGGGGCACGTCATCTCTGAGGCGGGAGTTGCAGTGGATCCTGCGAAGATCGAGGCAGTGCTAGCTTGGGAGCCACCCAGGAGCGTGACGGAGGTGCGGAGCTTCTTGGGCCTAGCCGGATACTATCAGAGATTTGTGCCAGACTTCTCTAGAGTTGCGGCACCACTCTCAGCCTTGACAAAGAAGGGGAAACCATTTGTGTGGTCAGACAGATGTCAGCAGAGCTTCCAGGAGCTGAGACTGAGATTGACCAGCGCACCTATCTTGAGGTTGCCTGAGGAGGGAGTTGGATACGTAGTTTACTGCGATGCATCAGGGACTGGACTCAGGTGCGTCCTGATGCAGGAGCGGGCCGTGATCACCTACGGATCACGTCAGTTGAGGCCGCATGAGCAGAACTACGCCACTCATGACCTGGAGTTAGCAGCAGTGGTCTTCGCTCTGAAGACTTGGCGGCACTATCTGATGGGCGAGCGCTTCACAGTCTTTTCTGACCACCAGAGTCTCAGGTATATCTTCTCTCAGAAGGACCTGAACCTGAGACAGCGGAGATGGCTTGAGTTCCTCCAGGACTATGACTTTGAGATAGTCTATACTCCTGGGAAGGGGAACGTGGTAGCCGATGCCCTCAGCAGGAGGACGGGCATTCAGCTACTTGAGGAGGCGACGGAGCAGCTAGCCTCCTTACAGATATCCTTCATGGATAGAGACGGAGTAGCCTTTCTTCAGTCTCTCACAGTCTCTCCTCCACTTCTACAGCGGTTCAGAGAGGCTCAGCGTGGGGACGCTGACTGTGAGACCCGGCGTGCACTGATATCCTCAGGTCAGGCGCCTGATGGCTTCTCCCTTGGAGCAGAGCACGACATCCTTTTCAGAGGACGTACCTTCGTACCAGTCGCTTTACGAGAGGAGGTGCTAAGAGAGTTTCACACTTCTCCCTTGGCGGTGCATCCCGGAGTGGCGAAGATGTACCAGGATCTCCAACGACAGCACTGGTGGCCGGGCATGAAGAAAGCTGTGGCAGAGTTCGTTTCACGATGCCTCACCTGCCAGCAGGTGAAAGCAGAGCATCAGGTACCAGCAGGCTTGGTACATCCCTTGGAGGTCCCGGAGTGGAAGTGGGACGGAATATCTATGGACTTCGTGACTGGACTTCCACGCACTTCCAGAGGTCACGACTCCATTTGGGTGATTGTCGACCGACTCACCAAGTCGGCACACTTCTTACCCATCAGAGAGCAGGGCTCAGTGGAGAGCTTGGGACGTCTTTACGTCCAGGAGATCGTACGGCTTCACGGTGTGCCATCGTCTATCGTCTCCGATCGAGATGCTCGTTTCACTTCCCAGCTTTGGAAGGGGTTGCAGGAGGCGTTCGGGACGCGGCTCCATCTGAGCACAGCCTTCCACCCTCAGACGGATGGTCAGACTGAGAGGACCATACAGACACTCGAGGACATGCTCCGTGCATGTGTTCTCGACTTTGGTCGCAGCTGGGAGGACCACCTACCCTTGGTGGAGTTCGCGTACAACAACAGCTACCACTCCACCATCGGGGTGGAACCATACGAGGCGTTGTACGGCAGACCCTGCAGATCACCGTTGTGCTGGACAGACCCTGGGGAGTCAGCACTCGTGGGACCAGAGATGGTCCGAGCCATGAAAGAGAAGGTCCAGATCATCCAGGAGAGGATGAGGACAGCTCAGAGCCGACAGAAGTCATATGATGACAGGAGGCGGAGGCCACTAGAGTTCGAGGATGGCGACCACGTCTTTTTGCGTGTCTCACCTCGACGTGGTTTACGGAGATTTGGCCGAGGCGGCAAGTTGTCTCCACGCTTCATCGGGCCTTTCCAGGTCCTCAGCAGGATAGGAGAGGTGGCTTATCGCCTGTCTCTACCACCTCAGTTGCACCGGGTGCATGACGTCTTCCACGTGTCTCAGCTGAGGAGATACGTGCACGACCCGACGCACATCATCGACTTTGGGGAGCTGGACGTGGACGATGGGGCGACTTTTGCGGAGGTCCCAGTGGAGATCGAGGATCGACAGGATCGGGTCCTACGTGGGCGGTCTATTCCTCTTGTGCACGTCATATGGCAGCACGGGAACCTCCAGGAGAGCACTTGGGAGCGGGAGGCTCAGATGCGTGCTCAGTACCCCCATTTGTTCCCCTAGTTTTTGATGTATCTTTACGGGGACGTAAAGCCCTGAGGTGGGAGTAATGTAAAGACCCGCAAATTTCAAGGAAATTTTTTTCTTAATTTTCTTTGGAATTTTGCAAGAGCGCATCTTCAGACGGCACCTGATTCCGAGGCCCGGTGTGCCCGGAATCAATTTCCGAAGTTTGGCTCGGGTACGTTCAGTGAACGGACGAGCGGGTTTTTCTATCTTTTGAACCGGTGCCCGGAATCGAATTCTGAGGGCACCGATGGAATCGCAGCGCCGGTATTTGCTTAGAAACGCCTCTTCCGGAGTTGCGTTTGCTCAACCGTGGTTTTTAAAATTTTGGGCTTTAAGTCGGAAATAAAATAAAGGTTGTGCGACAACTTTATTTTATTTCACTTAAGCCGCTTGGAAGTCACTTGGAAGCCACTTGAACTGAGTTAAAGTGGATAGGGTGCTATCCGGAAATACCCTACCCCTTGGTAGGATATTTGTGAGGTGGGGCCCGCACGAGCCCCGCCGTTTCTTTCGCTAAGTAACGCACCCGCGAAAACCCATCAAAGTAACTGAAAAGTCAACCGGCGCGTTTTCTTTAATTTCTTAACAGACCATTTAATTGGGCGGTTTATTTCGTGAATTAAATGGGCTGTTTCATTCGTTGAATTAATTCAACGAATTTAATGGGTCGTTACTTACGCGTTTGCGTTCGTTGGCGATTTAATAAAATAGACCAACGTGTCTATTTTGGAGGATTACTCTTTATTCTCTGGGCCTCCACCCTCCCCGCGGAGAACGCGAAGAACGCGAAGAACGCGAAGAACGCGAAGAACGCTGGAACCAAAATTCGACGACGCACACCGTGATCCGCGACGTCGACAAACTTTTTCCGCGACCTTCTTCTTCTTCTTCGGCGCTTCTTCTTCCGCGGCAAACCTACGATCGGTGGTTAAAGGTGAGAATCGAATCTTCTAAATTATCCCTTTTTATAATTCGATATCAACGGATTTAAATTAATTAAATCCATTTGATCTTGATCCGGAGATCGTCGGCGCGACTCCTTCCCGCGGTGCGACGAGCGTCTCTTCCACGACGATCACCAAATCCGCGACGACCTCTCGTCCGACGACGACGACAAGGTAGGGATTTAATTCTTGATGATTCATTCCCGTGTTTTTATTTCTTTTTGAATAAAGAACCGACATGAATATTTTCAATTAATTAAAATTGAATTGCCGTTTAAAAGAAAAGGAAGTGAACAATTTTTATCTTGATTAAAAATTGTTGTAGCCCCTTTCTCTCGTTGTTTATGACTAACGCGGAGGGTGCGGGTCTAACGAACAAGACCCGACAACCCTCCGCCGATCCTTTTTGTGTGCGGTTTTGGCAAGCGACGACGAACCGTGCGGCAAGGGCGATCCGTTGATCCCGCAGTGAAGATCGGCCCCCGGGAGGAGCAACGGCGCAGACGGGAGAGGAATCGGGCCACCGGAGCAACTCCGGCGGCCCGCGGAAGGCGGCGGCGGCGCGGGTCGCCGGCGCGGCGGCGCCGGCGACCGGGGGCGGCGGCGCCCGGCGTGCCGCCGGAGGATCCGCCGCGGCGGCGGCGAACCGCCGGACCGCGTCCGCGGTCCGGCCACCCAACACGCGGCCCGCGCGGGCCGCGTTCCACCTAAGCCGCGGGTCAAACCCACGGCGCCCCTTGGCCGCTCGGCCGAGGTCGAGCCGGCCGGTCCAGTCGGCCGGGTCGACCCGGTTCGGCCGACCCCCAGGGGGTGGTTCGGGCCGGGTCGCCCCGGGCCCAGAACCCCCGTTTTCGGGCCCTCTCCGGTCTTTTGCCCATATCTTGGGCCTAGGACCTCCAATTGACGAACCGTCAGCGGCTACGCGATCCTTGGATCGATACGGTCGTTTCGGTATATTACACTCAAGGTTTCGGAAGACTTTGAGTTCGGCCGGGTTGGTTCGTACACGAAACCAACCGGGCCCTCGGAGCGGAAACGCTCATAACTTGAGCTACGGACGTCCGATCGACATACCGTCAGCTGTGGTAGTTTCCTCTAAGTGAGACGGAACTTTTGGCATACTCCGCCCGAGGATCGGACACAGGCGGAGTACGGTCGGGTTGGTTTTTCCCTAAAAACCAACCGGGCCCCTGGGATGAAAATGCCAATAACTCTCAGACCGGGCGTCCGATTGACGCGTCGTCTGTTGCGTTGAGATCCTGTTGTTGATACGGAACTTTTGAATACATCAACTTCGGACTACGTGTCAGTTGATGTATCAGCCTCTCGGCTCGTGGAGCGGACCCTCCTAAACGAGCTCGCTGTGTGCGGGAACCCTAGCGCTGGTTGTGACTTCGACGACAGAGCAGAGATCCTCCGTGGACTGCGACGACGACAGAGCAGAGATCCTTCGTGGACTGCGGCGATGACTGTGCAGAGATCCTCAGTGGACTGCGTCGACTACTGCACTCAGCGATCCTACATGGATCAGTGCTACCGATCCTGTGTGGGTCATCTCTTACGGTTCTGTGTGAGCCATTGCTACAGGTCCTGTGTGGGCCCGATCCTGTGTGGGTCATTGCCGAGGTTAGTACCTATCGATCCTTCGTGGGTCCGACGACTTAGATGGATCAGTGATCATCTTTGACGTCATCTGAAAAAGTATACCTGGTTGAGCTGAATCTTATGTTACTCTCCTTTGTGGATTGTGTTGAACTATCCTATGTGGATTTACTATTTACTATTTACTCTCCCTGGTGGATTTGAGTCTTGCTTTCCTGTGTGGATCGAGTTGACCTTGAGCTCGAGAGCAGAGCTAAAAATGGGGACTTAGGTATATGTATGGGCATATACCTAAGTCGAGTCAGTTGTTTCTTCGTGGTTGCCCCTTTCCTTTGTGCTATATCCTTTGTGGATTTCGGGAGACCTTCGGGGGTCTCGGGGTCCTTACTGAGTAGTTTATAGTCACCCCTGCACGGGCTATGCCCGCACCTTGTTGTGTTGGATGCAGACGACGGACAACGCTGATCTCGGTTGGGGCGTGGAGCAGGACGGTACCTGGAGGCGGACCACTGGGCGGGATGTGCTCGGAGCGGACGTGGGACCCGAGGAGCCTGGAGGCTATCTGTACCCACCCTTCAGGTGGGATTGCCAGTGGACGACACGAGGCCGCCGTCTTTTCTTCAGTTGCTGTTCTTTTCCTTTTCAGTTGTACTTTCAGTTGGGCTTGTATTCCGGCCCCCTTTACTTTTCTGCACTTTGTAGTTACTTTCCGCTTGCTGACTCTGTGGTGGTTGTTACTTATAAAGGCAATGCCTTCCCTGTTTACCGGGATTTTACGCCTTGGTGCTAGTCGCCAGCCCCTGGCCTATGGAAGGCGGGCTTGGGGTAGTCACGGCACGGGCCCCGAGGTCGGGTCGTGACAAGGAGGGAGTTCCCAGGTGAGAGGAGACTGTCTGAGTCATCCTCTTCTCCTTATTTTGTAAGGGCATGTGTGCTCGTAGTTTCTTTTATGTAAACCCACCTTTATCCAATACATTTGATCCCCTCACCTATCTGTGGGTTAAATCTTATGTAAGGAGGGATCTCCCAAGTGAGAGGATACGGTCTGAGTCGAATAACTGAGACGAAACCAATCAAGGCAATTTATAGAAGCAATGGTGGAATGCTACAACATGAACCAAGTTATGGTTCAAGGTGTTTTTCCCCTAGGGTCAAGGATTAGTTTATCATCCTCTAGATAAACTAACTAATTAGAGAATCTCATGATCATGACACTAATATTTTATTTATATTTATTTCATGGTTAATTAATTATTTATTTTTTGAATGCTAAGTGATCGAATAATAAATAAATTAACAAGAATGTAAGAAGGTATAAAATATAACCAGATTATGCGTAAATGTTTTATCAGACATGGTTAATAACTTAATTAAAATACACTTAATATTAACAAGGCATGTAAAAGGATAAAATGGTATTTACACATAAGGATAAAAATCCCTAAAACTAAAATATTAAGTCATCTTAGCCTTACACTACATAAGTTAGAATCAACCTCATAGTTTAAAGTACTTGACCAACCCAAGTTGGGGTGATTTCAACTATCGTGGAAATTTTAGTTTGAAGTTTTGGGTTGACTTAACATAGTTTACATAAATTTTTGACTAGCCAAGAAGGACTTGGTGTAAGTAAGTGGAAATGATTGAAATAATATTTAAAAAAATATGATTTTAGGATTGGGGAGTCCACTCAATAAATCAAGGAACTACGTGTTAATGTATTTGGAAGGTTATGTATATATAAAACCCTTTTAAATAGATTGATAGGTCAAAGTTTGGGTTATGAGAAGGGGTTTATGGATCTTTTCCACTATAATATCTAAGTGACAAGATATTCTAAAACTGATGGTGAGGGCTATTAGGTTTTGAAAAATAGTGGGATTTTAATGGAATGTAATTAAATTTAAATTTTTTAATCTAATTTTTTTAATCAAAACAAGTATTAGTTATCTGCTATTAATTTATTTAAATGGAAAATCAAATGAATTCAATAATATCACTGTGATACATACTAAAGAATGATAACCTTTTCACCAGCATGAATTTCCAGGAATGGTATAGGTGTTTGCATGTTATACCACACCATGAACGAAAATTATACATGCTGGAAACCCCACCTCCTGAGTCACTTGTCGAATAGGTTAATGAGGAAGAGGTATCTCTCTATCTGAAGCATGTAGATAATGAAATTAATGTACGATGTTTTATGTTATCTTCCATGTCCAATGATCTTTTAAAGAAATATGAGGATATGGATATGTATAACATAGTTTCTCACCTTTGGTATCTCTATCAAGAGAAGGTGATGTCAAAGAGATGTGAGATATTCGATGCACTATTCATGTGCAAGATTGAAGAGTCAGTGCCAGCTGGGGAACAGGTAGTCAAGATGATTGGATATATTGAGTGCCTAGAAATCTTAGGTTTTAAGATCTCTGATGAGCTGCACACAGATCACAATTTGTCCTCACTACCCAAACAATTATACAGTTTTATTATGAATTATAATATGAGAAATAGCGAGAAGACATTATCAAAACTTCTTACCCTTATCTACCAAGTTGATAAAGAAATGGGGTATGAAAAAATTGTTGTCTTTATGGTGAATAAGAAGAAAAAGAACCAGGAAAAGGGGATGAAGACACATTCTAAGTATAAGTATTGGGGTCACTATCCATCTAAAAAAAGAAGATCGATAAGAAAGGAAAGGAATAGGATGTGGTATGTTTTTGCATGTGGAAAACAGGGCCACTAGAAGAGAAATTGCACCCAGCCAAAGAAGCAAGGGGAATCTTCAGGTGCATACCTTATTGAGTAAACCAAATATTATTAATTAATAATAAAACAAATACACGTGACTCATATGACACCAAGTTATGGCATCATCGTATTGTTCATGTAAATGAGAATTGTTTGAAAAAGATCTATCAATATGATTACTTAGACTCTTGAGATTAATAAACTTCAATGATGTCATGATTTTTTACAAGGTAAGATAACCAAACCACCATTTGGTGGTCAAGGTGAAAGATTCACAAAGCTTTTATATTTGGTACACACTGATGTGTGCGTACCTTTTTAAATAGAGGATGGAGGTGGATTCTCATACTTTATTACTTTTACCGACAACTTGAGTGGGTATGGTTATATCTACTTAATGAGATATAAATCTAAATCCTTTGAGAAATTCAAAGATTTCAAGAATGAGGTTGAGAACCAGCTTTGTAAGAAGATAAAGAAACTTTGATCAGGTTTAGGTAGTGAATATCTTAACCAAGTCTTCATTGAATTTCCATGGGAGAATGAGATTTTATCTAAACTCACACCACCTTATACACCACAATGGAATGGTGTTAGTGAAAGGAGGAACCTTACATTATTGGAAATGGTACGGTCAATGATAATCCATGTAAGCTTCAAATTATCTTTTTGAGGATATACATTATAGACATCATTATAATTACTGAACTGGGTACCAAATAAGGTAGAGAACGGTATTCCCTTTGAGTTATGGAGTATAAATAAACATGTTTTGTCACATGTTCATGCATGGAGATGCAAGGCAATTGTTAATTCTATCTCAAGCAACAAACTAGAACCCTGAGGTACAAAGTGTGCCTTTATAAGGTATCCCAAGGAAACTAAGGGATACTACCTATATAGCCCTTGAGATAATAAAGTGATTGTTACAAGATAGGTTGTCTTTCTTGAGAAGGAGAACACCCTCAAGAAGGATAGTGGGAGAAATATTGACTTCAATGAAGTTGATAGTCAAGATACATACGAATTGGTACATCAACTGATTCCTTATTCCTAAAATACAAGTGTTGCATAAGAGTGCTAAAGAGGTAAGAGAAATAGGGAGATATGGTTTTCTAGACATAGATGATGGTGAATCATTATTAGCTAATGATAATGACCATCTCTCTTATAAGGAGGTAGTAGAGAGCTCAGAATCTACAAGATGAAAAGAATCAATGAATTCTGAGATGGATTCCATGTATCAAAACCAAGTTTGGGTTTTGATTGACCCTACAGTTGATGTAAAACCTGTTGGGTGTACATGGGTATTCAAGAGAAATCTGTACATGGAAGGAAAATTAAATAACTACAAAGCATGTCTAGTGGCTAAGGGATTTAGAAAACATCAAGGAATTGAATATAAAAAACCATTTTCTCCAGTTTTCATGTTTAAATCCATTATAATTTTGTTTCTCATAGAATCTTACCATGACTATGAGATTTGGAAAATGGATTTCAAAACCAAATTCCTTAATGGGAACCTTCAATAGGATGTGTAAATGAAACAATTAGAAGGGTTTGCGATACCAGGACATGCTAAAAAGGTATGCAAGTTGTAGTGATCCATTTATGGATTAAAGAAAGCATCCAAGTCATGGAATATTTGATTTGATGAAGGCATAAATGAATTTGGTTTCATTAGGAATGAATTTCATTCATGTGTTTACAAATGGTTTAGTAGGAGTATAATTGTTTTTATAGTAGCATATGTTGATGACATATTACTAATTGGATATAATATACCAGCCTTAAAAGAGGTTAATCCATGTTTGAGAAAGTACTTCTCCATGAAGGATTTAGGTGAAGCAGCCTACATTCTAGGGATCAATATCATGTGTGATAGATCCAAGAGGCTTCTCAGACTAAGTCAGGGTACATACATTGACCAGGTACTGAAGAGGTTCAATATAGAACAATCTAAGAGGGGATTGGTTCCAATATCACATGGTATACATATTTCCAAGAAAGTGTGTCCTCAAACACAAGAGTAAAGAGAGATAATGATTAAGATCTCATACGCTTCAATGATAGGATCTATCATGTATTCCATGTTATGTACAAGGCTTGATGTTGCCTATACTTTGAGCATGGAAGGTAGATATCAAGAAGATCTAGGTGAACAACATTGGACTGCTATTAAGATTATCCTTAAGTATCTAATGTGAACTAATTATGTGTTCTTGGTGTATGAAGGAAATGAAGAGCTAGTCATCAAGGGTTATACAGATGCTAGTTTTCAAACATATCATAATGATCTGAAGTCACAGTCAGGATATATCTTTTGTCTCAACGAATGAGTTGTGAGATGGATGAGTTCTAAGCAGCTGATTTTCACAGATTCTACAGTGGTCTCTAAGTATATTGTGGCTTCCAATGTATCCAAGGAAGTAGTATAGATTCATAAATTTTTCCATGAGCTTGATGTGGTGCCTAGAAGTAAAGACCCTATCGTAATTTACTGTGATAACACTACAGTGATGACTCTCTATAAGGACCCATGGTCACACCAAAGGACAAAGCATGTACTTCAAAAGTTTCATCTCGTAAGAGATTTTTCTCAATGAGGTGAAGTTATGATGAGCGGAGTATCCATAGAGGAAAACGTGGTGGACCCATTAATGAATGATTTATCTCAGTAGAAACATGAGTATCATGTGAGATCTAGTGGACTAAAAGCTATTTTTAGTTGTCTCTAGTGTAAGTGGGAGTCTGTTAGAGTTGGTTCCCTAGAACCAACTTGTTTAGTACCTGATTACATGTTTTCTTAATTAAATAAGTTTTCTTATCACATCTTGATTGTTCTTATTTATGACATTTTTATGTGATAATGTCCTTAGAATATATATTGCATTGATAGGTTATAGAAATTCCCCACTATAATGAAAACCTAGAGGTTCCGCGACATTATTCTTAAACCTTGTTGTAACACCCCGAGATTTTATGAAAAATATTCTTTTTAATTTCACTAATATCTTGTGTTGTACGCTACAACAAAAGGAGCTTGCACAACACGCATCCTTGATTTGCCTTGCATTACACGCAATCGCGACCTTCCTCGATAGCGTGTGTAGTACGCAATAACGAGTTTCACTAAACAACAATATGCTATTAAAATATTATTAAAACTAGCCGTTATGAATAGTAATAACCACTTTTTGAAATTTTGTAATTTTATTTTTCAAAATGGAATTCATTTTTGGATTCGTAATATCGAAATTAGCTTAGGGTGAAATTTTAGTGATTTTCGGATAACTTTCATATTTTGATGAATAGTGAAAATTACTAAATTTTAATTAAAAACAACTTTTTCAATCGAAATAATTAATAGTGATAAATTATTAATTTGATTGGTTTTAAAGTATATTTAGAATATATTTTTACAATTTAATACAATGTTGGTCATTGGATGTAATTTCACATTTAAACCAGTTATAAACAAGTGTCAATCTTTTGATAGTTATTATCTCTTAAAAACACGCCTTTTGTTTTGACGACGGGAATTAATTTTTAAATTAGTTAATGAAACTGATATGTTTTGAATTTGGTAAAATAGACATCATTTTTGAGTTCATAATATCAAATATAGCTTAGGCCTAATTTTTGGTATTTTTCTGAAAACTTTCAATTTTTGATGAATAGTGAAACCACTAAGTGGTAGTTAAAAAAAACTGAATTGTTCATAAAACTTAATTTTACCGCTTCTGTGAGTGGAATTTCGAAAATCCGAGTGACACGGTTAATATCAAGGACTAAAATGTGGTTCAATGAGATGAAAATAATTTTTGGTGAATAGTAACTTTTTACTTTTTTTTACCACGGTTAAAAGTAAATAGGGTAATTAAGGGTAAAGATGATATTATTATTACCCTAAAACATGTACTAATTCTATTGGACAAGTGTAATTCGACCAAAAACAAACTTAGGAATAAAATATGACCATTTAGGCCCACTTGGATTAGATTAGGACATTTATTATTAATTTATTTAAAGAAGGGTTAAAATAGTTAAAATCAAAGTTTAATAAGTAAATAATTTTTAATATGGGGTTATACATAAGATAAATTAGACTATAAATATTCATTAGAAAGATAAAAAGATATCCTACATAATGGTATTTTATTTGTAATTTTTAGACATTAAATAATTTAATTTATTTATGACACAACGATGATGCAGTAATTATCTTATTAATGAAATATTGACATAATTGATGTTATAAATACCCAAATAAATATAATTTGAGACTTTTTATGAATTCCACTAATTTTTTTAGGTTACTATGATATATTAGTGTTGATTTAATCAACTTGGTTCGAACATATAATTCTGTTATGACTTTCACAAAAATCATATATCAAATAGTGTCAAAATTGACACAAAATAGTTTTTAAATCAAATATTATATTATTAATTGTTATTTTATTCCTAAAAATCTAAGGTTCGGCCAAATAACTTAGATAAGGATATATATATTAATAATAAACAATTTGGGGTTCGTTTGGCATGTTATAGTAAGTGTATTAACCATATAGTGTAAGAAAACAAAAAGACACGGTAAAAGATAAATTATTTAACTTAGAGTTAAATCTAATTGATAAGGTTAAAATAATAACCTAAACTTGTCTAAATCCTATTGGTTGATATTATTTCGACCCATCCCCACTTTAGCTTCGAAATAATACCCTTTGGAACCATTATAAACCGATTTTGACTTTAATATAAAATAATATTTTGATATATTCCTAAGGTGCCCCTCTCCTCCCTTATAAAAGGGCACCTCCTTCCTCTCTTCCTCACACAACTTTGAGCCTTCAAGCTCGGCAAACCCCTGCTAAATTCTCTTCTCCACTTCCCTAGCAACATCCTAGAGGTTTTGGTCTTCCTCAAAGACCAATTTTAGTGCCCTAAGAGGAGGTCTCAAAAAGGCGCTTCAAAGAAGAGGTAATTTCCGTTACCGATTCTTTCACCTTTATTTCTTCTTCCACTTCTTCTTCTTAGGTTGTTTCATTATGAAGTAATAACATCAGTATCACTCATATACTGATATGTTATTATAAGTATGAAACAATCATATTTCACCATCTATCCATCCTACGGAAAACGAAATCACCGCGCGTGCGTACGTACGGAATACCGTCTCCACGCCGTGGTGTAATCTATTTTCCGCCACAACCTTAATTGGATGGGTATAATGGTTTAATGAGTAACTATATATGATTATTCTAAATTTATATTGATACTGAAATATTATACATACACTTCACCACAATTTCACGATCATGAGAACGATATCATCGCTCGTGCGTACGTACGGACTACCGTCTCCACGACGCGATGAGATTCATTCTCCACATTAACCATTCATGAATGATTATAAAGTATATATATATATAATGAATAATAATGAAATATATTACATTTTAAATCTACTGGATTTATGTATATATGTATATATATATCTACTTACTTCCATTCAAGATAATAAGGAAAGGAAAGCAGCGTTCATGCGTACGTACGGACTACCGTCTCCATGAACGGTGTGCTTCATTTCATTTATCTATATATTATATACATATATATACTGAATATATATGATATATAAATCATGTTTTATATTCTGGAAGTAAGTAAATCATGATATAAGTAATAATAATGTCAAGAACAACAAGTCCAAACACCTACGATAAATGAAACGATTTTACCCAAAATGCTTCTTTAACTTGGAATTTAAAAAAGAATGGGTAATATAAAGTCATAAGTGAACCATATATGATATCATAACAATGAATATGATTCTGTAATAATTAAATGACATTATTTAAATCATTATACAGGAGGTTCGGACACTTACGAAGCAAATCGGACCTAAGGTAAGGGAAATATCACAATCTCACTTTTATCTGAGATTGTTTTTACTTTGGTAATTACTGGGGTGTATTTTATCATCCACGTCCATGTTCCCTCAATATGTAATATTATTTACTTCCTTCTACAATAGTTTATATCCAATTTTACCCTTCGGTAAGTTTTTTTGTAAAAGATATGAAAGGAATCTTTTGTCGTTTTTCGTACGAGGTACTTTTTGACTTTTCCGACAAAAGTATGAAGAATGTTTTTTTTAACTTATACGGCATGAATGGATTTTTAAAACATTATTTCCAAGAATATTCCTTTAAAAGTTTTCAAGATTATTTTTAATCAACTTCTTTTAGTTTATAATGGTATGACATATTAAGAAAGGAAAAGTGTTTTTGAAGAAGAAAGGATATTTTCCTCAAGAATTCATTTCAAGTGTTTTATCAAAATTATTTTCCATCTAAGATAATATAGGGTTCTGTTTTTATCCCTATTATTACATTGATTTGATTATGTTGTGATGGAATTATTTTTATGAATTCCTTTATCTTATATGAATTGTTTTATGATGTCATGTTGTTTAAGAATCCCATTTTTATTACATGGGTTATGAAATGATGTATGGTTTATGATTTTGTGGAACACATAAGAATGGTATCATTATGAGATGGGTGGGACCTATATCTCCCTCCAATGCATTGGGTAAAGATTTTATATCTCATGAGATAGACATGGCTGGAATGGTAGGTTATACCGGTTCAGTGAAACAGGACTGAAACGAGGGTGACTCGGTTCAGAAAGGGACTTTGTCCACTAAGATAGTCTTGGCAATGAGTCTTGACTAACAAGAAATGATTCTTTATGATTATGTGTGTATGCCACAATGTTTCATGTTTTAAGTTATGATTATTGGGATTTCATTTCACTACTATGATTTATCCCATGTTATGAAATTATGCTCTCTTTTGCAGGTTAATATTTCCAAAATGTTATGTTCTTATGAATATGATGTGATTGATATTTATTTTTTTTACCCTTACTGAGCATTTGAGATCACCCTTTTATGTTTTCTTTTCCCCAGGATATAATGAAAGGTTTTAGGTTTAAAAAAAAAGATCTTTATGGGAGATGTTGAAGATCTTTCACCACGATTAGAAGATTATACTCCGAGTTTCCAAAGACACTAAACTATTAAGATCCTTGTGTGTGTGTTTTTGTACTAAGTATTCCGCAAAAGTAATGTAATGTCCATGTACGTCAAGCTTCGGGTCTCTACAGTTGGTATCAGAGGAAAGGTTTAGTTAACCTTTGGAAACTAGGATGTGAGAACGTTAGTGAGATCCCTAGAGATATTTCTAAGGTATGTCTAGGGATGTCCCTAAGGATAAGTATACGTATAGGATACAGTCCTAGAACTACGGTAAATATCATAGAATTTAACCTAAGATGTTAGATATTGAGGATACTCCACCTCTATTATGTTGTTTTCCCTAGCATGATTTTTGCCTCTCACACTATTCTTTTTTGGGTTTTAGAAAATGGCTGGAAACAAGATGATTCACGATAATGAAGGATATGATGGACAATGGAATGATATTCTTCATAATGAAATGGGATTTGGAAGTCCAAACATCATTATTATGCCGAATCAGCAATCTCATAATATGATCAATAAAGTAAAATTTGGTAAGTTTCCTGACTCGGCTAATAAGAGAAAGATGGAGTTTCATGATGATCATAGAGGAAAGAAAGTTCAATTTCCCCTATGTAAATCATGTGGGAAGAGGCATTAAGGAGAATGTTTCAAAGGAACTGGAAGATGCTTTGGGTGTGGAAAAGAAGGACACAAAGCAAGTAAATGCAAAGTAAAAGGTTCAGTTAACAACATGGATGAGGATAATGGTATTGCTACGACATCAACAATGGTTAAATGTTTTAAATGTGGAATGTACGGGCATTATGCAAACCAATGCCCTAAGGTAAAGTCTCATGAAGATAATCAGTATGGTCGTATGGGAAGTATTTATGTGGATGATGATGAAGAGACTACAAATGATATGTGAGATGAAATAATTGTTGAAGCTCGGTCAATGGTTTAAGAATGTAGTGGAATGATTACATGTTTATCATGTGTAATGTTGTATAAGTAATCTCATGGTACTATGGAATAAAGAGACATGTAAGGATTGTTACACTATTTTCTGATTAATGTTACCAATATCCATGAAAGGTTATTCAGATATTTTTGGAATGTAGATGATATGCGCATAATGAAGGGATAAGGAGAAAATTAAATGTTTGATAGTATTCATGAGCTCATGACTGATATAAGGAGAAGGTTATATCATGGTTTGAGTATATAGAATTTTTGGATTTTGGTATGTGGAAAGAGTTAACTTTTGACAGCATTCATGTTTTCACTAAGGTTTAATGGGTATTCATTTTTTTTAAGAGAATACATCATTAAGGTATTCACATGATTGGAATGTGACCAACAAGATATATAGGGGATAAATGATGGTATTCACATGCTTGGACCGAAGTATTTTAGATAAGCCTAAAGATTGTAATGGATTATGTTAACCATAAGTTAGTATTGTTTAAGTATAGAACTTTTTTTGATATTATTTATGTGATGTTATAGTAATGTAGTTTTAGAAAAAGGACAACCTGCAGGATGGGCGACAGCCCATCGCGTCGGACAAGGCTGTGGTAATCGAACCCACAACCGAAGTGCGACTGGCCTTTATCACCTACCACTGGCCTACAGGAAGTCCCTGTTTAGTAGAAACTAGTTTTATTAAGCAGTATGATATATGAAGTATAAGTCCATTTTAGGTACCATATATGATTAATCTCACTATAGAATGACTTGTGTATATTTAATAACTTTTGCTAACCTTTTGTTTGAGACAGATGGAATGACCCGTCATTCTATCACATGATCTGCTAACACTTCACGAATAACAAATTCAACTTCATTTATTTAAGAGATGAAGTGGAAATTGTTCAAGGCACGAACAACAGTGAGATTGTACCAAAATAAATTAAGTATTTATTCAAATTCTTCAACTTTAGGGAAATGATCTTGAAAACCAAAAATGTTGTCCTAGTGATCTTATATCTGATGAATCAGATGGTACCCTAGATCATCACAAATTTATGGCTTTGTGATTGTTGGCTTTTTCATAGCCATGTCCTCTACCACTCTCCATCAGAACATGACGGTTAGATTTCTCTTCCATGTCCATATTTTCACCTATGTTCTCCTTTGTGGATACCCAGTGATTAGTTAACTTGGGTAACCATTACGTTTTATACTTTAGTTTTTAAATATAAGTTTTGGTATTCCTTTTTACGATGTGGGTTTCTATCAAAGAAACTTTCAAATAGTAATCCATTTATAACCCCGACGAATTTCGAGGGCGAAATTCATTTTAAGGGGGTAGAATGTAACACCCCAAGATTTTATGAAAAATATTCTTTTTAATTTCACTAATGTCTTGTGTTGTACGCTACAACAAAAGGAGCTTGCACAACATGCATCCTTGATTTTCCTTGCATTACACGCAATCGCGACCTTCCTCGACAGCGTGTGTAGTACGCAATAACGAGTTTCACTAAACAACAATATGCTATTAAAATATTATTAAAACTAGCCGTTATGAATAGTAATAACCACTTTTTGAAATTTTGTAATTTTATTTTTCAAAATGGAATTCATTTTTGGATTCGTAATATCAAAATTAGCTTAGGGTGAAATTTTGGTGATTTTCGGATAACTTTCATATTTTGATGAATAGTGAAAATTACTAAATTTTAATTAAAAACAACTTTTTCAATCGAAATAATTAATAGTGATAAATTATTAATTTGATTGGTTTTAAAGTATATTTAGAATATATTTTTACAATTTAATACAATGTTGGTCATTGGATGTAATTTCACATTTAAACCAGTTATAAACAAGTGTCAATCTTTTGATAGTTATTATCTCTTAAAAACACGCCTTTTGTTTTGACGACGGGAATTAATTTTTAAATTAGTTAATGAAACTGACATGTTTTGAATTTGGTAAAATAGACATCATTTTTGAGTTCATAATATCAAATATAGCTTAGGCCTAATTTTTGGTATTTTTCTGAAAACTTTCAATTTTTGATGAATAGTGAAACCACTAAGTGGTAGTTAAAAAAAACTGAATTGTTCATAAAACTTAATTTTACCGCTTCTGTGAGTGGAATTTCGAAAATCCGAGTGACACGGTTAATATCAAGGACTAAAATGTGGTTCAATGAGATGAAAATAATTTTTGGTGAATAGTAACTTTTTACTTTTTTTTACCACGGTTAAAAGTAAATAGGGTAATTAAGGGTAAAGATGATATTATTATTACCCTAACACATGTCCTAATTCTATTGGACAAGTGTAATTCGACCAAAAACAAACTTAGGAATAAAATATGACCATTTAGGCCCACTTGGATTAGATTAGGACATTTATTATTAATTTATTTAAAGAAGGGTTAAAATAGTTAAAATCAAAGTTTAATAAGTAAATAATTTTTAATATGGGGTTATACATAAGATAAATTCGACTATAAATATTCATTAGAAATATAAAAAGATATCCTACATAATGGTATTTTATTTGTAATTTTTAGACATTAAATAATTTAATTTATTTATGACACAACGATGATGCAGTAATTATCTTATTAATGAAATATTGACATAATTGATGTTATAAATACCCAAATAAATATAATTTGAGACTTTTTATGAATTCCACTAATTTTTTTAGGTTACTATGATATATTAGTGTTGATTTAATCAACTTGGTTCGAACATATAATTCTGTTATGACTTTCACAAAAATCATATATCAAATAGTGTCAAAATTGACACAAAATAGTTTTTAAATCAAATATTATATTATTAATTGTTATTTTATTCCTAAAAATCTAAGGTTCGGCCAAATAACTTAGATAAGGATATATATATTAATAATAAACAATTTGGGGTTCGTTTGGCATGTTATAGTAAGTGTATTAACCATATAGTGTAAGAAAACAAAAAGACATGGTAAAAGATAAATTATTTAACTTAGAGTTAAATCTAATTGATAAGGTTAAAATAATAACCTAAACTTGTCTAAATCCTATTGGTTGATAGTATTTCGACCCATCCCCACTTTAGCTTCGAAATAAGACCCTTTGGAACCATTATAAACCGATTTTGACTTTAATATAAAATAATATTTTGAGATATTCCTAAGGTGCCCCTCTCCTCCCTTATAAAAGGGCACCTCCTCCCTCTCTTCCTCACACAAATTTGATCCTTCAAGCTCGCCCAACCCCTGCCAAATTCTCTTCTCCACTTCCCTATCAACATCCTAGAGGTTATGGTCTTCCTCAAAGACCAATTTTAGTGCCCTAAGAGGAGGTCTCAAAAAGGCGCTTCAAAGAAGAGGTAATTTCCATTACCGATTCTTTCACCTTTATTTCTTCTTCCACTTCTTCTTCTTAGGTTGTTTAATTATGAAGTAATAACATCAGTATCACTCATATACTGATATGTTATTATAAGTATGAAACAATCCTATTTCACCATCTATCCATCCTACGGAAAACGAAATCACCGCGCGTGCGTACGTACGGAATACTGTCTCCACGCCGTGGTGTAATCTATTTTCCGCCACAACCTTAATTGGATGGGTATAATGGTTTAATGAGTAACTATATATGATTATTCTAAAGTGATATTTATACTGAAATATTATACATACACTTCACCACAAGTTCACAATCATGAGAACGATATCATCGCTCGTGCGTACGTACGGACTACCGTCTCCACGACGCGATGAGATTCATTCTCCACATTAACCATTCATGAATGATTATAAAGTATATATATAATGAATAATAATGAAATATATTACATGTTAAATCTACTGGATTTATGTATATATGTATATATATATCTACTTACTTCCATTTAAGACAATAAGGAAAGGAAAGCAGCGTTCATGCGTACGTACGGACTACCGTCTCCATGAACGGTGTGCTTCATTTCATTTATCTATATATATTATATATATATATATACTGAATATATATGATATATAAATCATGTTTTATATTCTGGAAGTAAGTAAATCATGATATAAGTAATAATAATGTCAAGAACAACAAGTCCAAACACCTACGATAAATGAAACGATTTTACCCAAAATGCTTCTTTAACTTGGAATTTACAAAAGAATGGGTAATATAAAGTCATAAGTGAACCATATATGATATCATAACAATTAATATGATTCTGTAATAAGTAAATGACATTATTTAAATCATTATACAGGAGGTTTGGACACTTACGAAGCAAATCGGACCTAAGGTAAGGGAAATATCACAATCTCACTTTTATCCGAGATTGTTTTAACTTTAGTAATTACTGGGGTGTATTTTATCATCCACATCCATGTTCCCTCAATATGTAATATTATTTACTTCCTTCTACAATAGTTTATATCCAATTTTACCCTTCGGTAAGTTTTTTTGTAAAAGATATGAAAGGAATCTTTTGTCGTTTTTCGTACGAGGTACTTTTTGACTTTTCCGACAAAAGTACGAAGAATGTTTTTTTTAACTTATACGGCATGAATGGATTTTTAAAACATTATTTCCAAGAATCTTACTTTAAAAGTTTTCAAGATTATTTTTAATCAACTTCTTTTAGTTTATAATGATATGACATATTAAGAAAGGAAAAGTGTTTTTGAAGAAGAAAGGATATTTTCCTCAAGAATTCATTTCAAGTGTTTTATCAAAATTATTTTCCATCTAAGATAATATATGGTTCTGTTTTTATCCCTATTATTACATTGATTTGATTATGTTGTGATGGAATTATTTTTATGAATTCCTTTATCTTATATGAATTGTTTTATGATTTCATGTTGTTTAAGAATCCCATTTTTATTACATGGGTTATGAAATGATGTATGGTTTATGATTTTGTGGCACACATAAGAATGGTATCATTATGAGATGGGTGGGACCTATATCTCCCTCCAATTCATTGGGTAAAAATTTTATATCTCATGAGATAGACATGGCTGGAATGGTAGGTTATACCGGTTCAGTGAAACAGGACTGAAACGAGGGTGACTCGGTTCAGAAAGGGACTTTGTCCACTAAGATAGTCTTGGCAATGAGTCTTGACTAACAAGAAATGATTCCTTATGATTATGTGTTTATGCCACAATGTTTCATGTTTTAAGTTATGATTATTGGGATTTCATTTCACTACTATGATTTATCCCATGTTATGAAATTATGCTCTCTTTTGCAGGTTAAGATTTCCAAAATGTTATGTTCTTATGAATATGATGTGATTGATATTTATTTTGTTTACCCTTACTGAGCATTTGAGCTCACCCTTTTATGTTTTCTTTTCCCCAGGATATAATGAAAGGTTTTAGGTTTAAAAAAAAGAAGATCTTTATGGGAGATGTTGAAGATCTTTCACCACGATTAGAAGATTATACTCCGAGTTTCCAAAGACACTAAACTATTACGATCCTTGTGTGTGTGTGTTTGTACTAAGTATTCCGCAAAAGTAATGTAATGTCCATGTACGTCAAGCTTCGGGTCTCTACACTTGTTATATGGATAGATGATATTTTCTGATGGGACATAGAAAATATAGGCTATTAGAGGTAGTAGGCTCATAAGACATTAACACACCTTCTCATGGTGTTCCCCTTTGGTAATCTCCAAGATTGGAAGTTATAAGAATATATCCAACAAATAGGAAATCTACATTTCCATGTTTCATTGAATATTCCTATATGTGGATATTTTTATTGATCCTTAGACTTTAAGATTATCATTAATAGATATCACAACTCGTGCACTTTGATGTATTGACAAAAATTGTGATGACAAATGTTTGCTGCTAGGTAGGTTATGTTGGGTGCATCACGATTGATATTGTGTTAATAGATAATGTGAGAAAGGATTAATCCCTTTAGTCCCCTGATGGAAGTAGATATTTCAGGCCCTTTGATGGAATAGAACTGCCTACATAAATCCATAGCCATAATGTTTGGTGGGTGAGTTCAATTTTAGAAAGTCAAAGAAAGAGAAATCAAGCGTATAGGTTGATAGCACTGGCATGCAATCTACTTGATTAGAAATATCATGATAAAAGGATTATATTACATGATAAACATTCGTAAGAGTTTGGACATCATTGTGACATTAAATTCTTTCTTTATGGATTCTTTGGCATGTTTCTAGATGCTAACCTTAAAATTTGGGCGGTTATACCTAATGCCACTGAGAAAAAATCCTAGAGGGTGACATTCTAAATGTATCAAAAATCTTAGTTAAATCCAAGTAATGAATTTAATAGGTTATAATAAATAATATTTATTCGGGTTTAGTTGATCACCATAATTTAATCACAAGTTATTAGAAAGAATAAACTGAGTTAAATGATAATAATAAATATTAGTTTTCAAGTTTGGAAAATATATTATTTATTATATTTATCGTAGAATAATGCAATGATGTTTATTTAATTAAATATCCATTATTTGAGGATCGATAAATTTTGATGAGGGAAAGTGGGCTGAGTTTAATGGTCCAAATAATATAAATGATATTTATTTAAATTTTTAAGTGTTTTTCATGTCAATCAATTAATGATATTAATATTATTATTAATGGACATGGGGTCATTTCAGAATATTAAAGATGGTCAGGGGATTGTGTGCAATTTGTCAACCCTAAACCAAATATAATAAATATCTAGTTATATCACTTTCCTTATTAACTTGGTGTGCACAACAGATAAGATGAGATTAGCTCAAGACCTAGAGAGCTCTCTCCTATCCTTATCTCTCAATCTTTTAAAATAAATTCAAGGGATATCCATCCTTCATGAAGAGGATTTTTATGATCAACTATGAACAACACAGGCGATCAGGATCGGTTGTGCTAGCACCTGACTATTCTACGGTGTTGATCATAAATTGTGGTTCACGTATGGATCACCGCTAGATGTATTCTGCACTTGAATCATGTAGCGCAATGGTGGTGTGAGGAATTAAATTCCATCAGATCATCAAAAAAAGTGGAATTACAAGTTGAGGTAATAATATATATACTAAAAAATTAATTATGAATTACATGTTAAGATCTTATCCCTACAATTCTAGCATATTAATGTAGTCTATTTAATATACTATTTTTGTTGGACATGGTCTCATGATCATATAAATCAATAATTACATGTGATTTAATACCAAAAGTTTATTTTTTTCATACCTTCAAAGGATGCTTTCATTGCGCCCAGAACCTACATATCTTTCATGAAATAATTTGATTATGTATCTAGTCTTCAAAGACACTAAACCTTTATGGTTCTGGGGTATGTATTATTATAAGATGGATTGAATATTCATCTAAAATGATGTAATATTTATGTATATAATTTTTTGATCTCCTCACTCAAGCTATTATTTATCATAGCCTACATAATTTTGATTTGAGTCTATTTAACTGTTTGAGAGGAGTTGAGATAGAATTCTAGGAATTTTCCCAAGACTAAAAGTTTTAGAAAGAAGAATGAGTTCCACACCACAGAAGAAATTATTTTTTGTGTACTTTTTATATAGTTATGAAGATGTGGAGTGTTTATTTTGTGGATGATTTTCAGAATTTGTGCATGTTAAATAATAAAGAGTATTTTATGTGGTCGTGTTTCAAAAATGAGGATCATTTATTAGGGGTATTTGTGGAATAATTATTGATAGGAAAAAATGGTGCATAGGAATTCATTGAAACCTGGACTGGGTATATATTATGATGCTTTTTCACTCGAATCTATTTTGTCTTCTGAATATAGAATTTATGGTATTTGGAAAAGAAGGGATTCATTTATTACAACTACCTATTCATGTGAGATTGAGAAGATCAAGGAGAGAATAAAAGAAAAAAACAATCGTTGGAAGTGTGGCTGAAACATAGGAGTCAGAGAACTAAGTGTCCGAGAGAACTGAAGCTCTCAAAGAAGAAGAAAGAGGAGGGTAAGGAGAAGTTGTTGCATCTTGTAGCAACGAAGAAGTGGTTGAGCATGAGAAAATTTGTGTGATTTAGTGTACCCTATAGATTCAGAAGAACTGTGAACTGAGAAGACTACCAGAGGATGAGTTGCATGAGTTGAGCTTGAAGAGATTTTGGTAGTCAAAGCTCTCTGGGGTAAGGAAGAAGATCTGATTTTGTTGGTGCAGAGCCACCCGGTGCATCAAGAAGATCTAATTTATAAGGAGGATGGAAGGAGAGAATTAGTAGGAGTTGAAGACTATGGAAACAGTATAAAGACCCCTTCGCATGTGTCATGTAGTGGAGGCTTGTCACCTGTATAATATAGTGACCACGCATGTGTAATATTGTGTGAAGATGGTTTCATTGTGATACCTAGACACCCATTATAATTGATTATTTGATTATAGTGAATAATTCATGACTCAACGGGAATTAACATGGCAAGGAGTTGGTTACTCACATCAGGGTTAGACCTTGTAAAAATACCTGTGATATTTTTTACTTTCATCATATGCACTGCATATAGGTGTTTGGTGAGGTAAAATACAAAAAGATCCAATCATATCTTAATAGGTGACAAAAATTAAAAACTTAAAGGTATTTTATAAAAAATAAGAATTTGGTTTTTGGTAAAATCGGTCCACACTTGATTCCCCCCCCCAGGTGTGTCTATACGATCCCACTGGGCATCTCACATGGTTCAAAAAATTGTAACTATAGACCATATATAGTTACATTTTCAATAATTGTGACTATAAATAACATATAGTCACGATTCTATTAAGCTGTGAGTATATATGGGTTATAGTCATGGTTTGAAAAAAAAAATTATTTGTGTATCTATCTTGACGGCGACTACAACCATGTATAGTTTAATTGTCATTATATCCTATAGAGATGGTTTAGACCCTTGAAGCTATGATTTCCAACTATGTCCATAACCCTAATATATAGCAGTGAATCTCAGTTTCAAAAGGTGGTGAAACAATATACCATGGAGGTAGAGTATATTGTTATAACATAAGTTGGTAATGACGTAGTTTTTCTAAAGAACTTCTTAGAGGAATAAGATAGAAAGAGAGAGGAAAATGTATTGCACTGTTATAGTCAGATTGGGATACATCTTGCAAAAAATCCAATGTTTCATGCAAGGATGAATTATATTTTTCTAAAGTGAAAATTTATCGAAGGATTAATACAAGTTGGGTTACTGACACTAGAGAAGATTTAAGAAACCAACAATCTGACTAATATGTTGATGAATTTGATAGTGATTGAGAAGTTGAGGAATTGTTGTGCCTCTATTGGACTTCATAGATAAATAAAGATTTGAGAGAAAGAATATGGGATCATGGAAGGAAGTTAGTTTATGGATTAGTCTCTAAAGAGAATATTGTTGGAATGGTAGAGCCTCATCAATTGAATGGAGTCATGCCAATTGATAGAGACCTGTACAAAACATCAATTTAGAACCTTTCATGTTTCGACCTTTGAAGTGAGATCATTGGGGGGTCTAGGGGACAGAATCCCCTTGACTAGGGGCTTAGAGGTTGAAGCCCCCAACCCAAATTTTAGAGGCATTGTAGTAATTATGAACACTATAAAAGAGCTGACGAGATACACCAATGTAATTTATTATAGTAGTGTGGACCGCACCGACATGGGGTATTATAGTACAGTGGACCACTGTGTAGATCTGGGTACTAGTGTAATGTGAGAAACTATAATACTGTGTTGCTTTATGAGCACATTTTTTATCCAGGGTTTGGGTTTTGTTTATACTCTGTAAATTTAGCTCCCAGATATAGAAAAAAAATATTTTACCACTTTGTGGGTGTAGGGATTCTTCTTAGACCATGTAAATCATTATATTCTTCATCTTTTTCTTTCCTATTTTCCCTCACTTCTAGAATTGTTCATCATTTTGAGTTGCTATATTTCATGACATAAAGATTATCATAAATCCATAAACATCACAAGATCATTTTTCAACCCAAATGCTATGAAAACACACTCATAGTATCCATAACTTGTTTGAAAAGCAATTTTTAGAATATCCTTATTCACCATTAACTGATAATATCTAGATCATAGGTCCATCTTTGAGAAGTATTAATTCCATGAAATGATTCATATAAATCATTAATCCTTGGGAGAGGGAACTTATTTTTTATAGTGATTTCATTGTGATCTATATATTACAACAGTTTGGGGAGAGGAGAATACAAAGAAATGAAGAAATCTATTTCACCTACAATTACTCGGGGAGACTCGAACCTGAGACCTCCCGCGAGATCCCTCCAAGGAGTAACCACTAGGCTACGCCCCTGTGGGCATCGTGATCTATATAATCAATTAATAAACTCATTGATTAAACTTTTTTTTATTGACAAAGAGGACAGGTATACCCTAAGGTGACACGCTTGATTGTATAAAATCTTTATCTAAATTTTATTGCAATTGTTTTTAATTAATTTTTCTAGCTCAACTGGTGTTATTCTCTATGAAGTCTTCGATGTAGGTTTTCCACCATGCATAATCTGGACTGAGAACGCTGCCTCTTAGTCCAGAGAAGGTCCAAATAATTCATCTAGGAATGCATCAATGTATTACTAGATGATGGTTATGTCATTTATCTCTACAATAACTCTTGTTTCCCTTTCCTCACCCATCATCTTCATAAAGTATGGCACAATGGATAGTTCCTTGAAATAATCATGTGGACACATTTCTCCCTTTAAAATAACAATAGGGTCCTTTAAAATTAAGTTAAGCCATATATGTAGAGATCCAATTCATCCTAAAATTATGTCAAAGTCTAGAATTGGTTTGACGATTAGATTTACAACTAAACTATGTCCATAGAAAGTACTGGGAGAATTCAAATATACATTTGTTTCTTTTAAATACCAACTTGATCATCTAATTGATAACTTTGGTTTTAAAACCCTGACTATATTTTAACAATTGTTTCAAACTTGTAACGCAGAACCAAAATCAAATTGTATATATGAGTTAGCTTTAAGTATACAATGAGAGTACTTTCCACCACATTATTGGGACCCTCAATCATAGGCCATCTTGTGGGTCAGTACATCCATTTTTCTTCATTTGAATTACCAGATCCTAAAGAACTAAAATAATAAATCGGCGCTTCGCTCTCGTTCCCCCTTCCGCTGATGGCGTAGGGCATGGCCGCGGCGCCGCCTCCCCTCCTCGACCCGCTTCGGATGGGGAGGTGAGTTTCAGCTTCTCCCTCGCGCTCACTTCCTTCTCATCTCCCTTCTTTCACTCCTTTCACGGATCTGTCCTCCCTCCCCCTGTTTCCTCCGATTGAAATAAGCCCCAAGGTGCAAGCCTTCACGAATGGTGCGCTCTCGGTACCTATTTCTCCTCTGGAGTTCACGGAAGCTTCCACTCTACTGAATCTCACTTTGGTTGCCCGATTCGGAAAGATTCGCCCATCTGTTGATGCGTTCAACCGGTTTGTGTTTTCTTCATGGAAGTTACAGGATCGCGCGATTGTTGGCCTTCTAGATACGAGACACATCCAGGTCCGTTTCTCAAACGAAGAAGACCTTATTTATGCTTGGGCCTTTGCTCCACGCTATATGGAGGGAGCTAGGTTTTTTCTATTCCGGTGGTCCTTTGATTTCCATCTAAAGCGTGACCCTCCAACCACAGCGCTCTGGATAACTCTACCGGGACTGCCTCTACCGTTCCAGAACCAGGCCATCCTTCGGTTGATAGGTAATATGATAGGCCGCTACCTCTGTTCAGATGCTCGCACCAAGGCTATTTGTCATCCAGTCGCTCCTAGGATATGTGTTGAAGCTGATCTATCTAAAGGCCCACTGGAAGCTATCACCATTGAGATCGAGGGAGAGCTTCGCTGGCATCAAACGGTATGTTACGACCATTGGACCCCTTTCTGTTTTGGTTGCTATTGAATAGGACATGAGGTTTCCAGATGTCGTCGTAGCCTTTCAGTTGGGTTCCAGAATACGCCCCCCTTTCCAATGAAGGGTGATGCGATTGCAGTCAGCAAGGATGCTGATGTTCAACCAGATACGGGAGAGGATGTTGCTGGATTGCAACGCAAAGTCGATACAAATACAGCTGTGTTGGTGGAGAAACAAGGGGTAACTGCTCATTCGGCTCCCATGTGCAAGGATAAAAGGCCGAGTGACAATCTGAAGGTGGAAGATGTTTATAATCGTTTGAAGCAGGACCTGGGTATACACATCCAGTTGAAGGATCCAGGTGATAATGGGGGACAGATCCTTGGAAATCCTGGATGCAATGACTTATAAATCTCAGTCAGTGCTCCCCCAGAGGCAAAGGAAATGGACACTGGGGATGTAATCAGAGCGGAGGTCGAGTCTTCTGGAACTTCATTGCAGGAGGCACCTGCTGCAGTTTCATTTCAGGTACAAGGGAGGCAGGGAGATGTGAGTGTATTGGGTCTATTGGACCCAAACACTTTCACTTCAAAAACCCCTTCCCAGCTGAAGACTATGAACATGGGTAAGAAGAATAGTCTGGAACCAGGAAAGGCGAAGGCGTCGGTCAGGAAGAGTCCCCCCAAAGAAGGGCCAGTAGTCTAGTTGGGCAACCGCTTTGAAGGGCTGGATGTTCAAGAACCAACACTGGATCAAGAGGAAGAGGATTCAGGTGATGACAATTACAGCCAATTATCTGTGGACAGTCTGGAAAAAATTCAAGGGAAAGGTCTTCATAATCCTAGAAGGAAGAAAGGGAAAAAAGGAAATAGAGACTCAGGGAAATGTATAGTGGTCAAGGGGGAAAACCAAAGGGATGCAAGGATTATTCATACTTGCCTAAACCAATGGAAACTAGGTCAGCTAAGACAGGTGGAAACAAGGAAAGCAAGACCTCTCTGAATGGGGATGGTGGAGAACAAAGAGGGAGAATAGGAATAGGTGAGGAAGAAGATGGGGAATGCTTGAAGCTCATCCTACATTCCAAGGAAGAAATGCTTGAAAAAGAGGTCAGGGTAAACACTCCCAAAAAGGAGATCGAAAGAATTTATGAAAGAAGGTTGCGAGTTGACGCCAAGGAGGTGCAAGAGGCATGGTTAGACAAACAAGACTGAATCCTGGCTCGTGGCTTCAACCAAGGTAAAATAAACTCTGAGGAATTCATACAGACAGTGGACAGAATGATTACTCACCTTGAATAATTCATCAGTGCGGATCCGGACACTCAGGTTAGTACATTGCACTGGGAATTATATAGACCGTATAATTCTAATAATCTTAGTATCGCGTTTAATAAGTTTGTAACCTCTTTCAGCACGTAGCAGGTCCCCTGTTTTGTGAACCTTGGTTTCCCAATTTTTTCCTTAAAGTGGCATAATAAAAATTTATATTCAAGGTAAAAAAATAAAAATAAAATTACCAGATCCTAGCTTTGCTTGCTTATATCCAGGTAACCCCTCACGAGCCGCTATCAAGCTCACTCACGATCACCGTTCTTTTTTTCATTTTAAAATTTTCATTTAATCAATGGGAAGATATATGGGTCCATTTTTTTCATTTACAAATTTCCGTCCAGTCGATGGTAGAATATATTAATGATAAGAGAGTTTCCTTAGCATGCGAGGCTACGAGACCTAACGCATGAGGTGAGGGTGGGCTAAAAAACAAAGATATTGATCATGAAAGTTTTGATTCGCAATCACTAAAAATATACTATGATCTCTTACCAACCGTGTTGGAATGAATATATTTTTATGAGTGGTACAAAAGTATATATATAATATGTTTTTGGGTTTATTTATATATACATAAACAGGCCTGCCCGGCCCATATGGAAAACCGTCTGAGCTTGTAGAACTTAGCCCGTATAAAAAATGAGTCAAAAAAAATACATCCAAAACGGACTATGGCTTTTTCTCCCTCAGATCTTAATGGAATCAAGGACCGTCTTGTAATCTTCTCTAAACAATTAGGCTAATGATATTGAATGCTAAATATCTCATCTCTCTGATTGATTGGGCTCTTTCTTGAAAATCCATTGTGTTATTTTAACATGTTTTATATTTTTTGACAACTGATCTATTTGCAAAAGAATGTTTTTGTTATCAATCAGGAGTAAGTGATGAAAATTTGAACGCAAACACAAAGGGGGAGAAAGTTGTTTTCCGGATGGAGTGTATCGGATTGAGCAACATCGGACGTAGAAGTTGTCAAAAAGATGAAGTTGTTGATCAAACGCATCATCAATCTCAGATCCATCGACATGACTTTGATGATTCATCGGACTCAGTGTTGGTTAGAAAGTCAAAAGTTTCTGAGTGAGGAAATCAGAATGATGCTGAAGAGAATGAAGAAAAATAGTGAAGTCGGGAATTATAAAGTTCTTTACTTTCTAACCTTAAGTCGGATGATGTTTTTCCGATCTTGAAGTTCTCATAAATCATGATAAATTCTCATGATAAAAGCTTTTGAAGAATGGAGGATGTTGAAGATATTTGTAAAGACTATATCGGTTCCAGAGTTCTGAATGCATAAACCTTGACATCGATCATCAAATCCAGAAGTACTGGACACAGGAGTTGTCAGAAGTCTAAATGAGTTATAGCTGATAAGGTTTGAAGAATTTCAAAGTTTCTGAGTAGAGTCTAAAGGTTCTGGACACAGTGGAAGCGTGCGATGAGTCGTACCCAGATTTATTTTTTGTCATAATCGATGATCAATCTGAGATCTACACAATGATAAACATCGTGATCAATGGAATTGAATCAAAGAAAACCGAAAATGGATAAAATGTCAGAACCAGAGAAAGGATCATCACATATTATTTGTAATTAATTTAATCAATTAAAGAATTACCTTGCGTGAATTCTTTCTTCATTGATGGATTTGACAACAGATCTATGTTGTATGGTCATTGCATTGTAGGAATTAAGAGAAGATTCCCTCTAGCGGTGATCCACACGTGTTCTACAAATCTTTGAACGTCGCCATAGAAATCTCTGGGTGCTGGCATGACAGATCGTATCGCTTATTTCATTCTCCTTTGATTGCCACGAGAATCGCTTTCAAAAAGTTTTCCTTGATCTCTCTTGACTCGAGAGTGGATGGTGAAGAAAGATCGATCTCCGTTCTTGGGAGTGTTCTTGGAGAGGGAGATCTACAGGGCTTAAGAGGATTCTCTCCATCTCTCATTGTTCGCAACAAAAAATGAATTGGATCTATTGAAAAATAATATAATTGAGTTTAAATACTTCTAGGGTTTAAAAATAAATATTTTCACAAGTTCCCTTTAATATTTATTTAATCCCTTACAGAACCCCATGTCTAAAATAATAATATTATTATTATTTATTTAACATGCGCTTAACTTGTGAATTAAATTAAATAGTATTTAATCAAATAATATTCAATATATATTATTTCTCACCAGACCTAAAAACTCAGTCCTCCTCCATAATATTTATCGGGCCTTGAATAATGGCTATTTATTTAATAAATAAATTTCACTGCATTATTCACCAATAAATAAATAGATATTATATTCACTAAATGGAAAATAAATAATTATTAAATATTTTTCTCATAGTATATTCTCTTCAATAACTGGTGACGAAATATATGTGATTGAGCAAACATGAATAATTATTAAACCATGTGTCGGAATAATATTTATTCAACTTGTTAAATAATAAATAATAATATATTATTTAACTGAGATTCTGGATACACGTAATGTGTGACTCTAGGTTTCCTTCTCAGTGGCATTAGGCGAAGTGACCTAAAGTCCAAGGTTAGCTTCAAGCAACACACCAAGGCACCCATAGAGAAATAAGTTAATGCCACAACGACATAATACTTCATACGAATGCTTATCGTGTAATATAATCTCTTTATCACGATATCTCTAACCTATGTGTTCAATGTCTCTTTCTTTGACTTTATGGAAATCGAACTTGTCTATAGAACACCATGACCATAGATTTATTTAGGCTGTATCATTTTCATCAAAGGGCTTGAGATATTTACTGAATGGCCCGAAGGATGAAATTTTTATTGATTTTAGATAAGCCCCCTTTTAAGGGTAAAGGGGGAAAACCAATACTTCAAGGACATCAAAACATTAACAAAATTCAGGAAACAGGGGGGTTGCAACCCAGAAAAGACTACGCAGAAGTGCCTCTACCAAAGCATGACTGATCAGCAAGAAGTCCCGTGCAAGAATGCATGGGCACGGTACCGATGGCGACATCATACTCTCTCAATCTTCCGAATCTAAAAAGCCATGCACGGAGAAGACGACCAGTTCTATCCTCATCTGAACAAAAACCTTGTAGATTGTCCGGGTTCCCCAACAGAGCATCCAATTCACTTCCAACAACTCAACAAGGAACAACCAAACCCAAATTCACAGCCAAACAACCACGATCCCAACATTACCAAATCAAAACCTGGAGACAATAGCAGCAGAACCAAAACGCGTGGCCTCCCCCCTCCAAGCCACTAGCACTGACTCCGAGCTCACCAGAGCACGCAAGAACCAACAACAAACCGGGATGAAGATGGATCCCAAATCCAGATCCGCCGACGTTGAGCGCACACCGAATCCGCAACGAGATCCCGAATCCAGGAGCGTACCGGATTTGATGACGAACCCTAAGCCGAGGTGAGTTCCTGAAGCCGCTATGAGATCCCGAAGCCACGAGCGCACTGGAGCCGACGACAAACACCCGATTCGAGGCGAGTTCCCAAAGCCGCAACGTGATCCCGAATCCCGGAGCACACCGGAGTCGACGACGAACACACAATCCAAGGTGAGTCCCCGAAGCTGCGACAAGACCCAGAAGCCAGGAGCGCACCGGAGCCGATGATGAACACCCGAGCCGAGGCGAGATCCCGAAGTCGCAACGAGATCCCGCATCCAGGAGAGCACTGGAGTCGATGACGAACTCACCCGAGCCGAGGAGAGATCCCAAAGCCAAATGGCCAACGAAGCCGCCGCCAATCCTAGAACAAATCCAGACCACGCGGATCCGTCACCCGGTGACGCTGAGCTGAGATGATGCAACTGATGCCAAGGTCGGTCCATGCCGGAGGAGAGAAGAAGGCTTGATGGGGAAACCCTAGTTGCGCGAGGAAAAGGGGGAGAATCTGCCGCTTAGAGGCTTCAATCATTGCTTGAGATATTAACTTTCATTAAAAAATAGAAGGAACAAATCCTTTCTTGCATTATTCATTAATGCAATATTACTCGTGACACACCCAACGTATCCTACCTCACCACGAATATATGTCGTCATGGTTTTTGTCAATACATCAAAGTATATGAATCATAATAATCATTAATAATAATCTTAAAGTCTAAGGATCAATACACACATCCGTGGATAGGAAAATCCAATGACACATATAAATGTGGATTTACTACTGGCGGGTCTCGTTCTCATAATATCCTACACTGGATATTACCAAGGGCTTACACCATGAGAAGTTGTCTCAAAGTCCTATGAGTCTCGACCCCTGATAGCCTGTATCATTTGTGTCCTCAAATGATATCATTTGACTATAAAACATATATTTAAAGAATAGCGTCATAGCTATCACGACCCCTCCCAGTGGGGCCCACGCCGTGACTCCCCAAGCCCGCCTCCAATAGGCCAGGGGCTGGTGACTAGCACCGAGTAGGCGTATCACTAACATGGGAGGCATTGCCTAAGTACTTGTACACACACACACACATCTCCAAGCCCAAAAATGATGAAATGTAAAAACACTAAGGAACAAAAATACATGCATACAACTAAACCCAACCAACAGAGTATGACGAAAGGTAGAGTACTGTAAAAGTAAACTGGGCCAGAATACAAGCCCACCAAAAGCAAGAGTCTGAAAAACTGCAAAGTCCAACTTGTAAGCACAAAGGTACTGGGACTGCCGCTCGTAGCCGTAGGAACGCCTCGGCCTGTAGGGAACTTAGAAAGCTCGGTCCTGTCCTGGTCCACCCTGGACTCTGTCAAAAGGCTGCTCGTCTGCACAAGACACCAGACGTGTGGGCAAAGCCCGTGCAGGGGTGAGTATAACAATACTCAGTAGAGGACCCTGAAAACCACAAAGCAGTACACAAAGTAAAAGTACGGTCAGCTATGCACAGTATATGTCTACAGAACATATAGAACAAACCAGATATACTCAAAACCCAGACCCATGGTCTAGAGGCAAGTCACACTACCGCATACTCCTGTTAGGGATTCTGTTTGAAGATCTCGTGATGCACTCGTTCCGGGAGAACACACTCCACGAGTCTTATAGCTCTGATGACGTCCGTCCGGGAAGAGATGTTCGTCAGGAACCGTCACGAGATATAGCTACACTCATTACGGGAGACACACTCCTGAGTGAGAAAGATTTCGATACACATATGAGGATCACTGCCAGGGCCATGGCGGATACCGCGAATCATCCGGAATTCACCTGATAGGTAGAGGATCAACGCCCGGTAAAGTTGGTCACGCCAATGCCTGACTCTACCTAGGGTCTGAAATGGATAGAGGATCTCGATCCGGGCCTCTCGGATGGATGCCTGACTCTATCACAGAAAGTCCTGCTGAAGGGATCATAATCCCGCGTGAGGGAATGATGCCTGACCTTCAGGGGAACAAGAAGAAGGGGCACTAACCCAAACGAAAGATGTTCAAGGCACGGTGAACAAAAGGACCAAGTCGTTTTCCAAAAAGTACACGGCGTGTAGAAATGATACACGCCGTGTTGTCCGACCCCGGGTACTGCCCGTGTACAACGGCCCGTGTCGTGAGGCTGGTCATGTAGAAAAACTTAGTACACGGCGTGTAGTATGAAGTACACGCCGTGTCTGGGTAACTGGGGTTGGCTCCGTGTACTCTGGCCATGTGCCCGTACACGGTCATCAACCCGTGTACTCCAACCCGTACAACTTGCACACGGGGTGACCTGCGCTGTTGACCTCGCCTGGCCGAGTGATGGAGTACACGACCGTGTACTCCATCCCGTGTCCGTGTATCCCTGGGATACACGCCGAGCTCCGTGTAGCCGCCTCTGCCAAGTTGTACACGCCGTGCCGCCTGAAGCCGTGTAGAGCATCATGTGTCCGTGTACTACCCAAAGTACACGCCGAGCTTCGGGGAAGGTCCAACACACCGTGTGACCGGGGTCACACGCCGTGTGATTCTTCTCTGACCCCGAAACCCTAGCCGCCACCGCCAGAACTACACGGTGTGTTCTTCGGAAGTACACGCCGTGTATTCTGGAAATTTCCAGAAACGGTGCTCTTCATCGGCGCGCCTCCCGTGATGCTCCGATCATCAATCCGGTCATCCAATCACCACAAAACTTCCAGGTTCTGGTCACCCCGACCTCACGAAGCCGGTTCCGTCATTTTCGGGCCTCCGATCGGTTCCAAAAACGTGTTTCGATCTTCCTGCATTAAGAACGCTCGAAGAACGCTCTTTTCGATCCGGTCCGATTTGTCGTCCGCCATCGTCGCTGCACCTCCACAAGGATGTTGCGATGTCAAACCTTCAATTTGGAATCGTTGCGTCGCAGAACGGATGTGCAATGATCTGTTGTTCATCGCCCCGCGAAGAACGTGTGGGGCAAAAGAGGAAGAAATCCAAATAAACAAAATTGAGGAACGAACCTCTGCCGTCGTTCGTCATGGCGTTGATCCGCTCCCGTTAATAGGCTTAAAACGGGGCAAGAATCAACAACAACATAAAGCATGGATCAATTCCCCATAGTCTTCCCGAAGAAAAAATCCCTCCCACAAGAACGTACAAATCTGCGGATCAACTTGTTTGTGGTTGATCCGCGTTCGTTGTTTAAACTCAAATACGGGGAAAAGAAATCGAAATAACAACACCTACCTTTCGAAAGGACCGATCATTGACGAAGGCGTCGTGCTTCCATTGTCGTCGAGATCCTTCAACGTCGGCGCAACGATCCTTGGTTTCGATCCGTTGTCGTTCGTCGTCGAGAATTTGCTCCAACACGCTGTGGATTCTGCAGAGGTTCCTCTCTCTACGTTGCCAACGACGTACAATTTCTTAACCCATTAAAAAGGGGAAACAAGTTGGCATTTAATTACGCAGCAGTATTAATGGCATTGACTTGCCATTTCGAAGTCATTAAGACGCGCCATTAATTTAGGAAACAGCTGCGTCGTTGTCGCGCTGCAGCGGATGTTTCCTTAAATGAAATAAAATAAACTGGTTAATTTTATTTTTTTTATTTTACTTAAAACATCCGAAAATTAACTTTTTCCCTCGACCCGCGTCGGTTGAGGTTAGCCTCATTCTTAGGTAAAGTCGTCGTCCCGGACGCAACGGTGCGCTCAGATTTTTAATCCGGGCATCCGTTTGGAAACTTCTACAACTGCTCACAAGTGTCGACTCACTTAACTAAAAAAAAGTTCAAACCACCATTCCGGGCTCACTGGACCTCAGAATGATGTTTCGTCTTCACGCCTGGTCTCGAAATAATTCCATATAATATTTAAAAATAATAAACGGAAAATCTGAGACATTACAATAGCACTTCCAGGTTCTCATCATAGCGGAGAACTGCTATATCCTTTTAGTGCAACAATTACTCTTAGGACATTATCACATACTATGTTACGCAGAAGAACAATCATGATGTGATAGAAAGTTTATTAATATTAAAAACTATAAATACAAGTTATCATAAAGTGCATAAAAGTTGGTTCTAGGGCACCAACTCTGATAGACTCTCACTTGCACTAGATCCAACTGCTAACAACCTTCAGTCCGCTAGCTCTCGCATGATACACATGCTTCTGCTAAGATAGGCCTTTAGTCAATGGGTCAGTCATGTTATCTTCTATGGGAAATCTTCTTACTATAATTTCTCCCTTTTGATAAAAAACCCTCAATATGTGATACTTCCGAAGTATATGCTTTGTTTGTTGGTGTGACATTGGCTCTTTGAAAAGAGTCATTGTTGCAGCATTATCGCAATACAATGTGATAGGGTCTTTACTGCTAGGTACCACATCAAGATCCTAGACAAAGTTCTATATCCAAACAGCTTCCTTGGCTACATTGGAAACTGCTATATACGTGGACTTCGTTGTAGAATCAACGGCAATTGATTGCTTTGAACTCTCTCAACTCCTCCGTTGAGACAAAAAACATATCCTGACTACGACTTCAGATCATTCTGATCTGTTTGAAAACTAACATCAGTATAACCTCTAATGACCATCTCCTCTTCTCCTCCATACACCAGGAACATATCCTCATTTTTTTCAGATACTTAAGGATAGACTTAACAGTAGACCAATGTAGTTCTCCTGGATCTTCTTGATATCTTCCTACCATGCTTAATGCATAGGAAAAATCAAGTCTAGTACATAACATGGAATACATGATTGATCGTATCGCTAAAGCATGTGGGATCTTACTCATTATCTCTTTCTCTTATTATGTCTGAGGACATGTTTTTTTAGAAAGATGTAAACCATGTCACACTGGAACCAATCCCCTCTTGGATTGTTCCATACTAAATCTCTTTAGTATCAGGTCAATGTATGTACTTTGACTTAGTCCAAACAGCCTCTTAGATCTATCACGAATGATCTTGATGCCTAGAATATAGGTTGTTTCACCTAAGTCCTTCATGGAGAAACACTTGTACAATTAGTCCTTAACATACTATAAAACTGGTATGTCGTTTCCAATAAGTAATATGTCATCAATATATACTACTAGGATAAGGATCGTATTCTTATTAAACCTCTTGTAAACTCACGGCTCACATTCGTTCTTAATGAAACCAAATTATTTTATAGCTTCATCAAATCAAATGTTTCTATGACCTAGATTCTTTCTTAAATCCATAAATGGATCTCTGAAACTTGTAAATCTTTTTGGCATCACCTGGAGTCAAAAACCCATCTGGATGTGTCATATAGACATCTTCTTGAAATTTCTCATTAAGGAATGCAGTTTTGACATCTATCTACCAAATCTCATAGTCATGGTAAGCTGCTATAGCAAGTAGAATTCTGATGGATTTAAACATGGAAACTGGTGAAAAAGTTTCATCATAGTCAATTACTTGATTCTTTTTAAACCCTTTACCCACTAGTCTTACATTATAGGTATTTATTTTACCTTTCATGTCTAGTTTTCTTTTGAATACCCATTTACACCCTATAGGGTTTACATCAACTGGAACATCGACCAGAATCCAAACTTGGATCTGATACATGGATTCCATTTCAGAATTCATGGTTTGTTTCCATCTTGTAGCTTTTTATCTCTCTACTACCTCTTTTTAGGAGAGAGATTCATCATTGTCAACCAATAATGAGTCCCCTTATTCAGTGACTATAAAACCATATCTCTCTGGTTCTCTTACCTCTCTTATGCTCCTACGCAGTACTTGTGTTTTAAGAACTACTTCTTCCATGAGGACATGTGGAACCTGTTCCTGTACCAACTCTTGTATATCTTGAGCATCAACTTCGTTAAAGTCAATCTTGTTTCCACTATCCTTTTTGAGGATGTTCTCCCTCTCAAGAAAGACAGTTTTTCTGGCAACATTCACTTTCTTGTCTGAGGGGTTATATAGGTAGCATCCCTTTGTTTCCTTGGGATACCCTATAAAGATACATTTTGTGTCCTGGGGTTCTAGTTTGTTGCTTGAGTAGGCCTTAACAAACGCCATGTAACCCCATACATGTGTACGCGACAAAACAAGTTTCTTTACACTCCATAACTCAAAGGGAATTACATTTTCCGCTTTAGTTGGTACTCAGTTTAATGTGTATGCCACGGTTTTTAATTCATATCCCCAAACTGATAATGAAAGATCTACATGACTCATTATCGACATTACCATGTATAACAAGGTATGGTTTCTCCTTTCACTAACATCATTCCACTGTGGTGTGTAAGGTTGAGTGAGTTGATATAGAATCTCAAACTCTCATAGAAAGTCGATAAACTATTGGTTAAGATATTCACCACCTCAATATGGTCAAAGTTTTTTATCTTATTTCTAAGTTGACTCCCTACTTCATTCTTGAATTCCTTGAATTTCTAAAAGGACTCAGACTTATACATCACCAAGTGGATATAGCCATATCTACTTAAGTCATCATAAAAAATTATGAAGTAAGAATATCCACCTCTAGCTTCTACTGGAAATGGTCCACACACATCAGTGTGTACCAATCTTATAAGCTTTGTGTTCCTTTCACCCTGTCCACCGAATGGTGGTTTGGTCATTTTTTATTGTAAACAAGCAAGATATGTTTCAAGTGGTTTTAGCTCAGACGTGTCTAAATAACCATCTTGACAGAGCTTTTTCAAACGCTTCTCGTTTACATGACCAAGACGATGATGTCATGGATGGGTGTTATATGAGTCGTGTGAATATGATTCGTTATCAATTGACAATACTTGGTTTTCATAATTTAATACATAAATACTGTTATTTAAATATTCCATACCATACCATATGTTGTCCTTATAAGAGAAACAACTTTTATTTCCAAATTTGAAAATAAAATCATCTGTATCTAGGCATGATATAGAAATTATGTTCTTGGTAACTGTTGGTACATAATAAAAATCCTTTAAAACCAAAATCATTCTCATTAGAAATGAAAGGTGGTGGTCACCAATGGCTAGAGCATCCATCCTTTCACCATTGGCAGCTCACAGATCCACCTCTCCTCTAGAAATCTTTTGGAATGTACTTGGTTCTTTCATTTTGATGCAGATGTGAGCACCACAAGCTGTATCTAATAACCAATGTGTAGATATTGAAATATTACACTTGATAATGAATGCACCTTTTTCTTCCCCTTGCTTTTGGGTGTAGTTCATCTTCCAGTGGTCTTGATTGCCGCATGCAAAACATATTGTCTCATTTTCCTTACCCTGCCTTTGGATATTCCTCTTCTTGGAAGGACGGTGCTCATGAGCTTTAGACTTGTTGTAAGTCTTGGGCCCCTTTTCCTTGTTCTTATTTTTTTATTCACCATAAGGACTATGGGTTTGTCACACCCCATATCCTTATCCACTTGGAGAATCAAAGTAAGAAGTTTTGAAAGAATCTTCTCATTATTGGTAATATTGTAATTAACAATAAAACTAGAGAAGGTCTTGGGTAGTGATGAAAGTATCAGATTTGTGTGCAACTCATCCAGGAATTTAATCCCTAAGATGTCTAAGCATTAAATGTATCCAATAAGATTAACTACATGAGCCCGGTTGGCGTAGACTCTTCAAGCTTAGTTATAAACAAAGCATTGGAGATCTCATATCTCTCTTGTCTTGTCTTCTTTTGCTAGAGATCCCGGTGATGAGACGTCATTATATACTCATTCATGTCCTCATGTTACTTCAAAAGCTCATTGGTCATGGATGATAGCATGAAAAAGTGAACATTTATAGCATCGTTCAAATGTTTCTCATAGAGAGAACTCTTCATCACTTGCCTCATTTACAGGTGCTTTAGGAATTGATTCTTCCAGCACATACAATTTCCATTCATGGTGAAGGATAATGCGTAAGCACCTTTGCCACTCTTGGAAATTTGTATCGGTGAGAAGGTTATCCTTATCAAGTATGGATCATAGTGATATGTTTGATGTTATTTTTATTGTTGTTTATATAAGTAAGATGATCAAAGTTTTAGTAATTTATCTGATAAAATTTAGACAAATAAATAAATATTATATTTATTAATCTCCTACTATTTTATCGAAACCCAATAGTCCTCATCATTGGCTTCAGAATATCATGTTTCTTGGAAATTATAGTGGAAAGGATCCATATTTCTCTTCTCATTACCCCAACTTTGGTTGGTCAAGCAACTTGAATGGTTCTAGGTAGGCATTTCAAATTCCAACCGTATTAACTTAGAGTTCCTTGATTTGTTGAGTGGACTTCCCAATCTGGAAATCCTTAAATTGGATTTCCTCAACTCTTGTCTCTTAGTTACACCAAGTCCTGCTTTGGCAGTCAACCCTTGATGTGAACTAAGTTAAGTCAACCCAAAACTTCATGTTAGAATTCCTTGATAATTGAAATCACCCAAACTTTGGCTGGTCAATCACTTTGAACTATGGTTTGATTTTAACTGAAGTAGTGGAAGGCTATACCGACTTAATATATATAATTGAGGGATTTTATCTTTTATGTGTAAATTTACAATTATTATCTTTATCGCATGCTTGATAATATTAAGTGGATTTAATTAAGTGGTTAACTGTGTCTTAGATAATATTTACGCATAAGACAATTTATTTTAGTTCTATCTTGCATGCTTATTAATTCATTAATTCATGTGACCGCGAAAAAACATCTATAATGAAATAACCATGCAACTTGATAGAAATAAAATAATAAAGTGCTATGATCATGATTTTTTACTAATGGTTAGTTTATCTAGAGGTTAATAAATTAATAGTTGACCTAGGGGGAAAACACCTTGAACCAATTAAGGTTTGTGTTACAACTTCCACCTGTCCACCTATGTATCTCTCTTGGATTGGTTTCATCTCAACTCTAAACCTGAACCGCCTCCACTAGCTTGGGATCTCCATCCATTACATATGTTTTTACTTACATGCAGGTGAAGGAAAAAGGGTTTATATAAAAGAAATCATGAGCACGCATGCTCGTACATAATAAGAGGACATAAGGCGCGCGGGCCAACAATTTAATTTAATAATAAATTAAATGAGATCAAGCACATACAAAGGTCTGGTCTATGCTCATGATCATCCACACACAACAAATTACACATTTAATAAAACTATCATTCAATTCTTAGTCGTTCTTATTTAAGATAAATCACGCTCTAATCAATAAATTATTATCTTTAATTAATCAATTCTTTTATATTAATTCTCATCCAAATTTCATTGAGATTCTCATACATCATAATTAAAAAAACAAATAAATTCAATTAAAATTAACTGTGTATATAAATATACCTTGGAGGCAACATGGTGAATACCCTTCTGAATCTACCCAACATGCATTATTCACATATATTGTTTACTCTTGTGACATATGGCATACATGACTTATCATGTACTTTCATGATGTGTACTATCATCTTAATGATTACACAAATTACATGATTTTTATATAACATGTTATGGTTTAATGCACATAGAGTAATATTTGTAATATGACTCATACATGATATGCAGATCGGAACATTACGTAGAAATTAATTAAACATTAATATATATATATATATAATTATGCATAATTTGGTATAAGTAAACGGTATGTACAGGCGAGCTACACGGCATGTACGTCTCTCGTTGTCTATCTGAGGCACACACCTAGGGACCTAACGTGTAAACCATGCCTCAGAAAAATTGGAGTACACGGCGTGTACAAAGGGCTACACGGCATGTGGTCTCCAAGTTAAACACTCACCAGTCAGGTAGTGTGTGGAAATACACGGCCTGTCTGTGACTTAAAGGACTACACACCGTGTACGTGGGCTACACAGAGTGTACTCCGGCTGGCTATACGCCAAGCTGGCATGGTCAACACGCGGTATAAGAAATTAAATGCACCATGTGTAATCAATTCACACGGTTTGAATTGATTCTAAATTAATTCCTGGTGCATTGAACATTAGTACACGTCATGTAACTCCAGTCACACGGCATGTCTCTTGTGTTATCCGGCCAGAATCCTCAGCACCTCCGGATGAGATCTTCGATTTTATTTCATTCATATAATTAATTGATTTGATTAGATCTATGAGAAACGAAAGAGGAAGAATCAATTCTCTCAATATAGATTAAAAGAACAATTAAACTTGAATTGAAAACTATATTAAAAATGTGTAAAAGAACATAAGGGACAAATCGTTTCTCGTATTATTCATTAATGCAATATTACTCGTAATGCACCAAATGTGTCCTACCTCGCCGTGAACATATTTCATCAAGGTTTTCATAAACACATCAACGTACGTGACTCATAAAACTCATTAATAATAATCTGAAAGTCTAAGGACCAATACACACGTCTGCAGATAGGAAAATCCAATAACACATATAAATGTGGATTTCCTACTAGCGGGTCTCGTTCTCATAATATCCTACATTAGATATTACCAAGGGCGTAAACTATGAGAATGTTCCTCAAAGTCCTATGAGTCTCCACCCATGATATTCTGTATCATGTGTGTCCCTCAAATGATATCATCTGGCTATAGAACGTATATTTAAATAATAGGGTCACAACACTTCTAGGTTCTCATCATAGTGGGGAATTGCTATGACCTTTTAGTGAAACAACTACTCTTAGGAAATTATCACATACTATGTTACGTAGAGGAACAATCATGATGTGATAGAAAGTTTATTAATATTCAAAACTATGAATACGGGTTATCATAAAGTACACAAAAGTTGGTTCTAAGACACCAAAACCAACTGAGGCATCGTCGGATGCAGAACATTGCAATGAGTATTCCATCGTAATGAAAAATCAATCAGACTGAGCTGAGGAAAAAAGTCAGTCAGACTGAGCTGAGGAAGATTATCAGACTAGGAGCAAACACTGATCCATCGAATCAGGAATAGGCATTGATCCATCAGAAGGATTCTTCACACTAATAAAAAACATCAGATGGACCAGAGCTAATGACATCGATGAATCATTGATCTGGGAAAATTGTATGAATAATGTCATCGGGATGATAAGACTATCGCAATGAGGAAGCATTTAAAAATGTGAGAAGTGTTGAGTTTCTGCTAGAATCTGAAGTTTTTAGAATTTGAAACCATGTTTATGGAATATTCACTTCAGATGGTTATTTTATCAGATGATAACCACACACTGATATTCCATTAGAGACAAAAATTCCATCGAACTGATTTTGAGGCGGAAAGAACAATCAGAGTCGTAAAATGAAATATAATCGGACTCACCTAATCGGATTGAAGAAAAGTTAATAAGTTCAAGAAGACTGATTTCTGAGAAGACTCGAGAAGATTCAAGAAATTTTGAGAAGAGTTGAGAAGAGTTGAAATGGTCAAACATGAAGTTTAAATGTGAGTGAAATTCAGGTTTTGTGATTTTGAGTGATCGGGAAAAGTTTTTCAGTTTCCCACCTTTTCTATTTTGGGATGCCTATAAATAGATGAACGGTACATTCGTACTTTTCAATTGTTCATGTGTGAAAAAGGTATAGCATTGTAGATATTGATTCATAGTTTCTTTCCAGACAGAGAACTTGTAAGAAGATCAGACTACAGAAAGTTTTGTTTACCAGACTGAGAAGATTGAACTGAGGAAGATTGGTTTGAGTAGTTGAGCAGAATTTGTTGGCACCCTTGTTTTAATGATCACCAAATCATACCTCTTATTTTATTAATGAGTTTTATGTGTTATGACAACATTTTATAATATAAGGAAGATTAATGAGAATTTTGTATAGTATTGAAAACACTCACCACCAGACATGACGCACCGTTGAAGATGAGTCACCGTTAGGGATGACTCACCATCAAGAAGAAAATCTAGCAAAGTATGGGAAAGACCTACCATCAGCAATGAGTCACCGTCAAAATGGATTTTTGAAAAAGTTTTGGAAACACCTTCCATAAGAGAATGACTCGGCATTAAACCAAGAAATTTGGCTAAGTGTTGGAAACACCTACCATTAGAGACGAGTCACTGTCAGGATGATAATTTGGCTAACTATCAAAAAAACCTACCGCCAGACCTGAGTCACCATTGAAGATGATCTTTCGTCAGAATGAAAATTTGATGAAGTGTTGAGATGAACCGCCACTGAGAAGACTTGTCACTCATATGAGTCATTGTTGGCATGACTCACCACCAGCCTAACTCACCCCCAACCTAAGTCACTACCAGTATTGTGTCACCGTTCAAAGGAGTCACCTCCATTATTTTTTTATTTTGAATTAAATATTTCTAATAGATATATTATCAAATTTAATGTTGAGACTTATTTTAATGATTGTTCTTAAACTATTACAGATATGCATTAAAGTTTGTGACAGTCATCCAGTACGAGGAACAGAGAATCTAGATGATTCTTCTTTCATGCTGCTGTTAAAAGAAGTAGCAGACTCCCTCGTGAAAATAAGAAGAAACAGTCATGTGATAGAGATGTATATACACATACATGCGAAGTGAGCTGAAGCACTATTGCAATAACCAAAAAGAGAGTGTTGTGAAGTGTTCCTTACACGAAGCATCCTTACCAATAACTAACTGTGGAAGACTGAAGCTCACAGAACATTTAGTTCCTTCCCACAGTCAGAACAAAAGAGTTCGCGACACTCTGTTCTATTGTACTTTTCAGAAAGATGACTCGAACTCCTGTTCAAGATGTATCTAAGGAGTCACAAGCTTCAGAGAACATCGGATCGAGTAACTATATCATCTCTACATCTTTATTTTCTCTCTCTGTTTTATTTTACTTACATTACGATCAGTGTGTGTTTACTCTATATGTAACGCCCCGACCCCAGTTACCCAGAGTCAGTGCATTATTACATAACATTGACATGATCACAAAAGATCAAGTCTCGAAAGACCGATTAGTTTAGTAGCCTTGGAAACAGTAGATATATTCATAAGTCTTACATTACATCATAAAGTGAAAAAAACTACAACACATCTTGTCTTCATATCCCCTTATACATTCACTGCAGGTCATTCATAAAATACTTCTTCACATCCTGGGAAAAATTAAAACATTAAAAGGGGTGAGCTCAGATGCTCAGTAAGGATAACAATATAGCGGAAACTTTCATAAATAAACATAAACATTTAAGGCAATGTATAACTAAAACAAAAGCCTTTTAAACTTGAACTTCAGCATAATATGGCAAAAATAAAATGAAATAATGTCATTTACTTATTCACATGGATATTCTACTAGTCGAATAATCGCATGCAATATCAATAACAACTTTCATAATGATGTAATGCATAATGTCAGACTATCACAACCACATAGTCAAGGCCTTGTGCCAAGACTACAAATAAGATTTTTTCAAGGTCTTGTGTCAAGACACTAGTTTGTCTAATGAGACCTACCGATGCATCGAGGAGCTATAGCGGGCTCCACCCGTCACTTATTAATTCCAATGCATTCCTCATATGAACAGGTTTAAACATAACATAAACATTCGTATTAAAACTAGCATACGAAATGTGAATACTTTATCCATAAATCATGAATGGTACAAAAATAACACATCCATAGTCAAACATATCACAAAACCTTCAATACTATATGGAAGTTTTGTATCATAATAAATCAACTTCAAATAAGCTTAAAATTCATCAAAAGATGTTGACATAGATGAAATCAAAACTATTTGAGAGAAATATCTCATTTTTTTGAAATCATTTAAAAGTCACATAATTATAAAAGAAACATTTACTGTGAAAATATTCTTATAAGCTTGTAAGGGAAGCTTCGACGATTTTATAACAGCAGAAAATAGTCGCACCCACCGTATAAGTTAAAAAAAATACATTCTTACCTTAATTTTGTCGAAAAGGTTAAAAAGGATCTTGTTTGGAAAACGACGGAAAGATTCCTTTATAAATAGCTTATAAAAAGTCAACAAGGGTATAAATGACTTTAACCCATAGTCTATAAAATAGTAAGAATGATTTGAAATATATTTTTAAGAAACATGGATGTGGATTATAAAGAGGTCCCAATAGATAATTACGTATAAACAACCTCGGATAATGAAGAGATTGCGAAATAAACCCTTACCTTGTACTTTTCCTTAGTTGAGGGTAGGTTAACCTCCTGTATAATGGTGAAATAATTGTTATTAAATTATACAAGAATCATATACATTAATATGATATCATATATAATCTTTTAACATTGTTTTGTTAATAATATCTTAGTATTATCGTCGCTTCGGGTGTTAACTTACTCAATTTTTTTTATATGTTTTGTTACATAAGTCGTGTTTGTTATGGATAGGTTGTATCTTATTCATATACAGAATGATATCAAGTCCTTAAACATTATTTTTAATGATCAAATGAGAATTAGACTTGCATGGATACGATGGGGAATGAATCTCATCGTGTTCGTGGAGATGGTAGTCTGTACGTACGCACAAGCTACAATATCATTCTTTTGATATTAAGATAATATATAATTGGATGGTATATCATATATACAGAATCATTATCTTGTTATATTTATTATTTACATCAATTACACATCATTACCATACCCATCTAAATAATAATGTTTTGAATAACAATTACACCACGACGTGGAGACGGTAAGTCGTGCGTACGCACGTATAGTGACATGTCATTCAAAGGATGGATAGAATACTGAATATGGTTGTACTATAATTATAATAACATCACAGTATATAGAAGATACTGGATTTATTATTTTATAATGAAAATAACAAAGAAAGAAGAAGTTGAAGAAGAAAGGAACTTGAAAGATGGTGGTGAAAACATTACCTCTTCTTCGGGTTCTTCCTTTTGATTTGATCAAAATGACTCCTTAGGTTGGCTTTCTGATCAAACTAAGGCCTCTAGGTTGAAGTGAGGGAAGTTGAGAGAATATTTGGGTAGGGGTTGTCCGAACCAAAAGGCTTTGAAGGTGTGAAGAATTGGTTAGAAGTGGTGTCCTTTTATAAGGGAGAGGAGGAGCTCTTTAGGAAAACATAAAGTATTATTTTATAATAAATTCATATTCAGTTTATAATGGCTCAAAAGTGGATTATTCAAAGTCTAAGGTGGGGATGGGTCGAAAACAACTCAACCAATAGGTTTTAGACAGGTTTGGGTCACTTTATTAACCTTATCTTTTAATTTTAACTCTTAGTTAATTAGTTTGACACTTACCATGTCACTTTTTATTTTTATACTATATAGTTAATAAACTTACTATATACATCCAAGCGACCCCCAAGTGGTCCATTAATAATACACCTACCATTATATAAGTCCTTTGGTCGAACCTTAGAATTTTAGGAATAGAATATCAATTAATAATATAATATTTGTTTTAAAAACTCATTTATGTCAATTTTGACACTATTCAATAATTGATTTTTGTTAGTCTTAACAACTTTATTAATTCGAATAAAATTCATTTAAGTAATACTAACATGTAATATTAACCAATAAAATTCATAGATGTCATCAAAACTTTCAAATTATATTTATTTTAACTTTTATAATACCAATTATTTGATTCTTTTATTATTAAGCAAAATATTGTATCATTATTGTGTCATAAATAAATTTAATTATTCAATGTCTAAAAATTATAAATAAAATACCATTATGTAGGAAATATTTTTAGTTTTCTAATGAATATTTATAGTCGAAAATATAACATATATAACTCTATGTAAAAATTGTTTTGCTAAAAGATATATGCTTATGTCATTTTTGTATTTACTTTATCTTAATTAATATAAAGTGTTCTTATCACCTGCAAGTGGCTTCATGGGGTCCCAAAATCAACCCAAAGATGCACATGGTCGGACATGTATTAACCAATAAGGTTAGGACACATTTTAGGGTAATTTATTATTATTATAATATTATTATTTTACCCTTATTTACCGGATTTACCCTTTAACCATGGTAAATAAAATATTTACCGAAGTAATTATTCAAAATGTCTAAAAATAAAAGTTACCTATTTACACAATTTGGACATCCTGATTCCAAATATGGAATCCATTTTTTCAAATTCAAAACACAGAAGTGGCGGAAATTAATTTAAAATTAATTCTCGCTGTCAAAACAAAAAGCATGTTTTTAAGAAATAATAACTATCAAAAGATTGACACTTGTTTATGTCCGGTTTAATTGTGAAATTATGTCCAATGACCAAAATTGTATTAAATGGTAAAAATATATTCTAAATATACTTTAAAACCACTCAAATTCATAATTTAGCACTATTAATTATTTTGATTAAAAAGGTTGTTTTTAATTAAAATTTAGTAATTTTCACTATTCATCAAAATATAAAAGTTATCCGAAAAGTACCAAAATTTCACCCTAGGCTAATTTCGATATTACGAATCCAAAAATGAAGTCCATTTTGAGAGATAAAATTTATAAAATTTCAAAAAGTGGATATTACTATTCATAACGGCTACTTTGATTGGTCGCGGTGTGTTAGAATCTCGAAGTTGCGTACAATGCAAGCTATTGCATTAGTCAAAGGGAAACGTACCGTGGAAGCTTGGGGTGTTACACTATATTTTAAACACACATTGTCTCTTTTACTTAAACTGGAAGATACTTGATATCTTCTCAACTCCCTTTACTCCTATTTACCCACATGTTGTGAAAGAGGTCCTTGTGTGGCCTGTGTTTATTTCATTCCCATAGGTATTATGGAAGAGGTCATGTGTGGCCTGGAAAGCTTTCCTGTTGTATACCCGATCCAGGTTTTGGATCATAGATTATTTTATATAATCTTCTTGGCAACAGGTGATTGCCAAGTAGAGGGGATTAGGTCTCAGATTGAGACTGGACCTCTTGTATTCTTTCTGTTTTATGTTTTTTTTGTTTTATTTCTATGCTTTAACACTAAATCTTTTTTAAACTCTAAACAAAACCAATACTTTGATAGTTATTCTTAATTAGTGTTTATATAAGGTTTTGATTAAGTAAACTGATTTCAAAAGTTAAATTAGTTTTTCATAAATGTTTTAACTGCGACTTAATCAATCTTTGATAAATCTTTTAAAAGATCAAAACTTATACCGATATGATGTTTTGATTAACTTGGGATATTTTAATTATTTGGGGGATTTTATTTAAACCTGTTTTAGACAGAAATTTTTATTGGGTACTCAATTCACCCCCCCTCTTGAGATACCCACTTCGGCCAACATTTGGTATCAAATGTTTTTCAAAATCTTTTCAACTGTGATTTTAGTTGTTTTAAAGATCTGAAATTTTTATTAATTCTAAATTTAGTTCTTTAAATGGATAATAGACAAGAAGGTTTTTCTACCAACAGACCTCTTTTCTTTAATGGAAATAACTATTCTCAATTGAAGATAAAGATGAAAATGCATATAGAAAATATGAGTTTTGAAATTTGGTCTGCTATAGAAAAAAATATGAGTTACCTAAGACTGCTAGAAGTACTTGGGATGATGCTACTAAACTTGCTTACAATAACAATTGCAAAGCTATGAATGTTCTTTATTGTGCCTTAGGAGATGAAGAATTCAATCAGATGTCTGCTAGTAAAACCGCCTATGAAATTTGGGATATTTTAGCTATTTCACATGAAGGAACTATGAATGTTAAAGAAATGAAATTGAATACTTATACAATTAAATATGATACATTTAAAATGAAACCTGATGAGCTGATTTATGATATATATCTCAGGTTTAATGAAATAGTCGATAAAATGATCTTCTTGGGAAATCCAGTGTCAGATAAAGACCAAATCATGAGACTGTTGAGATGTCTTCTTAAGAGATGGAGAGAGACATTAGTTTCTATAAGACAATCTTGTGACATCAGTAAAGTACTTATTAATGAATTGATTGGGAAGTTAATGATTTATGGAGAAGATCTTAAATTCAAACATAAAGAAGATGATGAACCTAAGAGAAAATATGTTGCTTTCAAGACTACTACATCAAAACAGAAAGAGAAGGAAAAGGTACAAGCTAAAATCTCTAGTGATGAAGAATCACCAGCTGATAGTGATGAAGAAATGAACCATTTGGCTAGAAGGTTTAAGAAGTTCTACGGGAAAAATAAATTCTTTAGGAAGCCGAGTTACAAAGGAAAGTATGACAATAGAGAAACTTGGAAAAAGGACTAGAAAAGTGATGACAACTCAAATGAGATTACCTATTATGAATGTAAGTGAAAAGGACATGTTAAGGCTGACTGACCAAAGTTGAAATATAAGAAAAAATATAAGAACAAAGATAGAAAATATAAGAAATCCATGAAAGACACATGGAGTGCCTCTGAGGACAACTCTAGTGACTCATATTCTATACATGAAGAAAAGTCTGACAGAGAAAACATGTGCTTCATGACAACCATGTTTGAGGTGCCTGTTGTATCTTTTGTGCATAATTCCGATCACTCTAAAAATGAAAATGATGATGATATGTCAAAAGAGGAAATGTTTGATTATTATAATATGCTTGAAGATACTTTTAATGAACTCAAAGAAAAATAAAAAATTATGAAGAAACAATATGTTTTATCTTCTAGTGTTAGAACTGATCTCACTGTAGAAAAAGAGAATGCTCAATTGTTGAAAGAAAATACTGAACTAATACTATCAAATGAGAAACTAAAGAAATACTTGGAAAGATTTACAAATGGAAGAGAAACACTTACTCAAATTTTACGAAAACAAATTTCTCCTAAATATATTATTGTTCTAGGTTACCAACCTGGACAAAGAAGAATTGTTAAGAGCGATTTTGTTCCTAAATCCACTTCTGGTAATTCCAAAGAGTTTACAATCTTATTATAAGAAACATATTAAGCAAATATGGGTTCCTAAAGCCTTAATTACTAACATATCTGGACCTAAGAAAATATGGGTACCGAAATCATTTTTGGTATAAACTTTGTTTTGTAGGAAAACTGCTTGAAGAGATCCTATAGAAATTTGTGGTACTTGGGCAACGACTGTTCCAAACATATGATAGGAGACTACTCAAGTTTCAAGAACCTCATAAAGGTTGATGGTGGTCATGTTACCTTTGCTGACAATGCTAGAGAAAAGATCATTGGACTTGGCCAAGTTGGTAACACCAAATCATTTTTAATTTCTAAAGTAATTTTTGTTGATGGTTTAAAAATACAATCTGGTTAGCATTTCATAATTATGTGATGATGGTTTTCATGTGAAATTTAAAAACAATGCTTGTAAAGTTTTTAATTCTAAAAATGATTTAGTATTTACTAATTTGAGAAATGAGAATGTGTATGTTGTTAATCTTGATTCTTTGATTTCACAAAATATTTTTTGTTTAAGTATCTTTCATAGAGAATCTTGGATTTGGCATTGGAGGCTATGCCACCGTAACATTCACTCACTTAAAAATCTTACTAGGAAAGGGTTAGTCAGGGATCTTCCCAAACTTGAATTCTCAAATAAAAAAGTCTATAACCCTTATCAAAAAGGGAAACAATGCAAGATTTCTTTAAAATTAAAGAAAGAAGTTTCAACTTCTCAAACTCTTGAGTTGGTTCACATGGATTTGTTTAGAACATCCATATTTTCTAGTTTAAATGGGAATCACTATGTTTATATACTTGTAGATGAATTTTCTAGGTATACATGGGTATTCTTTTTAGCTCACAAAAGTGAAGCTTGTTCATATTTTACCAAGTATTCTAAATTTGTAGAAAACTTAAGTGGACTTAAAATTAAGACCTTAAGAAGTGGTCATGGTCATGAGTTTGAAAATCAATACTTTGAATCCTTTTTCTCACAAAATGACTATAGTCATAACTTCTCTAATCCCAGGATCCCTTAAAAGAATGGAGTTGTAGAAAGAATAAATAGAACACTTCAACAGATAGTCTGAACTATGCTTAATGAATATGAATTACCTGTCTACTTTTGGGCAGAGGCTGTGAACACAACCTGCTATATAATCAATAGAGTTTTAATTAGATCTATCTTAAAGAAAGCCCTTTATGAACTTTGGAATAGTATAAATGTTAAGTTTAATTACTTTAGATTTTTTGGTTGCAAAGTATTTATTCTTAACACTAAGGATAATCTTGACAAGTTTTCCTCCAAAAGTGATGAAGGAATTTTCTTAGGTTATTCTACCCCTAGTAAATCCTATAGAGTTTTTAATAAAAGAACCAAGACTGTGGAAGAGTCTATCCATGTCATGTTTGATGAGAAAGATCCACATGAACCTAAGACTCCTTTAGAAAACCTTGAGTATGGTTTATCCACTTTGTACTTAAATTCCAAACCTTCTGATTCTGCTGTAAAAAAAGAAGAAAAATCATCCAGTTCTAAGGAACATCAAGAACCCGAACCTGTAGAGGACCCTGACGTGACCAGCTCTTCTTTTTCTAGAGCTGTTAGGACTCCTAAATACCATCCTTTAGATGTTGTTGTTGACTACTTAGATAGAGGTACACAAACTAGAGCTTCTCTAAGAAACCAGGTTGAACATCAAACATTCTTATCACAACTTGAACCTAAAAACATCAATGATGCAATTAATGATGAATTTTGGGTAATGGCTTTGCAAGAAGAACTTAACCAATTTGAGAGAAATAAAGTTTGGGAACTTGTTGATAGACCCAAAGACACATTGACTATAGGCACTAAATAGGTATTTAGAAACAAGGTTGATGAATATGGAACAATATTAAGGAATAAGGATAGACTTCTTGCACAAGGGTATAGTCAAGAAGAAGGTATAGACTATGAAGAGACCTTTGCACCTGTAGCCAGACTTGAATCCATTAGAATACATCTTGTCGATGTAGTACATCTAGATTTCAAACTATATCAAATGGATGTCAAAAGTGCATTCTTGAATGGATATATAGTTGAGGATGTTTTTGTTGAACAACCCCCTAGATTTCAAAATCATCATTTTCCAAATCATGTTTTCATGCTAACAAAAACTGTATATGGTTTGAAACAATCTCTTAGAGCTTGACATGATAGGCTCAGTTCTTTTCTTATTTCAAAGGGTTTTCAAAAGGTATAGTTGATCCTACCATATTTATAAAAATAGTTTCAAAAGATGTGTTAGTTGTTCAAATATATATAGATGATGTTATTTTTGGATCTTCTAAAAATTATTTATGTATCGATTTTTCAAAAATGATGCAAAATGAATTTGAAATGAGTTTAATGGGTAAACTGAAATTATTTCTTGGTTTTCAGATTTTTCAAAATAAAGAATGAATTATTTTAAATCAAAGTAAATATACTAAATACTTTTTAAAACATTTTAATTTGGATAGCACTAAGAGTAGTGATACTCCTATGAGTACCACCTGTAAATTGGATCTTGATGAAGCTAGAAAATCAGTGGATCAAACCGGTTATAGATGTATGATTGGAAGTCTTCTCTATTTATTTATTTTTTAATTCGATTCAAATTTTATTCTGTTTTTTATTTTTCAATTTTCCCAAATCCCTAAATGATATAAAGTTCTGTCTAATTTCAATGCTTTTACCCCCTCATGCCTTTACTCTCAAACCTCATTGTTACCTCTTTTCTCTCCCGACTATCGTTATCCTTCCCTCACCTTCATCCAAGACTTCCGAACCATTTTCCATTGTTAGAATAAAGAGAGCTTCTAAATCTTCTCTGGATGAGTCGCATACTTCAAAGAAGTAGAAAGAAAAATCCAATCGTTCAACTGTTGTTGAGCCAGTGAACCCAGATCTTGTGAAAAGAGTTATGGTGCCCAAAAAAAAGTCAATTCTAAATGGTTGATGTCAAGTAAGTCGTTAGTGCTGAAAGTTCTACAAGACCAGGGATGGATGGAATGGTTTTCTTTTAACGATAGAGCTTTCTATTCTAGGTTAGTGCACCTGTTTTACCAGTTTGTTAAGTTTATCTTTGAGGAAGATGAAAACTAGGTAAGAACTATGATAAATGGCCGCAAAGTCATCTTTTCTTCAAGGCAGTGGGCTAGTTGTTTAAGAGTTCCTCATGAAAGAGTTGCAAAAGACTATCAAGGAACTATTCTAGATGATGGTGATAACTTTTTTTATGAGGATGCTTTGGCCGAATTAACTAGAGATGGGGTAGTGAGAAGATCGATTGTTACTGAGCTCGATGGAGAATGTTGCCTGCTTTTCAAATTCATCCAGCATATACTATGCCTGAGGAAGGGTGATTTTTCAACAATGAGGCATCAATATGTTTATCATCTATGTCTTATGAAGAGAGGTGAGAAGATCAACTTGTGTAGATAACTGATGGTACACATGATGGAGATATGCAAACCATCCTCTAGATCAAATTCTCTAATCTACCTCAAGTTTATTTCGGCAATGTTAGGAGCCAAGGGTTTGGTTAATGAAGAAGAAGTTGTAGTTAAATGTGGAGGCTTTTTCATCACAAGGGTGATTTGAAAAAGGATGAAAATTAGTTGGAACCCATGGAAGAAACAGTGGGTTGATGATGGTGAAAGGCTCTATGATGATTTCAATCTAGTTGATCATCCAACTAGACCAAATAATCTTGTGGATCCTGATTTGGAACCAGATGAGGTGGTGGAGTATTCAGATGAGGAAATAGAGGTTGCTGCCTTAGGTAATGAGGAACAGGAATATCTGGTGGAGGAGGGAAATGACTTAGATTTTCCTCAAGGCTCCCCAGCTATTACCTATGGTGCACCTAGTCCACCGAGGTCTCTCCCTGTTCGAGAGACTCTCTTGAAAGAAGGCAGTGGTGAGGAAGAAACAAAAGTGTCAGGTGAATAGAAATTCAAAATCACTTCTAAGTCCTCATAGGAAATGGAAATGATGAGAATGGTGATGAAAATGAAGAAGAATGAGGAGAAGATAATGAAGATGGAAATGAAGATGGAGATGGAGATGGAGATGGAGATGAAGATGACAATGATGGAGGTTCATACCATGATGATCCTAGTGGTTGTATTAGGGCTAAGAATGTTGAGATGTCTCAAGCGCTTATCTATTCTCCAATTGTCTCTAGATCTGAAGAGAAACCTAGCATGGTTGAAGATGTTAATAGATCATCCAGAGATGAGAAGGAAGCATCAGTTGAGGGGGAGGAATCCCTGTGTTTGGATAGTTACCAAGTTTATCCTACTGTTGATGGTGTTCACAATGAGCCTAAAACTGATGTACAGATGGTTGTTGAGTAGACTATTGTTGAACATCCAACTGATGAACATATGGTTGAGTCTACTATTGCTGAGCAGACAGTGGTTGTCCAAAGATTTGATGACCATTGTTGAGTCTACAACTGTTGAATCTTCAGTTGTTAAGACCTATGTCAAGCCTTTCATGAAATTAACGGGCCCAGTTCTTGAGGAATGGGAAAGGTTCCTAGGGTATGTCAAACTTGGTCTGGACTAATCAGATTCAGATGATGAGAGACCTTCTAGTCGAGAAGTGATGGATCCTAATGGATCTTTGGTAGATGAGATTGATGCTGCAAGGGAATTGTACAGGTTTTCTTCTGATGTGCATGCACCTGCCATTGAGAGATTTGTTGCATCTGTCGTTGCATCTATGCCGGTGGATGCTGCCACCAGAGGTGACTAAGAATCCTTTAGAGAAAGGATGCTTTCTAATTTTAGTTTATGGTTAATAAATCAGGGCCCTCAAATCACTAAGTTAAGTGAAAGAGATGCAAGGTATATGTTTGAGCTAGTGATACATCACATTCAGCCAAAAAAGATGCATCATATCCAAGAAGTTGAAATAGAGAACAGAAGTTTGGCAAGTGAGTTGGAATCCTTGGGATCCACAGTGGATGAGATGAGGTCTTCATTTGCATATTCCATTGAAGATTTTCTTGAGAGGGTGGAGAACCTTACTTCTATAGCTTCTTCTTCCAGTGCTCTACCTCATACTTTTGATGTTGAGTTGATTAGGATAGTTATTAGGGAGGAGCTTCATGGTGTTTCGGGAAATGCATCTGACCTTAGTCGGGAAATTTTGAGCAAAATCAAACATAACGGTGACCATATCCATATGATGGTTAGAGAGTACATGAAGGAAAAGAAATTGGATCGAGATACAATCACAAAGGCCATAAAGTATTATCAATCTTAGATTTATACTAAGAATGACCTGAATGCTCATTTCAAGTTCTTGGCTGAAAATCTAAGAATGCCTCCAGTTTCTCAGGCTTTTAAAGAGTAAGTGAATCAGTTGAAGGTGATGAATCTTGTGCTTAAGATTTTTATGGAAGAGAAGAAGGATTTTTGTAGTGTTATGGAAAGGGGTGGAAACATAATTATGGACTTCACAAATTTGATGAAATCGTTTCTCCATGTGTCTGGAACTGCAGTGGTGGTTCGGGATTCTGTACTAGTTACAGCTCATTTGACCCCTCTAGTTTCTACTCTAGATTTCTTTAGGTCCGAGGTAACCAGAGATCTTAATGCACCTTTTCCAGCTCGTTTCCAGCCTTTCAGCCTTGCTCTAGAGAAGTAGTTAAACATCATAGGCCAATTATAATCAAATAGAATCCTTATCTCAATGATGTTCCTACTGTTATCCCTCGAGTTCCCTCAGCCTCTTCCGTTGAACCTTCGGCTTTGGAAAAAGGGAAGAGCAAAGAACCTCTTGATCCTTCAACTCAGCCCAAAAAGTTTTGACATTAGGATTTTTAGTCTTTGATGGGGGTCTTTTTTGTATAACTTTTTGTTATATCTTTGTGATTTCCTTCACTTGATTTTCAATGGAAATTTTCTTTTACTCTTATTCGGTTTCTATGTATTTCCTATTTTATTCTCGCTTTTTGATAATCCCAAAAGGGGATGATGAATCTATGAAATTTATTTTATTTCATTTTATAGTAATGTTCCTTTGCTTCTATTATTTTTCACTATATTTGATACCATATGTATTTACTTTTACTTATATCTGATACCATTTCCTTCTTGCTATCTTTAATAGCATTGTTGTTTTAAGTTGCACCTACTTTCAGACCTCAGTTTATTCTATTTATGTATTATCACATGTCATGATTTATGATCATAAAAAAGAAGTAGATTGTTGGCATCCTTGTTTTAATGATCACCAAATCATGTCTCTTATGCTATTAATGAGTTTTATGTGTTATGAAAGCATCTTATAATATAAGGAAAATTGGCAAGAATTTTGGCTAAGTATTGAAAACACTCACCACCATACATGACTCGTCGTTGAAGATGTGTCACCACCAAGGATGACTCACCGTTAAGACGAAAATCTGGATAAGTATGGGAAAGACCTACCATCGGTAATGAGTCACCGTTGGAACAGATTTTTGACAAAGTGTTGGAAACACCTACCGTCAGAGAATGACTTGTCGTTGAACTAAGAAATTTGGTTAAGTGTTGGAAACACCTAGCGTCAGAGACGATTCACCGCTAAGTATCAAAAAGACTTACCGCCAGACCTGAGTCACCATTGAAGATGACCCTCCGTCAGAATACAAATTTGAAAAGGTGTTGAGATGACCTACCATTGAAAAGACTCGCCGCTCAAATGAGTCACTGTTGGCATGACTCACCGCCAACCTAAGTCATCGCCAGTATTGTGTCACCATTCAAAGGAGTCATCGCCACAGTTTCTGTTTATTTTGAATTAAATATTTATAACGGTTATATTGTCAAATTTAATACTGAGACTTATTTTAATGATTTTTCTTAAACTATTGCAGAGATGCATTAAAGTTTGTGTCAGTTGTCCAGTACGAGGAGCAGAGGATCCAAATGATTCTTCTTGCATGCTGCTATTAAAAGTAGAAAACTCTCTCGTGCAAATAAGAAGAAAGAGTCACATGCTAGAGAGAGATATACACGTACATGTAAAGTGAGTTGAAGCGTTATTGCAAGAACCAAAAAGAGAGTGTTGTGAAGTGTGCCTTACACGAAGCATCCTTACCAGCAATCAACTGTGGAAGATTGAAGCTCATTGAACATTCAGTTCCTTCCCACGGTCAGAACAAAAGAGTTCACGACACTCTGTTCTACTACACTTTTCAGAAAAAATGACTTAAGCTCCTGTTCAAGCTACATGAGTCACAAGCTTCAGAGAACATCAGACCAAGCAACTATATCATCTATACATCTTTAATTTCTCTCTGTTTTATTTTACTTAGATTACGAACAGTGTGTTTGTTTACTCTATATTTTAAACACAAACTATCTCTTGTACTTAAACTGGAAGATAGTTGATATCTTCTCAACTCCCTTTACTCCTTTTTACTCACGTGTTGTGGAAGAGGACCTTGTGTGAACTGTGTTTATTTCATTCTCACAGGTGTTGTGGAAGAGGTCATGTATGGCCTGGACAGCTTTGTTATTGTATACCTGATCTAGGTTGTGGATCATATATTATTTTATATAATCTTCTTGGCAGTAGGTGATTGTCAAGTGGAGGGGATTAGGTCTCAGCTTGAGACCGAACCTCTTGTATTCTTTTCGTTGTGTGTTTTGTTTTTTTTTCTATGCTTTAACACTGAATTTGTTTTAAACTCTAAACAAAACCAATACTTAGATAGTTAGTCTTAATTAGTGTTTATATAAGGTTTTGATTAAGTAAACTAATTTCAAAATTTAAAGTAGTTTTTCATAATTGTTTTAACTGAGACTTAATCAATCTTTGAGAAATCTTTTAAAATATCAAAACATACATCGATTATTTATTTTGATTAACTTGTGATGTTTTAATTATTTGGGGGGTTTTATTTAAACCTGTTGTAGATAGAAACTTTTATTGGTTACTCAATTCATCCCCCTTTTGAGATACTCACTCCGACCAACAGAGTTTGAGAAAAGGTTCATCATACTGAGTCCATCAAATAGAGTTCATCGGACTGAGGCAATTAGACCCAAGGACATCGGACTGAGGTTCAGGATAGAGTTTTGTGGAGCAAAAGTTTTTGTGATCATTTTTTTTTTGTGGCTCAAATTGTTTGTAATAAAACTTTGTAAACAGATGAGAGTCGGTATAATATTTCATATCGGGAGATAGAAGGTGTGTAACGGGAGTTGATACAAGTTGTATTCACTTCTTTATAATAGTGAATTTTCATAGACCCACGAGAGTGGCTATGGAAAGGATGTAGGTTCTCACACTGAGGTTGGACCTTGTAAATCTCGTGTACTTTACTTGATTTCATACTTTTGCATGCATACATTTTTACTAAAAGATGATAAGGTAATGAACTTTAACATGTTGTAGTGGTTAAGTTTCTAAAAGTCCCGAATCTTATAAAAAATAACTTATTCAACCCCCCCCCCCCCCCACCTCTTCTCAATTGTTATTTGATCCTTTAGAACTTAAGGTATGTAGTAGCCCGATTCAACTTCAGGTAGATTGGACCAAGCATGTTACACAAGCACTTTAAGATTTTCTCCAAGTGTTCCTTATTCTAATTCCAAAAAAAACTAATTTTTTCTCTAATATTAGTTAAAATGTCCCAAACCCGCACTTTTAAATATGATATCACAATCACACATGTTTCATAACATAACATGAACAATATTACATTTATTCATTTATCATAAATAAGTTTAGTTCCTTTGGAAACTATAATCATTATACATGAATCAAAATACAGTATTTATTAAATCATTGTTTTAGAAGTGGTCACAATCTATGTTTATCCCTTAGACCGTCTTTTGCTTGAAATATTCTTGGTTTCTTGAGAATGTACGTCAAAAAATAAATATTGAGTCATGCAATGCCGACTAAGGATTTCACATAAGAGATAAGAATGTTGAGGAAGATCACTCAATTTGACATAAAAAATTATGGCATCATAAGTCATGAGAGAATTTATTAGTAATCATGAGACACAACGAATGGACGAATTAGAGAAACATAAATATATTGTCGAGGTTGTTGGGGTAAACACTGGTCCCCAAGAATATCCAGGAACCACTGACTCATATAATCGCTTTACAAGATTGGTATGAACGATTTAAAATACATATAACAAGGAAACGAAATGAAATTTCTAAAGAAGTGAAACACGGTAATCACAAAAATCAAAAGATGGAAAGAAAAGCACAGCAAGGAACACTAGATATAACGTGCTTCAGATTAGCGTGATCCTACATGCACAGCGAGAACACCGCCCAGGTCAGTTGTTTTATTACTAAGAAAAAGAAAGCAAGAAATACAAACTCGAAGTGTAAAGAAGATAACCATAGAAACTATCTGAGGTCAGCCTTGTTGAACTAGGTGGCGATAATGAAACTCGTCACGTGAAGTCAACACCATCCACTCATGGACGACTCACGTACACACCCAAGAAGGATACAGTTCCAATCATGACAGAAATGATAAATTGCTTACAGAACAAAGATCATAAACTGAAACCTTATTACGATGAATGGAAGTCAAGATTTGGAACCTCCACTAGTGCGCAGTCATCCTAGACCCGGGGTCTAGTCGATCTCCACTAAAACTCCACTGGAACGGTACTCCGGTTCTAGGAGGCAGCACGAACACAATAGAGGGGAGTGCGGGTGGCCATGAAACTCCTGGATCCCCCCTTTTTCATTGAAATCCTCTCCGTACAGCAATGAAAGCTCACTCCGAGAGCTCTCAAGATGAAGAACCAGACGAGAACCGGAGAACCAAAGACATCCAGATTGAATTGAATTCTCGAATCAAAGCGCAGCAAAGTCATAATGGATTGTCAGTGGATTGTCAGGCGATGCAATCAGAACCGCAGGATGAGAGCCACGTGGACGCCGAAGATGGCACAGGTAGTTCGCCTAACATAAGGCGACTCAACTGGTGGGACATGTGTTAGCACGCCATTGGCACAAAAGGAGCAACCCAGATCAATGTCGAGGCAAACAAACACAGCCGGGAGTGATAACATCTGTTAGATCGGTCACAATCAACGGTCCATATTCAAGTGCTACACAGTAAGGATAACAAATATACAAGAGAATAAAATAGGCGCCATGTGATCAATATCCATGTGGTTATATCCCCATGAAATACCCCCATGCAAACAGCAAGACGTGATAAAACATATTAACATAAAAGCCTACGAAAATAAATCAGAAGAGAAAACTGAAAAAGAATTAATTTGCAATGTTTATGCGGGGCATAAAACAATAAATATCCACCTTACAATTAAATGAATTTAAGAATGTTGTTCTCATAACCTAAGTTGTAGAATTGAGACTAAGTTCATTAATTTAAGATAATGCAAGAACTGAGACAACGGTACGGCCTTAGTCAAACTATCGGCCAGAGTGTCCCATGTGGGTATCTTAGTGACAGTCACTATCCTAGATTTTATAACATCCCTAACAAAATGAAGTCTAATTTCAATGTAGTTCGATTTACCATGGCATACATAGTTCTTAGACAGATGCAATGCAAATTGGTTATCACAGTGAACTACTATGCTATAATTAGATAAAGACTACTCAGAAATCAAAACTTTCAACCATATAGCCTCCTTGATGGCTTCTATCAAAGCTACATACTCTGCCCCAATGGTGGAGAGGGCAGCCACTGATTGCATGTTGTACTTCTAGGAGACCGGTCCTCTATATGCAAAGAACACAAAACCAGTGAGTGATTTTTGAGTGTCAATATTTGCAGCATAATCAGATTCAACAAAACCAACAATGTCATCACTAAAACTACCATTTAAGCCATATCAAATGCACAATTTAGTAGACCTTGAGACGTACCTTAGGAGCCACTTAAAAGCGTGCTAGTGAGACTTATCAGGTTTACCCATAAACCTGCTCAAAGTACACACAACAAATGTTATATCTGGTCTAGAACGGACCATAGCATACATAAGACTTCCTACCACATTGACATATGGAATCTTATTCATGAAGGTAACCCCGTCGTCATTTTTAGGGGATTATTCCAAAGACAGTTTAAAATGTTGTCCTAAAGGGATGTTAACAGGTTTAATGTGCTCAAAGAGATATATTTTTAATACCTTCTTAACATAAGCAAATTGAGATAAGAACATGGTTCAAGCCTTCCTATCTCTGATAATATCCATGACCAAGATTTGATTAGCATGCCCTAAGTCTTCCATTTCAAAAGCAGAGTTCAATTGGTTGTTGAAAAAAATTATAATCCTCATATTTTTACAGATTAAAAGCATGTCATCGACATACAATAACAGATAAACAAATTCATGTTTAATAGTTTTATAGTATACACATGCATCAAACTTACTTTTGAAAAAATGATTTCCAATCATAAAAGAGTCAAACCTTTTATACCATTGCCTAGAAGATTGTTTAAGCACATACAATGACTTCTTAAGAAGGAAAACTTGATTAGGTTTAAACATATTTGAAAATCCTTCGAGAGGAGTCATATAAATTGTTTCATCAAGGGTACCATGCAAAAAAACAGTTTTTAGATCTAATTGTTCAACATGCAAATCAAACTTGGCAGCAAAAGCAAGAAGAATCCTTATAGATAAATGTTTAACAACTGGGGAGAATATTTCACTATAATCAATACCTTCACGCTGAAGGAAGCCTTTAGAAACCATTCAAGCTTTAAATTTGATTTTAGTTTCTCCAACATTGTTTTCCTTCTTCTTATATATCCACTTAGAACTTATAATCTTCTGGTTAATAGGTTTGGAAACAACAACCCAGGTGTTATTCTTAAGGAGTGAATTCATCTCTTCTTGTATATCACCTAACCACTTAATGGCTTCTTTGGATTTAAGAGCTTGCTTATAAGATTGAGGTTCGTCATTAAATAAATCCTGAGAAACATTAAACGCATTATCAGCCAGATTGAAGCAGGTTGGAGGTCTAATTACTCTTCTCTCTCTATCTCGGGTGAGTTGATAATCTCTTAGATTATCTGGTTCTTCTGTTTCAAGTTCAGAATATGAATCGAAAACGGATTCATCTTGAGTCTGGGGAATGGAAGGAGCAGAATCAGTCCCGGATTGGGATTGGTCTTTACATTCCAAAGGAATTTCAACACCTATAGGTGTTGAGCTCTAGAGGATTCTCCATCCTTATCAGAAGACTCTACATATTCTCTTCCTTTATCATTGGAGAGACCGAACTCATGAAACACTACATCTTGACTAACTATGCACTTTTGATACCCTGGTTTATCTATCCAAAGACGATACCCCTTAACACCCTCTAGATAACTCATGAATATACACTTCACAGCCCTAGGAGCTAGCTTATCTATTCGGGTATGAGCATAAGCTATGGATCCAAATATCCTAAGGTGTGCAAGACTCAGGGGTGAACCTCTCCATAGTGTTTCTGGTGTTTTAAAGGAATTAGTATAAGATGGGCAGCGATTAATCAAGTAAACTACCGTAGAGGCAGCCTCGACCCAAAAGGGCCTGGGGAGTTTAGAGTGGGATACCATACACCTAACCCTCTCTAAGACAGTCATATTCATCTTTTCTGCTGATCCATTCTGTTGTGGTGTTTCCACAACAGTCTGGTACCTTTGATTCCCTCAGATACACAGAATTCTATGAATTCAGTGGACAAATATTATAAACTGTTATCAGTTCTTAAAGCTTTGAGTTTCTTACTGGATTCACTTTCTACCCCAACTTTACATTTCCTAAAAGTTTGAAAGGCATCATACTTATGTTTGAGTATATGAATCCAAACTTTCCTAGAGCAGTCATCAATAAAGAACACGAAGTAAAAACCTCCACCATGGGAGGTGACCCTAGAAGGACCCCAAAGATTAGAGTGGACACACTCAAGGGGTTCTTTGGCCTTATACATTGACCTACTAAAACTAACTCTTTTGGATTTTCCATATACACAATCCTCACAGAAAGGAAGACTGTTGGGAGTGACATTACTCAAAATCCCATGTTTGCTAAGTTCGTCAAAACCTTTGGCACTAACGTGCCCTAACCTTCTATGCCAAAGGGTGGTTTTGTCAAGCTCTGAATCACAAGAAGCGTTTAACAAACTTCTATAAACCTTACCATCTAACACGTAAAGTGTCAAGACCCGGCCTTCCCCGAGCGATGAACCTAGTCATCTAACCTCATGGGTCTCCTGTAATACCTTGGTTGCCTTCCCAACACACCACATGTTATTACTCACTAGGATCGCTTATTAGACTAATGATTGTCCCCACATGTTTTCAGTGTGTTTTGTCCCACTCACACACACCCTGAGAAACTTCAGAAAAGGTCACTCATCCTGATCTTAACTTCAGGTCAAGCGCGCTTAACTGTGGAGTTATAATCAGATAGGCTCCTAAAAAAAAGGCGCAACTTGTTGACATGGATAGTAAAATTTAGCCTTTTAAGTCTCACTTTTCCAGGGGTGTTACACTCTCTACCCCAGCTTTACATTTCTTAAAAGTTTGAAACGTATCATACTTATGTTTGAGTATATGAATCCAGACTTTTCTAGAGCAGACATCAATAAAGGACATGAAGTACAAACATCCACCATGAGAGGTGACCCTAGAAGGACCCCAAAGATCAGAGTGGACACACTCGAGGGGTTCTTTGGCCTTAGGAGTGACATTACTCAAAAGCCCATGTTTGCTAAGTTCGTCAAAACCTTTGGCACTAACGTGCCCTAACCTTGCTAAAGGGTGGTTCTGTCAAGCTCTGAATCACAAGAGGAGTTTAACTGACTTCTATAAACCTTATCATCTAACACGTAAAGTGTCACAACCCGGCCTTCCCCGAGCCATGAACCTAGTCATCTGACCTCATGGGTCTCCTGTAATACCTTGGTTGCCTTCCCAACACACCACAGGCTCTTACTCATTAGGGTCTCTTATCAGACTAATGACTATCTCCACACGCCAACACATGTTCTTTCAGTGTGTTTTGTCCTCACTCACACACACCCTGAGAAACTTCACAAAAGGTCACTCATCCTGATTACAACCTCAGGTCAAGTACGCTTAATTGTGGAGTTATAATCAGATAGGCTCCCGAAAATAAAGGTGCAACTTGTTAACATGGGTAATAACATTTAGCTTTTTTAAGTCTCACTTTTCCAGGGGTGTTACACTCTCCACCCCTTTAAAGCACAATGCCCTCATTGTGAACCCCAAGCCTCAAACCCAAGCAGTGCCTCTACACTTCCGACTGGGCATTGGCTCTGATACCATTTCTCATGACTCGGTCTTCCTCGGGCCATGAACCTAATCATCTGGCCCCATGGGTCTCCTGTAATACTTTGGTTGTCTTCCCAACACACCACTGACTATTACTCAATGGGGTGGCTTATCAAACTAATGAATGTCCTCATAGGCCAACACGTGTTCTTTCAGTGTTTTTTTTCCTCACTCACACACACCCTGAGATACTTCCCAGAAGGTCACCAGTCTTGATCATTACTCCAGGTCAAACACATTTAACTGTGGAGTTCTAATCAGGTAGGCACCTGAAAAGAAAGGTACACCTTTTTGACATTGGTAGCAACATTTAGCATTTTTAAGTCTCACTTTTCCAGGGGTGTTACATAAAGGTCATTACGAAGGTTTCCTTTCATGACAGTGAGGGATCCTCGAGCAATCTTGAGACTCCCGAAGTCTGATCTAAAGGTGTGGCCCTTTTGGTTAAGGACTCCTAGGGAGATGAAGTTTCTTTTCAGTTCAGATACCCACATAACCTCCTCGAGAGTTTTAACAGTCCTATCATGAAGCTCTAATGAAACCGAGCATATTCTCCTAATATGACAGCTCTTGTTATTCCCTAGAAACACCTCTCCAGGTTTAATTTCTCTCAACTCGAAGAAGTACTCCCTCCTAGGACACATGTGGAATGAACACCTGGAATCAAGGATTCATTCGTCATATATGGCAATATCAGAAACATTTAACACATCAGCACTGTCAAAATCATGCTCAACAAATAAAGAATGGTCAAAACTATTATCTATATCGTAACTTTTCTTATTAGGGCAGTTCCTCTTAATGTGACCAAGTTGTTTACATTGAAATCAATTAATTACTTTATTCTAGGACTTAAATCTTTGCTCCTTGGACTGACCCCTTTCCTTCCTCCTACCCCGAGACTCACTTCTACCCCTAATGTTCAGACTCTCTGCCTCAGTCTTAACACTACCCTTCCTTCAATGGTCTTTAGAGAGTAAAGTGTATTTAACTTCTTTGAGGGTAAGGGTGTCTTTGTCATACATCATAGAATCTTTAGCAGAATTAAATGTGTAATCTAATGAAGTTGACAATATTATGGCTTAATCTTCATCATCTGGTTCCAAGACACATTTTGAAAGTGTATAATCTAATTTTTTTTGTATAATCTACTAACAAGAGACTTGGTCATGTAAAGAGATTCAAGTCTAGACCATATACCAACAGTAGAAGACTCATATGCAACCTCTAAAAACTTTATCTCCAAAAGATAAGAGTATTAAACTACGAGCTTTCCTAGGGGTTTCTTTAGGAACATCTACATAGGTGATAGCAGTCTGCTCATCCGAGGCAAGGGTAGTTACTTTCTTTAATCCGCCATGGATTAAAATCATTTTCACTATCAAATTTATCGATATCAAATTTTGTAGAGCTCGTTATCTACATTTCAGTGGGCTCTGATACCAATTATAGGGGTAAACACCGATCCCCAAGAATATCCAAGAACCACTAACTCATATAATCAGGTTACAAGATTGGTATGAATGATTTGAAATACATATAACAAGGAAACAAAATGATGTTTCTAAAGAAGTGCATTGTAATCACAAGAACAAAAAGACAGAAAGAAAAGGGCAGTAAGGAACACCAGATATAACATGCTTCGAATCAGTGTGATCCAACTTGCACGGCGAGAACACCACTCAGGTCAGTCATTTTATTACTAAGCAAAAGCAAGCAAGAAATATAGACTCAAAAGTGTAAAGAAGATAACCAGAGAAACCATCTGAGGAGGTCAGCCTTGTTGAACTAGGTGACAGTGATGAAACTCGTCACGTGGAGTCAACATCGTCCACTCCTAGACGAACTCACACATACACCCAAGAAAGATACAGTTACAATCATGACAGAGAAGATAGATCGCTTACAGAGCTAAGAATCATAAACTAAAACCTAGTTACGATGAACGGAAGTCAAGATCTGAAACCTCTTGGTGTGCAGTCATCCTAAACCTAGGGTCAAGTCGATCTCCACTGAATCTCCACTGGAATGGTACTTCGGTTCTAAGAGGTGGCACGAACACGACGGAGGGGAGTGCAGGTGGCCAAGAAACTCCTGGATTCCCTCTTCTACGAGATCCTCTCTATTCAGCAATGGAAGCTCACTCGGGGAGCTCACCGGACGAGAACCACAAAACCAAAGCCATCTTGATTGAATTGAATTCTCGAATCAAAGCGCAACAAAGTCATAATGGATTGCCAGTGGATCATCAAGCGGCGCGGTCAGAACCGCAGGATGAGGGCCGCGTGGACAGCGGGGATGGCACAAGAAATTTGCCTAACAAAAGGCGACTTAGCTGGTGGTACATGTGTCAGCACGTCATTGGCTCAAAAGGAGCGACTTGAATCAATGTTGAGGCAAACACAACCGAGAGCAATAAAATCTGTTAGATCGCCCACAATCAACAGTCTATATTCATGCGCTACAGGGTAAGAAAAACAAATATACAAGAGAATAAAATAGGTGTCGCGTGATCAGTAGCCATGTGGTTATACCCCCATGCAATGCAACAATACATGATAAAACATTACTAACATGGAACCCAAAGAAAATAAATCAATATGGCAAACTAAAAAAGAATTAAATTGCAATGTTTATACAGGGCATAAAACAACAGAGGTTAAGGTATCGCACCAAGTCTATCTGCCAATACATTATGTCATTATGAGCAAAGCTTAATTTTAATACTTCATACATAACATATCCAAAAATTAATCATTACCCAATGCATTTGGATAATATAATTTGGATTTCAACCATTGTCTAAAACTCAAAGCTAAACCACATGAGTATATATAATGTGAAGATTTTATAACACGTGCTCAAAGATGGGCTTCTTTTGCAAAATATCAAGAGTACTCTTGAAAGTCCTTATAAGAATTGAACCAAGTATGTCTGCATTTGTCATTACTTTAGGTAAGGATTGCCATCAACAGTCACATGACATTCACAACATTCTCCATTCATCAATCAGAACTTTATAGTCCCTCAAATCCATTCAAAAATCACGTCATTACAAGATTTATTTCGATATAGTAACATCTACAAAAATGTCTAGATCATTACTAACAACGTTATTTCTTAAAATTGTGATTCTCACAAGGTATCCATTCACAAATTACATTTGTCATACTCTTATATCAGCTATTCACCAAGTGCATCACAACACGTGAAAAAACAAAATTAATGGTGAATCAATTACTTTACCCTTTAGACTTTCTATAAATCTCTCTTAAACCGTGACTCTCATGCTTACTAGGAAACATCTCCATACTTTTCTTCAGTTCCCCCAAATCTTCAGCTTTTTCATCTCCACCTTCACCGCCTTTCTTTTATTTTTATTCTTTGTCAGTAATCCCTGAAGTAGAAGAAAAAATGGTGAAATACATTTATTAATTAACAGGAGACATATCTTCTACGTATATTTTATACCATCATTTTTAGCGTATTGAATTAAATTTGACAAAAGATATATCATGCAATTTTTCATGTAATCTTTGTACACACAACATATGTCTTGTCTAGCCATTTTTGTTTTATATTGTTTATAATTTTATGTTTAGTGTTCGCATTCAAAAAAATTACACTCTTAAGGGAGGGACTAGGCGACGCTCGTCGAGTCAAATCCGGCATGGACTGATGCTGATACAAGCTTTCACAGCAGCCCCCGTTCTGGCTATGCCAGACTTTTCTTGTCCTTTTGAAGTAAAGTGTGACGCTTCGCTTACTTCAGCAAGGCCCTCACTGATCACAATCTTTCCAAGTCTACTTATGAGAAGGAAATTGTGGCATTGGTCCTCGCCATCCAACATTGGCGACCCTACCTCTTGGGTCGCCCATTTGTCGTTTTTACTGATCAGCATAGCCTGAAATACCTCCTGGATCAGCGCATTACTTCCCCTTAAAACATCCCTTTACCGCCAAGAGGGTTGCGGATTTATTTGCCAATGAGGTTGTTCATCTCCATGGCATTCCAAAGACAATTATTAGTGACTGGGATCCTTTTTTTTTTTTTTTTGAGTCACTTGGACAGAACTTTTTCGATTGCAGGGTACCAAACTTCAAATGAGCTCGGCCTACCACCCTCAATCCGAAGTTGTAAATCATTGCTTGGAAACCTGCCTTTGCTGCTTTGCAGGGAAGCAGCCCAAAACTTGTCTTTTTGGCTGTCCTGGGCAGAACTGGGGTACAATACCACTTGGCACTCACATCCCCATTTGAAGCTGTCTATGGGCGCCATCCTCCAGCCTTGGTGACTGAGCTGCCATCTGAAATCTAGGTCAAAGTCGTGGCCGCTGCTTTACTTGATCGCCAGGAAGCTCTCCAGCAGCTTTGCCACCATCTCTCCGGGGCACAAAACTACATGAAACACCAGGCAGACAGACACCGCCACGACATATTTTTTCAGCCCGAGGACACCATTTACCTCAAACTCCGCCCCCACCGTCAACAATTCGTTGCCCATCGCATTCACCAAAAACTCTCCCCTCAATTTTACGGCCCTTTTCAGATCCTCCGAAGGGTGGGCAGCATGGCTTATCTTCTTGACTTACCGTCCACAGCCTGGATTCACCCAGTTGTCTCCCAATTGAAGCGGGTCATCGGCAATCATCCCCTGCAGCAGTCCCTGCCATCCAGAAGGGGCGACTGATACAACTAAGGACCCGGAACCACTAAAGGTCTACACTAGGAGGGGTAAGCAGTCCCCTCCTCCACAGTCTGTTAGCCGTGAGGTTTAAGGGACCCACAGGCAGTTGGGGGTAACACAGCCAGCGGTCCCCTTTTCTGTTTGGGGTAGTGGCTAATTCTGTTTTGGGTTAGGGTGGTCCCAGCAGGTCTGTTAGGAGCTAGGGGGTTGGTTATCCAGCTCTACCGGATTCTCCTGAATATACTTTTAAAAGGGGATCTTTTTCAGATGAGGTTCTGGAAGCACGGGAGAGACCACTCCTTTTCCTTCTCACCATGATAGGGATCGACTCGAACATACAAGAAGTGGAGACCGAAGCAGGGCATCGTTGGGTAGTGCTGTTCGCAGACAAGGCTGTTCAGCAACCAATCCTATGCAGCAGTGTGAGTCGCATGTTGTATTTCAGGAACAGTCAAAGGCGAGTACAGAATTTACAGTTCAACAGATCATTTCTGTACTCATGAAAGACGAAGCAGAAGGATTGATAACTGCTTTAGAGAGCTTGGAAGATTTCCTATTTGGACTAAAACAGAACCGCAAGGAGGTGATGAAGTGGGATCAGCTTGGAACCAATCAGGTATGGTTTGACGCACCAACGGTTGAGGATCCAAGCAAGTCGAGTGAGCAGCTCGAAACAAAACCTGCATAGAGTGAGCAGCTCGAAACAAACCCAACAGCTATTGGGCTACGAAGGGAAGACATAGGGGATGGATAATCGCCACCCCGGAAGGCGATTGTCAGGGGAAGGCTGCTGCCAAATACCATTGTTATGGGTAAGGTGAAGGTTTCTGCCAAGCTTGGAGGAATCCAGCAACTTCAAAATTTCTGCTGTAACTAGGTTCGCTACTGCTAATAGGAATCACTGGTTTTCTCTCACTCCAAGTTCTTACCAGTGTGGCAGACTTTTTATTCTATTACAAATTTTCAGTTAATTTGATTAATTTGTTTTTAATTCAGAACACAAGTTAGGTCAATTGTTTTTATGTTTTGTTGGTGAATGACAAAAAAAAATAGCATTAGTGGCATAAAACCTATTCTGTAATACATAACAGGTACTGTGAGTCACAGAACAAGTGTTTTATGTCTCAGAACACCTATGATTAATTTAAAAAGTTTCTTAAATTATAACAAAATATAAAAACTAAACAGAAAAGAAAGCAGCAATAAGAAGAATACACATACCACAATAAGGGCAAAGGGCAACGATTCACCACTCCGAACCATCAGGGAACGGCGCGAGTGCATCCTTCTTCCCGTTCACATAAAACTCCACCACAGCCATCATCCTCTGCAACTTATCCGGGTGGTAATTCACATGAACAATGACCGGCTTCAATCTCCGCAGCCGGGCATCATTCCTGACAGTCTTGAACAGTACTTTACTGTTCATAAACAGATAAAAATCCATCACTCGCCGGGCAGCATGTAGCCCTTCATACCCAGGATGTGATGGGAAATAGAGCTCCTCATTAAAAACTGCCTGGTCCCATGCCTTCTCCCGAGCAAGCCGACCAGCAACTCGATCCAGAAGCTCAATAGAAGGCAATGTCGGCCTCAAGTAAAAGAATCCAGAATTAAAAACCCACATTCGCATAGTATGAGCATAACGGGCCCACCCCATGGAGGGCTCATCAAACACATCATCGTACCCGTACGCCGTCATGTTATCGTGCCCGTCACTCATGGCCTCCACGTCCGAATCACGATAAAGATGATCGAAAGGGTTCTGCAAGAACACTATATCAACATCAGAAAGAAGAACGCTATACCCAATCTGCAGGAATTCCCTCAGGATATGGAACTTCAGCCCTGACACTTCATGGTTTCCTCCCTTCCTTCCAATGGAGTCGGTCACCTCATTAGGGTCACGCTTGTACACCGGAACATCATTTGCCACACAGAACCCATCAATCTCCTCATCCAAAGCAATGACGAGATAGTTGCGTACGCCCACTCTCTTGAGGCTGGTGAACCAGACTTCTAGCATGGGCTTCACATTCGAATTTGCAAGAGCAACTATGAGCTCCTTCTGGACGGCAACTTTCTCGAGTATCCTGGCCAGCCTAGGGTTCGCTTTCTCATCCGGGATGACAGTGGGATTGGTTCTCAAGCCCTTTACGATACCAAAAGGACCGGCTTTACGCCTCTTTCCAAACGCTAGAGCCTGCTTGTGTGCAATATCTTCCCTGTGTTCAGCCAACCTGAGCTTTCCACTCAGGTCACCAACTTCCCTTATCAAATCTGCATTTTTACGAGACAAGTCCTCAAACTCTGACTTTAACGTTTTGATTTGTTCGGATGGCACACAAGGAAATGATTGCACCTGGAAAAGAAAAAATAGAAGCGCTTAGAATTCAAGTCAAAAGAATGTTCAATGTTTAAGGAGCAACTATAGTATACATCATAAATTGCATAATCTACTTCAGTCCTTAGGAGATTATAAATATGAAAGATTTATCCCTGCAGTAGGACATGCAAAACGGGCACGGGTCACGGGTGGTGCAAACGGTACATTGATACTCGCAAGCCACTCAGGTTTGGCTCGAACAATATTCGAATTCGACTCAATTTTTTTCAAGCCGAGCACGAGCTACTTGAATATTAACTCAAGCCGGGTTTGACTTATTCAAGTAGCTCAAGTGCCTAATTGAGTATTGCATATTTAAATATATTATTTTTTTCAATATCTATTTATTTAGTTTTGAGCTCGAGCTTCAATCTCAAGTGCAAATTCAAGCTCAAGTTAGAATTTGAGCTCGAGCTTAGAAACAAATTTATGATGAAGTACTTTAATCGAGCCTGATTAAGCAACTCAATCAAACCCAAGTCGAACTCGAACTCAAGCTCAAGCTTGGAAAATGTTACTTCGTTGAGGTCAGCTCAGCTCGGCTCGTTTACACCCCTAGTCAAAGACAAATCTATGGATTTTTTATGAGTTGGGTTTTGAAATTTTTATTTTTATTTTTAAATGGGACTAAAATGGACATAGGATCCGGGCTAGCCCACAGGCCACTAGATAGATATTATTTGTTTCACCTGTTCTATGCAAGCAAGTCTAACTGGCTCGGGTAAACTCTTCTCAATTAGGGAAAACCACATTACCTATAATCCTACTTAAAATTTTCCCAAGCCTTTAGCACCTTATTTGAGACCAACTTTCTTGAAGCAAATTTTTTGAGAGTTCGTACATATAGACCAACAATTCTGCGCATTTTCATGTATGGCAAAGCTACTATTAAACGCCTTTTCAGGTTATGAAAAAAATGGCGCCATCAGCGAAACTTCCAAATGATTGTTCTTGGCCTACCATGAATCAGATAAGCACATTAAATTCAGCTCATCTGGGATTATGGAGGCACCATTAAAACAATAATGTAAATAAAATTGGAATGGGCATACCATCTGAAATTTACAGATGGAGAGCCCATAGAGATTAATAAAATCAGTCCCCAAGCTTATGATAAAATGACCATGATTTAAATAAAGTCACAGCCGAGGGCTAATTCCAACCCAAATAGATGCATTGTCTGCAAAAGGAAAGGAAAGATGGCTAAATCATTTCAGATTGTCGTTTTATTTTGTTCACAGTTACAAGAAAACTAACTCACCGAGCATCCAAGCATATGATAAAATAATTCGTACAAATTTTGCCAAAACATCCAAAGCCGTAGCTTGAATCTAAAAACTACGAATTTCCTTGGTGGTGACCAAATAGGAAATCAGATCACTGGTCAGTTGAGATAATAATTCGCATGGGATAAATAATAATAATGATGATGATGATGATAAAGGTGTAGGGTGGAAGTAGAACCAGGAGATTGGATTTCGCAATTCGAGGAGAATCGGTGGAAGAGAAGTCGGAAAAAAAGAGGCCGAAAGGATATAATAAGGCAAAAACACAGCCAAGAAGGACGCCGACGACGATGGCCATGGCGACCCTTGACCCCTTCAGAGACTGCGAAGCGTTGCGCATTAACGGCCCATCCTTCCGCACCCCCGCCATGCTCCTTTCCATACGAGACAGAAAGGGAGGGAGGGAAGGAGGGAGCTAGGTATTATTGTCCACCATTTAAGCGACGGGAGAGGGGGAACGGAGGGAGACGGTCCGGTGTACCATGGACCAGTACGAGCGGCGACTGACCATGAGCCAGGTTAGAAAACGCCGTCGTTTGGCAGGGTGCCCGATCATCTAAATAGCGAAGTGGGCGAATTTTTTTTACCGTTCCAAAACAAAAGTGTGCGAATTTTAAAAAGCTTGCCAACAAAATTTAATTATATTGTCATAAAACTGTGTCTAAAACAATAATTAATATAATTTATTTTCAAAATTACGTGTATTTTTATTTTCTTTATATCATATCAAATCATATTTTTATCTAAACAAATACACCCGTATGATAGATTACCATACCAAATACACCCGTATGATATATTTTTATTTTCTTTATATTTTATTCTCAAATATTTTCATTTTCATTCAACCAAAAATAAATTACCATACCAAATAGATTCCAAGTGTATTGGATAACTAAAAACATTTTTTGTTTATATTATATAAAAAATAATAAAAATGTGTTTAGGTGGAAATGTATTAAAAAATGTTAGAAAGCATATAGAATAATAAATAAAAATAAGACAATAAAAAATTATATCTTCCTGCGCTTTCATTTTCTATGAAACATAAAAAAACAAGTTTTTTGTGCCTTACAAATGTATTATCTTCATTTTCATTTTTTTTTAATATTTTCATTTACATGATCTAATACATTAAAACATTAGATATTTTCCAAAATCAAAACACGGCTTTAATTTCAGATCTTTGATGTGAAAAAATATACATTTCTAAGAGTTTCAAGAATAGATGCATTTGGTATTGAAAACATTGTGAATTTTTTAAAATATATTTGAATTATTTAAAATAATAGAAAAGAAGAAAAAAAAAGTCCATTCATTCTTTCAAACAAACATGAAAAAAAAAATTATAAAAAAAAAATTTCCATTTACATGATTCAATGCATTTTACAAAAAATTAAAATGAAAATCAGACTCATTTAAATTTTTATTTTCTAAATATATTATACATATACACATTCACACTTACCAAAATATCAAAGCAACCGAAGAAATAAAATGGAAAGCATAACAATGTTTTGGAAAACTTTTCAGCGAATCAAACCGAGATTATTATTTTATTTATTTTTAATATTATTTTATTATGTATTATATATGTCTATTAATTATAATCCATTTTTATTATCTTATAATTATTTTAATAATGCTAAATTAAATTTATTTATATTATAGACATAAATTTTTCATTTTTTTCTTTATATTCCTCTTCTTTTCCTGCAAAAAACGAGATAAAATTCTGCATTGAAAAATTTGCAAAGGTCATCACGACCAATCCGTCACAAAAGTTAACATGTTTTTTCGAACCACACCGGTACATCCAGCCTAACCATTTTGTGATTTATAATGAAAAAAGTGTTGATTTAATATCTTTAAAATAACTGTATGATGATAAAAATATATTATCATTAACAAAAATATATTATAATTAATAATAAGATAATAAAAATGGGTCTGAAATCGGTTCGATCGCCCGACTTAACCAATATGACCGGTCCGAAAACATTGTGTTCAATAAAATTGGGTCAGAAAACATTGTTCAATAAAGCGGGTGGATTGTAAATAAAAAATGGGGGTGGATTATGAATTATAATCCAAAAATTAATAATAAATAGTGTATCGATAATAATCTCTACTGAATAAATTCTTCCTGCGAGAATAATTTCATTGACATTTTGGACACCCACCGAAAGTAAACGTTTCAAGTAGACTGGAAATGATAAGACGAAAAAAGAGCATCATGTTTCAGCACACAAAAAAGAAGAATCCGTCTGACCTGAAAGCGTTCACATCATTGACTGGTTGGAGAGAACCGTGGCTGCATCATATACTCTCCTTGCATCATCTGCAATTCAAAACCACTAAAATGGATCAAACAACTCTACAAATTGAAACAAACTACTTTTTCTCCAAAATTATCCATAATATTTTTATCTAATTTATTTTCTCTAATTTTTGTTGGGTATATTTTTATAAAAAAACTCATTCTTTAGACTGCTAACCCCTTGGAAAAGAATCTTTCAAACAAGGCCTCTGAGACTGGATCTTTTTATTTATAGAAAAAATACAGATATTCAAAATTTTAGATAGGAGATACAAATTTCAAACTGATGAAATAAGGCTGACCCGATCAAATAGGATGCACCTACTCGTGCTCACGGATCATATACATTGCTATTGTAGCAAACCCATAAGTGATCAGTGCTACAAGTGGCAAGCTCAAAAAACATTTTTCATTTAGTGTTATCAAACAGACCCTTGGCTAATTGGCAGAAAAGCACTTTTCCACTAAGCAATCTGGAAACACTTGTACACAATCAATTGTCATAAGTGATTAGTGTTATAATCAGTTTTAAATAAGTTTTGTCAAACAGAGCCAAATAATGGAAGCTTCCAAGCTTGTTGGCAAACCAGTTCTAAAGATATGTATGAAAAACATAACTCGCACCTGCAAGTTTGGATAAACCATATTCTGCGGGGACATTATCGTCAGACTCAACGGCACCTTTCGCCGTTGCAATGCCGACTGCCACGCTCCAAAAAATGTCCAAGCCTGCCACAATGGATGCAATTGTTCCCCCGACTAGGCAGTCACCAGCCCCGGTAAGCTTAGCAACTGATGCAGGAAGTGCAGGGAAATGGACAGTAAGTAGCCCAGAGTTTTCGTTGGGCTTCATGCAGCTGAACTGGGGATTGGAGGGGCATCTTGAAGTCACAGCTTTATATAAAAGTCCACTTGGACTAGCTTTCTTTGAAAAAGGTGGTTTGGTCAAAGTTCCTCCTTTGGAGCATAAGAACACCCCATCCGATCCAAGGGTGACAAGGACTGTTGCAATGCCGTTCTCTAGCAAAACCTGAACGGCCTGTTTTAGTTTTTGGAACAAGGCCCCGATTGAATGTCTTCTGGAATGATCCTTTTGAATGGGACTGAACGTGTCGCCACAGCATAAGGAGTTTGCCATTGCAATCAGTTCGTCCTCGTTGGGTGAAGTGAAAGTGACCTGGTTTCATTTTTCAAAAGTATGTTAGAAAACATGCTAGAAAATGTTTTCATTTTCTTGATTGCATGAAACAAATTATTTTTAGCTTTCTAAAAATGTCCGGTTGTGTCTGGTTTTGGAAAACAGTTTCTGTTTTCATTTTCCAAAAATGTGTTTGATTATGAAAATGAAAAATATTTTTTAGAAAATGGAAATCGAAATGAGGGATATTTTGAAAAAGAATTCATGTTTTCACGAAAATGAAAATGTTTTCTTATTATCCAAATCATCATTAAACACATTCTAAATTTTTTTTAGAAAATGAACGAGAAACATTTTGTATTTAGATAATCAGGCACACTTTCAAATACATTTTTGGAAAATAAAAACAAAAGTCCTTCTGTATTGGAAAACATTTCATTTTTTCATTTTTTTTAATATTAGAAAATGCTTTGGAGAATGAACAAAAATAAAGTATACAAGTTTCTTATTCAAGTGCTTTTATTTCAATGAGCAAGAAAACAAGTTTTTTTTTTCAAAAAACCCACCAATTTAATTTTCATTTATAAAAAAATCATTTACATAATCCAAAACACTTGCTAATTCATTTTTAAAAAAATTAAAATAAAAAATATTTTCTAAAGCCAAACTCAACCTAAAGCTCCAGACAACATAATATCACAAACATTTTATGATAACACTCATCTTAAAGAAACAGCCTGATCCACATTAAAACCATCAAAACCACATCTTATTATGTTAGAGATCACCAAATGCCAATTTACAATAGCACACACCATGAATACAATCCCTTCCATCAAAGAGAGTGATCAAGAATCATTTGGTATGACGATAAAGAATGAAATTTAAAGGTCAAATGTAGTTCATAATAAAATGAGTATAAAATGTCCATTCACATGTTGCAGCATTTTTTTAGTCATGATGAAAATCATAATGAAATAAACGATTCTATTGAGTGAGTTTTTTTACGATATAAAATATATTTCATTTCATCATATGAAACAAAACATTAGAGACCACAACATCTTATTTTGAAGAAGACACTTTCAACACGTCAAAGATAAGAATTTTGAAATATAATTGTATGATATGATAGCACTCACATACTTAGCCACCAAAGCTACTCTCCTGGATTTTGCTACTGATACAGGCTCAAACCATACAGGAATGTTCGACTTCACTGCCACTGAGAGAGAGATGGCAACAAATCAATGAAAAAAGAAAATGAGAATCTTCATAAAGAGGGCAGCTAAAAGCACTAACATAACTCACTGAAACCAAACTGCCAGTTAAAAATTAACATATCCAACAATCCATTCACCACAGGTGATAAACTTATCACTAGTTTATCTCTTGCGTATTTGTGCATGTGCACATGTGTGTAAGCATGTGGATGCAGAGAGAGAGAGGGAGAGGGATATGTCAAGCATACAATGGCAACACGATTCCAAAGCAGAATGATTTATGTTGGCATCAACCATCAATACTGGAGCGGTAAGAATATTGATTTCAAATTTTTGAACCCACTCAGCATTAAGAAACTTTTCCTGCATCACAGCACACAAGCACATAACACCGCCATAAAAACTGTTCGTACGCTTATGTAAGTGCAAGACCAATCCATCATTACAGAATGCATCAAAAACTAACTTACAATTACATCAAAATTCGCAACAGCGGCTGCCAACTCTCCATTGGCATCAAATATGTTGCAAACAGCAGCACTACTAATACCATGGCACTTTTGAATGCCTGCTTGAAACAAAATGATGTGTTATAGCAGAAAGCATTGTGTCAGCAAAACTTACTGTTTGAGTATTTTAGATATTTAGATATTTAGGTTAGGTTTGAATGGGCCAACATTATCCCATTTATTTTGAATTTCAAATCTCCCTCTTATCTTTTCTATTGGTTTCCCTATAAATAAAGCACCCGACCTCACTTAGAGGTATGGTTTCCCCTCACCGCAAGTTCCGGTCGCGGACGAGGGCCGCTGCACCTCACCTAGTCGTGACGCCTCCCCCTTCTCCAGTCGCAACGGCCCCTTCCTCCACCGCACACTCCTCCCTCTGTCATGCCTCTACCCGGGGAGATCTGTTGTCCCACTCTTGCGCACGTGAGCCAGCCCTAGACAGGAGCACCAGATCAGCTATTGTGGGGAGGACTGCCATGCTGCGCCCACCCTGCCCCCGGCATGTGATCATCTCCAGCAAGCACGCCAACCCCTGCTTCCATGAGTGCCCTCCCAGCAAGCCACCTCCAGTCAAGCGCCGTCTTCTAGCCAAGCCACGCAGCCTCTCCTATTACGTCACCCCCAACCAGCCCCATCCATCGCCTATTTCCTGCGCATCAAGTACGCCTTCAAAATTGCTCAGACCACCCCTGGACCTCTATTCGGACACCGTTTCACCCAGACATTTGGGTCAGCAAGTCGGGCGCCATTTCACCCAGCCTTTTGGGTCCGTCATTCGAACGCCGTTTCCCCCCGGCCTTTTTGGGTCTGCTATTTGGGCACCATTCCACCCGGCCTTCTTGGGTCCGCAAGTCAGGTGTAGTTCCACCCAATCTTTTGGGTCCACTATTCAGCGACGCCGCACCCGGCCATTTTGAGGCCGCTCGTCGGTAGCTGTTTCATCCAACATCTTCGACTATTGGTCATCATCAGCATGAGAATTTTTTGGCGGCCATCTTTTCTTCAACAACGGCAATTATTTATCACATTTTCATCATGAGGAGTTCACAAGGAGGGGATTGGAGCAAACACGCGGGCATGCATACGAGGATGCTCTTTATTTTATTTTTAGGCTTTTTTTATGTACCAAGTTGGGTATGTCCAGCTTGAAGGGGAGTCTTACAAGTACATCTTATTTGTTTTATTTTATGTGACCAAACTAAGAAAACCTAGCTTGAGGGGAAGTGTTAGAGTATTTTGGATATTTAGATATTTAGGTTAGGTTTGAATAGGTCGACCTTAACCCATGTATTTTGAATTTCAAATCTCCCTCTTATCTTTTGTATTGGTTTCCCTATAAATAAAGCACTCGGGCTCACTAGAGGTACGGTTCTAGGTCTCTCTTTCTACACATACTTTCATTTCACCTTTTCAAAGAAGAGGAAAAAAAATCAAACCATAACAGCTACTGGCTTCCAATCCACAATATAAGCAAAAAAAATGGGATGTTTTTATGGTACAAAAATAATGCGAATTTAATTAACATTTCAAACAAATGGCCTTCATAAATTATGAGAGAAAATATCGTGCAAGTGCTGAACTAAGAATGTTTTTGAGAATATGTAATAACCTGTGATAACTTCAATGCATCCAAACATTTTTAAGAAATTGCCTAAATACTTGCGAAATGGTTATTTTTTGTTTATATTATGGAGCAGAAGCAGTATATCAAAAATATCTACTTTTCCCACCAACAAAATAACAAAATAAGGAAAACAATATTGTAAAATAAATATAGACAAAGAAACCCAGTGATCAGCTTGAATGGTATTTCCGAGACATGCAATTATGAAGAGAAGCATGGTGCAACCAAATCAAGGAAATCAGCTCGCTTGGTCTTGGGCAGGATGAATGCGTGCCTTATGTACAGGGGAAAGCAGTCAATTCCATACAACAAGATGCTCAAAGTTTACTAAATGAAACTAAAAACATTGATTTGGCAACATTGGAAATAACAAAATCAAAGCAATTGGGCTGCATATGAAAACAAGTCCACGTCCCGCAGCCACCTCTAAAAAACACTAAAAGTGATATAAGCAGAAGAACAATTTGCTAATACTTTAAGTGTGAAGTCTGTAACCTTCTATGGATAGTCCCGAAGATCTCCAATGCTCCAACAACAGCTTCCCTATTAAAGAAAACAATAAAAAGTTTATACATTCACAAGGAAAAGCAGTTTATTAAGACTTCCCCATCAGTTTTCAAATTTTAAAAGGGGTTATAAGTTTCTATGAATGAGATCTATAGAGGAAAAGGGTATTCTGTGCAGAAATCATCAGGTCTGGTAGAGAAAACACTAAAAAAATGATTTGATTATCAGCAATCTGTTAAGGAGTAATGAACTGGAAAATATATGGCGCTTTACAGAGATGAACAAAAACATTGCCATAGCAACGAGTTCAACAAGCAGCAAATGGACTTTCTCTGCTCCATGCAGTTACTTATGAGCAGCCACTGCATAGCTGGCAGAATTACTACTTCCAGTTCCATTAGAGACAAGGAAAATCAATGGATTATCTTAGTTGAAACAATAGATCAGAAAAATGTACCTCAAAATGAGGTTGAATCTCTTTATGTATAGAAGAATTAAAGATATACAAGATCACGGATAGACGGGAGAATACAAATTTCAAACAAACGGAATAATGGGATAAGGTTGACCTATTCAAGTAGGACAAACCCTGACATGCCTACGGACCAAATATATAGTTATTCTAACACTCTCCCTCAAGAGCGTAGATATTTATCATGCCCAACTTGTTATATAAAAATTTCACTCATGTTCCCAGATACCCCTTTTGTAAACACGTCAGTCAATTGCTATTTAGCCTGTAGGGAGTCACATGTAACTTTTGTCTTTTCAAAATTTTCCCCAACAAAGTGACAATTAGTTTCAATATGCTTAGTCAGGTTTGTAGTAATCCTGATTGGTGTCTGATTGCCATGTCGTATGTGCGTAGACCTTCAGGACATGGCGGTCAATCTCGTGCAGGAGAAGAGGATGTTGCGCCCATAAGATCTCAGTTGTTACATGTGCCAAGGCTCAGTACACTGATCCAACACTCAAGCGAGATACGATAGTGTGTTCCATTGTATCACGGCGTGATCAAACTCCAACTATTCTTGATTTCCAAACCTGTTGGGGCGTGACTCGCTTCCACAACATGGACATCACCAAATAGGCAATACCATTGAAATATGCTTATGTCTATTCACGACGTAGTTGATATGTCGCAACGTGATGGACTCTTTCAAAATTTTGATAGACGAGGATATGCGGCAGAAGAAAATGGGGGAACAAGTAGAGAAAATGGGGGAACAACTGGAATTTAGAGGTACGACAAAAGAAAAATCATTCATTCATATTTATAGAACACATTTCGGGGGTACTTACTTTAGTCCTTGTTGATAGATTCATCCGCTTCCTCTTTCAACCGATATACTCATTTGTCTTGCAAAGCCTTCTTTCCTTGGGGTAATTTCATCAGTTCTCAGACTCCGTTTGAAAACAACGAATCCATTTTCTCTTTCATAACTCTTACTTTTCGGAATCATTGAGACTCTTCACTTCTTCCGGACTCTCGGGTTCCCCTCTATCCATTAAAAGCAAGTAATGAAGATCAGGTTCAAAACCATTAAATCAACCACCTGATTCAAGGATATGGGAAAAGAAAAAGTTGATTCATTGATATTTACGGAACACGTTTCAGGGGTACTAACTATAGTCCTTGTTGATAGATTCGTCTGCTTTCTCCTTCAATCGATATACTCATTTGTTTTGCAAAGCCTTCTTTCCTTCTGGTAATTCCGTAAACTCTCAAATTCGGTTTGCATGCATACAATGAATCCATTTCCTCTAACATAACTCTCACTTTTTAGAATCACTGAGACTCGTCGCTTCTTCCGGGCTCTCGGGGTTTTCTCTATCTGTTAAAAGCAAGTAATAAAGATCAGCATCTGAACCTTTGAATCGGCTGCCTGATCCTGGTAGACCTCCTCAATTCCACCTGAGGTTCTACTCCTTCCAAAATTGAATCTTCTGGAACACTTTCTTGTGCTTGTGCAGCCTCAGAGCTTTCCGGTGATGCTGGCTTTGTTGGCTCTTCCAGACTTCGGTACTTCTTGAACATTCCGGAACTTCCAAACTTCTGTTCAGATCATCTTGGATATGTTCAGTTGATTCTTTGCTCTCAAATCCATCTTCCACCAGATTCCAATCTTTCCACAAGAACTTCTCATTGAAGAAAACATTTCGACTTCTAATGATCTTTCGTTTATCGTTATCCCAAAGCTGAAACCCGAAATTTGGTCACCATACCCCACAAAGAAACATGTGCGGGACTTTGTGTTAGAGTTGGTGCACTAGAACCAACTGGCTTTGTACTTTTGATTACCAGAATATTAATAAATATCTTATCACATGAAGATTATTTATCTGCCTAACATTAATATGATAATGCCCTTAGAGTATTTGTCGCATCGCATTGAAATGTTATAGCGATTTCCCAGTATAATAAGAACCTAGAAATGATATGACAATATTATTAAACATATGTCTTATAGTCTCGATAACACCTGTCTAAAGAGACAGATGTTTGACTATTGTAAAACCCCATGCCATTTCAGGGTGTAAAATTCAGAAAGAATTTGAATTTTTGATTTGCAGAGAGGGTTAATTTGAAAATTGAGCTTCGGAGTTGAATTTTGAGTGTTGGGACATATCAAGAGGTGACTTTTGGATATGCTTCGAGACCCGGTTGGATTTACGGGTGCTCGAATGAGCATCAGAGAAGGGTCGGGTGGTCAGGCTGCTAAAATTTTGGAGTTGGTGGCCTAGAACCAACTACTTTGTACTTTATTCACTAATAAATATCTTATCACATCTTGATTGTTCTTCTGCGTGACAATGCATGTGATAATATCCTAAGGATAGCTGTTGCACTAAAAGGTCATAGCGGATCCCTGCTATGATGAGAACCCGGAGGTGTCATAACACTGTTCTTGAATATATGTTCTATGGTCGGATGATGTTATTTGAGGGATACAAATAATACAGGCCATTAGGGGTGAGGACTCATAAAATTTTGAGGCACCTTCTCGTGGTGTGCACCCTTGGTAATATCCAGAAGGATATTATGAGAACGAGACCCGTCAATAGAAAATCCACATTTCATAGTGTTATTGGATGTTCCTATCTGCGGACGTGTGTATTGATCCTTAGACTTTAAGATTATTATTAATGGGTATTACAACTCGCGCACTTAGATGTATTGACGAAAACTGTGACGTCACATTGTTCGCAGCGAGGTAGGATATGTTGGGTGCGTCACGAGTAATACTGCGTTAATAGATAATGCGAGAAATGATTTGTCCCTTCTGTTCCATAACGGGAGTTGATATCTCAGGCCCTTTGATGGAATTGATATAGCCTAAATAAATCCATGGCCATGGTAAGGAATAGACGAGTTCAATTCCAGAAATTCAAAGAAAGAATAATCAAGCACATAGTTATTTACGGCGCATGGCGCACAACGGCGACAAGCGCCCCCGGCGCAAAAGCGCACAGCGCGGCGCACGGCGCGTGGCAATATTAACTTGCGGCGCATAGAAGAGATGCATACATATATCAACAATAGAAAATAATAAATTATACAACAATTATATAAATATAAAAGATTTGTGTCAATAATTCATATTTCATCCATCAAAAAACAAAATTCAACAATGACACACAAAATAGGAAATGCAAACAAAGATTAAAACATATAACATTTTAGGACCGAGGGTTCTCTCATTATCACTCTCGGAATCAGCAGGAGAGACTTCATCATCCCCAGATGATTCTTCCCCACCACAAGGCATCTCTTGAACATCTTCATCTTCTTCACTTGTTTCATTCTCAATCTCTTCCTCTTGCGCTTATTCTTCTTGTTCTTGAATAGTATCTATTGATTTCTTTTGTAAACACTTGGTGTGAGAACTTGATGCTCTAGTCATATGGGCCAATTCTTCTGCACCGGAAGCCAAAGCCACATCACCCCAAGTCAAATCATCGTCATCAAAAACAAAGTCATCAGCTGCATCACGCTCCTCATCCACGGCACCAAGCAACCACTCATTGCAGTCATCAATTTCCTTCAAAGAGATAGGGTCAATGAAGTCTCGTTCATTGAATCTACGCATCAAGGCTCTATTATACTTGATAAAAACCAAGTCATTCAATTTTGCTTGAGCAAGCCTATTTCTCCTTTTTGTGTGAAGATTTTCAAAAACACTCCAATTTCTTTCACAACCTGAAGCACTGCATGTAAGACTGAGCACTTTTATCGCAAAATGTCTCAAGTGTGAAGCTGATGCACCATTAGTTGCCCACCAATCAGCAGGTGCCCTCAATTTCCTATTTCTTATTGCCAAATCAGTGCCAAGAGTGTCCAATGCCTCTATATTTTGTCAAGTCTTCAGCAATCTTATCAACCATCACTATATCAGGTGTCAATCTTTGAATGCATTTGATCAAACCCATATTTACCTCTTCATCAGCATCAATGTCAGGATGATCATAGAAGAACTCTGGATTCAAAAAGTATCCTGCATCATGCAAAAGCCGATGAAGTTGAACTTCCCATCTTTGATCAATTATTTTGAAAATCTCTTTATATTTTTCTTCTCTATTGTTGAAGGCCTTTGCAATTGATTCTTTTGCTCGATCCATGGCTTCGTATATGTATCCCATAGGAGGCTTTCTTTCCCCATCAACCAAACGAAGCACTTCAACAAGTGGAGCACCCACTTTGAGAGAATAATTGACATTGTTCCAAAAAGAGGCACTTTGCACAATCAAAACAACATCTTTCCCTTTCTGCTCCTTTGCCCATTTACTTTGATTCCATTCATCAGAAATGAACATCTTCCTCAAATTAGCTTGTTGGGTATACATGCTAGAAAGTGTGATCATGGCAGTGGCAAATCTAGTCTTTCCAGTCTAAGGAGCTCCCTTTCTTTGGTGAATTGTCGCATCAAGTTCAATACACCGGCATGGTTATAAATGAAACCACTAATTGTCACCGCCTTCTTCAAAGTTTTAGCAAGCATAGGAATTTTCCAAATATCTTCTAAGATGAGGTCAATGCAATGAGCGGCGCACGGGGTCCAATACAAATTAGAATAAGTTGCCTCCAATAATCTCCCTATTAAAAAATAGAAAATAAAGAACTCATATTAGTAAGTAATAAAGATCATTGAAAAAAAAAGTTTAAAAAAAACGTAAGTATTGTTGACAACAATGATATTTACCAGCAAAAACATTATTTGAAGCACTGTCAGTGACAACTTGTATCACATTGGATGGTCCAACCTTCTTGACAAATTTATCCAACAAATCAAACATCTTTGTTCCGCTCTTTACATAAGAAGAAGCATCAACCGATTCAATAAATACTGACCCCTTTGGGCTATTAACCAAGAAATTTATCAATGTTCTCCCCCTTCGATCTGTCCAACCATCTGTCATGACTGAACATCCTTTTCTTGCCCACTCCTCCCTAAATTCCTTCAACAGTAAATTTGTATGTTCTAATTCCTTTTTAAGCAAAGGAACTCTTGCCTCATGGAAGCTTGGAGGTTTCATACCTGGTCCGCATTGTCCAACTGCCTCAACAAATGCCGAAAAACTATCATAATTGACAGCATTGAAAGGAATTCAGGCATCATACATCCACCTTGCAAACAATTGGCAAGCATGATCTCTTTTCTCCTTCTTGTATGCATCCATGACAGTTGTTTGTCTAACATTAGACAATTTTCTTTGTCGTACAACTTCTTCTGGACTTGGAGTGAAAAATGCATCTATAACTCCCTTTGCCTTGGATACAGGATCGTTATTGCTTCCTTCTTGAGAACCTCATCCTTGTGGCATGCAACTGCTACTTGAAATAGCTTTCCTTTTCTTTCCACCATCAAATATTGTACGTTCTAGACCTTGCACCTCTTCTTCTATAAAATCATCATCAATTGCATATATCCCAGACCCGACTGTATTCCTTTTTTCCTTCAAAGCCCTTCTATCTTCATCAATTTTTTTTATCTCCTCTCTCACATGTGCCGAACAATTTTGGCATGTGGTTGTGTTTCTATATCCACCGGCCAAATGTTGTTTGGCTCTTGTAATACCTCCCTTCGTTACTTTTCCACAAAATTTGCATGTTACTGAATTTTTATCTAAAGGATCTGTTAACATGCAATATTGCCAAGCAGGGTCTTGTTGCCTTGCTTTAGACATTTTGAAATATCACAATTCCTGAAATATTTAAAACAAATAATTACATATTTTAAACCATATATCTAAAAAAACAATAAACAAAAAATAAAAAAACACAGCATCAAAAAAAATAACAGTGAACTGCCCTCAATAGGGAGGACAGCAGCAACTGGAAAAAAAAACATTGAACTGCTGCCCTCACTGAAGGGCGGACAGTAGAAACTAAAAAAAAATAGAAAACATAAATAAAATTGAATAAAAAATTCAGTACTTGGGTTGCCGCCTGCGCCTGCCTCGGACGAGGAGGGGTGGGTCGTCGTGGTCGGTCAGCCTCGATCGGAAAGCAGGTGTCGAGGGAGGCGACTGGCACCGAGGGGCTGGGTTGCGGCTCGCGGGAAGAGGAAGGGAGGCGACTGGAGGTATGTTTGGGTTTTTTTTTAATCGGGCGGGATAGGGTACGATGCGGGTTAAAAAAACGCAAAAAAAAATGTTTTACTTTGGCGCAGTGGCGCGCGCCACGCCACTGCGTGCCATGGCGCACTATAGTGCGCGCCACTGAGCGCCTTTCCAGATGCGCCATGGCGAAGCCATGGCGTGGCGCGCGGCTTCCTGGCGCGCGCCATTAATAACTATGATCAAGCACATGGGTTGATGGCACTAGCATGCAACCAGCTTGATTCGAGATATCGAGACAAAGGGATTACATTACACGATAAGCATTTATAAGAGGTGACATGTCATTGCGGCGTTAACTTATTTCTCTATGGGTGTCTTGGCGTGTTGCTAGACGTTAACCTTGAATTTTAGGCAGGCTACACCTAATGCCACTGAGAAAGAGGCCTAGAGGGTCACACACTAAGTGTGTCCAAGTATCTCAGTTAAATATTCATTTAACAAGTTGAATAAAGATTATTCCCGATTGTGGTTTCATAATTATTCAAAGATGTTTGATCGCATTTATTTTGACACTAGTTATTCGAGAGAATGTATTGTGGGCGAAATAATATATTTATCAACGAGTAATGCAATGATATTTATTTTAGAAATAAATAACCATTATTCAAGATCTAATAAATGTGGTGGAGGAAATAAAGAAAATGAAAGAAGAAAAAAAACAAAAGTACACGCCGTGTATATTAATATACACGCCGTGTAGTTTTTCTGAGGATTTGTGAGAAATAATATTATTTATTTAATTAAATAATATTAGGTGTAATTCGCTGGACGCATGTCAAGTAATAATAATAGTCAACTGTTATTATTAGACATGGGGTCTTACTAAGAATTAAATGAAATGAATAAATGTTTTCGGGTAATTAATTCATTTTATTATTCTAAGTGATTAAAATCTCAATTATATAATTCTCATTAACCTAGCCATTTTTTGGGGGTTGTGCACAACGGATCTTGAGAAAGCTCTCAAGCCAAGAGAGAATTTTTTTCTTCCAAGAACACTCTTAAGGTACGAGATAGATCCTCCTCCACTAGATCAAAGAGAGCGCTTTGCAAGCGGCTCTCAAGGCGATCGAAGGCAGACATCGCAAGCGAAGGCTCTTCCGCGCTAGCACCCGGAAATCTCTTCGGCGACGTCCAGAGATGCGTGGAGCATGTGTGGATCACCACTAGAGAAATCATACACTTGGATTCTACGACGCAACGACGGATCACATCAGATCGTGGCCGGAATCATCAACGGAGAGAGAATTCCATCAAGGTAATTCTTGTCTTTTAATTAAATTAATTATAACCAACATATGATGATCCTCTCTATGGTTCTGAAACTCCCTTTTCTTTCGTTCTTCGTTCTATTATGAAGATCCAGCGTATTATTATCGTGACGGATCTCGGATTGATCGTTGTTAACGGAAAAAATTAAAGTTGGGTACACCCACCAACGCGCTTCCGCTGCGCTCGGAACCTACAAAAGAATCATTCACACCGTGAATGACTTTTACGTGGGGCACTCACACCATGAATGGAGCATTCACGCAATCACTATGACCCTTACGTGAGGGGTTGGGGACCCTTACGTAGGCCATTCATGACGTGAATTGTGGGTCACACCGTGCAGGGGGCTTGGTCAAGGGGGATACCCCTTTGCCTTGAGGATTTCACGGCATGAACCGAAGGGTCACGCCGTGAATGGTGTGTTGGGTGGTGTTTTTGGACGGGTAATTATGTCTTTCCCTGGGAGCAGTGTCATGTGATTTAGGCGAGAGGGCGTCAGGGAGAGCAATTTTCGGCCGGCGCCTCCCCCGTTCAACCTCCGTTCAATCCCCCTTCAAGAGGGGTGGATCGTGGTGCGTTCCGACAACATTTTAAAGTGAGTTCTTCCGTTCACACCCCCTTCTTAGACGCTGATTTCTTAGGTGATTTTGGTAGAATTTAGGTGTCAATTCCACCGGAGAATGGTGGAATTTAGGTGTCAATTTGGATGTTTTGGCATGAGTTAGGGTCTCACGGTGATGAGCGGTGGACTTGGACGAGCTCGGGCGAGAGTTGTTGGGGGGTGATCGAAGGAAATAACTCCATTAAATTGAATGCCTATGGATAGATAGAACAAAGGGCCACGATGGACCCTTGCGCACTGGCTTGTTTGTCTTGATCGTAGATGGTCGAGGCCTTGATCATTTTGTGTGCCTTGACTCGGACAAGGTGATATTCGGCAGCGGGAACCACACCCCTGGACTCGGATAATGTGATGTACGGCAGGCGAGAATCACACCCCTAGACTGGGACGAGTTGATAACCAACAAGGGGAACCAAACCCCTGGATTTTGATGATGTGATGTACGGCAGGGGCGAGATACACCCCTGGACTCAGATGAGATGATATCCGACAGGAGGAACCACACTCTTGAACTCGGATAATTTGATGTCTGGCAAGGGAGAGCTACACCCCTGGACTTGGATGAGGTGATTGTTGGAGTTGATGCCCTAGAACCAACTTCTTTGTACTTTATGATAAACTTGTATTCATTGTTTTGAATATTAATAAACTTTTTATCAGATCATGATTGTTCTTCTCCATAACATAGTATGTGATAATGTCCTAAAAGTAGATGTCGCACTAAAAGGTCATAGCAGTTCCCCACTATGATTAGAACCCAAAAATGGTATGACACTATTCTTGAATATATGTTCTATAGCCGGGCGATATCATTTGAGCGACACAAATGATATGGGCTATCAGGGGTGGAGACTCATAGGACTTTGAGGCACCTTCTAATGGTGAACGTCCTTAGTAATATCCAGTATGGATATTATGAAAACGAGACTCGTCAGTAGGAAATTCACATTTCTATGTGTCATTGGATGTTCCTATCCGCTGATGTGTGTATTGGTCCTTAGACTTTAAGATTATTATTAATGAGTATTATGAGACGCGCACTTAGATGTATTGACGAAAACCGTGACGACAGATGTTCGCGATGAAGTATGATATGTTGGGTGTGTCACAAGTAATATTGCATTAATGATTTATCCCTTCTGTTTATTAACGGAAGTTAATATCTCAGACTCTTTGATGGAAATTGTTTGCAGTCTGTTGTTTACTTTGTTTTTTCTTTATGTGTTCAAGCTAGGTACACCTAGCTTGAGGGGGAGTGTTGGAGTCTGCATCTCACATCAGACTTGAGGTCTTGTGTGGTCTTAATTATTCATTATAAAAGAACCCCAAGGGCTCCTTTAGAGAGTACACCTTGGGGGTTCGGGTCTCCTATTTTTTCATTCTACAAATACCAAAATACGTAACAGAGTATATAGTATTTATTTTCCTTTTAAAAACATTACGGCTTGTTAAAGAAGCCAAAAGATGAAATAATACTCGCGGCGGCGGAAAAGGTCGTTGTCACTACTTACGTTAAAAGAAACATTCTTTTTTTGTCGTTTAGTAAAACGCCTCGTAGAAAAAGATTCCCTTTGAATGAAATGAAATGTCAAAGGTGATTATACAACGTATAAAAGAAAGTCGTGTATAAAACAAAATATGTCTCAATGAAAAGAGATTGAAACGAAGTCCCTTACCTCGTGTCCGACTTGACTCGTTCGTTCTTTAATCTCCTGAATAATAAACTAAAATTAATTTCTACTTGGTTAAGAACCTTTTTCAAGTTTATTATTCCTTTTATATCACATATTACCATGTTATAAACATTATGTAATCATTTAAGTTAATAATGGTCGTTTTGTCGATATTTGGTACTTGAGTCAAAAATGAACTTCTTATATTTACAAGTTGTCTATGTGGTCAAAAGTTCATTATATCCAAAATGATATTCATGATTTAGATATCATATATATCATATATATCCAGTATATACATGTATTTATAATAGTACATAACATTTGGAAGTAAGAAATGAAATGCATCGTTCATAGAGACGGTAAGTCGTACGTACGCATGAACGCTACTTTCATTTCTATTTCATATTTTAATGGAATGAAAACATAATGATACATAGGTATATTATAATATCATATATATAATCTCAGTAACTCCATCCTTTATACGTTCCACGTATGGCATGAACGAGTCATATCACTTTGAGGGGGCGGTAGTCCGCACTTCCTCAAATGAAATTATCGCGTTTACCCATAATGAAAACCATAAAGCTATGCTATAAATGAAAAATACAGAAGCATAAAGAAAACATAAACATAATATGTATCATATATAAATACAGTGTCATCTTAATGGCACCATGAGAGGCGATAGAATATAATTGAACAATCATCGTTTCGTGAGGCGTTAGTTTGTCATCCACATAAACAGTGTGTTCTTTACCCATTAGATGGAGGTGTGTGAAAGTGTAGTTTGAATCCTTCTCATAACAACATCCTAGTATATTGAGGATATTGGTGTTGTTATAAAAGAAAAAAATAAAGAGTTTAGGGGTTGAGAAGTAAAATAAAAGAAAAGAATTTAAGAGAAACTGTTACTTTTAATTCGGGTAACTCCCTTTGGTTTGAACCAAAAGGACTTCTTGAAGTGTCTTCTGCCTAAGTTAAGGCTTCTAGGTGTAAGAGAAGGAGCTTGAGAGCTTATTTGGGCAGAGGTTGAACGAGCCAAGGGGCTTAAGAGGTGTGAGTAATGGGTTAGAGATGAGGGCTTTTTAATAGAGGGAGGAGGAGCTCTTTAGGAAAGTGTGAAAATATCATTTTATTATATAATGATTTTTGGTTTCTAAAAGTCCAAAACTTATTAAAGTCGAAAATAAGATGACTCGTGGTCGAAATAAAATCATCCAATAAGAATTGGACAGGTTTTGGATATTATTTTAATCTTTATAATCTTATTTATTTAAATCATTTATTAATGAGGTAAACACTGCATCATTGTTGTGTCATAAATAATTTAATTTATTTGATGTCTAAAAATTATAAAAAAAAATATCATGATGTAGGAAATCTTTTTAGCTTTCCAAAAAATATTTATAGTCTACAAGATAACTTATATAACCCTATGTAAAAATTAATTTACTAAAAGATATTTGTTTATGTCATTTTTGTCTTTACTTTAAGTTAATTAAAATAAAATGTCATTATCACCCTTAAGTGGCTTCATGGAGTCCCAAAATAGACCCAAGGATACCCATGATCAGTCATGACTTGTCCAATAAGGTTAGGACAAGTGTTAAGGTAATTTTGTATTATTATGATATTTTTTTTACCTTGAATTACCCTATTTACCTTTAACTGCTGTAAATAAAAGTCAAAAATTACTATTCACCAAAAAATATTTTCATCTTATTGAACCACATTTTACTTACTAATAACAACCATGTATGTCGGATTTTCGAAATTCAATTCCCAGAAGCGGTAAAATTTCATTTAAATGAAAGTCAATTTTTAACTACTGCTTAGTGGTTTCACTATTCATCAAAAATTAAAGTTTTTCAGAAAAATACCAAAAATTCAGGCTAAGCTATATTTGATATTCCGAATTCAAAAATGATGTCTATTTTGCCAAATTCAAAACATAGAAGTTGAATTAATTAATTTAAAATTAATTCTCGTTGTCAAAACAAAAAACGTGTTTTTAAGAAATATTAACTATCAAAAGATTAACACTTGTTTATATCCAATTGCAAAGTGAAATTAATTCCAATGACCAAATTGGATTAAATGGTAAAAATATAATCTAATTACACTTTAAAACCAATTAAAAAGATAATCTAACCATATAAATAAATTAGATTAAAAGGCAGTTTTGCATTAAAATACAGTATTTTTCACTTTTCATTAAAAATTGAATTTTATCAGAAAAATACCAAAAAATTAACCAAAGTAAATTTTGAAGTCACGATTCTAAAGAAAAATTTTATTTGGTCAAATAGAACATATTAAAGTGATCAAAACTAGATTTAAAAAGGGTTCGCCATCAAAAGGCGGTAAATCGACCTTTTAAAGAATATTAGAGTATTTATGCTTAAAATTAGATTAATTCGCATTTTAAGCCTCTAACTTTTATTGAATAAATGTAAAAACATTTAACAAACATGTATAATCATATTGTAGTTAGTTTTGTTCATTCTCGTCATTACAACGGCTAGGCGTTAACTACCATTTAAAATAATAATATTATATTATTATTTTTTTAGTATGACTCATCCTTGTGTGCAACGTAAGATTTCAAAGAAACCTATTGTGGCGTATCGGGTACGTCATCAAACATAGCAAACCCTTTAAAATAAATTTAATATTTAATTCACAAATATTAATTAAAATGAAAATGTATTATTTCTTTATTTACCTGGGATGTTACAAACACACACCATTATTTCTCTTATATGGTATATTCATTACCCCATTGCCTTCAAGTATAATGAATATTTTTCATTTCATGATATTTGAATGTTCATTTTATGATATCCCTCTAATGTTCTTTGATTCTTACATTACCATTATCATAAGAGTTTTTGTTAACCAAACTCCCTTCGTTGAGTTGTAATGCGTCTTCAACTTTTTTCTTCCAAGACTGGTTGCATCCACCCTGAGATTTTACTTCATGGTATTTTCTCTTCATCTCTCGGGAAAATGAAACTTTTGATTCAAATCTTCTACCTCGATGAATTTCTTCCTCATAAAAGTATGGCATTGTTAAGGATAATTCTCATTCTCTTAAACGATGATTTTTCTTCTTTATCCATATTTTCCTTCCCCGCCAATGTACTCCTTTATAATTGGGAACTTAATCATGTGTTATCCCATGTGGCCTTCATAATTCTCTTATTCTCTTTTCAAAAAAAAGTTTTGTTGATTTTTTTACAATATAGGTTTTCAACAAAGGTATTTCAAAATATTAAAAAGTTTTTCATCCTTTCAAAATCAAATATTTTATGTTTCACTCCACATTTCTTTTTTATAACATTTATGACTTTTCAAGGGCCTATTATTAAAGTTTCTTTTTAAAAAGTGTTTTCCAAAGCATTCACTTCACATTTTGAAACCTTTATGTTTTTTCAATACTCTTTTATTGAAGATTCTTTTAAAGTAAAAGTTTTCAATGTGTTTTCACTTGGACTTTTGGAAATCATTACATTTTTTGAAGGCTCCACTATTGAAGGTTCCTTTTAAAAGTAAAAACTCTTTTACGATTCCACCACAGTTTTCCTCTCTAAAGGCTATATTTCCTTAGAAATTATTTTTGATGAACCACCCTAAATGTTCTTACGAAATACTCTTTTGGGTGATTGAATTTTGGGTGTCAACCAATAGCATTCTTGAGATCAATTTTGACGATGCCATCCGAAAATGTTACAAAACTCATTTTTCTTTCCATGGGTTGTTAATGATGTGACAAATGATTGTTTTTAAGTAGCACACATATGTATGGATAGATGACGAGTGGAGTCATATATCGTCCTTCAATGCATTGGTAAAGTTTATTTCTCATGATCTCAAAAAGATACACAGGAGGATTTATACCAAGCCAAAGGGTACATAGGAGGATTTATCCCAAACCAAAGGGTACACGGGAGGATTTATCGCAAGCCAAAAGGTACATAGAAGGATTTATCCCAAGACAAAGAGGTACACGGGAGGTTTTATCCCAAGCCCAGGAGAATTATCCCAAACCCAAGAAGGTACACAGGTGATTAGCCCAAACCTACAGTGTGATGAATGTCTTGGCGGGTAGTTTTGACATATGATTTCTATGCTTATATTTATGTCACTCTTATGTCATAATCATGTGTCTATGATCATGCTCTTTCACTCGCGTTTAATGTCTCATGATTCCACACACTTTTTCCATTGCATATGTTTGTTCATTTGAGATTACATGTCCTTTTATCATATAACTTATGGACAATGCTTGTTGTTTCATGCTCTTTTAATAAGATATTTCTCACATGCTCATGTTTCCTCATATTCTTATGCTCTAACCCTTGATGACATGTTGATCAGTTTTCCCTTACTAAGCGTTTGAACTCACCTTTTTCTTATGTTTCATTTCCCCAGGTTATGAAGATAAGTACAACTTGTGGGAAATTTGGAAGGGAGTTTAGAGGAGTTCGATTATGGATAAATGTTCACATGTACTGTAAAATAAATTGCTTATGTTGCTAATCCTCAAAAACAGTAAACAAAAAGTATGAGATATAAAAGAGCATTTTTAACACAAGACTCTGTATAATACTAATGTGAAATTTGTGAAAATTGTGCAAGTTTAGTTTGGCTCATCTCACTCAGCATTAAAGTTAATTTGTAAAAGTATGTATTTTTAGCATCGAACTCGGGAGTGTGGGTCCGAGGCGCCTCATGGAACGAGGCTCATTTGGTGGTCTGGATGCTCAGGTGATCGTCTAGGAAAGGTGGGGAGACCTGCAGGTTCTGGGCACAGCGGAAGCGTGCGATGAGTCATTCCCAACTTTGCTTTTTGTCATGATCGATGATCAATCCAAGATCTACACGACAATCGTTCTTCGTAAGAATCTCTGAGTGCTAGCATAGCAGATCTTATCGCTTGCGTCGTTTGCCTTTGATCGCCACGAGAATCGCTTCCAAAACGTTATCTTTGAACTCTCTTGACTTGAGAGTGAATGGTGAATGAAGATCGTTCTCCATTCTTGAGAACGTTCTTGAAGAGAGAGCTTTTTAGGGCTTGAGAAGATTATCTCCGACTGTTATTGTGCACAACACAAATAAATTGGCTCTATGGAAAAATAATATAATTGGGTTTAAATACCGCTAGGGTTTAGAAATAAACTCGGTTCGTCGTTCATACACAATATTTATCGGGCCTTGAATAATGACTATTGATTTAATAAATAAATATTACTGCATTATTCGTCAATAAATAAATAAATACTATATTCACTAAATAGCAAATAAATATTTATTAAATATTTCTCTTACATTATATTCTCTCGAATAACTGGTGACGAAATATATACGATCAAGCAAACATAAATAATTATTAAATGTGGGGGAATAATATTTATTCAACTTGTTAAATAATAAATAATAATATATTATTTAACTAAGATTCTGGATACACTTAGTGTGTGACCCTCTAGGTCTCTCAGTAACATTGGGCGAAGCAGCCTAAAGTCCAAAGTTAACGTCTAGCAACACGCCAAGACACACTTAGAAAAAGAAGTTAATGATGCAACATAATACCTCATACGGACGCTTACTGTGTAATATAATCTTTTTATCACGATATCTCTAATCAAGCAGGTTGCATGATGGTGACATCAACCTATGTGTTCGATTTCTCTTTCTTTGACTTTCCGGAAATCAAACATGTTTATATAACACCATGGTCATGGATTTATTTAGGTTATATAATTTTCATTCATCAAAGGATCTGAGATATCAACTTCTATTAATGAACAAAATAGACAAATCTGCTCTCGCATTATTCATTAATGCAATATTACTCGTGACGCACCCAACGTATCTTACCTCGCCGCGAACATATATCGTCACGGTTTTCGTCAATACATTAAAGTACACGACTCATAATACTCATTAATAATAATCTTAAAATATAAAGATCAATACACATGTCTTCAGATAGGAACATCCAATGACACATATAAATGGGGATTTCCTACTAACAGATCTCGTTCCTGTAATATCCTACACTGGATATTACCAAGGGCGTATACCATGAGAAGGCGTAAGTCCTATGAGTCTTCACCCCTGATAGCATCATTTGTGTCCCTCAAATGATATCATCCGGCTATAGAACATATATTTAAGAATAGTGTCATGGTACTTCTGATTTCTCATCATAACGGAGAACTGTTATGACTTTTTAATGCAACAGCTACTCTTAGGGCATTATCACATACTATGTTACACAGATGAACAATCATGATGTGATAAGAAGTTTATTAATATTCAAAACTATAAATACAGGTTATCATAAAGTATACAAAAGTTGGTTCTAGGGCACCAACTCCAACAAGACCTTGCTGCAAAAAACTGCAAGGCACCGTGGCGCAACACTAGGTGTTGCGGCGTGGTGGCCCATGGACGGGAAGGGCCACGACACAACCATAAGGGTTAAGTCGTAGAGGTGCCTACGGGGGAAGGTCCACGCCGCAGCCTAAAGGTTGCACTATGGAGGGCTCTGCCTCCCCGAGGTCAGTCGCACAGCCACAAGGGTTGCGCCGTAGAGGTGCCTACGGGGGGAAGGTCCACGCTGCAGCCTAAAGGTTGCGTTGTGGAGGGCTCTGCCTCCCCGAGGTCAGTCGCGCCGCAGTGCAAACTGGGAAGGAAGCACCATGTCACAGCCTGAAGGTTGCGTCATGGAGGGCGCTCGTGAGGGAGTGAGTCGGGCCGCTCCTCTTGCAGGAGATTGTGCCGCAACCCCAGGAACCACACTGTAGCGTGCCCCATATAAGAGAGGCCTACGGCGCAGCCAGTAGGGGCTATACCGCAGGGGTGGGTTGTCGGGGGCGGCCCCTCTGCCTTCGGGGGCCGGTTGCGCCACAAGCCAGAGAGCTACGGCGCAGTGTTGCCTGGGAGGGTAGCACTACAGCGCAACCCCCATGGTTATGTCGTGGTTTGGGGTGTTGAGCGTCTTTTTTAGGAGCTTTCCCACAATTTCACAGGGGTTCTTATTTGAAACCCCCTCAAGTTCTTGGCCTCGAGTCGCGCGAGGGAGAGGGGAGGAGCCCCTTAGCTCTCTCATCCATCCTCCCTTTGTTCTCCTTTGATTTGGATGGTTCGGGATGATTTCATCGCTCCGACTCAAGGTAAGATCCCTCCTCTTCTCTCATTTGATCTTCATCCTTGCTTTCCCTTGATTTTGGTATGGTTGTTTAGGGATTAGGGGAGACGATTTCACCAAAGTACGGTGAAATCATCCCGCTTGATGAGGCTTTTGTGTGCGGCTCGTAGAGGATGTCCTGGGATAAGGAAATTAAGCATTTGTTCATCAATTACCTTAAGGTTTGATGCCTAGCGGGTTTCTTTAGGGCTTTCAGCGATTTTGGGTAAAATTGAATGTCGATTCAAATGTTTAATTTAGGGTATTTGTGTGACTTAAGTCTGGGTGTGTGTCGGGAGTGGACCGCACCCCGTTGCTCGTGATTTCGGCGTCGTGAGGTCGCCAGATGAGTTTGGCGTCGATTATGTCATTTTGGGTTGTTTTGTTTTAATTGTTTATGTTGGACCCAGTTATGTGTATTTTAGAGTCTCGCATAGGTTTGTTGTCTTGTATTCTTTTTCCTGTATCTATAAATAAAGGGTTTCGTCTCTCATTGAGTAAGAAGTACGGTTCTACATGGTATCAGAGGTATAACTCAACCCTCTCTACCCGTACTTTTCCTCTCCGCTCACAATTTTTTTCCCCAAACCCCCCGATGCGCCTCGCTACCTCCAGTGCAACGCCCCCCCACCCCACACCCGACGTTGGCTTGCGCATCGCCCCACCCTGCACAACGGCTCCCCTGCGCCTCCGCTCTATCACTTGGCTCGCCGCTCCTCCCTATCGTGTCTCGCTGTCCTCTCCTCAGTGTCACAACCCTAGCCGAGTTCCTCCCTGAGTGCACGCCCCTAAGCGCGACCTCGTCGCCTCTCCCGAGCGCGCACGGCCACCCATGTGGCTCCCCTAGCGATTGTGCCTCCGCCTTCGCACCTCCTAATGTCGACATCATTTTTGGATCTTGGTTCCAGATCCTATCGGACTGAGGCGTGATCTATCAGTTCCTGGCATCCAGTCATAATGCATCGCCAAGCGGCTCCTCCAGGCACACCTCAGCCTCGGCCTCCTGCTGGACGCATATTGCGCTCCAAGTTTCGACCTCCTAGCACCCCTGCTACCCTATGGCTTCTCTATCTGGCATCACGACGTCATCAGACCGCGCTCGCAGTTTCCTCCTACTGTTGGTGCGGCCCTGCCTTTCCTGCTGAGGCCAAATTTCCCAACCTCCAATTATTCCTACTGAATTCCTCGCTCAGCATCTGTTGTTGTCTTGCCACACTATTCCGGCTATAATAGTCGAACATCCAATTTGAGTCTGGGTGCGTGTTGTTCCTGCACGCCTTGATGTTGTTGACCTGGTTATTCCTTTCGAGTGGTTTATTATAGCTTCTTCCCCATCTCCCTCCAGAAATGGAGGCATCCTCGCCACCATACAACATCCATCACAACCTGAAACTCTCTATGGTTGAGATTGCGTTTATACACTCTCATCGGGTTGCTTTGCCACTTGTCTCCTCTTCAGCCTCTATTGCTTATACCGGTGGCTTTATCACTTGTGTATCTCGTTGACCAACAGCTTGGATGTTATTCTTACTGCTACCTATCTTATAAATCGTCTTCTTTCTTCTATCCTTCAGGGGGGACTCCTTTTCAAGCTCTGTTCCTCTCTCTCCCTCCTTACCCTCTTCCACTTCGTTTTTTTTTTGTGACATTATGTTCGTGACGCTCATTGTTGACCTGGTTATTCCTGTCGAGTGGTTTATTATAGCTTCTTCCCCATCTCCCTCCAGAAATGGAGGCATCCTCGCCACCATACAATATCCATCACAACCTGAAACTCTCTATGATTGAGATTGCGTTTATACACTCTCATCGGCCTGCTTTGCCACTTGTCTCCTCTACAGACTCTATTGCATATACCGGTGGCTTTATCACTTTTGTATCTAGTTGACCAACAGCTTGGATGTTATTCTTACTGCTACCTATCTTATAAATCATCTTCTTTCTTCAATCCTTCAGGGGGGAGACTCCTTTTCAAGCTTTGTTCCTCTCTCTCCCTCCTTACCCTCTTCCACTTCATATTTGTTGGGTGACATTATGTTCGTGACGCTCATTCTCATTTATCTAAATTTTCCCCAAAAGCCCTATGTTGCATCTTCATGGGTTACTCTCGCACTCAACGCGGTTACCGCTATTTCTCTCCAGACTTACAACGTTATATCATCTCTGTTGATGCCTCCTTTATTGAGAACTCTTCTTTCACTCCACCCTCTTCCCACCCAGATACAACTATCGATGATTGTCTTCCTCTCACCCCCCACCCACCCTTGCCTCTGTTATCCCACTCTGATGATCACCACTTTAGCTCTGTTTACTCTCGTAGACCATCGATGGTGCCCCCGCCGGGACAGAGGACACCAACTCTCCGACTTCGTTCGACGCTCTTGCTCCAGACAGAGATGACTTGCCTATTGCATTACAGAAAGGTACTCGCTCTTGCAAGAATAATCTTATATACACAACTTCCTACAAAGACTTCTCTACTCTGAAGACGATATTTGTTCCTCGTACGGTTGTTGAGGCTACATCTCATTCTGATTGGCTTCAAGCAATGCAGGATAAATCACAAGCCTTGGATGACAATCACATCTGGAATCTAGTCCCTCTTCCGACAGGTAAAAAGGTTGTTGGCAGCAAATGGATTTATACAGTCCGTCTAAATGCAGATGGTACTCCTCATCGCCTTAAAGTCCGTCTCATATCAAAAGGTTTTACTACATATAGTGTTGATTATTTCGATACATTTTCTCTGGTTGCTAAAATGACCTTTGTTCGATTATCCATATCTCCTGCAGCTGCTCATAATTGGCTTCTTCATGAACTTTATGTCAAGAATGTGTTTCTACATGGTTTTTTTGAAGAAGTATATCTTCAACAACCTCCTAGGTTCCTTGCCTCAGGGACCAGTTCTCATGTTTGTCGGCTTCGTCAATCTCTTTATGGGCTCAAGCAGTCACCTCATGTGTTGTTTGATAAATTTTGCACCGTCATCACTACATTTGGTCTATCTCAGAGTATGAAGGATCACACTGTTTTCTATCGCAAAACATCCTCTGACTGTCTCATATTGGTTGTGTATGTTGATGATATAATTATTACTGGTAACGACTCACATGGCATTGCTCATCTCAAGGCTTATCTTCAACAACAGTTTCATACCAAAGACCTGGGTCCTGACATATTTTCTTGGCATTGAAGTCTCTCGTTCTCAAACTAACATCTTCGTTTCACAACGAAAATATGCATTGGATATCTTGCAGGATACTGGTTTGTCCCGGGCAATTGTCGTCGACACTCCTCTTGAACCAGGGGAACGGTCCCTCCATGCTGCTACTGACCCGTATTTTCATCCGAGCAAACTCAATTATCTTACCATGACTCATTCGGATATTGTATGCACTGTCAGCAAGGTCAGTTAATTCATGAAACATCCGATGAAATCTCGATGGGATGTTGTCCTTCGCAATATCAAATACATTAAGAAAGACCTTGTCTGTGGTCTTCAGTATTCACATCACGATCATCTGGACATTGAGGTCTTTTGTGATGCCAACTACGCTGGCTGTTTATCTACCCGAAAGTCTACTTTTAGATTTGTGGTTTTCCTGGCTTGTAACTTAATCTCCTGACAAAGCAAAAAACAAACTATCATCTCCAGATCCAATGCTGAATCTGGATACCGAGTGATGGTCACAATCACTACAAGAATTTTATGGCTTTGTTAGCTTCTTCATGAAATTGGTTTCCCGCCACAGAATTCTGCTCATATTTTGTGTGATAATCAGGCAGCCACGAAGATTGATTCTAATCCAGTTTTCCATGAACACACAAAGCATATTGAGATTGATTGTCACTTTCTTCGTCATCACCTTGAGCACAAACATATCAGTTTTAGCAATATTCCAGCTCATCAGTTTGCCGACATCTTCACTAAAGGTCTGTCGGGAGCTCGATTGGATTCTCTATGCACCAAACTGGGCATCCACAGCATTCATGACCCAGCTTGAGGGGGGAGTGTGTTCGGTCTTTGTGATTTCTTCACTTTTTTTTTGTGGGACTCTTCTTCCAAACTATACATGTTCTAGCTTGAAGGGGAGTGTTGGACCTAGTTATGTATATTTTAGAGTCTCACATTGGTTTGCTTTGTCTTGTATTCCTTTTCCTCTATCTATAAATAAAGGGTTTCACCTCTCATTGAGGTAAGGAGTACGTTCTACTGTAACACTCCAAGATTTCATAGTACGTTAGTTCTTCAAAGTAATTCAATAACTTGCGCTACACGCAACACCGAGAGACACGGTTGACATAAGCAAGTAAAATGTGGTTCAATAAGATGAAAATAATTTTTGGTAAATAGTAACTTTTGACTTTCATTTACCACGGTTAAAAGTAAATAGGGTAATTAAGGGTAAAAATGGTATTATAATTACCCTAACACATGTCCTAATTCTATTGGATAAGTGTAATTCGACCAAAAACAACCTTAGGAATAAAATATGATGGTCCACTTAGATTAGATTAGGACATTTATTATTATTTAATTTAAAGAAGAGTTAAAAATGTTAAATTCAAAGTTTAATAACTAAACCATTTTTAATATAGGGTTACACACAATATAAATTCGACTATAAATATTCATTAGAAAGCTAAAAAGATTTCCTACATAATGGTATTTTATTTATAATTTTTAGACATTAAATAATTTAATTTATTTATGCCATAATGATGATGCAGTAATGACCTTATTAATGAAATATTAAAATAATTGATATTATAAATATCCAAATAAATGTAAATTGAGACTTCTGATGAATTCTACTAATTTTCTAGGTTAATATGACATGTTAGGGTTGATTAGATAAATTTTGTTCGAAGTGATAAGGTTGTTATGACTTTCACAAAAACAAAATACCAAATAGTGTCAAAATTGACATAAATTAATTTTTAAAACAAATACTATATTATTGGTTGATATAATATTTCTAAAAATCTAAGGTTCGGCCAAAGGGCTTAAATAATATTATATATGTCATTAATGAACCATTTGAGGTTCTCTTGGAAGTTTAGAGTAAGTTTATTAACCATATAGTGTAAAAATACAAGAAGACACGGTAAAAGTTAAACTATTTAACTAAGAGTTAAATTTAAAAGATAAGGTTAAAATAGTAACCTAAACTTGTCTAAAACCTATTGGTTGAGAGGATTTCAACCCATAACCACCTAAGGCTCGAAATAAATTCATTTGGAGCCATTATAAACCGAATATGATTGTATAATAAATTAATATTTTAATCTTTTCCTAAAGTGACCATCACCTCTCTTATAAAAGAGCACTTCCCCTTCTCTCAAAATCACACCTCCAAAGCCATTTGGCTCGGCCAACCCCTGTCCAAATATCCTCTCAACTTCCCTCACATCAGACTAGAGTCATCACTTTGATCAGAAAGCCAACCTAAGAAGCCCTTTTGATCAACTCAAAAGGAAACACTCGAATAAGAGGTAATAATTTCACCACCCTCTTTCAAGTTCTTTTCTTATTCCACTTCATCTTTCTTTGTTGTTTCCATACCGAAATAATAACTCCAGTACCTCCTACATACTGTGATGTTATTATAAATATGGTACAACCATATTCGTTATTCTATCCATCCTATAAATGACAAAGTCACCATACATGCGTACGTACGGCTTACTGCCTCCACGTCGTGGTGTAGTTTGTTATTCAAACACTTCATTATTTGGATGGGTATAATAATGAGTATAACTGATGTAAATAATAAATATAACATGTTAATGATTCTGTATATATGATATATCATCCAATTACATACGATTTTACCATCAATATAATGATATTGTCGCTCGTGCGTGCGTACGGATTACCGTCTCCACGAACGCGATGAGATTCATTCCTCATCGTAATCGTTCAAGAATAATTTTCATTTTATGATTAAAAATAATGTTTAAGAACTTAATATCATTCTGGATATGAATCAAATACATCATATCCATAACAAACATTGCTTACGTAACCAAGCATATAAAGGAAAACGGATCAGTTAACACCCGAAACGATGACACTACTAAAATATTATTAACAAATCAATATTAGAAGATCATATATGATATCATATTTATGTATGTGGTTCTTGTATAATTTAATAACAATGATTTAACTATTATACAGGAGGTTAACGTACCCTCGACCAAGGAAAAGTACAAGGTAAGGGTTAATTCCCCAATCTCATTATTATCCGAGATTGTTTATGAGTAAGTATTTACTAGGACATATTAATCATCAATGTCCATATTTCATAAAAATGTTTTCAAAAGGAATCTTTTAAGATTTTATGGAAGGGTCTATTTAACTATATCTTCATTTTAAATGTTTTAAATGTTTATTTTTCTAAGTCTTTTTAATTAATGTCCATGTTTTCAAAATGATTTTAAGGATTTATTTCTATGGACATCATTGTTTTAAAATGTTAATTCCTTTCAAAGTTTCAAAGTGGTATGGGACACTTTGATTCAAAAATATCTTTAAATGTCTTCCTTTCTAAATTATGTGACTTTTAAATGATTTCAAAAAAAAAGATACTTCTCTCAAATAGTTTTGATTTAAACTATGTCAACATCATTTACGGGATATTATTCTTAATCGAGGTTGATTTATTATGATACAAATCTTTCATATTGTATTGAAGGTTTTGTGATATGTTTGACTGTGGATATGTTATTTTTATACCATTCATGGTTTATGGATAAAGTATTGACATTTCGTATGCTAGTTTTAATGCGAATGTTTATGTTAAGTTTAAACCTTTTCATATGAGGAATGCATTGGACTTAGTAAGTGACGGGTGGAGCTCACTATAGCTCCTCGATGCATCGGTAGGTCTCATGAGACAAACTAGTGTCTTGACACAAGGTTTTGACAAAATCTTATTTGTAGTCTTGGCACAAGGCCTTAACTATGTGGTTATGAAGTCTGGCATTATGCATTCCATCATTATGAAATTGGATATTGATATTACATGTGATTATTCGACTGGTAGAGTATTCATGTGAATAAGTAAATGACATTATTTGATTTATCTTTGTCATATTATGCTGAAGTTTAAATTTAAAAAGCTTTTGTTTTTAGTCTTACACATTGCCTTAAATGTTTATACTTATTTATGAAAGTTTCCGCTATATTGTTATCCTTACTGAGCATCTGAGCTCACCCCTTTCTTATGTTTTATTTTCTCAAGATTCCAAGAAGTGTATTATGATTGATAAGCAGGGTTAGGTTAGGGGATTAATGGCGTTCTCAAAGAATCATTTATGTTGTGTTTTATTTTCTAATGTGTAATGTAACGTTTATGTATGTAATCTATTTTCCAAGACTGCTAAATTGATCGGTCTTTCGGGACTTGATTCCTTGTAATCATGTCAATGTATTAAAATAATGCTCTGACTCTGGGCTTCTGGGGTCGGGGCGTTACATCTACAGTTTAATTTATTAATTTGATGGTGTTTATTGATGAGATAGGTGTTCGTGGATTCGGAGGAGGTTGGTACGAGCTTGGGATGGATTATGATCATCGGTTGAGGTAAATGACATTGACATTACTGTGTCCCTTATTCTTTTAGTGGTTTTATGTTCGCATGTCATCATTGTTATATTTGTCTACATGTTGTAAGACTTGTGCAATTCCGCCATAGATTGGGACGAACTCGCGTCGGCTTAATAATCAACCGTATAACTTGCTAAACGGTTTGATACCAAGTGTCCATGACCCTCTTTATGGTTTGTTTGGTGGGTGCATTGGATTTCAAAAAAAAAGATTTTCTTTTTAAAATGTGATTTTAAAAAGAGGGTTGATTCAAATGGGATTTCAAGGAAATTGGATGATTTGATAAATGGGTTTTGAAATGGTATTTGAGAACGGAAAAGGGGTTTTCTAAGGAATGGTTGACAAGGTTTTGGCCAAAGGCCTAATGTGGGGTTTTGGCCAAAGACCTGTGGGTAAGACAGCATGTGGTGCCTTTTCTAATCGTTTATAAAGAGGATTTTGACTCGATTTTAAAGGAAGTTGAAAGGGCTTGATTGAGCTGGTTTTGGTTCGTTTGACCTTGTGGGTGATGCCCAATTTTCCAAAGCTTGTGTGCTTTTGTGTTGTGCATGCCTGGTGTGTGTCTTGTTGCATGATGATGCATGTTGTGTGTGTAGCCCTCTGAGGACTCTACTTTTGGTATCAAAGTAACGGGTTGGTCTGGATAGATGTGAAAGACCCTTGGAGGGTTGAGGTGGGTATTGGGACGTGCTTGAGATGTGGGGCTAGGTCACGAGCGACTAACGCCCTGTGACAAGTTGGTAAGTAGTGAGATGGGTTGCACGCCCTATTTGTTGTTGCTTGCGTGTGTCAACTGTGCGCTTGTGATAGGCGACAGACCCGGTGGAGGAGAGGGATCCTGAGGCCTGACATTGCCTTGAGTGAGAAGGCTTGGGCCGGATAGATGTGAAAGACCCTTGGAGGGTTGAGGTGGGTATTGGGACATGCTTGAGATGTGAGGCTAGGTCACGAGTGACTAACGCCCTGTGACAAGTTGGTAAGTTGTGAGACGGGTTGCACGCCCTATTTGTTGTTGCTTGCATGTGTCAACTGTGCGCTTGTGATAGGCGACAGACCCGGTGGGGGAGAGGGATCCTGAGGCCTGACATTGCCTTGAGTGAGAAGGCTTGGGTCGAGATAGGGGACCTTGTCGGGGGTGATCAGGCTTGGGTCGTGGATTGCCCAAAGTGAGGGTTGGGTTGTGATGTGATGTGAGACGTGGACGAGGGACCCTACCTTGAGTAAGAGGTAGTGGGTCATGATTTGGACGTAGGACCTTACCCTATTCCTTCGGGTAATGGGTCGAAGTTGGCATATGACCTCCCTTCGGTGAGAAGAAATGGGTCGAGGTTTTGGCATGACACCCTACCCTGCACCTTCAGGTATGGGTTGAGGACTTGGTTGGACACCCTACCCTGCATTTTTTGGTATGGGTTGAGGTACAATGTGACACCCTACCCTACATCTTCAGGTATGGGATGGGTTGTGGTATGAGGTGATTCTCTTCCACCTGGTATGGAGCTGAAGCAGGGTCAGGAGTCATGTTGGCCTGGTGAGCAGACGATGACCTGACTTGTATATATGTGCATTGTGTGTTCTGTTTTTCAAGTGGGTGTGTTGCACGAGCACAATCGCACTCCTTATATATGTATTGCATGCACATCCACTCGATCACAGCAACACTCGGTATTGTTGAAGCATTGTTGAAGCATTGGGGATTCCTACTGAGTTGTTGGACTCACCCCGTACTCGTGCATACCGTATGGGTTTCGATGTACATGGGTAGACCAACCTGTTTTCATTGAGGACACGGGTATCGTTTGGAGCTGGTGATGTTATTAATATTTTCATGACTTATTATATACTCCCTTTACTGATTTTATATGAAATGTGCATAATTTGTGTGAAATATTAATGTTTTAATATTAAGTATAATTTTTGAGTATTTTTAGAAGTAGTCCAATTGAGTCAGTTTACTGTTTTAATAATAACTATCACTATACTGATCCAAATTGTGTGGTTTTTGTTTTGTAGGATTCTACTTGAAATATACAACATTTCATTAGAAGGGATCATGGGCCAATTCTGCCATTTGAAGGATCACATTTACCACACAAGATGACCTACAAAATCTGTGAACAAACTGGACCATCCTTGAAGATTGATTTACTGGGCTCAATCCAGAAGTCCAAAAACATTAACTCTCCACCATAATTCGGGGGACACTACATGTCATCTTGTATAAAAATTTCAAGGCCCAAATCCAAGTACAAGGGGCTCAAATGAAGCTTTGAAGTCCAACCCACCATTCTGGCCGAGAAATAAAATCAGTATAGTATTCATGACATATCTCATGATGTAAGCATCAAATCGAGCTGAGACTTTTCAGTGTGAAAGAGGAGATATAGGTGGCCGACTTTGTTGAAGAAGTCATTCGAATTTGAAGGCATCTTCCTGTTCCAAAATCCATTCACATTTTGGCCATCGAAAAAGCATGGATAGAAATGGACAGTTTACCTTTGTTTAATAAAACCGCCATAACTTTGGCTCCACTTGTCCAAATGCCTCCAAATTTTGACAGTAGTGGGCCAACTTTATTATCTACAACTTTGAAGAAGGGGATATTTGGAGATTCGGATGTCTGAATAGCCAACTTGGCGATGCAAGTGGAAGGACAGATTGGGAATGAAAACAGTCCACTCCTTGGGCTATAAATACTCTCCCCTTCTCTCCTTGAGAGGGGTTGGCATTTCAGAAGAGAGGAGAACATATTGGCACGACCAAGGTCTTGCCAAAGGCTTGGGAGGATCTGTCATACTCAAGTTTTCACTTGAGAGACCTTTCCTCCTCTCTTTGTTTTCACTTACTTTCGTGTTCTTTGTTTTTTGTAATTTTGTAAGTCCTTTCGTTTGTAATTCTGTTTTAATGCAAGTTTCTTCTTCAATATCTCTTATTCTCATCCACCTTCTGTAGTTTAAAATTTATGTTCTTAAAATAGTTTAAATTCAGTTGAATCCATTTTCCTTCTTTTGCTTCCTCATTCAATCGAAAATCTGTTTTTAATTATCATCACTGTTCGTGTGTGTGTGTGTTCGACGCAAAAATCTTTTCTAATCCCTTTCTTTTTCTTCTATTCTTAATTTATCATCATAATTTTTATAACCAGAATATTAAAAACCCAAATGGCTGAGTAAATATCTCATTGGGGTGAGTTATAATTTAGGGATGTTAAGTGATTGAGAGTATTTGCTCGATGTGTATTCGTTAATTTAACATTGTGTATGTTGGACTTAATATGTCATGGATTAATGACATATTTTGTTTAGCATGTGGTTTCCATGGATTATTGGAACCACAAATACACTACCATAAACATGTACTGATTAAGATTAGAACCCTAAGTTAAGTTAAGGCTTGTATTAAAGCCTTAACACTTGGGAATTCAAATCAACGTCAACTTGTGACATGGGTGTTAATTTGAATGCAATATAAATCAAAGCTCAAGGATATCACACGCTTAACTAACCTAATGATGAACTCACCTCAATCATTATCAATTTGTTAAATCAATCATAATCAATTAGTCATTTCAATTAAACTCTGCAAACAAACCCCCCCAATCAGAATACAATCAACTAAAAACAAACGACTATTTCAAAGTATCATCGCCGAGGATTCGACCCGAGTGCTGCTATACACATTAGCAGAGCACCGGAACTTTGACCGGTCGATAGGCGACAATCGGCCGTGCATTTCAGCTAGACAAGTGGTTCAATTAGAAGGTCGTGGGGACCAAGGATTTGGCGGGATGATTATGTAAGTTGGGTCGAAGTCCAGTGTATTTTATTTTCAATTATTGTTTGGCATGTACTAGTCAGTGTGCCTTTTATTTATATGATGCATGCCATGTTTATCTTTGTTGCTCCTCTGTTATTGTTGATGCATCATATAGATAGATTTACTACTTTCTATTTTGGACTGCAGGAGCCTGTGGGGATCCCTGTTTTATGTCTACACGTTTTTGAGATGTGCGTACGAGTCGTGACCGAATTTCAGATAGATTTGGGCATGATACCCGGGCTTTATTTGAGAGGGCATAGTGTCCCAACGACTGTGTTAGACCCTCACCGCTAATCAACAACCTCTAACATACGGAGAGGCGCGCCTGAGATCAAGTGATGATCCCCCCCTGAATATCGTTCGGGCAATCTGGGTCGGGGCATTACAAATGTTTGTCAACTTATAATGGGGTGCCCATGGCAATTTGATGTTGATGCTACTCACAATGGTTGCACCAACACAATGGAATTCACCAAGAACAAGGCTTGTTACGCCTTATCACCTTTGACAAGGCACTCGGGCACTCAGGATCCGAGCCATACACCGAAGAAGAGGTGGGAGTCACTCTATCTTCATTTGGACTTGAGGTCCAGTTTGTTCCATGCGGGGGAGACCGATGCAGTGTTGACTCAACCCCCCTCCAGCAGTGCAACCAACACCCATAGCGCAACGCCCAACCCATCTTTTTGTTTTTAATTTCCTTTGCTTAGTTATTATTTTGGAATCCAAGTTTAGGATATTTTAAGGGCAAATTAGCCTTTTATTTGTTTAGGGTTTAGGCCTATAAATAGGGTGTTAGCTTTCCATTGTAATCAGCTTTTGTCGGATTAATAAAAGTCTTTAGCGAGTATTTTCTCCTTTGTGTGTGTTCTACTTGAATTCCTCGCAAAAGGGCTCGTTTATCCTGCTGCGCTACATCAGGAAATCATTATAAAGTGTTCAAGATTATCCCCTTGCCCACAAAGCTTTTACTTGAAAAAACATGGGATAAAAATCACATCGCATCAAGGACTAGTTCTTGCATTGGGAGTAAACTCTGTAAAAATCATGTGTTCATGTGTGCTCTTTGATTTTATCATTCATGGATGAGGAAGAAGAAAAAAAGAATGAAGGTGAATCAAATATCTTAACTGATATCAGAAGTTGAACTCGAAGAGAGTTTGTATAAAGAAAGAAAAATTAGGATTGACTCTTACTCATCTAGGGCTCAACATTAGCATAACATACATGAATCTAAGAATGGTTCACGTGTCTTGAGATTTTTTCCTCGAGTTTGTGTGTGCCTGAATCAGATCAATTAACCAATATCAGAAGTTGAACGTAAAGAGAGACTATAAAAAGAAAGAAAAATTGGGATTCACTCATTCGCCCCCCCCCCACCCCCACCCATTCTCTTAGTGAATTACTCGTCTATGGCTCAACATTAGCACAACATACATGAATCTAAGATTGGTTCATGTGACTTGAGATTTTTTTCCCCGAGTGTGTGTGTGTCAAGACAAGAATGGAAAATTATAGATGGTTTTCAAATTTGCAGCTAAAACTTATAAGTGTACTTGAATACATGGATCGATGCTCAGAGATCGATGCTCAGAGATCGATGCTCATTGAACACTTTTCATGCCATGGAATATTGCCTTCAAGCAATCTCAAGGCTTGTTAGTATTTTTTGTGTAATTCATAGCAAGATGCTTCTAGTTAAAAGACTTTCAAAGACTCAAAATGCCCCAAAATATGGGGTATTGACACCTGCCATGTCAAATCCACCTGCACTAATCATGTAGGACGTTATTCCAAGCTTTTAACATGCATAGAGCAACGTTCTTTGCCACCCCCCCCCATTCTCTTAGTGAATTACTCATCCAGGGCTCAACATTAGCATGACATACAAGAATCAAAGATCGGATCATGTGTCTTGAGATTTTTTTTTCCTGAGTGTGTGTGTGTCCGAACAAGAATGGGAAATTGTAGATCGTTTTCAAATTTGCAGCTAAAACTTACAAGTGTACTTGAATACATGGATTGACGCTAAGAGACTCAATTCTCATTGAAAACTTCAATAGTTTTTGTAGAATGGGAAAACCCCCTTACCTCATGGTGAGGCGGAGGCCTACTTTTATAGAACTCGGAAATACCCAGAATAATAAAAATAGGGTTTAACACTCTCCCTCAAGCTGGACATGCCCAGCTTGGACAACAAGTCCCACAAAAAAAAAAGATGAAATCATACAAGACCAGACACACTCCCCCTCAAGTTGGGACGCAGATGCTGTGGATGCCCAACTTGGAACTGAGCGAGGCTAGGCGGGTCTCTGGGAGGCCTTTGGTGAAGATGTCGGCAAGCTGGTCCGCCGTCGGGATGTGGCTAAAGCGAACGTGATCATGCTCCAAGTGGTGGCGAAGAAAGTGGTAGTCCACCTCAATATGTTTCGTACGTTCATGGAAGACGGGATTCAAAGTTATCTTGGTTGTCGTCTGATTGTCACACCAGATGTGAGCAGATGTCTGCGAAGAAAAGTCAAGCTCCTGGAGGAGATGTCGAAGTCAAATGATCTCCGTGGTGATGGTGGTCATGGCACGGTACTCGGATTCCGCACTGGAGCGAGAGACGGCCATCTGTTTCTTGTTGCGCCAGGAGATGAGGTTGTCTGCCAAGAAGACAGCAAACCCAGAAGTAGATCTCCGAGTAGCAAGGCAACCAGCATAATCAGCATCACAAAAGGCCTCAATATTCAGATGAGCATGCTGGGAGTAGCGAAGACCACGGGCAGGGTTTCGCTTGATGTATTTGGCGATACAGAGGACACCATCCCAATGAGAGGTGGTCGGATGCTCCATAAATTGGCTCACTTTGCCAACAACGCAGGCAATGTCGGGGCGAGTCATAGTGAAATAATTGAGTTTGTCCACCAGTCAACGGTACCGCTCTGGGTGTGAATATGGTTCTGAGGAGGCATAAAGATATCGTTCCCCAGGCTCCAAAGGAGTGTCTACCGCAGTGGCTTGAGTCAACCCAGCATCCTGCAGAATATTCAACGCACATTTCCGTTGGCAGAGGGAGATGGTATCTGAAAAATAGGATACCTCGATGCCTAGGAATTATGTGAGAGGACCGAGATCCTTAATGAGATTTACCCTCTGATACCATGTAGAATGGGAAAACCCCCTTACCTCAAGGTGAGGCGGAGGCCTACTTTTATAGATTGAGGATAAAAAATATACACAGGACTATTTCCATGTGGGACTCAGAAATACCCAGAATAATAAAAATAGGGTTTAACAGTTTTCATGCCATAGAATATTTTCTTTGAGCAATCTCAAGACTTGTTAGTATTTTTTGTGTAATTCATAGCATGATGCTTCTCGTTAAAAGACTTTCAAAGACTCAAAATGCCCCCCCAAAATGGGGTACTGCCACCTGCCATGTCAAGCCCAACTGCACTAATCATGTAGGACGTTATTCCAAGCTTTGACATGCACAGAGCAACGTTCCTTGCCACGCCTCCCAGCACATACTGGACCTGAAACAAAATACACACAGCATACAAAAATGCAAATTGTGTTCATGTAAAAGAAAAACTGAACAGTTTCTGATAAAGGCAACAAAACATATACTAATACCATGCATTAATAAGTTCCAATGAGGGTGCAGAGTGCAGAAAGACTAAATGAGGGTTCCATGGTGAGGTCCTATAACCCCACCTCGTCTTCAAGTAGAAGCCTAATTCCCAGTACCCTTAGCCCAGAGACCATACCACAAGTCAGTGGTTATAAGGAAAAGACAGCTTCCATTAACAGCATGTGATCATTGATTGCCCCATCCCAGATAATTTGATTGCTATTAATGAGTCAACATACTTTCAGACTCTCTCTGCAGGTTTTATTAATCACGAAAAGCGGATTTCAAGGATGTGATTCTACATGCCAGCGTATAAAATGAGATAATTTACAAACTAAAAACTTCTGGATGCTTGAGTATCTTCTATGGATTTATTTTTTTCCTGGCATTGTTTAATGAAAGGCAAGTAAAGAATTCCATTGAATAAAATAACAGCCCTGGGTCTCCCTTCTCCGCTAAATAAATAAAACTGGAAATCAGACCAGCCGGGGTATGATTAGTGTCGGTTAGCAATAAAAATATATAAAGGAAAAGGAAAGTGCATTCCATGTTCTTCATCGACGCCATTTTGAATTTACTCATTCAGAAAAATAAAAAATAAAAAGAATTACGAATATACGATGAAGTGAGCGAACAGACGATTTAAAAAAACTAGAAAAGATAAAAGACATCGAGCATGCCTTTCCAGGAGTAGTGGTACGAGGATTAGCAGGGATGGAAGGTGTCGCGTGTATATCCAACACCATGCCCCCGATGACCACAGGTTCGGCCTTCGAATACTTCACTGGCTCAGAGCTTTGGGGAATCTGCTTTCAGAAGCAAGCATGGTTGAACAAAAACAGACAGGAAATCACCAATAACCAGAGCAGAGGAATAGGGAAGAGGGGATGGGAAGAAGAAAAAATACGGGGAAGGGAGAATAGCGGGGTGGAGCCCGCTGCGAAAGATGAGCAGCAAGGATGTCCACTCGCCTCCGATCGGCGCTCTCCATTTCTGTCGGTTTAGTCCGCCGCCTCCAGCGAGCCTGCTCGTCAGTGAGAGAAAAATAGGCTCCAAAGGATTGTTTAAATGGGCCGCCGCCGCGTTCCCATGTGCCATTGCATAAAGTTCAGTAGGATCGTTTTAGGTGGATTTAATTAAACAATATGTGTGTGATCTTAGAACAGTTTACAAATGGAATGTGGTGGAAAGGAAAAACAAATAAATACATGTAAAAGTGTAATATGTTATGAAATTGATCGAACGCCGATTGAAACCGCGAAGCATTTCGAAACCGGAAATGTAAGATCGATCGTAGTCGAAGCGCATCGTTGAGAAAGCGGATGTCGTATTTGCGTATGACAATGACGACGACAAATGGAAATACAAATACAAGATAAATACAAGAAGTAGAGAACACAAAATGTAGAGCCAACAATCCATCATCATTTCATTAATCATATCCATGTATTTATAGTGTACAAAGTATACCAAAGTTGGCATATGAAAGGTTGGGCACATGAAGGGTCTCATTGGGAATGGGAGTTAACATAATTATGACATTCATATTTAATGTTTCATAACACTCCCCCTTGAATGTCATAATTTCATGGAATCTTATATAATCTTCACTTAAAAAAAACTCTGTGGGAAAAATAAGTGAAGTCAAAGTAATTGATTTCCATGTCATGCCGCCTCATTAAAAACCTTACCAGGAAAACCCAGTGGGAAAAACCTGATGAAGGGAAAAAGAGTGCAGCAATCCCAACTCCCCCTGACTATATCATTTAATAATGTCTTCAGGACATCAATTAATATTATTATTAAATTACGTCTTCAGGACATGGGAGGAAGACCAAAAATAATGAATGGTCTCATTGAAGATTATAACTCTTGGGGAAGGCCAACAATTGCCATTAATAATAGATATCCATAATAATTTATAACATTCCTTTGGATATCTTTTATGATGTATGATTGCTTCATTAAAAACCTCATCAAGGAAAAACCCTTCAGGGGAAAACACTTGATTAGAAAAAAGAGCACAATAACATCAAGTCCCCTGAGTGTTGCCTCATTAAAAACCTTATCAAGAAAACCCATTGGGAAAAACTTGACTAAGGGAAAAAGAGTACAACAATTAGTTTTGATCATCATATATCACATAGAATGTCCATGATCAATTCATAACCAAAACATTCAGTTTTGAATTTTAGAATAATAGTAATCTATACCCTTTTGATTTCAATGAATAGGGAAGAACATTACCTTGCATCATAATATGATTCATTGTCATTTGCAAGGTACATACGCACATGTACATGTATATCCTTCACGGATTAATAAAATGTGCATTTATATTTAATCCTTCTGGGATAAGTATGTTCTTTATCAACCCCTTATGTATGAAATCTATCACTTTAACTATTCATTAAGGGTAAAACCATTCCAAAAATTTAATATTTCATCTTCAGGATGATTAATTCAAAATACAAGGACATTCCATGTAATTTCATGATCAAATAATTCATTGATTTCAGAAAACTCTTCAAGAGTGTAGATGTTTTTCAAAACACCTTAATAATACAATGATTCATACAAACCATGGGATGATAAATTCAACTCATATTCTTCCTTAACTTAATATGGATAAATCTTATTCAATTCACCGCATAATTTATCAAATTGGGTGAAACTTCCATAATTTTGAATACACTTCAGACATTTCAAATCCTTCTGGGATTCATATAAATATCCAAATAAGGAAGAATATAAGATCATTGATATTCAATAGTCTTTATAGTTTGGATAATCAATCCAGAACTTTATATGTTGAACATTTCATAAGTTCCTTTAATAATTTTGGCCATTTATTATGATGTCGACATCTATAAAAATCCATAGTCATCAATAAGTTTTAAAAGCATTCATATAAAATATATCATCAACAACATTTGATTGAGATCTCATAATTTTTCTGGTACCAGTGTCACTTCAGGGACAATATCTAAAAAAATACAATGTTGTTGATATATTCATTTTCCTCTTCAAGGGAAAATATATTTATTGCTTTCTACTCATGATGACCAATGATTTTATATAATCAGTTCAACCACACTTCAGGTGTGTATAATCAGACTATTGATTTTCAACACTTTACATTCATGTAAGTGTTGTGAGCATCTTGTCCATGGTTCTGCAGGACCACATAATATATGATACTCAGTATTTAATTTAATCAACATGCATATCATGCAATGTATACTCACCAGCATCAAATAACACATGTGATCACTTAGTGGATGCATCTTTCATATAGATGGATCACATGGTAGGTGGGCGCGCCCATATATACTTCTTCATAAGTATATGAGAAATTTATTTCCATAATAGATGCTAATGATATAAATAATTTACCCCAAAATGGGTACCTCATGGTAAATTATTATACAGGGGGGATTCATAATGACTTAATGATAATAAATTTATTGATAATTTTGTAGACATGCATCCATTAAATAAATTCATCATTCTCCCCTTGATGGATGTCTACTATGTTATCAATAAATTGATGCTCGTGTATACTTGAATCAATATATTTCATTATAATTAATCCCAGATGGCCTAAATCATCATGTCATATATTTGAAGTGCCAGGATCAGTAAACTTCTGGTTTACCATTATTGATTCGATTGTACATAACAAATTCTTTATAATCACTTTTATGAATGCTTGTTACATATCGAGGTACCTCTTTTGTCTCCATATGATATTCATTTTCAAGAATACCATTCATATATCTCATTGAGACTTAACAAAGCATTAAGAATTTGTACTACCAGGTAGAAATATATTCTCTCTTCTGGAGTCATTTATTAATTTTCACTACCGGTAAATGTACTTATATGAGCATATACTAACGCATATATGAGTTCTTTTGAAGCATTTAATCAAAATAATATTTTGCTTCAAGATCGACACATATAAGATCTTCAGGATCTTTCATTGTGAAAACTCATATTTGTCGTTATAATTTCCACTTATAGTGGTTGATGAATTCATAATATAATCATAACGGGTTAGGCCCATCACCAAGCGGATTATTGCATAATTTAGAACTTCTGGCCAAAATATTTTGAAACTTCAGGTCCAAATATTATTTTACAATACATCTACCTGGGATAGGAGCCCCCACATCTTTTAAAGCTGGTGAATGTGGTAGCGAGAACCAATGTGGAAGAATCTTCTGGATTCACGACACACTTTATCACCATCCAAAATTATAATTCATAAACAACATTCACTTTATCAAATGAAAGATAAATCATTTGATCAAACCTCATCAACTCTCAAATATTCATGATATCATAAATCATAAAAAAAAACATGAATAATTTCATTCGCTTCAAGGAATGAGATATAGTAGTTAAAACTACATTCACATCGGGGAATGAATTCATTCATCGGATTTCATGATCCATGAATGATAATTTATTATTTATCAATAATGATCATCTTGCATAAAATATAAATTTTATTGATTATGATGATCATTGTTTTAACCACTTCAGGTGGTAAAATCATTTTCATAATATATATCGGATTATCAAAACTATGTAATTCAGTCATTTCATTTATGAATTATATGAACAAAAACATCCACTTCAAGGGATAGATGAATTACATTAGATGATATTGATAAACCATAAGAATATGATAAATAATAATGTTTCTCTTGATATTGTTACTGCGGGAACAATAAATGATAAATGAAGATATTCTTCAATATAATTTCAAAGGACATTATTTTCATATCATCCTTCTGGGATGTATTATTTTATAAATATTAATAAAATTCATTGTGCTTTGTAAATATTTATTGTCATCAAACCACTTCTAGTGGTTATATTTTTATTATTTGTTATAAACAAATATAACACAATGATCATTCGCAAAACATCATATTCAATTCGAACTTGATTTATAATAAAATGAGGTATATTTGCATTCACTTCGGGGAATGAAATAAATCATTTTCAATAAATATTCTCATTCACTCCAGGGAATAGAATAAAATTGTTTGTTCCAGTTTTATAGTGTCTTCAAGACAATTACATGAATATTCAAATCAATTTCATCCACTACGGGGGATGGGTTTTATAGTGTCTTCAAGACAATAACATTGATATTCAACTCATCAATTTCATCAATTTCATCCACTTCAGGGGATGGATATATATAAAATATATTTGCGCTTGTTTATCAAGAATATTTAATTTCTCTAAAACATTTTATAAGAAATAAAAGAAAGAGAAGAAATGAAACAAATATTTACAAATATTCAAAGTAAATATCATCTCCATCATAAACATTTATATATCATAATTAAACTTGACACCTTCAGGGTGAACAAGAAATAAGAGATATGAAATTTCATGGTTCATGGAATGATTAGCAAATTTCAGATCGACATACGACAGGTACGCGATGATCATCAAACTTTGGCTCAACGTACGACGGGTACGTGATGTTCATCAAACTTTATCTCGACGTACGACGGGTATGCGATGTTCATCGAACTTCCTCTCGACGTATAACAGGTACGTGATGTCCATCATTCAACGGCTCGACGTACAACGAGTACGTGATGTTCATCGTTCAATGGTTCGACGTACGACTGGTACGCGATGTTCATCATTCAACGCCTCGATGTACGACGGGTACGCGATGTTCATCCTTCAACGGCTCGACGTACGACGGGTACGTGATGTTCATCATTCAACGGCTCGACGTACGATGGGTACGCGATGTTCATCATTCAACGGCTCAATGTACAACGGGTACATGATGTTCATTGTTCAACGGTTCGATGTACGACAGGTACGCGATGTTCATCATTCAACCACTTCTGGTGGTGTAGTTTTTTATTCATTTGATGAATGATGTTTGTCTCGACATCGACCACATCGGTTATTAATCAAATACATTCTCTCTAGGGAATGAAGTGAAATTTGTCAACCGTGAGTCATTACAGCTCTTCAGGGGCTCATTATTTTTCCCGCAGCAAAAGATCAAGGAAATCATATATTATTTTCAGATTTATCAAGAAGGGAAAAATAAATGTAACAATATCTTAAATATAAAATAAGACTCGCCCTTTTGATGTATCACTTCGAATGAGTGGAGCCGAAAGAGTATGTCAAAAGAATAATGTTTATAAAAACATGTGACATACCTTTTTCCCACAAATTTTTTCTTATGCCGATGATGGGGATGAAGGCAGCGACGTCACGATGCGCAATGCAAAGAAGACGATCGTGCTGATAACGTGTTATGAAATTGATCGAACACCGATTGAAACCGCGAAGCATTTAGAAACTGGAAATGTAAGATCGATCGTAGGTGAAATGCATCGTTGAGAAAGCGGATGTCGTATTTTCGTATGACGATGACGACGACAAATGGAAATACAAATACAAGATAAATACAAGAAGTAGAGAACACAAAATGTAGAGCCAACAATCCATCATCCTTTCATTAATCATATCCATGTATTTATAGTGTACAAAGTATACCAAAGTTGGCATATGAAAGTTTGGACACATGAAGGGTCTCATTGGAATGTGGTGGAAAGGAAAAACAAATAAATACATGTAAAAGTGTAATAAATAAATTCAAATCCAACTAATACACTTATTATTCCTAGAACAAAATTCATCCCACTGTAGTATTTTTTTTACATAAACCTTAGCCCTCATACAAGCCATGCTCTTTCTGGTATTGATTTCCCCCCACTGCAATGGGTAGCTATATCTCGGGTCTTGAATGAAACCCGTAAAGAATTGGATGCAATTGTCTCACGTTTACCGACTCATCAAGAAACGCTAGATTATATCTTTCCCATACGTCGTTACGAACCTTTCGGTCAACCAACATGTGTCACACGCAACCACTTCCGAGGTGCCAAGTGAGGGCATGTACTTTTAGATATGAGTAATTGTCTTCTAATATAAAACAAATTGCATGTTTTGAACGATGGCATTTCAAATTCAATTGTTCATTTGAACTCAATCCGTGATGACAAAAACACGATTTGTGATTTGATAAACTGAGGAGAGAAACCAACAAGGTTTTGGTGCTTTAATAAAGGATAAAATTATCTCAAATGAGAAGGGTCCCTATAATTTGTAGGCAAAGAATTAGATGATTTTTTGAATTAATAATAATATATAAATAAAATTTTAAAAAAAACTTAGAACGAAAGTGGGCACCGAATAAGAAATTGTTGGTCATCTCCCAGCCATTCCCCCGTATTGAAACTTGTCATTTATCTATAAAACCCCCCCACACAAATGAAAAACAACAACAACATCAAAGTATTAAAGTGTGCAATTATATGAAAATAGATAATTGTTTTAGGATAAATAGCCCTTCAATTTTGAACCTTTTTCTAATGATTCTTATTTAACTTAGTAAGTTAATCAATAAACTTTATGTGTTTGAATTATCAACTCTTTATGTAAGTTTAGTTACATATGCCACACAATTATCTCTCAAATGCAATGGGTTCTTAAATTTGTGTTCATTTTTTCCATGAACACCGCTTAGTTTCATGAATATTTTAGAAAAATTTTCCAAACAATTCTCATTGAAGCGGTCTCACTTCATACTCACATAATTGACTCTCAATCATTAATTCAATTTTGAAAACTATTAAAAGTACTAGGCTTGATCTATGAAAACAATTCTCAAATAGAAGATTGTTAGATCTTGATGTGAGAAATGTTTTTTGTTTTAGTGTTGGAGTTTTCAGAACCAAACTTTAGGAAGAACACTTGTGGGACCAGATGAAAGCAGCTCACCTGACATCGGGAAAATATGAAAGTTAGAGCAGCAACAACATCAACAATCACTTTTGGGGGAAGTGACACAGGGGGAGTTCTGAATGCAACATGAGATTCTGAAGGGAGTGGCGAAGACAGTCAACAACAACTAATTCCAAGTGATGGGAGAAGCTACATGAGATTAAACAAGTATTGTGTGAGATTAATCTGAAGGACTACATAAAATTAACCTGGAGCGAATGGTGAATTTGAACACGAGCTCAAGTGCAGAAGTTGGATGATGTGTTCTGAAAGCTTTGCGCATGATGTGTAATGTCCCGACCTGGATTCCCCTAAACCAGTGCTCCGAGTCGGTTCGTTATGCGGCCTCAAGCGCGCTTCCCTGTAAATCAGATGCTACCGACTAGCAGCGAGGGCCTAGGGTGTGACGATGAGAAGACTATGCCCTCATATCAAAATAAGAAAACATCGGAAATAACTAAGTATCATACACAATAATAAATAAACAGAGTGTGGAAGCAGTAAAAAACTGAAATAGAATATATTGTAATAATAAATGAAAAGCTATAGAAGCCTGAACAACTATGTCATACATACAACACTAGTCACCCACTAACCGACCATACAAATATAAGAGTACAAAAGAAGCTAAAATAAAAGTACAGGGTTCTACTATTAACTCCGAGCCAGACCACATACCCAGTCTCCAGACATCGTTGTACTGCACCAGCCTAATCAGAATAACCCACACGAGTAGCTCTGCTTGACCATGCAAAGATAGGGCCTTAGCCTTGTCCACTATGCAATCTGTGTTCAACCTGAAAAGTAAACATAATGTTTACACGTACATCGAGGTGCGTGTGAAGGGGTGAGGAATGATCTTAGTAGGTCACCCCAATGATGAACCTATAAAATGTGTTGTCATAAGTTCATGAAAATGCAATATGCTCAGCCTAATCGAGACTCAACTGAAAGATAAGCAAAGCCAATAAACATGAAACCATGGTCAAACCTCAGGTCCGTAATCCCAGTCAACTGGGCAAGTGTGATCATGATTATCCATATTTATATGCATATATATATATATATGTATGTATGTATAGTCCCATACCTTTACACATATACATAAATATGAATATATGTGAGTAAGGTGAAAGAAATCACATAAAAACAATAGCAGATGGTCCTTGGGTTGGTAATCCTGATCGCTTGGACATTCTGTGCAAGGGCATTGAGATGGACGTCGTACCACTCAAGCCGTGTATCATTAAGTCGATCTTTGGGTCTGTAATTCCAATCGACATATACCTGTTTAGGCCAATGCTGAAAAATGTCTCTGAGCAAGCTATGTCACCAGGGGATACTCGTCATAACCCTGAGTTCACCTGTACTCACCTCTAATCACTATAACAATGGATTCCAGGGAAGTGTGTCTGGACATCCTATAAATGGCCAAGATCTAGACATCGTGCTACTCATTCCATGTAAATACAATCTAATTTTTGAGCCCTAGGTCCCGGACCATGGGTGGTTATGACATTTGGAACTCGGATGAACCCTAAGGGTCTGACCCTTAAGCGATTTGTAAGGAGAGATCACCGATGAGACGCGCGTCATGCCCACCCCTAAAGGTCTCTAATAAGGGAGAGTGGAATCATCCCTATCATCTGGGAGAGTGTAATCATCCACTACTATCCAACGATGTGAAACTTCATGTCCAACACCACGGTCAAGTAACCAATCAGGGAGAGCTTAATCAACTTTATCACTCAGGAGAGCGTAATCATCCACGAGTATAATCAGATTGAGGAGAGCGTAATCATACTCAACAAAATACCAATCAAATGAGAGAAGAATCATCCTCATCACTCAAGAGAGCATAATCATCCATGAGTATCGTTACTAGGGACGCCATGCCTATATACCATAGTCATAGGCTCAACAACCGGATACCGAGAAGCACCTCTGGAAATACCAATAATATAATAATCAAAACATATATATAGACTCAATAGCTAGGTCCTAGGTAGTACCTCTGGGTATAAGAGTAAATATAAGAAATAACATGGCTCAAAATACGGATCCCAAGAAGAACATTCGGGCACCCCAAAGTGAAAGAAAGACGTATCGCATCAGGCTCAACAACCACCAACCAGGAAGAACATGTGGCAATCATCACATTATCAACAGTAAACATGTGAAATTACAAAGGAGTGAGGGTGGTCGAACTCCAAAACCCACCACTACTGACACAACCTTAACAGGCTTACCAACTCGCCACAGGTTCTAAAGTGACACTCGCTACCATCTCTACCCAAACCCGACGTACTAGCTCAGGGTCGGTCAAACATCAGTACACCCACTAGGTCCCTTAATTCAAAAACTAAGAGACATCATATGTGGGATCCTACAGGTATACATATAAACGAAGACATCCTACTTGGGATCCTTAGATAAAAAGGTAAGGAAGGAATCCTACATGGGATCCTTGAATGGTAAATCAACAGACGCATCCTAAAAGGGATCCTCAGAATAGTACATAGGTAAAGGGATCCTACTATGGATTACCTAGTTCAGCATGTAAGCGAAATCACCCCATAGGGGATCCTTAGTACAAAAAGAAGATAAAGACATCCTACACGAGATCCTCTATGTTGAAACATAAACTGATGAATCATGCAAGGGGTCCTTAGAAACAACTGGTCTCACAACCTCCTGGGATAGAAGGGGACATCTCGCAAGGGAGATATCCTCAAGGTAAAGGATACAAAGGAATCAATCATAAGAGATATCTCATGACTCATCCAAGATCAAAGGTCTCACTCTTATGAGACAACTGAATTCGATAATTGAAGGAATAACCTCTCTATTCAAGAAATTCCCAAAATGGAACCTAGGAGTCCTCAAAACACCACACGAGTCTTACCATCATGATCTATGTGAAAAGATACCAATAATGTACTACTCATAGGTCCAATTCTGACTCTTGGGTGAAAAGATATAAAAAACCCTCAAAAGGGGTATGGGAGGAGTACACGACGTGTGTACCCTAGTACACGACATGTACCCTCAAGGCCCCACCTGGGTGTGTACTTCTGCCTGTACTTGGAGTGTAAAAGCCCAAATACATGGCGTGTTCCCTACACATGATACCTACCCATGTACCTCATATATTCTGGCCATGTATATCGCCTAGTCGTGTACATATACACGACATGTAACCCACATGGGGTCTGGTCATGTACTCTACACGACATGTGCCCCTTACATGGGATGCCTAGATGGGTACTCGACTACACAACTGAGAACTATTACATGACATGCATACACCATACATGACGTGTAATCCTAAAAAGTCATCTTCCCTAAATAGGAAGAACACATGATGTGTGTTCCCTGAACCACATGCCGTGTAGATGAGTTTTTTCGAATGGAAAATCCCCAAATCGCCTTGAAACCCCCATTTACACCCCAAAAGTAGTAGATCAACCCACACCTAGGCGAAAATCCCCATTATGGACTCAAAGACGGAGACAAAATCTCAATTTGAAGCTCTTTTCAAAAGATATGACCGAACAAACCTATGTGAATAAATTAATATTTAATTTATTAAGTATTGAATATTAATTATTCTGCTAAAATTTGAATGACTCAGAATTCCACCAAACTTATATCCTAGGGTAAACACACTCTTTAATGACTGATAGAGTGGTCAAAAAAATTATATGAGATCATATTCTAGGTTAAAATACCATTTTACCCCTTATAAGCATCTGATAGAAAAAATTCAAATTTCTGCTCAAAATTCCAATCCAGAAAAACATGGGTCCTTATAATCTCTCCACCATAAACCTTATAATACCTGAGAAGCCTAGTGGAAAGACTAGATTCCATGATCTCAACCCAATAATCTTCACGACAATCTATCTTAACTGTCTAACAACCAGTTTCATAGCATCAACAATTGTCTCCTACACATGAGACACTTAACTACAACCGATTTGGTACTCCCCACAATAAGAATACCCTTATCGTTGTCTTAAACCAAACTCTAAGCCCAATGGCCAACAAAAAAAACAATGAAGTTCAACTAAAAACAAAGGTCACCCCTCTCAAATGGCCAACGCTGCACTCCCACCATAAGACTTACCTTATATCGCTCCTCGAGCGCAACCTCAATAGGTTCCTTTACCAATCTAGGAAAGACATTTGAAAAGAAAAGAAGCTCGGTGCAGAACCGAAGCTCTATAAACATACTCATGATGATTTCAAGATAGAGCATGATCATATCTAACTAGGAGTACACTAAGATTCTATAAAAAGGTGTGTACAACTCTCTCTGAGCCACACTCACAACCAAAAAACTACGCTTGCCTTTAACCAACATCTGACACCACGTCTCCTGAAAAAGAATGTCTAGGCCCAGCCACAGGTCAACCATCTCATGGCACCCAATTTATTTTCGACGTAACCTCTACAACAGAGGTACATTCATCACATTAACCAAAAATTCCGGGAAACCATACCCACGGCAAGTCTTGAAAACATTGGTACTCAGCTTACACTCGACCACTCACCGATTAAGATTCAAACGACACCATAGGCAAACAACGTATACCTTTATCACCCGACTCATACTCCATCAAGTCATCCAATACAAGGCTAATATGACCATGATACACAACATATTAGTTTCATTAATCTAGAAGCTCCCTTGGAACTCCTCTTCAAAATCTGGAACCTCACCTATGCCATGATTTATTCCACTACCGCCCATCACCCAACGTCATTCTAGTCATGAGTGTCTAACCATGCTCTGAATACATTAGGAACAATGAAAACATTGGTCGACCAAGATAGATACCTAAACAATCATGTCCATTGAAGCTAGTCTTGATACCAAAGCACCCTGGGTGCTTATCAAAAGTTGAAGGCATCAACATGCCTATATCATAAAACCCGAGATCTAACCGTGCATCAATATCAAAGAGCATATAACTAATCCCACTGCCTAAAAAGGCATCTGAAAACATGGGACAACCTCTCTTACACATTATGCCTTCAAACAAAACTAACATTTTCCTACAAGGGTTTGAGTCAAAACTAAGGGTCTCTAGGTCTCCCACCTAACCCTACAGACCAAGTATCATAATTGGGTCACAAGGTATAACCACTTAACCCAATAAATCAAAAATTTCTAAAGAAGGTAAATACCACAATAACCTACAAGGGTAAAAACTAAAAACATGTCCTATAAGGGCCTGATCGCCACCGAGAATCCTCATAAGGGACTGCTCCTTGGAGGTCACGATACCAACACATAATAGATATTGAACTGACACTCACCAGGCATCCGTATATGGTAATACCCATAGAGGTCTAGCTCACTAGAAATGTCCTGGTACCTGCTGACATCATACTCTATGATCTGACTAGATAACCATAATGAAAATATATTCCCCCATAAGGGTTTAACATATGGGCATCATGTGCCCTATCGACTTACTAGGGTCACTACACCTCTTGTTCATGAGGATTGAGTCATCAACCTCACTACCAAACACCTCAGTGTTTATCCACATAACCTTCCATTAGAAGGAAATATATATGAAAGTTTCCTTAGTCGATTAGAATACCACCAAAAACCTATACGGGAAAACACCATTTAGATTTTTTTGAAACTTTAAATAATTGGATGACTATCGTCAGCAATAATCACACACTAGAGAACCTATATGATGTGAATCCTATGTTCCAAATATGATGCATGATATGCCTTTTTTCCTTTATCAGTCAAGAGTCAAAATCTATCTTTGTACTCTTGCCAATGAACAAGAGTTATAAATCTATAATAAATCATCATATCCACACAAAATGTACATCACTAAAGGAGAAAATCATATACAACTGTAACATCGCAGATTAGAACAATAATCCCATACCCTAACAACCAGGACTTCTTACTAGAACAAATGTTCTTGACGCACCAGTACGATATCCATCACATGTTCCAAAAAATTCTTAATAATCCTGTTAACCATATTCCCAAATATTAAATCCAAGGAAATGAACACCTTTTACACTACTTCAAAACATCCTGACTCAGATTTCACTAAGTCGATGCTCTGAGTCAATTCATTACAAGACCTCAACTGGGCCTCCCTGTACGCCAGAGGCTGCTGGCTAGTAGTGAGGGCCTGGGGTGTGATAGTGAGGAGACTATTCCCTCACATTAGTATAAGAAAACAATAAAAATAACTAAGTATCACAAAGAGAAGTATGTAAACAGAGTACATAAGTAGTAAATAACTGAAATGGAAGATTTTGTAATAATAAATGAAAAGTTATAAAAGCCTGAACAAATATTCCATACATACAAAACTGGTCACCCACTGTCTAACCATACAGATACAGGAGTACAAAAGAAACTGAATTAAAAGTACAGGGATCTACTACTAACTTCGAGCCAGACCACATACCTCATCTCTAGACACTATCGAATTGAACTATCCCAATCAGAAGAACCCACACAAGCAATTCCGCTTGACCATGCAACACTGGTCCTCAACCCTATCCATTATAGAATTCATTCTCAACATGAAAAGCAGACATAAGGTCTACACACACACCTAGGTGCAATTAAAGGGGTGATAAATAATCTTATTAGGCCACCCTAATGAAGAATATATATAATGTGCTATCATAAGTTCATGCAAATGTAACATGCTCATTCTTGACACAACTGAACTGAAAGTTAAGAAAAACCAATAATCATGAAACCATAATCGAACCCCAGGTCAGTAATCCTGGTCAACCGGGAAAGTACAATCATGATTATCCATATTTATATGCACATATATGTATAGTATCATACATATACACATGTACATAAATATGAATATACATGAGTAAGGTGAAATAAATTACATAAAAACAACAACAGACGATCCTTGGGTCCATAATCCTGATAACCTAGATATCTTGTGAAAGGGTATTGAGCGGGATCTCATGCCACACAATCCATGTATCATTAAGTCAATATCTGGGTCCGTAATCCCAATTGACATATACCTGCTTCGACCAACGTCAGAAATGTCTCTGAGAAAGCTACATCACCATAGGGGGATACTCATCTTAACCATGGGTTTACCCGTACTCGCCTCCAATCACTATAAAAATGAATTCCAGGGAAGTAAATTTGGACATCATATAAATGTACAAGAGTAAGATTTCATGATTCTCATTCCATGTAAATCCAATCCAATGTTTAAGCCCTAGGTCTCGGTCCGTAGGCGGTCATGACATTTGGAACTCGGATGAACCTTAAGGGTCTGACCCTTAGGTGATCTATAAGGATAGATCAACTGTGAGATGCCATTCCAAACCCTAGAGGTCTCTAATAAGGGAGAGAATAATCATACCTATCATCCAAGAGAGCATAATCATCCATGAGTATCCAATGATGTGAAACACGATGTCTAACACCATGGTCAAGTAACCAATCAGGGAGAGCGCAGTCATCCCTACCACCCGGGAGAGCGTAATCATCCATGAGTATACTAAGATCCAGGAGAGCATAATTATTCTCAACATATACCAATCATAGGATAGAGAAATCATCCTCATCACTCAGGAGAGTAGAATCATCCATGAGTATCATTACTAGGGACACCATGCCTGTATACCATAGTCATAGGCTCAACAGCTGGATACCATGAAGCACCTTTGGAAATACCAATAATATAATAATTGAAATACATATACAATATCAATATCCAGGTCCCAGGTAGTACCTCTGGGTATAATAGTAAATATAATAAATAAAATGGCACAAAATTTGGATCCTAAGAAGAATGCCCAAGAATCCCAAAGAGAAAGAAATAAACCTCATGTTAGGATCAACAAATACCAACCAGGAAGCACCTCTAGTAATCATCACTATATCAGTAGTAAACATGTGAAAGTATAAACAAAGGAGTGAGGGTGGATGAATGGATAAACCCACCAAAACTGACACAACATTAACAAGCTTACCAGTACGACACGAGTTCTAAGTTGACACCTGCTACCATCTCTACCCAAACCCAACGTACTAGATTAGGGTTGGTCTAACATCAAGGAACCCACTGAGTCCCTTAAGTAAAACATTGAGAGGAATCCTGCATGGGATCCTTGAGGTCTACACATAAGCGAAGGAATCCTACTCAGGATCCTTAGTTGGAAATGTAAGGGAGGAATCCTACATGGGATCCTCGAATGAGAAATCAATAGAGGTATCCTACAAGGTACACAGTTAAAGGGATACTACTAGGGATTCCCTAGTCCAACATGTATGTGAATTCATCCCACAGGGGATCCTTGGTACAAAAATAAGATATAGGCATCCTACATGGGATCCTCTAGGTCGAAATGTAAATAGAGGAATCTTGTAGGGGATCCTTGGAAAAAACTAGTCTCACGACCTCTTAGTTCATAAGGGCACATATGGTGAGGGATAATTCTTCAAGGGAAAGTCTATGAAGGCATAAATCACAAGATATAACTCATGTATTATCCTAGATCAAAGGTATCAATCTTAAGAGATAATTGAATTCGATAACTAGAGGAAGAAACTCTCCATTCAAGAAATGCCCGAAATGCCACCTAGGAGTCCTCAAAACACCTTTGTGATCTACACAAAAAAGACACTCAGAATGGACTAATCATGGTTCAAATTCCAACTCATGGGTGAAAAGATACAAAAATCCCTCAAAAGGGGCAAGGTAGGAGTACATGACGCGTGTACCCTGATACATGATGTGTACCCTCAAGGCCCCACCTGAGTGTGTACTTCTGCCTGTACTTAGCATGTAAAATCCCAAGTACACAGCGTGTTATCCCTGTAAACATCATGTACCCTACATGAGGTACCTTCCAATATACCTCACATGTCCTAGATATGTATATCACCTAACTGTGTACATCTACACAGCGTGCAACCCACACGAGATCTGGTTGTGTACTCTACACGATATGTGCCCCTTACACGAGCTGCTTGGCTAGGTAATCGACCACACGACCAAGAACCAGTACACAACATGTATACCCTATACATGATGTGTAAACCAAAAAATTCATCTTCCTTGAATATGAAGAACACACAATGTGTGTTCCTTGAACCACACGTGGTGTAGACGAGTTTTTCTGAATGGAAAACCCCAAAATCACCCTAAAAACCCTGTTTTCACCACAAAAGTAGTAGATTGACCCTAAATGGGTCCTAATCAAGAATATTAAAAGATTAAAACTTGAAAATTATTAATCTAAAAGGATTTATGGTAAAAATTAAAAACAACCCACTTTTGGGAGGAATCCGTCGAAGCTTTGTCTGTTTTCATGATCCACGGTTGTCGCGTGATGATTCAACGTGTTTTGAGCTCCATGGTGGTACCTCATTCTCTCACTATCTCTCCCTATCCCTTTATCCCTTAGGTATTAGTGAAGGAGAGACCATGGGGGAGTATGCAAAAATCCATAGGGGTGATATAAAAGAAAAGAAAAGAAGAAAAGAAAAAGAAAGAAAAAGAAAAGAAAAAGAAAAAGGGGTCAAAGACGACCCCCAATGCCCAACTCGAGTTTATTCCCTGCCTAGAAAAACTCCCCATTCTTAACTAAATGGTAGAGATGAAATCTCAATCCGATGCTCTATTCAAAAGATATGTCTGAACGAACCTATGTGAATAAATTAATATTTAATTTATTAAGTATTGAATATCAATTATTCTTCTAAAATTCAAATGACTCAGAATTCCACTAAACTTATGTCCTAGGGTAAACACCCTATTATGGTACTATCGAAGTGGTCAGAAAATTTATCCGAGATCATATGATGGGGAAAAAGATCATTTTACCCCTTATAAGCATCCAATAGAAAAAATTCAAATTTATGCTCAAAATTTCAGTCTGAAAAAACACGGATCCTTAAATAATGTGGAAAAAAGTGATAGAGAATCTGGAGCTTTCACTATTCATGATATGGATTAGCTAAGGTAGTTGTGTTCAGTCGATCACCTTGATTGAATGGAGGGTTTCCCACAAAGACTGGAAGGCAATGCAATCAAAAGGACTGGTTGGTTGTTGCGGATCACCTTTATAAATAGAGGGTGTGGGTCACTTGATCAAGCTAACTGAGTTATGATGGTTTCCACTGGGGGTAATTCCCCAGTGAAAGTGATTATGAAAGGATTTTTTTTTGGAGTCATTTCCATCGAGTTTCTTTTGTTTCTCAAGTAGGGTTACTGGATGGATTCCCTTGTAACTTGGGCTGGGTAGGGTTTCAAAATGAGGTGTCCCTTGTAACCTAATTTATATCTTGTTTTCTATTTCACTAAATGAAAGGTTGACACGTTCCCTTATAGAGTAAGAATTTTTAGAACCACATAATTCCTATGTTGTGCTAGTTATATTTATTGCATAATGTGATTGTTCTCGCATGTTCATTGTTTACAAAAGATCTTATTGAATACCAGAAGTGACCGAAACTAAAGAAGGGTAGACCAACATGGTGATTGGGGTGTGGAGTCTTCCTAGTTCTAGAATTTGATTATGCAGGGGTGCCATGAAATTTGGACCTTATGGATGACCTTGTTCTACATTGGAGGTTCCACAGGGGGTGGTTTTGAATTATCAGGTCTAAACCTTGAAAGTGGTATGATATACTTGGGTTTCAGATGCAAGGTGGCGACTCAATTTCCCCCCCAAAAAACACATGCTTAACCTCTTTAGGAAGTAATTTATAATATTATTTGTGAGTAATAAAAACAACACTTCATCATTTATCATAACTAACTTTTCCCTTTAAACTTATATTTTTAGATCTCCAGTCAAATAGGTAGGGTTATCGTCATGATAAATGTAATGACCTAACCCCAGTAGCACAAAGACGGTAGTTACTTTATAACATTGGAAAAAGATACAAGGAATCACATCCCAAAAGACTGAATAGTTTAGCAGTCTTCATAAACTAGATACATACATGATTACCAAATTACATTCAAAAACACAAATTATAACATATTTTTTTTAAAGAGAACCATTATTCTCTAAACTTAACCCTAAGTATTAATCATAATAAACTTCTTGGTATCCTATGGAAAAATAAAACATAAGAAAAGTGTGATCTCAGATGCTCAGTAAGGGAAAGTGTATATTGGAAGCTATCATAAATAAGTATAAACAATATGAAAAGATAAATAACTGAAGCACATTCCATTTAATCAATAACTTGAGAATAATATGGTAGGAATAAAATTTGATCAAATAATACCATATAAATAATCACATGAGCTAAAAAGCTTAACCATGGATTTTCTACTAATCGAATAATCACATAGAAATAAATAACTAATCTCATAACGAGGGGATGCATAATTCTAGACATATGAAACATACCGTTGAAACTTCATACCAAGAATCTAATAATTTCAAGGATTTGTTCCAAGAATCTAACATCATCAAGGTTTCATTCCAAGAATCTAATAAATGGGTAAGGCCTTGGCCAAAACCCAATCTAGTTTGTCTCATGAGACCTATTGATGCATCGAGGGGATATAGCGGACCCTGCCCATCACTTACTAAGTCCAATATGTTCCTCATATGAAAGTGATGAAACATAATCAAAATAAACATTTGTATTAAAAACTAAAATATGAAATGTGAATACTTTCCACAATCAATAACCATAAACCATCCAGAGTAATATAGAAAATAGTATCAAAATAGCACATCCATAGTCAAACTGGTCATAAACCATTTAATAAAATATGGAAGATGGTATCATAAGAGATCAAACTCAATAAATAATAAGATTCAATAAAGTATTTTGACATAGATGAAAATACTTTAAATGAGATCATTGAAAAATTCTTGAGGAAAACCCCCTTTTTTCACTTTCAAAACCACTTATTTTTAAAATGATGTGCAATTATAAAAGAAAAAATTTTCTTTGAAAAGAACCTTATAAACTTGTAAAGTAATCTTCAAAGCATTAAGGAGTCGTGATGGTGGAAAAATATACTCATTATGTATAAGTTAAAAAAATATTCCTTTTTTATTTTTGTTGAAAAAGTCACAAAGTATATCGTTTAGAAAATGAAAAAAAGATTCCTTTCAAACCATTTTGTAAAAAGGTCAAACATGGGTAAAAATGATTTTAAATAATTATAGGAGAATAGTGAAAACCTTTTTGTAAACATTTTTAGAACACATGGACATGGAAAATAAATATTCCCTAGCGGAGATTTAAACATAAACAATCCTGAATAATATCGTGAAATAAACCCTTATCACTTTGTAATCAGCCGAATCATATTCACTATAAAATAATAACATTTAACAAAACTTTGAATATCACGAGAATAAATAAATTCATGATATAACATGTAAAAGGTGTGTTATATACACCTTATAAAATATTATAGGATCATAACATCAAAATATGCCTCAACGAAAGAAAATTGAGATGAAGTCCCTTACAAGGACCATATCATTGAAGTGAGTATTAATAAAATGAATAAATTTTGTGTATCCACTATAAATCCACATAAAATAATTGGAAATAAAGAATAATATAATAAAAATTCATTTCACACATAATTTTAGCATGATATAATCAATGAAATATAAGTTTAATCTAATGAATGTAAATTGAGTTAAGAAATCCCTTACCTCACGCTTTCCTTTAGTTTTGCATACTTTAACCTCATATATAAAGGTTTAAAGAATGTTATTAATTCATTACATAACTATAATAATATTTATAATACCATAAATGATAATTTTATAACATCTCACCACCCATTCAGTAATATTATTTCATTATTTTCATTGTTTCAGGTGCGTTCGTTTCATGGTTTTATGGTCGGTTCACTTGTGTATAATAATGGATTTTATTTTCAAATGAAAATAAAACTTTATATGTGAAATGAAATGGTATAAATACCCTTAAATAAGTTTAAATGGTCCCATATATCATTTTTATTTATGATATGAGGATGATTCATTTTATAAAATGTTAATGATAAACATTTAGTTTATTTTGGTGGTTTTTACGACCATCATGAACTAGTTTTATTTGACTTAAAATTATGTCTATATATATTAGTTACAAAACATGAAATAGGTTATAATATAATTATTATAATCTTATTTAACAAAAATAATACTTTTATGACCATAATTAAATACGGTAATGGAAAAAGAACAAAATCATTATTCACGGAGATGATTAATCGCCATAATTTGGACAATGGTTTCATTTCTTTGAATAAGAGGAGATGAGAAAAGGGGAGGATAGAAGATTTTAAATTAGAAATATAAAATTAAATTATATACATGATACTGAATTTATTATTATTTTATGGGTGAATGAGGTGAATAGAAGTTGGAAGAAGAAAAGAAATTAAGAGAGGTTGTTTGCGAAAGTTACCTCTTGAATATCACCTCCTTGAAAGACCCACTAAGGAACTTAGAATTGGTATTTGGGTGAGACTATAAGCACTTGTACACGGGGAGAGTGGGTAGAAGAGTATTTGATATATACTTTAAGATCTTAAAGTCTTGTGAGGAGAAAGGGGGTTCTGAGGGGTGTCATTTATACTTGAGGAGGGGTGGTTTTAAGTGACTAAACAATGGTTATTTTATATTTAAAGCCAACCACATTTGGGTGGAATTAATTATAATGAATTTTGTTGATAATTAATGTTTTATAGGATGTATAAGGTTGATAAACACATTAAAAACCCATTAAATGTTTTATTTTTTAGGTATTTTAAGTTTTTACCTTTTAACTTTAACCCGCTACATTATTTTATCTATATTGCGGTAAATATTTTTTTTATCACGGTAACTTTTTTATGCCTAAAAATAAAAATGAACTTATAAAATAATTTGTAACTACTAATTCCAAATAAAGAATCCATTTTAATTGATTAAATTTATAAAATTGATAAAAATCAATTCTAAATATGTTATGCATATAACTCATAAAAATGGTTTTTTAAGGTTAAAATCATGATTTTCAAAATTGCTAAGCATATTTTTCTAAATGTTACAACTTATGTATTATGTCATTAAATAAATATATTTTGATCAATAATAATGGTTAATAAATTTAAATCATGATCATATAATAATTATTCCATAAGAGTAATGGTATTTCATAAAAAATAGTATTCACTTTTTAACCCAAAAATCAATTTTTTTAGAAAATTCCCAAAAAATTACCCTAATCAAATTTTTATGTTATAAGTCCAAAAATAAAGTTTATTTTTTCAAATAATTTTTTTAAAAGTTCCAAAAATTAATAATATTTATTTTCTCATAAAAATAAATAAAAATCACTTTTTGAAGAAAACATATATTTTAAGAATAAAACGACTTTAATAAAAATTATGTGTTCATTTACTAAGAATAATTAAATTTTTATTGAATATTAACTTCATGTTTATTCCATAATATAGTAAATATTATTCAGACTTACAAATTTAATGACTATTTTATAACGGTTGTGTTAAAATAATAATATTTTAGAGTTCGTTTAAGCTCGATCTTCTGTGCAACATAATCTATTGAACATGGTGTTCTTTTAAAAATATCAGGGTGTTATAATAAATTTACTTAATAGTCTATAAAAATATTTATTTTGATGATTTAATAGCCAACTTTCTAGTTAGCCTTTTGATAAATGGATCCACAATATTTTTTTGATGTGACATGATCAATTGTAATAAACCCACTAAAGATCAGTTGTTTGAGAAAGTAATTCTATTGACATATATGTCAAGATTTTTTGTTATACATGACATTACTTTTTCTTTGTTTCATGGTTTAACCATCAAAATAAATTCATATGACAAACATTGGTATTGAGCAACCTAGAATGTCTTCCAAGTATTTTTAAAGTCATTCAACTTATTCTCCAACCTCGTTTAATGCAACAACTCCTAATTCTACACTGGATCATTCAATTCATGCTTTCTTGGATGATTTTTGAGATGTATACCTACCACCAAGTGTGAAAATATAACCTCTTCTATATTTAAATCATCTCAAGTAATTCATCCAATTTTCATCATTGTGCCCTTTAAGTACTGTAAGATACTTTTCATTGTAAAATGAAATGTTTTGGGTATATTTTAAATAGACCAAAATTAGTTTCATAGTCATCCAATTGAGGTTATTTGGGTTTATAGTAAATTGAATTAACTTATTTATGAAAACATTTATGCTTGGTCTAATGTAATTTATGAAATATATCAAACTAATTAAAATATGAGCACACTCTAACCAAGCTTTCCTATAACCGATGTTTTTTGAAAGATGGAGATTGACATTTATTAGGGAATTTACTGGTTTATATCAAGATTCTGATATTTTTATAGAATCTTTACATTATAATGAGATTGTGATGATGTTAGTCCACTGGATGTTCTATATATTTGAATCCTCAAAATGACATATGCTAAGTGTTTTTAAGTACACACATTTACCACACTCATTAATCTTAAACATTTTTTATAACATCAAATGGACAAACATCATGTTTCATTGCTTGGTAGCTTGTTTCAAACCATAAATAGATTTAACTAATTGATAATATTTATCTTTTTTACCCCGAAACAATAAAATTTTCAGGTTTTTCTATGTAAATATTTACTTCTAAATCACTATTAAAGAAGGCGACCTTTATATCCATTGGATATATTTAGTGACCATTCAATTTTTTCAATGAAATTAATATCTCTATGCATTTAATCCTCATAAAAAGAGGGTTGGACCCACTAGGAAATATACCCTGAGAGGGGGGGGGATTAGGCTATTTCAATTTAAAATAATCCCTTTTAATGATCATGTTCTTTGATTAGCAGGAACTCTTCTCTCTTCATATTCACATATGAAAGAATAAAATATAAGACATAAGTATTTTTATTATAAATTTGGATACATCCAAAAGTATACAATGATGACGTTTCAATGTAAAAAAATTTACTAAATTGCACTGCTTGTTGCAAGTTCATAGTGGATACACTATTACTCTTGGTTTGCAACCTCACACCTCTGTAAATACCATTTCTCTCTTTTACAAGTTATGATGTAGTGTCAAATAAGTGAATTAATTTATCTTCACAAATAAAAAAAGGTCACACCTTTGTTGGTGCAACAATGATCTTAATATTCACCATATTGATGATATCCTTATTTAAATTCCTCTTCCTTAGCTAAATGTACTAATAAGTGCTAAAATATGTCTTATATTTTTTCAGAATATATTTCTCTAGAAAATATATCTATGTATTTCTCTATCTTCCTTCGATCTTCAACTAAGTTTCTCTTATTAAATGGATTTCCATATCTCCACTCCTTCACAAATAATCAATCAAACCCATCTAATTAAGCCTCCAAAAGATGAGTGAAATCCCTCAGTAAAAGTCTATATCTTTCTATTTTATAAAGAGATATAAAGTTTTAATTTTAAAATGGGATAAGACAAACCATGACGTGTTTTCCTAAATAATGACATAGTTTTGTTGGTTAATCATTAACTCTGAAAATAAAAGTCACCAAATCCCAATCCTTTTTATTTTTTCTCATTTTTTTATTTTGAAATAAATATTTTTTATATAACATGATGTGGCCTTCAACCTTCTAGGATGTTATTTTTTCATGTAAAATTCAATAGTTTATCCAAATAAAATATACAACTTCATGATCATAACCATGAGATCTTACTCACTTTGATAAAAGATCATGTAAAATAAAAAATTCACTATGGTAACAATCATGAAATGGTTTATCCTTCAAGTCATGGAAACTAGAAACTCTATCAAAGCTCCTTTATGAAATTCCCACCAACCATGATGTAATATCTTGATTCTTCCCATTTTTTCCTAGCTTAAAATCACTTTCTTAACCATGGAAATTATTCAAATCCACCCTATTTGCATAGATATTTTACAAGGATTTATTCTCTTCATGGGATGAACCACAAGGAGTTTTTTAGTCATGGTGGAAAATAACTACATCAAACACTTCTCTGGAAACCACTAATTGAACTCCGATTTTTTTCCTAAACCACTAGATCAGTTACGACATAACACTCAAAACCACAATGTTATTTTTAATTCTCTAGCCAAAAATACATTTAACTTCCTTAATACTCCATGGATCTTTATATAATGCTTTCTCAATATCAACATGATTCAATTGAAGGGTTTCCATCTAACATTGTCACTGAAAATAACTCATAAATGTTATCTTGTTTTTTTGCTAGAAATATCCCAATCTAGGTTTGTTGAAAACCACCTTTAAAATAAACCACTTAAAATCCTTCAGTGGACATATTAAACATCATGAGTATCACAAAATTCCCCCACTAAAACCCCTCTTGAGCCGACAATGAGGATTAGTATGACCCTTGAAGACTACCTCCAATGGGCCATGGGTTGAACAATAGCACCAATGACACAAAAACACATAAATGTGATAAATTGCCTCATAAATCTCAATAATAAAAGAATAACCATAGATAAAATCCATAATAAAATAAATAAAACAAGTACATAGTACATGTAATATTATAAATAAACCAAACATTCCAAAAAGAATACCATGAGGCAACTCTCACTACAACATAATCACTTTGTAGCCATAGTTAAAAAGTGTGGTTGCAAGTCGTAAAACTATCACTATAATCTATAGTTATGATTTATGAAACCATTGAAGTACTTATTGTCATGATAGGTCTATAATCATAGTTATTAAAAAACCATAAAATTTGGGTGTATATAGTAATAGTTTTTTCAAACCATGATGATACATGTTTGAATAGAAGGTATAATTATGGTTTAGAAATTCATGACTATAGTAAGAATACAATGATAATTTATAGAAAAACTATAACTATATTTATTTTATAGTAATTATTTTATGAACCAAAAGTGTTGGATAATGGTATTTTTAAAAAAACAACCAAAGAACCCATGTACATATTTAGAAAAAAAAAGAAATATCCAGTATCAATTAAACCATCTAAAAACATCAAATATCAAATAAAGATCCATTTCAAAATCTGTCAAAATATTTATAAAAAAAGTCTTTATAATTAAAAACCTATGCAACCAAAATTCTACATTTACATAAAAATAAACATATATGGTATACCAATGAATAATTAGCATAAAAATACTTGTTATGAAAAAAAATTGTATATATATATACATAAAAATATAAGTGGCACTCAACATAGTATATTTTCAATGTGTTTCACTTCGAATATGAAGTATTTATGCATAACATTTCATTAACAACTCAACATTTATCAAAGGTCTTATATTTTCAAAGTCATTACATGACCCAATAATAATCCAAAGTTATTATAAGTCAAACCCTCTCATATTAATTTCTTTTAAAAAAACAAATAAACTTAATGATATATTTAATTCAATAGAATTAGATAAGATTGCTTGAAATATATTGTAAATTCAACTAATTTGATGACCTACTGGATTTTAACATGGGAAAATGATGTTTTTCCGAGTTAAATATTTATCAAATTCTTCACCTACAAACATTAACAAAAAATTGAAATCACTCAATGTATGAATTGAATTGTAAATTCATTATCCATTTATACTGAAATAATTTCACTTACTCATGAATGGGTCTTTTCTTGTTAAAAGGAAAATAAGTTTTTTTTAATTCACAACCACTTTGCAACACATTCCATGTAATGACCCGAATTCGGAGCCCCTCCACTGGTGCCCCGTACCCGGTTCGCCACATGACCTCAAGCGCATTTCCCCAAATGCCAGAGGCTGCCGACTAGAAGCGAGGGATTTGGTAAGTTATTGGAGAAACTATGCCCTCATTCAGTAAGGTATAAAAATTAAGGAAAACGACAGTCAATAGCGGAAGCTGTAACAACATACATATCTGTAACCAAACAATGGAAGAATAAATATATAGCAATGATGATAATGATGCAGCAGGTACATGTATCTAAGGAAAGCATTAAACACATCAACGTGCTGAAATACATCTGAACACAAATTACTAAAGCAACAACAACTCCAAAAGCATCGCAAGTCGTAGCTTGGTCTCATGCTCTCCAGCTCCACAACAAGTCAAACACCTGAAGTAGAAGGGCTCTTGCCCTTATCTATACCTGCAACAATATAATCTACTTGGGACCAAAAGCATGGCCCAAACAGGATGTGAGATACAATCCCAGTAGGCAACCACCCAAAGATCTGTGCCTAATAGTCAATGAATACAAGGCAAGTAAAGTACAGGACAGTAAACATGAAAATACACAGCAGCTACAATTTACAGTTCTAGCATATAAAGTACACAAGTAAAAAACCAACAACAAGAAGAAAACAGGTAACCCTCTGGGTAGTTCTCACAAACTAACCCCTATAGTTTAACCTATAAGTACTAGCAACCCCCTGGGAGGCACACACAGTCTCACCCCTCTGGTTCAGCTAAAGAATAGACTCTCTGGGGAAGCACTCACCGTCAATTCCCCCTATAGTCTCGTATCGTACTAAAGGCTCTCTGGGGAAGCACTCAATGTCAATTCCCCCTATGGACCGCATCGAGGAACTACAGACTCTTTGAGAAAGCACTCAACGTCAATTCCCCCTGTGGTCTCGCATCATAAATTAAAGACACTCTAGAGAAGCCCTTATGTCCATTCTCCCTTTGGTCCATACACTAGGTTCTCTTAGCCGTGTGTAATATAAACATGAATAACGCACGTGTATCACCCAAGTAAACCTCAATAACTACTTGACTATCATTCTAAGACTCAGCAGCAAACAACACAATAGTTCCACTATCCTACAACTAGACATGGCAACTGGCATAACGCCTAATAGGTAAAACAAGTACGAAAAACATCCAGAGTATAGAAAAAACTACTCTATTCACAAAGTTAAACCTATACTATAGCAATCAAGCAAGCAGGCAATCAATCAAGTTTAAAATAGGAAAACACACAATTCCCATTCAAGGGAATTGGAGAAATTGCACAAAATATTAAAAGACTTTATACAAAAAGGCACAAACCACCTATCTCGATCCTAGGAGATCGATATACTTGAACCACGATGACTGATTTTCCCCCGAACATCGTAGATCTGAGAAAACTCCCAAAATGTTCAACCCACGATATCTTGAGAAGGAGGAGGAATTTGAAAACAAGGCTCAATCAAAAGGAAGAACTCACCACTGCGATTACAACACAATAAACCATTCTTGAATTGGAGAATAGATGGAGAGGTGGGAGATCGTCGAAGATTCGCAGATCCTTGGCGCTCTCGGACGAACGAAACCTAGAAGAAGACGTTTCTGTGCGTCAGGCGTGACCCCGGTCCGTTTAATGAAAAAAAGAGAAGTACACGATGTGTACTTTTAGAGTACACGACGTGTACTAGGTCTTTCCATACTCCACCAAAATTGGCCTCCATGTCACCCCTACACACCGTGTGTGTGGCCCGGACACGGCCAGTACACGACTTCGAGTGGGAAAAGAGTACACGACGTGTACTCAGAAAGTACACGACGTGCACTTAAAAAATTTCCAGAAACTTTATTTTTCTCAAAAATTCCAGAAAAAGGAAAGGCATACCTAAAATGAAGATCCAGGTTCTTACAAACTTCCCCCCTTAAAGAAATTCATCCCCGAATTTACCTAGCGAAGCGTAGAAGAAGAAAATCCGAACAGCTCCGGCCACTGCGATCGTACATCGGCCTCCCTCTCCCAGGTCTCGTCCTGTACTCGCCCATGCTGCCATAACACCCGTACAAGAGGGACAGACCACCCATGGAGAAACTTCGTACTACGATCAACCATCCGGATGGGATGCTCCTCAAATTATGCATCCGCTTCGAGCTCAACCTCCTCGGGCTGAAAGACATGAGATGGGTCTAAAAAGTAACGTCAGAGCTGAGAGACGTGGAAGACATCGTGCATGGCCCAACACCTCTGGGGTAGCTACAACCGATAGGCGACCGGCCCAACTCTCTCCAAAACCTCAAACAACCCGACGTACTGCAGTGAAAGCTTAACCTGCCTCCGAATCCTCTTGTGTCCCAACCTCGGTGCGACATGCAGGAAAACCTGATCCCCAACCTCAAAATCCAGAGGTCATCTCCACTGATCAGCATAAGACTTTTACTGAGACTGTGCTGTATCCATCCTCTTCCAAATCATCTCTATCTACTCTGAAGTCTCCTGAACAAGACGAGGTCCCAACAAAGCTGCCTCTCTAGCCTCCAGCCAGCATAAGGGTGATCGACATGGCCTACCATACAGAGCCTCGTATGGTGCCATCTGAATGGTCGCCTGAAAGATGTTATTGTAGGAAAACTCCACAAGAGGTATATGCTTCTCCCAGGAACCGCCGAAGTCTAGAATGAAAGCTTGGAGCATATCCTCAAGCACCTGGATTGTGCGCTCAGACTGTCCATCAGTCTGGGGATGGTATGCCATACTAAAAAGTACCTGTGTACCCAAAGCCTTCTGAAGTCCCTACCATAACCGAGAAGTAAAGCGCACATCCCTGTCTGAAACAATGGAGTGTGGAACTCCATGTAGACGAATGATCTATCTGATGTAAAGTCATCCCAGATCATCGACACTGAAGGTCTCCTTGATCGGCAAGAAGTGAGAAACCCTCGTGAGCCTGTAGACGATAACCCAAACAACATCGTTTCCCCGAGGAGACCTCGACAACCCGGTCACTAAGTCCATCGCAACATCATTCCACTTCCACTCCGGAATGGGTAACTGCTGTAAAAGGCATGCTGGTCGCTGATGCTCCGCTTTCACCTGCTGACAAGTAGAGTATCTCATGACAAAACCAACAACATCCCTTTTCATACCTGGCCACCAGTATTGGCGATGAAGATCCCGATACATCTTGGTGATGCCAGGATGAACTGCCCAAACTGAGGAATGAAAATCCCGCATCAACTCCTCGCGTACGTCTGCTGACATCCATACGCGTCCCTAGAAATGCAAGATCTCATCCTCGCCCACTGTCCATCCAGGAAGAGGGTCCTCTCCTGACACACTCCCCCGCAGGACTAAGCCTTATGAGTCTGATAGCTTCCTCATCCGTACCTGCTCAAGTAGTGTAGAGGTAACAACTATAGAAGATAGGAAGGTCGGTCCCTATCTGTCGTGCACCTCCAGATGCATCTCAGAGAACAGATCCATAAGCTGCCACTCACTACTGGCCTCCTGAACTACCTAAATCTGAGTTCTCCTGCTCAATGCATCTTCCACCGCGTTTCCCTTTCTCGGCGTATAGGCAAGCTCGAAATCAAAGGACTGAAGATACTCGACCCACCTGCACTGCCTCCGATTCAGATCACGCTGAGTGAAGATATACTTGAGACTCTTGTGGTCGGTGAAGACCACAAAGTGTTCTCCCAGAATATAGTGTCTCCAACAACTTAAGGCATGAACAATAGCTACCAACTCTAGATCATGCGTAGGGTAGTTCCTCTCATGTGGCCTCAACTGTCGAGACCCGTACGCAATGACTCCATCTCCCTGCATATGCAAAACGCCTAGTCCGATACCTGAAGCATCAAAATAGACAGTATAACTCTTGCCTGGATCTGGAAAGACTAGTATCGGTGCTGACGTCAGCCTTCCCCTTCAGCTCCTGAAAGGATGAATCGCAAGAATCTAACCATAAGAAATTCGCCCCCTTCTTGGTCAAACCTGTCAAAGGTGATACTAGGCGTGAAAAGTCCTGAATGAAACGTCTGTAGTATCCATCCAACCCTAAGAAACTCTGCACCTCAAAAACATTCTTTGAATGCTCCCAAGAAACTATAGATCTCACCTTCTCTGGGTCCACGGATACTCCTACCTCTGAGATGACATGACCCAAGAAGTGAATCTGATCCATCCAAAAGTGGAACTTCGAGAGTTTAGCATAAATATGATGCTCTCTTAGTGTACTCGGAACTATCTCAAGATGTGTGGCATGGTCGTGTCGAGTGTGAGAGTACACCAAGATATCTTCCACAAAGACCACGACGAAGGATTCCAAGTAAGGATGGAACACTCGGTTCATCAGAGCCATGAAAACTGCAGGCGCGTTCGTGAGACCGAACAACATGACTGTATATTCCTATAGACCATACCTTCTCCTAAAGGATATCAGAGGTATATCTGATGGTCTAACACGCAACTGATGATAACCGGACCTCAAGTCAATCTTCGAGAACACCCGGGCTCCTCTAAGCTAATCAAAGAGGTCATCAATCCTCGGCAAGGGATATCGGTTCTTGACTGTCAACTGGTTCAGCTTCCGATAATCCACATAAAGCCGAAGGGTACCGTCTGCCTTCTTCACAAACAGGATAAGAGAACCCCAAGGAGAAGTACTGGGTCGGATGAAACCCTTTGCCTATAACTCCTCCAACTGCTTCTTAAGCTCCTGTAACTCAGGTGTAGCCATTCTATAGGGAGGAATGGACACCGATACCACTCCTGGCACGAGCTCAATCGATAATTTTACCTCACGCTCCGGAGGCAAACCTGAAAATTCCTCTGGAAAGACATCTCTGAAACGATCCACCACTAGAGGAAAGTCCAACTGTGAAGTCCCCTGATCATTCAGATAAAGACTAGAAATCTGGGCTATCACCCTTCCTAGCCCATGATGCTCGAGTCCTGCTCGGCTCACCTAAACATCCCATTCGCCTCTATGAAGAAAAGATTCACCCTCTGGTGAGATAAAACTCACCCTGCAGTGATAACAGTCAATGACTGCCTGGAAGGGAACCAACCCGTCCATCCCGAGGATGACATCATATCCTGTCATCTCTAGGACATAGAGATCCCATAAGAAATGATACCATGTAACCTCGAGAGGGCACTCTCTACACTGACGTACATTAGATGTCCTTGTCCCCAAAGGTGTGTCTAATGTCAACGAGTCGGCAGAAGAAAAGACACAGAGACCAACACTCTCCACAACATCAATAGAGATAAAGCTATGCGTAGCACCAGTATTGAAAAGAGCTGAAGATAAAACTGAGGCTACTAAAATCATACCTCGAACTGTAGAAGGTTCAGAATCCTGCTCCTGATAGGTTTGCTCCACCACAAAAGTCTGGCCTGCCCCGCGGCCCTGTAAACCTGCGTGAGCACTCTGAGCTGAACCTCCCTGTTGGTGCTGAAGGACCGATGACTGACTGCCACAACCTCGACCTCCACCTCAGCCCGAACGACTGGAAGAATTCCAGTTCCCTGACTGGTGTGAAACTGGTGGTGCTTCCCCTGAACGAGGAGTCATGGAAGAACCCCCGTCACCAACAACTAGTGAGAAAACCTGGAAAAAATGCTGAAGGTGACCCATATTGTCATAGGATCATCACTTCACTGGGTCCCTCTGGCACTACGGCCTCGTATTCCCACTCCTACCGCACTGGTAGCATACAACCTGGCTGCCAGAAGATGTATCTCGCCTCCTCGGGTCACCGCGCGAAGAATCCCTATGGCGTTTCTTGCTATCAACTGGAGGAACACTAGCTTTGGAAGCAGAACTGACCTGGCTCGCAGCTCTAGAGTCTCTCAGATTGTGCTCCAAAATCAGTGCCTGGTTGACGATGGAAGATATGGAAGTCAATTGGAAGAGATACACCTGCGAACAGATCTCCCGCCTGAGACCATACTCGAACTTCCGTGCCAAGAACATCCCATCTCCACCCCTGAGGGGTGTGAAACGCTGTAGATCAGTAAAACGAGAGGAATAATCCATAACAGATAGAGTACCCTTATCTAGACTCATGAACTCCCGGCCTCGATCGTCCCTCAGGGTCTCCAGGTAGAAGTAGTCGTAGAAGACGCGCTGGAACTCCTCCCAAGCCATAACCTGCTGATGACCTGCCTGTGAGATCACGTCCCACCACATCTTGGCGGAGTCTCAGATCATGTAGGTAGCGATCTTGACCCGCCTCTCTGGAGGCGTCTCCAGATGCTCGAAGATAGTCATCATGGCTTCCATCCATGACTCTGTAGCCTGTGGTCCTCCTTTCCCCGAGAAAGTAGGAGGATGCTGCTGCTGGAAAACCCGCATCAAGTCTGACATAGTCGTGGCAAGAGGCGGTGGTCCCTAAAAGGTCTGGATCATCCTCATAAAACCTTCTCTGAAATGCGCATTAGTGCCTGCAACTGGTATGACAGCCGGTGCCAAGGTTGGACCGACTGGAGGATCGACAGGAAGTCCCTGATCAGCCATATCTGGCGTTTGATCACTACCTGACGACAGGCGTACAACCAGAGGACGTCTCAGAGGCATAGCTAGAAAGATAAAAAGCACACCTTAGGTCAAAATTAACAAATATTGAGAAAACAAGAGTACAAAATGGGAACAGGGGAAGGAAAACACACAAGTTCACAAAACACGACTACATGGTGTGTCTTATTAAGCCACTGACATGGGCGTGTACCCCTGCCCTACAGGTCGTGTAACACCTCAAACTACACGGAATGTTGACCCCACACACGACATGTACTTGAAAGTTATTCCCCTACCCGAGTCTCTTTACATGGCTAACCCACACGGTCCGACTTAACCCGAGACTACACATCATGTTATGAACAAACACGACATGTACTAGACAAGGTTCCGACGGCCTGTGTTGTTAAATACACGGTCGTCTACACGGCCGGACCTTACACGGTGTGTTCCGAACAAACACGACGTGTATAGGTGAAGGTGACACCATCCCGTGTTGTTCGCGACACAGCCGGGTACCTGAACAAGACTACACGGCGTGTTCCGAACAAACACGATGTGTATAGGTGAAGGTGACACCGTCCCGTGTTGTTCACAACATGACCGGGTACCTGAACAAGACTACACGGCGTGTTCCGAACAAACATGGCGTGTATAGGTGAAGGTGACACCGTCCCGTGTTGTTCGTGACACAGCCGGGTACCTGAACAAGACTACACGGCGTGTTCCGAAAACAGAACGGTGTGTCTAAGAGAAGGTAACTCCGACCCATGTTGTTTGTGACATGGCCGGGTACTTGGACAGGACTACACGACATGTTCCTTTACAACAAGGCGTGTTCTACTCGAGCTTCCCCGAACCGTGTTGTTAGTGACACGGTCGGGTACACCGCTCCGAACTACACGGCGTGTTCCTAAAGTTACTTCCAAAACAGTGTGTGCCTGCTCACATGGTCAGTGACACGGTCTAAAAACTACACGGTGTGTAGTCAAAAGTACACGCCGTGTATTCTGGGTTTTTCTGGGCAGTAGCTCAGAAACTGCACAGAAGCCCAGAAAACACAGAAAGCAAGTCAAAGAGGTGCCAAATTCCGATTCGTGAGGGCCCATACTCCCCGCGAATCAAAAATTGGCATTCATTTAAGCAAGGTAGAATACAAACAATACTCTAACAAGGCAGCATAGATTCTATCAAGCATCTATCACAACAACATGCATAATCTACACAAGGTATATCACAACAGCATGCAATCGCTAATGCACCCTAGATGACATGACAAGAATGCATGGCACGTGATTTCTAACAAGTGTCTATATGATGCATGAGATGTCATACCCTCATCTCATTGGGTTGCGACAGAAATAGAACCGCAATAGCAAAACAACAACAACACAGGACATCTAAATCACTCTAGGTGAAATCATATCAACCGTAAATCTCAAAACCAGAAAATTGAAATAAACGAGGTAGTATGGCTTTTCCTTGTACACATGTTAGCTACTCCCGAGCACAGCTTAATACCAAGTACCGAATCTGTCCTATCCCTGGCTAAAGGCCCCAAACAGTAATTCAAGAGAAAAGAAACCCCTTTGATACCACTTTGTAACAACCCGAATCTGGAGCCCCTCCACTGGTGCCCCGTACCCAGTTCGCCACATGACCACAAGAGAATTTCCCCAAATTCCAGAGGCTGCCGACTAGCAGCGAGAGATTTGGTAAGTTATTGGGTAAACTATTCCCTCATTCGGTAAGGTATACAAAGTAAGGAAAACAATAGTAAATAGCGGAGTACATAACAACATACATAATTGTAACCAAACAATGGAAGAATAAATATATAGCAATGATGATAATGATGCAACAGGTACAAGTATCTAAGGAAAGCAGTAGACATATCAACATGCTGAAATACATCTGAACAAAAAGTACTAAAGTAACAACAACTCCAGTAGCATCACAAGCCATAGCTTGGTCCTATGCTCTCCAGCTCCACAGCAAGTCAAACACCTGAAGTAGAAGGGCGCTTGACCTTATCTATACCTGCAACAATATAATCTACTTGGGCCCAAAAGCATGGCCCAAACAAGGTGTGAGATACAATCCCATTAGGCAACCACCCAAAGATCTGTGCCTAACAGTCAATGAATACAAGACAAGTAAAGTACAGGATAGTAAACAGGAAAATACACAGCAGCTACAATTTACAGTTCTAGCATATAAAGTACACAAGTAAACAACCAACAACAAGAAGAAAACAGGTAACCCTATGGGTAGTTCTCACAGCCTAACCCATATGGTTTAACCTACAAGTACTAGCAACCCCCTGGGAGGCACGCACAGTCTCAACCCTCTGGTTCAGCTAAAGAATAGACTCTCTGGGGAAGCACTCACCGACAATTCCCCCTATAGTCTCGTATCGTACTAAAGGCTCTCTGGGGAAGCACTCAACGTCAATTCCCCCTGTGGCCCACGTCGAGGAATTATAGACTCTCTGAAAAAGCACTAAACGTCAATTCCCCCTATGGTATCACATCATAAATTAAAGACACTCTGGAGAATCCCTTACATCCATTCTCCCTTTGGTCCATACACTAGGTTCTCTCAGCCCTGTGTAATATAAACATGCATAACGCACGTGTATTTCCCAAGTAAACCTCAAGAACTACTTGGATATCATTCTAAGGCTCAGCAGCAAACAGCACAACAGTTCCACTATCCTACAACTAGGAATGGAAACTGGCATAATGAATAACAGGAAAAACAAGTATGACAAACATCCAGAGTACAACAAAAACTACTCTATTCACAAAGGTAAACCTCTACTATAGAAATCAAGCAAGAAGACAATCAATCAAGGGAAAAACATGAAAACGCACAATTCCCATTCAAGGGAATTGACGAAATTGCACAAAATTTTCAAATACTTTCTACAGAAAGGCATAAACCACCTACCTCGATCCCAGGAGATCGATATACTTGAACCACGACGACTGATTCTCCCCCAAACGTCGTAGATCTAAGAAAACATCCAAAATTTTCAACCCACAATATCTTGAGAAGGAGGAGGAATTGGAAAACAAGGCTCAAACAGAAGGAAGAACTCATCGGTGCGATTCCAACGCAATTGACCATGCTCGAATCGGAGAACGAACGGAGAGGCAGGAGCTCGTCGAAGATTCACGGATCCTCGGTGCTCTCGAATGAACGAAACCTAGAATAAGATGTTTCTGTGCGTCAGGCGTGACCCCGGTCCGTTTAATGAAAAAAAAGAAAGTACACGGCGTGTACTAGGTCTTTCCGTACTCCGCCAAAATCGGCCTCCACGTCACCCCTACACACCGTGTGTGTGGCCCGGACACGGCTAGTACACGAATTCGAGCGAGAAAAGAGTATACGACGTGTACTCAGAAAGTACACAACGTGTACTTCAAAAATTTCCAGAAACTTTATTTTTCTCAAAAACTCCAGAAAAAGGAAAGGCGTACCTGAAATGAAGATCCAGGTTCTTACATTCCACTTCACCATTGGATATAATTTTTCACACACACACACACACACATATATATGTAAAAATACAAGTTACACAGTAAACATATTCACACTAAATCAATAGATCAACAACTCAATGACCACATTCCATATCAATCATACATAAAATTCAGCACATATATATAAATATAATAGTAGATGCTAAAATGACAAATAAACAACATAAAAATACATAAAACACCAAAAATACATGTTAAACCTACAATTTTTTATATATATACATATAAAAATATGTCTAATACTCAACACAATATATCAGTAATTCAAAGTCATTATAAGATAGACCCACTTATATTCATTTCATTTTCCAAAACAAAAAAATTTGATGATATATTTAATTCAATCAAATTAAATAATAATGCTTGAAATAAATTGGAAATGTATCTAATTTACTGACCTAATAGATTTTAACATTGGAAAATGATGTTTTTTTGAGTTAACAATCTATCATGTTCTTCACTTATAAACATTAACAAAAAAATGACATTACTCAATTTATGAATCAAATTGTAAATCCATTCTTTAATTACACCGTAAACATTTTATTTACTCATATATGAGTTTTTTCTCATTAAAACACAAAGCAACTAAAAATTTACATTCACAATTACTTTTATGGTCATTCAACTTTCTCATTAGGTATAATTTTGCACATACATATATACAAGTAAAAATAAAAATTACAAAGTTAACATATACTCACTAAATCAACAAATCAACAACATAATAACCTCATTCCATACCATCCATACATAAAATTTTACACACAAACACATAAAATTATATGCTTAAACAATAAATAAACAACATAAAAATACATAAAACACATAAAAGTACACGTTACACTTAAAATTTTTCATTTAAGAATATAAAAATGCATCTCACACTCAACAAAATATATTAATAATTTAAATCAATTATTAAACAGACCTTCTCATATCCATTTCATTATCAACTAATCAAACAAATTAAATGATATAATTAGCTTAATTGAATTAAATAATAATGACTTAAATTTCTTGGGAATGTAACTAATTTAATGAATTACTAGCTTTTAACATTGACAAATATTGTTTTTTATGAGATAATTTTCTATCATGCTATTCACTTGTAAATAGTAAATCAATATCAAATATAATTTAGAATACTATAAATCAATATCATGTATAATTTAACACGCATTTAATCAATTTAAAATAACTTATGAAAGTGAAATGACATTACTTACATCGATCTTAATTTTCTAAGGATAATTTGGGTTCACAATCTTCCTTAGAAATAGAAATGTTTGGACCACTGTATCTAAGACAAGGATGATCATCTATAGGAAAATTATGTAGGGAAATATCATTTTTACCATCATAGAAAATATGACATGGTATTATTTTAACAACACTAAAATGAGGATTAAATGAATACCTTAAATAAAACACTTTTCTTTCATGTGACACTGATATGTAAGGTTCATTAGTCTTAAGATAACCATCCATGTACACTCACTACTACAAAAATGGGTTTATCCAGCACTATCTAAAAGCACTGTTAAAACCCCCTTTTCTCAGCACTAGAAAAAGAGCTATTAAAGGGGGTCCTTTATCAGTGCTTGTAAAAGATCACTGATAAAGGCCCCCTTTTATTAGAGCTAGTAAAAAACACTAATAAAAAGGACTTTTATCAATGATTCTAAAAAAATGATAGGGGGTCTTTATTAATGCTTCTTTAGAAGTGCTAATAAAGGGTATATTCTAAAAAAAATTTCATTAAAAATAATATATTAATATAGAAATATATTTGTATTGATATAAATATAATAAATATTTTTTAATTATGTTTTAGATAAGGCTAAATAGGCATTTACACATAATATATAGGATATTTAGTGAAAATGGCTTATAAAGTGTGACACCCCAGAATGTTAAATGGTTAAATGACTAAATTATATGACTCATGTCAACAAAGCACATCTTAATTTTTGGGAGCCTACCTAATTAGAACTCCACAATTAAGCATGCTTGTTCTGGAGTATTGGTCAGGATGGGTGACCTTCTGGGAAGTTTCTCAGGGTGTGTGTGAATGAGGACAAAGCACACTGGAAAGAACATGTTTTGTCCTATGGGGACATTCATTAGTCAGATGACTCATTCAGGCACATGGGTGGGCCCCAGGGTGAGGACCACATGTATGCGGGGTAACTGGTGGTACCTGGTGGGCCAAGACCTGGCGCCATGTTGAGGCGGGGTGTCTATACTGTCACGAGGACCCAGTTGTTATATTTGGCATCAGAGGAGGAACCCGACATTAAGTACGATACACTGCCTGGGTTGAGATGTAGGGTCTACAACAAGGACATTGTGCTCTAGGGGGGGGGGGTTAAATGACTAAATGATATGACTCATGTCAATAGGGTGTGCCTTCCTTTTCGAGAGCCTACATGATTAGAACTCCACAATTAAGCGTGCTTGGCCTGGAGTAGTGGTCATGATGGGTGAATTTATGAGAAGTTTCTTAGGGTGTGTGTGAGTGAGGACAAAAAACACTAGAAATGACATGTGTTGGCCTGTGGGGACATTTATTAGTCAGATGACTCTTTCGGGCACGTGGATGGGCCCTAGGGTGGGGACCATGTGTCTGTGGGGAAATTGGTGGTACCTGGTAGGCTAGGACCTGATGACCATGTTAATGCAGGGTGTATATGTTATCACCAGGTTCCAATTGTTACATTAAGAGGCTCTCAAGGAAGATTTATTCAAGAGGTAAATTCCTCTTTTCAATTCTTTTACTTTTTTTCAAGTTCATTCATTTTCTTTTCTATCCTTAACTCTCCTCATCCAAATGTTATGATAATTGCAGTACCTTACATGCACTATAATTTTTTTATGATAATGTAATAAGTTATTATCACCTCTCATTTAATCTTATTTTATACTAGTAGTAAAGACACCATCCGAGATGTGTTAATTTACCACATTTAAGGGCGGCGAGTTTTCAATTTCTTTTACCATCTTTAATTCTGGTCATGAAACCATTTTTGTTATGGTTGAACCATATTATTATGTAATGTATCCTATGTAAGGTTATATAATCTTTTTTGTACACATGATATTAAATTATAATGCAAAATGAGTTTGTAGTGATAAAAAACCGCCAATAAACCCAAAATGTTATCACTAATGTTTTATATAATGATTCAACTTCACTCCAAGTAACCAAATTAAATCTATAACCATGTAACCTTATGGATGTTCAATAATAAAATATAACTCCAATTATGTAAAACCATCCCCATTTTACATGATTCTCCATTCATGAAAATAAGTAAACCGATCCTAAAAACCAAGGAAGCAAATGCTCCCAAACAATGAAATTGAACCTCATAACCAATCAAAAAGGTTATGAATGAACTCAAAAAAGGTTATACTAAATAAATAACATGTAAAAGAGGTTATGAAATTATTAATTAATGAACCTAATTTGATTATTTAGGTCATTAAGATCAAGATAAGAACACTATCAGACTTAATGTAAGGGATCATCTCTTTCTCACATTTATTCAAGAATCTCCTCTATGTTATGTACTTTTATGCATAATTCCTAATGTTGGAGTATGATTTATCACCTCACATGTACTTTCCTCATGATGTATAAAAGATTAGAAACCCCTTTTCTCTCTCATCAAGCCCTCCTAAGTACACCCGATACCATGCCGATATTCCATAAGGGATTCTACCCAAACCTCATTTATTCCTTTGGGTTGCTCTATCTTTCTTTCTACCCTAATGAAGTTATCTATTATATTTATTTACATCTTATAAATGTTTTGTATACTCTTTAAACTCATGTATCAAGATCCATTCATCATTCTCTTTTGGGGGTATACATGTTTTTAAATGATTCCCTCCTCAATACTTTTTGATAAGACAACCCATTTTAAGGGAACTTCCCGAATCCTTACCCAATTTCAAGTGCACTCTACAATATGTTTTAAGACACCATTGTTTTTATAAAACCAGTGTTTTTATTATGAAAACCTTCTTGGATAACTTTTGGTTTTGTACAAAAGATTATTCCCTTTTATATTTTAAATTCTTGTTAGTGTTTTCCTTAAAACCGCACTAAAATGTTTTAATGCTAAAAATTATTAAATACTATTTTCACATGTTTTCACTTATGTTTGACATAACTTACCATGATATATACCTATTTTACCTTATGAATTTCCATGTATGTTCTAATTCATTTCTTTCATGGACACTTTTATGATACACCCATTCATTATGCTTTATGACATGATTATGATACCCATTTCTTTCCATGGGTGCCCTTATGTTTATGATTGTTTATGTATGATTATATATGTGAAAAGAATATTCATGAACATTTTAAGATGGGTGCGTCCAAATAGAGCTCCAATGCATTGGGTAAATTTTAGTCTCATGAGACGTTATGTGCAACGGTCTTGGCGGTTAGCCTTGACTCATGCTGCCATGTGAAACAGTCTTGGTGGTTAACCTTGACTTGTGATCCTCTATGTGCAACAAGCCTTTAATCATGCTAAATTCATGATTTATATTACTTCCACATTACTATGAATTCAATTTTATATAATACCATGTTTATGTGTTATGATTCCATGTGTTCCATGCCTTTTATTTTCATTATGCCATGCCTTCTAACCCATGTGTTAAAGTTTTATTACTATGCCTTTTCCCTTACTGGGCTTTTAGATAATCCCTTTGTTCATGTGATCCTCAGGGTACCCTTTTCTGATGTAAGGTCTCAAAGGAAGTTAGGTGCTCTTTATGAGGATTAAATAAAGAAGTGTTTTTTTAGTTTCATGTTTTCAGTTTTATGTACCTAGTCTTCCAAGACACTAGACTGTATGATCCTTGACTTGTACTATGATGTATAATTATGCTTAAAATCATGTAATGTTACATGTAAAAGGATAGGGTTTCTATAGTTGGTATCAGAGGAGAAACCCAATCTTAAGTGTGGTGCACTGCTTAGGTTGAGATATAGGGTCCACAACAGGGACGTTGTGCTCTGGGGGGGGGGTGAATGTGACACCATAGAATGATAAAGGGTTAAATGACTAAATGATATGACTCATGCCAACAAGGCACACCTTCTTTTTCAGGAGCCTACCTGATTAGAACTCCATAGTTAAGCATGCTTGACCTGGAGTAGTGGTCAGGATGAGTGACCTTCTGGGAAGTTTCCCAGGGTGTGTGTGAGTGGAAAACACACACTAGAAAAGACATGTGTTGGCCTGTGGGGATATTCATTAGTCAGATGAATCATTCAGGCATGTGGGTGGGCCCTAGGGTGGGGACCACATATCTTCAGGGCAATTAATGGTACCTAGTGGTCCAGGACTTCAAACGACCATAGATTTTGATCCGAGTGTCCATTTGGGCTCTATCACATATCAAATCGAAGCTTGTGACGAGTTCTATGCCATAGAGTGTTGGACCGAGCTCTATAAGTTTTTTTTCTATTTTTTGACCACTAAAAATTGATAGAAGGCCTCCAAAACCGAGTTTTTAGTCAAGCATCCAATTTTTTTTAACATTTGATGGATTTTCAGCCTCATTTAAGGGGGGTATTTTTGACCTTTTTCAACAGGTACTGAATTTATTCCCATGGATTACATTCATATTGATATTATGGATTTGAAATTTTATCATTTTTCACAATGTAGTGTTATTTATAATCAAATATATAACAATATATATATATATATATTGTTTATATATTCGCACATAAAAATTTAATTTTATAAATAAATAATTGAACATATTTACATATAAAATAAATTTCTCAATATATAAACCTTATCTAAATAAAAACTTATATCCATTTAAAAAATATATATAAATAAATATGTATTTAAAAAATATATATAAATATATACATATATATATAAAGAAATAAATATATATATAAACATATATATAAATATATGGATAAAAAATATAACGATATATATATAAATATATAGATATATCATAAAATATAAAACAAAATAGTATAGGGGGGTAGAAAAGGTGCTGGTGTATAAGCTAGAGGTCTTAGGTTCGAAACTCGCTGGAGGTAGGGGCATGTGCTGGGGGGTGGTATTATTTAAAGCATTGATAAAGGGGTGGGGGAAGCAAGGGGGTGAAATTTTTTTTATACCCTTTATCAGCACTAAAAAAAGCACTGATAAAGGCCCCCTTTGTTAATGCTTTTTACGGGCACTGTTAAAGCTAACCTTTTAACATTTCTTACATTATTAGTGCTTCTATAGTACTGATAAATACCTTTTACTAGCATTGTTAAAGGCCTAATTTTCAGTAGTGACTAATGTTAAACCATATTTTTTAATAGGCATTCCTTGTTAGTCAACGCATCAAACCACTTACATTTCGACTATGAGTAATAATGTAATATAATTATTTTCTCCACTACAACATAATACAACACATCAGTTGAATGTGGTTTCTAGTAACATATTACAATATAACATTTTGTTTTAATTCTTAACATGAACCTATAAATTTGAGTTATATTATTTAATGAATGATTGTTAATAATGAACTTGTATTTGTTGATCATGATTTATTTATACTCACGTACCATATTATTAGGATCAAATGACAGTGCTCTAATCCCATGAGATATCGTACTACTCGATAAACTCTCAACCTATAATATATAAAAGTTTCATTAATATTACTAAACATTTTCATAACATATAAAAGGCTAATAATTTTTTAGACTTATGCGAGATTTGAACCACACATGAAACTTCTAGATATGAAAACTCTATCTCATTATAAAGGGAAAATAATGACGCATTATATTTATAATTTTCTCATGTTTTATGTAACATTTTATAATAATACATTGGTAATATATTGTTAACACTACTTTACTTAAAATTAGATAATAATTGATTATACTTACTTGATGTATCCATCCAAAACATCAAAATAAAACAACACAGTATGATGTGTCATCTCCCTATTCCCAAGGCTAAGATTTGTAAATGTACATAAACCTAGAAATCCTATGGTTGTGAAATTGATGGAAATGTTGGCTCAATTGGATCATAATTCTCATCTTAATTTCTCATCAGTCGACTATACATTGTATCAAAATTATTCACATATACGGAACAAAAATCCATGCACTCCTAGGATAAATATCATTTAACAATAGTTTTGTTAGGATAGTTCTTATTTATGTAATAATACATCATGTTACGTATCGTCATTTTAGTGGGATACATCCAATGATAATAAATGGGAACCTTAAAAATAACACATCCCAAAAAGTGTACAGTGGGATGTGGCATGCATGTGAAGATAAATGAAACAAATAATGATCAGTGCATCTTGTTTCATTTTCTTCACATCATTTTTGGTCAATTTTTTTGAACACATATCTCTATATAAGTTACAAAAATTAATAACAACAACACTTTCATTATCTTATAACATGTGTTGAATGATTATTAGAAGTAACTTATATAACATGATGTGATAGTCATGTGATTTTAGTGATTTTAACTCCACCTATTGAGTATTCACTCATTTAGACATGCTACTTGAATAACCATACTCAACATTGAAAATATTTGACATATAAAAAAATTATTTTCTCTATAGTTTTCATCACATAACATGAATGTGGAACTTACCACTTGTTTATTGGCACAACTATCATGGGTGTGTACAAATATATTTAAAACCTAAGGTTATTATCTATATAGTATAGTAGAAACCATAGGTTGTCTCCAGAGAGGGGTGTGAGATTTAGTTGTCACGACTAATAAAAAGGGTGATTTTTGGTGAATTTAGATTGAGTGAATTAAGAAAGTAGTTTATACAAGAATATTTTACCAAATATACAAGAGGTGTAGGGCTCAAGGGTTGGATTACCAGTTGAAATGTTATCCTTATCTTAAAAATAGTTTATTTTTCATCTTATTAATTAATAAATTAAAGATTATAAAATTCCTTAATCATTCACATTAAGTTGAAATAAATTTTTAGGTATAATTAAAAAGTAATAATTGCCCAATCATCTCTCCTTCCCATGTGTTTGAAAAATAAAAAATGATACCAAAATAGAAAACTACCCCTAATTACTCAGGAAAATCCCAATCAGGTTTTGGGTTCCACCTAAAAAAATTTGAATGTCATTCACTATCTTCCACACACGTATCAAAAATCTTTAGATACTTACCACTTAACCTAGACTATTCCATTGTATACAAGTTAAATTGAATGTATGGAGATATAAGATTAACAACCAAGGCAGTAAAAAACTAATAGGGATAACATATTCCAAAAACAATCATGCTTAGAATATTATCCTGCAACTGAATACAAAAATACATTAACAAAAGATTTTTTTTTCATTTGAGAATATACGCTGAAATTACAGAAGGCTATCCTTACCATACACCAATCACTAAGAGGTTTTTACTACAACAACCCGACTTTTAATGAAGGTACGAATCATTGTTTTTTTAGTTTAAATTCTTTGTTTTATCTTGAAACATGTTACCTAAGGCCTAAGGAAGATCTAGGGATTTTTCAGAGCCTAGAGCTTCGAGTCTTGGTGGAAATAGGACAAGATTACAGTTTTTCCAAACCGTGAACCTGATCCCATACAGTTTATAAAAATCACGTGGGTTGTTTCAGATGGCTATAGAGGGCCTCACGGTTAGGCCAAACCATGTGAACCTAGTTGCATGGTAATTGGACTTGTCTCAAACAAGTGATAGAGGCATTTCTCATGGGCTTCACACCTATCCCGTGTGAGGTGTGCCTTGGTACATATCCAAGAGCACGATTGGCACATGGTTTGTCCAACTATGTGGCCAAAATGTGTGCCTCTTAAAAAGTGGGGAAACTTATCATTTTCCCCTCTTGAATTTAAGTAACACAATTACTTTTCTCCTTACTATTGTTTCCAGCAGACCACATGCTAAAGGAATCTATCATCCCTTATAACCTAGGTTATTTGATATATCCTCCATCTGATCTTCGTTTCCTTTACCGTTAGATGTGTTGGATAACTAAAAATAATCTCTCTAATCCTCTTACTCCCGTTCTTCATTTATCTTTACATATCCTAATATATTTTGGTGAAATATCATATGCCCTATTTTCAGGGAATTAGTATATTCTTCCAATTTCTTCCGTTCTACTTCAAACCTGAAGCCAATATCAGTTGAAGAGTCATCCACTGGCCTAAGGTAGGTATTCTAGTAATTTCTCCTAAAATTTTAAGTATTTTATAACATTTTTCCATTGTTCCACATGCTATAAATTTTCACACATTTCTTCGAAATGTATTTCCTCCTTATAAAAAACCACCTCTAAAAAAAATGTAAGCCCCTGACTAGAAAAACCACCACTAAAAGCATCATAACCACCGTGAACTTCGCATGGAAGATGGGCCACTGTAGTGGTGGTTAAAACCGCCATAAAAATTAACACTGTAGCGGCAGTTATAACCACTGCGAATAAAAAAATGTTGACATTTAGCAGCGGTTATAACCACCGCTAATTGAAAAATGCTGACATATAGCGGCGGTTTAAACCTCTGCTAAAACCACTTTTACAAAAAAAAACAGCAGCTTCTGCATCTTCTGTACCAGTGCCCTGAAAAAAAAAACAATTACAAGAATACCAATGAATCATTTCTAGTCATATCTTTATGATCAAAACTAATGGGTACACACTCCCATATGCCATTAAATTAAGGTAACCTCCATATCTGAATTTTCCTTAATGATTTCCTTGAAGTGGAATTCCATTTTGTCCTAGGTTAGCATATGTTCCTCCAGGCATGTTTTCCCCTCATTGAAACCCCGTATTAAGATCCTCTTCTGTTTATTAATCCATAATTTGATAGGTCGAACCCCCCTTTAATGAACCACTAGAATAAATGGTTCTTTAATCATATAAAAAATAGTAGATATTTTCTTTGGAAGAGTGAAAATAAGGGCATAGGGGAAAGGGGGTCATTCCACTAGTTGGAAAAAATGTTCAATCACATTTAATATGGTATTGTGTTATAAGTAAACAAAATAATTATAAAAAACAATATAAAAAATGTGTTATAGAGTGACCATAAGGGTTAAAACACACCTACCCTACCAGGGTCACCCTTATAGAGTAGCCCATATAGTCATGATGTGGGACCCATCATCATGGTAAAATCTTAAAATCAAACCCATCTATCCTACATCACACTATGATGTGGTCCTTCCCATTATGACACAACACCATCCCATTGGTTAGGGAATTACAATGTGGGATCCCTTTATATGGGAGTGATATTTCCCTTTGAACTATCAACCATAATACACCCCTTATGTGTTGTAGCATAATGATCTATTAAATAATGATTTAATCTCACATTTCCCTATGATTTACTCTTATATAGCCCTCATGTTTCTCTTAAAAAACCATAACCACCACCCAAATCATTTCTCTGTGGCATGGTTCTATATACTCTAAAAAATATAGTCTCACATATTCCTTCACACTATATTTTTCCTAAAAGATGTGGTGTAACCACCAACCTATATAAGATATTATTCTTACATAACCCAAAAATTATTGTAATGTTCCCCAACATATTGTATTGTTTTTGACCTACAAAATATTTCCAACCTGAACTAGAGGCTGACTCCTAGAACTATCCCCCTAAACATTCCCTAATTCCCCACCACCCACGATACCACCTCATAAAAATCCTCTAAATTATTTAAAATGTGTGTATAATGAAAATTATCAATATAACTAAAAAAATTAAAATCATCTCTGGTCCTAACATCATTGAAAACTTATATTTATGTAACTCCACTGACACACATTGGTGTGAGGTGTTATAACCACCCCACCATACCACTTATCATCCATAAAAAGTATTTATGTTCATCACTTGTGAACTGCATTGATCAATGAAATATGATACATGAAATTGATCTATATCTCCCATTGAAAATGATCTCTCATATACTTCACTTGAAATAGTGAAACAACCCAGCCACCCTGATGCCTCATGCTTTGGTCCAGCATATATTCTAGTCATTTCTCATATGAAACTTATAGATCCTTATTCAAGTCATGGTACTCAATCATGTATTAAATGTTTTATCAAATACCAAACTTTTCTAATGAAACCTAGGAGATATGTTGACATGAGAACAAAAAAAAATTTATAACCATCATCTCTAAAATGATTACCTATCCCTATTTAAATTCAGGGATTCTAAAACATCCAATGTCATACACCCAAATTCAATAAGAATAATCTAAATCAGACCACTAATTGTCCACATTAAAGCAGGACAAGCCAAACCTGTGTAAGTATTCCAACCAGATAAATTACAAAGCCCAGGGAAGTCACTAATTTTCCACATTAAAGCAACATGCATTTTGAACATTATCTTAGAAGAAGCATCAAATGTCTCAACACCATTGCTCCACAACTCCTGCAATTATTCAATTAAAGGCTGCAAGTATACATCAATATCATTTCTAGACATTTTTTTTCCAGGAATAATCATCGAAATGATAAAAGACGTTTGTTGCATACACATCCACGGAGGAAGATTGTAAAAGATCAAAACAATTGGCCAAATTCTATAACTAGTACTCAAAGTCCCAAATGGGTTGAATCCATCAGTAGCCAATCCCAATCGAAAATTCCTAGGATTAGCTGAGAAATATAGATGTAATGAATCAAATTTCTTCCACGATTGTGAATCTCATGGATGTCTCATTAACCCATCATTGTTATTATCTACAGAATTCCACTTCATGTGTTTAGCGGTTTTCGATGACATGAATAATCTTTGCAATCGATGCTTTAAAGGAAATTAATGCAAAACCTTTGCAGGTGTGTTACTTTTCTTATTCTTCATGAAAGTATGTTGATTCAGACTTCCAACATCACCCATTGAATTCCATCTAGAAGAAGAACATTTTTTACAATCCTGTCCATCTGAATCCTCTAGCCAATAAAGCATACAGTCATTGGGACACACATGTATTTTTGTATAATTCAAACCAAGCCTGTAACAACTTTTTCATATCATAAAAAGACTCGGGGATGTTTGCTTCAGGAAATGAATCACGCAAAAATTCCAATATCATGGACATTGCCTTATTTGTAATTCTACATAGACATTTGATATGGTAAAACTTCAGCATAAAAGAAAGTTTTGAATATTTCAAACATCCACTATACAACTATTGATTTCCATTGTCAACTAAATCATGGAACACATTTTCCTCAGTGAAGTTTTCTCTTACATTAGTCTCCATAGAATCAAGAGGATGATCCACTAATATGTTACAATCTTGATATGGTTTTTCTATAGTCTCAAAAAACATCACTTGTCTCGTTGCTATTTGTAGCACCCTTATCTGGTTGTTCTGATATGTTTTGATGTTTATGGTGGTCTCTTGCAGTGCCAAATGAATCATTTATAAGGTTTTTCATTTTATTTTCCATTGTCGATGAAGTTGTAAGGTCATTTTGTTGATTGACATCAGTGCTCAACCTTTCTGTAATATTCGATTCTCTGTGCCAAATCCAACACAAATATTGACCAGGGAATTACTTTAATATTAAATGTTCATAAACTTCATCTCTCTTCAACCATATTCTAAATTTATATTTAGAACATGAACATCTTATTCTCCCTTCAACAGATCAACTGGAAATTGCAAAATCTAAAAACTCATTCAAACCCTTAATATACGAAGGTGCGTTCCTTGGTAAAGTAATCCAACTTTTATCCATGCATATCACAATGTTCCTACACAATATTAAAAAAAATTAAAACACATAACTATTACTAAATAGGGAAAGAGATTCATATATACTAGTTGAAAAAATATATAAATATGTTACATAAGGTTTTCCTATATCAATACATATCATAAATCACCCACTTGTGGTGTCATATAAAGTAGTACCACCACAAAGGATTAGAATTAAATTGGGAGATTAGGGTGAGTGAACAAAGTCCAACCACATTAATCAACTTAAGAAAGTTAGAAGTTCCCCTCTCCCATTAAATTAAATAATTCTAACCATTTTTTGAAGTGGCCCAATATTTAGGGGGAGATGTGATCTATAGGGTGGATGTGCTAATAAAGTACATGTTATTCACCTAAAGGAAGATCTGATTAAATACAAAAAATGCATGAAATACGTGATGTAATAATTATTTCAAGTCTCATTTGATATAAAATATGATTAAAATGTGTCATGGTTGATCACGACTCAGTAAGTGGTGTTAAGAAACCACTTTTTTTCTTCAAAAATTAATCTAGAAGTTTCATGCTGAAGTAAAGTCACTTGTTGAATCTAGAATTAAATAAAAAAGGGATTATTATAGAATAAAAAGAGGTTTCCAAGACTTAACTAAGAGAATCAATGATGTCATATTGAATCCAGTTTATAACAAGGGATATCAAGCACTGAATTTAGTAGAATTAGACCACTAATAAGAAGAAAAATTTAGAAGATGAATTAGTTATTCCCTTACTATCATTAGTGTGGTTTCAGTGTGATTGGTAAGTTGTTATTGACATGATGAATCTAATTTTGAAGTTATGTTGATATTGTGAAAATTGATTAATGTGGATGATAAAGACACCACTTACGGTTCCATTCCCTAGGTATATCACCCCTACCTAAGGGATAAATGTCTATCAAGGGACACATTCCCAACTCATAAGGTTTGGAGAACCTATCATTATCTATATAGTCCATATTGATTGCTCATCGAGCAAAGAAACCTAACTTGGTTCCATACTGGGCCATTCATATGTTCTCATAGATTATCATACCATAGATGACCATTACCACACCATCCCATAGCCTCACCCCTAGACATTTCTTTAGGAGAGAATAAATTACCTAAAACAAGACCTTTATAGATAACTTGACCCATAAATACATGATGGACACCCTATTGGGGTTTTAATTTCCCTATAGTTAAGCTTCTCACATATATAACATAGCCATCAATGGTTGTATAATCAATGCATCATACTAAAGGGAATTCTATGAACCCAACATGAATCTCTATCCTCATGTCTCATAAGGTAAATAACTCATGGATCCCATTCATGTCACATACCCACCTACATGAAATTTAAATCCACACAATAAATGCATAACCATATCCTATGGTAATATTAGTCATAAACTACCTTGACCATAGAGTTATCCCCTTAAGAAATCTCATTCCATCCTCATCAAAGCCATCTCTAGGAACCAACACCATCTCAATCTCCTAACTCATAAAATTACAACATATATTATAAATTAATAATAATTATTTATGATAATTAATCCATATTAATCCAATTAGTCATACTTTAGGGACAATTATGTATCCTCCCTATAACTTCAAGAAATGGGGTATGGATCACTCTTGGAACACCTCTGAGCTCATTTCCAAACAAAACCCAAATATATGAATTCAATCCATTAAATGAATTCATCCAAATTTGATGATAAACCAAAATAAATTATGGAAATGACTCAACAATAATGAAACTACATAAAACCTTATGCATTTTTACTCCACAAGATTCCTCTAACCATTACACACAAAAACATACCTAAATATGAGAAAACGACCGACGATAGGGGAGGGGAGATGACCTAGGGTAGGAACTTGACAAGGTTGGGGGAGAAGCCGGCATCGCGGGTGTTAGGGGGAGAAGGGGGTCAGCAGCGACCGATAGTGAGGTCACCAGTGGCACGGGAGGGGAGAAGAGCTAGGGTTGGGGCTCATCGGGGGGAGAAGCGTCACGGGGTTGGGGGGAGAAGAGCATCGGCTTGGGTGGGGGGTGGGGGGGGGGGGGGGGGGTGGGGGGAAGTGTCATCGCTGTAAAAAAAATAAATGGGTTTTTCAGAGGTTTTTAATAAACCGCCACTAAACCTTTTTAACAAAAGGTTTACAGTTTTGTAAACCACTGCTAAAAGACCACCGCTAAAGGCGATTTATGTTGTAGTGAATTTAGGGTTTCTTAGGAGAAGCACATACCCCTAGTTGAGTTCTATTATAATAATATGTTTTAGGATACTATTAAAATGGATCATTATGAGGCCTTATATGGTAGTCCATGCTGATAACCTCTGTTCTAGTTAGAGACAGGGGAGGTAACACTACTTAGAACACTTATCATTCAAGAGACTTTAGAGTAAGTTCAACTGGTCCGGAAGTGCATGATGACAACTTAGTTGAGGTAGTGGTATTATACCAACTGTCATCAACAACCTCTTGAGTTTGAGGTTAGGAATCGGTTTTTCTTGCATGTATCACCCAGGATAGGCCATCAAAGGATTAAGAGGTTGGGTAAGCTAGATCCTAGATTTTTCAAACCTTTTGATATCTTAGAGAGGACCAGGCTAGTGGCTTAAAGGATAACACTTCCTCAGATATACCAATATATGCATGATGTTTTTCATGTGCTTTAGATTTTTCAGTATTATTCGACCTAACATATGTTTTACAGCCCAAAGAGGTTGAGTTAGATGCGGATGATTCCTTTTAGGAGTACCCAGTGTATATTATGGACTAGAGTGTGAAGAATATCCAAGGTAGGTAAGTCCCTTTAGTATGGGTGCTATGAAATTACGACTGAGTACAAGATGAGAAATAAGAGTGGGAAGGTGATGTACATGCTCAGTGGCCAAATATTTTCTCATGTGATCCCTTACTACCCCCATAAGGCCAACTCAGGGATGAGTTGCTTTAAGAAGTGGAGTTTATAATGAACTAACTTTTCATTAAGGTACATATCACTATTTTTATATTTTAAATTCTTTAATTTATCTTGGTAAATGTGATTTAAGTCCTAAGGATGGTCTCAGGAGAATCCAGGGCTCGTTCGAAGCCCAGAGCTCCGAGTTTTGGAGGAAACAGGTTAAGCACATAGTTTGTCCAAACCATGATCCTAAGCCCGCATAGTTTGTCCAAATAGTGTGGGGTGTTTCAGATGGATACAGAGGGCCACACGGTTAGACCCAATCATGCAACCCTGGCCGCATGGCTATGCGACTTGTCTCTGATAAGTGATAGAGACATTTCACATGGGCTACACACAGTTATTCAAACCATGCACCTATCCCATACGAGGTGTGCCTTGGGACAGATCCAACCACACAGTTGGTGTAGAATTTGTCCAACCATGTGACCAAACCATGTACCTCTTAAAATGCAGGAAAATTTACCATTTCCCCTTCTTTCCTTTAAGTAACATAATTCTTTTTATCCTACCTCTTGTTTCCAGTGGACCACACACCAGAGGAAGCTCTACTCTCTTCCGACTTAGGCTATTTGATATCTTCTCCATTTGATCTCTATTTCCTTTGTTGTAAGATGAGATGAATAACTAACAGTAAGATATCTAATCCTCTTACTTTTATTCTTAGTTTATCTTTCCATCTCCTATACTATTTTTGTGTAAGATCATATGCCCTATTTTTAGGTTATTGGTCTATTCTTCTTATTTCTTCCGTTCTACTTCAAACCTGAAGGCGATATCAGATGAGGAGTCATCCACAGGCCTAAGGTAGGTGGTCTAGTAATTTTACCTAAAACTTTAGGTGTTTTATAACATTTTACCATTATTTTTACACCATATATTTCCACGTGTTTCCCTAGAATGTATTTCCTCCTTCCAAATTAAATGAAGCATGTTATGATACTCCCTTGAGCCTTGTTAAATTGTTAAAGGATTTCTACCTCTTTGGATGCCACCCCTTTGGGTGTGTTGAATTAATTTCCATAATTAATGTGAATTTATAATTGAAAAACCATTTCCTAAGTAGTTTGGATTGACCTTAAATTAGATTTGACTTGATTTATAAATTAAATGGTTTAATTTAATTAAATGGAAGTGGGTGGCAAGGCCACACCACATGTTATATATATATATATATATGAATTATATAAATTGAGGTACCCATGGTTAAATTGGGTGAAATGATTATAAATGATTAAGAGGAAATGACATATTATTATTATGATTAGACCATGGTTATTGGTCATTGGAGAATGGTTAAGGGATTTTTTGATCACATCGTTTCATTCTCCCTTACGTTGGGTGATGGGAATGATGTATCACACCATACACTTTAATTGGATGATGGGAATGAAGTTCCATGTTCCTTTTCATCGGGTGTTGGGAAAGATGACTCAACCACTATCTCGAGTGATGGGTATGACATCTCACATTCATATGAGATTCAGGTATAGTACCCTTGTTGAAGTTTATAACTCATTAGACTATGAATGGATTCCTAAGTTATGCCTTGAGTCCAGCTAGCACCCAGTATTCATGTACATTCCTATATATGTCCTTACATATATAGTGTATATATATGTATGTAGGTTCCGGGCGTAGCGGAAGCACGTTGGTGGGTTTGCCCAAATTTAATTTTAGCATTAAACAACGTTCAATCTGAGATCCGTCACGATAATAAAATTCCGGATCTTCAGAATAGAATGTAGAATGAAAAGAAAGAGAAGGGTCCCAGAACCATCAAGAGGATCATCATATGTTGGTTATAATTAATTTAATTAATTGACAAGAATTACCTTGATAGAATTATTTCTTTGTTGATGTTTTTCGGTCACATTTCGATGTGATTCATCATTGCATCATAGAATCCAAGTGTATAATTCCTCTAGCGGTGATCCACATGTGCACAACATATCTCTGGACGTCAAAAAATGAATCTCTGGGTGCTAGAGTGGAGAAGCCTTTGCTTGCATTGTCCACCTTAGATCGCCTTGATCTGATGGAGGAGGATCTCTCTCGGTCTTGAGAGCGTTCTTGGAGGAATGAGTTCTCTCGGCCTTGAGAGAAATTTTCTAGAATTTTTGTGCACAACAATTCATGGAAAAGTGTTGGGGTTGTGAGGATATTTATAATCAGGTTTGAGGTTATAGAGTTATGACAATAAATAAATGTGTTATGCATTTTATTTATTTCATTAACTCTTATTGAAAACCCCCATGTCGAATCATTAATTCCTTGACATGCGCCCACAATAATTATAATAAATACCATTTAATAAAACAATATTATATCCTCAAAATCATTACTGGAAAAACTACATGTCGTGTAATCATTAATACACAACGTGTACTTGTTTTTCATTTCCTTTCCAAAATGAAAACTACACGGTGTGTACATTCAATGTACATGGCGTGTATATCTTTTTTTTCATTTTATTCTTCCTCCAACATTAAAATTATTTAGGCTTCCTTGAATAATTATTAAACCACATACAAGAATAATATTTATTCTACTTGAGATACTTGGATACACTTAGTGTGTGGCCCTCTAGGCCTCTTTTTCATTGGCATTAGGCGGACTTGCCTAAAGTCCAAGATTACTGTCTAGCAACGGGTCAAGGCACCCAAGAGAAAGAAGTTGACGTCATATTGACATTTCACCCCATACGAATGCTTACCATGTAATTTAATACCTTTGTCTTGATATCTCTAATCAAGCGGGTTGCATGTTAGTACCATCAACCCATGTGCTCGATTATTCTTTCTTTGACTTCCCATAATTGAACTCGCCCATACCATAACATGTCCATGAATTTATTTAGGCTATATCAATTCCATCAAAGGGCCTGAGATATCTACTTCCATTATGGAATAGAAGGGACAAATCCTTTCTCGCATTATCTATTAATGCAGTATCACTCGTGATGCACCCAACACATCCTACCTCGCTGCGAACAGTGTGTCGTCACAGTTTTCGTCAATATATCTAAGTGAGAGAGTTGTAATACCCATTAATAATAATCTTAAAGTATAAGGACTAATAAACATGTCTGTAGATAGGAACATCCAATGACACTATGAAATGTGGATTTCCTATTGGTGGGTCTCGTTCTCATAATATCCTCCTGGATATTACCAAGGGCGCACACCATGAGAAGGTGCCTCAAAGTTTTATGAGTCCTCACCCCTAATGGCCTGTATTATTTGTGTCCCTCAAATAACATCATCCGACCATAGAACATATATTCAAGAATAGTTTTATGGAACTTCCGGGTTCTCATCATAGTAGGGATCCACTACAACCCTTTAATGAAACAACTATCCTTAGGACATTATCACATGCATTGTCACGTAGAAGAATAATCAAGATGTGATAAGGTATTTATTAATAAATAAAGTACAAATTAGTTGGTTATAGGCCACCAAATCCAACAATGTATACATATTCTATATAATTACTTATATATGGATGTATTTGGTTTCCAAGATTAGACTTATCCTGACCTATGCCGAAGAAGGTAGATTTTTCGGGGTGTCTTACAGGAACATGAGCCGACTGATATTTATTTTCCATCATTTTTATTATTTATTATACCTGTACACTACTATGCTATATACAATGTATGAATTATTTTAGAAACTGTTGGTGGTGTCCTACTGAGTTTATCTCACACCCTACTCAGGACAACCTTGGTACCTGAGTAGAATTTATAGTTGTAGGTATTGATAAGGACAAGAGCCCTGTCACAAATGCTTGATCTATTTTGTTAATGGCATGATGCATGGGAGAAGAGGATCAATCATATGATCACAATGATAGTGGAGCTATATTTTTATCTTTTTTAATTTTTTTATAACTTGTTGTATATGTTAGTGCTCTGTATTCCCTGTATCCCCTTTTATACATCAATATTCCATGACATCATTTTATATATGACTCGACCTATGGATTGATTATTATTAAAATTACTTGGATGTTTATTTACACTATTGTTTATTTATATGATTATTTTGTTCAGTTATTTATCATATATTATTCCTTTATTTATTATTTTTGTCTATATCCATTGTGCCAATCTAATATGAGGGTATAATCTCCCCACCATACCACCTTAGACTCTTACTACTGGTCCGTAGCCTGTGGCGTATGGGGAGGCGTGCTTAAGGCCATACGACCCACCAACTCAGAGCACTGTTTAGTGTATTATAGGACAGGACATTACATTTATCCATCCGTTCAATAGGTAATGGAAAATGGTAAAGAATAAAAATCAAAAAATGTAGTAGCAACATAAAATAGAAATTAAAATTCAAACCTTCAATCCTTTCTACCTTTAGCATCTTATTATTTTTATTGATTCTTCCTTTGTTCCTTTATTCCTGGTCAACCACCATGAGATTCTATCCTCCTTGAATTTGAATATCCTCCTTAAGATCTCAAGTTGAATTTCCATAATATTCTGTCTTTCTCTTATTTATTATCCAACAATTGGATTCGAGGGATTGATTCTTCTTTAATTCACAGATCTTGTCTATTTGATTACTATATGGGGAAAACCAAAGATATAGAAAGTATTTAAATGGATAAATATATAGTAATGGATTCTATATAGTTTCAACACTTTGAATATGTGCCACACTATGGTAGGGCATTGTCCAAGATATGTCTCTTAACAATTTGTACACATTCATCCTCCACAACATGACTTCCATTACCATGATGTGGATTTTTTGTGAGCTACTCCATGTGTATTTGGTCTAAGAAACATCACAACAGAACTGTACTATTCATGGTGCATACACCTATAAAAAGGAAATAGTACTAAAACTCGCCAAAGCTACTCCATGGAATGGAGAAATGTCCCATGGTGTGGTTTTTTGTTTCTTCAAATTCCACAAAGAAAAAATCCTTCATGTACCCTTAAAATTACTATGGGTTTTTCTCTTACATATTCATAATTTTACTTTTACATATTAGTTATTGAACTTTAAGTATCACATGAATTGGATAAATTTCCTCCACTTATTTTGAATGGATCTTATGTATGAGTCTGAATGAATCACACGTATATAAGGTGGCTATAGAAATTACAGTTATGTATCCTCGGACTTTGCCAAAATTTTCAAGTGTAGAGTCAGAATGAATGTTACATAGGAAAATATATACATTTATGCATCAAATAACTTAGATATATTTCCTCAACTACTTCAAAGTGACTTTTACATATGATTACTCAACTTCCAAAGTTATTTATACATATAGATTTAGCCAAATTCCTCCCTCACTACTAAAATTAGATCCCTCTTTATTACTTCAACCTCCAACTACTTCAACCATTTCCTTTCCCTAAAAAAATAACAAAACAAAGGATAATCAATATTTAATATTATATTTTATTCCATAACTTAAATAAATCAATTAAATCCACAATTTTTTCCATTTTAACCAATATTCACTAAATCCAATGAAATGGAATTTTAATTCTAAAACATCACAATACTAAATTAATAAATAAATATAAGGGAATAAACTGAATATAATATCAATAAAATATAATGAATTTATTTTACCTATAAATTCTCCCACACTTAAACTTTAGACTCATGTATAAGTTAACATTAAAAATATAACCAAATCAAAATTCAAAACACTAGCCAATATGAGTCCCTTTTTCGACATCCAAGGTTCTCAAACTTATCATACCTCCCATATGTTCATGATTCTATTTTACCTATTAAGCACATTCAATTCATTTATACCTTTTACATCCTCCCATTAATATATAAATGGATCAAGTGTGACAAATTTTTTTTTGCTAAATACCAAATACTATTTTTAATTTAACCCCATTTTTCTTTGAACCCCTATTAACTGTTAGGTTATAAATGGATCTTTTAAGCTTTACCCAACATTCTAAAACCACATCTTTTAAATTTTACCCAACATTCCAAAGACTATCCTGAAACCAAGTTCAAAAAATATTTCACAGGTGTTGTTCACTATATTACACAAGTGAACTGGTCCACACTCGCATGTTCTTTATTCTTGTATCCCCTGAGTTTTTCAATAACTTCCTCCTATTAAAGTAAATCTTGATTATGCACTGGATGAAATTACACCAATAATATTGGATTTTTTTCCTCACCTCATAGTGTCTTTGATTTCCTAAATGTATTCAACAACCACTCATGAAACTCGACATTTATATCTCAACTCACTTCTTAATCACTAGAAGTCTTGACACCAAATATAGGAACATGCAGTGCAGATCAATATTTCCTCAATGTTTCATTCTTCTTCTTCTATCAACACTATAATCTCGAGTATACAAATATATCACGACACACTCTACCTTGGATTTAGGTTATCTTTATTCTACATTCTTCTTCCTATTCAAAACCCTTCAAGTTTTGTAGGCTTAGTTCTATATACCCATTCCTCACTATAGTTTGTAAGGAATTCTCCAAAATCTTCTTCTTTTTCTTCTTCTTTCAAGATTACCACCTCTAGATTCACTCAATTATTACACTGTTACCAATAATAGATTCTTCTTTATTTTTCTATTTCTTAAACCTTGATCTTCTCATAATCCTCACACAAATGAGAGACAAAATTAATAGATCCTTTCTGTTTCAATTGTCAAAAATGGAGTACTGAGGGGGGAAATCAGCCGCCAGTGCAAAAAATATATTTAAGAATACCCATTTGTGGATTCCTATGATTTTACTCAAAATAATTTTTCAACTCAAAGGATATTTTGAAAATACCATAATTTAATGAACCTCATATGATCTATTATATTTTTCTTTTATTATTCTATAGGCTTGGCTATATTCACAACTTCTTTATTCTTTTACAGCATGAATGAAATAATTACAACACAAAAAATCTCAAAAATCTCCATAATTAATCCTCATATCATTCTATACGGTTGTATAATTTTATACAACACATACATACTATATATTGGAACTCAAATTGAGGTATAAAATAGTAGATTATGCCATAGATCTTTCTTCTTGTGGATCAAAACATCTAACTTGTTCCTTATTTATTCTCAAAAAAATTACTTCATAAATGAATTTATGCACTGATGAAAAGAATAGATTCAACATGAATTCATATACATTATTCTTGATAATCCAATAAATTAATTTCATTACTTTTCATGTTACATACATTCCTTCAATCTTTGATCTTACTTTTATCATACTTGAATATCAATATCTTGAAATTCATTTTCTTGAATCACTTTATTTCATGATGTTTTTTTATTTAAAAATAAACTCAAGCATCATGTCAAATCAATTATTTAGAATATCATAATTTAGGATTCACATTTTTCACCTAATAAGAACTTGAATTTTTCTTAAGTCAATTATTACACGAGGCTTGAAATATCACATGGAATTTATAAATATTTCACAACCTCATAAATATCATACAAAACTATAATCATTTTTTCACATAGATAAAATATCTTACGATCTAAACCTTTTCCAAATGTAGAATTTCAAATATCACACACAATGGAAAACCCCTTCCTCATATGACTTTTTTCCTTTGTAATATGCTATATGTCTACAATGTAGATGAAATATCATACAAGTGTCCCAAATCTCCTGCATTGTATGAATTTTCCATATTTCAAGTTTTAGTTCTCACAAAATATCATACACTCTTCACAATAATATCTCATGGGAAACTCACGTAGCTCAATCCACTTATGCATAGGATAATTACCTTTACAATTTATCAAACTTCCTATGCCTAGGATAATTTCCTTTGCTGATTTTTAGTTATTATGCACTGGATGTCTAGCTATCTTAAATATCAAACATTATTGAAAAATTATTATGCATAGATGAATTATCCTATATAGTGTCCACATAGGATAATTTACTGTATCATTTTTTTTTTCAAAATCCAACATAATAATTATATATTTCATCAAATGAATTCATAACTTTTTCAAATCAAATATGGGATTTATTAATAGTTTCAATTCACTTTATAACTACTCAAAATAATTATGGTAATTATGAAAATAATTACAAACCCAATAAATATTGATCCAAATCCTTGAAACATAATAAAACACTCAAGTTATAGTATTTTTATGAATCCCTATGAACTCTTAGCTCCAACTTCACTTAGGCCTTCAAAAATAATCATCAAAGAGATATACAACACTATAATTAATAGCTTTCATGATCGATCACTCAAGGATGAATTCTTCACTTTCATATGACTCTCCTAAACATTTTGAACTTATTCAACACTTAATAAATATATTATGTATAGGATGTACAATTTAATTTTAGAAGCCAACTTCTCTCAGCTATTCACCTTTGGAAGTGACTATTATAGAAAATTCTTCTCCAAGATTTGAAACTTGTATTTGAAATTATGATCATCTCTATAATCATCTAATTTTAATAGCCACCACCTAGAAGCTATCCAACCAAGTCTTCATAGGTAGTGGAAACTTTTACTTTGGGTGGATTAATTCTCCATCACCCACGAATTTTCATTTTTATTGACTTAAATGCTTATCATTGACTTGATATTTGACAAAAAATACACCAAAAACAACCTATGGCCACAAAAATCTCCCCTTTGTGTTTGTTGTCAATACCCAATATAATATATAGTCAATGATCTCTTTTCCCTAAATTCAATGTCCTCTATTATCTCCCCCTTATTAATAACAAATACAAAAGGGAAATGTATTATTACCCTTATTGACATGGTAAGGCAGTTGGGATTATCTACCTAATTGATATTATGGTAAGGGTATTCTCATCCTTATCATAACAAATCATCTTCTCTTATTGCATATGATATAAGAAGTAAATCTTCATATGATATAAGAAGTAAATCTTCATAAATCACTTCTTACTAGTTGAAAGTGATTGTAATAACTGAAAAAACAACAAATCATCATTAGAAATCAAATGGAATCACATTTATCTTAGTAATGTATCATTAAATAACCAAATCTAAGTCTATATGAACTAACTCGATGTGGAAAACAAGAATAGTTTATTTATACAAAAAATTTGTCCATATATTTACCACATGTGATACCGATTTATTTTTTTCAATTATTAGAGGGGAAGTTTTCACAAATTTTTAAGAAAGTTTAGGAACCTACACTTACTTGAACATACACAAAAAAAAACATTCACGTGCAAGGTATTTATTCCCAATTTTCTTATATAATCACCCCTTTATAAACATAATGAATACAAGTTAACATAGTTATAATATAATGAAAATCATACCCCATCCTTAATTTATCAAGGGGCTTCCAAAATTTTTAGAATCTAGTATAATTATTAAAAATTTTGGCATCTTCACCCATTTTGGTTTCTTATCCTTAAGGGGTGATCTTCTCACCTCATCAACTTTAATTACTATCATGTAAGTATAGATAAACTAATATGGAAATAAGGTGGATCATATTCAAATTTTTAGTTGGATAAATTGGGATGAGACTTATTTCTCAACCCATGAAACTTATTTTTTGAAGCTCTAACAAATTGAGAACTCCTCATGTGACCTATATTGATTTGATAACTCTGAACTTGTTTGGGAAGAATTGATTTCTTTCCATCTTGGGATTTCTTCTCAGTTAGAATGAGCTTCTCAACTTTAGTAATTAGAGAAATTTGTTTCTTTTTTGCTTTCTCCAACTTTCTACTGATTTATCCATATAGTGAGACACTATTTCTTTATATTTTTAGACTTATTATTTATCTTGGAATCATTATTTTCAATAGATTTCTTGATAGTAAGAGACATTGGTGCTTTCCCTTTTTTCTTTATTTTTCCAGGTAGAATAGTCAAACATATGATATAATCACATCTCACCCGCTTAATCCTTCCACAAAAATTTCAATACCCATTAAGCTATCCATTTTAGGTAGCCTATCAATCTCTTTATCAGGGATGTTAAAAACCATACCAATCCAACCATATATTTCATAAATTGATTCCTTTTTTGTTTTTTTCTTGGTACCATTTACTTTGAAATTCATGAACTTTTTTTAATAGTCCATGATATGGATTCTCTTTCTATAATAGAATAAATTATTCTATATAGGTTGATAATCCTGGTCAATGTTATTCATTATCTTCTTGGGAGGATGTGATTCAGCTGTCCTCTTAACAGATTTATCTCCCAAGGCATGATTTCTTTCTTTCTTTACTTGATTCTCAGTTTGTGGTGGTTATACTATTATTTTAAGTGAATCTGTGATACCTGGAAGACTTGTACCATCATTAATTATAAAAGAGACCACCAATCCTATAAAACTCACAAAAATTTATAAGCGATTCAAATATGTTATTGGAATTCAGATTTCTCTTCATATGTGCAGTCTCCTTTTTTATAGAAGGTTTCCCCTTTATTCCAAATTCCCCCTTTACACCTTATTAGACTAGTAAAAATGGACTATTATTCAAGAAATTAATGGATCTATGTCCAAATCTTCAACAACACAAATATCTTACAATTATCCTTGTTCCTTTCACTTTGGGTGCAGTCTGTTCAGTCAGACACCCTTGATGTTTTTGGGTGGAAAACCTAACTTGTTAAGATCCAATTTGGGTGGGGGCATATTTTTTTGGGACATACTCACATTCAAACTTTGTTATAGGGTGGGTGTTTTATTATTTTTCTCTTTCCAAATTTTTTAAAAAATTTATTTTGTCCTATAATTTCATAAAAAAATAGATTTAGTGTAAATTGATTTTTCAGAGTTGTAAGATACAATTTAATATGATTTGGTGGTATATGATTATCCATATGGTATCATGTTCTCTTTTTTTAATATTTAGAGTCTTTCTTAAAGCTAGAATCTCATATGAAGTTTTTGTGTCATCACTTCTCATCTTAGATTGTTAACACGATTTGGTTTTTTCTTCTTCTAGATTTTTTAAATTTGTTTTCAACTCTAGAAATTTCTGGTTAAGAATGTTCTTTTCATCTTCCAATGATATCAATCTATATTATCATTCACTCTTAATCTTATAAATTTTAACTCCATGTATTTTCCTTTTCTCCACTAGATAATTATCTATATCTTACACCCTTTCTGATTTAGCTTTCATCTTAGTATATTTTACTTTCATAGAGATTTTATTATGTTTCTCCAATGCATGGAACACTCCTTTGAAAAAAATTCCCAAACACTTCCTTCTCAAAAATAACTATTTGAAATTATTCATAAAATAGAGAAACTATTTCACTAAAAATTATGGTAGATTCTCTTTTAGCTCTTACAAGTTTTATGAAAGTGTTGCAACAACTCATTTTCTTTTCCAATGATTATTATAATGCATCAACCTCTTCTTTTAGTTGTGAATTTTCATTAACCAATCCCTTGGTATATGAGAACATATAAACAACAAATCATTCAGGGACCTTTTTAAGCTAGCCTTAATTTTAGAATAAAAAACATTAAGTTACATTAAAATCAACTTCTTCACAACTTATACTTTTTTTACTCGAGGAATCATAATTATAATAAAATTTACCAGAACACTTACCACTTTGAATACCTTCAACTAGTGGTGATTACTCTTCATTATTTGAATATTTTATCATATTTTAATACTATTTATTATATCTATTTCTTAAGGTTTTGGAAGAAATTTCCAAATATACTTCAATAGGGATGGAATTAAATTCTTCCACTTGATGCCCTTTAAAATCAAATATGCACTTTATGTAAATCAAATAAAAACAACTCGGTATAATTTTCATAAATTATTAGAGGGAAAGTTTTTCTTTTGATCATAGTTATGATGATTCAGTAAAGACCAATTAGAGGAAACCTAACTCTGATACCAATTGTCAGAACCAATAGACTAATGTCATAATCACATGCAATGCAAAAATATAAATAAGATATCAGTGCATGGTATTATTACAATATTTATTATTGATGTGGTAAACCTACTCTTTATTGGGTTCAACTCCTATTGATGCAAAAATTCTCCACTATAATTGAATCACTAATTACAATGGGTCTCCAGGAATTATCTTGAAACCATGTTCACACAATATTACACAAGTGTGGTTCACTATATTACACAAGTGAACTGGTCTGCTCTCAAAGGTTATTTATACTCACATCCTATGAGTTCTTCAAAAACCTCCTCCTATTAAATTAAATCTTCACTATGCAATGGGTGATACTAGAACAATAATATCATATCATATTCCTCACCTTAGAGTGTCTTCAACCACCTGAATTTCTTCAACAACCACTCATGCAAATCAACCTTTACATATAAAATCACTTATCAATCATTGGAAGGTTCAACACCAAATATAGAAACATGCACCGTAGACCATTATTTATTCAATTCTTCATTATTATTCTTCTCTCATCACCGTAATCTCATATATACAAATATATCACTACAAACTCTACTTCTTCTTCATGCTATCATTCTTCTAACTTCTCCCCCCTCTTCAAAACCTAGAGGGTTACACAGGCTCAGTTATCTCTACTTATTCCTCACTATAGTTTGTAGCGGCTTATATTATTTCATATTCTTCTTATCCTTTAGAGAGTATCTACTTCACAGTTCTATCATTTCTTGCACTCTTACCAGAAATGTCTCCTTATTACTTTTTATATTTCTTCCACCTCAACCTTCTTATGATCCTCATGTGTATGTGAATCAACATTAATTACTAATTTCTTTTTCAATTTCCACAAATAGAGTACCAATGAGACAAAGTAGATACCAACACAAAAGAAGTATTAAATAATACCCATTTTTGATTTCCCAAAATTTTCCTCATACTGATTTTTCAACTCATAAGATATTCCAAAAATACCATCATTTAATGCACCTCACATGATCAATTATATTATTCTTTTATTATTCTATAGGCTTGGTTATATTCAGAAATTATTCAATCTTATACAATTAGAATGAAACAATTATAGCACAATGAATATCAAAACACTCCCCAATTAATATGTAGATCATTCTCTATAACTATATAATTTTATACAATACACAAATCTTGTAGCATGGAATTTATATTGTGATAGGAAGCAATAGATTATGGCGTGTAGCTTTCTTATTACAACACAAAACATCTCAATTCTTCTTTATTTATTCTAAAAAATATTTCTTTATAAATGAATTTAGGTATTGGTGAGTAGAAAAACTTCAATGTGAATTCATCTACAATATTCTTGAATATATGATAAATTCATTTCAACAATTTTGATGTTATGGGAATTCCTTCAATCTTTGATCTTCCTTATTCTATCCATGAATATTATAATCTTGAAATTATTTTGCTCATATAAAATTTATTTTGTAATGATTTTATCTTTGAATATTGACACAAGAATCATCTCAAATCAATTATTTAGAATCTCATAATTTTATAAAACTCGTTTTTCACCTAGTAGGAACTTGATTTTTTCCTAAGTAAATTATTGCACGTGGTTTGAAATATCATTCAAGATTTAAAAAAATCCTACAAGATCAGAAATATATTACATAACTACAAATCTTCTTCACGTGGATAAAATATATTATGGGATCACCCTTTTCCAAATGCAGCAAACTCAAATATCATACTTGATAGAAAATCTTCTTCTCTGTATGAATTTTTCTATTATCTTGTCTGAGACGTCTGATACATAGATAAAATATTGTTCAAGCATCCCAAACCACCTGATATATATTAATTTTATAATTTTAGGTTTCATTTCTCATAAAATACTATACGCGCTTCACAAAATACCATATGGGTGGCTCACATAGATCAATTCACTTATGCGTAGGATAATTGCCTTTGAAATTTAAAAAACTTCCAATGTGTAGGATAATTTCCTTTTCTAAATCTCAATTCCCTTTCACTAGATTTATTTTAAACTTAAATATCATACATGATTGGAAAATTATTCAGTATATATGAATTTTCCTATACAGTGGACACATAGGATGATTTCATTTATCATTTTTTTCAAACTCTGATACAAGAATTTCATATCTCTTAAAATGTATTTAAGACCTCTTTAAATCAAATATGGTATGTATTAAGCATATAAAATCACTTTATAATCCCTTAAAATAATTTTGGGAACCATTAAATAATTCTAAACCCAATAAAACTTGTTCCAAATAATTGAAACATAATAAAAATACTAAAGTTAGAGTATTTCTATGAACTCCTATACCTTCTTAGATTTAGATTCACTTTGGCTTTCAAGAATATTAATCCAAGAGATATAAAACACTATAATAAGTAGCCTTCATGTTTTACCACTTAAGGATGGATTATTCACTTTCATCTGACTCACCCAAACAATTTGAAATTATTTAACACTTAATAAATATATCATGTATAGGCTATATAATGTAAGTTCAGATGTCGACTTCTCTTAGTTGTTCAACTTTGAAAGTGACTATTGTATAAAGTGCTTCTCTAAGCTTCGAAACTTTTATTTTACATGATGAACAACTCTATAATCATCTAATGTGAATAACCACTACCTAGAAGTAGTCTAACTAGATCTTTAAAGCCAGTAGTAGCTTATACTTCCTTTGGGTGGATCCTTTCTCTATCACCCAAAACTTCACCATTTCATTGAATTAACTCTTATTACTGACTTGATCTTTGAAAAAAAATGCAACAAACAAAACCTCTATCCATAACACTCCACCCAATGAGTCAAGTATTTATGTTTATCATGAGGTTTTTTGGGTTGTTTTGTGGATAAGGGTTGGTAGGTTCTGATGTTAAAATATTTTGAGGCAAAATATAGTGGTTTGGATCTAATTAAATAAAAATGCATGATTTCCAATTTATACTCAAGAATATATCCTCACTCACTCCCCCTTTCAATGATTATTCTACCAAATCCTTATAGATTCTCATGAAATTTTTACACATAAGTCCCTCCAACATTTATAAATATTTATTCTATCTATTTAATTTAGTAGATTTGTTATTTTTTTTCATTTTATTCTATTTTTTCTCAAATTTGAGTTTTGAAGGTCGAGAGGAATCTTTTATTTTCAAAAAGTGGTCTGAACTTACTTTCCTAATTGTTTAAATAGTACATCCATTCTATAATTAATTTGTTTTAGAACTTATGATTAATAAAACAACTCTTTTTAATTATTATCACAATAATATCTACCATTTCAGATATATATAATCACAAATAGCCTTTGTTATTGTAGTAGTGACAAAACAATATACTTCCCTGCACTTGAGTATAATTAGGATAATGTCGTTACTTTTAGAGCTAGGTAGTTAGGTATTTTGGTCTTGTAATGTGGATTCCCAATAAGGTAATTTAAGGTGTCTAGAGGATCTCAATATTCATATTTAAAGGGTATTAAAGAATAGAAGTTTCTTGTAAAATAGGTATTTTCAAAAAAATTCTAGTTACTTAAGAATGACTTGGTTCCCTCAATAAAAGAGGGCATTGTAAAGAAGATATAAAAATTGGTTTAGAAGCCTCTCAGGTAAGTTATTTTAATATAGGGTAGTATGTTATGGAATAAGATTAAAAAATAAGTGGACTTTTCATGAAATTACCACACTTTGAATTTGAAAATAAGTTCATTTTTTTTATTCATCTAAGTTGAGTTTCCTAGGTTAAATCACTTTCTCACAATTTATATAGGTTTAAAATTTGTAAAGGTATTCAATTTGAGATCAAAAGGATTTAAAAAATAAAAAAAATGAAAAATAAAGCACATAAATTAAAAAATAAAAAAATTCTTTTTTTAATTTATAAAATCTAGAAAGGTTTACCTTCCCCACACTTGAATGATGCGGTGTACTCAGTGCATTCTAAAAGTGATGGTAGTTTTATAAGATCTAATATAAGTATAATAATCAACAAGGTTAAGGAATGGTGCAAATTGGGGTTTTATTAGTAGAAAGGTTATAGGAGTTTGATCTCCTCCATAGGTGCTTGTGGAAGATTTCCATGATATTTCTTCATCTTGTGTACATTTATAGTGAATGAATTATTATATTATTCTTTAATTATCTCCACAACACCAAATTTGTATACATTAGTGATAAGAAATGGATCTTCCTATCTAAAAAAAAGTTTACCAAACATTAGATTCAATCTTGAGATGTAAAGAAACACTTGTTCCCTTGGATTCAAGTCTCTTTGTTGAATCATCTTATCATGTTACACCCTTGTAATATCCTTATAAATTCTGAAATTTACAAATTCTTATCTTTTGATTTCTTCTAGTTATTAAATATACAGTCTTCTATCCTTTATAGATCATTCAATATATAAATTTATCTCTCTTATTACCTAATAGGCCTTGTGTTCTAGCTCCATGGGTAAATGGAAACTTTTACCATATATCAATTAGTTTGGGATCATTATAATTGGAATTTTATAGTTTTTTTATGTAAATCCATAGGGAATATTCCAACCTTTGGATATAATCCCTCCCATTTTGATTGACAATATTTTCTTAGATTTATTTAATTTATCTATTTGAAACTTCACCATGTCCATTGGTTTAAGGGTGGTAAGTTTTTGATGCCTTGTGATGCATTCTCTACTTCCCCATCAAATATTAAATACCCCTATTGAAAAAGTGGGTTCCTTGGTTATTGATGATTATTATTGGGACTCCAAATCAGAAAAATATATTATCCCTAAAAAAACACAAACAATAACAGAGTCATCAATATTAGTGGCATTATATTCCACCCATTTTGAAACATATTCTTTAACCAACAAGTTATAATAATTTACAAAGGACATAAGAAAGGGTCCCATAAAATATATGCCCCATACTTTAAATATTTCACAAAATTTTAGTGGTCTTTGGGGGATTTCTCTTCTCTTATAGATGTTTCTAGTGAATTTAAACTACTCACACTTCTTATAAAATTTCTTATAATCTTTAAATAGTGTGAGCCAATATATTTCTGATTCTACAACTTTTCTAGTAGTTCTTTTAGGTATAAAGTGGTCTCCACAAGATAATGTATGAAAAAAATTCTAAGACATATTTCACTTCACTTTTAGGAAAAAATCTCCAAATAATTTGATCATTACAAATCTTCTAATGATACAGGTCATCCCAAAAATAAAACCTGAAGTCATATCTAAGTTTATGGGTTTGTTGTTAGTTCAGGTGAGAGGAGACTTTAGAGGTTACATGAAACTTTACTATATCAACATATCATGGTACCTTCCCTCCAATCAGATGCAATTGTTCTCCCAAGATAGGGTCATTCCACTATAGAAAAAATGGATCTAGTAGTGTTTTTTAAAACTTCCACTAAATGTGTTTTTTTTATTTTATTATTATTTTTAATTTATTTTTAGGGGTGTTTTTCAAAAAACATGAGAAAAATATTAAAATATTAAATATTAAATAATGATTTATTATTAATAATTATTATTTAAAATCATTTTTTATTTACAATTTTAATTAATTATAATGTTTTAATTATTACTAATTTATAATTATTAGTTAGTAGTTATTTGAAACTTGAATTAAATCTTGGATAAGTTGAAAATCAGGCTTCAATATCATATGATCATAACTTTTGATCCGGGTGTCTATTTTAGCTCCACAACCAGTCAAATTGAAGATTATGAAATATGATCTAAATTTATCCAAACTAAAAGCAACAGCTAAAATCTCTTTTTTATTGGAGGTGTAATGGTTTTATGCTACATTTAATGTTCTTTAAGAACATGTAATGACAATATATCCTCCTTAAGTTCTTCAAGAAAAAACTACTCTGACATATTGGTTTGAATCATTAAAAAGTAGCTCAAATGGGTTCCCCAATTAGCTAGATTCATGAATGGAGGTTTGGTTATCTTACAATTCAACTCATCAAAAATATTTATTGAAATTATCATCAAAAGTAAAATCATATTCCTTTAAAAGAAATGTTAATATGGGTAACACAATCTTACTAAAATCCCTAAAAAATATTCTATAGAATCATTTATGTCCTAGAAAATATATAACATGTTTTACACAAGCTATATAGGTTAATTCGTTTATAGCTTCAATTTTAGATTTTTCAATCTCAATCCCTTGTTGTGAAATAACATGTCTAAGCATAATATCTCTTTACACTATGAAATGAAACTTTTCAAAATTTAAAACCAAGTTCTTTTCAATATAGATTTTCAATAATTTATCTAAATTTCCAAGTAAATGATTAAAATAATATCCAAAAATAGTTAATTCATCCAAAAACAATTCAAGGAAGACTTCAATAAGGTTATAGAATTTTTTTATCATGTATCCTTGAAATTTACTCGATTCATTTCATAATCCAAATAACATTCTTATGTAAGAAAAGGTTCTATAAGTCCATGTGAAAGTGTTTTTTATTGGTCCTTAGGAATAATGGGCACATAAAAGTAGCCTTGAAATCCATTTAAAAAATCGTAATGAGTTTTAATTGATAATATCTTCATCATTTAGTCAAAAAATAGAATAGGGAAATGATATTTTTTAGTGACTTGATTTATTTTCTTGTAGTCTATACCAACACTATAAATATTTTGTACTCTTACAGGAGTTAGTTCATTTTTATCCTTATTTATAATGGCTAGTCCAGTTTTCTTGGGAATCATGTGAATGATACTACACTATTTATTGTTAGGAATGGGGTAGATAATACTTACTTCAAAAAAATTCAATCACCTTTTTAATTACTACCATAATTGGTGGGTTGAGTCTTCCCTAGGGTTACCTAATATGATTTGAATCTCCTTCTAATAGAATTATATGAAAGTAGGTTTTGATACTCATCCTAAAGATATCCCCTAAACTCTAGCATAAGGATTTAACATTATCCCTCAAAAGCATCATCTATTTTTTCTCTTGATTTGGAGAAACGTTTCTAGAAATGATCCCTATCATCTTGTTTTATTCCATTAGAGAAACATATTTTAAATCATTGGGAAAATTTTTTAACTCCATTTTTGGAGGTTACACTAATGATAAAATTAGATTTGGTATACTTACCTCTAAATCCTTGGATTCTTGCATGGAAGATAAAATAAAAGATCCTAAAAAACTACCATATTGTTTTATTCCATTAGAAACACATATTTTATTTTATTGTTTTATGTATTTTAATTTTAATTTATAGAGTTATTTTTTTTTTTATTTTTTTTTATTTTTAAAATTTCCTTTATTGTTTTATTTTACCTATTTTCTAGCAGCGACATATCCAAAATATCAGGTGGTATTTATGTAGATGATTTCCTCTTACAAGATTCACATATCCAAATTCATAGAAGCATTTACATATCCAAATTTCTATATAGTAGAATTTCTAACAGCAGGTTCACATAGCCAAATTCCCACATAGGAAAATTTTTTAGGGTACACATGTTTCCAAGTTTAGGTAACCCATGTAAACATATTTTCAAATAAAAAAACACACACCTAATTATCCCCTATAACCATTAGGAGAACTCGAGCTGATCCTTTTTCAACTGAGCCCAAACCTTGAAGAAGAAGACCTCAACCAAAGGTTAGTAGTTCTAATCCATCATCTACGAGTAGTTGATTCAATGAAGTTGGTGAAATCGAAGTTGTGGGGATGATGATCACCCAAGCTTGAGCTCTTGAAGATGTGAGCTTGGGATTCCATTTAAAGTCATGACTAGAGATTGTATGATATAAATCAATTTTTATGGATTTCTAAGCTAATGATACTTCAATTGAGAATGATATTAGTGAAATATCTAAATAAATATCGGCTGAGATGAACTTGGGGAAGACCCACTGAGTTCGACCAAAGGAAGATCGAACCGATTCTGAGACATATCGAATATTTTAATCTTATTCTTAATGAATATGGGAGTATGATTAATTTATTTGGTTGGAATATATTGTTCACTAGATGGTTTTCTCTCAGTTTTCAACTTTTCAATTTGAAGAGATGATGAGATCTTGGTCTTGTCCTTTGTTTTTGGTATGAAGTTTGATGACAAAGACTGAAACCAGCTCAATGAAATGCCTCAATGAGGTATTTTTTTGAAGGTAATGAAGTTCATGAATTAAATTTTGTGCTCAGTTTAGGATGAATCAATAGAGTCTGGTTTATTTATTTTCTATCTTGTAACCACACATTATTGATTATTATAGGAACTTTAAGCTGGGTCTAAGGATGTTTGTTCAGATCTGGTGATAATATGGTCCAATAGATGAGATCCTTGTTTGGGATGACTATGTATATTTTAGTTTGTTCATTAATATTAGTGAGGAGATTTCGAGGTATTGAATTTTTAAGTGTAGGTAAAGATCGATTTCAGTTAAAATTTATTTGAATTTGGAATTTGGTTTTAGGATTATAGTGTGTGGAAAACAGGGGATCACATATGATCTGCGTGTGCTGGGAATGAAGAATGATCTTGGTTTTCTACTGATTTATGGACCAGGACCAAGATGAAAGGAGAAAGGTGAACTAATTCCTATCAAGTGACACATAGAAATTCCATTGAGGGAATTTAATGTGATAAAATTTAAATAATATGTCAAATCAATTTATGGAAAACCTATTTTTTAGGTGGTGACTCTATGAACTGTTTTGTTAGAGCAATGATATTTTTGGACACCTGGGCTACAAGGTAAATAATGTAATTTAAATTATTTAATCAGGATAATAATTATGTTTATTAGTTGGGAAATATCTATTTAATCCTCCTAAATACTGAATGAATATAGAAATAAATCTAGATAAATCTTTCAAGGAGTTAAATCTTATGCATGTGAGGGCAGTCTCAGAGGGAAGTTAACTCGCATCACATGGAGAGGTTACAACATGGTGAAGGTTGAAACTTGGACTAATATTTTAGTTATTCACCTTTGTTAATATTTTATCATTCATATTTAGATAGCGTTTTGTGATTTTTATGGTGGTATATCCTCTCATTATGTTTTAAAATCTCTCTCTTCACTTGTCTTTTCTCACTATTTTGTAATTCTATTTGTAAATAATAATTGCATGTTGTTTGTTTCTATCTCTCTTCAATGTGTCATCTTGAACCTCCAGTCATAGAGGACTAATTTATGAATCTAGTTCCGGAATACAAAGCTTCAATACTACTTGGAGATAAAATATTCCATTTGATTATTGACATATACAACACTCTTGAAAAAAATGTGAATGTGAATAGAGGATATGTGACCTCACACTCATTTTTAGGAACAATTTGCTACTTTATAATTCTATATCCTTTTTATTCTTATTATTTTAGTTATTTGACAGAGTTTCTTCAGAGCGGTCATGTGTTTTGAAGATATTACGATGATAACCATTCCATGGAAGATATTCTATGTGAAGGTAGTTTAACCTTTTGACTAATTACATAATTAGGAGAACACTTATGTACATGACAATATTCCATGCATATTTTTCCAGTATTTTAGGATAGAGAGGATAATTGAGTCGAGACATTTATTTTTTGCTCAGTAAAATTGAATATTAGTGATTTTATTATTTTTAGGTTAGTGATTGGTAGTATAAAGGTCAACTAACCTAGAATTGGATTTGTTCTCTCTTACTTTTATTATCAACTATTTTTTTCTATTTTCTCTTCTTTGTTCTTATTTCTTTTCTTGTTTTTTTCATCACTATTTCATGCCCACTTTACTACTTTCAAAATTGAAAAATACACAAAAATATTTTAGAAGTATCACCAGGATAAACACACTGACTCCTTGAAATCGACCCCTGGGTTAGCCACTGTTCTATATCTAGGGTAATATAAATGTATCTTTGATAGTTTAGATAATAAGATATCACATGAAAATGTGAAAGTGAATTATCCTCATATGGGTAATTCGTTAAATAAAAAAAAATATTGAAGTGTACAATGTTATCACTAAACTCCATAGTTAGATTTCCTTTATGGACATTTATTTTTGTATTTACTATCTTTAAAAAGGGTCTACCCAAGGTAATGGCTGATTGGATTGGGGTATTATCCTCTTCCATGTTTAACACATATAAATCTATTGTGAAGATAAAATTTTGTACGCTCACTATAATATATTCAAGTACTCTAATTGGGAATTTAGTGTATCTATTTATAAGTTGAATAAACACTTATGGGATTGAGTTCTCCCATATATAAAGAACTAAAAAAAATGTGTAATTACATTTATAGAGGATCTAAGAACACATGATGCATCTTTAAAATACATAGATCTAATTTTATAATGAATATAAAATGTCCCTGGATCTTGAAATTTTGTTGATAGTTATGGTGTGATCAAGGGTGAAACACTTCATCCGAAATTTACTCTCTCATTCCCTTGATGCTGCCTTTTTTGGTGCATAATATTTTAAGGAACTTAATATATTTTGGAATTTTTTGAGAGATCCAAGTAAAGGTATAGTGACTTCCATTTTTTGAAAAGTTTTTAGATTTTTCTTTTGAATTTTCTCCTCATATATCCTCTTTGATTGGATTATCCTCGAGGGAAATGGTAGTGGAAGATCTTTATTTTCCCTTATACATTTTTATAGGGGTTTCTGACTTATTCTTAACTTTTTTATAATCCACATAAACTTTTATTTCATCTTTATATTAGGACTAATTTTCATATTCTTTTTCAGGTTCCCTCTCATTTTCTTTAGATCTCACTTCCTCCTCAGTGTTGAGATGATTTTTCTTTGCATCAGATTTAAAAAAAGGGTGGATATTCTCACTATTACTAGTTGTTATTAGGATAAAATTACCCTTGGGGTTTGGAACTAATTGAGAAGGTAATTTTACTGAATTTTTGGTTAGTATATCCACTAGGACTCCTAGATGATTCATTAGTTCCTTCACCTCATTTCCCAACTCCTTAACCTATAAACCCAGTTGGTTCTTTGTAAGTGGTTTTGAACTAGTTGAGGGATTCTCAAAGTGTTTCTTTTATTGAAAGGGTAGTTTTTTGGAAGGCTTGTGATTGTAGGTATTTTTGTATGGTTATTGTAATAATGAAGGTTATTGATATTGCTTTTGGAAGGGTGGTTTGGATTGATTTTATTGATTACTAAATCCATATTGGAATTGGGAAGTATCTATCCATCCTTGATTGGGATATTGAAATTTCCTTTACTGATAGGTAGCTACACAACTCTAAGTTCAATTTACTTCAAAAAATTAGTAAATATAATGGTTTGGAGAAGAATATAGACCGCATACCTTTACTGATGCTTGTTTTTCACTTGTTTACTTTGGATCCATTTTTCTAACTAAAGTGGTTAGTTCCTCAATATTAGACTCTATAAGGGGTGATTTAGATAATCATACATAATGAAATCCTCTAGTACCGGTATCTTTTGTACTAAATTGTTTAGAATTCTGGGATAACTTGTCAATTAGTCATATGACCTTTATTGGATACTTTTCAATCAAATCTTCACCTGATGATGCTTCTAATATATTTTTGTCACTATCAAGAAAGCCTTGGTAGAATAATACTAGAAAACTATGCTTATCAATGTCATGGTGGGGAAAACCAGAACATGGATTCTTAAATATTTCCTAGTACTCGTAAAAATTCACCCCAGATGCTTGTTGTAATGGCCCGGACCTCTCCGGACCATTCCTTTGTCAAAAGGAAGGTCGAGAAGTGTTCTGGAGGGTAAAATGGAATTTTCACACACTTTCCAGAATTTTGAAACTACACGCCGTGTAGTTTGAGTACACGCCGTGTACGACCTTGCCGGTTATACCCTGTGTTGAAGGCCGTGTCCTTGTTGTGTGGAATAATGGGTGCACGCCGTGTGTCCGATACTACACGCCGTGTAGTCCTTCCCCGCATACACGTTACTAGTCAACGGTCGTGTGCCGTGTTAGAGTCGTGTCCTTGCCGTGTGCAATAAATGGATACACGTGGTGTGTCCAAACTACATGCTGTGTAGTCCTTCCCCGCGTATGCGTTACCCTCAAACCGTGTGTTGAACAGTCAACGACCGCGTAGCTGTGTTGGAAGCCATGTGGAGATCGTGTGAAATAAACGAGTACACTCCATGTACCATAAAGTACATGCCATGTACTTTTCCTTTTCTCTCCTATAAAAGGAGGGGTCCCCTCCTCCTTTTCAATTCACTCCTCTCCTCCCCTTTCCTCTGAGCAGAGCTCTCCCAAGAGACTCGAAGGCTCTTTCTTCCATAACTTCTTCATCCGAGCTCCGATTTACGATCCATCAGCGGCCACGGGATCGTAAAGACAAGGAAGAACTTATGAGCCTGGGTTCATTGTATTTACTTCGGCCTTTACTTTCCAACTTCCACCCGAGGAGGTTTTTCTGGGACCTGACAGAAGTGACGGATGCCGACGGACGTCTTCTAAGGTTGATCCGGGGGAGCGTTGTGATCAGAACCTGTTGAGGTAGGGATCTTACCTCTGTCTCTATAATTTGTGCATCATGCGGGGTGGGTGTTCTCTTGTTTATGTGAAACACTTTTGAACCGGTTTAATAAAGATAATAACTGGCTTATAAATGGGGATGGGAAGTTTATGAATGTAGTTACTTTTTATATCCTGTGATATTATGTTGTGAATTGAATGAGCTTCTACCTACTAAAAATCGTGGTCTTTGGGGGCCTTTTCTTATGCAATTAAATGTTGCCCTCTCCTTCTGGATTTTCTTATAGATGTAAACTTTGTGGAATGTGGAAATTTGGTTAATCACATAAAGTTGGCTGTTTAAAATCTGAAACCCTTGTATGATCACCCCAGTTAAACAAAATGGAATAATGAACATGTGGGTGTTGGCTTGGATACGTGTCATGTGATGGGGGTGTTTTGTGGGTTGTTGTGGATAGGGTGAGCAGCGGGGCTGCGGTTGACTTGGTTGTGGGTTGGTGTGAATGTTATGTTAGTAATGGGCAGCGGGGCTGCGATAAATGGTATTAAAGGGATAATGATGTACGGGTTCGGTGTGATTGTGGTTATGGCGGTTGGAAGCAGGGCTGCAGGGATGGGATTGAATGTGAATGGACTGTGGGTTGTGAATAATAAATAAAATGTGGAAGAGTTAATGAATGGTGGGGCTTGGAAACAGAACTGGATAATAATCAATGGGGTTGGTCGGTTAATAAAGAAGGGACTTAGTTGTGCTGCTTGTGTTTTCCTAACTTGATTTGTGGATGGTAGGGATATGTTTTACGAATGATCGATGTGGTTGGTTGTGGATAGTTGCCCAGTAGTTAAGGAACTAATTAAACTAATTCTGCTGAAACGTGAAAACCTAAATGAGGTTGGGGTTGGTTGTTGTATGCATGCTTCATAGTAGCAGTGCCAAGGCACGTGCTCAGTTTCTCTATTTAGAAGCCATATGTTGGGCTGTGTGTTTGGTATACATATATATATATATATATCTGTATCTTTTGTGTTTTATCGCACCCCACCCATGTTGAGCACTTAGTGTCGAACACTCCCATTTCATGGGAGAGGGTTTTTTTCCCTTAGTTACTAGCTCCTTCCTGCTCCTTCTCCCCTAGGCTGTGATGGCTTGAGGTGACCTTACACCTAAGACTCTTCAGGTAGGTTTCGATTGGGGTGGCTTTAGCCCAAGACTCTTTAGGCAGGTTCTACTGTTTCCCAAGAATCTTCGGGATGAGGCCCAGGTGTGTGCGGGAGGGATACATGGTTGTGAGGCCGAGGTGTGTGCGGGCGGGATACGTGGTTGTGAGGCCCAGGTGTGTGCGGGCGGGATACGTGGTTGTGAGGCCCAGGTGTGTGCGGGAGGGGATACGTGGTTGTGAGGCCCAGGTGTGTGCGGGCGGGATACGTGGTTGTGAGGCCCAGGTGTGTGTGGGTGGGGAGAGTGTGGCAGCGTCAGGACGTTCATCGTTAGGAAGAGCAGCTAACTAAAGGGAAATGGAGCGGGGTACCCAATACTCTTGTTCTTATATACTACTACCTGTTGTGATTGTGTTTTTTGGTGAGTGTGGCTGGTGAGGTTGGGTGGATAGAATCCCTTGCTAGGTTTCTTTTGTTGTTTTCATGGGACATTAGGATGTCTCCCCACTTGTGCACGAGAGCTTTAGGTTTCCCTACTGATTATACTTGTATGCTCACCCTACGTTTACTTTCAGGTTTCCAGGAGGACTACCAGGGCCGTGCGGGACCCTACTAGTCGGATAGTTGGAGTTGTTGCTGTTTCTGTACACTTGTTTCTTTTGGTATTGTACTTTGAGATTTCTTGTACTTTCACCTTGTTATAAAATTGTTTAAACATGCATGTGGGCTTGGTTTGGGTTTATTTTCTATACACTTGTTCTTTTCCCTTTTTGGTGGTTGACTTGTCCTATTTCTAGATCTGAAAATAATAAAAGGGTAATGCATCCCATATTTTCGAAAACTCTTAAACTTGGTGCTAGTCGCCAACCCAGGGCCTACTGGAGGCGGGGATCTGGGGTCATTATCTCCCTTTCACCATTGCCAGCTCAGGAGGGGCATCTTTGGTGGGAGGGGGTCATGACAGAATGGTATCAGAGGTGATGTTTGAGAGATAGGATGGAGTCTAGAGTTAGGAACAGTGAGGATTGCATGGGATGGTAGGGAAACATTGTTAGTTAATCTTGGTGCATGACATAGGCTGGGGAATACTGGATAGGACACGGGATTTTAGGGCCCCCCGTGATCCGATGCAAGGACTCTGATCCTACCGAACGACCAAGTGAGACTACATTGATTGTAGGGTAGAGACCCTAGGGAAGGTACATGCATAATCATGATTGTGTTTTACTTGATTTGGGTGTTCTGGGAATGAAATTGAAATAAAATGATAAAATAAAACCTTGAGCTTTTCCTTACTACTTGGGCTTAGGCGATCCTTGTTTACCGTACAACTATGGCACCTGGACGTCATCCCCGGGTGGCTCAGACGGCCAAGGCCCAGTAGATTCAGGCAGTTGATTAGTTGAGGATTGACCGAGATGAGGAAGATAGCCAGTGGCAGAAGACTCTCTGTTCTTTCCAGTGGCAAACCCTCAAGAAGTACGAGTGTAGTACTTCAGATACGAAGATGGAGGGGTGGCTTGAGGATCTAGGGACCGCTTTTACCTTGATCCGTGCTCCGAGGGAGTACTGGGTTCCCCTAGAAGTCAGTCAGCTGAGAGGCACGGCGCGACAATGGTGGATGCTCTACCTCAGAGAGAGGATAGAGGCAGAGGTTCCATGGGCTGACTTTGAGAAGGAATTCCGAGAGGAATTCCTTTCTTCCATAATCAAGGAGGAGAAGCGGCATGAGTTACTCTCCCTTCAGTAGGGGAGTATGTCGGTACGAGAGTTGGGGATCAAGTTCAAGGATCTCCTGCACTTTGCTCCGGATCTCTTTCCGGATGAGGAGTCTCGAGCAAGACATTTGGAGAAGGCGCTTCGTCCTTCGCTCCAGTATGTTGTCACCCCCTTCACCCTTCTGACGTAATTGGCGGTACAGAAGAATGCAGAGGTTGTAGAGAGGATGCACTCGCTGGGAGGTGCACCCCAAGAGGGGATCCAGCTGGGCTCGTCGAAGGGGAAGGCAGTCAGCAGCAGGTCTCCTGCGACGGGACCTTCCAGGTTCAGGCCAGTGGGGAGCCGGCCCCAGCAGTTCCAGTTCAGATCTTCGGGTCCTCGTCCCTTTTTCACGAGCCCAGGACCGAAGTGTTTTTCTTGTGGAGGTTTCGGGCATGTTCAGAGTCGGTGCTCGACCCGAGCTCAGTACTGTGGAGGTGGGCAGGTTCAGCGCCCACCTCAGCAGCACCAGTTTTCAGCGAGGCCCTTCCATCAGCAGCAGGACAATGATCCTCCGAGGGCAGACTTTGCGGGAGGAGGCCGACCTCAGGGTGCTCCTCAGGGACCTCGACCAGGGCATGGTCGGGGAGGTGGATGACATCAGAGAGGCAGAGGAGCTGGGCGTGGATAGTTTCACGCAGCAGAGTTGATATCTCCAGCAGGACCAGAGGTGGTGCGAGGTACGATTTGTTTGTTCAGCACTCTTTTTTCTGCTTTGTTCGATTCGGGAGATTCACACTCCTTTGTTTCACCTGGTCTAGCCCATGATTTGGGACTAGACTTAGAGAGACTTTCCATAGCACTGGTACTGAGTACACTAGTTGGAGGCCAGACCAACGTATCTTGTGTTTGTTGGGGATGTGGGATGATGTTGGGACCACATCGATCTAGTGGGGACCTTCTTCTGTTACAGATGCAGCCATACGATGTCATCCTAAGCATCGGCTGGTTTTTTTTTCTGTTAGTGCTGTTATCGACTGCTTCCGGAGAAGAGTCGTGTTCTCCGATGTGGATGGGCAGCGCATATCTTTTGTTGGCGAGAGGAGCTATCAGGTGGGAAGCCAGAATGTGAAGCCTCTCCTTTCCTTGTTAGGCGGGTTATCAGTGGTTCCAGCTGATACAAAGATGATGGATGTCCCGGAGGTTGTTGGGGAGTTCCTCAATGATTTTCCTGAGGAGGTTGCGACTCTACCCCCCGATGTGACGTTGAGTTTGGGATAGACTTACAGCCTGGTGCCGTCCGATTTCGATGGCCCCTTATCGGATGGAACCTTCGGAGTTGCGGGAGTTGCGGATTCAGATTGATGATCTGATGGAGAAGGGTTTTGTTTGACCCAGTGTATCTCCATGGGGTGCTTCGGTTTTGTTCTTGAAGAAGGCAGATGGTGGTCTTAGGCTATGAATAGACTACCGAAGGTTGAACCAGGTAACTGTCAAGAACCGTTACCCCCTTCCAAGGATAGATGATCTCTTCGACCAACTAAGGGGAGCAGGTTGGTTTTCCAAGATTGATCTACGATATGGATATCATCAGCTGAGGGTAAAGGATAGTGACATCTCGAAGACGGCTTTCAGGTGAAGGTATGGGCACTTTGAGTTTGTAGTGATTCCGTTTGGAGTTACGAATGCACCAGCTGTATTCATGGGACTTATGAACTTTGTCTTCTGAGAGTTTCTGGACCGGTTTGTCGTTGTGTTTATCGATGACATTCTGATCTACTCAAGATTAGAGGAGGATCACGTTGAGCATCTCAGGGAAGTCTTGGAAGTCCTTCAACACCACCATCTTTACGGGAAATTGTCTAAGTGTAAGTTCTTGACACAAGAAGTACACTTCCTTGGGCACGTAGTGTCTCAGCATGGAGTGTCAGTGGACCCGTCGAAGGTGGAGGCAGTTGTTTCATGGGAAGCACCCAAGAGAGTGGCAGAAGTTTGTAGTTTCCTGGGGTTAGCAGGTTATTATCAGAGGTTCTTTTCAGACTTCTCTCGAGTTTCTGCTCCATTGACAGCTTTGACGAGGAAGAACCAGGTCTTCCTATGAAGCGAGAAGTTCCAGAAATCTTTTGACTACCTGAAGGAGAAGTTGGTCAGTGCTCCCGTACTCAGGTTTCCAGAGGAAGGGTTGTTGTATGAGGTGTTTTGTGATGCTTCTGGCCTTAGTCTAGGGTGTATGCTGATGTAGAAGAAGGGAGTGATCTATTATGGGTCTAGGCAGTTACGCCCTCATGAGCATAACTATGACACCCATGACCTGGAGCTTGCAGCAGTAGTGTTCGTACTGAAGTTATGGAAACATTACCTCTTTGGGAAGCGCTTTGTGGTCTTCTCAGATCATAAGATCCTGCATTATATCTTCTCCCAACGTGACCTGAACCTGCGACAACGGAGATGGGTCGAGTTTCTCCAAGACTATGACTTTGAGATCTCTTACACTGAAGGTAAGGGAAACGTTTTGGCTGATGCCCTAAGCAGGAATTCACATCAGGAATTAGTTCGGGAATCCACTGATGCTTGGAAGGCGATGGGAGAGTTGGCTGCCTTGCACTTGGATGCTAGGGTAGAAGGTGTTAGAGGCTGTTTGTTTCAGATGATGGTGCAGTCCTCCTTGTTGCAGCAGGTGGAAGAGTCTCAGTGGGGGGAGTCCGAGGCGGAAGTGATGCGGGATCGTGTTGATCAGGGGAACTCTCCAGAAGGATGGTCAGAGGAAAGCTGACATCTGATGCTTTTCCATGGAAGGTTGTTTGTCCCGGAAACAATGCGTGAGGGAGTTCTCCATGAGTTCCATAGCTCAGCCTTGGCGGTACACCCAGGAGTTTCAAAAATGTACCAAGGCCTGAGGGAATAGTTTTGGTGGCCCGGGGTGAAATGGGTAGTGGCAGAGTTTGTAGCTAAATTCCTAGTGTGTCAGCAAGTGAAGGATGAACACCATGTTCCCAGTGGTTTGTTGCACCCTTTAGATGTTCCTGAGTGGAAGTGGGATGACATCTCAATGGACTTCGTCACAAGACTACCCAGAGCTCAGGGTGGTTATGATGCTATCTGGGTGGTGGTGGATCGACTGACGAAATCAGCTCACTTATTAACAATTAAGGAGTCAGGACCGGTGAGTACCTTGGCACAGAGGTACGTAGATGAGGTTGTGCGGTTGCATGGAGTCCCAAAGACTATCATCTCAGATCGGGATACTCGGTTTACCTCACGAGTATGGAGGGGGTTACAACATGCTTTTGGCACCCAACTATACCTTAGCACTGCTTTCCACCCCCAGACCGATGGGCAGACGGAGCGGACTATCCAGACACTGGAGGACATGCTGCGAGCATGCGTTCTGGATTTTGGAGGATCATGGGTAGGACACTTGCCTTTAGTATAGTTTGCCCACAACAACAGCTTCCACTCTACTATTGGCATGGCACCGTTTGAGGCCTTGTATGGGAGACCATGCCGTTCACCCATTTTCTGGGTAGAGGTTAGTGAGACAGGCGCTCTTGGGACAGAGGTAGTGCATAGCACCACAGAGAAAGTCCAGATTGTACGTGAGAGGATGAAAGCGGATCAGGACTGACATAAGTCTTATGCTGATCGTCGGAGGAGGCCCTTGGAGTTCGAGGTGGGAGATCATGTGTTCTTGAAGGTTTCCCCTCAACGGGGGTAGTGGAGGTTTGGGAAAGGGAGAAAGCTCTCACCTAGGTTCATCGGACCTTTTGAGGTGCTGAGGTGAGTCGGTGAGGTGGAATATCAGCTAGCCCTGCCACCTCAGTTGGAGAAGGTTCACGACGTCTTCCATGTCTCCCAGCTTTGTCGGTACTTACAGGACGACTCCCACGTTATCGACTGGGGAGAGTTAGATATGAGAGACGACGCGACCTTCAAGTAATGACCATTCAAAATCGAGGATCGTAAAGAGAAGGTGCTCCGTGGATGAACCATTCCCTTGGTTCGTGTGTTGTGGAGGCATAGCGGCCTCGAGGAGAGCACTTGGGAGTGTAAGACCTAGATGCATGCTCAGTACCTGGAGTTGTTTTGACTTGTGTTTTCCTTGTTCTTCTGAGCTTTGTGTTGATGTTATACTATGTACCTTTGATATATGGAATGCTTGGCTTGTCAGTTGTGATACCTTTTGTTTCCTTATTCCCTGGTAATGTATGACATGTCCGGATGTGTGGGGAAAGGGAAAAACCTGACCCTTAATCGAGACGCATTAATGCGGATGTGATTGAACCCGTGCGGGTGAGTCAGTGCCACCTAAAGCGGATAATATCTCGACATAGGAGAAGAAATTTCCCAAAAACGACGTGTTCGGGCAGTGAGTTGGTTTTGTGGTGTTGGGGGTAGTACGAGTTGAAAAATCATAATGTATGAAAGTGGGAAGACCCAATTCTTAATCGAGACGCATTAATAAGGATGCGATTAAACCCGTGCAGGCGAGTCAGTGCCGCCTAAAGCAGATAATATCTCGACATAGGAGAAGGAATTCCTAACACATATGATTAGGGTTTTTGGTTGGGTTCCTGTTATAACGAGAACCCTAAGAGTTATCTTGTTGGGTTCCTCTGGGTTGGTGTTTGAATTCTCGGGGACGAGAATGTTTTAAGAGGTATCTGATGTAATGGCCCGGACCTCTCCGTCCCATTACTTTGTCAAAAAGAAGGCCGAGAAGTGTTCTGGAGCGTAAAATGGACTTTTCCCACACTTTCCAGAATTTTGAAACTACACACCGTGTACCACCTTGCCGGGTATACCCCGTGTTGAAGGCCGTGTCCTTGCTGTGTGGAATAATGGGTGCACGCCATGTGTCTGATACTACACGCCGTGTAGTCCTTCCCCACGTACGCGTTACCAGTCAACGGCCGTGTGCCGTGTTGGAGCTGTGTCCTTTCCATGTGCAATAAATGGATACATGCCATGTGTCCAAACTACACGCCGTGTAGTCCTTCCCCGTGTATGTGTTACCCTCAAACCATGTGTTGACCAGTCAATGGCTGTAGATCCGTGTTGGAAACCGCGTGGAGACCGTGTGAAATAACCGAGTACACGCCGTGTAACATAAAGTACACGCCATGTACCATAAAGTACATGCCGTGTACTTTTCCTTTTCTCACCTATAAAAGGAGGGGTCCCCTCCTCCTTTTCAATTCACTCCTCTCCTCCCCTTTCCTCTGAGCAGAGCTCTCCCAAGAGACTCGAATGCTCTTTCTTCTATAACATCTTCGTCCGAGCTCTGATTTACGATCCGTCGGAGGCCACGGGATCGTAACGACAAGGAAGAACTTCCGAGCCTGGGTTCGTTGTCTTTACTTCGGCCTTTCCTTTATGACTTCCACCCGAGGAGGTTTTTCCGGGACCCGACAGAAGTGACGGACGCCGACGGACGTCTTCTAAGGTTGATCCGAGGGAGCGTTGTGATCAGAACCTATTGAGGTAGGGATCTTACCTCTGTCTCTCTAATTTGTGCATAATGCGGGGTGTGTTTTCTCTTATTTACATGAAACACTTTTGAACCGGTTTAATAAAGATAATAACTGGATTATAAATGGGGATGGGAAGTTTGTGAATGTAGTTACTTTTTATATCCTGTGATATTATGTTGTGAATTGAATGGGCTTATACCTACTGAAAATCATGGTCGTTGGGGGCCTTTGCTTATGCAATTAAATGTTTCCTTCTCCTTCTGTATTTTCTTATAGATGGAAACTTTGTGGAATGTGGAAATTTGGTTAATCACGTAAAGTTGGCTGTTTAAAATCTGGAACCCTTGTGTGATCACCCCGGTTAAACAAAATAGAATAATGAACATGTGGGTGTTGGCTTGGATACATGGCATGTGATGGGGGTGTTTTGTGGGTTGTTGTGGATAGGGTGAGAAACAGGGCTGCGGTTGACTTGGTTGTGGGTTGGTGTGAATGTTATGTTAGTAATGGGTAGCGGGGCTGCGATAAATGGTATTAAAGGGATAATGATGTACGAGTTCGGTGTGATTGTGGTTATGGCGGTTGGCAGCGGGGCTGCATGGATGGGCTTGAATGTGAACGAACTGTGGGTTGTGAATAATAAATAAAATGTGGAAAAGTTAATGAATGGTGGGGCTTGGAAACAGAACTGGATAATAATCAATGGGGTTGGTCGGTTAATAAAGAAGGGACTTGGTTGTGCTGCTTGTGTTTTCCTAACTTGATTTGTGGATGGCAGGGATATGTTTTACGAACGATCGACGTGGTTGGTTGTGGATAATTGCCCAGTAGTTAAGGAACTAATTAAACTAATTCTGCTGAAATGTGAAAACCTAAATGGGGTTGGGGTTGGTTGTTGTATGTATGCTTCATAGTAGCAGTGCCAAGGCACGTGCTCAGTTTCTCTGTTTAGAATCCATAGGTTGGGCTGTGTGTTTGGTATACATATATATATATATATATATATATGTATCTTTTGTGTTTTATCGCACCCCACCCATGTTGAGCACTTAGTGCCGAACACTCCCATTTCATGGGAGAGTGTGTTTTTCCCTTAGTTACTAGCTCCTTCCTGCTTTTTCTCCCCTAGGTTGTTATGGTTTGAGGCGAACTTACACCTAAGACTCTTCGGGTAGGTTTCGATTGGGGTGGATTTATCCCAAGACTCTTCGGGAAGGTTCTACTATTTCCCAAGAATCTTCGGGATGAGGCCCAGGTGTGTGCGGGCGGGATACGTGGTTGTGAGGCCCAGGTGTGTGCGGGTGGGATACGTGGTTGTGAGGCCCAGGTGTGTGCGGGCGGGATACGTGGTTGTGAGGCCCAGGTGTGTGCGGGCGGGATACGTGGTTGTGAGGCCCAGGTGTGTGCGGGCGGGGATACGTGGTTGTGAGGCCCAGGTGTGTGCGGGCGGGATACGTGGTTGTGAGGTCCAGGTGTGTGTGGGCAGGGAGAGTGTGGCAGCGTCAGGACATTCGTCTTTAGGAAGAGAAGCTAACTAAAGGGAAATGGTGCGGGGTACCCAATACTCTTGTTCTTATATACTACTAACTGTTGTGATTGTGTTTTTTGGTGAGTGTGGCTGGTGAGGTTGGGTGGATAGAATCCCTTGCTAGGTTTCTTCTTTTGTTCTCCTGGGACATTAGGATGTATCCCCACTTGTGCACGAGAGCTTTAGGTTTCCCTACTGAGTATACTTGTATGCTCACCCTACGTTTACTTTCAGGTTTCCAGGAGGACTACCAGGGCCGTGCGGGACCCTACTAGTCGGACAGTTGGAGTTATTGATGTTTCTGTACACTTGTTTCTTTTGGTATTGTACTTTGAGCTTTCTTGTACTTGCACCTTATTATAAAATTGTTTAAACATGCATGTGGGATTGGTTTCTGTTTATTTTCTATACACTTGTTCTTTTCCCTTTTTGGTGGTTGACTTGTCCTATTTCCCGATCTTAAAATAATAAAAGGGTAATGCCTCCCATATTTGTAAAAACTCATACCCTTGGTGCTAGTCGCCAACCCGGGGCCTACTGGAGGCAGGACTCGGGGGTCATTATCTCCCTTTCACCATTGCCAGCTCAGGAGGGGCATCTTTGGTGGGAGGGGGTCATGACACTTGTTTTATGACATAGATCTCTTTTTTGATAGTTGTATGTTTTTAAGTGGGGAAAAACCTTTGGAGTAATATTCTTGATAGGTTATCCCAATCATTTACCTCACTAGGATGCATACTATACAAAAATTTCTTAACTAATCCTTATAAATATAATATAGAGGCCCTCTATTTAACCCGCTCTTCATCTAATCCTTTGGGACGAGTGTGGAGTATACTAAGGTGAATTCCTTGACATGTTTATTAGGGTATTCACCTTTAAGTTCATGAAATATAGGCAGTAATTTAATCAAACTAATTTTATGTTCAAAGTCATTTTCTAATGAAGGTATGACAATCTGGCTATTTTGATTAATAAATTGGGGTAAACATGTTGGGACCAAGTTGTATGGAAGTTGGTTTTCAGATACTGGAAGAATTTTGTGCTATTTTTTTTGTATTTTTTTGTCATTATGACAAATATATTCACTTTTTAAATGTTAATGATCAGAAATAAAGAGGATCAGACTCATAAGATCTGACATAAAGTTTTAAAGAAATTCCACCAGTTTTCAGTTTTCTATTATGAAAACGTTTTATGATTGAAGTGGTTTTATGACTCATAATGTGTCCAAAATGAAGTGTATATTAGAGTGAGAAGTTGTTTTTGAGTCTGAATGTATTTTGAGATATTCAAGAATAAATCTAAAAATTATTTTATATTCATTATGTTTTCAATATCATAAGTTTTCAGTAAAATCTGTGATCCAATATTTTTGAAATAAAGGAGGAGAAAAGTTTTTATAAGTTAGATGATGATTTGTCGATCCTAATATTCTTAAAATCATGAAGACATAATGATACAAGAAAGATTTTATGGAAGAATATAGTTTATGAAGTCAAATATTTTTTAGTCACAGATCATTGGTGTAAGAATCGTCAGATATTGATTTTGTTTGAAGGCTGAGAGTTGGAAGTTTCCGAAGTTAGAGGTTTTGAAAAAGCACTCATCAATCAATCCATCTAAACAACTGGTCCATCGGAATGTATAATCCATTGAATGAACCATTCTATAGGATCAATCATCAGTTTTAGAGAATCTGGAAGAAAGGAATTTTCTGCTGACATCGGACTATCAGATAGACACTGGCACCGATCCATTAGATGGGACCAGAGACTGATCAATCAGAAGAAGTTCAACATTGTAGTTAACCATTTTCAAAAATGGGATATAAATTTTTTCTGTGGGTAAAGTTTCATCGGGAAGATGTTAACACTGATATATCATATGAGTAAAATAGACCGATCCATTAGATATATACTGACTCCCATAAGTCATCAGATGCTGAAATTTATCGAATGCAGTTTTACATCGGTCTAAGAATTTGTTAAAAAAATGAAGAAAATGTGAAATGTTATGAAGTTGTTGTATAATTATTGTTGAAGGGGTTTCAATATTTTTAGAAGTTTCAATGATGTTTATGAAAAAATAGGTTTAATTGGAGCATCATAATGGGAAGTCATCATTTTTACATTTTCTCAAGTGGTTCAAGAAAACCGGTATGAAAAATTGTATCAGAATGATCATTTGTATTGTACTAAAGAAATGTTTGGAAGTTTGAAGTAGGATGAAGTTGTGAGAAGATTCGAGAAGTTTCAATAAGAATAAAGAAGAGCTGATAAGAGCTAAAATGGTCAAATATTTAGTCAAAATGAAATTCAAATTTGAGTTTATTGAAATTTGGTTGAGTGGGAAAGTGAAATTGGTTTCGCACCCATTAAATTTATAATGCACCTATAAATAGAAGTATAAGTATAATGTACCTTCTTCCTATTACACTATTCATATGTAGGAGAGATTGATATCTCTGAAAGTTTTATGGTCTATTTGATAGAAGAGAAGTTTATAGATAAAGTTTTCTTGAAGAAGTTTTCTGGATAAAAGAGGTGTAAGAAAGTGATTATTGGATCAGACTGAGCCATTGGACTGATGATTCCAAGAAATAAATAAGAGTTTTATAATTGTTGCTAGAGTATCTTTATAGACTTGTTTTTTGGACTGAATAATGAGACTGAGTTTTCATAAAAAGTCCAGATAAGTTGTTTCTACCTACTATTGGGTAGGAAAGTAAAGAATTTTGGTTTGAAGATTAATAATAGTATAAGTTATTGAAGCAATATAGTGAAATTTTTGGAACCAACTAGTGAAGGTTTCTTAACTTATTAAAAAACTTATTTCATAATATTCATGCTAAAAGAATCACATGCACTGTTGTATTGATCATAGTGATACACAAGTGTAAGGATATTTCCTACTTTTTGTATCCATGAAAAAGGATTGTTTTTCAGTGAATTGTGTGGTATAGGATTATTTACAAACCATTCTAAGGAATAACCACTCTTATTGAGTAGTTAACCTTGTAAATACTTGTGTTTCTATGGATGTGTGAATGTTTTATTTTCAATAGAGTGATAATTCTTTAATAAGAGGTGAAGGTTGTTATTAAATAAATATAACATGAAAGTAAAAGATACCATTGATTCATACTTGTGCCCCTCTCAGTGATACATTGATCCTTTTTGGGCCTTTTCAATTGGTATCAGAGAAAAGGTTCCCTTTGTTTACTATTTACTAAAGTTTTTGAAGAAAAATTCTTATGGAGAATCTGAATTATGTGAATAGTATGGGAATTCCTATTTTTGATGTAAAGAACTATCATATACAGAAAGATAGAATGATTTCATATCTCATGTATCTTGGCTATGATTTTTTGGAAGCTGCTACAGATGGATTTCATCCTCATATTGAAAATTAACCTCTTACATTTGTGGATAAAAAAATATAGAGAATGATGGAAGGGATAAGAATTATTTACTCTCATAAATTTTTAAATGTGAGTTTATAATAGTGAAGGGATTTGTAACTGTTAAAGTCATCTAGGAAAAGTTTAAAAACATTTATGAAGGAAATAAAAAGGTGAAGAAATCCTAGTTACAAATCTAGAGGCTGAAGTTTAACGATCTCAAAATGGGAGAGTATGAATCTTTTGGTGACTTCTTTACAAGGGTTAATAATATTGTTAGCACCATAATATGTCTTGGTGAGAAGCTGAAAAATTAAAATTTTATTGAAAATATCTTGAGGATTTATCTTGAAGCGTTTATTTCCAAAGTTTCATCTTTAGAAGATAGAGATCCTGAAACTCTATCTTTGGATGACCTTCATAGTACTCTCATTACTAATGAGATGATAAGGGAGAAAGTTATGAAAGGAAAATAAAAGGTTGACCGAGAAATATCCTTCAAGTCTTACAAGAAATTAAAGATTAAGAATATTATTAAATAAGAATAAGGTGGTGATTTTGAATCCGAAAATTAGGTCAATAACCTTCTTAACGAATTTTTATCCTTATTTTCAAAAAATTTGAAAATAGGTACAGGAAAGTATAAAGGGAAGCTACCCTAAAATGTTTTGAATGTGGAGTTGTTGGAAAATTTCCTTCAAATTTCCCCTAAATAAAGAATGAATATGATAGTGATGAAGATGTTATAAGGCCAAGAATATATTGGAAGAAATAGGGTGATAAGTCAAAATATTATTCTAAGGGAAAAGATAAAAATTTATTTAAATTGAAAAGGAGGATATTTTTTTTCAAAATATTATGAGGATTAGGATAGTAATGTTGAATCTAAAGATTTTACTAAAGTTTCTAGAGAGTATACATTTATAATAATAGTTAATGATGAAGATTTTGGAAGCAATAGTTTTGAATAATAATAGATTGTGTTAGAGTTTCACCCAAAGAGAGAGTTGAAAGAATGAATAGAAAGATAGTAAGACTTGAAAGATAAATAAAGAAGTTAAATAATGAATTTCCTACAATAAAAAATCAATAATGTATTCCTGAAGAGAAATATAAGTTGCTGTAAGTGGTTGATTGTCTGGAGAAGTCTCTTGAAAAATAAAATAATTAGAAAGAACATTTTGAAGTAAAGTTTAAAGCAAAGGAGGAAGATTTGAAACTTATTCAATAAAAGTTTTCTAAAGTTGAGCAGGGAGTTAAAATTTTCAAGAACTCTATCTTTGAAGTTAGTTAAAGTTCTATAAAGGGTAAAATCAAGAAGGATCTACAAAATTTACCTTCAAATATTGGAAAGAAAATTGAAAATGTTTCTAATAAGAAGAAGGCTGAGAAAATTGTTTATGTGAAAAAAACCAACAAAATTGTAAATTAAAAGTGTCTAAAATTTCTACCATTTCTGATTCTGATAAATTTTGGAAGAAATCATAATTGAAGAAAAATATTTTGGGTGATAATAAGAAGTTTTAGGTACAAAAAAGTTCTTATGTAAAAGATAATAAAGTTTCTAAAAAACATGTTCACAATTTTGGATAATATGAGAATTAAAGAGGAAAATATTATTTCTATGGTTACTATTAGTATTGTGGTGGATTTGGGTATACTAAAAATATGTATTGTTTTAACCAAAAACATTAAAATTATCCCATGAATTCCAAAAATAAAAGTTTTAGGGGGAGTCAATCCTCTCAAAGGAAGAAATATGAGAAAGTTTTGTTGAATGTTGAAAATAGGTTCCAACCTCTAGAAACTATTTTTGAAAGGTGGGAAAAAACTGGATATCTTGCAAAAGGGTGTATTATTTTATTAACGGAACAATAACATGTTTATAATAATTATCAAAAAATGTTTGTTAAGGAAGATAAAAGGAAATAAAAGGACCTCATTTTGGAAACAACTCTCAAATTTACAAAAGGAGATTAAACCTGGATTTTTAATAGTGGGTGTACTTCACATATGAAAGGATAATTGAAATTGATGAAGAATGTAAAATATTTCAAAGAAGGAATAGTGATATTTTTCAATTATAAACCCCTGAAAATAAAAGGTGTTGGAAACACTATTATCAGGGAAGAAAAGTTTAAATCCAAAAAATATTTGTTTGTTGATGGGTTGAAACACAATCTATTGAGTGTTTCCCAAATTTGTGATGAAGTCACTAAAGTTTTTTTTAGAAAATATGGGTTTTTTTTTGTGAAAATAGAAGAATATGGAAAAGTTTTTACAAAAGGAAAACACATAAAAAGAAACTTATTTCAAGTTGGTGAAGTATAAAATTCATGTTACTTAAGCATGATGGAAGAAAATTAGTTGTGGCATAAAAGGTTGGGGCACATGTGTCAGAGAAACATGAGTAAGTTATCAAAGTGAGACAATGACCATGGTATTCTTGATATGTCAAGAAGAATATATTGGCATTGTAAAATTTTTTAGAAAGGTAAGATTAAAAACTACATGCATAAGAAAGTTGATATTCATTCAACTCGACCCCTGGAACTAATTCTTTCTGATATTTGTGGGCTAATGATAAAACAATCAACTTTCATATAAAAATACTTCATTTCTTTCAATGATGATTTTACTCTCATTAATTTCATTATGTATTTGGAACATAAATCAGAAATTCTAAATATGTTTAAGAGTTTTAGGATAAGAGATCGGAAAGAACTTAGGTATTCTACAAAGAAGTTACGAACTGATAATGGTGGTGAACACAAGAATGAAGAGATCATAAGTTATCTTAAAAAACATGGAATTTGGCATGAGTTCAGTACACCATACACACCACAACAAAATGGTGTTTTTGAAAGGAATAATGGAAGTTTAGTTGAGATGGGACATACAATGTTGATTGAGCATGACCTTTCTCACTACTTCTAGAGACAAACAATGAGTACAATAGTTTATGCTCAGAATCAGTGTTTCTATAGTCCAAGTTTTGATATGACTCCCTATGAAATATTTTATGATTAAACTCCAAGTTTGAAACACTTAATAGTTTTTGGGATTCCCTACATCATAAGGGAAAAAGGTGGAAATGTTCTAAATTTGATAAGATAGGCGAAGATGGAATCTTTCTTATCTATTCTTCATATCGAAGAGGATATAGATGTTTTAACAAAGAAACATGAAGAATAGTTGATTCTATTGATGTAAAAGTTCTTGAAAAATTTGAGGAAGATGTTTCACAAATACATGCAGACGAGGAAGATGAAGAGGATGAAAGAATTATTATTAAGTAACATGAAAAGGATTCAAAAAATTGTGATGAAACACAGATAGAAGAATCAAACTTAGCTATTTCGAGTGATAAGGAAGAATTTCATTCATCTCATCCTAGACTGAGGAAATAGGTGGAATCTAAAAACATTATTGGTGATCAACATCGAAAGGTTCAAATAATAAAAACATCAAAATATGTTACACATACTTATTTGTATTCAAAAGTTGACCCAAAATATGTTAGTGAAGATTTTGAGCATTTGAAATGGGTTCATGATATGAATGAAGAGTTGGATTAGATTGATAAGAATGATACTTGAGAACTTGTGCCCAAACCAAATAACAAAAATGTTATTGGTACAAAATCGGTGTTCTGGAACAAGTTGAATGGAGATAGTGAAGTGATAATGAAAAAATCTAGATTGGTTTTCAAAGGTTACTCAAAAATTTAAGGTATTGATTTTGATGAGATATTTCCTCTAGTGGAAAGGTTAGAAACAATTAGAATATTCTTTACAATTATTGCACAATGAAGTTATAATTTTTTTAGATGGATGTGAAGTCAAAATTTATGAATGGAGAACTTAATGAAGAGGTTTATATTGAAAAAACAGTGTGGTTTTGTAATTGGGAAGGATGAAATTTATGTGTAAAAGTTGAATAAATCCTTTTATGGGATAAAGAAAGATATGAGGGAATGGTATTCCAAGTTGGATACTTGCTTAAAAAAGTTGAACTTTAAGAAAGGAAGAGTTGATAGTAATATCTACATCAAAGAAAGTCAAGATATTTACCTCATTATTATTGTATATGTTGATGATATTATCTTTTTTTGGGAATTATTAAATAACTAGTGAAATGTTTGATGAATAGATGAAGAATTTGTTTGAAATTTCCATGTTTGGTGAGATGAAATACTTTCTTGATTTAAAATCTCACAAAATAAGAAATACATAATATTTCTCAAGAAAATTATTCTAAGGAACTTCCTAAGAAGTTTGGAATAGAAAATTCAAAACCTATATCCACCACAATTTTAACGGGAACTAAGTTTTCTAATGATGGAGAAGGTAAGGAAGTTGACTATAAAGAGTTCTAGAAGCTGATTAAAAGTTTTTTGTATCTGAATACCTGAAGAACATATATTGTTTATATTCTTACCTTATATAAAAGATTCCAAAGTGCTCCAAAATAATCACATCTCTTGGTTGGAAAAATAATTCTCAGATATATCAATGGTACAATAGATTTCAGAATTAGGTGTGATTGCTCAGAAAAAATTGATTTGTTTGGGTATACAGATGCTGATTGGACAAGAAGTGTATATGATAAAAGATGCACATATGGTGGATTTTTCTTTCTAGGGGTAGTTGTGTAAGTTGGAATACTAAGAAATATAATTCAGTAACTCTTAACATAGTTTAATTTGAGTACGTTTCTATAACCTAAGTTGCAACCCAACTTATATGGATGAAGACTCAGTTGGAAGACTTACTTGTTAAAGTGAAGTCACCTATACTATTGGGTTGTGATAATTAGAGTGCTATAAACCCTACAAGTAATCTAGTACAACACTCTCATTCAAAACATATTTATATTAAACATCACTTCATCAAAGATCATGTGGAGAAGAATTAACTCCAACCATATTATATCCCAATATCAGAACAAGTTTATGAAATCTTCACAAAACCTTTACTAAAGGAATCATTTTTCAAATCAAGGTTGAACCTGGGTGTCCAACCTCCTTCTCTCCAAGGTTTAGGTATGTGTTTCTATCCCATATATCATCCAGTATTTATATAGTGTTGTCAAGGAGGAGAAAAATGATGTTTCAAAAATATTCCCATTGATATTTTCTAAACCCTTTAAGTAAGCATATATATAGGTGGAGTTGTGGGTAAGATGTGAACTCAGCATATAAGTTCGTGAACTGTTTTAATAGTTTGTTTATGTTTTTATAGGAAACTTGTTACATAAAAGAAGAAGATTTTTTGAAGTTCTATGGGAAGTTTTAATTTTTTGAAGAATGTTTCTTAAGACACTACTTATAGACAACATGGATTTTCTATCAATGATTCTCATTTTCTATAATAAGTTCACTCATGTAGGTTTAAAACCATTGATTAGTAATCCATTTATTGAGTTACAAAGCTTTAGTGATTTATGAACCTTGTTTAAAAACAAAATCCAAAGGGGGGGATTATTGGGACCAATTTGGCTGGAAGTTGGTTTTTGGATGCTGGAAAAAGTTTATTCTGTTTGTTTTGTATCTTATTTTCATTATGATAAATATATTCACTTTGAAATTGTTGGTATATAGATAAAAGGAGGATCCGACTTAGAATATCAGACATAAATTTCTTAATAAATTCCATCGGTTTTGATTTTTAGTACTAAATATGTTTTCTGATTGAAGTGGTTTTTGGGCTCAGAATGTGTCTGAACTGAAGTTTTGATCGGAGTGATAAGTTATTTCAGAGTCTGAATGTATTTTGATATGTATAATACTAAATATAAAAATGATTTTATGGTTTTTAAGTTTTCAATATCATAAGTTATCTAGAAAACTTGTGATCCACGATTTGTGAAAGAAAGTAGGAGAAAAGGTTTTCTAAGTCATATGATGCATTGACGATCCTAATATTCTAAACATCATGAAGAAATCATGATACAATAAGAAGTTTTTGGAAGAATAGAGTTTACAAATTCAAATATTTCCAGTTGCAGATCATCAGTGTAAGAATCACCAAACACTAATTTTTTCTGAAGGATGAGTTGGAAGTTTTTTTAGTCAGAGGTTTTGAAGAAGCGGTCATCAACCGATCCATCAGACTAACCGATCCATTGGACCATCTGATACATCGAATGAACCATTACATAGGATCGACCATGAGTTGTGGAGAATCTAGAAGAAAGGAATTTGTTGCTAACACTGGTCTATTAGAAAGAAGTTGACACCAATCAATCAAATGGGATTAGAGACCAATCAATCAGAAAAAGTTCAACAATGTAGTCAGTCATTTTAAAAAAGGGGATCTAAATTGTTTTATGTGGGTCAAGTTTCATTAGATATTCATGGACATCGATACATCATATGGGTAAAAGATAATAATTCATCAGACACATGTTGACACCAATAAGTCATCAGATTCTGAACTTTATCGGACGTAGTTTTACATCGATCTGAGAATTTGTTTCAGAAATGAAGAAAAGGTGAAATGTTATAAAGATACTTATGGATTATTGTTGAAGGGTTTTTGATGTTTTTATAATTTTCAATGATGTTTATGGAAGAACAAGTTTAGTTAGGGCATTATAATGGGAAGTCATTAGTTTTACATTTTCTCAAGTGGTTCAAGAAAATTGGTATGGAAAATTGTATCAGAATGACCATTTATATCAGACCAAATAAATGTTTATAAGTTTGAAGAATACTAAATTTGTGAGAATATTTGATAAGTTTTAATAAGAATAAATAAGATTTGAGAAGTTTTGAAATGGCCAAAGATTTAGTCGAAATGAAATTCAAATTTGAGTTTCTCAAAATTTGGTTGAGTGGGAAAATGAAATTGGTTTTCTACCCATTCCATTTATAGAACACCTATAAATAGAAGTGTAAGTACAATGAACTTTATTCCTGAGAAATCTGTTCACATGTAAGAGAGAGTGAGAGCGCTGAAAGTTTTGTTGATGATTTGGTAGAAGATAAATTTTTAGACTGAGTTTTCTTGAGAAAGTTTTTCAGATAGAATAAGTGTAAGGAAGAGGTTACTGGACCAGACTGATCCATCAGGATGATGGTTCTAAGAAATAAAGATGAGGTTTATAATTGTTTCTTGAGTAATTAGACTAATCCATCAAACTGAGTTTTCATACAAAGTCCAGAGAAGTTGTTTATAGCTACTGCTCAGTAGGAAAGTGAATAATTGTGTTTTTAAGATTTTAAAAAGTGGAAGTTATTGAAGTAGCACAATGACATGTTTGGAACCAACTGGTGAAGGTTTCTTAACTTTTTACAAAACTTATTTTACATAATTTGTGCTAAAATAAAAACATACACTATTGTACTGGTCATAGTGCTACACAAGTGTAAGGGTATTTCCTACTTGTTGTATCCACATAAAAGATTTTTTTCTAGTGGATTGTAGGCTATTAGATTATTTTCAAACCATACTAAGGACTAGATACTCTTATTGAGTAGTGAACCTTGTAAATACTTGTGTTCATGTGGATGCGTGAATGTTTTGTTTTTAGTAGAGTGATAATTCTTTAATAGGAGGAGAATGTTATTATTCAAGAAAGATAACATAAAATAAAAATATATAACTGATTCACCCCCTCCCCTCTCAGTGATACATTTATCCTAGTTGGGCCTTTTCAATTGGTATTATAGAGAAGGTTCCCTTAATTTACTATTTACTAAAGTTTTTGAAGAGAAGTTATTATGGAGAATCAAAATTGTGTGAATAGTAAGGGGATTCTGATTTTTTATGGATAAGACTATCATATCTGGAAAAATAAAATGCTTTCATATATTATGTCTCCCGGGTATGATGTTTTGGAAGTTTCTATAGATGGATTTCCTCCTTATATTGAAAACTCTCCTCTTACGTATGTGTATAAGAAAAATATATAGAATGATGGATGGTATAAGAATGCTTTAATCTCATCACTTTTTGAAAGTGAGTTTCTAAGAGTTAAAAGAGTTGAAATTGATAAAGGTATATGATAAAATTTTAAACACATTTATGAAGGAAATACAAAGGTGAATAAATCCTAGTTAAAAATCTAGAGAATTAAGTATAAAGATCTCAAAATTGATGAGTATGAATATATTAGTGACTTCTTTACAATAGTTAATGATATTATTAGCACCATAAGATGCCTTGGTGAGAAGCTAGAATATTCAAATTTTGTTGAAAAGATCTTGAGTATTCTTCCTATAAATATTGCAACCAAAGTTTCAACTTTGGAAGATAGAGATCATAAAACTCTATATTTGGATGACCTTCATAGTACTCTCATTACTTATGAAATGAGAAGGAAGAAAGTTATGAAAGGAAAATAAAAAGTTGATGGAGAAATTTCCTTCAAGGATGCAAAGAAAGGAAATAATAAGAATATTCTTGAAGAATAATAAGGTGGTGATTCTGAATCTAAAAATGAGGGCAGTAACAATCTTGATGAATTTTTATCCTTGTTTTCTAAAAATTTGAAAAGAGGTACAAGAAATTATAAAGGGAAGATACCCATACAATGTTTTGAATGTGGAGCTGTTGGTCCCTTTTATATGAATTACCCCCAAGGAATGAATGAAGATAATAGTGATGAATATGTTATAAGGATAAGAATATCCTATAAGAAACAAACTGATAAGTCTAAATCTTATTACAAGGGAACAAATAATTTGTTTTTCAAATCCAAAAGGATAAGATTTTTGTCCAAATATGATGAGGATAAGGACAATAAAGTTGAATTTAAAAATTTTACTAAATTTTCTATAGATAATAAGTTTATAAAAATTGTTAATGATGAAGAGTGTGGAAGTAATAGTTTTTAAGAATAAGATACTGAGTTAAAGTTTCACCTGAAGAGAGAGTTTAAAGAATGTATTAGAAAGATAGTATGATTTGAAAGAGAAATCAAGAAGTTGAAGAAGAAAAGATCTATAACAAACAATCAAGAATGTATTCATGAATATAAATCTAAGTTATTAGAATATTTTGATTGTTTGAAGAAGTCTCTTGAAAAAGAAAAGAATCGAAATGAACATCTTTAAGTAAAGTTAAATGCAAAGGAGGAATAGTTGGAACATATTCAACAAAATTTTTATAAAGCCGAGCAGGGAGTTACAAGTTTCAAGAACTCTATCTCTAAAGTTTGTGAATATTTTGGAAAGGGTAAACCTCATAAGGATATACAAAAGTTACCTTCAAAGGTTGTAAAGAAAATTGAAATTTTCCTAATAAGAATAAGGAGGAGAAAATTATTTATGTTCCCAAAACCAAAAAATTTTGAAATTAAAAAGTGTTTAGAATTTATATCATTTCTAATTATGATAATAGTAAGTCTGGTGAACAACAAATTTATAATGTGAAAGATAATAAAGTTATTGAAGAACACGTTCACAATTCCAGATAGTATAGAAATTAAAGAGGAAAATATTGTTTATATGGTTATTGCTGGTATTGTGGTGGATTTGGGCATACAAAACATATGTGTTGGTTTAAGCAACAAAATTAAAATTATCACATGAATTTCAAAAACCAAATTTTGAGGTGGAGTCAATCCTCTCAAGGGAATAAATCTGAGAAAGTTACGTTGAAAAATAAAAATAGGTTCCAAACTTTGGAAATTATTTTTTAAAGGTGCGAAAAATTGGGACATCTTGCAAAAGGGTGTCTTATTTTGTCACCAAAACAACAAAAAGTTTACAATAATTATCAAAATCCATCTGTGAAGGAAGATAAAGGGAAATAAAAGGCTCTTGTTTTATCTCCAATGGCTCGAAGACCTTTATTTTTTATTTATTTTTGATAATCCACCTTTCAAGGGGTGAGGTGGAACCCTTAAAAGGCCCGTAGGCGTAAGTATTACATGGACCGTAGGCCTTAGAAGAATTCATTGCCCGTAGGCTTCAAACATTACATACAACCCAGACTAACTACTTATAACTTCTCCTCCCCAGACTAACTACTTGGATAGTGGGTGTTCTTCTCATATGACAAAAGATTTTAAATTGTTGAATAATGTGAAATATTTCAAATAAGGAACATTGATGTTTGGAAATATTGAATCCCTCAAAATCAATGGTGTTGTATCCTCTATTATTGGGGATGAAATGTTTAAATCCAATTGATGGGTTAAAACACAATCTATTGAGTATTTCACAAATATTTGACAAAGGAAATAAAGTTTTTTTTGTTGGAACCATGGTATTCTATGCATGATTTTGAGTATGGTTTTTTTTTGTTGTCAATCCTCAGTGGAAGTTCAGAATTTGTACCAGCAAAGAGATCATACAGTTCAAGCAGACAATAGTATTGAAGGTGGCGCTGTTTCCCAGTGTTTTCCAAATTTTTGGGCTTGAAAATCGACAAATGGAGAAAAGTTTTTTTGGAAAAGAGACTTGTGCGCCGTGTACTTTAAGGAGAGAAAACTTGTGTTCCATATGTTTTTCAAGATCAGAACATGGGAAAATGGCAAAGGGATAAGGGCCGCGCAAGTTTTGGACTGGTCGCGCAAGTGACCTGCGCGCCGTGAAGAGCCTTGCGCATCGATGCCTAGGAGGATTAGAAAATTGCGCATATATTGTTTTTCAAGATTATAACTTGAAAATATGGCAAAGGAAAGAAGGTTGCACAATAATTTGTGTGGTCGTGCAAGTGAGTAGCGCGACAGAGGCTAGGGAGGATGAGCTGCCCGCCAGAACCTGTGCGCCGAGGAAAGACTTGCGCGCCACCGCGCATGGGGTCCAATTTGCCTATAAATAGAGGACCCCTCCTCATTTGTAACGAATTTCAAGACTTAGAGATTTTTTGATCTCTCGTCGCGCAAGTGGTTGAGTCGTACAAGTGGTTGTTGGGTCGCGCAAGTAGAGGCTGTGCACCGGTTGTTGGCTGCCCGTCCAAAGTGGTTTGGGATTTAGAGGCACTGAGTCGCGCAAGTTTGGAGTTCAAAGAGGCAGTGTCACGCAAGTGGTTTGGAGTCACCTGCGCGCCGAGGTTGTACCGCACAAGTGACTTGCGCGCCATTCTTGAAACTTGCGCGTCGGGCTTGGAGAAGCGCGCCGGGGTTGTTAAAGTACATCTATCCTTTTAAAGCTGCACGAAAGTTGGAGGATCACCCGGTACCCTCAGCGCAAAGTGAGATTCGTCTTCTGGTGAGAGTTTGACTTCAACAGAGCATCTACATACAATTGAGGATGCATTCTTATGCAATGATGAAGAGACCTTCACATCTATAAACTGAGTGTGACTTCACCAAGGGCAGTGAGCCATGGGGAGTCAATGGGAGTGACTCGAGGGAAGCAGTGAGCTATCCATGAACCTTTGTAAAGGCAGTGATCTTGGGACAGAGTGATTGTACCCAAACCTTTGTAATCCACATCTAGTGAAGATTAGTGTAATTTGGTACGACCGACAACTTGTTGGGGTATGCTCCTTGGACGTATCCCTTAGTGGTGAACCAAGTAAAAAGTGTTGTGTCTTCTCTGTGCATGTGAATGTTTTCTTTCTGATAGTATTCATCATATAGGTTAAAAAAGTTCCTACCAACATGGGAACAAGATCCATCACATTAAAAGAAAAAGTTGTCCCCCGGATTCACCCCTCCCCTCTCAGGGTGTCCCGGGGTCCTTCAAGTGGTATCAGAGGGTAAAGGTTGCTGGTGTTGAATCTGTCCTTTATTGTCATGGAGAATGCAATAAATGTCAGGGGAGTCCCTCACTTAGATGGAAGTAATTTCCAGATATGGAAGAATAGAATGAGATCTCATCTAAGATCTCTTAGAATGAAAGTTCTCTTTTCTACTGTGCAAGGAATACAAGTCACTGATCCAACAGGCCTGGCTATGACTGAAACAGGCAAGAAAATTCTTGATGCAGATACTAAAGCACAAAATGCACTCACTGTAGCCCTTTCTGATCAGATCTACCTAAAGGTGATGAATTTCACCTAAGAAAAATCCATGTGGGATAAACTTGAGAATATTTATGAAGGAGATAGCAAAGTGAAGGAGGAAAAACTGGAAGTGCTGCACAATCGGTTTGATGATCTGAAGATGCATCCAGACGAGAATGCAGACTCATTCTTCAATCGAATTACTGAAGTGGTTGGAGAAATTCGGGGTCTAGGCAAAGAAATCAAAGACATTGATATTGTAAATAAAATATTAAGAAGACTTCCACATCTATACAATGCAAAGGTGTCATCCCTTGAGGAAAGAGATCTTTCCAAACTTTCTCTGGATGATCTACTGAGGAGCTTGGTAGTATATGAAATGAGAGTCAAACCAGAAGATGCTACGACTCATGTGAGCAAGAAAATGGAATTCAAGGCCATGGATAAACTGAAAATATCAAAAGATAGTAGCGGTGAAGATGATGAAGAAAAATAAATTCTTTCTCTCATTGCAAAGAAGTTCTAGAAGGGAAAAGGGAAATTCAAAGGGAAGTTACCTCTCGCATGTTTTTGTTGTGGAAAAGTAGGGCACATTGCCACTCAGTGCTTAAGAAAGATCAATGATGAAGATAGTGAAGATGAAATCATTGAGAAGCCTCGGAGAAGGTTCTTAAAAAAGGGAGACTTCAAATCGGGAAAGAAAATGCAAAGGAAGAGTTTTGTCTGTGAAGAGGAAGAAGATGATAATGAATTCTGTGATGAAGAAGAACCAGAATTCAAAACTGGGAACCATGCTTCCATGATGGCCACTGTTGAAAAGTCAGAAGATACTGGTGGAGAAAAACAACTGAGAACTTATGTAGATCCCGAGATTCAACTTAAGGATGCAATTAGTAAGATTAAGATTAAATGTAAGAGTTGCAATAAGTGGAAATAAATTGTAGAAGAATCAACTGAATACGTTGATCAACTTGAAGCTGAAATTGAATGACTGGAAGAATTTTTGAAGGTACAGTCTAAAATAATTGAAAGCAATGATGATGTTGTAGATCTGAAGCTAAGAATTGAAGATCAGGAAAAGGTCATCAATGACCTCACCTCCAAACTAGATGAAAAATACAAGACTTCTGAGGGTCTTGAGGAGGAAGTTGTTACTCTAAGGAGTAAACTTGAGACTGAATCAATTCCAAAAGAATCGAGGAAGAAAATACAGTTTGGAAGATTCTCAGATGCAGAATTACTAGCAAGAGCCAAGTGTGATTCAGATGGGGTTGGAAAAATCTTGAGTGATCAAAGACCTGCTTGTATGAGAAAGAGTGGGATTGGCTGTGAGGCTGAGACATCAACTGCTGGAAGTGAAAAGATCCAAAATAAAGATAAGATGAAAGTTGAACATGTTGAAACGTTTCCTAAAGTGCTGAAAAAGGAACCCTCAATCCAAAATAAAAGGAGAACTAAAAATTATCCTCAAACATTCATAAATGATAGACAATCTAACTATTCTCCCAAGGAAGAAGGTATGTGGATAAATTCAAGTGAGAAGACATTTCTTCTCATGAAGTGTCAGTTATGTGGCTATCTGGGACATACCATGTCTTATTGCGAAGAGGCAAGAAGCTATCTGAATGGAGAAGATATAGAAGTTCAACAAAGTATAACAAATTCATATCCTAATTCTTATAGAAGAAACAACTTCTACGGATATTGTTATTGTTGTTCTAACTTTAGTCATAAGGCTTCTAATTGCAGGCAGAGAAGGGACATAGACACCTCATATCGATGTTCAAGACAAGTCAAGTCTCATCAGCAAGATAGTGTTGCTCTTTCAAACAGGTTTTCTCCTCTCAAAGAAGATTTCGACTATGAAGAACTTGGGTATGTGGAAGAGATAATTGAAAGGCCATCAGTACTAAATACTCAATCCAATGTCTCATGGAAGGAAAGGAAGAATATTGAGAAATCCAACCTTGTAGAGGTGGCCCTCAAAGCTACAAAGAACAACAATACCTGGATTCTGGATAGCGGTTGTTCATCTCATATGACAGGAAATGCTGGCCTGCTAATGGATATCAAAAGGAAGGTTGATGGTACAATACGATTTGGTAATGATGGAGCTCTGAAAATCAAAGGGAGTGGAAGTACCAAATTAGCTAATGGAGAACTAAAGAAGACTGAAGTCCTTTAAGTAGATGGCCTACGTCATAATCTCCTCAGCGTGAGTCAACTCTGTGACTCGGGACTTATAGTTACTTTTAATCAGAAATGATGCACTATCAAGGGAAAGACATGCAATTCACTTATGAAGGGATGCAGAACAGAAGACAACTTGTATCAGGTTGATAGTGAAGAAAATGTCTGTTACATGACTGTTGAAGAAGAAAACAATTTTTGGCATTAGAGACTGAGACACATCAATCAACAAGACATGGAGAAAATATCAAAATTGAGAATTGTCATGGACATTCCCAACCTGAAGCGTGAACATGAAAAATCTTGTGATGTTTGCATTCGTGGGAAGCTGGTCTGCAGTTCATATCGGCCAAAGAAGAAAAGGGAATCTCACCTTCTTGATCTGATTCATACAGATGTATGTGGGCCGATAAATGCTGCTGGAACTCATGGAGAAAAGTACTTTGTTATTTTCATAGATGATTACAGTAGAATGGCATGTGTGATGGTCATTTACAGGAAACGAAAAGTCCTTGAATGCATGAAAACATATCGGAAAATCACCGAAAATGACACTGGACGAACAATCAAAGTGTTGAGATCTGACAATGGAGGAGAATACACGTCCATTGAATTTGAAAATTATCTAGAGAATCATGGGATACAACATGAGGTAGCTGCTGTGAGAACTCCAAAACAAAATGGAGTTGTTGAACGTAGGAATTGACAGGTGAACAACATGGAATGAACTATGCTGATTGAGAGTCGTATTCCACGACATTACTGGAAAGAGGCTGTTCAAGATGCAGTGTACATTCAGAATCGAACAAGACTTTATATGGGTGATACGAAGACACCATATGAATTGTGTCATAGACGTAATACCTCTTTAAAATACTTTCGTGTCTTTGGAAGTAAATTCTTCATCAGGAACAAAGAAGGAAATCAAGGGAAGTATGACGACAATGAAGATGAAGGAATTTTCCTCGTTTACTCAATGAATAGCAAAGCCTACAAGTGTTTCAACAAGCGTTTAGGAAGGATTTTGGAAAGCAGTGATGTTACCATAATTGAAGAGAAAACCACAAATGATTCAAGGACGTCATATGCTGATGTGATAGAAAGTTAGGAAGAAAGTGAATGTGAAGAAAATAAAAATGCAGAAATAGAGGAAGCTGTACAAAACACTCAGCAGTCACATCATGATGTTGACTTAAAAGAAGAATCTGAAGAAGAAACTGTGGCTGAAGAGAATGCAACTGAACCTCGCAGGAGAAATAGAAGAGCTGATATTGATCCATCCAACATAATTGGGGACATGAGTGCACCCACTCAAACAAGAAGGATGAGGAATAACACGCAATCTGCATTTCTATCAGTTGTAGAGCCATACTTATTCGAAGAAGCTTCAAATGCTGAATCTTGGGTGAAATCCATGAATGATGAATTAGATCAGATTGATAAGAATCAGACATGTGATCTTGTCCAGAGACCCACAGGTCACAATGTGATTAGTACCAAATGGATATTCAAAACTAAGTTTGATGAGCATGGAAGTGTCATCAGAAACAAGGCACGACTGGTATGTAAAGGATACTCCCAGATTGAAGGCATTGATGTTGAAGAAACCTTTTCTCCAGTGGATAGACTGGAGTCAATCAAGATTTTCCTTGTTATGGCACTCCAAAGAGGATATAAAGTATTTCAAATGGATGTCAAGACAACATTCTTGAATGGTGTACTTGAAGAATAAGTATACATTGAACAACCAGTGGGCTTTGTTTTGGGTACTGATGAAACAAAGGTCTACAAACTGAAGAAAGATCTATATGGTTTGAAGCAGGCACCACGGGCGTGGTACTCACGGCTGGATTCATATATCAAAAAGATGGAATTCAAAAGAGGAGGAGTAGATCACAATCTCTATGTGAAGAATTATACAAAAGATCAATTCATGGTTCTAGTCTACATTGATGATATCATATTTGGTGGCAGCAGGTAGAAATCAGTGGACGAATTTTCCAACCACATGAAATCAGAATTTGAAATGTCTATGATTGGGGAGATCACATATTTCTTGGGGCTGCAGGTGATTCAAAAGAAGGAATACACTTTCATTTCTCAAGAAAAGTATGCAAAAGATCTGCTGAAGAAGTTTAATATGAAAGACTCCAAACCAATGTCAACTCTGATTGAATTTAGAACTAAACTTGGAAACCACGAGGATGGGGCCTCTGTTGATCCCACCATGTACAGGAGGATCATTGGGAGCCTACTGTACCCGACAACGACACGACCAGATATTGTCTTTGCCACATGCCTTGTGGCCCGCTTTCAGAGTAATCCAAAGGAGGAACATATGGTGGTAGTAAAAAGAATCATGAGGTACATTCAAGGTACACATAACTTTGGGTTATTTTTTGCTGCAGGTAGGGACAGTGAATTATCTGCATTTTCTGATGCTGACTGGGCTGGTGATGTAGTAGAAAAAAAGTCCACTAGTGGTGGAGCCTTCTATATTGGGAAGAAATGTGTTGGCTGGTTGAGAAAGAAACAAGAAAGTACTTCTCTTAGTATTTCTAAAGCTGAGTATATCTCTGCCACAAAGGCATGCACTCAACTACTATGGATGAAGCAACAATTAACAGATATTGGTGAAGAGGTAAAGTAACCAATGGTGATTTACTGTGATAAAAAGTGCACAATTGATCTTACGAAGAATCCTGTTTAGAATTCCTATACGAAACATATTGAAATCAGGTATCACTTTATCAAAGAAAAAGTTGAACAAGGGGTGATTAGACTGGATCATGTGGGAACTGATGAGCAAGTGGCTGATATCCTGACCAAGCCACTGTCAGCGGCTGTGTTTGAGAAGCATCGGTTGAACCTTAGTGTTCAGCCACCTCCCAGTGCATAAGGAGGTTACGCAATACCCCTCTCCCCGATTATGCTAACTGTTTTTATCTGTTTATGGATGTGATGCAGGTTTGTGGGGGAGATACTATCCAGGGGGAGTATGGTTTGAGCTGAACGTTGAAAAAATTACCAGGCTTTGGGTTTATTGTCAATGGGGGAGAAAGGAATAAATTCAGGCATGTTCAGACTTGTAATACTCATGTGACACAATTAGAATTTAGTGTTAGTGATAGGATGATAAGGATAATAAGGAATTCATCAATCATGTAATGATTCTTGGTCATCATTGAGAATTCCAAAACACTAGAACCCGACACAATGCGAATTCAGTGTCAGTGATAGGATGAGAAGGATAAGAAGGAATTCATCAGTCATGTAATGATTCGTGGGCATCATTGAGAATTCCAAAACACTGGAACCCAATTCAAGATTCCTCTCTTGTTTTCTACACCGAGCATTGCTCACGTAGACTTAGAGTGTCGGCTGAGTTGATTCTTGCGTTTTTGGTTTGTACATGGATGGAGATCTATTGAATTTATTTTCTGATTTCCAAAAAACCCAAAGGGGGAGATTGTTGGAACCATGGTCTTCTATGCATGATTTGGAGTATGGTTTGTGTTTGTTTTCAATCCTCAGTGGAAGTTCAGAATGTGTACCAACAAAGAGATCATACAGTTCAAGCAGACAACAGTATTGAAGGTGGCGCCATTTCCTAGTGTTTGCCAAATTTTTGGGCTTGAAAATTGACAAATGGAGAAAAGTGTTTTTGGAAAAGAGACTTGAATGACGTGTACCTGAAGGAGAGGAAACTTACGCACCATATGTTTTTCAAGATCAGAACATGGGAAAATGGCAAAGGGATAAGGGCTGCGCAAGTTTTGGGCTGGTCGCGCAAGTGACCTGCGCGCTGTGAAGAGCCTTGCGAGCCGATGCCTAGGAGGATTGGAAACTTATGCGTCTATTGTTTTTCAATATTATAACTTCAAAATATGGAAAATGAAAGAAGGTCGTGCAATAATTTGTCTGGTCACGCAAGTGAGTAGCGCGATAGAGGCTTGGGAGGATGAGCTGCGCGCCAGAACCTGCGTGCCGAGGGAAGACTTGCGCGCCACCACGCAGGGGGTCCAGTTTGCCTATAAATATAGGACCCCCCTCCTCATTTTTAACAAAGTTCAAGACTTAGAGATTTTTTGAGCTCTCGTCGCACAAGTGGTTGAGTCGCGCAAGTGGTTGTTGGGCCGCACAAGTAGAGGCTGCGCACCGGTTGTTGGCTGCGCGTCCAAAGTGGTTTGGGATTTAGAGGCGCTGAGTCGCGCAAGTTTGGAGTTCAAAGAGGCAGTTTCACACAAGTGTTTTGGAGTAACCTATGCGCCGAGGTTATACCGCGCAAGTGACTTGCACTTCATTCTTGAAACTTGCGCATCAGGCTTGGAGAAGCGCGCCAGGGTTGTTAAAGTACATCTGTCCTTTTGAAGCTGCACGAAAGCTGGAGGATCACCCGGTACCCTCACAAAGTGAGATTCATCTTCTGGTGAGAGTTGGACTTCAATAGAGCATCTACATATAACAGAGGATGCATTCTTATGCAATGATGAAGAGACCTTCACGTCTATAAACTGAGTGTGACTTCACCAAGGGCAGTGAGCCAGGGGGAGTCAACGGGAGTGACCTGAGGGAAGCAGTGAGATATCCCTGAACCTTTGTAAAGGCAGTGAGCCTGGGACAGAGTGATTGTGCCCAAACCTTTGTAATCCACATCTAGTGAATATTAGTGGAATTTGGTACAACTGACAACTTGTCGGTGTATGCTCATTGGACGTATCCCTTAGTGGTGAACCAAGTAAAAAGTGCTGTGTCTTCTCTATGCATGTGAATGTTTAATTTCTGATCATATTCATCATACACATTCAACAAGTTCCTACCAACGTGGGAATAAGATCCATCACATTAAAAGAAAAAGTTGTCACCCTGATTCACCCCTCCCCTCTCAGGGTGTCCCGGGGTCCTTCAGTTTTTAGAAAGGATGGATTTGTTGTCAAAAGAAAGGAATATGGAAAAGTTGTTACAAAAGGACAACACATAAAAAGAAACTTGTTTCAAGTTGGTAAAGTATATAATTCATGTTACTTAAGCATGATGAAAGAAAATAAGCTATGGAAAAACATGTTGGGATATATGTGTCATTGAAATATGAGCAAGTTATCAAAGTGAGACAATGTCTATGGTATTCCCAATCTGTTAAGAATAAGAGTTTAGTGTTGTAAATTTTTTAGAAATGGGATATTATAAACTTCATGCATAAGAAAGTTGATATTCATTCTACTCGACCCCTGTAACTAATTCATTCTAAAATTTGTAGTCCAATGAGCATAAAATCAAATTTCAGAGATAAGTACTTCATTTCTTTCATTGACTATTTTACTAGTATTACTTGCATTATGTATTTGAAACATTAATCATAAACTCTAAATACATTTATGAGTTTCATGAGAAGAGATGAGAAGGAATGTGGGTATTTTGTGAAGAAGTTACAAAATGATAATGGTGGTGAATACAAGAATGAAGAGTTCAGAAGTTATCTTGAAAAACATAGAATTCAACATGAGTTCAGTACACCATTTACACCACAAAAAAATGATGTTACTGAAAGGAATAATATAATTTTAGTTGATATGGGGTGTATAATATTGATTGAGCATGACCTTTCTCACTACTTCTGGAGATAAGCAATGAGCATGGAAGTTTATATTCAGAATCAATGTTTCTAAAGGCTAAGTTCTAATATGAATCTCCATGAAATGTTTTATTATAAAACTCAAATTTTGAAACACTTAAGAGTTTTTGGGAGTCTATGCATAATAAAGAACGAAGGTATAAATATTGGTAAGTTTGACCTGATAGGTGAAGATGGAATATTTCTTGGATATGATCCAGATGGAAAATGATATAGATGTTTTAACAAAGAAATAGTAAGAATAGTTGATTTTTTGGTGTAAAATTTCTTGAAAAAGATTAGGAAGATGTTTCAAAAATACATATAGATGATGAAGATGAATAGGATGAAAGAATTATTTTTAAGCAACATGAAAAGGATTATAAAAATTGTGATGATACCCATATTGAAGAATCATACTCAGTTATTTTCAATGATGAGGAATAATTTCATTAATCTCATCCTAATACGAGGAAACAAGTGGATGTTAGTTTGAGATAGATATAATGAAGACAAAGACATAGGAGGGGGGGGGGGTGAATTGTGTTTTTCAAAACTTTAATAGATTCTAAAGAACTCTCTTGGTAAACATCATTTCTTTACTTTTCTCTCAAAGATGACTAAAAAAAATAAAGGAAATGAACACAACGATGTATAGTGGTTTAGGGCACAAATATCCCTTAGTCCACTCCACCAACACTCAACTCCAGAAGCTTAGTGATTTTCATTAGGTTCTCTTATACTAAGACCTTAAAAATCCAAAAGTGAGTATAGGCTGTTGCCACCTTACAATAAGACTAATTAAATCCTTTTAGTTCTTTTACAAGGAACCTAATATCCACAACTTAGTACAAGAATATGACACTTAACCATGACCAAGTATGAGCAGTCGAAACTCAAATAAATCAAAATATTTTTATTTGTTTGATGGTATGTGTTAAAATTCACATCTTTCAACAACAACTGAAAGATGAAATCAGATCTTCAACATAGCACAATAGAAAATAGATCTTCAATGTTTGTATAATATTTCTTCAAACAGAAACAAATAAAATACTAGAAAGATGTTTAAACATGAATTTTACCAAAGTGTATCTTTACCAAAATGATTCATTGTTCAAATTAACCATATTTATTTCATGATAATATGTAACAAATAAATATATCAGAAACAATGACAAATGCAGTAAGTAAATCAGATAGATCTAAACATGTATGCCTCCAAAGTGTAACTCTAAAGAAAACGACACACACATTTTCATTATATAAGAATATGTGTAAATATACATATATTTCCAATGAATAATGCCTCTGTATTTATACTATTTGTTAAATAGCTCTAGGTCAAAAAAAATCTAGAAATATCGCATAATAAATCATGAATACTTGAATTCAAAATGATTCAAGAGAGTCATAACTTCCCATAAGAATAGTAATGTTTTACTTTGTTGAATAAGATCCTTTAAAAAAATCATAAAGAACCTTTGAATTGGTCATTAAACATATTTGAATCGATCTTTATTTCCATCAAGACCATTACAGAAATATTGGATAATATTTCAGATTTAAAATTTCATTGTTGAATAGTCAAACGTAGGGTTCCTTCACATGACAAAAAACACATAATGTAGGGTTTAAAACATAGGGATGATTAACAAAGTAGGTTTGATGTACGATACGCTTGTTTCCTCAAACATAGTGTTTCTCCTAAATGTTGGGTTGATGAACTGTACTTTTCGCTTTCTCAAACATCAGGTTCTATAATAACATAGGGTAGATGAACGGTACACACTATACAAAACATAGGGTTTCTTCCTTACATTATGCTTACCAATGTAGGGTATAAAAAATGTTTCTAAAATATGCTAAAACATGTTCCTAATACTTTATCAAATATTCCCCGCAGATTAAAGTATTGAATATAATTCTAGAATAAATATTTCCATGAATATTAATTTCCTGAAATTCACTTAACATAATTTCATTAGTAAAACAAATGTGGGGTGTTTGTGAGCATAAAAACGAAAAAAAAAAAATTGTTGAATCAACACATGCTCAACAATCTCCCAATTTTTGATGATAAAAAACCCATATAAATAAATATTTTTTTTGGAAAAAGACAAAATAAATTTTCCACCTTTATCTTTTTATAATATTTATTATATAAATAAAACTTCTCCCCCAATACAAGAATTTAACACTTCTCATATATTAAATTAAATGAGGATAAATACATAATATTAAAGAACTATACACTTTTACCCCTTTGGATCTTCCCTCTATAAACTTCAGGGAATTATAAACTTTAGAGAACTATAAACTTTAGAGAAATATAAATTTCTCCCACTTTATTATCCCTTTATCCATTTATGGAATTTTATTTTACTCCATTAAAATAAGAATATTATAAATAATAATTTTTTTCTAACTTTATGAAAATTAATCATAAAAAACTTATAAAATTACAACATAAAACTTATAAAATTCAATAAAACTTCTCCACCTTTTTGTGACATAAAAAAAGAAGTAATTAACTCCCCCTAAATTTATGATTTCTTTAAAAAGATAAAATTAAAACAAGGAGTATTTAAGAAATAAATAATTTTTTTTTAAAACTCCCCCTAAATCGTATCATATTTAATGAACTTTTTACACAAGTAAAGACAAAAATTAGGTTTATGCTTGCATAGGAAAAAGTAAAAAGAAATTACAAAGAAACTAATTTTACTATTTTTCACTTAAATAATATAATTAAAAACAATATATAATATTGATTTTTATATGAATGGAATGAAAATAAAGAGTTTAAGAAAGAGTATACTATTCCTTTGAACCTTACAAACTGATAATTCTTTCACTTAAATCATCTAAAATTCTTGATAGTTCTTCAAATCTATTTTGAATATCTATTGTTCTTTGATAAGACAAATATGAACACTGTTCAACTAAAAATGTATTTAGTTTATCAATATCGATCTTTGTAATAACTTATTTTCTGAGAAGCTCCATTTGAATTAGTATTTCTACTTTGAAAGTTTCAAAAACTTCTTTTGAGATTGAACTATATTTAGTAATATGATACTCCTTTTGTAACGAATCAAGAACATATTTTGATACTGATTCTTTCTATAAATCATCATACAACTTTCTAGATGCATCCATCTCAACATTTAGCTTATCTTTTTCTTCATTTAAAGATCCAACTTTAAATATAATACTTTCATAAGATATTTGAAATGAATAATCTTCTTATTATTCATAACTATGTACTTATCTATTTCATTCAGAATAATTTAAACACAAATCTTCAACAAACGAGACTGACTGTTCTTTCAATGGGTCAAAAGGATTTCCTTTTTTCCTCTTGAGTGAAATCTTTTCTTCTGAACTAGAAGTAATTGACCTCTTTATCTTTCTGTGACTAGTTTTTAATAGTCATTTGAAAAATATATTTTTAATAATAATAATAATAATAATAATAATATTTTAAGTAGAAGACGAAACATTTGGTTCTGACAAAATACAGAACAAATTTCATTTTCTTAAGAAAAAAAATATAGAAAATCATTTAAAAAATACATTTAGTATAAGAATATTTTTTCTGATTGTGTAACCACATAAAATTTTAAGAATAAAATATAAAATATTTTTGAAAAGAAAAATATAAACATTTCATAACAGACACTATATTTTCAAACTAAATTTAAAAAAAACTGTTATATAATTAATACAAAAAATTTGATTTATATAATAATAAAGAATATTTTATTAAACTTTGAGAAATAAATTTATTTTCCTGTAAAACAAAATTAATGTACCAGAAGTATACAGATATTAAAATGAAATACTTCCTAGATCAGTGACTTAAGTACTGAGGATTTTTTTATAAAAAACTACTTTTGAGTTGTTCACTGCTTCAGTAGACACTTTAACATATATCCATCGATTGAACACTTAAATATTTAATGATATAACTTCGTGGAATAATGCTACAAAATATCAAAATCAAGTTCTTTTTGGTACCCATATTCTTTTGGGTCTAGTAGTGTTATCCATTAAATATTTAGGTAACCAAAATCGTTTTTGAGTAGGAATTCTACAATTTAGGAAATATTTTGAATAATAAGCACTTTTAACACCATAAATTTGTGGTTTTATAAAACATAAATCATTTTCATAATGAACATTATTTCCAAAATATAAAAATTTAACAATAGACATGTTTTTACTATTTAAATGAGAAACAAAATAATTTTTATAAAGTTTCAGTCTTTCACCATTACTTCATATTCCAAATTATCCTTTTGGTATTTTATTTTTTCTAAGGATTTGATTTAAATATTTTTCTCCTTTTGTTAACATACTAGAATCTTGTTTTAAATCATCAAATTCATCCATTAATTCTTTAATCTTAATGTCATGTAAATCATAGGAAATTTTGGAAGCATTAGATTTTAAATCTATAAACTATTTTGATAAATTTTCTTTATCTACTAAAATAGTACAATAATATTTCTTAAGTTTTATATAGTTTTTATTTAATGATTCATATTTTTAGATTAACATAAAATAATATTTATTTAACTCATCATAATAAAGTTTTTTAGAACTAGGGTTTAGAGTGTACCTCATTAGTGTCAACCATTATACATATAACTTTATTCCCAGCTTTTGAATTTTTAGACGATTCACCATATAAACTAGAAGTATTACTATAGATAGATTTTAAATATTTCTCACCTTTCCTTTCATAATTGGATTTTGTTTGATCTTTGAGTAAAAGAAAATTATCCTTTTTATGACTTCTTTCCTTACATTCACAACATCTATCATCTTCAGTACCTTTCCTTTTTTATTTTCTCTAAAGATTTTCAAAATTTTCCACAAGACCTAATAAATCTTTATCTTGATCTGTACAATTTGAATTATATGATTCATTATTTCTATTCATGATATAGACTTATTTATTTTTGATATGAATTTCAGATACAAACCTATATCTCAACTTTATACATCATCAAAGTCTTAGTCAAGTCCTTCATTGTCAAATTATCTACTAATGTAGACTTGCATATAGCTTCAGATATTCTATTCCACTTAGGAGGTAGTACTTTGAGTACTTTTAATGTTTGATATGATTGTGAAATTGAATTTCCTAAAGCATCAAAATTATTTAAAATCTCTGCCAACCTTTCATCCATTTGATTGACAGTTTCATTCTCATCCATTCAAAAAGCATCGAACTTTACCTTTTTAGTAGTGTATCTTAATTGTTTTACATTTTCAGTTTCCTCATAGGAAATGGTAATAGTCTTCCACATATAATATGTAGTAGAACATTTAGATACTCTATTAAATTCTTTAGTTCCTAAATCACACATAATATCATTCATAAATTTTGAGTTGATATCATATTCTTTTTCTTGACCAGTACTCCAATATTCAAAATTTTCTTTTGGAATCTCATAAGGCTTAACAATCATTAAATAAACCCTTATCCCAATATTTTTCAAATAAATAATCATACAAGATTTCCAATATCCATAATCATTACCATTAAAATAGGGATCATGAATCATTGACATACCTTCTCTCGAATCAGTCATTTCATAACGTATTTGTATGAATCTTTAACTTAGGATTATTAGAGATAGTAAAATAATTTGTAGAACCTTCAGATAAATTTTTTTGATATCAGATAGGTAAAAGGATAATTATACTAGAAGAGCCCTACCTTTAATACCAAATGTTAGGCCAGGATAGATATAACAAAGAAAAAGACACAAGAGGTGGGGGGGGGGTGAATTGTGGTATTCAAAACTTTAATATTTTATGAACACCTCTCTTAGTAAGTAGAATTCCTTTACTTTTCTTTCAAAGATGAGCGAGAAATGAAAATAAATAAAAAAATTAACATAGTGATGCATAGTGGTTTAGAGAACAAAGATCATTTATTCCACTCCACCAATGCTCAACTCTATGAGCTTGGTGATTTTCACTAAGTCCTCTTATCCCAAGACTTTAAAAATACACAACTGAGTTCAGGAAGTCGACACCTTACAATAAGACTAATTAAAGACTTCTAGTTCCTTTACAAGGAACTAAATATCCATATATTAGTATAAGAATTTTACACTTAACCATGATTGTGTATGAGCAGTCGAAACTCAAATAAATCAAAATGGTTTGATTTTTTTGATGGTACATGTTAAACTTCACAGCTTATAGTAGCAACTAGCATATGAAATCAGATCTTCAACATATCACAAAAACAAATATATCTTTAATGTTTGCATAGGATTTCTTCAAACAACAATGAAGAAAACACCAGAAAAATGTTTAAACATGAATGTCTCCAAAATGTATCTTTAACAAAATGATTCATTTTTAAAATTAATTGTAATTATTGTATGAGAATATATAAAAAATAAATATAGTAGCATCAATGACAATAGGAACGAGTAAATCAGATATATCTAAACATATATGTCTCCAAAGTGAAGCTTTGAAGGCAATGAAACATAGCTTTTCATTATATACGAATATGTATAAATCTACATATATTTCCATGAATAATGCATCCATATTTATAAATTAGTTCAAACTAATCTAGATCAAACCATATCTAGAAATATCGCACAATAAATCGTGAATATTTGAATTCAAAAAAAATTCAAGAGAGTCGTAACTTCCCGTAAGAATGGTAATGTTTTACTCCATTGAATATGAGACTTTAAAACAATCATAATGAGCCTTTTAATTGTCCATAAAACATCTTTGAATTGATCTTTATTTCCATCAATACCATTGTATAAATCTCAGATAATATCGTATATTTAAAACCTTGTCGTTGAATAGTCAAACTTAGGGTTCCTTCACGTGATGACAAAACACAGAACATAGGGTTGACAATGTACATTCAATTACCAAAGTAGGGTTGATGTACCATACATTTGTTTCCTCAAATGTAGGTTTTCTTCCAAATGTAGGGTTGATAAAACATACTTTTCTCTTTCTCAAACACTGGGTTCCATACTAACGTAGGGTAGATAAACAATACATGCTATTCCAAATATAGGGTTTCTTATTTACGTTATGCTTACCAATGAAGGGTATGAATAGTGTTTCTAGAATATGATAAAACATGTTCCATAAAATATTCCCCATAGATAAAAGTATTGAATATAATTCCAGAATAAATATTTCCATGAATATTAATTTCCTAAAATTTACTTAAAGTAATTTCATTAGTTAAACAAATGTGGGTATTTGGGAGGATCAAAACCAAAAATAAATTACTAAAATTATTGAATCAATATGTTATCAATAGTGGAATATTAAAACATTATTGGTGATCAACATAAATAGGTTTAAAAAAGAAGAACATCAAAAAATGTTACACATAATTATTTGTTTTCAAAAGTTGAGCTAAAAGATGTTATTGAATCTTTTGATAATCCAGAATGGGTTGATGCTATGAATGAAGAGTTGGATCAGATTGATAATAATTATACTTGTGAAATTGTACCCAAAATAAATGATAAAAATGTTATTGGTACAAAATGGTTGTCCCAGAACAAGTTGAATGAATATGGTTAAGTGATAAGAAACAAAGCAAGATTGGTTTGAAAAGTTTACTAAAAAATTGAAGGTATTGTTTTTAATGAGACTTTTGATCTAGTGGAAAAAGAAACTATATGGGATAAATAAATACTTGTATTGGATAATGAAAGGTCTAAGGTAATGGTATTCCAATTTATACATCTTCTTAATAAATTATAACTTTAAGAAAGGAAGAGTTGATAGTAATACCTACATCAATTGAATTCATGATATTCCCCTCATTGTTATTGTATATGTTGATGATATTATCTTTGCTGGAAATGATGAAATAACTTGTGAAAGTTTTTATTAAGAGATGAATAAGTTATTTGAAATGTACATGCTTGGTGAGATGAAATAATTTCTTAGGTTAAAAATATAAAAAAATAATAAATACATATTTCTTTCTCAAGAAACGTATACTAAGGAACTTCTTAAGAAGTCTGGAATAGAAAATTCAAAACCTCTTTATACAAAATTTTTAGTGGGAACTAAGTTAACTAAATATGGAGAAGGTAATGAAGTTGACTCTAAAGAGTTTCAGAAGCTTATTAGGAGTTTGTTGTATCTGACTACCTCAACACCAGATATTGTTTATGTTGTTAACTTATGTGAAAGATCCCAACATGCTCTAAAAGAATCATATATCTTGGATGAAAAAATAATTCTCAAATATATCAAAGGCACAATAGATTTCAGAATCAGGTATGATTTCTCAGGAAGAATTTATTTGTTTGGGTATACAAATACTGATTGGGCAGGAAGTGTAGATGATAAAGATTCACATCTGGTGAATTTTTATTTCTAGGGTAAAGTTATATAAGTTGACATACTAATAAATAGAACTAAATAGATATTAGCATGACTAAATCCAAGTATGTTATTGCAACTCAAGATGTAACACAACTTATATAGATGAAATCTCAGTTGGAATACTTACTTATTAAAGTGAAGTTACCTTTGATCTTGGGTTGTGATAATCATAGTGATATAAATCTTATAGGAATTACAGTACAAAATTCTCATTAAAAACATATTAATATCGAATATCACTTCATTAAAGAGAATTTTGATAAGAATGAACTCATATGGGATTATATTCCTCAATCATAATAAGTTGCTGACATATTCATAAAAACTTTACCAAAGGAAGCATTTTTCAAATTGTGGTTGAACATGGGTTTCCAACCTCCTTCTCTCTAATTTTGAGGTACGTTTTTATATCCCCTCTCCTATATAGTCTTTGGATATTGTTTTCAAGGGGGAGAAAAATGATTTTTCATAAATCTACCCATTGATATATGCTAAATATTTTAAGAAAGAATATATATAGAAGAAGTTTTGGGTAAGCCGTGAACTCACCACATAAGTGTGTGGACCATTTTAATAGTTTTTTATAGTGTTTATAGGAAACGTGTTATAGAAAAGAGGAATATGTTTTGAAGTGCTATGTAAATTTTGATGTTTTTAAATAACGTTTCATAAGTTACTCCTTATGGACATCATGGTTTTTTATCAATTATTATTGTTTCCTATAATGAGTTCACTCATGTAGGCTTAGAATTGTTAATTAGTGATCCATTTATTTAGCTACAAATTTTCATTAATTTATAAACCTTGGTTGACAACAAAATCCAAAGGGGGATATTGTTAGGACCAAGTTAGATGTAAGTTGGATTTTGGATACTAGAAAAATTTTATGTTGTTTGTTTTGTATTTTATTGTCATAACGATAAATCTATTCAATTTGTAAGTGTTGGTGATTATATTAAAGGAGGATTAGACTTAGAATATCTGACAAAAAGTTCTTAAGAAAGTCCATCACTTTTGGTTTTCTATTTTGAAGATGTTTTCTGATTGAAGTGGTTTTCAGACTCACAATGTGTTTAAAATGAAGTGTTGATCAGAGTGAGAAGTTGTTTCGGAGTTTGAATGTATTTTTAGACATTCAATACTAAATATAAGGATGATTTTATATTTTATAAGATTTAAATATCATAATTTTTCAGGAAAACTTGTGATCTAAGCTTTGTTAAAGAAAAGAGGTGAAAATGTTTTCTAAGTCATACAATGATTTGTTGATCCTAATATTATTAAAATCATGAAGACATCATGATACACGAATAAGTTTTTGGAAAAAGAGAGTTTATGAAGTCAAATATTTCTGGTTGCAGATCATCAATGTAAGAATCACAGAATGTTGATTTTTTCTAAAGGCTGAGAGTTAGATGTTTCTGAAGTCAGATGTTTTGCGAAGCACTGATCAATTGATTCATCAGACTGGACAATCCATCAGAGTGTCCGATCCATCAAATGAACCATTTCGTAGGATTAATCATCAGTTGTAGAGAATCTGAATAAAGGAAGTCACTATTAACACCAATCCATTGGATAGACATTAATAGCGATCCATCGGATGGGATTAGAGACTGATCAATCAGATTAATTTCAATAATGTATTCAACCATTTTAAAAATGGGGATGTGGATTGTTTTAAGTGGTTAAAGTTTCATCAGACATGCATTTAAATTAATACATCAGATGGGTAAAATAGACCAATCCAATAGACACATGCTGACACTGATAAATCACCGGATACTGAACTTTATCAGACAAAATTTTACATCGGTCTAATAATTTGATAAATAAATGAAGAAAATGTGAGATATTATGAAGCTATTGCTAAAGTTTTGTTGAATGGGTTTTTATGTTTTAAGAATTTTAAATGGTATTTATGGAATAAAAAGTTCATTTAGTGCATCAGAATGGGAATTCATTAGTTTTAAATTTTCTCAATTGGTTTAAGAAAATTAGTATGACAAATAGTATCAGAATGACCATTTGTATCATACTTAAGAAATGTTTGTAAGTTTGAAGTAGTCTAAAGTTTTGATAAGATTAAAGAATTTTTTAGAAGAATCAATAAGATTTTAGAAGTCCTGAAATGGTAAAATATTTAGTCGAAATAAAATTCAAATTTGTGTTTCTAGAAATTTGGTTGAGTATGAAAGTGAAATTGGTTTCCCACCTATTCCATTTTTGGTGCACCTATAAATATAAGTGGAATTGAAATGTAATTTCTACCTAAGAAACTATTCATAATTAGTAGAGAGTGAGAGAATTAAAAGTTTTTTGGCTGATTTGGTAGAAGATAAGTTTCCAGAAAGATTTTTCTTGATGAAGTTTTCTGAACAGAAGAAGCATAAGGAAGATGTTGCCCAATCAGAATGAGCCATCTAATTGATGGTTCTAGGAAAGAAAGAACAAGTTCAATTTTTTTGAAGTATCTTTACATAATTGATTTCCAGACTAAATAATTGGACTGAAGAATCAAATTGAGCCATCAAACTGAGTTTTTGTACAATGTCTAGATAAGTTGTTTCTACTTGCTTCTCAGTAGAAAAGTAACAAATTTTGTAATGGAGATTTACAAAAGTGGAAGTTTTTGGAGCATCATAGTGACATGTTTGGAACCAACTGTTGAAGGTTTATTAATTTGTTACAAAAATTATTCTACATCATTTTTTCTAAAAGAATCACATTCACTGTTGTATTGATCATAGTGCTACACCAGTGTAAGGGTATTCCCTACTTATTTTATCCATAAAAAATGATTGTTTTCTAGTGAATTTTATAGTATTGGATTATTTAAAAACTATTCCAAGAACTAGATACTCTTATTGATTAGTGAACCTTATAAATACTTGTGTTCTTGTGGATGTGTGAATGTTTTATTTTTAGTAGAGTGATAATTCTTTAATAGAAAGGAAAGGTTATTATTCAAGAAATATAACATAAAAGAAAAAGATATCACTGATTCACCCCATTCACCTCTTAGTGATACATTGATCCTAGATGGGTCTTTTTAATTGGTATCAGAGTAAAGGTTCCCTTAATCTACTCTTTTATGAGGTTTTTGAAGAGAAGTTTTTATAGAGAATCTGGATTGTGTGAACAGTAAGTGGATTTCTGTTTTTGATAGAAATAAATATCATATATGGAAAGATAGAATGATTTCATATCTTATGTCTCTTAGGTATGATGTTTTGGAAGTTATTACAAATTTATTTCCTCCTTATGTTAAAAATTATCCTCTTACATCTATGGATAAGAAAAATCTGGCAAAGGATGGAAGGGATAAGAATTATTTACTCTCATAACTTTATAAAAGTGGGTTTCTAAGAGTGAAGGGAGTTCCAACTGCTAAAGGTGTCTAGGAAAAGTTAAAAAATAGTTATGAAGGAAATAAAAAGTTGAATAAATCCAAGTTAAAAATCTGGAGGTTGAAGTATGAAGATATCAAAATGAGTGAGTTTTAATATTTTGGTGAATTCTTTACAAGGGTGGATGCAATTTTTAGCACCATAAGATATCTTATAGAGAAGTTGGAAGTTTTAACTATTATTGAAAGGATCATGAGAATTTTTACTGATAAGTTTAATTCCAAAGTTTAATCTTTGGAAGATAGAGATCCCAAAACTTTATCTTTGGATGACCTTAATAATACTCTCATTACTTATGAGAGATCGGAAAGAACTTAGGTATTCTACAAAGAAGTTACGAAGTGATAATGGTGGTGAACACAAGAATGAAGAGATCATAAGTTATCTTAAAAAACATGGAATTTGGCATGAGTTCAGTACACCATACACACCACAACAAAATGGTGTTTTTGAAAGGAATAATGGAAGTTTAGTTGAGATGGGACATACAATGTTGATTGAGCATGACCTTTCTCACTACTTCTAGAGACAAACAATGAGTACAATAGTTTATACTCAGAATCAGTGTTTCTACAGTCCAGTTTTTGATATGACTCCCTATGAAATATTTTATGATTAAACTCCAAGTTTGAAACACTTAATAGTTTTTGGGATTCCCTACATCATAAGGGAAAAAGGTGGAAATGTTCTAAATTTGATAAGATAGGCGAAGATGGAATCTTTCTTATCTATTCTTCATATCGAAGAGGATATAGATGTTTTAACAAAGAAACATGAAGAATAGTTGATTCTATTGATGTAAAAGTTCTTGAAAAATTTGAGGAAGATGTTTCACAAATACATGCAGACGAGGAAGATGAAGAGGATGAAAGAATTATTATTAAGTAACATGAAAAGGATTCAAAAAATTGTGATGAAACACAGATAGAAGAATCAAACTTAGCTATTTCGAGTGATAAGGAAGAATTTCATTCATCTCATCCTAGACTGAGGAAATAGGTGGAATCTAAAAACATTATTGGTGATCAACATCGAAAGGTTCAAATAATAAAAACATCAAAATATGTTACACATACTTATTTGTATTCAAAAGTTGACCCAAAATATGTTAGTGAAGATTTTGAGCATTTGAAATGGGTTCATGATATGAATGAAGAGTTGGATTAGATTGATAAGAATGATACTTGAGAACTTGTGCCCAAACCAAATAACAAAAATGTTATTGGTACAAAATTGGTGTTCTGGAACAAGTTGAATGGAGATAGTGAAGTGATAATGAAAAAATCTAGATTGGTTTTCAAAGGTTACTCAAAAATTTAAGGTATTGATTTTGATGAGATATTTCCTCTAGTGGAAAGGTTAGAAACAATTTGAATATTCTTTACAATTATTGCACAATGAAGTTATAATTTTTTTAGATGGATGTGAAGTCAAAATTTATGAATGGAGAACTTAATGAAGAGGTTTATATTGAAAAAACAGTGTGGTTTTGTAATTGGGAAGGATGAAATTTATGTGTAAAAGTTGAATAAATCCTTTTATGGGATAAAGAAAGATATGAGGGAATGGTATTCCAAGTTGGATACTTGCTTAAAAAAGTTGAACTTTAAGAAAGGAAGAGTTGATAGTAATATCTACATCAAAGAAAGTCAAGATATTTACCTCATTATTATTGTATATGTTGATGATATTATCTTTTTTTGGGAATTATTAAATAACTAGTGAAATGTTTGATGAATAGATGAAGAATTTGTTTGAAATTTCCATGTTTGGTGAGATGAAATACTTTCTTGATTTAAAATCTCACAAAATAAGAAATACATAATATTTCTCAAGAAAATTATGCTAAGGAACTTCCTAAGAAGTTTGGAATAGAAAATTCAAAACCTATATCCACCACAATTTTAACGGGAACTAAGTTTTCTAATGATGGAGAAGGTAAGGAAGTTGACTATAAAGAGTTCTAGAAGCTGATTAAAAGTTTTTTGTATCTGAATACCTGAAGAACATATATTGTTTATATTCTTACCTTATATACAAGATTCCAAAGTGCTCCAAAATAATCACATCTCTTGGTTGGAAAAATAATTCTCAGATATATCAATGGTACAATAGATTTCAGAATTAGGTGTGATTGCTCAGAAAAAATTGATTTGTTTGGGTATACAGATGATGATTGGACAAGAAGTGTAGATGATAAAAGATGCACATATGGTGGATTTTTCTTTCTAGGGGTAGTTGTGTAAGTTGGAATACTAAGAAATATAATTCAGTAACTCTTAACATAGTTTAATTTGAGTACGTTTCTATAACCTAAGTTGCAACCCAACTTATATGGATGAAGACTCAATTGGAAGACTTACTTGTTAAAGTGAAGTCACCTATACTATTGGGTTGTGATAATTAGAGTGCTATAAACCCTACAAGTAATCTAGTACAACACTCTCATTCAAAACATATTTATATCAAACATCACTTCATCAAAGATCATGTGGAGAAGAATTAACTCCAACCATATTATATCCCAATATCAGAACAAGTTTATGAAATCTTCACAAAACCTTTACTAAAGGAATCATTTTTCAAATCAAGGTTGAACCTGGGTGTCCAACCTCCTTCTCTCCAAGGTTTAGGTATGTGTTTCTATCCCATATCTCATCCAGTATTTATATAGTGTTGTCAAGGAGGAGAAAAATGATGTTTCAAAAATATTCCCATTGATATTTTCTAAACCCTTTAAGTAAGCATATATATAGGTGGAGTTGTGGGTAAGATGTGAACTCAGCATGTAAGTTTGTGAACTGTTTTAATAGTTTGTTTATGTTTTTATAGGAAACTTGTTACATAAAAGAAGAAGATTTTTTGAAGTTCTATGGGAAGTTTTAATTTTTTGAAGAATGTTTCTTAAGACACTACTTATAGACAACATGGATTTTCTATCAATGATTCTCATTTTCTATAATAAGTTCACTCATGTAGGTTTAAAACCATTGATTAGTAATCCATTTATTGAGTTACAAAGCTTTAGTGATTTATGAACCTTGTTTAAAAACAAAATCCAAAGGGGGGGATTATTGGGACCAATTTGGTTGGAAGTTGGTTTTTAGATGCTGGAAAAAGTTTATGCTGTTTGTTTTGTATCTTATTTTCATTATGATAAATATATTCACTTTGAAATTGTTGGTATATAGATAAAATGAGGATCCGACTTAGAATATCAGACATAAATTTCTTAATAAATTCCATCGGTTTTGATTTTTAGTACTAAATATGTTTTCTGATTGAAGTGGTTTTTGGACTCAGAATGTGTCTGAACTGAAGTTTTGATCGGAGTGATAAGTTATTTCAGAGTCTAAATGTATTTTGATATGTATAATACTAAATATAAAAATTATTTTATGGTTTTTAAGTTTTCAATATCATAAGTTATCTAGAAAACTTGTGATCCAAGATTTGTGAAAGAAAGTAGGAGAAAAGGTTTTCTAAGTCATATGATGCATTGACGATCCTAATATTCTTAACATCATGAAGAAATCATGATACAATAAGAAGTTTTTGGAAGAATAGAGTTTACAAATTAAAATATTTCCAGTTGCAGATCATCAGTGTAAGAATCACCAAACACTAATTTTTTCTGAAGGATGAGTTGGAAGTTTTTTTAGTCAGAGGTTTTGAAGAAGCAGTCATCAACCGATCCATGAGACTAACCGATCCATTGGACCATCTAATACATCGAATGAAACATTAAATAGGATCTACCATGAGTTGTGGAGAATATAGAAGAAAGGAATTTGTTGCTAACACTGATCTATTAGAAAGAAGTTGACACCAATCAATCAAATGGGACTAGAGACCAATCAATCAGAAAAAGTTCAACAATGTAGTCAGTCATTTTAAAAAAGGGGATCTAAATTGTTTTATGTGGGTCAAGTTTCATTAGATATACATGGACATCGATACATCATATGGGTAAAAGATAATAATTCATTAGACACATGTTGACACCAATAAGTCATCAGATTCTGAACTTTATCGGACGTAGTTTTACATCGATCTGAGAATTTGTTTCAAAAATGAAGAAAAGGTGAAATGTTATAAAGATACTTATGGATTATTATTGAAGAGTTTTTGATGTTTTTATAATTTTCAATGATGTTTATGGAAGAACAAGTTTAGTTATGGAATTATAATGGGAAGTCATTAGTTTTACATTTTCTCAAGTGGTTCAAGAAAATTGGTATGGAAAATTGTATCAGAATGACCATTTATATCAGACCGAATAAATGTTTATAAGTTTGAAGAATACTAAATTTGTGAGAATATTTGATAAGTTTTAATAAGAATAAATAATATTTGAGAAGTTTTGAAATGGACAAAGATTTAGTCGAAATGAAATTCAAATTTGAGTTTCTCAAAATTTGGTTGAGTGGGAAAATGAAATTGGTTTTCTACCCATTTCATTTATAGAACACCTATAAATAGAAGTGTAAGTACAATGAACTTTATTCCTGAGAAATCTGTTCACATGTAAGAGAGAGTGAGAGCGCTGAAAGTTTTGTTGATGATTTGGTAGAAGATAAATTTTTAGACTGAGTTTTCTTGAGAAAGTTTTTCAGATAGAATAAGTGTAAGGAAGAGGTTACTGGACCAGACTGATCCATCAGGATGATGGTTCTAATAAATAAAGATGAGGTTTATAATTGTTTCTTGATTAATTATACTAATACATCAAACTGAGTTTTCATACAAAGTCCAGAGAAGTTGTTTATAGCTACTGCTCAGTAGGAAAGTGAATAATTGTGTTTTTAAGATTTTAAAAAGTGGAAGTTATTGAAGTAGCACAATGACATGTTTGGAACCAACTGGTGAAGGTTTCTTAACTTTTTACAAAACTTATTTTACATAATTTGTGCTAAAATAAAAACATACACTATTGTACTGGTCATAGTGCTACACAAGTGTAAGGGTATTTCCTACTTGTTGTATCCACATAAAAGATTTTTTTTCTAGTGGATTGTAGGGTATTAGATTATTTTCAAACCATACTAAGGACTAGATACTCTTATTGAGTAGTGAACCTTGTAAATACTTGTGTTCATGTGGATGTGTGAATGTTTTGTTTTTAGTAGATTGATAATTCTTTAATAGGAGGAGAATGTTATTATTCAAGAAAGATAACATAAAATAAAAATATATAACTGATTCACCCCCTCCCCTCTCAGTGATACATTGATCCTAGTTGGGCCTTTTCAATTGGTATTAGAGAGAAGGTTCCCTTAATTTACTATTTACTAAAGTTTTTGAAGAGAAGTTATTATGGAGAATCAAAATTGTGTGAATAGTAAGGGGATTCTGATTTTTTATGGATAAAACTATCATATCTGGAAAAATAAAATGCTTTCATATATTATGTCTCCTGGGTATGATGTTTTGGAAGTTTCTATAGATGGATTTCCTCCTTATATTGAAAATTCTTCTCTTACATATGTGTATAAGAAAAATATAGAGAATGATGGATGGTATAAGAATGCTTTAATCTCATCACTTTTTGAAAGTGAGTTTCTAAGAGTTAAAAGAGTTGAAATTGATAAAGGTATATGATAAAATTTTAAACACATTTATGAAGGAAATACAAAGGTGAATAAATCCTAGTTAAAAATCTAGAGAATTAAATATAAAGATCTCAAAATTGATGAGTATGAATATATTAGTGACTTCTTTACAATGGTTAATGATATTATTAGCACCATAAGATGCCTTGGTGAGAAGCTAGAATATTCAAATTTTTTTGAAACGATCTTGAGTATTCTTCCTATAAATATTGCAAACAAAGTTTCAACTTTGGAAGATAGAGATCATAAAACTCTATATTTGGATGACCTTCATAGTACTCTCATTACTTATGAAATGAGAAGGAAGAAAGTTATGAAAGGAAAATAAAAAGTTGATGGAGAAATTTCCTTCAAGGATGCAAAGAAAGGAAATAATAAGAATATTCTTGAAGAATAATAAGGTGGTGATTCTGAATCTAAAAATGAGGGCAGTAACAATCTTGATGAATTTTTATCCTTGTTTTCTAAAAATTTGAAAATAGGTACAAGAAATTATAAAGGGAAGATACCCATACAATGTTTTGAATGTGGAGCTGTTGGTCCCTTTTATATGAATTTCCCCCAAGGAATGAATGAAGATAATAGTGATGAATATGTTATAAGGATAAGAATATCCTATAAGAAACAAACTGATAAGTCTAAATCTTATTACAAGGGAACAAATAATTTGTTTTTCAAATCCAAAAGGATAATATTTTTGTCCAAATATGATGAGGATAAGGACAATAAAGTTGAATTTAAAAATTTTACTAAATTTTCTATAGATAATAAGTTTATAAAAATTGTTAATGATGAAGAGTGTGGAAGTAATAGTTTTTAAGAATAAGATACTGAGTTAAAGTTTCACCTGAAGAGAGAGTTTAAAGAATGTATTAGAAAGATAGTATGATTTGAAAGAGAAATCAAGAAGTTGAAGAAGAAAAGTTCTATAACAAACAATCAAGAATGTATTCATGAATATAAATCTAAGTTATTAGAATATTTTGATTGTTTGAAGAAGTCTCTTGAAAAAGAAAAGAATTGAAATGAACATCTTTAAGTAAAGTTAAATGCAAAGGAGGAATAGTTGGAACATATTCAACAAAATTTTTATAAAGCCGAGCAGGGAGTTACAAGTTTCAAGAACTCTATCTCTAAAGTTTGTGAATATTTTGGAAAGGGTAAACCTCATAAGGATATACAAAAGTTACCTTCAAAGGTTGTAAAGAAAATTGAAATGTTCCTAATAAGAATAAGGAGGAGAAAATTGTTTATGTTCCCAAAACCAAAAAATTTGGAAATTAAAAAGTGTTTAGAATTTATACCATTTCTAATTATGATAATAGTAAGTTTGGTGAACAACAAATTTATAATGTGAAAGATAATAAAGTTATTGAATAACACGTTCACAATTCCAGATAGTATAGAAATTAAAGAGGAAAATATTGTTTATATGGTTATTGCTGGTATTGTGGTGGATTTGGGCATACAAAACATATGTGTTGGTTTAAGCAACAAAATTAAAATTATCACATGAATTTCAAAAACCAAATTTTGAGGTGGAGTCAATCCTCTCAAGGGAATAAATCTGAGAAAGTTACGTTGAAAAATAAAAATAGGTTCCAAACTTTGGAAATTATTTTTTAAAGGTGCGAAAAATTGGGACATCTTGCAAAAGGGTGTCTTATTTTGTCACCAAAACAACAAAAAGTTTACAATAATTATCAAAATCCATCTGTGAAGGAAGATAAAGGGAAATAAAAGGCTCTTGTTTTATCTCCAATGGCTCGAAGACCTTCATTTTTTATTTAGTTTTGATAATCCACCTTTCAAGGGGTGAGGTGGAACCCTTACAAGGCCCGTAGGCGTAAGTATTACATGAACCGTAGGCCTTAGAAGAATTCATTGCCCGTAGGCTTCAAACATTACATACAACCCAGACTAACTACTTATAACTTCTCCTCCCCAGACTAACTACTTGTATAGTGGGTGTTCTTCTCATATGACAAAAGATTTTAAATTGTTGAATAATGTGAAATATTTCAAATAAGGAACATTGATGTTTGGAAATATTGAATCCCTCAAAATCAATGGTGTTGTATCCTCTATTATTGGGGATGAAATGTTTAAATCCAATTGATGGGTTAAAACACAATCTATTGAGTATTTCACAAATATTTGACAAAGGAAATAAAGTTTTTTTTTGTTGGAACCATGGTATTCTATGCATGATTTTGAGTATGGTTTTTGTTTGTCGTCAATCCTCAGTGGAAGTTCAGAATTTGTACCAGCAAAGAGATCATACAGTTCAAGCAGACAACAGTATTGAAGGTGGCGCTGTTTCCCAGTGTTTTCCAAATTTTTGGGCTTGAAAATCGACAAATGGAGAAAAGTTTTTTTGGCAAAGAGACTTGTGCGCCGTGTACTTTAAGGAGAGAAAACTTGTGTTCCATATGTTTTTCAAGATCAGAACATGGGAAAATGGCAAAGGGATAAGGGCCGCGCAAGTTTTGGACTGGTCGCGCAAGTGACCTGCGCGCCGTGAAGAGCCTTGCGCATCGATGCCTAGGAGGATTAGAAACTTGCGCATATATTGTTTTTCAAGATTATAACTTCAAAATATGGCAAAGTAAAGAAGGTTGCACAATAATTTGTGTGGTCGTGCAAGTGAGTAGCGCGACAGAGGCTAGGGAGGATGAGCTGCCCGTCAGAACCTGTGCGCCGAGGAAAGACTTGCGCGCCACCGCGCATGGGGTCCAATTTGCCTATAAATAGAGGACCCCTCCTCATTTGTAACGAATTTCAAGACTTAGAGATTTTTTGAGCTCTTGTCACGCAAGTGGTTGAGTCGTGCAAGTGGTTGTTGGGTCGCGCAAGTAGAGGCTGTGCACCGGTTGTTGGCTGCCCGTCCAAAGTGGTTTGGGATTTAGAGGCACTGAGTCGCGCAATTTTGGATTTCAAAGAGGCAGTGTCACGCAAGTGGTTTGGAGTCACCTGCGCGCCGAGGTTGTACCGCACAAGTGACTTGCACGCCATTCTTGAAACTTGCGCGTCAGGCTTGGAGAAGCGCGCCAGGGTTGTTAAAGTACATCTATACTTTTAAAGCTGCACGAAAGTTGGAGGATCACCCGGTACCCTCAGCGCAAAGTGAGATTCGTCTTCTGGTGAGAGTTGGACTTCAACTGAGCATCTACATACAATTGAGGATGCATTCTTATGCAATGATGAAGAGACCTTCACATCTATAAACTGAGTGTGACTTCACCAAGGGCAGTGAGCCATGGGGAGTCAATGGGAGTGACTCGAGGGAAGCAGTGAGCTATCCATGAACCTTTGTAAAGGCAGTGAGCTTGGGACAGAGTGATTGTACCCGAACCTTTGTAATCCACAGCTAGTGAAGATTAGTGTAATTTGGTACGACCGACAACTTGTCGGCGTATGCTCCTTGGACGTATCCCTTAGTGGTGAACCAAGTAAAAAGTGTTGTGTCTTCTCTGTGCATGTGAATGTTTTCTTTCTGATAATATTCATCATACAGGTTCAAAAAGTTCCTACCAACATGGGAACAAGATCCATCACATTAAAAGAAAAAGTTGTCACCCAGATTCACCCCTCCCCTCTCAGGGTGTCCCGGGGTCCTTCAAGTGGTATCAGAGGGTAAAGGTTGCTGGTGTTGAATCTGTCCTTTATTGTCATGGAGAATGCAATCAATGTCAGGGGAGTCCCTCACTTAGATGGAAGTAATTTCTAGATATGGAAGAATAGAATGAGTTCTCATCTAAGATCTCTTAGAATGAAAGTTCTCATTTCTACTGTGCAAGGAATACAAGTCACTGATCCAACAGGCCTGGCTATGACTGAAACAGGCAAGAAAATTCTTGATGCAGATACTAAAGCACAAAATGCACTCACTGTAGCCCTTTCTGATCAGATCTACCTAAAGGTGATGAATTGAACCTCAGAAAAATCCATGTGGGATAAACTTGAGAATATTTATGAAGGAGATAGCAAAGTGAAGGAGGAAAAACTGGAAGTGCTGCACAATCGGTTTGATGATCTGAAGATGCATCCAGACGAGAATGCAGACTCATTCTTCAATCGAATTACTGAAGTGGTTGGAGAAATTAGGGGTCTAGGAAAAGAAATCAAAGACATTGATATTGTAAATAAAATATTAAGAAGACTTCCACCTCTATACAATGCAAAGGTGTCAGCCCTTGAGGAAAGAGATCTTTCCAAACTTTCTCTGGATGATCTACTGAGCAGCTTGGTAGCATATGAAATGAGAGTCAAACCAGAAGATGCTATGACTCATGTGATCAAGAAAATGGAATTCAAGGCCATGGATAAACTGAAAATATCAAAAGATAGTAGCGGTGAAGATGATGAAGAAAAATAAATTCTTTCTCTCATTGCAAAGAAGTTCTAGAAGGGAAAAGGGAAATTCAAAGGGAAGTTACCTCTCGCATGTTTTTGTTGTGGAAAAGTAGGGCACATTGCCACTCAGTGCTTAAGAAAGATCAATGATGAAGATAGTGAAGATGAAAGCATTGAGAAGCCTCGGAGAAGGTTCTTAAAAAAGGGAGACTTCAAATTGGGAAAGAAAATGCAAAGGAAGAGTTTTGTCTGTGAAGAGGAAGAAGATGGTAATGAATTCTGTGATGAAAAAGAACCAGAATTCAAAACTGGGAACCATGCTTCCATGATGGCCACTGTTGAAAAGTCAGAAGATAATGGTGGAGAAAAACAACTGAGAACTTGTGTAGATCCTGAGATTCAACTTAAGGATGCGATTAGTAAGATTAAGATTAAATGTAAGAGTTGCAATAAGTGGAAATAAATTGTAGAAGAATCAACTGAATACGTTGATCAACTTGAAGCTGAAATTGAACGACTGGAAGAATTTGTGAAGGTACAGTCTAAAATAATTGAAAGAAATGATGATGTTGTAGATCTGAAGCTAATAATTGAAGATCAGGAAAAGGTCATCAATGAACTCACCTCCAAACTAGATGAAAAATACAAGACTTCTGAGGGTCTTGAGGAGGAAGTTGTTCCTCTAAGGAGTAAACTTGAGACTGAATAAATTCCAAAAGAATCGAGGAAGAAAATACAGTTTGGAAGATTCTCAGATGCAGAATTACTAGCAAGAGCCAAGTGCGATTTAGATGGGGTTGGAAAAATCTTGAGTGATCAAAGACCTGCTTGTATGAGAAAGAGTGGGATTGGCTGTGAGGCTGAGACATCAACTGCTGGAAGTGAAAAGATCCAAAATAAAGATAAGATGAAAGTTGAACATGTTGAAACATTTCCTAAAGTGCTGAAAAAGGAACCCTCAATCCAAACTAAAAGGAGAACTAAAAATTATCCTCAAACATTCATAAATGATAGACAATCTAACTATTCTCCCAAGGAAGAAGGTATGTGGATAAATTCAAGTGAGAAGACATTTCTTCTCATGAAGTGTCAGTTATGTGGCTATCTGGGACATACCATGTCTTATTGCGAAGAGGCAAGAAGCTATCTGAATGGAGAAGATATAGAAGTTCAACAAAGGATAACAAATTCATATCCTAATTCTTATAGAAGAAACAATTTCTATGGATATTGTTATTGTTGTTCTAACTTTGGTCATAAGGCTTCTAATTGCAGGCAGAGAAGGGACATGGACACCTCATATCGATGTTCAAGACAAGTCAAGTCTCATCAGCAAGATAGTGTTGCTCTTTCAAACAGGTTTTCTCCTCTCAAAGAAGATTTCGACTATGAAGAACTTGGGTATGTGGAAGAGATAATTGAAAGGCCATCAGTACTAAATACTCAATCCAATGTCTCATGGAAGGAAAGGAAGAAGATTGAGAAATCCAACCTTGTAGAGGTGGCCCTCAAAGCTACAAAGAACAACAATACCTGGATTCTGGATAGCGGTTGTTCATATCATATGACAGGAAATGCTGGCCTGCTAATGGATATCAAAAGGAAGGTTGATGGTACAATACGATTTGGTAATGATGGAGCTCTGAAAATCAAAGGGAGTGGAAGTACCAAATTATCTAATGGAGAACTAAAGAAGACTGAAGTCCTTTAAGTAGATGGACTACGTCATAATCTCCTCAGCGTGAGTCAACTCTGTGACTCGGGACTTATAGTTACTTTTAATCAGAAAGGATGCACTATCAAGGGAAAGACAGGCAATTCACTTATGAAGGGATGCAGAACAGAAGACAACTTGTATCAGGTTGATAGTGAAGAAAATGTCTGTTACATGACTATTGAAGAAGAAAACAATTTTTGGCATTAGAGACTGGGACACATCAATCAACAAGACATGGAGAAAATATCAAAATTGAGAATTGTCATGGACATTCCCAACCTGAAGCGTGAACATGAAAAATCTTGTGATGTTTGCATTCGTGGGAAGCTGGTCTGCAGTTCATATCGGCCAAAGAAGAAAAGGGAATCTCACCTTCTTGATCTGATTCATACAGATGTATGTGGGCCGATAAATGCTGCTGGAACTCATGGAGAAAAGTACTTTGTTCTTTTCATAGATGATTACAGTAGAATGGCATGTGTGATGGTCATTTACAGGAAACGAAAAGTCCTTGACTGCATGAAAACATATCGTCAAATCACCGAAAATGACACTGGACGAACAATCAAAGTGTTGAGATCTGACAATGGAGGAGAATACACGTCCATTGAATTTGAAAATTATCTAGAGAAGCATGGGATACAACATGAGGTAGCTGCTGTGAGAACTCCGAAACAAAATGGAGTTGATGAACGTAGGAATTGACAGGTGAACAACATGGAATGAACTATGCTGATTGAGAGTCGTATTCCACGACATTACTGGAAAGAGGCTGTTCAAGCTGCAGTGTACATTCAGAATCGAACAAGACTTTATATGGGTGATACGAAGACACCATATGAATTGTGTCATAGATGGAATCCCTATTTAAAATACTTTCGTGTCTTTGGAAGTAAATTCTTCATCAGGAACAAAGAAGGAAATCAAGGGAAGTATGACGACAATGAAGATGAAGGAATTTTCCTCGTTTACTCAATGAACAACAAAGCCTACAAGTGTTTCAACAAGCGTTTAGGAAGGATTTTGGAAAGCAGTGATGTTAACATAATTGAAGAGAAAACCACAAATGATTCAAGGATGTCATATGCTGATGTGATAGAAAGTTAGGAAGAAAGTGAATGTGAAGAAAATAAAAATGCAGAAATAGAGGAAGCTGTACAAAACACTCAGCAGTCACATCATGATGTTGACTTAGAAGAAGAATATGAAGAAGAAACTGTGGCTGAAGAGAATGCAACTGAACCTCGCAGGAGAAATAGAAGAGCTGATATTGATCCATCCAACATAATTGGGGACAGGAGTGCACCCACTCAAACAAGAAGGATGAGGAATAACACGCAATCTGCATTTCTATCAGTTGTAGAGACATACTTATTCGAAGAAGCTTCAAATGATGAATCTTGGGTGAAATCCATGAATGATGAATTAGATCAGATTGATAAGAATCAGACATGTGATCTTGTCCAGAGACCCAAAGGTCACAATGTGATTAGTGCCAAATGGATATTCAAAACTAAGTTTGATGAGCATGGAAGTGTCATCAGAAACAAGGCACGACTGGTATGTAAAGGATACTCCCAGATTGAAGGCATTGATGTTGAAGAAACCTTTTCTCCAGTGGATAGACTGGAGTCAATCAGGATTTTCCTTGTTATGGCACTCCAAAGAGGATATAAAGTATTTCAAATGGATGTCAAGACAACATTCTTGAATGGTGTACTTGAAGAAGAAGTATACATTGAACAACCAGTGGGCTTTGTTTTGGGTACTGATGAAACAAAGGTCTGCAAACTGAAGAAAGCTCTATATGGTTTGAAGCAGGCACCACGGGCGTGGTACTCGCGGCTGGATTCATATATCAAAAAGCTGGAATTCAAAAGAGGAGGAGTAGATCACAATCTCTATGTGAAGAATTATACAAAAGATCAATTCATGGTTCTAGTCTACATTGATGATATCATATTTGGTGGCAGCAGGTAGAAATCAGTGGACGAATTTTCCAACCACATGATTTCAGAATTTGAAATGTCTATGATTGGGGAGATCACATATTTCTTGGGGCTGCAGGTGATTCAAAAGAAGGAATACATTTTCATTTCTCAATAAAAGTATGCAAGAGAGCTGCTGAAGAAGTTTAATATGAAAGACTCCAAACCAATGTCAACTCTGATTGAATTTAGAACTAAACTTGGAAACCACGCGGATGGGGCCTCTGTTGATCCCACCATGTACAGGAGGATCATTGGGAGCCTACTGTACCCGACAACGACACGACCAGATATTGTCTTTGCCACATGCCTTGTGGCCCGCTTTCAGAGTAATCCAAAGGAGGAACATATGGTGGTAGTAAAAATAATCATGAGGTACATTCAAGGTACACATAACTTTGGGTTATTTTTTGCTGAAGGTAGGGACAGTGAATTATCAGCATTTTCTGATGCTGACTGGGCTGGTGATGTAGTAAAAAAAAAGTCCACTAGTGGTGGAGCGTTCTATATTGGGCAGAAATGTGTTGGCTGGTTGAGAAAGAAACAAGAAAGTACTTCTCTTAGTATTTCTAAAGCTGAGTATATCTCTGCCACAAAGTCATGCACTCAACTACTATGGATGAAGCAACAATTAACAGATATTGGTGATGAGGTAAAGTAACCAATGGTGATTTACTGTGATAAAAAGTGCGCAATTGATCTTACGAAGAATCCTGTTTAGCATTCCTGTATGAAACATATTGAAATCAGGTATCACTTTATCAAAGAAAAAGTTGAACAAGGGGTGATTAGACTGGATCATGTGGGAACTGATGAGCAAGTGGCTGATATCCTGACCAAGCCACTGTCAGCGGCAGTGTTTGAGAAGCATCGGTTGAACCTCAGTGTTCAGCCACCTCCCAATGCATAAGGAGGTTACGCAATACCCCTCTCCCCGATTATGCTAACTGTTTTTATCTGTTTATGGATGTGATGCAGTTTTGTGGGGGAGATACTATCCAGGGGGAGTATGGTTTGAGCTGAACGTTGAAAAAATTACCAGGCTTTGGGTTTATTGTCAATGGGGGAGAAAGGAATAAATTCAGGCATGTTCAGACTTGTAATACTCATGTGACACAATTCGAATTTAGTGTTAGTGATAGGATGATAAGGATAAGAAGGAATTCATCAGTCATGTAATGATTCTTGGGCATCATTGAGAATTCCAAAACACTAGAACCCGACACAATGCGAATTCAGTGTCAGTGATAGGATGAGAAGGATAAGAAGGAATTCATCAGTCATGTAATGATTCGTGGGCATCATTGAGAATTCCAAAACACTGGAACCCAATTCAAGCTTCCTCTCTTGTTTTCTACATCGAGCATTGCTCACGTAGACTTAGAGTGTCGGCTGAGTTGATTCTTGCGTTTTTGGTTTGTACATGGATGGAGATCTATTGAATTTATTTTCTGATTGCCAAAAAACCCAAAGGGGGAGATTGTTGGAACCATGGTCTTCTATGCATGATTTGGAGTATGGTTTGTGTTTGTTTTCAATCCTCAGTGGAAGTTCAGAATGTGTACCAACAAAGAGATCATACAGTTCAAGCAGACAATAGTATTGACGGTGGCGCCATTTCCTAGTGTTTGCCAAATTTTTGGGCTTGAAAATTGACAAATGGAGAAAAGTGTTTTTGGAAAAGAGACTTGAGTGAAGTGTACCTGAAGGAGAGGAAACTTACGCACCATATGTTTTTCAAGATCAGAACATGGGAAAATGGCAAAGGGATAAGGGCTGCGCAAGTTTTGGGCTGGTCGCGCAAGTGACCTGCGCGCTGTGAAGAGCCTTGCGCGCCGATTCCTAGGAGGATTGGAAACTTATGCGTCTATTGTTTTTAAATATTATAACTTCAAAATATGGAAAAGGAAAGAAGGTCGTGCAATAATTTGTCTGGTCAAGCAAGTGAGTAGCGCGATAGAGGCTAGGGAGGATGAGCTGCACGCCGGAACCTGCGTGCCGAGGGAAGACTTGCGCGCCACCACGCAGGGGGTCCAGTTTTCCTATAAATAGAGGACCCCCTCCTCATTTTTAACGAAGTTCAAGACTTAGAGATTTTTTGAGCTCTCGTCGCACAAGTGGTTGAGTCATGCAAGTGGTTGTTGGGCCGCACAAGTAGAGGCTGCGCACCGGTTGTTGGTTGCGCGTCCAAAGTGGTTTGGGATTTAGAGGCGCTGAGTCGTGCAAGTTTGGAGTTCAAAGAGGCAGTGTCACACAAGTGTTTTGGAGTAACCTATGCGCCGAGGTTATACCGCGCAAGTGACTTGCGCTCCATTCTTGAAACTTGCGCATCAGGCTTGGAGAAGCGTGCCAGGGTTGTTAAAGTACATCTGTCCTTTTGAAGCTGCACGAAAGCTGGAGGATCACCCGGTACCCTCACAAAGTGAGATTCATCTTCTGGTGAGAGTTGGACTTCAATAGAGCATCTACATATAACAGAGGATGCATTCTTATGCAATGGTGAAGAGACCTTCATGTCTATAAACTGAGTGTGACTTCACCAAGGGCAGTGAGCCAGGGGGAGTCAATGGGAGTGACCTGAGGGAAGCAGTGAGATATCCCTGAACCTTTGTAAAGGTAGTGATCCTGGGACAGAGTGATTGTGCCCAAACCTTTGTAATCGACATCTAGTGAATATTAGTGGAATTTGGTACAACTGACAACTTGTCGGCGTATGCTCCTTGGACGTAGCCCTTAGTGGTGAACTAAGTAAAAAGTGTTGTGTCTTCTCTGTGCATGTGAATGTTTAATTTCTGATCATATTCATCATACACATTCAACAAGTTCCTACCAACGTGGGAATAAGATCCATCACATTAAAAGAAAAAGTTGTCACCCTGATTCACCCCTCCCCTCTCAGGGTGTCCCGGGGTCCTTCAGTTTTTAGAAAGGATGGATTTGTTGTCAAAAGAAAGGAATATGGAAAAGTTGTTACAAAAGGACAACACATAAAAAGAAACTTGTTTCAAGTTGGTAAAGTATATAATTCATGTTACTTAAGCATGATGAAAGAAAATAAGCTATGGAAAAACATGTTGGGATATATGTGTCATTGAAATATGAGCAAGTTATCAAAGTGAGACAATGTCTATGGTATTCCCAATCTGTTAAGAATAAGAGTTTAGTGTTGTAAATTTTTTAGAAATGGGATATTATAAACTTCATGCATAAGAAAGTTGATATTCATTCTACTCGACCCCTGTAACTAATTCATTCTAAAATTTGTAGTCCAATGAGCATAAAATCAAATTTCAGAGATAAGTACTTCATTTCTTTCATTGACTATTTTACTAGTATTACTTGCATTATGTATTTGAAACATTAATCATAAACTCTAAATACATTTATGAGTTTCATGAGAAGAGATGAGAAGGAATGTGGGTATTTTGTGAAGAAGTTACAAAATGATAATGGTGGTGAATACAAGAATGAAGAGTTCAGAAGTTATCTTGAAAAACATAGAATTCAACATGAGTTCAGTACACCATTTACACCACAAAAAAATGATGTTACTGAAAGGAATAATATAAGTTTAGTTGATATGGGGTGTATAATATTTATTGAGCATGACCTTTCTCACTACTTCTGGAGATAAGCAATGAGCATGGAAGTTTATATTCAGAATCAATGTTTCTAAAGGCTAAGTTCTGATATGAATCTCCATGAAATGTTTTATTATAAAACTCAAATTTTGAAACACTTAAGAGTTTTTGGGAGTCTATTCATAATAAAGAACGAAGGTATAAATATTGGTAAGTTTGACCTGATAGGTGAAGATGGAATATTTGTTGGATATGATCCAGATGGAAAATGATATAGATGTTTTAACAAAGAAACAGTAAGAATAGTTGATTTTTTGATGTAAAATTTCTTGAAAAAGATTAGGAAGATGTTTCAAAAATACATATAGATGATGAAGATGAATAGGATGAAAGAATTATTTTTAAGCAACATGAAAAGGATTATAACAATTGTGATGATACCCATATTGAAGAATCATACTCAGTTATTTTCAATGATGAGGAGTAATTTCATTAATCTCATCCTAATACGAGGAAACAAGTGGATGTTAGTTTGAGATAGATATAATGAAGACAAAGACATAGGAGGGGGGGGGGGGTGAATTGTGTTTTTCAAAACTTTAATAGATTCTAAAGAACTCTCTTGGTAAACATCATTTCTTTACTTTTCTCTCAAAGATGACTAAAAAAAATAAAGGAAATGAACACAACGATGTATAGTGGTTCAGGGCACAAATATCCCTTAGTCCACTCCACCAACACTCAACTCCAGAAGCTTAGTGATTTTCATTAGGTTCTCTTATACTAAGACCTTAAAAATCCAAAAGTGAGTATAGGCTGTTTCCACCTTACAATAAGACTAATTAAATCCTTTTAGTTCTTTTACAAGGAACCTAATATCCACAACTTAGTACAAGAATATGACACTTAACCATGACCAAGTATGAGCAGTCGAAACTCAAATAAATCAAAATATTTTTATTTGTTTGATGGTATGTGTTAAACTTGACATCTTTCAACAACAACTGAAAGATGAAATCAAATCTTCAACATAGCACAATAGAAAATAGATCTTCAATGTTTGTATAATATTTCTTCAAACAGAAACAAATAAAATACTAGAAATATGTTTAAACATGAATTTTACCAAAGTGTATCTTTACCAAAATGATTCATTGTTCAAATTCACCATATTTCTTTCATGATAATATGTAACAAATAAATATATCAGAAACAATGACAAATGCAGTAAGTAAATCAGATAGATCTAAACATGTATGCCTCCAAAGTGTAACTCTAAAGAAAACGACACACACATTTTCATTATATAAGAATATGTGTAAATATACATATATTTCCAATGAATAATGTCTCTGTATTTATAATATATGTTAAATAGCTCTAGGTCAAAAAATATATATAAATATCACATAATAAATCATGAATACTTGAATTCAAAATGATTCAAGAGAGTCATAACTTCCCATAAGAATAGTAATGTTTTACTTTGTTGAATAAGATCCTTTAAAAAAAATCATAAAGAACCTTTGAATTGGTCATTAAACATATTTGAATCGATCTTTATTTCCATCAAGACCATTACAGAAATATTGGATAATATTTCAGATTTAAAATTTCATTATTGAATAGTCAAACGTAGGGTTCCTTCACGTGACAAAAAACACATAATGTAGGGTTTAAAACATAGGGATGATTAACAAAGTAGGTTTGATGTACGATATGCTTGTTTCCTCAAACATAGTGTTTCTCCTAAATGTTGGGTTGATGAACTGTACTTTTCGCTTTCTCAAACATCAGGTTCTATAATAACATAGGGTAGATGAACGGTACACACTATACAAAACATAGGGTTTCTTCCTTACATTATACTTACCAATGTAGGGTATAAAAATGTTTCTAAAATATGCTAAAACATGTTCCTAATACTTTATCAAATATTCCCCGCAGATTAAAGTATTGAATATAATTCTAGAATAAATATTTCCATGAATATTAATTTCCTGAAATTCACTTAACATAATTTCATTATTAAAACAAATGTGGGGTGTTTGTGAGCATAAAAACGAAAAAAAAATAACAAAATTGTTGAATCAACACATGCTCAACAATCTCACAATTTTTGATGATAAAAAACCCATATAAATAAATATTTTTTTTTGGAAAAAGACAAAATAAATTTTCCACCTTTATCTTTTTATAATATTTATTCTATAAATAAAACTTCTCCCCCAATACAAGAATTTAACACTTCTCATATATTAAATTAAATGAGGATAAATACATAATATTAAAGAACTATACACTTTTACCCCTTTGGATATTACCTCTATAAACTTCAGGGAATTATAAACTTTAGAGAACTATAAACTTTAGAGAAATATAAATTTCTCCCCCTTTATTATCCCTTTATCTATTTATGGAATTTTATTTTACTCCATTAAAATAAGAATATTATAAATAATAATTTTTTTTCTAACTTTATGAACATTAATCATAAAAAACTTATAAAATTACAACATAAAACTTATAAAATTCAATAAAACTTCTCCACCTTTTTGTGACATAAAAAAATAAGTAATTAACTCCCCCTAAATTTATGATTTCTTTAAAAAGATAAAATTAAAACAAGGAGTATTTAAGAAATAAATAATTATTTTTTTTAAAACTCCCCCTAAATCGTATCATATTTAATGAACTTTTTACACAAGTGAAGACAAAAATTAGGTTTATGCTTGCATAGGAAAAAGTAAAAAGAAATTACAAAGAAACTAATTTTACTATTTTTCACTTAAATAATATAATTAAAAACAATATATAATATTGATTTTTATATGAATGGAATTAAAATAAAGAGTTTAAGAAAGAGTATACTATTCCTTTGAACCTTCCAAACTGATAATTCTTTCACTTAAATCATCTAAAATTCTTGACAGTTCTTCAAATCTGTTTTGAATATCTATTGTTCTTTGATAAGACAAATATGAACACTGTTCAACTAAAAATGTATTCAGTTTATCAAGATCGATCTTTGTAATAACTTATTTTCTGAGAAGCTCCATTTGAATTAGTATTTCTACTTTGAAAGTTTCAAAAACTTCTTTTGAGATTGAACTATATTTAGTATTATGATACTCCTTTTGTAACGAATCAAGAACATATTTTGATACTGATTCTTTCTATAAATCATCATACAACTTTCTAGATGCATCCATCTCAACATTTAGCTTATCTTTTTCTTCATTTAAAGATCTAACTTTAAATATAATACTTTCATAAGATATTTGAAATTAATAATCTTCTTATTATTCATAACTATGTACTTATCTATTTCATTCAGAATACTTTAAACACAAATCTTCAACAAACGAGACTAACTGTTCTTTCAATGGGTCAAAAGGATTGCCTTTTTTCCTCTTGAGTGAAATCTTTTCTTCTGAACTAGAAGTAATTGACCTCTTCATCTTTCTGTGACTAGTTTTTAATAGTCATTTGAAAAATATATTTTTAATAATAATAATAATAATAATAATATTTTAAGTAGAAGACGAAACATTTGGTTCTGACAAAATACAGACAAAATTTCATTTTCTTAAGCAAAAAAATATAGAAAATCATTTAAAAAATACATTTAGTATAAGAATATTTTTTCTGATTGTGTAACCACATAAAATTTTAAGAATAAAATATAAAATATTTTTGAAAATAAAAATATAAACATTTCATAACAGACACTATATTTTCAAACTAAATTTAAAAAAAAAACTGTTATATAATTAATACAAAAAATTTGATTTATATAATAATAAAGAATATTTTATTAAACTTTGAGAAATAAATTTATTTTCCTGTAAAACAAAATTAACGTACCAGAAGTATACAGATATTAAAATGAAATATTTCCTAGATCAGTGACTTAAGTACTGAGGATTTTTTTATAAAAAACTACTTTTGAGTTGTTCACTGCTTCAGTAGACACTTTAACATATATCCATCGATTGAACACTTAAATATTTAATGATATAACTTAGTGGCATAATCCTACAAAATATCAAAATCAAGTGCTTTTTGGTACCCATATTCTTTTGGGTCTAGTAGTGTTATCCATTAAATATTTAGGTAACCAAAATCGTTTTTGAGTAGGAATTTTACAATTTAGGAAATATTTTGAATAATAAGCACTTTTAACACCATAAATTTGTGGTTTTATAAAACATAAATCATTTTCATAATGAACATTATTTCCAAAATATAAAAATTTAACAATAGACATGTTTTTACTATTTAAATGAGAAACAAAATAATTTTTATAAAGTTTCAGTCTTTCACCATTACTTCATATTCCAAATTATCCTTTTGGTATTTTATTTTTTCTAAGGATTTGATTTAAATATTTTTCTCCTTTTGTTAACATACTAGAATCTTGTTTTAAATCATCAAATTCATCGATTAATTCTTTAATCTTAATGTCATGTAAATCATAGGAAATTTTGGAAGCATTAGATTTTAAATCTATAAACTATTTTGATAAATTTTCTTTATCTACTAAAATAGTACAATAATATTTCTTAAGTTTTATATAGTTTTTATTTAATGATTCATATTTTTCGATTAACATAAAATAATATTTATTTAACTCATCATAATAAAGTTTTTTAGAACTAGGGTTTAGAGTGTACCTCATTAGTGTCAACCATTATACATATAACTTTATTCCCAGCTTTTGAATTTTTAGACGATTCACCATATAAACTAGAAGTATTACTATAGATAGATTTTAAATATTTCTCACCTTTCCTTTCATAATTGGATTTTGTTTGATCTTTGAGTAAAAGAAAATTATCCTTTTTATGACTTCTTTCCTTACATTCACAACATCTATCATCTTCAGTACCTTTCCTTTTTTATTTTCTCTAAAGATTTTCAAAATTTTCCATAAGACCTAATAAATCTTTATCTTGATCTGTACAATTTGAATTATATGATTCATTATTTCTATTCATGATATAGACTTATTTATTTTTGATATGAATTTCAGCTACAAACCTATATCTCAACTTTATACATCATCAAAGTCTTAGTCAAGTCCTTCATTGTCAAATTATCTACTAATGTAGACTTGCATATAGCTTCAGATATTCTATTCCACTTAGGAGGTAGTACTTTGGGTACTTTTAATGTTTGATATGATTGTGAAATTGAATTTCCTAAAGCATCAAAATCATTGAAAATCTCTGCCAACCTTTCATCCATTTGATTGACAGTTTCATTCTCATCCATTCAAAAAGCATCGAACTTTACCTTTTTAGTAGTGTATCTTAATTGTTTTACATTTTCAGTTTCCTCATAGGAAATGGTAATAGTATTCCACATATAATATGTAGTAGAACATTTAGATACTCTATTAAATTCTTCAGTTCCTAAATCACACATAATATCATTCATAAATTTTGAGTTGATATCATATTCTTTTTCTTGACCAGTACTCCAATATTCAAAATTTTCTTTTGGAATCTCATAAGGCTTAACAATCATTAAATAAACCCTTATCCCAATATTTTTCAAATAAATAATCATACAAGATTTCCAATATCCATAATCATTACCATTAAAATAGGGATCATGAATCATTGACATACCTTCTCTCGAATCAGTCATTTCATAACGTATTTGTATGAATCTTTAACTTAGGATTATTAGAGATAGTAAAATAATTTGTAGAACCTTCAGATAATTTTTTTTGATATCAGATAGGTAAAAGGATAATTATACTAGAAGATACCTACCTTTAATACCAAATGTTAGGCCAGGATAGATATAACAAAGAAAAAGACACAAGAGGTGGGGGGGGTGAATTGTGGTATTCAAAACTTTAATATATTATGAACACCTCTCTTAGTAAGTAGAATTCCTTTACTTTTCTTTCAAAGATGAGCGAGAAATGAAAATAAATAAAAAAAATGAACATAGTGATGCATAGTGGTTTAGGGAACAAAGATCATTTATTCCACTCCACCAATGCTCTACTCTATGAGCTTGGTGATTTTCACTAAGTCCTCTTATCCCAAGACCTTAAAAATACACAACTGAGTTCAGGAAGTCAACACCTTACAATAAGACTAATTAAAGACTTCTAGTTCCTTTACAAGGAACTAAATATCCATATATTAGTATAAAAATTTTACACTTAACCATGATTGTGTATGAGCAGTCGAAACTCAAATAAATCAAAATGGTTTGATTTTTTTGATGGTACATGTTAAACTTCACAGCTTATAGTAGCAACTAGCATATGAAATCAGATCTTCAACATATCACAACAACAAATATATCTTTAATGTTTGCATAGGATTTCTTCAAACAACAATGAAGAAAACACCAGAAAAATGTTTAAACATGAATGTCTCCAAAATGTATCTTTAACAAAATGATTCATTTTTAAAATTAATTGTAATTATTGTATGAGAATATATAAAAAATAAATATAGTAGCATCAATGACAATAGGAACGAGTAAATCAGATATATCTAAACATATATGTCTCCAAAGTGAAGCTTTGAAGGCAATAAAACATAGCTTTTCATTATATACGAATATGTATAAATCTACATATATTTCCATGAATAATGCATCCATATTTATAAATTAGTTCAAACTAATCTAGATCAAACCAGATCTAGAAATATCGCACAATAAATCGTGAATATTTGAATTCAAAAAAATTCAAGAGAGTCGTAACTTCCCGTAAGAATGGTAATGTTTTACTCCATTGAATATGAGACTTTAAAACAATCATAATGAGCCTTTTAATTGTCCATAAAACATCTTTGAATTGATCTTTATTTCCATCAATACCATTGTATAAATCTCAGATAATATCGTATATTTAAAACCTTGTCGTTGAATAGTCAAACTTAGGGTTCCTTCACGTGATGACAAAACACAGAACATAGGGTTGACAATGTACATTCAATTACCAAAGTAGGGTCGATGTACCATACATTTGTTTCCTCAAATGTAGGTTTTCTTCCAAATGTAGGGTTGATAAAACATACTTTTCTCTTTCTCAAACATTGGGTTCCATACTAACGTAGGGTAGATAAACAATACATGCTATTCCAAATATAGGGTTTCTTCTTTACGTTATGCTTACCAATGAAGGGTATGAATAGTGTTTCTAGAATATGATAAAACATGTTCCATAAAATATTCCCCATAGATAAAAGTATTGAATATAATTCCAGAATAAATATTTCCATGAATATTAATTTCCTAAAATTTACTTAAAGTAATTTCATTAGTTAAACAAATGTGGGTATTTGGGAGGATCAAAACCAAAAATAAATTACTAAAATTATTGAATCAATATGTTATCAATAGTGGAATATTAAAACATTATTGGTGATCAACATAAACAGGTTTAAAAAAGAAGAACATCAAAAAATGTTACACATAATTATTTGTTTTCAAAAGTTGAGCTAAAAGATGTTATTGAATCTTTTGATAATCCAGAATGGGTTGATGCTATGAATGAAGAGTTGGATCAGATTGATAATAATTATACTTGTGAAATTGTACCCAAAATAAATGATAAAAATGTTATTGGTACAAAATGGTTGTCCCAGAACAAGTTGAATGAATATGGTTAAGTGATAAGAAACAAAGCAAGATTGGTTTGAAAAGTTTACTAAAAAATTGAAGGTATTGTTTTTAATGAGACTTTTGATCTAGTGGAAAAAGAAACTATATGGGATAAATAAATACTTGTATTGGATAATGAAAGGTCTAAGGTAATGGTATTCCAATTTAGATATCTTCTTAATAAATTAGAACTTTAAGAAAGGAAGAGTTGATAGTAATACCTACATCAATTAAATTCATGATATTCCCCTCATTGTTATTGTATATGTTGATGATATTATCTTTGCTGGAAATGATGAAATAACTTGTGAAAGTTTTTATTAAGAGATGAATAAGTTATTTGAAATGTACATGCTTGGTGAGATGAAATAATTTCTTAGGTTAAAAATATAAAAAAAATAATAAATACATATTTCTTTCTCAAGAAACGTATACTAAGGAACGTCTTAAGAAGTCTGGAATAGAAAATTCAAAACCTCTTTATACAAAATTTTTAGTGGGAACTAAGTTAACTAAATATGGAGAAGGTAATGAAGTTGACTCTAAAGAGTTTCAGAAGCTGATTAGGAGTTTGTTGTATCTGACTACCTCAACACCAGATATTGTTTATGTTGTTAACTTATGTGAAAGATCCCAACATGCTCTAAAAGAATCATATATCTTGGATGAAAAAATAATTCTCAAATATATCAAAGGCACAATAGATTTCAGAATCAGGTATGATTTCTCAGGAAGAATTTATTTGTTTGGGTATACAAATACTGATTGGGCAGGAAGTGTAGATGATAAAGATTCACATCTGGTGAATTTTTATTTCTAGGGTAAAGTTATATAAGTTGACATACTAATAAATAGAACTAAATAGATATTAGCATGACTAAATCCAAGTATGTTATTGCAACTCAATATGTAACACAACTTATATAGATGAAATCTCAGTTGGAATACTTACTTATTAAAGTGAAGTTACCTTTGATCTTGGGTTGTGATAATCATAGTGATATAAATCTTATAGGAATTACAGTACAAAATTCTCATTAAAAACATATTAATATCGAATATCACTTCATTAAAGAGAATTTTGATAAGAATGAACTCATATGGGATTATATTCCTCAATCATAATAAGTTGCTGACATATTCATAAAAACTTTACCAAAGGAAGCATTTTTCAAATTGTGGTTGAACATGGGTTTCCAACCTCCTTCTCTCTAATTTTGAGGTACGTTTTTATATCCCCTCTCCTATATAGTCTTTGGATATTGTTTTCAAGGGGGAGAAAAATGATGTTTCATAAATCTACCCATTGATATATTCTAAAGATTTTAAGAAAGAATATATATAGAAGAAGTTTTGGGTAAGCCGTGAACTCACCACATAAGTGTGTGGACCATTTTAATAGTTTTTTATAGTGTTTATAGGAAACGTGTTATAGAAAAGAGGAATATGTTTTGAAGTGCTATGTAAATTTTGATGTTTTTAAATAACGTTTCATAAGTTACTCCTTATGGACATCATGATTTTTTATCAAGTATTATTGTTTCCTATAATGAGTTCACTCATGTAGGCTTAGAATTGTTAATTAGTGATCCATTTATTTAGCTACAAATTTTCATTAATTTATAAACCTTGGTTGACAACAAAATCCAAAGGGGGATATTGTTAGGACCAAGTTAGATGTAAGTTGGTTTTTGGATACTAGAAAAATTTTATGTTGTTTGTTTTGTATTTTATTATCATAACGATAAATCTATTCAATTTGTAAGTGTTGGTGATTAGATTAAAGGAGGATTAGACTTAGAATATCTGACATAAAGTTCTTAAGAAAGTCCATCACTTTTGGTTTTCTATTTTGAAGATGTTTTCTGATTGAAGTGGTTTTCAGACTCACAATGTGTTTAAAATGAAGTGTTGATCAGAGTGAGAAGTTGTTTCGGAGTTTGAATGTATTTTTAGACATTCAATACTAAATATAAGGATGATCTTATATTTTATAAGATTTAAATATCATAATTTTTCAGGAAAACTTGTGATCTAAGCTTTGTTAAAGAAAAGAGGTGAAAATGTTTTCTAAGTCATACAATGATTTGTTGATCCTAATATTATTAAAATCATGAAGACATCATGACACACGAATAAGTTTTTGGAAAAAGAGAGTTTATGAAGTCAAATATTTCTGGTTGCAGATCATCAATGTAAGAATCACAGAATGTTGATTTTTTCTAAAGGCTAAGAGTTGGATGTTTCTAAAGTCAGATGTTTTGCGAAGCACTGATCAATTGATTCATCAGACTAGACAATCCATCAGAGTGTCCGATCCATCAAATGGACCATTTCGTAGGATTAATCATCAGTTGTAGAGAATCTGAATAAAGGAAGTCACTATTAACACCAATCCATTGGATAAACATTAATAGCGATCCATCGGATGGGATTAGAGACTGATCAATCAGATTAATTTCAATAATGTATTCAACCATTTTAAAAATGGGGATGTAGATTGTTTTAAGTGGTTAAAGTTTCATTAGACATGCATTTAAATTAATACATCAGATGGGTAAAATAGACCAATCCAATAGACACATGCTGACACTGATAAATCACCGGATGCTGAACTTTATCAGACACAATTTTACATCGGTCTAATAATTTGATAAATAAATGAAGAAAATGTGAGATGTTATGAAGCTATTTCTAAAGTTTTGTTGAATGGGTTTTGATATTTTAAGAATTTTAAATGGTATTTATGGAATAAAAAGTTCATTTAGTGCATCAGAATGGGAATTCATTAGTTTAAAATTTTCTCAATTGGTTTAAGAAAATTAGCATGACAAATAGTATCAGAATGACCATTTGTATCATACTGAAGAAATGTTTGTAAGTTTGAAGTAGTCTAAAGTTTTGATAAGATTAAAGAATTTTTTAGAAGAATCAATAAGATTTTAGAAGTCCTGAAATGGTAAAATATTTAGTCGAAATGAAATTCAAATTTGTGTTTCTAGAAATTTGGTTGAGTATGAAAGTGAAATTGGTTTCCCACCTATTCCATTTTTGGTGCACCTATAAATATAAGTGGAATTGAAATGTAATTTCTACCTAAGAAACTATTCATATTTAGGAGAGAGTGAGAGAATTAAAAGTTTTTTGGATGATTTGGTAGAAGATAAGTTTCCAGAAAGATTTTTCTTGATGAAGTTTTCTAAACAGAAGAAGCATAAGGAAGATGTTGCCCAATCAGAATGAGCCATCGAATTGATGGTTCTAGGAAAGAAAGAAAAAGTTAAATTTTTTTTGATTATCTTTACATAATTGATTTCCAAACTAAATAATTGGACTGAAGAATCAAATTGAGCCATCAAACTGAGTTTTTGTACAATGTCTAGATAAGTTGTTTCTACTTGCTTCTGGGTAGAAAAGTAACAAATTTTGTAATGGAGATTTACAAAAGTGGAAGTTTTTGGAGCATCATAGTGACATGTTTGGAACCAACTGTTGAAGGTTTATTAATTTGTTACAAAAATTATTCTATATCATTTTTTCTAAAAGAATCACATTCACTGTTGTATTGATCATAGTGCTACACCAGTGTAAGGGTATTCCCTACTTATTTTATCCATAAAAAATGATTGTTTTCTAGTGAATTGTATAGTATTGGATTATTTAAAAACTATTCCAAGAACTAGATACTCTTATTGATTAGCGAACCTTATAAATACTTGTGTTCTTGTGGATGTGTGAATGTTTTATTTTTAGTAGAGTGATAATTCTTTAATAGAAAGGAAAGGTTATTATTCAAGAAATATAACATAAAAGAAAAAGATATCACTGATTCACCCCATTCACCTCTTAGTGATACATTGATCCTAGATGGGTCTTTTTAATTGGTATCAGAGTAAAGGTTCCCTTAATCTACTCTTTTATGAGGTTTTTGAAGAGAAGTTTTTATAGAGAATCTGGATTGTGTGAACAGTAAGTGGATTTATGTTTTTGATAGAAATAAATATCATATATGGAAAGATAGAATGATTTCATATCTTATGTCTCTTAGGTATGATGTTTTGGAAGTTATTACAAATTTATTTCCTCCTTATGTTAAAAATTATCCTCTTACATCTATGGATAAGAAAAATATGGCAAATGATGGAAGAGATAAGAATTATTTACTCTCATAACTTTATAAAAGTGGGTTTCTAAGAGTGAAGGGAGTTCCAACTGCTAAAGGTGTCTAGGAAAAGTTAAAAAATAGTTATGAAGGAAATAAAAAGTTGAATAAATCCAAGTTAAAAATATGGAGGTTGAAGTATGAAGATATCAAAATGAGTGAGTTTTAATATTTTGGTGAATTCTTTACAAGGGTGGATGCAATTTTTAGCACCATAAAATATCTTGTAGAGAAGTTGGAAGTTTTAACTATTATTGAAAGGATCCTGAGAATTTTTACTGATAAGTTTAATTCCAAAGTTTAATCTTTGGAAGATATAGATCCCAAAACTCTATCTTTGGATGACCTTAATAATACTCTCATTACTTATGAAATTAGAAGGGAGAAAGTTATGAAAGGCAAAGAAAAAGTTGATCAAGAAATTTAATTCAAGTCTGCCAAGAAAGGAAATACTAAGAAGATTTTGGAAGAAGAAGGAGGTGGTGATTCTGAATATTAAAATGAGGTTAGTAACAATATTGATTATTTTTTATCCTTGTTTTCTAAAATTGTGAAAAGTGATAAAAGAAAGTATAAAGGAAATATACCTCTAAAATGAATTAAATGTGGAGTTATTGGTCACTTTGCTATGAATTTCCCCCAAAGAAATAATGAATCTAATAATAAAGAATATGTTAAAAGGACAAGAAGATCTTGGAAGAAATAGGGTGATAAGTCAAAATCTTATTTTAAGGGAAAATATAAAAATTTCTTCAAATCCAAAAGGATAGTATTTTTTTCCAAAGATAAAGAGGGTGAAGACAATGAAGTTGAAGCTGAAAAGTTTAAGGAAGTTTCTGGAGAGAATACATTTATAGCAATAGTTAATGATGAAGAGTTTGGAATTATTAGTTCTGAATAAGAAGAGACCGAATTAGAGTTTTACCTAAATATAAAGTTGAAATAATGTCTTATAAAGATAGTAATACTTGAAATAGAAATCAAGAAGTTGAAGAAGGAAAGTCCTACAATAAAAAATCAATAATGTATTCCTAAGGATAAAGCTAAGTTACTAGAAGAGGTTGGTTGTCTGACAAAGTCTATTGAAAAATAAAGTAATTGGAATGAACATCTTGAAGTAAAATTGAAAGCAAAAGAGGAAGAGTTGGAACTTGTTAAACAAAAGATTTCTAAAGTTGAGCAGGGATTTACAAGTTTCAAGAACTCTATATCTGAAGTTGGTGAAAGTTCTAAAAAGGGTAAACCTGAGAAGGATCTACAAAATTTACCTTTAATTATTTTAAAGAAAATTGAAAATGTTCCTAAGAAGGATAAGGATAAGAAAATTGGGTATGTGTCCAAAAACAATAAAATTGAAAATTCATAAGTTTTTAAAATTTCTACCATTTATGATTCCAATAAAGTTATGAAGGAATATAAATTTAAGAAGAATATTCTAGGTGATTATAAGAAGTTTGGGGCACAACAAAGTAATGATGTTAAATATAAGAAAATTTTTGAAGTACATGTTTGCAATTATGGAAAGTATGAAAAATTACAGAGGCAAATATTATTTATATGGTTAATATTAGTATTGTGGTGGATTTGGGAATACAATAAATATTTGTTGGTTTAACCAACAGCATTACAATTATCCCATGAATCCCAAAAACCAAAGTTTTAAAGGGAGTCAATCCTCTCAAGGGAATAAATATAATAAAGTTGTGTTGAAAGTTGAAAATAGGTTCCAACCACTGGAAACTATTTGAGAAAGGTGTGAACAACCTAGACATATTGTAAAAGGATGTCTTGTTTTGTTATCAGAATAAAAAATGTTTATAAAAATTCTCAAAAGTTGGGTATGAAGGAAGATAAAGGGAAAGAAAATACTCTTGTTGTGGAAACAACTCTCAAAGATATAAAATAATAATGACCCTATATTTTGGATAGTGGGTGTTCTTATCATATGATAAGATATTTTAAATCATTAAATAATGAAAAAGATTTAAAAGAATGAACATTGATTTTTGGAAATGATGAATCCCTTAGAATAAAATGTGTTGGATCTACAATTATTGGTGTAGAAAATTTGAAATCCAACAAAGTTTTTTTCTTGATGGTTTGAAACACAATCTATTGAGTGTTTCCTAATTTTTTGATGAAGGTAATAAAGTTGTTTTTAGAAAATATGGTTTTGTTTTGAAAATAGAGGAAGATGGAAAATTTGTTACAAAAGGCCAACACATAAAAGGAAACTTGTTTCAATTTGGTGGAGTATATAATTAATATTACTTAAGAATGATGAAATAAAAGTAGTTGTGGCATAAAAGGTTGGGTCATATGTGTTAGATAAGCATGAGAAAGTTATCAAAGCAACACAATGTCCATGGTATTCCTGATATGTCAAGAAGAAGATATTTGGATTGTATAATTTTTTAGAAATGGAAGATTACAAACTCCATGAATAAGAAAGTTGATATTCATTCAACTCGACCCATAAAACTAATTCATTCTGATATTTGTGGTCCAATGAGAAAACACTCTACTTTTAAAGATAAGTACTTCATTTCTTTTATTGATGATTTTACTCACATTACTTTAATTATGTATTTGAAACATAACTCTAAATATGTTTAAGAGTTTCAGGAGAAGTGATGAGAAGAAATGTGGGTATTCTATAAAGAAGTTATGAACTAATAATTTTGGTTAATACAAGAATGAAGAGTTTATAATTTATCTTTAAAAACATGGAATTCATCACGAGTTTAGTACACCATACACACCATAATAAAATGGTGTTTCTAAAAGGAATAATATAAGTTTAGTTGATATGGGGTGTAGAATGTTGATTGAACATGGACTTTCTCGCTACTTCTAGAGACAAGAAATGAGCACGATATTTTATATTCAAAATCTATTTTTCTATATTCCAAGTTATGATATGAATCCCTATGAAATGTTTTATGATAAAAATTAATGTTTAAAGTTCTTAATATTTTTTGGGAATCCTTACATCATAAATAAAAAAGGTGGAAATCTTGTGAAGTTTGATCAAAGAGGTGAGGATGGAATATTTCTTATCTATACTCTAGATGGAAGAGGATATATATGTTTTAACAAAGAAAAAAATAAGAATAATTGATTTTGTTGATGTAAAATTTATTGAAAATCTAAGAAAGATGTTTCAAAAATACATGCATATGAGGAAGATTAATAAGATAAAATAATTATTTCTAAGAAACATGAAAAGTATTCCACCAATTTTAATGACACACAGATGGAAGAGTTAGACTCATATATTTCCAATGATGAGGAATAATTTCATTTATCCCATCCTAGGTTGAGGAAACATGTGAAAGATCAAAACATTACTAGTGATCAACATCAAAAGGTTTAAACAAGAAGAACATCAAAAGATGTTACACCTACATCTTTGTATTCAAAAGTTGAGCCAAAAGATATTAGTAAAGATTTTGAGCATATAATTTTTTTATGATACGAATGAAGAGTTAGATGAGATTTAAAAGAATTATACTTGGGAAATTGTACTCAAAAAAAATGACAAAAATTTTATTGGTAAAAAATGGGTGTTCTAGAAAAAGTTGAATAAAGATGGTGAAGTAATAAGAAACAAAGGAAGACTGGTTTTCAAATGTTACTCACAAATTAAAGGTATTGATTTTTATGAGACTTTTTATATATTGGAAAGATTATAAATAATTAGAATCTTTCTTTCAATTACTTCACAACGAAGTTATAAAATTTTTCATATGGATGTAAATACTGCATTTCTGAATGGAGAACTTAATGAAGAAGTTTAAATTGAACAATTATGTGGTTTTGTAATTGGGAAGGATGAAATTTATGTGTGTAAGTTTAATAAATCCTTATATGGGATAAATTAAGCTCTAAGATCATGGTATTCCAATTTGGATATCTGCTTAAGAAAGTTTAACTTTAAGAAATGAAGAGTTGATAGTAATCTCCACATCAAATAAATTCACGATATTTCCTTAATTATTATTGTATATATTGATGATATTATATTTTTTGGATTGATAAAATAACATGTAAAAGGATTGATGAAGAGATGAATAAGTTATTTGAAATGTCCATGATTGGTGAGATTAAATTCTTTCTTGGGTTAAAAATATCATAAAATAAGAAATACATATTTTTTTTTCAAGAAAAGTATGCTAAGGAACTTCTTAATAAGTTTGCCATGGAAAATATGAAACCTGTTTCCACACAAATTTTGGTGGGAAACAAGTTTAATAAAGATGGATAAGTTAAGAAAGTTGACTCGAAATATTTTTAGAAGATTATTAGAAGTTTGTTGTTGAATAAACTTTTTGATGTTTTTTAACAAAGTTTTGTATTTTTTGATAAATAATATTTTTTTAAAAAATGTTTTTGAAAAACAGGTTAAAGTTGATGAATGTTTGAACCCAAACATTAAGGGGGAGAAAATTTATTTTTGAGAAAGTTGTTTTCTAGACATAGGTTTTTGGACTCAGGTTTTTAGACTGAGAAACACTACACACAAAAGTGGTCATAGAGATGAAGTTGTTGATCAGATGCACCATTAATATTAGGTCCATCGATGTAGAGTTCAAGATCTATTAGACTCGAATTTTGATAGAAAGTCTAAAGATATTGAGTGAAGAAGTCATAATGTTGTTAAAGAGTTTTTAAAGAAGATAGTGAAGTTAGGAGTTATAAAGTTTTCATAATCTTTAACCTAAGTCTTATAATGCTTTACCAATCATGAAATTATCATAAATAATGATAAAGTCTCATGATAAAATATTTTGAAGAATGGAGGTTGTTGAAGGTCTATGAATAGTTTGTATTGGTTCCGTAAACCCGAACATAGAAGATCGGATCCAGATATACCAGTCTTCTAAGTTTTTAGAAGTGTGAATGAGTTATAGCTGAGGGGGTTTGAATAATTTCAAAGTTGAAGAGTGGAGCTTCCATATTAATGATAATTCCATCATATTGATAATTACATCATAATGAGAATTCCATCATTATGAGGATTCCATCAGAATAAATCTAAGAAGGAAAGACAATCATATTAAATATGAGAAGGAAAGTCAATCAGATTAACTCTGATGAAGATAGTTAGATCGTAATGAGTAGAGGAAGATAGTCATATTATAATGAGCATAGAAAGATTGTCAGATTGAAGTAAAGATAAGGACGTTAATCAGACTAAATTTGAGTAATTTAATCAGACTAAATATAAGGAAGTTAATTAGACTAAAGCTGAGGAAGTTAATCAGACTAAATCTGAGTAAGTTACATCATACTGAAGAAAAGTTAGTTTGTTCATGAAGACCGATTTCTAATAAATCTTGAGAAGGTTTAAAGCAATCAAAGTTGAAGTTTAAATGAGAGTGTTTTTTAGAGATTTTAAATTTGGGTAAGCGGGATTTTTTTCTTCAGTTTCCCTCATTTGATATTTCGAGTCACATATAAATATAAGAACAATACATTTGTACTTTATAACTTTTCTCATATGTGAAAAAGGAAGAGTAGTGCATAATTATTATCAAGTTTTTATTTCCGAACCAAGATCTCAAAATAAGGTCAGACATCTAAAAGTTTTGTTTATCGGACTAAGGAAGATCATAATGAGTAGTTGAGAATAGTTTGATCTATGTATATTGAGAATGATTTCATCATATGGAGTTCATAAAATTGAGTTTTGAGTATTTTCTGAGAAGCATAAGGTTTTTTTATTTATACATAATAGAAATTTTATTTAGGAATAGAATGAGAAATAGAGAATCATATTGAGTCAATCAGACTAAGTCAATCATACCAATTTCATCAGACTAAAGGCCATCAGACTCAGGGACATCAGACCCAGGAATATTTGCAGAGAAAATTGAGAAAAGTCTTTATTCTTTTGTTTTGGATCAATTGTTTTTTAAGAAACTTAATAAATTTAAGAGAGTAAGTATAATCATTACTATAAGGAGATAAAAGGTTTCTAATGGGATTTGGAAGAAGTTGTATTCACTTATTCATAATATTGAATTTCTATAGACCCACAAGAGTGGCTATTTCAAGGATGTAGGTTCTCACCCTAAGGCCGAACCTTGTAAATATTATGTGATTTAATTGCTTTACTAATTTTTCATGCATGATTATTTACTAAAATATGATAAGGATATAAACTTTAAAAGGCTTTAGGGGTTAAGTTTTAAAAGTATTGAATCTTAAAAAAAGTGAACAACTGATTCAACCCCCCTTCTCAGTTGTTATTAGATCTTTTTGAACTTTGATTGGTATCATATCCAAGGTTCCCTTGTTGAATCATAATCATGGATAATATCAATTCCATTAATATTAAAGTAATTCCTACATTTTATGTAAAAAATTATTATGGATGAAAAAAATAGAATGATTCCTTATCTCCTATCTCTTATCTTGGAAGTTGTTAATGCTGCTAAAACAGTGTTACCACCTATTGATAAGGATGCCCTGATGAATTTTTATGATAAGAGAAATATTGAAGTTGATGGAAAGGATAGAAATTTTATTCTTATGTCCTTATCAGAAAATTTTTATACGAAGGTTATGGGTATCTAACTTCAAAGATTATGTGGGATAAACTGGAAAGTATTTTCAAAGGGAATTATAAAGTGAAGGAATAAAAGATACAAATCTGGCATTGTAAGTATGAAGGCATAAGAATGAGAGATGAAGAAACTATTTATGAATAATTCACCAGATTAAATGATTTTTTTTCAATATCATAGGATTCGTAGATGTTCTAAAATATTCTACAATTATGGAGAAACTTATTAGAAACTTTTGGATAGGTTTGATTCTAAAATTTTCTCTCTATAAGACAAGGATGATTTATCTCTTGATGAATTGCATAACTTTCTTATTGCTTATGAAATGAGGAAATCTCTAATGTTCAAAAAGGAGATGAAAGATGAAATGGATTTTTAATCCATGAGAAAAATGAAAATTTAAGATGTTAAAGATGTTGATCCTTGTGACTAAAGATAAAGTGGTTGATTAGTTGAATGAAAAAATCATGCATCTTATATCTAAGAACTATCAAAGAGGAAGAGGAAAGTATGGAGGTAAAATTCCTCTCATTTTTTTGAGTGTGGTGGAATTGGAAACTTTGCTATGAATTTCCCCAAGAATAAATTTAGATAATATCAAGATGATTGTGACAAAAAAACCTCGATGGAAGAAGTGGAACAAAAGTTATAAATAATAAAAGTCATACAATAAATATAAGAATAATTTCATGGGAGAAAAAAGAAGTATGCTGAGTAAGAAAGTTGAATCTGAATCAACTGACAACAATTCTTTGGAAGATGAATGTTAAAAAAAATTCGAACCATAATTAAAAAAGTTGAGAAAACAAAAGATTCCTCAGATAGTGAATAAGGCAGTGAAGAATCATATAGAGAGTATCAACTCAGAATAGAACTTGTTGAATGTCTTGAAAAAAAAACTCTCAAGAAAGAAATCAGAGTAATGAAGAAAGACCATGAAGAAGTTTCCTAAGGAAGAAAATATGTCATCAAGCAAGAGGATGAATATATTCAAAAAATATTAAGTTACAAACTTATAATTTCTGAATAAGGAAAGATAGTTAAAGATCTTAGTAAGAAGATGACATATAAGGAAGAAGAAGTTATAAAGTTTTAATAAAAAATTCTTGAGTCCTAAAGTAACTTGAGTAAGATGAATGAAAATTTCAACAAAGATTCAGAAGTAAAAGATGAGACTTCTAAAGTTTCTGATAAATCTCAGATCATGAATCAGGTCAATTCCACACCCTCCAAAAATAATGTTTCATTTGATTTTTATAACATTACAGATGATAATAAAAATAATGGGAAAGTTTGGGTGGATAAAGTATGTGAGAAACCTATCACATCTACAAAAGTTAAAAACTCACTTATAAGTAAGGATGGTCCACATCTAAATTATGTTATAGTAAGAATAAGTTATCAACCTCAACAAAGTTTCTATAAAGAAAGATCATAATTCAATAAAAAATCAATATTTGATGGTTTCTATTTGTGCTGTGGAATTTATAGGCATATGGATTATAATTGTTGGCATAACTTATCACATCTTGGATGAAGATTTGAAAAGAGTGGAAGAAATATTGAAAGAAGAATGAGTAAATTTCCTAACACCTAGAAAGTTAGAAAAGAAAAATATAAAGATATTTGAAAATTTCTAACAAAAAATCAATTTGAATGTCTGGAAGAGGTTTGTGGAAGATGTGATTAGTCTAGTCATCATGATTAAAGATATATGACACTCCTTCTGGAATATGTTTCTTATGGGAGAAAATAAAAGGAAGCCGGAAAGAAGAAAGTCTAGGAAAGATCTTTTGTTGCCGAGACTGACTTGAAAGAAAGTAAAAAGAAAAAACCATGGATAATTGATAGTGGTTGTTCTTTACACATGAAAGGTGATTTAAAAATATTGAAACATGTTGAAAATCATGATGGATGTGATGTTACCTTTGGGAATGATAGTTCCATAAACTTAGAGGAATCAGAATGGCTGAGATTGAAGAATAAAATTTTAAATATATGGAAGTTTTATTTATTGATGGGATAAAACATAACTTACTTAGTGTAAGTAAACTTTGTGATGATGAAAAAGAAGTGATTTTTATAAAATATTAATGTATTATTAGAATTGTGAAATATGGAAAATTTATCACAAAATGATAAAGAACTAATGGAAATATTTTTCAAGTTAGAGAACCTAACAACTCATGTTATCTAAGTGATGAAGATGAGAATAAGTTGTGGAATCACAGACTTATCCATATTGGGTAGAAAAGTATGAACAATATTTATAAATTTAATGTTATACAAATATTTCTATAATTGAAAAGAAGAGAGGAAAATGTTTTTGTTACTTTTTAGAAAGGTAAGATAACTAATACAAGTCATAAGAAAGTTGAGATTTAGTCTACTATACCTCTTGAAATTATTCATTCCGTTTTATGTGGGCTAATGAGACATCAATAAATAAAAGGATATTTTTATTTTATCACTTTTATTGATGATTTCACTCAAATAACCAACATTATATTTATAAAGCACAAGTCAGAGGCTATTGAAATGTTTAGATTCTTCGAAAAAGATGTTGAGAAATAAATGAGGGTTTATATAAAGAAGTTGGGAACATATAATGAATTATAGTTCACATACAATACTTTTGAAACTTATCTGATAAATCATGGAATAAAATATCAGTATAGTGCTCCATATACCCCACAAAAAATGGAATAGTAGAAAGGAAGAATAGAATTTTGGTGGAAATGGAAAGAAATATATTAGTAGAATACAAACTTTTAAAGTTCTATTGGAGAGAAGTTGACAGTACTACTGTACATGTTTAGAACATATGTTTGTTGAGACTGGGATCCAACATGACTTCCTATGAAATTTGGTATAACAAAAAACCTTCATTAAAATGCTTCAAGGTTTTTAGAAGTTCCTGTTTTCTAAAAATAAAAAATCTAGATCTTGGAAAGTTTGATGGGAAAGTTGAAGAAGGAAATTTTATGGGTTACTCACCCAATGGAAGAAGTTATAAATGTTGGAATAAACATTTAAAAAATTTGGTTGACTCATATGATGTGAAAGTTATTGAAAATAAAAATTCCATACAAAAGTTGTTGAGAATGTTGAGGAGGATAAACTGAATATTTCTAATGAAAGTGAGAATTATAAAAAACAAAGTTATCAAGATTTAGAAGAATCGTGTGATGAGGAAAGTTCATCTAAGAAATAAACTTTGAAATTTTATACCTTAGAAAAACATGTTGGGATTGAAAATATTATTGGGAATTAGTAGGCTCTAGTTTAGACTATAAGGAAGATGAGATTAGAAAATCAAAATTCAGTCATTTCAAAAGTTTAACCGGAATCAGTTTTAGAAGCTATTCAATACAAAGAATGTATGGATGATATTAATTAAGATTTAGATCAAATTGATAAAAATGAAACATGGAAACTTGTTCCATATTCTAAAGGTAAAAATGTTATCAGAACAAAATGGTTTTATAGAAATAAGTTGAATGAACATGGAGAAGTTTCAATAAATAAAGAAATGCTTGTTTGTAAAGGATATGAATAGGTGTAAGGTATGTATTTTTATGAAACCATTCCCCCATTATAAGGTTAGAAACTATTCGAATGTTTCTTGCATCATATGCTCATCGGAATTACAATGTATATCATATGGATATAAATTCAGTATTTCTTAATGAATAAATTGAAGAAGAAGTTTACATTAAACAACCTCGTGGGTTTCTACTTGATGAGGATGGAAACAAAGTTTGTAAACTGAAGAAATATTTTAATGGGATGAAACAATCTCCACTTTCTCGGTATTCAAAACTTAAAAATTGTTTGAGAATATTGAATTTTTCTAAAGGAGAAGTTGATAAAAACTTATATGTGAAAGATGTTGACTTTGAAACTATAATTGTAATTGTTTATGTGGATGATATAATTTTTTTTGGGGATAGATAATATTTTTGTGAAACATTTACTGAATAAATGAAAAAGAACTTTGAGATGTCAATGTTGGGAGAACTAACTTTCTTCCTTGTATTAAAAGGTCAACAAAAAGAAAAATACATTTTCTTATCTCAATAAAAGTATTTCAGGGAATTGTTACAAAATTTTGGCATGAAAGAATCCAAAAAAGTTTCTAAGACTATATCAGTGGTGATAAATTTGAGTAAAGATGAGTCTGGAAAAAGTGTGAATGAGAAAGACTTTCAAAATCTAATAGAAATTCTACTGTACCTTACAGCCTCAAGGCATGATATTGTTTATGTTGTGACTTTGTGTGCTAGATATCAAAGTAATCCAAAAGAATCACATATGTTGATAGAAAATAGAATTTTGAGATATGTAAAAGGAACAAATTCACATGGGTTGTTAAACAAAAGAAATTTTGAGAATAAGGTTCATGGTTATACTGATACCAATTGAGTTGGAGATTGTAATGATAAAAAATCAACCCGAGGAGGAACATTTTTATTGGGTAAATGTTGTGTAAGTTATAATAGTAAGAAAAAAAGTTCAGTGACTTTTAGAATAGTGGAATAAAAATATATTACATCTAATAAAACTTGTACTTAGATGTTGTGGATGAAAGTTATATTGGAAGATTTGAAAGTAAAAGTTTCTAAACCATTGAAGATACTTTGTGATAATCAGAGTGCAATTGATTTTTCTAAAAATACTGTCCAACATTCAAGATAAAAACACATTGATATAAAGTTTCACTTTATAAAAGAGAAAGTTTCTACTAAAGATGTTTTTATGGAATATATCTCAATGAAGTATCAAATTGATGATATCTTCACAAAGGCAATGTCGAAAGAATGGTATGTCGAGTTGAGGATGAAACTTCATGTTCAACCCGATCTATTAAATTCCTAAATCTCATAAGGAAGTCTCCCTCCATGCATTGGATTATATTGAAAAAAGGGTAGAGAAAGAAATAGATTTTTTACTTTGTAATATTTTTCGACCTATCTTTATTTTATGTATATGAAGCTATGGTCATAAAATGGGGGAGAGAAAAATAAATGCGAGGAAATTTTATCTTAACATGACTGCATAATTTGATTATCACTGAGGGATGGAATTACTTCAAAAAAATAATAATTTATACAGTAGTGTGGTTTTAAGACACTCTCTTTTGATAATGGATTTGTTTTGGTAAAAGTAAAAACACTCGAGTTGTTTACAAAAGTTAAGTTGTGATTATTTTTTAAGAATTTAAAAAGTTTTTAATGAATGTTGTTGTAACGTCCCGGTTCCAGAAGCCACCCAGAGGTGCCCCGTGCCCAGTTCACCACATGACCACAAGCGCATTTCCCCAAACTCCAGAGGCTTCCGACTAGCAGCGAGGGCCTTGGTAAGTTATTGGGGAAACTATGCCCTCATTTGGTAAGGTATACAAGAAAAGAACTAACAGTAAATAGCGGAAGCAGTAAACAATACCCAACAACTGAAATCAACAGCAGAAACAATGAATATATAGAAATGATGATAATGATGTAGCAGGTACAAGTATCTAAGGAAAGCAACAAACACAACAACGTGCTGAAATACAACTGAACACAAGTACTAAAGCAACAGAAAAAGAAAAACAGATGAGTAACTCCTCAGCATCGCAAGCCTTAGCTCGGTCCAATGCTCTCCAGCTCCAGTGCAATCAAGAACCTGATGTAGAAGGGCGCTTGCCCTTATCTATACCTGCAACAACATAGTCTGCTTGGGCCCAAAAGCATGGCCCAAACAAGGTGTGAGACAAAGTCCCAGTAGGATACCACCCAAAGATCTATGCCTAACAGTCAATGAATACATGAAAAGTAAAGTCCAAGAACAGTAAACAGGAAAATACACAGCAGCTATAATTTACAGTCTAGCATATAAACTACACAAGTATGAAACAATCAACAAGTAAAACAAAGGTACCCCCCTGGGTAGTTCTCACATCCTAACCCTTCTGGTTCAACCTATAAGTACTAGAAACCCCCTGGGAGGCACACACAATCTCACCCATCTCGTTCAGCTAAAGAATAGACTCTCTGGGGAATCACTCACCGTCAATTCCCCCTATAGTCTCGTATCGTACTAAAGGATCTCTGGGGAAGCACTCAATGTCAATTCCCTCTATGGTCCGCATCGTGGAACTACATACTCTCTGGGGAAGCACTCAACGTCAATTCCCCCTGTGGTCTCGCATCGTAATTAAAGACACTCTGGAGAATCCCTTCTGTCCATTCTCCCTATGGTCCACTACACTAGGTTCTCGCAGCCCCGTGTGTAAATAAACATGTATAGTGAGCGTATATCAACCAAGGAAACCTCAAGAACTACTTGGCTATCATTCTAAGGCTCAATAGCAAAACAACACAATAGTTCCACTATCCTAAAACTAGGCATGGAAACTAGAATAACACCTAATAGGCAAAACAAGTACAACAAAAACTACTCTATTCGCAAAGGTAAACCTCTACTATAGAAATCAAGCAAGCAGGCAATCAATCAAGGGAAAAACAGGAAAACACACAATTCTCATTCAAGGGAATTGGCGAAATTTCAAAAAATATTCAAGGAATTTATACAGAAAGGCACAAACCACTAACCTTGATGCTAGGGAAATGATATACTTGAACCACGATGCCTGATTCTCCTCAGAACAGCGTAGATCTAAGAAAAATCACAAAACGCTCAACCCACGATAACTTGAAAATGAAGAGAAACCATGGAACAAGGCTAAAGCAGAAGAGAGACCTTACCGAGGCGATCCCGACGCAATCGACAACGGTTGGAATGGAGATCGGATGGAGGCACAGGGGCTCGGGGAAGATTTTCGGCCATACGGGTCGCTCTCGGATGATGATCCTGAAGAAGAAGCAAGTTCTATCCATCATGCGTGACCCCTATGTGTTTAGTGAAAAAAGAAAAGTACACGACATGTACTTTTAGAGTACACGGTGTGTACTAGGTTTTTCTGTACTCCGCCAAAATCAGCCTCCACGTCACCCCTACACACCATGTGTGTGGCCCGGACACGGCCAGCATACGGCTTTGAGCGGGAAAAGAGTACACAACGTGTACTCAGAAAGTACACGACGTGTACTTCAAAATTTTCCAGAAACTCCATTTTTCTTAAAAACTCCAGAAAAAGGAAAGGGGTACCTAAAACGAAGATCTGAGTTCTTACAAACTTCCCCCCTTAAAGAAATTCATCCCTAAATTTCCCTAGCGAGGTGTAGAAGAAGAAACCTCAAATATCTCCGGCCACTGCGATCGTACATCGGCCTCCCTCTCCCAGGTCTCGTTCTGTACTCTCCCATGCTTCCATAGCACCCGTACAAGAGAGACAGACCGCCCACAGATAACCTTCGTACTGAGATCGAAAATACAGATAGGATGCTCCTCATATGATGCATCCGATTAGAGCTCAACTTCCTCAGGATGAAGGACATGAGATGGGTCTGAAAAGTAACGTCGAAGATGAGAGACATGGAAGAAGTTGTGCATGGACCGATACTTCTGGGGTAGCTGCAACCGATAGGTGACTGGTCCAACTCTCTCCAAAACATCAAACGGCCCGACGTACCATGGTGAAAGCTTACCCTGCCTCTGAATCCTCTTGTGTCCCAACCTCGGTGTGACATGCAGAAAAAGCTGATCCCCGAACTCGAATTCTAGAGGTCGTCTCTGCTGATCAGCATAAGACTTCTGCTGAGACTGTGCTGTAGCCATCCTCTTCCGAATTAGCTCTATCTGCTCTGAAGTCTCTTGAACAAGACGAGGTCCCAGCAAAGATGTCTCTCCTGCCTCCATCCAGCATAAGGGTGATCGACACGGCCTACCGTACAAAGCCTCGTAAGGTGCCATCTGAATGGTCACCTGAAAACTGTTGTTGTAGGCGAATTACACAAGAGGGATATGCTTCTCCCAAGAACCACCAAAGTCTAGGATACAAGACCGAAGTATATCCTCAAGAACCTGGATCGTGCGCTCGGACTGGCCATCAGTCTGGGGATGGTATGCTGTACTCAAAAGTACCTGTATACCCAAGGCCTTCTAAAGTCCCTGACAGAACCGAGAGGTAAAGCGCGCATCCCTGTCTAGCACAATGGAGTGTGGAACTCCATGCAGACGTACAATCTATTAGACGTACAATCGTCCCAGATCAACAACACTGAAGATCTCCTTGATCGGCAAGAAGTGAGCAACCTTCGTAAGCCTGTCGACGACAACCCAAACAACGTCGTTACCTTGGGGCGACCTTGGAAACCCTGTCACGAAGTCCATTTCGACGTCGTTCCACTTCCACTTTGGAATGGGTAACTACTTCAAAAGGCCTGTTGGTCGCTGATGCTCCGCCTTCACCTGATGAAAAGTAGAGCATCTCATGACAAAACCAACCACATCCTTCTTCATACCTGGCCACCCGTACTGGTGATGAAAATCCCAATACATCTTGGTGACGCCAGGATGAACTGCCCAAACTGAGGAATGAAAATCTCACATCATCTCCTTGCGTATGTCTACTGGCACCCATACACGTCCCTGGAAACGCAAGATCTCATCCTCGACCACTGTCTATCCAGGAAGAGGGTCCTCTCCTGACACACTCTCCCGTAGGACTAAGCCTTCTGAGTCTGATAGCTACCTCATACGTACCCGCTAAATTAGTGTAGAGGTAACAGCTACAGAAGATAGAAAGGTCTGTACTTGTCTGTCGTGCACCTCCAGATACATCTCATAGAACAGAGCCATAAGCTGCCACTCACTGCTGGCCTCCTGAACTGCCTGAATCTGAGTTCTCCTACTCAATGCCTCTGCCACTGCATTGCCCTTTCCCGGCGTATAAGAAAGCTTGAAATCAAAGGACTGAAGATACTTGACCCACCTACGCTGCCTCAGATTCAGATCACGCAGAGTGAAGATATACTTGAGACTCTTGTGGTCAGTGAAGACCACAAATTGCTCTCCCAGAAGATAATGTCTCCAAAAACATAAGGCATGAACAACATCTACCAACTACAGATCATGTGTAGGGTATTTCCTCTCATGTTTCCTCAACTGCTGAGACCCGTACGTGAATACTCCATCTCCTTGCATAATCATAACACCTAGTCCGATACCCGAAGAATCACAATAAACAGTGTAGATATTTCCTGGATATGGAAAGACTAGTATAGGTGCTGACGTCAGCCTTCCCTTCAGCTCCTAAAAGGCTAACTCGCAAGAATATGACCATAAGAACTTCGTCCCCTTCTTGGTCAGACCTGTAAATGGTGCTGCTAGAAACGAGAAGTCCTGAACGAAGCGTCTGTAGTATCCAGCCAGCCCTAGAAAACTCCGTACCTCAAAAACATTCTTTGGCTGCTCCCAGGAGACTACAACCCTCACTTTCTTTGGGTCCATAGATACTTCTGCCTCTAAGATGACGTGGCCCAAGAAGTGAATCTGTTCCATCCAAAAGTGGCACTTCGAGAGTTTAGTATAAATCCGATTCTCTCTCAGTGTACTCAAAATAATCTCAAGATGTGTGGCATGATCGTGTCTAGTGTGAGAGTACATCAAGATATCATCCACGAAGACCACTACGAAGGATTCCAAGTAAGGATGGAACAATCGGTTCATCAGTGCCATGAAAAATGCAGGCGCGTTCGTGAGACCGAACGACATGACTGTATACTCGTATAGACCATACCTGCTCCTGAAGGCTGTCAGAGGTATATCTGATGGTCTAACGCACAACTAATGATAAACAGACCTCAAGTCGATATTCATGAACACCCAGGATCCTCTAAGTTGATCAAATAGGTCATCGAACCTCGGCAAGGGATATCGGTTCTTGACCATCAACTGGTTTAGCTTCCGATAATCCACGCAAATCCGAAGTGTACCGTCTACCTTCTTCACAAACAGGATAGATGAACCCCAAGGAGAAGTATTGGGGTGGATGAAACCCTTTGACTACAACTCCTCCAACTGCTTCTTGAGCTTCTGCAACTCAGGTGTGGCCATCCTATAAGGAGGAATGGACACTGGTGCTGCTCCGGGCACGAGCTCAATAGAAAAGTCTACCTTACGCTCTGGAGGAAAACCTGAAAAGTCCTCTAGAAAGATGTACCTGAAACGATCCACCACTAGAGAAAAGTCTAGCTGTGAAGTTCCCTGATCATCCAGATAAATACTAGCAATCTGGGCTGTCACCCTTCCTAGCCCATGATGCTCGAGTCCTGCTCGACTCTCCTGGACATCCCATTCACCTCTATGAAGAAAAGATTCACCTTCTGGTGAAACGAAACTCACTCTGCAGCAATAACAGTCGACGACTGCCTGTAAGGGAACCAACCATTCCATTCCAAGGATGAAATCATAGCCTATCATCTCTAAGACATAGAGGTCCCACGAGAAATGATACCCTGCAACCTCGAGAGGGCACTCTCTACACTGGCGTACACTAGATGTCCTCAACCCCAAATGTGTGTCTAGTTTCAACGAGTCGATAGAAGCAAAGATACAGAGCCCAAGGCTCTCCACAATAGCAATAGAGATAAATCTATGCATAGCACCAGTATCAAAAAGAGATGAAGATAAAACTGAGACTACTAAAATCGTACCTCAAACTGTAGAAGGTCTGGGATCCTGCTCCTGATAGGTCTGCTCTACCACAAAAGTCTGGCCTACCCCGCGGCCCTGTGACCCTGTGTGAACACTCTGAGCTGAACCCCCTGTTGGCACTGAGGGACTGGTGACTGACTTCCACGGCCTCAAACTCCACCACGGCCCAAACGACCTGAAGAACTCTAGTTCCCCGACTGGTGTGAAACTGGTGGTGCTTCTCCTGAATGAGGAGTCATGGAAGAACCCCCGTCACCAGATACTGGAGAGAAAACCTGGCAAAAACACTAAAGGTGACCCATCTTTCCGCAAGATCGGCACTCCACTGGGTCCCTCTGGAACTGCAGCCTCGTGTGACCTGCCCTTCCACACCGGTAGCATACTACCTAGCTACCTGAAGATGTATATCACCTCCTCGGATCACCACGCATAGGCTCCCTATGGTGCTTCCTGTTGCCAACTGGAGGAACACTAGCTCTGGAAGCAGAACTTCCCTAGCTTGTAGCTCCAGAGTCTCTTAGATTGAATTCTGCAATCAGTGCTTGGTTGACGATGGAAGTGATAGAAGTCAACTAGAAGATATTCACCTGTGATCGGATCTCCCGCCTAAGTCCATACTCAAACTTCCTTGCTAAAAACACCCCAATTCCATCCTAGAGGGGTGTGAAACACTGCAGCTCGGTGAAATGAGAGGAATACTCCATGACAGAAAGAGTACCATGCTCTAGACTCATGAACTCCCGGGCTCGATCGGCACTCAGGGTCTCTGGGTAGAAGTAGTCGTAGAACATGCGATGGAACTCCTCCCAAGACATAACCTACGGATGACTCGCCTGTGAGATCATGTCCCACCACCTCTTGGCGAAGTCTCGGAGCATGTAGGTGGCGATCTTGACCTGCCTCTCTGGAGGCATCTACATATTCTCAAATATAGTCAGCATGGCTTCCAGCCATGACTCTGCAACTTGAGGTCCTCCTTCCCCCGAGAACATGGGAGGATGCTGCTGCTGAAAAACCCATGTCAAGTCTTCCATAGTCGAGGCAGGAGGAGGTGCTCCCTGAGAGGTCTGCATAATCCTCATAAAACCTTCCCTGAACTGTGCATCAATGCCTGCAACTGGTATGACAGCCGGTGCCAAGGCTGGCTCGACTGGAGGATCGGCAGGAAGTCCCTGATCAGCCATATCTGGAATCTGATCACTTCCTGAAGATAGACGTACAAACGAAGGACATCTTGGAGGCATAGCTATGAAAGATCAAAATCATACCTTAGATCAGAAAAATAAGTAAAGAGAACACAAGAGTAAAAAAAGGGAACAGGGAAAAGAAAACACAAAAGTTTACAAAACACGACTACATGGCGTGTATAAAAACTACACGACATGTCTTCTTAATCCACTGACATCAGCGTGTACCCCTACACTACAGGTCGTGTAACACCTCAAACTACACAACGTTTTGGCCCAACACACGACGTGTACTTAGACAAGGATTTGGCGGCCCGTGTTGTTAAACACACAGCCGTCTACATGGATGAACCTTACACAACATGTTCTGAACAAACACGGCGTGTATAGGTGAAGGTGATGCCGTCCCGTGTTGTTCGTGACACGGCCGGGTACCTGAACAAGACTACACGGTGTGTGCCAAAAACACATGGCGTGTTTAAGAGCAGGTAACGTTGACCCATGTTGCTCGTGACACGGCCAGGTACCTAGACAGAACTACACGTCGTGTTCTTTTATAACATAGCGTGTTCTACTTGAGCTTCCCCGACCCGTGTTGTTAGTGACACGACCGAGTACACGGCTCCGAACTACACGGCGTGTACCTACCATACACGGCGTGTTCCTGAAGTTATTTCTATAATAGTGTGTCCCTGCTCACAAGGTCAGTGACACGGTCTAAAAACTACACGGTGTGTAGTCAAAAAGTACATGCCATGTATTCTGGGTTTTTCTAGGCAGTAGCTCAGAAACTGCACAGAAGCCCAGAAAACACAGAAAACAAGGCAAGGAGGTGCCAATTTCCGATTTGTGAGGGACCATAACACCTCAAGAATCAAAATTTGGCATTCATTTAAGCAAGGTAGGAAACAAACAATCCTCTAACAAGGTAGCAGAGATTCTATCAAGCATCTATCACAACAACATGCATAATCTACACAAAGTCTATCACAACAGCATGAAATCTCTAATTCACCCTACATGGCATGACAAGAATGCATGGCATGCGATTTCTACAAGTACCTATATGATGCATGAAATGGCATACCCTCATCTCATCGGGTTGTGACAGAAATAGAACCACAATTATCAAGGAAATAACAACACAAATCATGTGAATCCCCCTAGGTGAAATCATATCAACCGTAAAATCTCAAAACCAGCAAACTGCAATTAACAAGGTAGTATGGATTTTCCCTATACCCGGGTTAGTTACTCCTAAGCACAGCTTAATACCAAGTACTGAATCCATCCTATCCTTGCCTAAAGTCTCCAAATAGTAAAGAAATAGAAATAACTCCTTTGATACCACTTTGTAACGTCTCGGTTCTGGAAGCCACCCAGAGGTGCCCCGTGCCCGGTTCACCACATGACCTCAAGCGCATTTACCCAAATGCTAGAGGCTGCTGACTAGAAGTGAGGGACTTGGTAAGTTATTGGGGAAACTATGCCCTCATTTGGTAAGGTATACAAGAAAAGAAGTAACAGTAAATAGCGGAATCAGTAAACAATACGCAACAACTAAAATCAACAGCGGAAATAATGAATATATAGAAATGATGATAATGATACAACAGGTACTAGTATCTAAGGAAAATAGAAAACACAACAACGTGCTGAAATACAACTAAACACAAGTACTAAAGCAACAACAAAAGAAAAACAGATGAGCAACTCCTCAACATCGTAAGCCTCGGCTCGGTCCCATGCTCTCCAGCTCCAATGCAATCAAGAACCTGATGTAGAGGGGTGCTTGCCCTTATCTATACCTACAACAACATAGTCTGCTTGGGCCCAAAAGCATGGCCCAAACAGGGTGTGAGACAAAGTCCCAGTAGGCGACCACCCAAAGATCTGTGCCTAACAGTCAATGAATACATGGAAAGTAAAGTCCAGGAACAGTAAATAGGAAAATACACAAAAACTACAATTTACAGTCTAGCATATAAACTACACAAGTATAAAACAATCAAAAAGTAAAACAAAGGTAACCCCCTAGGTAGTTCTCACAGCCTAACCCTTATGGTTCAACCTATAAGTACTAGCAAACCCCTAAGAGGCACACACAGTCTCACCCCTCTAGTTCAGCTAAAAAATAGACTCTCTAGGGAAGCACTCACTGTCAATTCCCCCTATAGTCTCGTATCATTCTAAAGGATCTATGGGGAAGCACTCAATGTCAATTCCCCCCGTGGCCCATGTCGAGGAACTATAGACTCTCTAGGGAAGCACTCAACATCAATTCCCCCTATGGTCTCGCATCAGAATTAAAGACACTCTGGATAAGCCCTTCCACCCATTCTCCCTATAGTCCACTACACTAGGTTCTCGTAGCCCTATGTGTAAATAAACATGCATAGCACACGTATATCGACCAAGTAAACCTCAATAACTACTTGGATATCATTCTAAGGCTCAGCAACAAAACAACACAACAGTTCCACTATCCTACAACTAGGCATGCCGACTAGAATAACGCATAACAGGAAAAACAATTACAACAAAAACTACTCTATTCGCAAAGGTAAACCTCTACTATAGCAATCAAGGAAACAGACAATCAATCAAGGGAAAAACAAGAAAACGCACAATTCTAATTCAAGGGAATTGGCTAAATTGCACAAAATATTCAAGGAATTTCTACAGAAAGGCACAAACCACCAACCTTGATACTAGGGAAACGATATACTTGAACCACGATGCCTGATTCTCCTTAGAACGACGTAGATCTAAGAAAATGCATGAAACCCTCAACCCACGATAACTTGAAAATGAGGAGAAACCATGGAACAAGGCTAAAGAAGGAGATAGAGCTTACCGAGGTGATCCCGACGCAATCGACGACGGTTGGAACGGAGATCGGACGGAGGCACGGGGGCTCGGGGAAGATTTTCGGCCATACAGGTCACTCTCGGACGAAGATCCTAAAGAAGAAACAAGTTATGTCCGTCAGGCGCAACCCCGGTGGGTTTAGTGAAAAAAGAAAAGTACACAACGTGTACTTTTAGAGTACACAGTGTGTACTAGGTTTTTCCGTACTCCACCAAAATCAGCCTCCACGTCACCCCTACACACCGTGTGTGTGGCCCAGACATGGCCAACACACGACTTCGAGTGGGAAAAGAGTACACGAAGTATACTCAAAAAGTACACGACGTGTACTTCAAAATTTTCCAAAAACTCCATTTTTCTTAAAAACTCTAGAAAAAGGAAAGGCGTACCTGAAACGAAGATCCGGGTTCTTACAGTTGTCATCAAATACAAAGGGGGATATTAAAGAACCTTTGTGATGTTTTGTTTTTAACATTTTTTTTATATTTTTTGATAACTAATATTTTATAAAAAAATGGTTTTGGAAAATAGGTGAAAGTTTCTAAATGTTTGAACCCAAACATAAAGGGGGAGATTTTTTTTGAGAATGTTGTTTTCCGAATACAAGTTTTTGGACTAAGAAGCACCATATGTAAAAGTGGTCCGAAAGATGAAGTTTTTGATTAGATTCACCATCAGTCTTAGGTCCATCGATATGGAGTTCAAGATCCATCATACATGACAATTTTTAGAAAGTCAAAAGTTGTTGAGTGAAGAAGTGGTAATGTTGTTGAAGAGTTTTGAAAGACGATAGTGAAGTGAGGAGTTAGAAAATTTTCATACTTTCTAACCTAAGTCATATGATTCTTTACCAATCATAGAGTTCTAATAAATCATGATAAAGTCTCATGATAAAATATTTTGAATAATGGAGGCTATTGAAGGTCTCTGAATAGTTTATATGGGTTCTAGAAACCCAGATACAGAAGATCAGATCCATATGTACCAGAATCAAAAGTTTTCAGAAGTCTAAATGAGTTATAGATAATTAGGTTTAAAGAATTTCAAATTTTCTAAGTGAATATTCTATTTTAATGAGAATTTCATCATAATAAGAATTCCATTATTATGAGGATTCAATCGGACTAACTATGAGAAGGAAATTCAAGAAAAATAACTCCGATGAAGATTGTTGGATCATAAAGAGCAGAGGAAGATAGTCAGATCATAATGAGTAGAGGAAGATAATCAGATCAGAGTGAATATGAGGAATTTAGTTTGATAGAAGATAATAAAGTTAATCAGACTGAAGCTGAGGAAGTTAATCAGAATAAAACTGAGGAAGTTAATCAAACTAAAGGTGAGGAAGTTAATTGAACCAAATCTGAGGAAGTTATATCGGACTGAAGAAATGTTAGTATGTTTGAGAATATTGATTTCAGATAAATATTGAGAAGGTTTGAATTATTCAAAGATGAAGTTTAGATGTGAGTGTTTTTTGGAGATTTGAAATTTGGGTAAGCGGGAAAAGTTTTTCAGTTTCCCAAATTTGATATTCTGAGCCACCTATAAATAGAATCACAATAAATTTGTACTTTACAACTTTTCTCTCATGAAGAAAAGGTGGAGCACTATATAATTCTTGCCAGTTTTTTCATTTAGGACTGAGATCTTAGAAGAAGGTCAGACATCTGAAATTTTTGCTTATAGTACTGAAGAAAATTGAGCAGAGTTTGAGTTATGAAGATTGATAATGAGTTCATCGTACTGAGTTCAACATACCGAGTTCATCATACCAAGTTTTGATAAATTTATGAGAAGCACAAGTTTTGTAATTAATATTGAATAGAAAGTTTCTTCAGGCACAAAATGAGAAAGAGTGCATTGTATTGATTCAATTTGACTGAGTCAATCATACTGAGTTCATCAGACTGAACGCCACCAGACTCTGGGTCATCGGACCTTGGAACCTTTGTGGAGCATATTGAGCATAGTATTTATTATTTTGTTTTGGATCAAATTTTTTGTAATAAACTTTGTAAACTGATGGGAGTTAGTATAATCATTCCGATCTGGAGATAAAATATGTCTAATGAGAGTTCGTACAAGTTGTATTCACTTGTTCATAATAGTGAATTTCCATAGACCCACGAGAGTGGATATGATAAGGATATAGGTTCTCACACTAAGGCTTAACCTTTTAAATATCATGTGATTTACTTTATTTCCTACCTTTTTCATGCATGATTATTTAATAAAGTATGATAAGGATATAAACTTTAATAGGTTTTATGGGTTAAATTTTAAAAGTATTGAAACTTAAAAAAAGTGAACAACTAATTCAAAACCACCTTCTGAGTTGTTATTCGACCCTTTAGAACTTCAGTTGTATTTGAATGCCTCAAGAACAAATATTGTTTATGATATTACCTTATGTGAAAGATTCCAAAGTGCTCCAAAAGAATCACATCTGTTGGATGGAAAGTGAATTCTTAGATATATTAATGGAACAATTTTTTTTTGAATAAGGTATGATTGCTCAGGAAGAGTTGATTTATTTTGGTGTACAGATACTGATTGGGAAGTAAGTGTAGATGATAGAAGATGCACATTTGGAAGATTTTTATTTTTTTGGGGAAAGTTGTGTAAGTTGTAATACTAATAAAAGGAAGACAATAACTCTTAGAATGACCGAAGTTGAGTTTGTTGTGGCTACTCAAGCTATAACACAACTTATATAGATGAAGACTTAGTTGGAAGACTTACTTGTTGAATTAAATTTACCTATACTCTTGGTTTGTGATAATCAGAGTGCTATAAAACTTAAAAGAAATACAGTAAAACATTATTATTCAAAACATATTGAAATAAAATATCATTTCATCAAAGAGCATGTGGAGAAGAATGAACTCAAGCTAGAGTATGTTCTTACATCAGAATAAGTTGTTGAAATCTTCACAAAACCTATAACAAAGGAATAATTTTTCAAACTGGGGTTGAACATGGGTGTCAATCCTCCTTCTCTCCAATTTTGAGTACGTGTTTTTGTCCCCTCTCTCATATAGTATTTGGATAGTGTTGTCAAGGTGGATAAAAATTATGTTTCATAAATCTATCCATTAATATGTACAAAACCTTTTAAGGAAGCATATATATAGGGGTGGTTGTGGGTAAGCTATTAACTCAATATGTAAGTGTGTGGACCATTTTAATAGTTTGTTGAAGTGTTTATAGGAAACTTTTTACATAAAAAAGAAGATTTTTTGAAGTGATATAGAAAGTTTAAAGTTTTTGAAGAATGTTTCTTAATTCACTGATTATTTATAACATGGTTTTGCTGTTAATGATTCTTATTTATTACAATGTGTTTGCTCACATGAGATTAGAATTATTGATTAGTGATCCATTTTTTGAGTTAAAAAGTTTCAATGATTTATAAACCTTGGTTGAAAAAAAATCCAAAGGGAGATATTGTTGAGACAAAGTTGGATGGAAGTTGATTTTCAGATGTTGGAAGAAGTTTGTGTTGTTTTTTTTTGTATTTTTTTTCATCACAATAAATCTATTCACTTTTTAAATGTTGGTGATCAGATGAAATGAGGATTAGACTCAAAATATCAGACACAATGTTCTTAAGAAAGTCCATCAGTTTCAGTTTTCTGTTATGAAGATGTTTTCTGATTGAAGTGATTTTTGGACTAATAATGTGTACTAAATGAAGTGTTGATCAGAGTGAGAAGTTTTTTCAAAGTGTGAATGTATGTTTAGATGTTTGATACTAAATCTGATGATGCTCTACTATCTTTTAAGTTTTCAATATCATAAGTTGTCTAGAAAACTTGTGATCCAAGCTTTGTGAAATAAAGGAGGAGAAAATGTTTTCTAAGTCAAACAATGCTTTTTTGATCCTAATATTCTTAACATCATGAAGAAATTATGATACAAGAATGAGTTTGTGGAATAAGATAGTTTATAAAGTCAAAGATTCTCGGTCATAGATCATCGGTGTAAGAATCACCAGATGCTGATTTTGTCTGAAGGATGAGATTTTGAAGTTTTAGAAGTTAGAGGATTTATAGAAGCACTGATTAACAAATCCATCAAAATGGACAATCCATTGGATTGTCTGATCCATTGAATGAAAAATTACATAGAATCAATCATCAGTTATTGAGAATCTAAAATGAAGGAATTCACTGCTAACACCAGTCCATCAGATAGACGTTGAAACTGATCCATTAGACAAGATCAGAGACCGATCAATTAGATTAAGATAAAAAATGTAGTGAACCATTTTAAAAAAAGGGGTTATAAATTGTTTTAATAGGGTCAAGTTTCATTGGACAAACGTTAAAATCGATACATAATATTGGAAAAAGAGACCAATACATCAGATGCATGCTCACACTGATAAGTCATCAAACACTAAACTTTATCATACGTAATTTTACATTAGTATGAGAATTTATTAAACAAATGAAGAAAAGGTGAAATATTATGAATCTACTGCTGAAGTTTTGTTGAAGGGTTTTCAATGTTTTTAGAATTTGTAATGATGTTTATAGAGAAATATGTTCAGTTGGAGCATCAGAATGGGAAGTCACTAGTTTTACATTTTCTCAAGTGGTTTAAGAAAATTGGTATGAAAAATTATATTAGAATGAATATTTGTATTGGACTGAAGAAATGTTTTTAATTTAGAAGTAGGATAAAGTTGTTAGAATATTTGAGAAGTTTTGAGAAGAATCAAGAATATTTTAGAAGTGCTGAAATGGTAAAATATTTAGTCAAAATGAAAGTCAAATTTGAGTTTCTATAAATTTGGATGAGAAGGAAAGAAAAATTGATTTCCCATGAATTACATTTATAGTGACCCTATAAATAGAAGTGGGAGTACAATATACTTTCTTCTTGATACACTATTAACATTCAGGAGAGAGTGAGAGCATTGAATATTTTATGGCTGATTTGGTAGAGGAGAAGTTTTTGGATAGATTTTTCTTGAGGAAGTTTTTCAGAAAGAAGAAGTGTGAGTAAGAGGCTATCAGATTAGACCAAGCCATCAAACTGATGGTTCTGAAAAAAAAAGTGGTTCAGAATTATTTCTATAATATCTTACAAATTTTTTTTCCAGACCAAAGAATTAGATTGATGAGTCATACCGATCCATCTGACTGAGTTTTCATACAAAGTCCAGATAAGTTGTTTCTACTTTCTACTGGGTAGGAAAGTGAATAATTGTGTTTTGAAGATTTAAAAAATTGGAAGTTGTTGAAGTAGAACAGTGAAATGTTTAGAACCAACTGGTGAAGATTTCTTAACTTGTTACAAAACTTATTTTACATCATTTATGATAAAAGAAGAATATGCACTGTTTTATTGATCATTGTGCCACATTTGTATAAGAGTATTTCCTACTTTTTTTATCCACACAATAAGATTGTTTTATAGTATACTGTGTGGTATTGGATTATTTCCAAACCACGAAAAGGACTAGATACTCTTATTTATTAGTGAACCTTATAAATATTTATATTCTCATGGATGTGTGAATATTTTGTTTTTAGTAGAGTGGTAATTCTTTAATAGGAGTCCAAGGTTATTATTCAAGAAAGATAACTTAAAATAAAAAGATATCACTAATTTACCCCTCCCCCTCTTAGTGATACATTGATTCTAGTTGGGACTTCTTAGTATAGAGTTATCTTAGAGTTTAGTTAGGGCCCCTTCTATGGTTACAGGCTCATAGTAAGAATTGATAGTTTCACTAGAGTTTGATAGTGAAACCTCTTCAAAATAAAATTATAAATTTAATTTTCTAAGTTCTTCAAAAAATTCCTCTCAATATAAATATCAAGATAAAAAATGTGTTCAAAATTAGAACGAGTCATATAATTAAATACTAGAAATTTTGACACCCCTCCCCAAAAAACGACCCTAATCTTTCAGCACAAATGTCATGGGTGTGAAAAAATTTATTTAAAACATATGTTTATTACATATATATATTATAGAAACCCAATCTTAACATACATGGATATTACATCATTTTAGATGAATATTCAGCACATTACAAAAGTATATGCCCGAGGACCTTAATAGTTTAGTGTCTTTGAAAACTTGGAACACATTCTTCTAATCTGGTAAAAGATATTCAAAATCTCCCATAAAGATCTTACCCTTTAGCACTCCTACTTAAAACCTTTCTTCATAACCTGGGGAAAGGAAACATAAGAAAAGGGTGAGCTTATATTCTCAGTAAGGGTAAACAAGGGATATATGTAAGCATAATCATGAACATAAGGGTATGAGAACATGAACATAACATTAGAAGTTCATACCCAACATATAAAAGATCATATACATGATTCATGACATAAATATTGTTAGTTCATAAGACATGAATCATGAGGTAGTCAAGAGAATAATCCATGAAATCATAACATAGGAATAAGACATGAAATTGTAAAATATACATAAGTATATAAAAATACTCCCTATAAGTTAAGGATCACTTCCAAAACTTATTAGGGCACTTCATGGGGACTACACCTACTGGACGGGACACACCACCACCCCCAGTTGCAGTCCTTTACTTATAAAGGATTGGGTTTCCCTATCTTCCCATAGAGGATCGAGTTTCCCTATATTCCCATAGTGGACCGTGTTTCCCCATCTTCCTATAGTGGATTAGGACACACCTCTTTCACATTTTGGATAAGGAAACACCTGTTTCCCATTGTGGATCAAGCCCGTCGACTTTCTTCTCATAATTATCTCATGAGATATTAATATTTAACCAATTCAATAGAGGGAGATATAGGTCTCACCCATCACATAATAAAATCATACATACATGTGCCACAAGATAACAAAACTTGTATCATATCATAACCTATAAAAATAGATGGGTTTCATAAATATCATATCATAACCCATGAAATAAAATGGTTATCATAAAAATTTCATTATATAATTACCTATAGAAAATATATAGGTCTCATAATCATTTTTACAAATCATAACCTATGAATAGAAGTGGGTTTCAAAAACATATAACCTATGGAAGAGAAACATGTTTCATTAAAATCATTCAATCAAAATATAAACCATTCAAGAAAGAATATTAATGGTATTATTGGATCATATAACTAGTAAATTATAAACTAACAAAGTATTCCATCTTAGATAGATAAGAATTTTGAAGGATCACATGGAAAATTTCTTAAGGAAAACAACCTTTCTTCGAATATTCTTTTAATAAAAGCATTTAAAGAAGGATTTAAAATTTCATTTAAAACATTTCTTGAGGAAAATATATTTTTCTATTTTTAAAAAATTATTTTTAAAATATAAATTATTTTTAAAAAATTTTTCTTTTAAAATATCTTTGAAAACTTATAAAGGAATCTAGAAAATATTTTGAAAACCTTCTTATTTTAAAATAAATTAAAAATATAAAAAGAAGTCTTGAAATAATTTTGGAAACACTTTTCTAGAAAATGGAATTTAAAACTTATAAATAAATCTTTAAATTATTGAAATGATTTTATTTGAAAGAACCCTTTTGAAAACATATAAAGGAAGCTTTTAAGATAATTTAAAACACTTTTTAGACATAAAAAATTTGAAAACATTTTTCTTTGAATACCACATTAAAATAAACTAATTTCCCGAATATTAGGAAAAATTTTCTTTAAAAATAAAATTGTAAACTTACAATGGAATATTCGAGGAAATGACAGTCATGACGGTGGGTAGGTCTGCACATGACGTACATTCCTTTTGCACCTTAGAAGTTTAAAAAAGTGCCTTGATTGGAAAATGATAAGAAAATGACTTCTAAAATAATTTTTAAAAGGTAAAACATGTTTAAAAATTTCCTTTAAACATAATTGGATAATATTAAAACTTTTTTGAAAACATTTTTTGAAAACACAGTTTTGAAAGAACATAGATTTCAGACCTAAAGGAGAAATAAAATTGGATTTTCATAAAAACATTTTCTTAATTATCTTAAGTACCAAAGAGTGGGAAAATTATACCATTATATGGATATAAAATTAATAACCAGATTTTAAGAAAATTCATTATATTTTTTTGAGATATGGATCATAATATTTCACTAATGTTAGCATAGTCATAAATAATCTTGATAAATGATGAGATTATAGAAATAAACCGTTACCAATATTTAAACTTTGAATCATAATAAAATGGAAATAATAACATTAAAATAAGATTAAAATAACATGAAAAGAATAAAATTCATGATATAACATTTCAAAGGTAGTATATATGCCTCATAGAAAAATATAAGTGCATAACTTGGCATGTGACTCCAATAAGAAAAATTGAGACAAAAATTACTTTACCGATTTGGTAACTTTATAACCATACAACCCATGAGATAAAGATAATAAAAGGGATATGTAAATACCCATAAATTTAATTATAAGAATCATATAATACATTTATGGGTAGTATATTCACCACACAATAAAAATAAGTGGTAAATAAATCATAAGTCTCACAAAAATAAAAGTGTGATGAGAAAACCCTTACTACTTGAGTAACTTTAGAATCATGATCCCCATGAGATAATAACATCATTTAAAGATTTTAATATCATTAAATAAAATAAATTAATGATATAACATGTCATAGGACAATATATATACCACACAAAATAAGCGAGTGGTGAATATGACATGTATCTCACATAAATAATAAGTGAGATAAAATTCCCTTACCTTAAGTATTGAATTTATTCATACATGTTCTAACCTACTATATAATAAATATAAATTTATTATAAATATATAACAGAAAAATATTATTATATCTAATACCATATATGATTTTTTATTACTTTATATTACCTTTTTATTAACAACTCGATGTTAATGTTACGTTTCGGGTAATATCTGCTTTGTTTTTCATATATGTTTTGACTTGTTATTCTTGATACCATTACATATATCATGATTTAATTATTTTAATAATATAAAAAATGATATAAATATCATATATAATCCATATATATGTATTTATAATACTCTATAAAATATAGAAATATAAAATGGAATACACCGTTCATGGAGACGGTTGGTCATACATACGCATGAATGTTGTTTCCGTTTTATTTTCATATTGAAAGAAAGAAAGTAAATTACATATATGTATATATATGTATAATATCATTATAGTAGTATTACTATGTCATATATATAATATAATTTCACTAAAACCATCTTTAATACATTCCATGTAAACTGTGAATTAATCACATCACTTTGAGGAGGAGATAGTCCTCATGTCCACAAACAAAGTTATCATATTTATAAAAAATGGAAAGAATGAAGGTATGTTTTATATAATAAATATAGAAGTATAAAGAAATCATAAATATCATATAAAAATAGAGTTTCCATCATAATTCCCACCCATGATAGGCGGTAAAGGAAAACGAACAACATCATTTCGTGAGGTGGTAGTTCACTGTACAAAAGAATGGTAAGTTCATTACCCATTCGATGGAAGTGTGTATAGGTGTAGTTTTAACCCTTATAATAACAAAATATAAATATATATAGGATACTAAGGTTATTATATAATAATGTAATAATAATATTTTAGGGGGTGGAGAATGAAAATAAAACAAAGGAGCTTGAGGAAGGGTGTTACCTCTTCTTTGGGTAACTCCTATTGGATTGCACCAAATGGATTCCTTGGTTGGATTTATACCAAAAGATAGGATTATAGGATGAAGGGAGGGATGCTGGGAGGATATTTGGGCAGGGGTTGGATGATCCAAAGTGTGATGTCCCAGACCCGAATGCCACTTAGGAGTGCCCCGGGCCTGGTTGGCCACATGGCCTCAAACGTATCTCCCCAAACACCAGAGGCTGATGACTAGTAGTGAGGTCCTAGGGTGTGTCCATGGGGAGACTATGCCTTCATTTCCAGAGTGAATCACAATAGATCAATATAATATAACATATAGAAATAGTAAATAAGTATCAGAAGCAAGATAAGTAAACGGAAGTCACAGTACAAGAAGATAGGAGTAATAAAAAAACTAACAACTGATATAAATATACAAAAGATTATAATGATATTACATGTATCTTGAAAGATAGAAAATAGGTATACAATTAGTAGACAATAATGCTATTCAAAATTAGAAAAAAGGAATAAAAAACTATCATAATCATCTCGAGCTCCATCTTGTTCATCTGCTACCATATCCATACTAAAATAGTAAGAAATCAAGTGTTCAAAGCCTTATGCTTCCCTTTGTCAACACCTACAAACATATAGTATGCCTGGGTACCAATGGTGCCTAGATAGGGTGTGAGATAAATCTAAGTTATCCACCACCAATGGTGTTTATAACATATTATTTGTGTAATATAAATTGAAACAGTGCAAGAATTCATATATAAAATTAAGAAATATAGTAATGTAAATACCCAAGTACCCACTTCAGCCCTTTTCTAGTGTATAAACATGTAACAAGTTCATTGATTAGTTTAATTTCTAGTTTATATAAATGTTCATGTGAGGCATAGCCAACATCGAAATCACCTCGTGATAATAGTATTAGTGGTTCCAAGACATAATAAGGAAACCATGATGATCATAATATAAAAGGATTCCAAGGTAATAACCAAGTAAACCTAGACTTCAAGGGTTTCCAACTCAGTATTAACTGCAGTCTGGATAAAGGGGTAAAAGTGTAATCCAAGGAGCATCACACAAGGAATTTCACAGCAGTATGATCTAACCGATTCCAAGGATAAAATCCAAGGTAAAATAGGATAAGATATGGATATACCCAAGGATATAACCAAGGAAACTTGTGTCCATAGAAGCCATGATAGATCCAAGGAGAGTATCCAAGGCATCCTATGATAGTAAAGAAGGGATCTATGATGTCATACTGGGCATCCACTGATAGATGAGGATCGAGTTCCAAGGTGGGTCTCAACCAAGGAAACCAATATCCTTGCATAGAATTAGTATCCATGAGTCCTCAAGGCATTCCCTCAACAATCCAAGAACCATCTCAAGTATGACCACCCCTATAGTAATGATTTCAACTTCCATATATGTAATTAGGTACCTTACATTAAATTCACTTAATAAGTTAGTCCATCTAGTAATTATGCCAATTAATATTCCAAGGTTCATTCCATGCCTTTCATACAAGTGATAAGGAATATCAATACATTAAACCATTTGTAATTCATTGATTTAAGTTATATTCAATTATTAAGTCAAGAGGTTTAAGACTTACCTTTAATTAGTGTGATAAGGCCAAGGATCATGCAAGAATTTAAATTATTTCATATTTAATTACTTGGTTCTCACCTTTACCTTTCATGACATGATAAGTTTATTCTAAGGATGAGAAACCACCCCTTTATTTATAATCAAATAGGACAAGTCAAACATATACAACATAATTTCAAAAAATCCATTTAAAATTTATTAATCAAGTTCAATTGAGGAACTTTCCTTAGAAGGGTCAAGTGGAAAGGGAACATGGTACTAACCATTAGTCAAATAAATAGTCAATTATTATAAGTAGGATTACTATTATAATGTTCAAGATTAAACACACCCAAAGGGTGGCTCAAAGGTGTCAAAACACTAAAAACTCAATTATGGAACATCAACCTACATGGGGTGGTTGAAGCTGTGGAAATAGCCACTGATAAAAAAAATTTCATATATGGAAAACGTCTTAGAACATAGTCCTAAAAACTACAATCACGACTTATAAATTCAACAAACAATTCCTGATGAAATCGGTGCGACAATACAAAAATTTATAAAATGATGGAAAAATAGGAATGAGTTATAGACCACCCACATCATACTCATACAAATATACTCATCCAGTATCAGCCTTTAGTTCATCATGGATTAGAGTAGATTGGAAGAATTGATAAATTCTATGAAATTGGGGCACATGAGCCTACATATAAATAACATCATAGATAGGAAGAAGAACGTCGTATGATTATAAAGGAATCGAGAATGTACCAGTGCAGATCCAATGAGATGAACAATTGTCGATTCAGGCTTCAGAAGGATACTTGATCTCAATTCCTAGAATAGGCTTGCAAAATCTCAAAAAATAGGGATATGGTAGAGGCTATATTCTAGAAAACAACAGGATAAGAAGGGTTTAAGAAAAAAATTCATTTAAGGGAAAATTGGTAAATTTTCCCATGTTTTGCCTTTTCACAGTTTGGCTGCACCATTTGGCCAAACTATACACAAATCATGAACGAACATCTGTAAGAAGGGGCATACCACATGGTTAGGCCACACAGTTAGAGAAACCATGCACCAACCATGTGAAAAATCTCTATTAAAAATACATACATTCTCGCATGTTCGTGCGACCCAACTCGCATGGTTAGATCAAACCATGCACCCTATTCGAGCCCACTATCCAGCCTCACATGGTTTAAACAAAATGTGCGGCCTACCTTGCAAGGTTTAAACTAACTATGAGATTAGCCTTTTTTCTCACAAAAACCTGAGTTCCAAGTTTTGAACAAGCCCTAGAAACCCCCTAAACCTTCACTAACTCATTAGACATCCATATTAGGCCAATAATAGAAAACTAGACCAAAATTTAAAGGATCCATTACAGTCTCCCCCCTTAAAGGAACTCATCCCTGAGTTCACCTTCCAAGGGATAAAAAATACTTTCTATGAATAACTCTTTGCACTGGGCACATATGTTAGCCTCCCACTCCCAAGTCTCATCCTATACACGACCGTATTGCCATAACACCCATACTAAAGGGACAAACCAACCTTGGAGAGCCTTCATGCTTTAGTAAATGATGCATATAGGATAATCCTCAAAATAAGAATCAATATCTAGCTCAACTTCCTCAAGATAAAAAGTATGAGACAGGTCGGCATGATAATAATGAAGCTGTGAAATGTGGAAGACATCATACATGGCATGATATCTATGAGTTAATAGAAACCGATAGACTACAGACCCAACTCTCTCCAGAATCCAAATAATCCCAAAATAACAAGTTGAAAAATTCCCTTTCCTATGTATCCATCTATGACCTAACCTAAGCAATACCGGTAGGAAAAAATGATCCCCGACCTCAAACTCAAGAGGTTATCGGTGGTGATCGGAATAATATTTATGTCTAGACTAAGAAGTAGACATATTCTTCCTGATCAGATGAACCTTATTTGAAGTCTCTTTCATGAGACAAGGACCAAGTAGGGCTACCTCACTTGCCTCTATCTAGTATAGGGGTGAACGACACAACCTACCATACAAGTCCTCAAAAAGATCCATTTGAATTATTGCCTAAAATCTATTATTGTAGGAGAACTCAATGAGAGGGATATTATTCTACCAAGAACTACCTAAATCAAGGATGCATGCTCAGAGCATGTCCTCTAGAACCTGTATCGTCTGTTCTAACTGTTCATCAATCTGTGGGTAAAAAGCTGTGCTTAGAAGCACCTGTGTACCCATAGTTTTATGTAACCCATTCCAGAACTATGATGTGAAATGAGAATCCCTATATTAAAGGATAGTATGAGGGACCTCGTGTAGTCATACGATCTCACAAACATATAGTATTCCCAGATCATCAACTGAGAAAGTCTCCCGGATAGGAATATAGTGATATAATTTTTTCAGTCGATTAATGACAACACATATAACATCACGACCTCTAATAAACCCAGGTAAACCAAATACAAATCCATAGAAACATCTTTCCATTTACATTCCAGAACTAAAATCATCTATAAAAAGCCTTTAGATATCTAGTTCTCTACCTTCACCTGCTGATAGGTGGAACACCTAGTGATAAAGCCTGCTATCTGATGTTTTATCCTGGGCCACTAATACTAGTGTCACATGTCTCGATACATTTTGGAGATGCCTAGATGAACTACCCACTGAGAATAATGGGAATCACACATCAAATCCTCTCTCATATCTGTAGGAACCTAGACATGTCCATGTATGCATAGGATTCCATCTCTATCCACAGACCAATATGGAGGCAGGTTATCTCCTAAAATAATCTCATAGAGAACCAAGCCCTTAGAATATGAAAATTTCCTACTCTTCTCCTTCTCAAGGAGGGAAGATGTAATTTTCAAGTCTAAGAGTAAAGAATACTCATTACTATCATGAAACTCTAGAAGAATATCATAAAATAGGTCCATAAATTTCCATTCATCACTAGATTCTCGTGTGTCATGTGCCTAAGTTTTTTGGCTTAGTGCATCAACAACTACATTGCCCTTTACAGGCATATAGGCAAGCTCAAAATCAAAGGACTGCAGATATTTGAACCATATTCACTATCTGTGATTCAATTCACACTGTTTAAAGATATATTTGAGGCTATTGTAGTATTTATACACCATAAAGAGATCACCTAATAGATAGTTTCCCCTGCAATGTAAGGCATGGACAACTGCTACTAGCTCAAGGTCGTGCATCGGGTAATTTCTCTCATGAGTCCTCAACTGCTAAGATCTGCATGCAACAACTCTGTACTCCTTTATTATCACTGCTCCTAGGCTAATTCCTGATGTATCACAGAAGACGGTACAACCTTTTCTAAGCTCTAGAGGAGTCAATATCATTGCCAAGACAAGCCTCCCTTTCAACTTATGAAAGTATTCCTCACACTATTTTAACTACAAGAACTTAACACCATTCTTTAAAGACGATTAAGAGGTGAATAAATTCATGAAAATTCCTATATAAAATGATTTTAATAACCATCCATCCCCAAGAAACTCCATATATCAAACACATTCTTGGGATGCTCTAAGGAAACCACAACACTCACCTTATTTGGGTCAACATAGACTCCTGATTCTAAGATAATATGACCCAACAAGTGAACTTTGTCGATTTGAAAGTGAAACGTAGTAATCTTGGTATAAATTTGATTCTCTCTTAGTGTACTCAAAATGATTTCAAGGTGCTTATCATGGTCTCTATGATTGTGATAATACACCAAGATGTCATCCATAAAGACTATGAAAAAAGAATCTAGATAGGGGTGGAACACCTTATTCATTAGAGCAATGAAAATGGAGGATGCATTCATAAGATTGAACGACATAACAAGGTACTCATACAGACCATAACTACTACTGAAAGATGTAGTGGTATGTCTGATGGCCAGACTCACATATGATGATAGCCCGATCTCAGGTCAATTTTAGAAAAAACTATAGCTCCTCAGAGCTGGTCAAAGAGATCATATATTTGAGGTACTGGATATTGATTCTTGACCATAATATGGTTCAACCATATATAATCCATGCATAAACGAAGGGTCTCATCCTCCTTCTTGGCAAAAAGTATGGGAAAACCCTAAGAGGAAGCACTGGGCTATATAAAACCTTTTGCCTCCAAATCCTCTATCTTCCTCTTGAGCTCGTATAGCTCAGTAGGTTCCATCCTATATGAAGGAATAGACACTAGCGATGCTCTTAGATTGATAACAATCATAAAATTTACCTCTCTCTGAAGGTAAGACAAAAAAATCATTGGTAAATACATCACTGAAATGATCTACTACTGGAAGGAAATTAGCCCAAATTAAACCCTGATCCTCCATGAAGATATTGGAAATCTAGAAAGTCACACCAACTATCCTATTATTTCCTGGTCTAGATCTACTAGCCTATACATCCCACTCACCCCTGTATAGATAATTTCTACCCTCTAGTAATGTAAACAATACCATTTGGAGATAGCAGTCTACAAAGGTGTGGTACAAAACCAATCAATCCATCTCAAGAATGACATCAAATCCCATCATCTTGAGAATAAAGAGGTATTATAAGAATGGGTAACTATCTACCTCAAGGGTACAACCCCTACATTGGCATATTCCCTTTGACTGTACTCCCAACGATGTATCCAAGGTCATTACACCATAGTAATAATGTATTTCTAGCCCAATACTTTCCACGATAGATAAGGAGATGAAAGAGTGTGAAGAAACTATATCAAATAAAGAAGATACTAGAGTAGAGTCTACTAGAATAGTACCTCATACTATAGATGGTTCCACGACTAGATATCTGGCTATCAACTGTAATGCATGCAACTGACCTAATATACGACCCTACACAACATATGAACTACCATGATCAAAAATAATTTTCTAGCACTACTGGTGATCAGGAGTCTATCTACCATGGCCACAAACTTCTCCTTGTCTAGTCCTTCTGGTGATACTCTAACTACCCACCTGACACAACATAAAAGAACCTACTCCTGAAGGTGGAGCTGGTGTGGATCCTCTTCCACTAGAAGCTGATGGAAAGTTCTGAAAGAATCTATGAAGATTACCCATATGGACACAAGCTCGACACTCCATAGGGTCTCTATAACACTGAGGATTCAGGTACCCCTGTTTTCCACACTGACAAAACACCATCGAGCTACTGGCATAGGTACTCTGGCTGCTACTGCCCTGAAGAGAAACCTCGAGGGAATGTTTCCTGCTTCTAGAAGAACTACTGGCCTGACACGACACTGGTCCTCTATGCCCAATAATATCACCATCCCTTAGGTTGCGCTCAGAGATAAGATTCTGATTTACTATTTTAGAAAAGGTAGGTAGGTGAAATGCATTCACCTGAGTACGAATAGAATACATGATCCCATCCTCAAAGTGTCTAGCATGATAAAGATCATCACCATCTAGAAGCATTGTGAAGTCCTGTAACTCAGTGAAATGTTATGAATACTCCATAAGTGACATAGAAACCTACTCAAGATGCATGAACTCTCTATATCTATTATCTCTCAACATCTATGGGAAGAACTTATTGTAAAAAGTAATCTGGAAATCTGCCCATACCATGTCTTGTTGGAAACTAGCCTGGGTAATCACATCCCACCATCATTTGGTTGAATCATGTGGCATATACCTATAAAGCTTGATCCTCCACTCTAGAGGCATATTTAGATTCTCAAATATATAAAAGGTGGCCTCTAGACAAGACTCTGCATCCTGTGGGCTGCCATACCTTGAGAAGGTAGGAGGATTTTGCTACTAGAACTCATGGGTCAGATCATCCATCATAGGTGAAGGCCATGGAGAACCATGCATGTATTGTATCAGACATAGGAAACTTTCTCTAACTTGAGCATTAGTTCCCAAATCAGGTATAAAATGTAGTTCCTAAAGTGTAACTCCTAGAGGTAAGATTGGAAGCTCAAGGCCCACCACATTTGGAGCATGGTCTCCACCACCTTCCCGATTCACGACTCAAGGATATCGTGGTGACATTAGTCTAAAAATGAAAAACACATTCCTAAGAACAAGATTTAACAAGATAGATAACAATACTAATGGAAGTTAAACATAATAAAGGTTCACTACCCAAGGCATTCTACCCCAACTAACCACTTAAAAGGCCAGGTATCGATATGTTCTCAAGTATAAGTTACAAGGGTTCTAGTAGATGAAGTGTCAATATCACCTTGGATCATCATTTACTGGTAACCATTTCATTTAATTTTATATTTAATTTCCAGGTTCAATCCTTTACCTTTCATAAACATGAAAATGTGAGATACAGATGTGCTACATTTTCATTTTAAAAGTCAAGTTTCACTATCAAATTGAATTTTCTCATTTCTATATACCAAGGTTCGTATAGAATGGATAAATATTACTAGTGAATCAGGGCCCATACACCTTATCACTAAAAGAGAAACCCATTTAATTTTAATCGAATGGGTCAACTTAGTAAATTATCAATCCCAACTCATGAGGTCTCATAACACCTAATTAATTAAAACTAATAATCACTCAATCACATCCAATTAAAATCATAGACATATAAAGTAATGAAAATGAGTGAAATTCACCTATATGGAATGGAAATATACACTAAATGCTAATTCTAGGTGCCCATAATGATGCATGTAACAATGATCCTTACCCTAATATCATCGGTCCAAGGATTAAATATAATCTCAATCAAAATAATAATCAACAACACCACATAACATATGAGTCACTCAATGGTGAAATGATATCAAATGTAATTAGAAAAAGAAAAACAAGAATTGCAATTCATGAAACTAGGCCTTTACCCTGAACATGGGTTTATGACACCCAAGAACGACTTATGAGAAAGTTCCAAGCATTCCTAAACTCTAATATATTGTCTCCAAATAGTAAATCACAAAAGGAACTTCTCTGATACAACTTTGTGGCATCCTGGACCTGGATGCCACTTGGGAGTGCCCCAAGCCTGGTTGGCCACATGTCCTCAAGCACATCTCCCCAAACATCAGAGGTTGTAGACTAGCAGCGAGGGCCTAAGGTGTGTCCATGGGGAGACTACACTCTTATTACCACAGTGAATCACAATAGATTAATATAATATAACATATAGAATCAAGAAATAATTAGTGGAATCATGATAAGTAAACATAAGACACAACAGAAGTAGACAAGAGTAATAAATAACTAATATCTAATATAAATATTCAAAAGTTAATAATGATATTCTATGTATCTAGAAAGCTAGAAAATAGGTATACAAGTAGCATACAAGCATACTGTACAAAAGTAGAAAATAGGAATCCAAAAAAATATCCCAATCATCCTGAGCTCCAACTCGGTTATCTACTACTAACTCCATCCTAAAATAGCAAGCAATCAAGTGTTTGAAGCCTTATGATTCCCTTTGTTAACACCTACACACACACACACACACACATATATATATATATAGTTTTATTGAGTACCAATGGAGCCCAAATAGGGTGTGTGATAAATCTCAGAAGTCCACCACCAACGGTGTCTATAACATCCTATCCATGTAATATTAACTGAAAAAGTGCGTGGTAATAACCAAGTAAAAATGGGTAAAAGTGTAATCCAAGGAGTGTCGCCTAAGGAATTTCACAATAGTATGATCTAACCGAGTCTAAGGTCAACATAAAAAATAAAATGAGATAATTTATGGCTAGGCCCAAGGATATAACCACGACACCTCATGTATATAAAAGCCATGATGGATCTAGGGAGTGTATCCAAGGCATCCTGTGATACTAAAGAAGGGATCATATGGTGTCATACTAGGCATCCACTGATAGAAGAGGATCAGGTTCCAAGGTGGTTCTCAACCAAGGAAACTGACATCCTTAAATTGGAATGCCGTCCATGAGTGCTCGAGGAATTCCCTCAGGAATCCAAGAACTATCTTGAGTCCAAACACCCTTATATTAATGATGTCAAGGTCCATATATGTAATTCGGAACCTTACATTCAATTCTTTTAATAAGTTAAGACATCTAGTAATTATTCCAATTAACATTACAAGGTTCATTCTATGCCTTTAATATAAGTGAAAAGGCATCTCAAAACATGAAACCATTTGTAATTCATTTATTTAAGTCATATTCAAGTATTAAGTCAAGAGGTTCAAGCCTTGCCTTTCATTAGTGTAACAAGGCCAAAGAGGATGAAACCATTTACATGATTTCATATTTAATTAATTGGTTCTCCCATTTAGTTTTTATAACATGAAAAGGTTGTGCTAAGGATGAGAAACCAACCATTCATTTATAATAAAATAGCCCAAGTCATATATATACAACATACTTGACAAAAATCCATTTATAATTTATTAATCAAGTTCAATTAAGGCACTTTCCTTAGATAGGTCAAGCGGAAAGGGAATATGGTACTAACCATTAGTCAAATCAATAGCCAATTATTATAAGGAGACTTACCATTAGAATTTTCATTCTTAAACACACCCGAACGGTGGCTCAAAGGTTTCAAAACACTAAAAACCCAATTATGGAACATCACCATACATGGGGTGGTTGAAGATATGGATGTAACCATTGAAAATGAATATCATGTATGGAAAGGGTCTTATAAAATAGTCCTAACAACTACAAGCATGATATATAAATTTTACAAATGACACCCGATGAAATCGGCACGACGATATGAAAATTTATAAAATAGAGGAAAAAGAGGAATGAGTTATAGGACACCTACATCGTACTCGTAAAAATCTCCTCACCCCGTATCAGCCTCAATTTTGGCCTGGATTGGAGTAGATATAAAGAATGGAACAATTCCCTGAAATTGGGGCATATGAGCCTGCATTTATATATCATTGTAGATAGGAAAAAGAACAACGTTAGACTAAAAAAGAATTGAGAACATACCGACATGGATCCAACAAGATGAATGATAGTCTATTCATACTCTTGAGAGATGATCGATCTCAATTCCTAGAATAGGCTTCCAAAATCTAAAAAAGAGGGAGATGGGAGGTGGCTGTCCACTGGAAAATAAAAGGAGAAGAGTGGTTTAAGGCAACAATTCATTTAAGGGAAATTTGGTAAATTTTCCCAATTTTTTCCTTCGTATGCTTTGGACACACTTTTTAGCCAAACCATATGAAAATAATGCATGAGAAGCTATAAGAAGGGGCATACCACACGGTTTGGGAAACTGTGTGCCAACCATGAGAAACAACTATGTTAAAAATGCAGACATTCTTACATGGTCATGCAACCTAACTCACATGGTTAGATCAAACTATGCACCCTATTCTAGCCTACTATCCAGCCTTTCATGGTTTAAATAAATAGAGTAGCCTACCTTTCACAGTTTAAACTTACCATGTGATAGGCCTTTTTCTCCCAAAAAGGTGGGCTCCGGGCTTCGAACAATCCTCAGACACCCTCAAAACCTTCACTGACTCATTAAGTAACCATATTAGGTCCATAGTAGAAAATTAGAATAAAATTTAAAGGATCCATACCTGAGTGAAAATCTGGGTTCTTACACAAAGAGTCTTGAGAGGTGTGAGTAAGTGAGGGGTGGGGTGCCTTTTTTATAGTGGAGGAGGAGTGACATTCTTGTAAATATAAAAAGGTAAAAATTATTGAGAGGTATCCTTTACATAACATGTCTCCAATAATTGTAAATTTTTAATAAAAGAGATTAATTGGTCTAAATATTTCCATCAAATGGATTTTGGACAAGTTTCTAGGTCATTTTTCTCCCTTAAGATTAAAGTTTAACCATTAAGTAAACACATTTTTGCATTAATCACTATAATTAATTTTAATTACTTTCACTAATCAATTTGGTAAAAAATTAATTTAAACTTATTAGAAATTAGAAATTATTTTGATTCCAAATATAGAATCCATTTTTCTAAATTTTAATCACAGAGTTGGTATAAATTAATTTAAAGTTAATCTAGTAGATGGGATGAGACGAAAAGTTTTTTCAAGGAAAAAGCTCCAAAAGTTTGAAATGTTTTTATATCAAATTTCATTGTGAAATTGGTTCCAATGACCTAAATTGTATTAATTTATGTACAATTGATCTAATGGACCTTTAAAAACAATTAAAAATATAACTTAACCCTATAAATTATTTAAATGAAAAAGCAGTTTTGAATTAAAATTCAGTATTTTTTCACTATTCATCCAAAAAATAAAATTTCTCTGAAAATACAAAAAAAATCACCAAAAGTAAATTTTGATATTCCACTTTAAAAAATGAAGTCTGTTTTGTCAAATCAAAATTATAAAAGTGTCAAAAAACATATTTAAAATGGGCTCTCTATTAAAAGGTGATAAAATTACCTTTTAGAAAAATACAACTTTTTTATTCATAAAATTAAATTTATTCTTATCTTATACCTATAAAATCTATTGGATAAGTATAAAAAATATTGATTGAATATATAATATATAAATTTTATTGAAAACATTAATCAAAATTGGTTTTTTAATTTATTAAGATAAAATTGTGTTTGTACATCAAAAAATAGTTTTCTTAGAAAAATAATTTCTTTATTTTAAAATAGTTCTCTCATTCCCTTATACTAATTGATAATAAAAGGATTAATTTTATATAATTTTTTGAATCATATTTTCAAAATTTAGTTAATATTATTCGTAACTTCCATTCCAACAGCTAGGTGGTAGTTATATAAATATTTAATAATAATATTAATAATATATTGTAGTTTAGTAAAACTCGGTCTTGCGTGTTACGAAAGCTATCAAAGAAACTTAGTGTTGTGTGTAACAAAAGCCAAAAATATTGTTTCATGTACCGAAATCAAATATAAGTGTTTCATACAGCGTAAGATTAAATTGGTGTGGCATATAATGCATTATAAACTTATTTATTTCATATAAAAAACTATATTCGGTGTTGTGTGAAATGAAAAATATCAAAAAGATTAAATGAATTAAAAAAAATCCACAAAATCTCAGGGTGTTACATATATAGTACACTAGAAACCATATGTTTTCTCCAGAGTGTGGTTTAAAATTCACTTTCCATAATTAGTAAAAAGGGTGATTTTTAGTGAATTTAAATTGAGAGACTTAAAAAAATTGTTTAAATAAGAATATTTTACTAAAGAGCCTAGTGGTGCTAGGTTAAAGGATTATATTACTAGTTCCAATACTATTATTATCTTAAAAATAGTTTACTCTTCTTATTATTAATTGATAAATGAATTAATTTACAATTTCTTCATCATTCAACCTAAGGTGAAAGAAATCGTGTGGTCTAATCAAGAAATAATCACTGCTCGATCATACCTCCTTCTTATTTGTGTGAAAAATATCAAATGATACCAAAACAAAAAACTAACTTTAACTTCTCATGGTAATACCAATCAGGTTTTAGTTCCCCTATGAAAATTTGAAAGTCATTCACCGTCTTCCACACATGTATCAACAATCACTAAATACTCACCACCCACCCTTGCATATTCTTACATATTCAAGATAAACTAAATAGAGTGAGATATGTGATTAAAAACCAAGGTGGTAAAAAATTAAAAGAGATAATAGATTCCAAACATAATCTCATTTAGAAGATTATCCGACTATTGTATATAGAAATTGATTAACAAAAGAAGAGTTTTTATTCATTTGGTCATAAAAGCTAGCATTAAAAAAGGGTATCCTACCCCTACCCTAATAAATAATAGGTATTTAACCCTATATTTAAGAAGTAATAGATAGTGGGAAGGAATAAAAAATGACAAATACAGTAGAAATAAGAAACATAAATCAAAACTCAAATCTGTTATCCTTTCTCCCTTTAACATCCTTTTCTTTTTTGTAGATTCATCCTTTGTTCATTTATTTCTAGTTAACCCCTATTATATTCTATCCTCCTTGATTTTTAATAACCTCCTTAATATCTATGGTTGACTTCCCTTCATTGTGTTTCCTTATTTCCTTTATTAGTCAATAACTGGACTACATATCTTTATTCTTCCCTGATTCACCGATATTATCCCTTTGATTAATGTGTGCGAGAAACCAAATATATGGAAAGTATTTAAGTAGTTAAATATCTTTTAATAAATTCCTTTTAGTTTTAGCACTTTGAATTTGTGCCACACTATGATAAAGCATTGTCCAAAGTGTGTCTCTTAATAATTTTCCTTTTTTTTATCCCCCATATGCAACTTACATTTTCATAATATAGATTTTCTATGAGTTTTATATATAAATTTTTCATGAGAAACATCATGATGAAATAATATTTTTTTCATTTTTGAAACCTATAAATAGGTAGTAGCACTGAAACTTGCTAAAGATACTCCATGACATGGTTAAATGTCCCATTATGAAGTATTTTGTTTCTTTAAATTACTCAAAGGAAAAATAATTCATGTTCCCTTAAAATTAATCTTATTTATCACAAGGCATGCTTTGTTTTAGTCTTATGTATTCAAAATTTTACTTTTATATATCAGATAGTGACTTTACGTATCACTAGGCTTAGAAAAATTTCCCCAAATTCTTCTGAATAATTATCATGCATGGGTCTGAATGACTCATGAACATATAGGGTGGTCATAAGAATTAATTTTACATATACTTATACTTTTCTAGATTTCTCAAGAGCAGAGTCAAAATGAATTTTACTCATGGAAAGATTTATTTTTACATTTCCTAAAACTTAGCCGAATTTCCTAGACTACTTCGAAGTGACTTTTATGTACGAGTACTCATCTTCCAAAGTGACTCATACATATAGACTTACCCAAATTCCTCCCTCACTGTTGCAACTATATCCATCTTCATTGATGCAACCTCCAACTACTTCATTCATTTCCTTTCCATTAAAAATAATAAAAAATAGAGGATAATCAATATATTTACATCCATTTTATTCTATAAATTAAATAAATAAATTAAATTCACAATTTAGGTCATTTTAAGTAATATTCACTAATATAGTGAAATGAAATTTTAATCATAAAATATAATAATTCTCAATTAATAATTAATATGAGGGAATAAAATTAATGGAATATCAATAAAATAAATTGCATTTATTGCCTTTATTATTTATACTAATTAGTTTGGGATATTACAAGTCTTAGTGTGATTTTAAAGCATATTTCTTTTCCCCCTTGATATTCAGAATTACTATAGGTAATAGTTCCCATACATTTTTCAATGTTCATCACATCTAAACAATGTTGCAACAAATTTCAAGACCAGTAAGGTAATTCAAAGAATGTAATTTTTTTACTCCAATTGAAGTGGGTATCTTTCTATGTACTATGTCTCTTTACCATAGGAAAATACCCCTTTCCAAAAGAAAAATTTCACCCTTCAATATCTTCCAAGGATTCACTAATAAACACGTGTAAATGAAATTTATATTTCTCAAAAATACCATCAAATTGGAATCAATTGTTTTTGTATGGATGTATAATCAATAAGAAATGATGATGTCCCACAAATATGAAACTTTGTTATTATTATTGATTGTGTATTATTTACACAAACATGAAGCTAACTTCCCCTTTTAGCTCCAACCAAACATCATTTCATAGGTAGGAAAATTATTTATAGACCACATAAGAATAGAAATCATATGTAATGAAACTTTCCTTGAAGCATAAAATATAGGTATACCTGTGTTCCATAAATGATTCAAATTTTCTACCATTGGTTATAGGTACACATCTATATCATTCCTAGAATCATTCAACCTAGAAATAAATATAGTCATGAATGTATATGTTATATTTATACACATATAAGGTAGAAGATTATATATGTGAATAAATACGAGTCATGTGATATGTGTTGTATGATTCTATCCAAATGGATTAAACCCATCACATTATAACCTCAATTTAACATTATATATCTCAGAATAAAAATGAAGATGGAATTTTGTAAACTGCTACCATTATAATCTATCTATTGTGTACACAAAATATATAATACCCCAAGGATTTACAAATAAATTTATTATATAATTCGTTCAACACTGAGTCTATGAGAAACAAACACTTTGATATTTATAGGATATAGTTATAACCTAGCCGTTAGATATAATTTTTCCACTTCTGTGATTTGAATTTTGAAAAACTGACATACACGGTTACGGTCGGTAAGATATTTAGAGTATGATAGGATCAAATTACATTTTTGGTGGTTATTAACTTACCCTTATGAATAGTAATATGACCAATGTAATAGTAACCTCACCAAAGAAATTATAAAAAAATTGTTATTCCATCATTTCTGTTTTGATTTTAGTTTTTTTTCTAAAAATATGATGAATTTGATAAATTGATTTTCAGGTAAAAATTGTACATTTCAGAGAGATTTAAATTATTATATAAAACTAATGTTTTATTAAGATTTATTATAATGAAATAGTCTTATAAAAACACTATTATTTAATTACAAATGATAAAATAATTTTATTTTTTTAAGTGTCGAAAATTTTACTATGCATTTTATGTCCGCTAATATTTTTAATAAATAATTATTTTCATATATAGAAGTTAAAATTTTCATATTTAGAGAATTATTATGATAAAATAAATTTCATTTTTGAATTCAGAACATTGATATTAGGTTACACTAAATTTATGAAAATTTTATAAAATAATTTAGTTTTTCGTGAATAATAAAAATACAGTTTTGAGTTTTTGATATGTTTAATGAAATCATAAGGATGTAATAATTAATATAAATTTCAATTAGACTTGTGTAAATTAAAATATTCTATGAGGTGTCCCAAGTTTCCAATAACATGGGAAAATACCATGGGCAATCCCATGGTTTTTCATATACCACTACTGAGGTGTCCTCGAAATTTAATTAAAAATATCCTCACTTTATCTAAAAATACCTGCCCATTTATTCCATTAATTTCATTCAAAATTCATCATATTCTAAGCTCTGGTAGTTTTACCTCCCTATTAGTCCTAATAAGGTGTTATCAATACCATATGGTCCCAACCTTCAAGTTTTAGGAGTTACTCTACAAGGTAAGGGAATCCACCACCCTTCTCTTTTTCAAGAACTCTTTTTATGTTATTACCTTTTAATTTCCATTGGATTATGTTGGGATATGTCATTCCATATACCCATTACTATCCATATTATGTAAAAATTATGATATACCCATTTTTCTCTCATCAAAATATTTTATGAAATTTTAAGTGATGTCATTAAGCTGTCGAATTTTCATAAGGGATTTCCCAACTTCTCTTTTTCTTTCAAGTTCCTTTATTTTATTTTTCTCTCCTAAAATACCTTCATAAAAAATGTATTATGATTAAAACACCTTAAATATAATGTAATTTTGTTATTCCAATGTAATAATTCATCTTCATCTCTCCTTTTCACTCCTTTTATACAAAAAAATGAAAACACCGTCCGAGATGTGTTAATTTATCACATTCAAGGACGACGAGTTTTCAATTTCTATTACCATATTCATGGATGGTCATAAAATATTTTTATGGTTTAAATAGATCATATTATATGTATTTTATCTTATTTAATGTTCTAGAGTCATCATACACACATTATTTGAAATAATAAATCAAAACAAGTTCATTGTGAGCGAAACCTCTCAAAATAATCCAAGTGATTACCATTAAAGTTTTATCTAATGATTCATCCTCAAAAATAAAATAAAATGAATCATATGATAATTTAACCTTATATATGATCATTAATAACATATAAATTCAATTATGGAATTAAATTCCCATTTTACACGAACTTCCATACTCTTATAATCAAGCGAACTGATCACAAAATCAAGGAAACGAACACTCAAGAACAACAAAATTCAATATTATAACTTATTAATAAGGACATAAATGAAGTTAATAAAAATTTAATGAATAAAATATATGTATATAATTTTATTAATTAGTCAATTAATGGATTTAATTTTATTATCCAGTACATTAAGGTCAAGTGTGGAATACATTCAGACATAAGGTAAGGATTTTCTACCCAAACCTCCATTTTCATTCGGGTTCCTCTTATCCTCCACTTACCTCAATGAAATTTTTATTTATTATTAATTAATCCTCAAAAATTATGTTTGAATGTTCTATATATGTGTACCAACTATAATCATTCTTTATTTTATGGGTATTTACATGATTTAAAAGGATCTTTCAAAAATTCTTCCCGAAATACAATCCAATTTCAAGAGAACTTCTTGAATTCTTACCTATGTTCAAGTACACTATATAATATATTTTTATCCACCATTATTTTTCTAAAATAACTCATTTTATTATGAGAAAACTATATTACTTCACTTCTATTTTTATAAAAATATTTTTCCAAAAGAACTCTTCTTTTCAAAGTAAAAGAGTATTTATCTCAAGAATTACTCAATGATTTTATAATTGTAATTTTATCTATTTCAACACTCTTGTTGAATATTATGTATAATTGAGACTAATATTTTATGATATCATATAAAATATTTTATTTAATGTTTTATGATTAGTTTGACTAGGGATGTGCTATATTGAAACCATTCACCATATTACTCCGAATGGTTAGTGTTTATGTTTGGGGAAAGTTATTTACATTTCATATGTTAGTTTCAATATGAATGTATATATTTTTTAAGTTTATTACCATTAATATGAGGAATTAATTGGACTTAGTAAGTGACTAGTGGGGACCTCTATATCCCCTCAATGAATTGGTAGGTCTCATGAGACAAAAAAGATATGGACTTGGCTGAGGCCTTGCCCATTTTCAGATATGGTTTTGACCGAGGCCTTAATCATTTTTAGATGTCTTGGCCTAGGCCTTGATGGTATATTTCATAATTTATGGTATTATTCATTTCCCTCATTATGAAACAAATAATTTATAGTCCATGAGGTTATTCAGATAGTAGAATACCCATGATTATGATTTATAATGGAATTATTTATTCACCCCTTATTCCTACCATATTATGTTCAAGTTATTTTTTAAAGGCATGTGTTTTTAGTTATTAACCATGTATAATGCTTATGTTTATTATATCTTCCACTTTATTAATTACCCTTACTGAGCATCTGAGCTCACCCCTTTCCTATGTTTTATTTTCCCACAATGTGAAGAAGTAAATTATGAATAACCTACAGGGGTAACCTAGGAGTTATGGATATTTTCAAAGAAATTTCCATATTTTATTTAATTTCAAGTTGTAATGTTGAACTTATGTATATATTTGGTTTTCCAAAAACAACTAAACTAATTTTTTCCTTCGGGATATGAATTTTCTGTAATTATGCCAATGTTATAAATAATGCACTGGCTTCGAGCAACTAGGGTCGGGGTGTTACAAAATAATTACTATTTTTATTTATTTTTACAAGTTATCTCTTGTATTATACCATTTTTTACATATAAATTTATTAATACTTTAGTTTCAAAGGAAATAGTAGTGAAAATAAGGGATTCCACATCATTCATTTAATTTAGGTTATAAAAAATCGATGTTAAAGTCATAATACTAATGGTATTAAACATCATTTTTATATAACTAAAATTAAAAATACTTTTTAATTTCAATTTGTTTTTACAAAAATGATGTTAAGAGTCTATTAAAAATTTAAAAACATACAGTTGAAACATTTATTTCTATCAAACCTTCAAACCCTAAATTTCTCTCCCTCAACATAGACAACTCTCATTCCATGTCTGATACCATTCTTGTTGATCTTCTTCATTCAGATCCTCTTGATTATGATACCCCACTACTACCTCATATTTTTATGCCACTTCATCATCAATACACCATAACTCACTCATATCTTCCATACCTTAGTCACCCTTTCACTACTAATCTCTATATCATTTGCTTCACTGCCACCATCTCTTTTATTGTCATTATGTTTCTGCAATTTTCATATCAAATCATTCTAGTTATTATTTTATTTGTTTTTATATTAAGTAAATTTGAAATAATCACTAATTTTTATATGGTACTAATATTTTGTTGATTATCTTAACTTGATCAACCTCCAATTTATCACCCCCCTTTACTCCACTATTTGTTTTATATTTTTTAAGTATTTATTAATGATGTTATTTTATTTATAAATTTTAAATGTGATATATATCATATCTATACTTGTTTTTTTATAGTTTTTGATAACTTATATATCATAAGTTAATAGAATGGAAATTCATATTTTAATACAATTTGAAGAAAGTTGTCTTATCATTATATTATAGTTATGTATGAAAACAAATTTTCAGTTCATCAATATAATTTCATTATAAATTTTTAAATTAAAACTATTATGATGTAGAAATTGGTACATCTAGTGTTAGTTAGAATGTTTTCTTCATTTTTTGACATATAGTTACTTTATTTACTGTCATTCTATATTAAAATTTACCAATAATGAGTAATTTTTATTCTGAGGAAAAATATGCATTCATGAGAAGTCATTATATACAATTTCATATAACAACAAAATTTGGATGTATATGTATTCATGTTTAAATGAAGTGTGATTCAAAAGGTTCTATTTTATTATATAAAAATATATATAATGAATTATAATAAAATTAATATAATCCATCACTTAATTAACTATAAATAAAAAATAAAATTTCACTGAAATAATTATATGAATATATAATCTACTTTCTTATATCACCAATTAACCATTAAAACATGTGTGGATTTATTTCACTATGTAAAAATTGGTTATGAATTGATATAGAAAATCATTTTATTCCCTATTATATCTATCAACATGATTTTTTTGATTTATTCCAAGTTAAAAAAAAATTATATGTGAAAGGGGGAGAATGGTTGTATATCAAAGAAATACCTCTAAAATGACATGACCCAACCCATTGGGACCCCAATCAGGACCCCACATGAAGCATCTTGTAGAAATGAACATATAAATTACATTAATTAAAGAAAATATTTCATTAAAATACATTCCAAATACCTTTTAAGTTTAGAGTTTTAAACAATTAGGATAGAACATTAACTAAAAAAACTCATTCCCTATTAACTAATGGTCATTTTTCCACTATAAGAGCAACTGATTAATTCATAAAGAGTCTTCAACACCTCCCACAAATTCTCTACATAAGAAAGACTTTTAGATATTACATAATTTTATTATCTTTATAACCTAGGGTTGAGAAACATAATAAATGGATAAGGTTAAACACTTATTATGGGAAAAATTTTCAACATGCCATCAAGATTTACATCATAAACATATGAGAAAACATGGATAGGGGAGAAATTTATTATTAAAAAGAATATAAAATAATAATAGTTATCTATAAGCCATGAGATAAGAACATGTAATCTAAAATGAAAAAAATATAATATAAAAAGGGGACAGAATCATGATATATTAAACATTTTCTGAAGAGCATAATCATAGTCCCAAGATTATGACATGAGAGTGAAACATAAACATAATCATAGAAAACTATATTTCAAGGATATATAAGAAGATATTCATCACATAGTAGGCTTGGTATAACCACTCTTGTACCTTATTGGTCTTGGGACAATCCTCCCATGTACCCTTTCCAATGGGATAAAACCTCTTGTGTACCCCTTTAGCTTGAGATAAATCCTTCCATTCACCCTTTGGATTAGGATAAATCTACCAATATACCCACTTGTCTTGATATAAATCCTACCTAGTACCCTTTGTAAGGGGATAAATCCTATCATGTACCCTTTAGCTTGGGATAAATCCTCTAATATACCCTTTGGTTTGGGATAGATCCTCCCATGCACCCTTTTGAGCTCATGAGACATAAACATAAAACAATTCATTAGAGGGAGATATAAAATCCTACCCATCACCATCCATATATATGTGTGCCATATAAAATAATTCATCATATCATAAATAACCCAAGTAAATAAAATTAGTTTCATATCCTTTTCAAATTGAATCACATAAAGAAAACATTCATAATTCTATCAATAATCATAACATGGTGAAACCACAAATTATAAATATGTATCCAATGACATAAAATAAATTTATAGGAAAATAAAATTCAATAAAGATAATAAAGCATATGGTATTTAAACCATATAGATAAAGGGTATAAAATTAAGATAGTAATTTACACAATAAATCAATGTATAAAATCTAGGTGAACAACCTTCAATCAAAGGAATAAAAAACAATGTATTCATAGAGATAAGTCATTAGAAGAAAAAAATAATTTCATAAAAATTTAATGACTAGGAAAGAAAAAGGTAATGATGGATTATTTCCATGATAGAAAAGAACATTAGTAATCCATCTAGAGAAATAATTTGTTGGTATCATTTGAAGAATATACTTGATCAAGAATAAGATATATCAAAGGACAATGAATTAAATGGAAAACATTTTTTAGAAGTTTTAGAAAACCACTTTAAAAATAAGGAATATTATTGATACCGAGAAAGTCCAAAACCATTTATTAAAAATAATAAAAAGAGTCAACAAGGAAAGCAGATGGGGCAGACAACCTTTGACCACATCTAGTAAAAGAAAAATTACATATTGTAATAAGATAGGTCATTATCATAACTATACTAACCAATAATTTTCCATTCATATTGAGAGTTACCTTGATTTAATATCTTGAGAATATCAGCATTGGCTCTTTTTGACACCTTATAGGAATATATGGTAGTCACGTTCTTTGGAATATTGGAGTAGTACATCCTCAACCTTCTCTTAGGGGGGTAGAGATGAAACCCTCATTGTCAGTGAGATTATTCTTTCCATGTGTCACAATATCCTTGAAAGAAGTTTTACCACTACCCAAATTCATGGGGGGGGGGTTCTATCTCTTTTTCATTATCATATACATTTTCCCACTTGTCTGAAGTTGTTAAGGAGATGTACAATTTTGGGATCTCCTCATAAAATTTATTGTTTTATGCATCAGGACTTAAGTCATAATTTGGATCCTGTACTAACTAGCTAGAAACTCTTATTTGAATGAAACCACACCATATAAAACGAAGATGTGTATTATTATCCTCCATACCCACACAATGGGTATCTTTTTAAGCATTGTGATCAACAAGAGATGTCACATTTACCTTAATAGAATTAGATAAGCATGGCTCCCCCTCACAAGTTCTGACACCATTAGTCTAAGATACCCTTCAGTATCAAAGGTGTCCCATGCTTCTTCATTACAGATAGATTTCACCACACCTTCATTAATATCATCAACCCCTTCAACACCATCACCCAAAGCATCTGCAGTGCCTTGAATCACCATAGCCTCTAGAGAACTCTCTACTCTCATATCACATTTCAACCTGTCATAAATTTAAATGGATTTTGGGTCAGGAGGAAGCGCCTTTGATTGCTTTGAAATCTCCTTACCCTCCTCATAAACAATTACAGAACCATCATCTTGATTATAAGGTCTATTAGATTCAACCAACTCATAGCTCACAATCGGTCCATTGCAATTCACATAAAAGGAACTAACTCAAACAATAGGCACCTCGGACAAGATTCATCTAATTTTCACTCAAGAAAGGATCCTTCTACATCGATTTCCCACACCTACATACCTCCAATCTATGCCCCATTTTCTTTCACAAGGTAAAGAAGTCACACCATGATTAAAAAACAACCGATTGTTTATATTATAATTCTTCACCAACATCAATACAAAAATACTCAATAGGAGGCTTCGACACACCAACCTCAACACAAATTCTAGGTGAAATTTGATGACATACAGACCTATTATAACTATCCAAATAGAGGTAATAAACTATGATATTTCCTAACATAGAAATTATAGAAGGATTATAAAAAGGAATCAGAAGTTCTAGAAGCCTTACCGATATCACCATGGTTCATGAATCATGTTTCATATGAAAATTGTATGTCTATTTGATGAGAATAAATCAAGACCCATTACAGTTACAAGGTGTACTTGACCAAGCCTAGATTAAATCATCCTCTAAAGAAAATCTGATCATGATGTGCTTACAGTTGAGGATCCCTACTTTTGCGCACTCCTGTCAACCCTATGATAAAAAAATGAGGCAGTTGAAGTAATCCACCGATGGATGATGATAATTGAAACGTGAAGTCAGTGTTTGGTGTAGTAAAGAGGAAGTGTTGGTGAACTCCAGGTTTGAAATAAAAAATTGTGGGGCTTCATTGAATAAATCTAAAAACTTAGGACTAAGAGAAATCTGAGGGAAGGAAGGGATGCAATCAAGGTTCAAGAAAGGGGAGAATGACATTGGCTGACCTCCTTCAAAGGACATCAGAGGACTCTCCCCCACTGAGGGGGGAAGAGCCAGTGTAATTCTCATCGACACCTAGGGCATGGAGGAAGTAGGATGAGTGGATATCTCTCCCCTACCATTATCTTGAATATTATTGATATTTTAAAATAATTTTAAAATATATATTTAATAGAACTTTGAGAAAAGTAATTTCTTTTAGAAACCATGAAAATTTAGAGAGAAAGCTTCATATAAAATGATAAAGGTGGTAGGATGTATAATGGACCTCATCTTTAACACATATTATTACTTGATTTTAAGAATAATTAACCATAAAATACATCCAAGGATCATAAAGTCTAGTTTCTTTGGAATATTAGGTACATAAAACTGAAAACATGAAAACCAAAATAAAAATATCTTTTATTTAATCTTCATAATGAGCTCCTAACTTCCTTTGAGACCTTACATCCGAATAGGATAACTTGGGCAATACATGAACAAAGGGATGAGCTAAAAATCCTAGTAAGGGAATAATAATATGAATAAATCATATCACATGGGTTAAAAGGAATAACACGATGACATAAAAAAGCATGAAAAATGAATAAAAATATGGAATCATAGAATATAAAACATGGGATCATGTAATCATATAAATGTGGAAATAACATACAAAATGACATAAGAACAATTCAAGGCTAAACACCAAGACCATTGCAAATGGATGAGAATGAGTCAATGCTAACCAACAATACCATTTAACATGATTAACATGAGTCAAGGATAACCACCAAGACCATTGCATATGATTGGAATGAGTCAAGGCTAACCACCAAGATCATTGAACATGACATATCATGAGACTAAAAGTTACCCACTGAATTAGATCACTATATGGGCACAAAAATCATAACATGTTCATGAATATGCATGCACATGAAAAACCATACATAAGGAATCAAACATAAACATAAGGGTTACCCACGGAAAGAATTGAGTATCATAAAGGCATAAAAAAGGGAATATCATAATGGTTTCCATGAAAGAATGGATTTAAAACATAAATGGACATTAATAAGTTAAAATAGGAATATATCACGATAATTTATGTCAAACATCAGTGAAAAATGTAAAAATAGTGTTTAAATAACTTTAGAAATGAAACATTTTAGTACGATTTATGGATTTGTTTTTAAATATTATCTAGAATAGAAAAGGAATAATTGTTTATACAAAAAAATAAATTAAACAAGATAGTTTTTCATGATAAAATGAGTTATTTTATAAAAATAATGGTGGATTAAAACAGATTATGGAGTTCACTTAAAAATGGTTGAGAAATCGGAAAGTTCCCTTTAATCGGGATTGCTTATTGGGAAGAATTGAGAAGGGAACCTTTTTAAAACATGTATTTCCCTATAAAAAAGGATGAAATGATCTGGATACATGAGTTTTGGAACATATAAATAGAATTTATAATAATTATATAAAAATAAAGAATAATTACATTGGGTTAAAGAGAGATAGAGCATAACCTAAAGGAAAAATGGAGGTTCAGAAAGAATCCCTTGCCTTATGTCTGAAAGTGTTCTTCACTTGAACTTAATGTCCTGGATAATGAAATTAGATTCATTAATAATTTAATTCAGAACATATTTACATGTATTTTATTTATTATACTTTTATTAAGTTCATTTATGTCCTTTTTGATGAGTTATAAGATACAATTTCATTTTTTGGGAGTATTCGTTTTCTTGGTTTTCATGATCGGTTTACTTGAATACATGTATAGAAAATCATGTAAAATAAGATTAGTTGTCTAGAATTGAAATTATATGTTATTAATGAAATTAAATTATATTAAATGATATTATATATCATTTTTCATATGTGAGGATGGTTCATTAGTTAAAATGTTAATGATAACCATTTAGATTATTTTGGCATTTTTTCGATCATCACGAACTAGTTTTTTTTATTAATTAATATTATATATATATATTGGTTCCAGTGTAGGTTCTGGGCACATAAGAAGCATGGTTGGGCCAGTACCCAACATTAATTTTTTTTTCTATAATCGATGATCAATCCGGGATCAATACAATGATGAATGCTAGTATCCATGGAATTGAATTAAGGATTTGGACAAAGAATAATTTCCCCTATAAATTAGAGAGAAGATCAATATATTTTGTTTATAATTAATTTAATTAAATAAGAATTACCTTAAAGGTGATTATTTATTCATTTATGCGTTCGACCACAAATCTATAGGTATTACATCGTTGCGTTGTAGAGATCAAGGGTAGATATCCTCTAGCGGTGATCCACATGTGTTCTATGTATCTCCAGACATTGTCAATGGAGTCTCTGGGTGCTAGCATGAAAGATCCTTGAACTTGTAATGTCCACCTTTTATCACCTTGAGAACTACTTCAAAAATATATTTCTTGATCTGGTGGAGGAGGATATCTCTCATTCTTGAGAGCGTTCTTGGAGAGAGAAGACCTCTCTAGGCTTGAGATATTTTCTCCAATTCTTTGTGCACAACTAATTAGCTAGCTATCACTTATACCAGGATAATGAGAAAATAATAGCATAACCAGGAATTTAATTAACTAGGTAATAATAAATAATGAGCATAAGTGTCGTTACTCATTTTATTTTTCCATGTGAAACCCCCATGTCAAATAATAAAAACAATACTATTATTTCTATGTCATGTGATTAACTTGAAAGTTATATTTAAATATTATTTAATCAAATAACATTTAATATTATTTTTCACCAGAACCTTAACTCAGTTTTCCGATCCTCCACCATATTTATTGAACTTTGAATAATGACTATTTATTAATTAAATGAATATCACTACATTATTCACCAATAAATATATAAATATTATATTCACTAAATAGAAAATAAATATTTATTAATTATTCCACCCACACTATATTCTCTTGAATGACTACTATCAAAATAAATACAATCATGCATCCATGAATAGTTATTAAACCACAACCAGGAATACTATTTATTCAACTTGTTAAATAATAAATAATATATCATTTAACTAAGATACTGGATATAATTAGTGCGTGACCCTCTAGGTATCTTTCTCAGTGGCATTTGGTAGAGTAGACTAAAGTCCAAGGTTAGCATCTAAGAACATGCCAAGGAAACCATAGAGAAAGAAGTTAATGCCACAATGACATGTTACCTCATATGAATACTTACCATGTAATATAATACCTTTTTCTTTATATCTCCAATCAAGCGGGTTTCAGGCAAGTTCCATCAACCCATATGCTCGATTTCTCATTCTTTGACTCCCTATAATTTTAACTTTCCTATAGAAAACCATGGCCATTTATTTATTTAGGATATATCATTTCCATTAAAGGGGATAAAATATCAATTTTCATTATGGAACAGAAGGGAAAAATCCTTTCTCTCATTATTCATTAATGCAATATTACTCATGACGCACCCAACATATCCTACCACACCACAAACATATGCTGTCATCGTTTTTTCCAATTCATATAAGTGCGTGAGTCATAATACCCATTAATTATAATATTAAAGTCTAAGGACCAATATACATGTACATAGATAGGAACATCAAATGAAACTTATAAATGTGGATTTCCTACTGGCAGATCTCATTCTCATAATATCCTCCTAGACATTACCAAGGGAATACACGATGGGAAGGCACCTCAAAGTCTTATGAGTCTCCACCCCTGATATCCTGTATCATTTGTGTCTCTCAAATGATATCATCTGGATATAGAAAATATATCTAAGAATAGTGTCATGAAACTTCCAGGTTCTCATCATAGCGGGGAACTACTATGACCTTTTAGCGTAACAACTACTCTTGGGACATTATCACATACAATGTTATACAAAAGAACAATCATGATGTGATAATGAGTTTATTGATATCCATCCAATGAATATATGTTTATCATAAAGTACAAATAATTTGGTTTTAGGGAAACAACTCTAACAAACTCCCACTTTCACTACAACCAACTACTAATGACCTTCATTCTTCTAGATATCACATGATACTCATGCTTCTACTGAGATAGGCCTTTAGTCAAGGGGTTCGCCATGTTCTCTTCCATGGATACTATGCTCACTGCAACTTCACCTCTTTGATAGAAATTCCTCAAGAGGTGATACTTATGGAGTGTGTTCTTTTCCATTGATGTGACCTTGGATCTTTTTCAAGATCCACTACTGTAGTATTATCACAATACAACGTGATAGGGTATTTACTGCTAGGTACCACATCAATCTCCAGGACAAAGTTCCGAATCCATATGGCTTCCTTGGTTGCATCAAAAGCTGCTATATACTTGGACTCCTTTATAGATTTAGCGACAACTGGATACTTTGAACTCTTATATCTCACAAATCTTCTATTGATACAGAAAACATATATCGATTGTGAATTCAGATCATTATAATATGTCGAAAAACTACTATCAACATACCCTCTGATGAAAAGCTTCTTATCTCCTCCATACACCGGGAACACATCCTCAGTTCTTATCAAATACTTAAGGACAGTCTTAACAACAGTCTAATGCTATTATCCTAGATATTCTTGATATCTTCCTACCATGCTCATCATATATGCAACATCAAGTCTAGTACATAACATGGTATACATGATAGATCCTATCACTGAAGCATATGAGATCTTACTCATTCTATCTTTCTCTGGTTGTTTCCAGGGACAAATTTTCTTAGAAATATGTAAACCATGTGACATTGGAACCAATCCACTATTATATTGTTCCATACTAAATCTCTTTAGTATCTAGTCAATATATGTACTTTGACTTAGTCCAATCAGCCTCTTTTATCTATCACAAATGATCTTGATCCCTAGAATGCAGGCTGCTTTTCCTAAGTCCTTTATAGATAAGAACTTGTTCAAAAGATCATTAAATGAATATAAGACTAGTATGTCATTTCTAATAAGTAATATTTCGTCAAAATATACTACTAGGATAATGACCACATTCCCATTAAAACTTTTGTAAAAACATGGATCACATTCTTTTTTAATGAAACCAAATTATTTTATGGATTCATCAAATTGAATGTTCCATGACCTAGATGCTTGATTCAATCCATAAATGGATCTCCACAACTTGAAAATCCTTTTGGCATCACTTGGTGTCATAAAACATTCTAGTTGTGACATATAGACATCTTCTTAAAGGTTCCCATTAAGGAATTAAGTTTTGATATCCATCTTCTAAATCTCATAGTCATGGTAAGCTACTATGTAAAATATGATTCTGATGGATTTATACATGGAAAATGGTGAAAATGTTTCATCTTAGTCAATTACTCAATGTTGTTTAAACCCTTTAGCCACTAGCCCTACTTTATAGGTACTTAATTTACCTTTTATGTCCAATTTCCTCTTCAATACCCATTTACATTCAACAGGCTTTACATCAACTGACACATCGACAAGAACCCAAACTTGGTTATGATACATGGAATCTATCTCAGAATTCATAACTTCTATCATCTTGTATCTTTTGAGCTCTCTATTTCCTCCTTATAGAAGAGAGGTTCATCATTTTCCAACAATAATGAGTCACCATCCTTGATGATAAGAAAACCACATCTCTCTGGTTCCCTTACCTCCTTACACTCCTACATAGTACTTGTGTTTCAGGAACTACTTCTTATATGGGGATCTATGGAACTTGTTCTTATACCAACTCCTGCGTATCTTAACCATCAACTTCATCGAAGTCAATCTTGCTACCACTATCCTTTTTGAGGATGTTCTCCCTCTCAAGAAAGACAGATTGTTTGGTGACAATTACTTTCTTATCTGAGGGGTTGTATAGGTAGTATCCCTTTGTTTCCTTGGGATACCCTATAAAGATAAACCTTGAGCCCCATGTTTCTAGTTTATTGCCTGAGAAACCCTTAACAAATGTCTCTCTTCCCCATACACATGTATGTGACAAAATGGGTTTTTTTCCACTCCATAACTTGAAGGGAATTCCATTTTCCGCCTTAGTTAGTACTCGGTTTAATGTGTATGACGCATTTTGTAATGCATATCCCCAAAAGAATAATGGAAGATCTATATAACTCATCATCAACCTTACCATGTCCAATAAGGTATGGTTCCTCCTTTCACTGACACCATTTCATTATGGTGTATAAGGTGGAGTGAGTTGATATAGAATCCCAAACTCCTATAGAAAGTTGATGAAATCTTGGATAATATATTCTTCACCTCGATCTGATCGAAGCTTCTTTATATTTTTACCAAGATGATTCTCTACTTAATTCTTGAATTACTTGAATTTATCAAAGGACTCGAACTTATACCTCATCAAGTAAATATAGACATATCTACTCAAGTTATCCGTAAAAGTTATGAAGTAAGAATATCCACCTCTAGCTTCTACTGGAAATGGTCTACACACATCAGTGTGTACCAATCCTAAAACCTCTATGGACCTTTCACCTTGTCCACTAAATGTTGGTTTGGTCATTTTCCCTTATAAACAAGTGTGACATCTATCAAGTGGTTTTAGCTTAGAATAGTCTAAATAACCATCTTGATAGATATTTGTCAAACACTTCTCATTTACATGACCGAGACAGTGATTCCATAACTAGGTGTTATATGGGACACATGAACTTGATTTGTTATTGATTTCGAAAACTTGATTTTCATAATTTAATACATACATATCGTTATTTAAATGTGTCATACCATAACATATGTCATCCTTATAAAATAAACAACTTTTTTTTCCTGAATTTGAAAATAATCCCATATGTATCTAAAATTGATATGGAAAATACATTCTTGGTAACATTTGGTACATAATAACAGTCATGTAAAACCAAAATCATTACCCTTGGAAATGTGAGGTGGTATTCACCAATGGAAAGAGCATCCAGCCTCAAACCATTGGTAACTCGTAGATCCACCTACCCTCTAAATTTTTTCCAAAATCTACTTGGTTCCTACATTTGAATATAGATTCAAGCACCACAAGCTGTATCTAATACCCAATGTGTATAAATAGAAAACTTTCACTCGATAACGAATGTACCTTTGGATTCCCCTTGCCTATGGGTGCAATTCCTCTTCTTGTGGCATGAATTTCCACATGAAAAACAAACTGCCTCCTTTTCCTTGACCAACCTTTGGATCTTATTCTTCTTGGTCGGATGATGCTTGGGGACTTTAGACTGTTTATAGGTCCTGGGCCCCTTTTCCTTATCCTTCCTCTTCCTATTCACCATAAAGAATATGGGTTTTCCATGCCCCATGTCCTTATCCACTTGGAGAATCAGGGTCAAAAGTTATGATAGACTATTCTCATTATTACTCATATTATAATTCACAATAAAACTAGAGAATGTCTTGGGTAGTGATGATAGTATGAGATCTGTATGCAGGTCATCCAGGAATTTAATCCCTAATATGTACGGATTCTCAATGTAACCAATAAGTTTAAATACATGTGGCCTAACTGGTGCAGACTCTCCAAGATTTGTGGTGAACAAAGCATTAGAGATCTCATACCTATCTTGTCTCTCCTTATTTTGATAGAGATCCCAAAGGTGAGACATCATGCTATAAGCATCCATTTACTCATGTTACTTCAAGAGTCTAGTGGTTATGGATGATAGCATGAGGTACTAAAAATATGTAGCATCATTCAGATGTTTCTCATACATAGGGAGCTCCTCATCAATCACCTCATTTCTAGGTGAAACTGGTAAAGGTTCTTCCAGAACATATAGTTTCCTTTCATATCTAAGGATTACTCGAAGGTGCCTTTTCCACTCCTGGAAATTAGCATCAGTGAGAAGGTTTTCCTTCTTTATTATGGATCACAATGATATGTTTGATTTCATTTTTAATGTTGTTTTTACAAATAAGTTGAACAGAGTTTTAGTACTTTATCTAAAAAAATTAAGACAAATAAATAAATATTCATCAGTCTACCACTATTTTATCAAAACCTAATATACCTCACCATTGGATTCGGAATATCCTTTTTCTTAGACATTATAGTGGTAAGGATCCATATTTCCCTTCACATTACCCTAACTTTGGCTGGTCAAGAAATTTTAAAGGTTTTAGGTAGACATTCCAAATTCCAACTACATTAACTCGCAGCTTTTTAATCCGCTGAGTGGACTCCGCAATCCTGAAATCCTTAATTTTGGATTTCCTCAACCTTTGCCTCTCAGTTATACCAAGTCCTAATTTGGAAGTCAACCCTTGATGTAAACTAAGTCAAGTCAACCCAAAACCTAAAATTATAATTCCCCGATAATTGAAAGCACCCCAACTTTGGCTGGTCAAGAACTTTGAATGATGGTTTGATTCTAACAAAAGTAATGGAAGGCTATACCGACTTAATATTTTATTGAGGGATTTTATCCTTTATGCATAAATTTACATTTATTATCTTTTCACATTCCTATTAATATTAATTGGGATAAGCTTAAGTGATTAACCATGTATTAGATAATATTTATACACAAGCCAGTTTATTTTAGTTCCATCTTGCATGCTTGTTTATTTCATTAATTATGTGATCATGACAATACATCCATAATGAATAAACTATACAACTGATAGAAATAAAATAAATGTTATGATCATGAGATTTTTCTAATGGTTAGTTTATCCAGTGGTTGATAAACTAACCACTGACCTAGGGGAGAAACACCTTGAACCAATTAGGTTCATGTTTATAGCTTTCCACCTATCTACCTTTGTATCTCCTTGGGTTGGTTTCACCTCAGCTCCTAACTTGAATTTCCTCCACTAGCTTGGGAGCTCCATCCATTACATAATTTTTTACTCACATGCATGTGAGTGGTAAAATGGTTTTATATAAAAGAAACCATGGGCAAAAAATCCCTACATATTAATGAGGAGAGAAGGAACATAGGACAACAATTTAATTTAATAATAAATTAAAAGGGAAACCAATCACATACAAAGGTGTGGTCTATCTCATGATCATCCAAATGCATGAAAAAAATAATGCATTTAACAAAACTAGCATTCAATTATTTAATCATTCTTATTTAAGATACATCGCACTCGAATCGATTAATTATTATCTTTAATTAATCAATACTTTTAGCTTAAACCTTTTTCTAAATTTCCTTGAGATTCAAATCCATTATAATTTTAAACAAATTAATAAATTCATTTAAAATTAATGGTGTACATAACTTGTATCTTGGAGGTAACCCGGTGAATACCCATCCCAAACTACCCAACATGTATTATACTTGTATACACTTTATTCTTTGTGACATGTAGCATGCACATAGAATTATAATAATAATATAACTCATACATGCTGTGTAGATATTTGAACATTATGAAGATGTTAAATAAAATTATATATATATATATATCAAGAACCTATCACATGTTGTGACCCAACTTTACACCCACACAAAGGTACATGTCTCATGGGTTACATAATATAATAATAAATTTTAAATCTATGTAATCTGGGAAGTGTACATGGGGTGTAGATCTGAATACATGGTGTGTAACCTCCTCACCATCCATCCGAAGTACATACCTGAGGAAACAACATGTGAGGTGTACTTTAGGAATATTCGGAGTACACGACGTGTCTAGTGGGCTACACTCCATGTAGACTCTGTATTACATGGTCACCAGTTTTCCAATCCATGTATGAGATACATGACTCAACCCTGACTCTAAAGGACAACACGCCTTGTCCAGTGGGCCACACGGTGTGTAGTCTGGTTTCCATGTGCTAGTTAATCCTGGTCAACACCGTGTTAATTAAAGATCATTAATTCCTAATTAACACAAGATCTTAAACTGATTACTAAACCAAATCTTGATGCGTTGAACAATACTACATGGTGTGTAATTTTGATTACATGGTGTGTAGTCTGGTGTTGTATATCTCGGTTCCTTAGAACCTCTGAATGAGATCCTTGATTTTATTTTATTCATAAAATTGATCGTTTCTATTAGATTTACGAGAAATGATGAAGGTTGAAATATATCTCGTAATTCAGATTTAGAAGAGTGATTAAACTTGAATTGACAAACTAAATTATTAAATCATAAATCATCAATGAATTATTTAAACAATTATAAACAATAATATGCCTGGTCTGATACCACTTGTAGGTTCCGGGTGTAGTGGAAGCGTGGTTGGTCCGATGCCCAAATTTAATTTTTGACATAATCGATGATTAATCCGGAATCAATACGATGATAAATGCCAGTATCCACAGAATTGAATCAAGGATTTATAAAAAGAAAAATTTACCCTCAAACCAAGAGAGAGGATCAACATATTTTGTTTATAATTAATTTAATTAAATAAGAATTACATCCAAGGTGATTATTTCTTCACTGATGTGTTCAACCATAGATCTGCAAGTGTACCATCGTTGCGTTGTAGAGATAAAGGGTAGATATCCTCTAACGGTGATCCACACTTGTTCCACATATCTTTAGACGTCGCTGAATGAGTCTCCGAGTGCTAGCATGGATGATCCTTGCAATTGTGATGTCCACCTTTGATTACCTTAAAAAACCATTTCCAAAGCGTTCTCATTGATCCGGTGGAGGAGGATCTCTCTCATTATTGAGAGAATTCTTGGATAGGTAAGAACTCTCTAGGCTTGAGATATTTTCTCCAATTCATTGTGCACAACTAATTGGCTAGCTATCACTTTCCCCAAGTTATTGAGAAAATAATAACATAACCAGGAATTTAATTCACTTGGTAATAACAAATAATTAGCACAAGTGTAGTTACTTATTTTATTATTCCATGTGAAACCCCCATGTCAAATAATAATAGAAATACTATTATTTCCATGACACGTGCTTAACTTGTAAGTTATATTTAAATATTATTTAATCAAATAATATTTAATACTATTTCTCACTGGACCCTTAACTCGGTCCGCCAATCCTCCACCATATTTATTGAACCTTGAATAATTAATATTTATTTATTAAATAAATATCACTACATTATTCTCTAATAAATATATAAATATTATATTCACTAAATAGAAAATAAATATTTATTAATTATTCTGCCCACACTATATCCTCTCAAATAATTAGTGTTAAAATAAATGTGATCTGGCTTCCATGAATAATTATTTAACCAAAACTGGGAATAATATTTATTCAACTTGTTAAATAATAAATAATATATTATTTAACTGAGATATTGGATACACTTAGTGTGTGACCCTCTAGGCCTATTTCTCAGCGGCATTAGGCAGAGCAACCTAAAGTTAAAGGTTAACATCTAGCAAAAAACCAAAGAAACCATAAAGAAAGAAGTTAATGCTGCAATGAAATGTCACCTCATACGAATTCTTACCATGTAATATAATACCTTTATCTCGATATCTCTAATCAAGTGGGTTTCATGCAAGTTCCATCAACCAATGTGCTTGATTTCTCATTATTCTACTTCCTATAATTTGAACTTGCCTATAGAACCCCATGTCCATGGATTTATTTAGGCTATATAATTTACATCAAAGGGTCCGAGATATCAAATTCCATTATGGAACATAAGGGAAAAATCCTTTCTCACATTATTCATTAATGCAGTACTACTCATGACACACCCAACATATCCTACCTCGTCGTGAACATATGTCATCATAGTTTTCAACAATACATCTAAGTGTGCGAGTCATAATACCCATTAATAATAATATTAAAGTCTAAGGGCCAATATACACATCTACATATAGGAACATTCAATCACACTTATAAATTTGGATTTCCTACTAGTAGGTCTCATTCTCATAATATACTCATGTACATTACCAAGGGCATACACCATGAGAAGGTGCCTCAAAGTCCTATGAGTCTCCACCCCTGATAGCCTGTATCATTTGTGTCCCTCAAATGATATCATATAACTATAGAAAATATATCTAATAATAGGGTCATGGAACTTACGGGTTCTCATCATATTGGGGAACTATTATGACCTTTTAGTGTGACAACTACTCTTGGGACATTATCACATGCAATGTTATGCAAAAGAACAATAATGATGTGATAAAGATTTTATTGATATATATCCAATGAATATATGTTTATTATAAATTAAAAAGAAGTTGGTTATATGGAACCAACTCCATTTTATGAAAATAATTTTCTAAATATAATAAATTTAATTTTTAATTAAAATCACCATTTATTAAAAAAATACCAATTTTAAAATAATAACTGATTTTATATCACTTTGAAAAATTAATTAAGGTATCATAAAATTATCTTATAATAATAAGACAAAAAATATTAATTTATGAAAAAAAAATTCTTTTATATCATTATATTAATTATAAAATTGTAAATAAACATTTAGGTTTTTTAAAAATACCAACACTTAATTTATCATTTTTAAAACATTTAATAACTTATGCTATGATATTATTATATCATATTTTCATTTATAAGATGGATAAATTTTATTTATAATTTCATGGGTGATGTTACTAATCTATTGGTTGGTTTACTATTCATAAGGGTTATACTACTATTCCAATGGTCAAGTTACTATTCCATTGGTTTAAGTTCCTTAATTTATATTAATACTTATTATTTCATTCATTCTTCATTTATAATGTTTTAATTGTGTTATATAAATGATTTTAGGTGATTTATAAAATATTACATAGTTATAAGAATGTAAATTTCATTTATATAATTCTAGGTCATTACAAAATGACATATTCACATGAAAATGTTATAAAGAGAAGATTATTCACATGTTGATGAAAATTACCCATACAGAAAATATTAAAAATTTATTTAAAACTTATTTAAAAAGGAAAAATTATTGAAAATGAACTTAGTAAATTATTTAATAATATATAATAAAAATTTCAAAATAATTCATTGAATAGATATGAAAAAATAGAGGTTCCCGATCGATAATAAGATATGGAGCCAGTTTCACTTACAAGAAACCCATCAGGTAATGTATGAGTAAAAGACTAATGAAATTTTGAGAGGACATATAAAAACTCATGAATATATAAATAAAATTATGAGGGGTTTTAGAAATAATAAAAAACCCCATATATATTACCTTTCAAAAACAATCTTGATTTGAAAATAAAATTGGAAATGAAACCCTTGCAGTTTGAGTAATATTTTAATAAAAAACCCATTTCAATTTCAGTATATTTTAAATTGAAATCCATTTAAAATATAAAATTATATAGATCATAAAAACCTCGTGAATATGATAAAAAAGATTCATTAGGTAGTAGGTACACCATTCCAAATAAAACAAGATGTATAATAGGAAATATGTCTCAAGAGGTGAAAATTGAGACAAGAAACCCTCAGCTTTACTCTTGATATCCACAAAAGTGTTTTAACCTATTATATAAAAAAATAACCATCTTAAGAAATTAATTAAGGGACTTATTCAAATTTATTACTCTTTATAATATTTATTTATAATCCTTCATTACAAATATATTACTTAGTTATATTTATTTTCACTAATGAAAGTTAGAACATTCGTTTGTTTATCTCGATCAAATATCATGGTAATAGAGTAGATTATTAAAAAGTGGATTCAAGTTCATAATTAACCAATTCTTCAATATAGAATATTCATTTTTCCAATTATTTCATAAGTCTCATTTTCATCAAGTGAAATATATGAATACAGTTTGTGAAAATGGGAAACATGATAAACGAGTTTCGATTTGCTTAATGATAAAAAATTGGTATATTAATAAATATTTAAAATATTAAAAAAACATTTAAAAAATCAGTAATAAATCATAAATTCATCTTTATGACATTATATTACCATTATATGACATCCCATTATCATTTAGGACATAAACATTGTAACATTGTTCACGTAAGTGGTAAAACAAATCAAAACGACAATGTTTTATAATGTTTTAATGAGTAAAGGAATGTCTTTAGATAAAGATAATATGAAATATTGATAATATTAAACACTTAATATTTATCATATATCATTATTAAATCTATTCTTAGAATCAACCAATATGGGTACAAAATTCATTATTTGTGGAGGAGGTAGTTTGCACGATCAATGTTATTTTTCTTTCTTAGTGGATGGAAATGATTGAATAATTGTTTTATAATTAATATAATGAAATTTTAGAACACTAATGATACTGATTTAATTATAATAAAAAGGTTAGATATGATTTAGGAAGGATTCGAGTAAAATAAAATACTAAGAGAAATAAATACTCATGTTGGATGATTGAGTTTTCTTTTGAAAAAATCCTTGGAAATGAAGGCCTTAAGAAAATAAAAGGTAAAAAAATATAATGTAAGTAGGAGAGTTTCTAGGAGGAGAAAATTTTTAGAGTTTCAATAGTAAATTCAAAGGATAGGTGAGTTTTGAAGTGGTGGAAGTATTACCTTTTTTATAAGTGAAGAGAAGGGCAATTTGGGAAGTAACAATTACATTTTCAATAAAGTAATGTTACTATTGAAAGATCAATGGATCAAAAATGAAAAAATTGTATAATAAGTGTGTTTGGGTCGATATTATCCTCATATACTCATTTTGGAGACAACATAGAATATTTTTAGGCTTTTTTCTTTTAAATTTTTAACTTTTACCCTAATTACTTTTACCTCAATAATTAATTTTTAACCTCAATAATTAATATTAATGAAAAATATTAACATTGGAAATTTTATCTAATTTTAAAATTATTATTTCAAATTTTTAAATCATTTTACCAAATAATTTTTTAAGTGTTTGAAATATTAATTTTAAAATTAACGCACATGACGTGTAAACACAATTTGTTTTGAAAAAGTTCGTTATTAAGTTTAAAAATTTATGTATAATATAAATTATCATAGATATTAATTTTTATGACATAAATTGGTTTATAATAGAAGAAAGGTTGCCTTCAAAGCAATTCAAAACTTAATTTCACCATCAAAATAATCAATTAAAAGAAAAGACCGAAAAATGCTTTTTATTAAAATAACATTTTAATTTGGTTCTAAAAATTTTGGACAAAGGTTTTCCAAGTTAAAAGAATATTTTATATTGTATAATTTTATTCCTAAAATACTTAATTATTACTTAAAATGTTTTTAATCCTCTAGGATACTCTTGCATAATGATAAAATCTTAAAAAAATATAATTTTCGCAAAAACTGTATTTTCCACTAAAAATTAAACCTTTCAGAAAAAAATAAAAATTCATACGAACAAAATTTTGATGTGAGGAATTAAAAAATTAATTTTATTTTATCAAATTTAAATTCTAATTTTTTTAAATTTATCTTTTTAAAGAAAATACAAATATAATGAATTTTTTTTATTGATAAAATGACATTTTTAAATATTAGACATTTTTAATATTATTTTGTATAAATTTATATTTTAAAAGATGTTAATATATTAGTTCATATATAATAATATTTTAAAAGTGTTCAATTCAATCTATTAGGATAAAATATACAATACTTAACAAAATGGTTGAAAAAATATTACTTTTATACTAAATACACTTTAACAAATACCATTAATTATTTATATTCTAAAATATAATTTTACTACTCTATTAATATTAAAATTTTAATTTAAATTTTATATACACAATATATCTTATTTTAATAATAATTTTAATATTTATACATAACACATAAATAAATAAATCATATTTTAATATCATATTTTTTATTTCATTATGAGTTATATTATTTTAAATTAATTCTTAATAATACATGATTTTAGTATACCCATTGGATATATGACCAATGGCCATATCTACTATGACCATATTTGTAATGACCATAATTGAAATGACCAAATTTCATTCATATATATATAGACTTACTAAATCATTTGTTCATTCCACTCTCAATTTGCAAGGAATAGTTCTTATTTAATATTATAGATTTTGCATAAGGTTTTCTCCTTCCATGGAGATCTTCCTCATTATAGGTTTTTTTGGATAGTGGTATTCCTAAAGGTTGGAGATGATATGAGGAATTTATTAGTCATGAAGATTTTATTCTTTTCTATTTTTTATCCCCTATTGATTCATGCACTTTTAATGGATGTATTTTATCCATAGAGAGTAATAATTCATGGTGTACAATACTTAGTTTTATTCACTTTTGTTGTAATGTTCCACACATGAATGAATAAAGTGTTAGTTTAATTCATATCTTGTATGCATTATTTCCTAATCAATTCCAATTCCTTTAAATAAATAGAAAAAATAGTTTAGAATTATAAAAATATAGTTTATGGAAAGAATATGCTTCCTAAAAACCTGGGGTATCACATACCCCCTTAAATAAATTGAATCCTCACAATTTTAATTAATCAGAACCAATGAAAGTAAGTGATAATATTCTTAACATATTCATAATTTAGGATATAACTTTTAATATGTCATCCACCTAACTTTCTTAGGCTATACTAAGTTACCTGTATTTCCTCAAACAACATTGACCATTCATAAAATCATGTACCCTAGTATGTATACAACATAATCATATATTCTCCATGACATACCTCTCCTAAAACCATTTGAATATCCAATTCATTTAACCAATGTGAAATTATATATTACACCAAAAAATAACTCTATTTTTAACCCTCAAACATATTAATCACTAGTTCATAAGGTCACAAACCAGTCAATATATATCACAATCCCAAAAACTAGATAAACATCACTAAAAATTCATGAATTAATTTTTTATTAAATCAATAATCAATTAAAATATTATCTAAATCAATTTTATTATAATCAATCAACCCTTTATTACCTCAACTTTGAGCTTATATTAATCCTAAGAGTTATCTATACCTTAATCATGTGTTCTCCAACAATTATCCCCAAAAATATACTCTTTTCATAAAATCACTTTTATGTTTATTGATTCCATTTAATATATGTTTCAAAACATTTAAATAAGAACTATTGAAGAATAATCATTAGATATTTCACATAACCCTCATAACATTTAGAATATACCAGAATACCATTGATAAATATCACTCACTAATAAAAACATCTATGATTATCAAAAAATAATTTCTATTATGGTATCAACTTCATATCCTTAGGAAATACTAGGAAAATCATATTTTCTATCATAATAGGAATATACTAAGATTATATACCATTTAAGTATGCTACCTTATTCAGTTATAAGACATAGTGGTTTTTGGATATATACCTTTCTTAGATTCATCTTCATGATCCTATTTCAAAAAAATACTAAAACTAAAATGGTTATGATGATATCTAAAAGAATCATAGTATATGAATACGAAAGATCAATACTAAGGTTTATTCTCCAATGACACCTTCATTTTAACCTATTAAAATTTCATTTCAATTATGTCATACTTAGTTAATCCTATAACTCTTTTGGTTCTACCCAAGTTACTTTAAGTTGTGTTCTCTCATACTTCTTAACCTAATCCATTAAAGTAATTAAGAAATAAATCCTTCATAATATTTTATAAAGAGAATGTGATTAATCGAAGCATATACCCTGAGTGTGTCAAACTAGGTGTGCTGTTAGGCCTCTTTGTCATGCACCATGTGATGATTGATTTAATACCAAATATTCCCTTTTCAGGGTCATTACCCTTAGGTATATCTATTACAGAGCCTACATCCACTTATAGTATCCATAAATGGATGTTATTTCTAGGAAAATCACACAATTTCTCCTTTACCAAAATTTTAGGATGTTATCCTATAATAAGATTTATCTCTTAAAACTATCCCTTGGGTTTTCACTAAATTTCCCTTATCCTAATTCCTAGAATATTACCTCAAATAACCTAAATGTTTATCTATACTTTTAAAATTATAATCATCCTTAACATATAAACCTTTGATGAAATTTATAACTCCTAATTTATCCTCAACTGATATCATCATAATCTCCGAAGTTATTTAAACCATGTTCTAATACCAACTGAATTAGCCCAAAAAAGTGACCATCTAAATTACATAAAGTAAATAAAATATTTCATTACAATACATTCCCAAGACCTTTTAGGTTTTATAGTTACAAATAATTTGGATAAAACAATAACTAACAAAACTCATTCCATTTTAACTAATGTACATTCTTTTACTACTATGATACCAACTACTTAATCAATAACTAGTCTTAAACATCTCCTACAAATTATATGCATAAGAAACTCTTCTAAATGTTACATATTTTTCTTATCTTCATAACTTAAGGAAAGGGAAAAATAAATTCAAGGTAAGCTCAAATGCTTAATAAGTGAAAACTTATCAACATTTCATCAAGGGTTAGATCATATTCATATGTGATGTGGTTGTTTTTAATTACTCTTTACCACATCGATTTTTGTATTGTATTTTATTTTTATTATGAAAATAGTGTTTTTAAATGAACAATTCAAAATTTTTGTCAATTTTGTATTTAATTGCTAATTTTTTTTAAAATATATTTTTATTGACTTTTTTTGTCATTTTGAATAATTTTTAAATCAATAAATTAATTATGTTTTAATATTCATTTTTTATTATTTTTTGTTTATTTAAATTATAAATTTACATTCTTTTTATTCTTTAATTATTTCATTTCTTTTGTTTTATAATTATTCTATTTATTATTTTAGTTGATTAATTCATCTGTAAATAAATAAATTTTCACTTCTGCTTTTGATACCTTAAATAATTAAATTAATTTTAATAATTTAATTCAATTTAGTAAATACTTTTAATATTTCGTATTATTTAATTTTAATTTGATTTTTTGATTATATTAATTCTTTTAAGGAATCAAATAGTTAATTAATTTTAGAAAACTGATTTGAATTATTGTTGTTTTAAATTAATTTTTTGCTAATAATTTTTAATCTTAAATAAATTATTTATTGAATAATTAGAAATTAAAATTATTAAAATTATTTTAACACTTTTAAAATATGTATATGAATTTTAATTTCTTTATTAATTTTTTTAATTTAATTTTAAGTTTAATTAATTATATTATTTCATTGTAATGAGTTCTTTGATTTTGTTTTTTTGTAATGAATTCTTTTTATTTTTTAATGAATTATTTTTATTTTCCTTATTCTACTCACCATGCCTACTTCCGCACCCATCGTTGCCACTGTAATGGTGATTTCCTAACTTTGCCTTCCTCTGCACCTACCTTTAGAAAAAACACGACCAATAAAACCAATTCAAGCACAATCAACAAAATCAATTCGAATAGTAGCAGAACAATGAACTCAATGACAACACATAAATTTGTTGCAGAATTGAAAAATTGAACAATACAAGAAAAATCAACTAGTAATGGCCACTATAGATGAAGAATAAAATTTATACAGATTCAAATACCAAATACACAACTAGATCAGAATAACAAAAACTCAAGTAGAACCCACCGATTGAAGAAACCATCATCGGTGCTAAACCGAAGAAGTTGTGCCACTGTTGAAGATTTGGCGTCGCCACATAGAGAATAGCCTGACACTGTTGAAGACCCGCCATTCACAGGCCGAGTTCCCTTCTGAATCTGAGCTACATAAAACCACTACCAGACCTCAATTCTGTACCACTCCACACTGCCGTCCCCGTCCATCGCTCGAGCTTGCCTACAACCCACAGGCTTGCCGGAGTTGCCGTGAGCTACCCCTGCGCGACCCCATCCTTCTACTTCCTCTACCCCCGAGCTGCCACAAGCTCCCCCATACCCTTTTCTACTCACATCTGACCCCCAATTATTTTATCATCTTCTTATTTATTTATTTATTTTAATTATAATATATAATTATATAATATAATAATAATAAAATAAATAATAACATTATAACAATATATATTACAAAAAATTAAATGTATTCAATAATAACTTATATATTATAATAATTCTAATAACTATTTTTATATATTTTAACAATATTAATCATTTTTTATAACTTTCTAATTATATATTTATAATAATGATAATTAAGTAAAGAAATTTATTTTTTAATAATAAGTATTAATACTTTTTTTGTATATATTTAAACAACTATAAGTACTTATATTAATTTAATTATAATATATATATATAATATTTTTTAATGTAAATAAATAAATAAATATTTTAATAGTTATAATGTGTATATATATATTAATTAGTATTAAAATATTTATTTATTTATGTACACATTAATTACAGCACAAATTAAATTAAATTAAATGATTTATTTATTTTTTAACTTTTTTTTATTTGCTGTCTGTGTCATTGTGTGTGTGTGTGTGTGGGGGGGGGGGGGTTAAGCTTCATAGTGAGAACTTTCAATCTATTGGGGAACTTCTACTTCGGTAACAGTTGAGGAGGAAGTGACATGGTGAATGTGTCACGAGGAGGCCAAAGAAGTGATTTACGAGTTGTGATAGGAGCATAGGGAATTTGAAGACCCGAGAAGCAAAAAATTATTTGAGAGATGAATTCTACATTCTCAAGTGGTAGATTATGTTGTGGGGGAGAATATCAATATAGACTACACACTTCCAGGCACCACTACTACTTCCACATCCTCGAGTAGTAGGAGCAGATTAGAAATTATCACAACTTCTAGATTCCTAGGGTGGGAGATCTAAAGACACCCTTCCATTCACCATCAACAGGAGTAGTTTATAGAGACCGGAGATTCAAAGTACTTGAATATTGAGTTGGGAGAGAGGAACCTTTTCTCCTTGCTCTATTTTTATGCACTTTTATTCGATATAAACTCTTTTGTTATAATTTATATTAATTTGTTGATTCCAACCATGAGATCTAGCTAATATCCCTTAGGGGAATAGGCTATCCGGTTTGATCTAATTTTCCCTTAGTTTATGCATTAATTTTCTGTTAGAGTGAATCTATCTCCCTTTCACTCTTGGAATAATATTTTTTTTACAAAACATCAAGAATAAGTGAAAACTGATCTTGATCGAGTTTAAATCCAATTTTTTTCAATATGAGGATTCCACTAAAAGGTGGATTAAGCTTTAGAGAGGGAGGCACATTGAGTTTAACTGACAATTTGAACTCAATTATATCAGATTTGTTCTCAATTGTTGATGGTAAGATTTTTATAGTTGGTAAACTATAGGATTAAATCAATCAAAAGCTAACCAAAATAAAAATATAGATAGACTCTTTCAATTAGATACATATATTTCAATTTAAGTGCATGAACAAGGGGAAATCGGTATTGAAGCTGACCAATCAATTTTACCCTTCTCATCATTTGATCATTCCAATTTTTCTTGATATTTCTCTTTCTTTCCTGCTTGTCTTCACTCACTCTCGTTTTTACACAATCACCATTTCATTCACTTCACTATTCCATCACCAACTTCCACTTTGTTTTTTTCAATTTTTTTTCTTGTATTGTTTTTTGTTCATTTAAGAAAAAACAATCCTTCCCTATGGTTTGACCTACTTACCATATTACTACTGTAGGTTCTAAGTAGGATTATAAATTTAAATTTGTGTGCACTCAACAATGCACCCATAAAATTTTGGCACCATTACCGGGGAAGGTGTATACATTCAAGTTTAAAAATAAAAAAAAATCACAACTGAAAACTATCAAAAATATTAGAAATACAAAAACACAAAAACACAAAAAAATTCATAAATACAAAAAACTTTAAAAAAATATCAAAAAAAAAAATTCTCCAAATTTTTTTAGAAAACTATTTAACTTGGTGTTGTATAAAAACAAGGTTAAAGTTTGAGAACTTAGAACATGCTTTTATAGAAATTGAAAAACACCTCAAAGACTTGAAAAATAAAAAAAAAGAATTCAAGATGGAAGATAATAGAGAATATGAAAACCAAAACCAGAATAATTCACTTCTTGGAAATTTGAATCAACCTGGTAATGAAATAACTGAGAGGCACATTCTAAGAGAATTTTTTAAACCTCCTATATCTAGCAACCCATCTCGCATTAGGATCTCACCTAGATTTAGGAACTATGAAATTAAACAATCCATATTGTCTCAGCTGTTGACCTTCAATGGGATGCATAGTGAAGAATCTCTTGAATTCATTAGGAATTTTTATTATAGTGTCTAGTTTCTGCCACTGAGGGGCCTGAGTGAGGAAGAATTAAAGTTGAGAGTGTTCCCCTTCTACCTTAAAGGAAATTATAGTTCATGGTTCCAAAAATTAGAGGAGGAAATATTTATTACCTAGGATCAAGTCTATAATGTATTCAAAATGAAATTATATCCTAGGAGAATGACCTATGATATTAGGCACAAAATCACTGGATTCCTACAAGATGAGGGGGTGATTTTTCATGAAGTCTGGGATAGATTTAGTGAATTAATCAAGTAATTTCCAAACCACCAGTATACCCCCAATTACTCATGGACACATTCTATAACAGCCTCACCCTTTCCACAAAACCTTAGTGTATCAATATTTTTGAGAAGATTTTAGTGATAAGACTACCGAGGAGTTGAAATAAAATTTTAACATAATGGAACAAAACTATCATCACAAATTCTCTTAGAGAAGAACCATAATGAGGAAGGAACCAAACCATGTTCCACAAGCTAAATCCCAATCTGTTGGGTTTTTTAATGAAAACACTCACAACACACTTAAGGGGAAATTCCACCACTGTGGCATGTACAGAAACTCATAGACTTGCTATCCAAAATTTTTTATACCCACCTAATTTTACGAGAATGCCAGTTTTACTGGATATGGTATTAGGATGCAATATAGGGATGAACCATTTTCCAACACCTTCAATTAGAGGTATAGTAACCACCTAAACATTTTTTGGAGGGAGTAGAGAGTCCTTTGACCTGTTGCACCTTATGGATTCCAGCAGCCTCCTAGGCAGTAGTTCCAACCCTAACCCCAACCCATACCTAAATCATCCAATTCAAAAGAAGAAGTGAGGGGTATGTTCCAATAGTTGATAAATATATTTTATGAACAAAAGGCTAAAAATGATTTTGATAAAGTTCAAATGGATTCAATAATGAAAATCCTAGAAATTAAAATGGGGTAGTTGGCTAGGGATGTTGGGAATAAAGAAAAAGGTATGATGTTCAGTACCACTAAAGAAAATCCCTAGGAATATTCCATGATTGTGATCCTCATAAGTGGTCTCCAAGCCCACCAAGATCCAAGGAAAGAACCCTAAACTATTGAAAATAAAAAACCTATATGAATATGAAAATTTAAATTTTGAAGATGATGAAACTGGAAAATTGGACAGAAACACTAGAAACCCTTTGGTTCCTGATAGCCCAAATAAAAAACAAAAATAAAATGACTTGAAAAATAAAAAAATACAAGAAAAAGATTTAAGAGTAAGCTAAAGGGTTGCCCAAAATCATTAAAAACTTTTCTCCTATAATCCCTTTTACATAAATATTTAAAAAGGAAACCCATGATTCTAAGTTTCTTAAATTTATCAAAGTGGTTAAAAAGATGAAAATTGATATCCCATTCTTATAAGCCTTGATCCAAAGCCCATCTTGCTTAAAATATCTCAAGAAAATTTTCTCAAACAAAAAGAACCTAGAAAAAAAATCAACCTATATTTTGACTGAGGAGTGTGGTGTAGTGTTTAAAAATAGGATAACTAATAAGCTTCAAGATCTAGGGATCTATGTCTTCCCCTACACCTTTAGGGATAGAGGTGGTAAGTTCAAATATCTTCGTGATCATGGAGCTAAAATAAATCTGATCCCTCTGTAACTTTGTCAATACTTGTGATTAGGAGTTCCTCAACCCATCACTATTGTGTTACAACTTGCTGATCGTTCCATTACTCATCTATTGGGTAGGGAAAATGAACTACTAGTGGGAGTAGGTAGACTCTTTCTGCATGATGATTTTCTGATTTTGGATGTAGAGTGTGACTAGAAGGTACCTATCATCCTTAGTAGACACTTGTTGGCTATAAAGGGAGTTTTTATATATGTCTCTAATGGTAAACTAATTTTCAACTTTGGGGAAGAAAAATATGAGTTCAGTGTTTTCAAGAAAATTAAATAACCCACCCACCAAATATTTCCTAGAGATGATTTGTTAGTACTGAAATCTCTGTTGATGAGGAGGAAGAGAATTTTCTGAGGATGTTAGAAGAGATCAATGGTGAACCTAAGATCCCTAGTGAAACTTAAATGGGGATCAACTCTAGTAATGAGAGAGATTCTATTTATGAGTTTGAGGGAGAGTTTCTAGAACACCTAGATGAGTTTGTTGTGGAACACATTCTGTCCCCAAGAGAGGAGTCTATGTGTGAGGTTTTTTTTGAAAGTAACAGTGATGAAGAGGAAGCCTTCTACACTACCTTATTTAAGAGGCAACATGAAGACCTTGGTACACCAAAGCCCAAGTGTCTTACCTCAAGATAATAACCACCCATTATAGAGCTCTAAACCCTCCTATCCCATCTAAAATATTCCTTTTTAGGAGTGAGTTATACACTGCATGTGATCATCCCATATAAGTTTCAGGAAAGTCAAGAAGAAAACTTATTGAGTGTTTTAAGAAAGTTCAAGTCTGTCATTGGTTGGAAAATTGCTAACATAAAGGGTATAAGTCCATACTTATGCATGCATAAAATCCCAATGGAACCTAAATATAGACCAAGAGTGGAATCCCAAATGAGACTTAACATAAATATGAATGAAGTGTTTTTAGAGGAATTTATCAAATTGTTGGATGTTAGGATCATTTTTCCCATATTTGACAGTCCTTCGGTTAGTCCTATCTAGGTGATCCCTAAAAAGAGTTGAGTTATAGTGGTCACAAATCATAAACATGAGAAAATCTAAACAAGATCCATGAATAAATTGAGGGTTTGTATTGAATATAGAAAACTTAATAATACTATAAGAAAAAATCAATTTCCCATACCATTTTTAGACCAAATATTGGAGAGGCTGTCAGGAAATCAGTTTTTCTATTTTCTTTATAGTTATTCAGGCTATAAACAGATTTCCATTTCACTTAAGGATTAAGATATAACCATCTTTAATTTTCCATTTGGGATATTATCCTACTAATAGTTCCCCTTTGGCATGTGTGGTGCACCTAACCCATTTTAGAGATACATGATGTCCATTTTCTTAGATATGATTGAAAGGATAATTTAATACATTATAAATGATTTTTTAGTTATAGTAAGTAATTTTGAGAACTTTCTTGAAAGTATGGAAACTATTATGGAAAGGCCAAGAGACCAATCTGGTCTTAAATTAGTAAATGTGTTAGTTCATGGCTACTAAGGTGATTGTTTTAGGTCACAAGGTTTCTAATAAAGGGATGGAGGTTGATAATTCCAAGTTTGAGGTCATCCAAAATTTTCATCCACCTAAAAATGTCAATAGGATCATAAGTTTCTTAGTACATGTTGGATTTTATTGGAGGTTCATTAAGAAATTTTCTAAGATTACTAGGCCCTTATGCTCACTGCTAGTTAAGGACACTCCCTTTGATTTTGATGAGAAGTGAATGGATTCATTTAACTTGCTTAAGGATAATCTTAATACATCACTATTGATCAATAAAATTGACTAGAAGATCCCATTTGAGGTAATGTGTGATGAAAGTGACCTAACATTAGGTGCTATTTTGGGGAAAAGGGAGGATGAGAAGTTTCATGTCATATACTATGCTAGAAAGTTGCTACATGATGCTCAAAATAACTATTAAACCAATGATAAGGAGTTGGATACTATGATTTTTTCCCTAGATAAATTTAGAAAATACTTGGTAGGGTCTATAATTATCATTTTTACTGACCATGCATCCCTCAAGTACTTACTGGCTAACAAGGTCTCAAAACCCAGGCTCATGAGGTGGAAACTTCAATTGAAGGGGTTTGATTTGGTTATTAAGGATAAGAAGTGGGATAATAATGTAATGGAATATCTCCTTTCTAGGATTAATGACACCCAAAATGAGAAACCAAGAGATATTAACACATAATTTTCTGATAAACAGTTGTTTGCTTCTTCTATGTAGAAGTATGCTTAGTTTGCAGACTTTTCCAATTTTCTGGATATTGGTGTCATGCCTAAGGACCTTTCAAAGAACCAAAGTAATTAGTTTATATATGAATTGAAATAATATTTTTGGGATAAATCTATTCTTTTTAAGATACGTGTTAATGATATTTTGATAAAATGTGTTGCTAAGGAAGAAATGTTTCCTATATTTGAGAGCTTCCATTCATCACCATGGTGTGGCCACCACAGAGCAGAGAGGAATTCTCAGAATGTTATATAGGATGGTTTCTACCATCCAACTTTATTAAAATATGCTAGAAGTTGGTCATAGGATTTAACAAGTGTAAGATGCTTTTAAATGTTGGAAGAAGGAAAGATACGCCTTAAAATGTAATTATAGTGGTTGGAGTTTTTGATTTATGGGTCTTGGATTTCATGGGACCCTTCCCATCCTCTTATGGGAATGAGTACATTCTTCTTGCTATAAACTATGTGTCCAAATGGGTTGATGTAGTGGCTTTGCCCAACAATTTTTCTATTAGTGTGGCGAAGTTTATTAATAATTTTTTTCCTAGTTTGGTGTGACTAGAGAATTCATTATAGATAATGGTAATCACTTCAATAATTACAAGCTCAAGAACTTAATGGTGAAGTATGAAAGCTCTCGTATAATAGGTACCACCTATCACCCATAGTTTAGTGGGAAGGACAAAGTCTCCAATAGGGAGATCAAGAAGATTTTAGAGAAGACAATGTTTAGCTCTAGGAAAGATTTACCAATGAAGTTATATGAGGCACTATGGACCTATAGAACTGCTTATAATACTCTTATAGGGATTTCGACATAAAAGATTCTCTTTCGTAAAACCTTTCTTCTACCTATGGAATTGCAAAAAATGTATTATTTGGCAGTGTATGCCTTGAACTTTGATTTTAAAGCTACTGGAGAGAGAAGGTTGTTAGAGATTAGTGAGCTAAAGAAATCAGGAGGGATTATTATGAGAATATTGAAATTTAAAAAGAAATAAGAAATTTTTTTCATGGTTCAATAATTTAGAATAAGAATTTTAAGGTTGGTTAGAGGGTATTACTGTTCAATTCCAAGATAAAACCTTTTCCATGAAAATTGAAGACCAATTGGTCAGGACCCTTCACCATTTTGAGAGTTCTGTTAAATAGATCTGTTGAGCTTATAGAAGAAGAAAATAGACCATTCTTGGCCATGGTTAGAGGATCAAAAATTTATTTGAAGGGAAACCAAAGGGCTTGACTACCATTTCTCTGCTTGAAGAATGAAGCTGTCTCAAGTCTAACTGAGGACTATAAACTCAATGTTTCATGGGAAATAACCCATCATCTCTGTGATATTTTTTTTATTTTTGTTTTTCAATAAAAACAACTCCTACTACTATTTGATTCTCTAGTCTCTTACTGTATTGTTTTTCTAATGGTATCACTTGAATTGTTGCTGCTAGAGTGTTACTACTGCCAGAAAATCAGAAAAGGAAAACCAAGGGAGCATCACACTACATCATCTGGATAAAATATCTTTAACCCAATCCTTTTTTAATTAATATTGAACTTTAAATTTTATATTTTTATAATTATTTTCCAAACTTGCAGGAAATGGAGAGGAAAAACCAATGCACTTCACTTAGTGCTACAGAAGAGGATCTTTTGAATGAAAATTAATGGCCAATGCACCAATAACTAGGGAAGTGTTGTTATATTTCTCCATTTTTATTTTCTGCTCACATTTTACTACATTATGCAAGTTTCTAAGTATGGGGGAGCCCCCCTGATTTTTTGTGAAAACTGTGAAACTTTTTTTTCCTACTTGGGTGTTGGCTACTAGAATTTAGTAAGTTGAAAATTTATTTGAACTGAATTATGAAACCTATTGCACCCATTTCATTCACTTTCATTCTACTATTTCTATAACATTGCTAAACATGCCACTTTTTGAAATACATTTCTAAATATTTTTTCTATTAATAAAAATTAAAAGCATGGAATTTAAAAAAAAATCCACTTGTTTGGATGGTGGTGGATGGGTTTATCTTGTTTTTTTATTTTATTTATTTTATAGAAAAATATCTCCCAACTTGAGAGTCAATATTGGGGATAATGTTGAGTTTTAAGTTTAGGGGAGATGAGTCTTTCTCTCACTTAAAATTCCCCTAAATGTTTTGTCAACATTTCTTTTAATTTTTCATTTTGTTTCAAATTATTTAATAAATTTTCAAATTATTTTTTCAAATAAGGGTTCTTAGTCATTAATATACACATAAATTCTATCTTTCCTAGTGGATAGAAACTTTCTGGTTGTTAATGGTTGCACTGATTTTGAAATTTTTAGTGATGTATGATTTCTGAGTGGTATTACTCACTATTTTTATGGATATTCTATTTGGGAACTGAGTAAGGGAGTAAGAATATGACAGATATTTGTGGAATTAAGATCATAAGAAGATTTATTTTTTAACCAAAACCAAGGGGGCTGATATTTTAATAAAAAATGATCACTTTAGGAATCCAACTTAAATGGTAACCTTTTAAGTATTTTGTAATTGGATAAAAATATGCAAATGAGATCCCATAATGAGTCTCTAAGACAAGGATACTGGGTGAATTTCTATTAATAAATAAAATATATTTTTAATTTCAGTAAGTTTTATGCACCGTTCTTTGTACAAGAAATATGGATGAGAAAAATTAAAATAAAGATTCATTTCAAAAATAAACTCATTTAGGTGAGGTTAATTTTGAACTAAAATGAATAAGGTAACAATTAACTTAATTTAACATCATTTGAGTTGTATAATTGAAGTGATTCAAAAAAAAAATTGAACTTTAAGTTTTTTTGGAACCTAGTAGAAAGTAAAAATTGAAGGTTCCTTTTGTTAAAGTTTTAATTCCATTTGATCTAACCTGTCATTTCTCCTTGAATTAAAAATTTAAATAGAATTTAAGTAGAGCAGTAGGTGACTATATATAAGAGACATGAAATCTTTGACAGTTAATGAGTATTTATTTCCCTTGATTTACAGTGTGTGATTGAAACAAGGAAGTACCATTTTTGATCACTTTTTTAAGGCCAATATTGATCCTATTCCTCTGTTTTTAAAAGTTTAGACATGATCATTTTGAACTAAATGTGAAAAATTATACTTTTTGTTTTTCTAGTATATTTTCCCATTCTCATAATTTGATCATTCCAAATTTTCTTGTTGTTTATCGTTCTTCCTACTTGCCCACACTCACTCTCATTTTCACACACTCACAATTTCATTCACTTCACTATTCCATCCCCAACTTCGAATTTTTTTTAGTTTTTGTTTATTTCAATTTTTGTTATGTATTTTTTTGTCATCTAAGTACAAACAGTCCTTCCCTGTGGTTCGACCCACTTACCACATAACTAGTTTGGTAAGGATTATAAATTTGTGTGCACTCAATGATGCACCCTTCAATATGAGAAAACCTAGGAACATGATAAATATCTTATTAAAAAGAATATAAAATAACAAGAGTTATCTATAAGTCATGATAAAAGGACATCCAATCTCAAATAAAGGAATATATACCGTGAAAAAAGTGTTCTTAATCACGAGACATTAAACATGAGTCAGGGAGCATAATCATAGGCACACGATTATGACATAAGAGTGTGGATAAATATAAGCATAAAAAACCATACATCAAGGATACCCACTGATACATTCATCATATAGTAGGCTTGGGACAACAATCCATGTACCTTCTTTGGTTTGGAATAATCCTTCATTGTACCCTTGGGTTTGGGATAAAACCTATCGTATAACCCTTTGGTTTTGGATATATCCTATTGTGTACCCTTTAGCTTTGGATAAATCCTCTCATGAACCCCTTTGGTTTGAGATAAATATTCTAGGGTGACCTTTGGCTTGGGATAAATGCTACCATGTACCCTTTGGCTTTGGATAAATACTCCCACGTACCCTTTGTCTTGGGATAAATCCTTCCATGTACCTATTTGAGCTTATAAGACATAAAATTAAACCAATTAATCAAAGAGCGATAAAGGACCCTACCCTTCATCATCCATACATATGTATACCACATAAAATAACTCATCATATCATAAAGAACCAAATAAATAAAATTAGTTTCATATCAATTTCAGATGGAATCACATAAAGAAAACATTTATAATTTCATCAATAATCATAACATGATAAACCCATGGGTAATAAATGGGTATCTAATGACATCAAGTAACTTTATAGGTAAATACCATTTAATCAATATAATAAATCATATTATATTTACACCATATAGATAAATGATAGAAAGTTAAGATAATAATTTAACCAATAAATCAATATATTAAATCTTGGTGAACACCCTTCAATTAAAGGCATAAAAAATAGGGTATTCACAGAGAGAAGGCATTGTGAGTAAAAATTAGGTTTATAAATCCCCAATAACTTAGAAAGACAAAGACTGTGATGTATTATTTCTATGTTAGAAAATAAAATTTATATGTTATCCAAATAAAGAAGGTGGATGGTATCATTTTAAAAATATCCTTTATTGAACATAATATGTATTAATAAAAAATGACTTAGCACTAGTACAAAAACCTTTTTTACGTCAGTTTTTTGCTTTTTAACGTCGGTTTTTAGGCGAAGTTATTGAGAGAAACATTAAAAATATGATTTTTTACATCGTTTATTTAATAACTGATGTAAAAAATTGGGTTTTATGGTTTTTAACATCGGTTTTTAAAAAAACGACGTGAAAGACCTTCTGGAAATGGCGTTAAGAAGCTATATTTACGTTATTTTTTGAAAAAACCTACGTTAAAAGTCATTTTTATATCGGTTATTAAATAAACGATGTAAATTTTTTTTACCATCTTGTATATAATTTCCTAATCTTTGATTTGATTGGTTATAGAACTCAAACAAAGTTACGGATCAAAAGTTATGACCATCATAAGTTTGATACTTTTTTTCGCAGAAAGATTGAATGAGCCTACCGTAGCTTCATCTTAGAAAGAATTTTGAATCCCTAGGAGGATTTTTAGTTTTACCATGATATAAAGAATTATCCATCATTATAATAAATTAATAATTGTTAAATGGTATATCAATTAAGAAAACTACTAATAAAAAATATAACTCATGGGAAAATAATTACAAATACCAAGATGAGATCGCGGAAATAAGAAATCGTGGATTCACATGGAAGATCAAAAAAGTTGAGTCGGAGGAATGATGATAGTTGAATGAAATGATCATAAAATGGTATATCAATTAAGAAAACAAATCCTAAAAACACTAAATCATGGATAAATGATTAAATATACCTTGATGAGATCGTGGAAAGAAGAAATAATTGATTCACATTGAAGAACAAATGAGTCAAGTTGGGGGAATGATAATGGTTGAAATAAATGATCGTTAAATGAGGATATGTGTATAATGGAAACATATAATTGAGATGATAAGAGAAAACACGATATTAAAAATTTTTGGTGGCAATTCAAAATTTCGATGCCACGATGTAAAAAAATTGAAATTTCGCATTGGTGGGATATTAAAATTATCTTTCACATCGATTTTATGATAACCAAAGTGAAAATATATTAATATTTTCACTTATTTTTCACCTCAATTATTATAAAACCGACGTGAAAAATCAATCTTCATCACTTCTTCACGTCGGTTATTATAAAACCGACGTGAAAAATCGATTTTTTTTACTTTTTCACGTCGGTTATTTAATAACTGATGTGAAAAAAGATTACAAAAATGTATTTCATTTTCAAATATTTAATTTTACAAGTCACAGAGCTCAAACAGAGTTACGGATTAAAAGTTATGGCCTTCAGAAGTTGGCCTTCCCTAAGACATCGTCTAGAGATGATCAACTTCTGAAGGCCATAACTTTTAATCCGTAACTTTGTTTAAGCTCTGTGACCTGTAAAATTAAAGCATGGGAAATGAACTACATGTTTGTGAAATTTTTTCACGTCGGTTATTTAATAAATAATATGAAAAATAACTTTTAACATCGGCTATTAAATAACCGATGTGAAAAAGTCATAAAAATTGACTTTTCACGTCGGTTTTATAATAACCGATGTGAAAAATAAGTGAAAATTTTAATATATTTTCATGAAAATGGATTTTTCTTGTCAGTTATTTAATAACCGACGTGAAAAATCAGATAAAATGGATTTTTCACGTCGGTTATTATATAACCGATGTGAAAAATCAGTGAAAATGTATTTTGACGTCGGTTATATAATAATTGACGTGAAAAATTGATTTTCAGAGATTTTCACGTCGTTTCTAAAAAACTGACATGAAAAAAGGTGATGTTAAAAATAGTTTTTGTGTAAGTGTAGATACTTTTTTTAGAAGTTTTAGAAAAACCACTATAAAAATAAGAAAAATTCTTGATCTTCTGAAATAATTTTAAAATAAATATCTTATAAAACTAGGTGGAAAATATTTTATTTTAGAAACCATGAACACATAGAGATAAAGAATCATATGAAACAAAAAATGTGAAAAAATTATGTTTTCACACGTAAATGTTAAAAAGAGAATCTTTTTCACATTTAGTTGAAAATGACCCATTTGAAAAACATTAAAAAATTACATAAAACTTTTAAATTAAGTTCAAGTAGTAAAAAATTACCTTGATAAATTATTGATGATTATATAATAACACTTGAAAAATCATACAATGAATACAAATATGAAAAATGGAGGTTCCCGACTGAGAAGAAGAGATGAGGTCAGTTTCACTTACAAGGAACCCATCAGGTAAGATATGAGTCAATGGGAAATGAAATTTTTATAGGACATCTAAAACCACATGAATATTCAAATAAAATAATGTGAGTTTTTATAAAGAATAAAAATTCCCCAAATTTATTATCTTTAAAAAAATAATCTTGATTTGAAAACAATATTGTCAATGAAACCCTTACGGTTCGAGTAACATTTTAATCAAAAACCCATTTCAACTTTGGTATCTTTTGAATAAAAATCCATTTAAAAGAGAACATGATATGAATATTAAAAACCTAATTAATATGGTATAATTCATTCATTAGGAAGTAGATACACCATTCTAAGTAATATATGGTGTATAATATTAAATATGTCTGAATTGGTGAAAATTGAGACATGAAACCCTTACCTTTATTGTTTATTTACATGGAAGTACATTAACATCATATATAAAAAACAAAACTATATTAAGTAATTAATTAATAAAATTATTCAAATATATTACCCTATATAAAATATATTTATAATCATTTATTACAAACATATTACTTAGTTATAGTTATTTTTACTAATGAAAGTTAGAACGTTCATTTGTTTGTTTCGTTCAAATATCATGGTAATAGAGTCGATTCTTACTAAGTGGTTTAAAGTTCATCATTAATTGACTATTGAAGATAGAATAATCTTTTTTTTCTAATTATTACTTAATTATTATTTTCATTATGTGAAAGATGTGAATATAGTTTGTGAAAATGGGAAACATGATAAACTAGTTTTTGTATGCTTAATGATAAAAAGGTGTATTGTTAATATATATTTAAAATAATAATAAAACCTTTAAATAATAATCAATAAATCATAAATTTCTCATTATTACATGGTATCACCATTATATTATGTCCCATTATCATTTATGATATAAACATTATAACATCATTCATGTAGGTGGTAAAGCCAACCCAAATTGTAACATTTTATAATGTTTTCATGAGTAAGGGAATGTAATTAGATAATAATAATATGACATATTCATAAGATTAAAAATTTTATAATTATAATATATCCTAAATAAATATATTCTTAGAATCATCTAAGATGGGTGGTGATGACAAATGAAATTCGTTGTTCATGGATGCGGTAGTCCACACGTACGCATAATCAATGATATTTTGTTTTCTTAGTGGACGGGAAATTTAAAATAAGTATTGTAAAATTAAAATAATGACATTTAATTATGATAATAATATTTATTTAATTATATTAAAAATGTTATAGATGATTTATTAAAGATTATATTAAAAAAAATACTAAGAGAAATTAATACTCACATTTGATGCTTGAGTTTTCTCTTGAAAATATATTTGGAAATGAAAGAATTAAGAAAAATAAAGTTGTCCATAAGCTTATAAACTCAGGATCATATTCTAGGAGTATAAAATTTAAATATTTTTATTAAGAAATTTCTATGAGAGGTGAGTTTTTAAGTAGTGGAAGTGTTACGTTTTTATAAGTGAAGATACATATAGTTTTGGAAGTAACCATTACATTTTAAATAATATAATGATACTATTCAAAGTTAAATGGATAAAAAATGAAAAAAATAGAGGGGAAGTGTGTTTGGGTATATATTCTCCTCATCCACTCATTTTAGAGACAACCTAGAGTGTTTTAGGCCTTTTTCTTTTAACTTTTCAACTTTTAGCCTAATTTACTTTTTCCTTGATAATTAATTTTTAACCTTAGTAATTAATATCAATGAAAAAAATAAGATTTAAAATTTTACCTGATTTTTACCTTATAATTTAATTTTTTAAGTCACTTTACTGAATAATTTTTTAAGGGTTTGAAATGTTAATTTTAAAATAAATACACATAACGCATAAAAACAATTTTTTTTGGAAAAGTGTGTTATTAGGATTAAAAATTTATGTATAAGATAATATTATAACAAATACTAATTTTTATGACATAAATTGGTTTATTATAAAAGTTTAGTGCCTATAAAATTAATCTAAAACGAAAATTCACCATCAAAACACTCAATTAGAAGAAAATATCAAAAACAATTTTTCATTAAAGTAACACTATAATTTAGTTCTAAAAATTATGGACATAGGTTTTAAAAGTTCAAAGAATATTTTAAATTGAATAATTTTATTCCTTAAATACATATTTTATTACTTAAAAGGTTTTTTAATCTTTTGGGTTATTCTTACATAATTATAAAATCATAAAAATTATAATTTTCACAAAAACCATATTTTTTTGACTAAAAGTCACCCTTTTTAGAAAAAACTTATAAACTTATAATAAGAATTTTTAGATGCTAGGAATTTGAAAATAAATTTTATTTTATCAAATTTAAATTCTGAATTTTTTAAATTTATATTTTAAAATAAAATACATAATATAAATAAAAACCTCTTTTATTGAAAAATGACATTTCTAAACATTAAATGTTATTAATATTATTTCATATCAATTTCTAATTTAGGAGATGTTAATATATTATTCAATATATAATAATATTATAAAAGTGTTAAATTTAATCTATTAGGATAAAATATATAACACTTAACGAAATAGTTGAAAAAATATTACTTTTATTCTAAATATGCTTTAACAAATAACATTAATTATTTATATTCTAAGATTTAATTTTACTACTCCATTGATATTAAAATATTTATTTTAATTTTATATATACATCATATTATATCTTAATAATAATAATAATATTTATATGTAACACACACACATATAATATTTTAATATCATATTTTTATTTCATTGTGAGTAATATTATTTTAAACCTACTACTTAACAATACATGAATTCAGTATATATATTGGATATATGAAAAATGACTATATCTGTAATGATTATATTTTTAATGACATTCCAATTATGAATGAAGAAAGTGTTTCTAGTTTAATTCATATATTTTATGTCTTATTTCTTAATTAGTTTAAATTTCTTTAAACAAAAAGATTTTTTATAATTATAAACATATAGTTTTTGGTAAGAATATACTTCCTAATAACATAGGACATTACACCACCTAAGCTGATAGTAATATGAGTGTGCCACCCCAAGCTTGCCTCTAATATTCTAGGGCTAGTGATAAGAACCAAGAAGGCATATCAATCAAATATGAGGCCTTTGACTATAATCCTGGAAAAAACTATACATTAAAAGGATAAGATATTTAATAATACAAACCCCAAATATATAAATAAATCATATGTAGTACAACATATATTCAATACTGATAAATATCTCAGCATGTACTCTGGATACATGGAGAGTCATCACACGAACTATACACAATGTCTTCATGGAATACACTACATGTAGGTCTAATGTGGACACTTTGAATGTAAAACTTGTACATAAAAAGTCACTACTTATTATATACACATTGTGTATTAAGGGATCACACTATTTGTAGGTTCAAATTGATGACATGAAATATATGAAAATACATGACAAGGTACATGGTTTCAAAATAAACGGTGTGAGACCTGAAGTCACATGGTATGTGATATTTATAATGATTCATAAACACTAGATACACACCACATGATCCATGAGGTGTATGGCATAGAGGACTACTTGTCATGTAGTCATAAATTCTAGTTATGGAGTGTGTGTTCCACTTCTAGATCCATTTGTGCCTCTAATGTCATATAACCTTGGTGCCCAGGGGATCTCCATTACACCCCACCATATCTTCTCCATTCATCCATAGTCTTTATATCTATCATCATTCCATCCTGTGGTCAAGGTTACACCCAAAGTCCACATGAAAACAAAAAATAAATAAACAAGGATGAGAAAAGAAGATCTGTGGTAGGTGGTGGGTCTTACCACCAATGACCGAGTTCACAATCATGGCCATTGAAGAACATAGGGAATATAAATAAAAAGAATAATAATAATTGATATTTATTATTTATTTATCATGAAATGATTGTATTTTTGTAAAGATGATAATAATAAAAATAACATTATTTTTTATAATATTATTATCAAACAAAATAAATCCATGATAAACCAACACAAGAAGATTTGTTAATCTAAATAATAATAATAATAATATTATTTTTCATCAATTTAAATAGTAATCACATTTAACTTTTGAACATGAAAAATTGCATTAGCCAAAATCCATTACAAAATTCCCATTAAAAATTATTTATTAAAAATTTAATTAATTCTGAATGAATTGTTCATAAAATAATTAAGAATTCATAACCATGTGAATTCATTATATAATTTATCCTTGTTTTTAATATAATAAAATAATTAGTGATTATCTAATTTATTATCCAATTCCATTTTCATATTGTCATCAAGAAGGATTTAGAAGATTTGATCTTAGAGGGATAGATTGAACATAAAAAGAATGAGGTGAAATAAAATCAATTATATTTCATACATTGTTGGAAAATATCCATTACTTTATTGATTCTATCTCTATCCATGTTTATCATCACCACCACTATAAAGAATACATAGAACATGAAGAACCATTATTTATTGAGTGAAGAGGGAGATATGAATTTATCTAAGGATTTTCTTCCACCAGTGGAAAATGGAGGGAGAGGGGAGATTTCTCTTCTGATTCTCCAATGGAGAGGGAATGAATTAGAGGTAAGTAATTATTTCTACCTATAAAATCCCACCATAAAACCACCATTAACTTGCATTTTAATTCTCCTCATAAATTCATTAATCAAATACCTTCATCAAGTCTTATTCAATCAACCTATAAGTATTTACCCAAAAAACCTCTAAGAATCCATATCAATGCTACCATGACATGTCAAATCCATATCACTAACCATAAATAAAAATAACTATTTATTTTTATTTGAATAAATTTTATGGTTTAAATAAAGGCTTCCAATCTTGGTTTCAGGGTTCAAGGCCTATGTATAAAATTTAGTCCTATACTAAGAAAAAAACCTTATTCTTGACACAACTGAACTATTAGAGTTTCCATTCAAGACTCAATTTATGAGTTATTAAATATTTAAATATACATTACTAAGTTTAAGATATTATATATTTTTCAAAGTCTTATAATGAAAAAAACTGGTATCGCAACTCCCACTATAAATATTATTATAAATATTAAAATGCCATATCACTAAAAAACATTGTGTTGCTACATCCTCCCCACCTTCAAATATTTTCATTCCAAAAAACACAACTCATTAAAAGAGGTGGGGGTACTAAGTTCACATATGGTTCTAAAATTCCCATGATCTCTCATAAAGATTCATGTGCTACCACAGGACCAGAACCAATGGAATCACTCACCCACAAAGAATTTTCTCATATCAATCCTTAATAGCCACTAGATACTCTATAAAGGTAGTTTCTTCCTCAAAATATAACTCACCCAGTCGATAATATATGATAGATCATGTACATACCATCTCAACTGTTACACATGGAAAATGTTGTGCATATGATCCATTTGTGGGTGTTACACCAAGTGATAAGTAACCCCACCTACCCTAATCAACATCTAGAATGGTCTAATAAACCTTAGGGATTTCTTTTTACCCCATCCAAACCTCCTTAGGTTATGTTTTGGTGAGAGTTTCAGAAACACATGGTCTTACTGCTTGAATTACAAAGGTATCCATCTCAAGTTTGTATAAGACTTTTGATGGATTTATAAAATTTACATACACTCCTAGATCACTTTTATCCTCTCTTTAGTCTGATGCACTAGCTTGAGTCCCATAAGATATGACACTGCAATATCTATCTAACAAAGGGGTGACCTGCGAGGTCTCCCGTATAAGTCCTTGAAAGGTTTCATGTAAATAGTATGGTGGTAGCTATTTTTGTATGAAAAATATAATAATTATAGACAATGAACCCAAATCCTACCAAAATATAGTATATGAGATTAGAGTATATCCTCAAGAAACAGACTGGTTCTCTATATATGACTATATCTTTAGAGGTGGAATGCCATGCTTAAACATAGATGGGACCCAAGATTATCTTAAAAAATTCTCCACAATTGGGATATAAATTTAACATTATGATCATAAAAAAACATCAAGGATACCCTATACAATCATATAATCTCATGTGTGTATATATATACCAATCTCTCCACCGATATTGTCTCTTTAATGGGAAAGAAATGAGCCAACTTGGTTAGTCGATCAATAATCTCCTAGAAAACATTATTAACCTTCATCAATCATGGAATTTTAGTCACAAAATCTATTAAAACACTATCCCACTTCCACTTTGGGACCTAAAGGGGTTGGATTAAGCCCATGAGAACCTGGTATTCAGCCTTCTCCTACAAATAGGTGAGGCATCACGATACAAACTACACAATACTCCACTTTATACTCAACCACCAAAACTAGTTCTAAAGATCCCAATACATATTCATCATGATAAGATTTATTCTTAGAGGGGAGGTATGGAAATCCATCATCCCCTCCTAATGCATCAAGGAAGGAACCATTTCCCACCCTAGAAAGAGAATAGTATGCTCCCAATATTCAGATAATCATCTAGGAACATCTAATTTTTTTGTTCTCTTAGAATATCATAGTTAATATCTCCAATCCATGCCTCCTTCTTATGGTGAATAAGTACAAGGATTAAAACCACAGACTGAAGGTGAGAATGGCATCCTTCCTTAAAAAAATCCAACTATAATTAATCCAACTATTTAGAAACCTCCTCTATTTGTTTAGAATAATTTTTTTAATAAGGGAATAAATTACAACATTTACCTTCCTGAGAGTATAGACTATATCAAATCCATTGTCTTGTAGGAACTCCAACCATCACTTCTAACTCAAATTTGGGTTCCTATATGAAAATACATACTTGAGGATCTTATGATATGTGAATATCACAAAATAATTTTCAAGAATATAATTTTTCTACATCTTCATGGAAAACATCACAACTATAAGCTCTAAGTTCCGAGTCATATAATTCTTCTAATGCGAACTCAACTGCCAAAAACCATAATTAATAAAAATTCATTTTTGTATCAGCATGAAATCAATCCCAGACCTAGATACAATGTAATACACCTTACACTCTACTAATTTCTTAGTAAATCATAAAATTGGGTCACTGGTTAAGATATTCTTAAATTCTTCAAAATCACTATAATAACGCCTATACCAGATAAGTGATCTCCCACTTTAGGTAAGTTCCATCATAGGGGATTCAATCTAGAAGAAGCCTGCCACAAATATCTATTAATATCCTACCATCCCAAGTAAAATATACACCTCAAACACTATCTTGGGTGGATATCAAGCCATCATAACCTGAATCTTTGTAGGATTGACAATAATTCCACCCTCTAAAATGATTTTCCCTAGAAATTGAACTTCATAGATCTATAAATTACACTTTGAGAGCTTTAAATAATGATGATTACCCCAAAGTAAGTCTAGAATTATCCTTAAATGATCAGTGTAGTTATCCTTAGACTAATAATAAATGAGAATTTTATCTATGAAAACCACTATGAATTAGTCCAAGTATGCCTGAAAGATCTTGTTCATGAGTCCTATGAACACTATATGGGAATTTTTTATGCCAAACCACATCACTAAAAACTCATAGTGACCATAATGACACTTAAATTCCATAATTGGGATATCCTCCTCATGAACCCAAAGTTGGTGATAACCAGACCTAAGATCAATATTCAATAACCACTTCACACCTTTTATATAATCAAAGAGATCATATATTCTCAAAAGAGGGTATTTTTTCTTAACTGTCCCCTAATTCAAGCCAAGATAGTCAATACAAATCCTCAAAACTCCCATTATGTAACAATCCTAACCTTTATAACTAGGTATTTTTCCTTAAATACTAAATTTTAGATCTATTTTTGGGTATTTTTAGGTTATATTAAGTTTATGAAACGAATTATGGAGATTAGATAAAGAGGGAATAATAAAGTGGTGACCCACTAGGTATGGGGACCACCGAGTACCCTATGGACCTAAACATGGTACCCGATGAAGCTTCAGAAAAGCCTTGAACTCCTAGGATCAATCTTAAATAACCACTTAACACATTTTATATGGTTTAATAGATCATATATTCTCAAAAGATGGTATTTTTTATTGACCTTAACCTGATTCAAGCAGTGATAGTCAATACAAATCCTCAAAAATCCCATCATGTAAAGACCATAGCCTTTCTAATAAGGTATTTTCCCTTCAATACTAAATTTTAAATATCTTTTTGGGTTTTTTAGTTTATATAAAGTTTATTAAAGGAATTAGGTAGATTGGAAAAAGAGGGAAGAAGAAAGGGTTGACCCCTTGGGTATGAGGACTACTGAGTACCCGATGTCTCTAAACAGGGTACACGATGGAGTTTCTAGAAGTCTTGAGATCCTATTAGGTCTAATGGGTACCCTGTGGTGTCCTAATAGGTAAAAAATAGATACTTGGTCCAAAATACATCTAAAATGGATGTTTTAATCCTTTAAACTACTAAATTTATTCCTAATAAGGTCAGTGATTTATATTTTATTACTAAGTTCCTCTTTTTCACTCCCTTCCAGGTGTTATCCCCTAATCTATGATCTATAAGAGATACCATCCTCAATCATTGATCTAAGGGGTTATAAATTCTCTCATAATCTTACTTTCATCAAGGAAAGGATATGGATCACCCTAAGTCTCCTCTTTATTAGGTTATCATGATGGTATCAAGTGTGAATTACTCTTTCAAATTCTAGGGATCGTTGGATCTTCCTAAATCATTTACTTTATTCCGGATTTGTAGCTATAGAAGATTATATTGGTTGATATTAAGGAATTAACTTAGTTTTATTCCTTGATTTTGTATTTTCTATCAAGATTAACCTAAGACCTAATTCATACATGGTTTTAGGTTGGTCCAAAGATCTTGATCCTAGTGATGACTTGATCTTTTTACATGGACTCCAAAGAGACTTTTGACAGATTAATTGTTAGGTGAACCTATTCCCCCTATCATACTCTAATAAATATGGGTTATAAATGGTATGGGTTAAAGTGAAAACCTAATAAATGAGGTGTTTTAAATGAATAAATACATTTACACCTCACTTTATAAATATTATAAGTTATTTTTATAGTTTGTGTTTACATCTTCCCATGTTATCATGCCCATGTTATTTAATACTACTTTTTATACATGTTAGTTAAATTAAATTTAATATAAATTGTATGGTAAATGTGCGATACACATAAAATGAAGATATTACCTTGTAATTGTTGTATCCCTTTACTGTTATATATGATTTCAGACCTCACTTAGTATTTAATAACCTTGATAATTTCTTGTTACGCATATCAATTTTTATTTCTATAACGATAATGGAATTTACATGGGATTTTAGTCTTACATGTATATTTTTTATTAAATTTAAAGCACTATTTTAGGTTAATAAAATTGGTTATAAGTATAGTGTAATGACCCATGTCATTATAAGTTGGAAATTCCTAGTGAAATTTAAACTATTCTCTTTGATGGGAAATATTATTTGAGAACCATTTGTTGGGGTGGTAATTTAAAGTCTTGTATGTCCTAAAATAATTTTTTAGATGTGTTTTGAAGCTTAGTGAAGACCCCGAGTGTTCAGGAAGAATTAGGTGAAGGGGGCTATCTGGTGGCATAGGGGTTCTTCTAGGATCACTAGACGGTGGGTTGGATTGGAATGGGCTCATTTTAGTCAAGATATTTTATATATTTTTCTTTGTTGGGGATCCTAGGAAGGCGTCTTTGGAAAGTCCATTACTTGGATGAATTTCCCCTCTCATGCCTCCCCTTAAATATTTTTTGACTGGGGGATAATCCAAGTGTATTCCAGTAATGGTTCAAGGTAATATCATCCATTTTATTATAGTCTTGAACCTTCATTTAATGCCCTATAAATTCCCTTAATTTTTTATATATTTAGTGTTAGTACCACTTGATCATGGTGGAATCGACCGAGTATGGTGGGGATTTTATGTGGATTATGTAGAGGACATCTCAAGATGCTATCTTCATGTTGTCTGCTTTAATTTTGATGGAGGTAAGCTACCACCCTAGATTTATATAAGGTTTTTTTTATAATTTGATGAAATTAATAGTTGTATGAATTTATAACAATAGGAATTTCATGTAGGATGGCTCCGAGGGTGTGCTTCAGATCTTATACGGCTGGTTTTTCATAGTTACGGTGCAAAGACGGTGTTCTATGAGATTTCTGGTAATTATTCCACATTATATTAAATTAAATAATTAATTATAATGGTTTATAATTAATTAGTTATAAAATGTCATGTAAATCAGGAGATCAAGTGGTGGTATGGGCTCAGACGAGGCATGATCAGATTAGGAAGATTCTTGATGGAGCTCGATGTAGATGGTAACTCCATTTGAGGTAGGTGTCCCCTATCCTTCAAAACCATATTTATTTTTATGAATTTGTGTGAATGTGTGTGTGAATTATACATGGGATTTGGTAGATTATATGAGGATCAACAGATCCTTAATAAAGAAAACATGGGTAGTATTGTTCCCCAGACCTGGGATAAGTTCTTGGAAGTTATTGGGATGTTCAAATTAATATGAAAACAATGTCATCAACGGGAAATGGTAATAGATGTGATGGAAAGATATCATAGGATTTATTATAATGTGAGATGGATTACAAAAATATCCTAGGTGTTTCCTATAGATCCTTCCAGGAAGGCATAAGAGGGGTGTGGCCGAACGCTATGTCATCTCCCTAGAGAAATGTGAGATGAGAACCTAGCTTGGGTTGTGGGAATTAGTTAAGGGCATGGAATTAGGATGAAAATGGGATTTTGGGTAGGACCTGGACCTTTCCTTATAAGGACAATATTGATGTGAACCTTTGATCTATGATGTCACCATAGGATTTCTTTACTATATAGGGCCTTTTGATAACATTGTTTAGCATGATTGGCATGTTTGTGTATCCATGAGAACCATTATGTGATATGGTATGATTGTAATTTGAATATAGTGTGCATATGTGTCTTGTGAAACCTATTATTTATGTGCTATGATTTTACCCTTATGTGTTATACCCCGTTGTGTGTGAATTATTGGCTTGAGAAGGTTTTGCATCTAGAATCAAAGTGAAAAGTGTATTATCATGTCTTGGATATCCCCTAGAGGGGGAATGTATGCTACTACGATGTGTAAAGATGAAGACAATGTGACCTCGAGATAGAGCAGAGGTATGATAACTTTATGGCCTGACATGAGATAGAGGATGGGTTCACTAACCTTTTGGCTTGAACTAGTAGGGATAGGGGAAATGTGAACTTGTGGAATGACTCAGTAAAGACATGGAAATGAAAAAATTATGGAATGAAAAAGGGATTGATTAAATATGTGGAATGACCTAGTAGAAATGAGGGTATGATGGCCTTATGTCCTAAATTGAGGATGATTCAAGGGTGTGATGTCCATGTGACCTAAACCGAGGCTTGATTGGATAATTTCCTTGATACGATAAATGTGTTGACCTTGCAGCCTAATATGTTAGGTGATGAAGTATGAGACATCCCTTATATAATATATTTTAAGCAAGTATTATTGGGTTTCAGGGTGGACTGGTTAGCACCTAATGACCTGAAGATCATGTGTATCTTGTTAAGTTCCATGGTGTCCTAGTTAGCCTATAATGAATCAATAATAATGTTTATTTATGTATTTATTTTCATCATGCATATAAAAACACATATGAAAATGTATATTAAGATTTCTTAGTGAGACCCTACTGAGTTTATGATCACACTCTGCATGGGAATCTCGGTGCACGTGCTGACTTTATGTTTTCTTTTCAGGTCATAGAACAACATGTGTAGTGGATTAGGCTTGTGAAGACCGATGGTTTTTTAGAGACTAGGATTGGGATGAGGATTCAGGATACACGATGTCCTCATATTTTTTAACTACTATTTATTTTTATGTGTGGTTCGTCCAGTGGGTGGCCAGTTGAATGTTTGTATGTTACATGACAAAATCATTTGATATAGAATTGTGTTTAGTTATTTCCATGTTTTTTGATGATTATTTTGGATTCAAATTATTTCATTATCTTTGATATTGTTTTATACTTTGATATTAGGGAATAATATCCCCATTATTATTATAGGACCTTTCTATTAGTTTTAAAAAATTTTCATATGGGGAGGCATGCTTGAGGCCATGTGGCACACTAGCCAGACCCAATGATTTGATTGGGATGTTATAAAGTGGTATCAGAGAATATTTTTGTTTATTATTTGGGGATTTTGTAGATAAAGAGTCTTGGAATATGTGATAACTTTTGATGGAACTCAAATCGATGAGTAACAAACAACTTTATGGTAGGAATTCCTGGTTACCAAGGTAATGGAATTATTGTTCTCTATTTACACTACTGTGACAGAGATGTTCATTGAATATGATGTGTTACTAGAGATGTGATTTTTGTGGTTTGACTCTTGGCCTTTTGGAAAGTGTCCAGTGTTCATGCATCATATTTATCATGTAGGACTCACATGAAATGTACCTACTTGTGTGTTATTTTTTTTATTTTCTTCTCATGGAAGGTGATGTGGATCCTAGTGTTGGAAGATCTCTAGTGATGAATACAATAAATTTATCTATGGATGTTTGAGGAACCTCAGTGGGTTGGTGGAGGCATTTTATACCTCAACCATGAAGCCTTGATAGGTTTAGTATGTGCATTGGATACCTGAGCAATGATCTGAGGATAGGAATTATTTATCAAAGGATGTGGAAACCCCTAGTGGGATGTGGAGTAAGGGAAGAGAATATGACTTGAGATCATGTTGTAGATTAAATGGGTACTTTTGGCATCAAGTTTAGGATTTTAGGATAGTATTAATGGATGTTTGTATTGTTGGTTTCAAGATTAGGTTCTTGTTGGATGGAAAGTAAGGATCCTAGGCAATCAGGAATAAGAGGGTTAGATTATGGTCAGGTTCTTGGTGGTTTTAAATAAACACCCATGTGGTGGGTGGTGCATGGTGAATCTTATAATTAGGGAGATATTTATTTTTAAGTGTAGAATTGAGTGTTCTCCTATTTATTTTGAAATAACATGCATGTGAGAATTGTAAAAAAGTTAGGTACATGAGCCTAAGTTTGATAATACATGAATCATTAGAGTATGAGATGAGGTGTGTGATCAGGTTTCATGGGAGCATGAAACCATTGGGAAAAGTCTTAGTGTGAGAGGTTAGGTGTATGATGGTTATATATGATTCCCAAGTGTTTTAAAAATTAGTAAACAGGACTTGTAAGAGTGATTTTAGAATTGTTCTAGTTGTGGATGAACTTGAGTAACACTATAACAACAGTGCAGTGATGGTTTCGGTTTGGGGTTTCTCTCAAACTAAAGTCACTGATGTGTTCATGAGATGTTCATGAGAACGATGGATCAAGGGGTTTTAGTGAGAATTTGGAATGTCCCTGTAGTAATAGGTAACTATTGAAGTTGAAATATGCATGTCATGGGACTGTTTGAGTAAGTCATGGACAGTTTGATGTGGATTCAGGAAAAAATGGATTAAAAATACACTTAAGGGGATGGATTCATGAAGGTTTAAACCTTAACAATGGATATAGCTCATGGAAGTCCTTTCTCATGAATATCTTGAGGTAGTAACCTTCACACAACATAATTCTAGTTCATGGAACTTCGTCTTGTAGAATTCCCCAACGAGATGAATCTTAAGGCGGTAAAATTCACACAACATAATTTCAGTTCGTGAAACCCCATAATTTCACAAAGATCATAATATTTCATGAAAGAATCCATATTTTGTGAAATCGATTCTCTTACCTTCAGTAAGCCTATAAATACCCCCTATGTAAGACTTTCAAGGGGACACAACATTTCAGATTTTGAGAAAATATCTGAATTCATGAAACTAAAAATATTTTCATGTGAGATAGGATATGGATTTATAAAGGTATTCATATTTCACGAAATTTACTCCCATGGGTTTTTAAGAACCTCAACCCATGATAGAGATGCCTTTCACAAAGGTCCATAGAGTTCTCATAAGAATAAATCCTTTTTTTGGATTTGGGGGTTTTGTGAGATAATTATCCTTTATGAAACCAACCCCATGAGAACTAAGACTTTACTTTGAGGCAGGGTCACCTTGTTTTGAAAGATATATTATTTTGAGATACCCCTGACATCAACGATACCCTTGACCTTTGCAAAGCCCCAAAATTTCTCGAAACCCCAACTTTCAAAAAACCCATCCTCGAGGACTTCCCATGTTTCATCCTTTCATCCAATACCCTTTCACAAAAGTTGAGTTTTAGGGGGCCCCATACCAATCCAGGACTAGTTCAACCACATTCTAAGTCCACGTGCAACTGGTACTATCTACCCTTGTGTTTTTCCCCTTTTCTTCAAGTGAAACCTGGGCCATTACCTTTCCTTTTTATCCAAAAAATAGGCACCCTAATACATTTTCTCTTAATAATATGCACCCTAACACTGAGCCTCATGATTTCCACTCCCCCACTACCATGTCTATTCCATTCCCTGCCCAAATTCATATGAGAATTGGACATGTAAGTCCTAAAGGTGGCATCACTGAGGGAAATGGATTACCTGTCTCAATAGAGAGTCCTTATTCCAGATCTTTCTCCCACCTTAACATGGCCCCTTAGGGTGTAAGCCCCAACCATGTCTGAGTTTCATAATGTAAAACTACCCATATCCATGTCCTAGTCATATGATGTTAAAATTCATGAAAAATTCTTCATCACATGATGTTAAACCGTAACCTTACCCTATTTGATGAATACAAGATACCCTATGTATGATCACCATGGGGTGCCACCTCCTCCCTTACCATGAGATGAAACTACTAGCCATGAGTAATCCCCACACCATACTCCCTCAACATGGGATGAAACTCCTATGATGGGAATATTTCACATGTAATCCCCACACTATCTCTCATTTATGCTCCTTTCACAACATGAGAATCCTTACCACATGACGTTAAAATATATAGACTGGTCATGTCACATGAACTTAAACTACAACATTGAACTACATGGGTTTTAATCCCTGTCTCGTAAATAGGGTATGTGAAACACCACCCCGAGGTTCAATCCTGACACCCCAATACTATAACTATCCTATGAGTGTAAAATGTACCCCCTTTGGAGGTAATACTCCACCAGTCCCCAGTGTGAAATCTTCCCCCCTTGGGGGTGGGCACAATTTAATAAACCCAAATTGTGAAATCTTATCCATAAGGGAAACACTCCACCAAATCCTGAGTGTGAAATATCCCACTTGGGGACATACTCCACCCACTCCCAAGTGTGAAATATTCCCCCCCTTGGGGGGGGGGGGGGCTCACTCTACTAACTCCCAAGTATGAAATCTTCCCCTTAGAGGAAACACTCCACCACATCCCATGTGTAAAATATCTCCCTTAGGAATACACTCCATAAAATCTTGAGTGTGAAATCTTCCCCTTGGGGACACATACCCACTCCCAAGTGTGAAATATTTCCCCTGGGGACACAATACACCAAATACCAAGTGTGAAATCCTTCCCTAATAGGAATAAACTTAACCACCCATCCACCCCACAAGACATTAAACCTATGACCCAAACATTACAAAAATATATTAAACTTGTGACCTTATTCAGAATCCCAAACTCATACAATAAACATGGGATACCTAAGGTAAAAATAATCAAAAGAATCATTCCCTTTACATCAAATACCTCATGGAAAACATGGGACACATTAGGTTACAACCCTAATATGACTCATATGATATGACTCTGTCTTTAAAAGGAGATGACTTTACAGGTTCCCAATAAACCAAACATCTATAATTATGCATAAATTCTTAATGTTACTACTTCCTATGACTGAAGGTTACTTCCCTATCGAGATAGAAGAAACATAATTAACCAGTGTCCACCTTGAGATGGGATCATGAATGAGTTCCCCAAAATGACTTAAATATATGAGGGATACTTGAAATAAGATATTCTATCTAAAGAAGAATCCATGGAAGGAGAAACCGACATCTCATTATCCCATATTGATTAAGGAGATGACATCACCAATTACAGTGATGTAATCCACCTACCTTGGGAAAGTAGGAATGTGGGAAAAAATGCGTGACACATGAACCAGTAGAAAGAATCAAAAATAGAAATGATAAACCTGACATGAAAATATTTTCCTATAACAATGAGTCAATCAGTAATTTCAGACACCATCAAATTTGGGAATCCCTGGTTAAAGAAATTTCTGGAATCGAGCTTCACCAAATAGAAATGGTGAACCTGACGTGAACCTCTTCTATTTCAACCATGGGAACTAGTAGCAGTAAAGTACCATCGGATTTTAATGTCACTGGATCCAGATATTCGGCGTTAGGTCCAACCAGGTAAGCAGTGGACCCAACATGAAACTCTTCTGTGAAATTGGGGCATATAACATTGGTCATATTCGATCTGTGACATCATTATCATGGATCCCTTCCCTATTTCAGGAAGAATGGAAGATTTTGGGGGAATTGTGAATTGCCTTCACTATATAAAAACTGACATATGAATCCACATACCTTATAGGACTTAAGCTATAGGAAGCCAGTGACCTAAAACCAATCAGCACATGGGTAGGGTAAATGTTAACATGACGACCCCTCACAACTAAAATTCTACCCCAATAAGTATAATGACCCAGGATTTATATACATGGATATTACATCATTTTAGATGAATATTAATCACATTATAGAAGTACATACTTGAGGACCATAATAGTTTAGTATCTTTGGAAACTTGGAAACATAATATTCTATCTTGGTGAAAGATCTTCAACATTTAACTTAAATATCTCCCCCTTTAGTAATCCTACTTAAAACCTTTCTTCATAACTTGGGGAAAGGAAACATAAGAAATGGGTGAGCTCAAATTCTCAATAAGGGTAAAAAAGGGAGATATATAAGCATAACATGAGAATAAAGGTATGATAACATGATCATAACATTATAAGATCATACCCTAAATATCAAAGATAATAATCAAGAGTCATGGAATAAATATTGGAAGCTAATAAGACATGCATAATAAGATAATCAAGAGAATAATCCATGAAATCATAACTTATGAATAAGACATAGAACTTGTAGCATACACATATGCATATAAAATCATTCCCTATAAGTCTAGGCTTATTAAAAAAAATGTATCAGGGAACTTCATGGGGGATACAACTACTAGGAAGGACACCACCACCACCACCCCCAATCGCAATCATTTCCTTATAGTATATTAGGTTACACCTTCTTCCCATAATGGATTAGGTTACACCTTCTTCCCACAGTGGACCAGGTTAAACCTTCTTCCCATAGTAGATCAATTTCGTCGAATTGTTTCCCATAATTATCTCATGAGATATAAATATTTACCCAATGTATTGGATGGAGATATAGGTCCCACCCATCATTTAAGATAGAACAGGCTTACTTAGAGCTATCTGGACCACCCCATGTTAAGCTGTAACAGGATTACCTGGTGATATCTGGGCCAAACCATGTTAATATATAATGGGATTACCCAAAACTATCTGGGCCACCCCATGTTAATATGTAATGGGCTTATCGATTGTTATCTAGGCTACCCCATGTTAAGCTGTAATGGGATTATCCGATGATATCTGGGCTACCCCATCATATAAGTAATGTCCATGAACCACAACATGAAAAAAGTACAAAGAGTTTTAATATCATCATAAAAAAATATAAAAAAAATTATTCTTTCATAACTAGATTAACACATGGAAAATAAATGGTTTTCATGTCAATATCATTGAAATGTGATTATCCCATGGAAAAGAAAGAGGTTTCATAACAATCTCCTTGAAACATCATTGACTCATGGAAAATAAATGAGTTCTATAAACATCATGACATCAAAACATAAACCATTAAGAGAAATATTATGAATGGTATCCTTGGATCACATCCATAGTAAGTCATTAACTATATCAAAGGATGTCATATTATATGGATAAGGATTTTGAAAGATCACTTGGAGTAGTTCTTAAGAAAAATAACCTTTCTTTGAAAATCACTATTTCTAAGAGATAAAACATTTTTCAAAATCCTTTTATTTGAAAACCACATTGAAAACTTATGAATTAAGATTTAAAAATCATTTAAAATATTTCTTTAGGAAAATATCCCTTATGCTTTGAAAAAAACTCTTTTTAAAACATAAAACATTTTGAAAACCTTTTTCCTTTAAAATAACTTTGAAAAATTATAAAAAAAGATTTGAAAACCATTTAAAACACTTTTTAACAAATATTTTTTAAAAAATAATTTTCATTGAAAATGGGATTAAAATATAATTTAGAAATATTTTTTGAAAACATTTTTATAAAACATTATTTTTGAATAAAACAGATTTCTGACTAAAGAGAGAAATAAAGTTAAATTTTCTTAAAAACATTTTCTTAACATTATTATTTATAAAAGTGTGAAAAAATGGTAAAAATACATGAATATATCATGAATACACATATTAGAATAAAATTCATGAGTTTTCTTGAGATATGGATTATAATATTTCATCAATGAAAGCATAATCGTAAACAATCCCGATAAACGATGAGATTATAGTAATAAAATCTTAAAACTTTGGTAACTTTGAATCATAATCCCAATGATATAATACAATTACAGGAATCTTAAAATATCATTAAAAAATTAGATTCATGACACAACATTTCAAAGGGCAGTATATACACCTTGTAAAAGATTTAGATGCATAACATAACATGCGTCTCAAAGAAGGAAAATTGAGACAAAATTACCTTACTGATTTGGAAACTTTTGAAACATAAACCGTATGAAATATAGATCATCAAATGGATATTTAAATACAAATAAATATAAGGATAATAATTATATAATACAATCATGTGCAGTATATACATAACAAAAAATAAATAAGTGGTGAATATGACATAACTCTCATAGAAATAAAATGAGACTAGAAATCCCCTTAACTTAAGTATTAAATTTCTTAGTACACATTAAAACCTCATGTATAATAAATATAAGTTTATTATAAATCTATAAAATAACAATATTATTATATATCATACCATATATGACTTATTATTACTTTATATTACCTGTTTGTTAGCAATTCCATATAAAGTTATGTTTCAGGTAATAACTGCTTTGTTTTTCGTACATGATTTGATTTTTTATTCTTGGTAATATTAATTAGATCATGATTTAATTATTTATATAATGTAATTTTTTAAATAAATATCATATATATTTAGTATATATGTATTTATAATAATATAAAAATTATAGAAATTGGAAATGAAATACACCGCTCATGGAGACGGTAGACCGTATATACGCATGAACGCTATTTCTATTTTCTTATCGTATTGAAAGAAAGAAAAGTAAATGATATATATATATATGTATATTATATTTACAGTATCATTATTATGTTATATATACCACATATTTTTATTAAACCCATCCTTAATACATTCCATCTAAAGTGGGAACGAATCACATCGCTTTGAGGAGGCGGTAGTCCACATGTCCACAAACGATGTTATCGTATTAAAAAAAATGAAAATCATGATGGTATATGTTATATAATAATTAAATAATAATAAATAAACCATAAATATAATAAATATAATATAAAAATATTAATTCCATCATTATTACCAACCTTGAGAGGTGGTAATGGAAGAACGAATGACATCGATTCGCGATGCGGTAGTCTGTTGTACACATAAAAGATGATTTCGTATCCAATTTTATGGAAGTGTATAAAGGTGTTCTTCATAAAAATAACATAAAAACATATTAGTGTATTCAAGTTTATTAATGTTATTATATAATCTTGATATAATAAGAAATTAAGGGGTTTGAGAAGGAAATAAAATAGAAATTCATGTTGATAAACGTTTCCCATTCTTCGGGTAACTCCTTTTGGTTTTCACCAAAGGGATTCCTTGGTTGGATTTATGCATAAATTTAAGATTATAGGTTTAGAGGAGGAAAGTTTTGAGATTATTTTGGAAGGTTTTTATGATCCAAGAGGCTTTATAGGTGTGAATAATTGAGGGGGGTGAGTTCCCTTTTATAGTGGAGGAGGAGTGACATTCTTGTAAATACAAAAAGGTAAACACTATTGGGAGGTATTACTTACATAATTTGTCTAAAATAACGAAAAAAATTATAATAAACATATTATATGGTATATATATGTCCATAAAATGGGGTTTGGAGATGTTTATATGTCATTTTTTCACTTAAGTTTAAAGTTTAGTCCCTTTGTAAACTCGTTTTTCTCTTAATTATTGTGATTAATTTTAACTATTTTTACTAACCATTTTTGTCAAAAATTAAGTTAGACTAATTATAATTTATAAATTATGATTGTTAAATATATGGAATCTATTTTTTCAAATTAAAATCACATAATTAGAATAAATTAATTTAAAATTAATCCCGCAGACAGGATGAGAAAGTATTTTTTTAAAGTAAAAATGTTCAAAAGTTCACTAGTTTTTTATATCTAAATTCAATATAAAAAATATTCCAATGAAATAAATTGAATTAATAGATGTATAATTGAAATATTTTTACCTTAAAGCTAATTCAAAATATAATTTAACCTTATAAATTATTTAGATGAAAATTTATTTTTCAATTAAAATTCAATATTTTTCACTATTCATCAAAAAATGAAACTTCTCAAAAAAATACAAAAAATTAACCCTAAGATAATTTTGAAATTAATATTTAAAAAATTAAGTTTATTTTTAAAAATAAAATTTATAAAATTTTCAAAATTTATTTTTAAAATAGGTGTGCCATTAAAAGGTGAAAAAACCACCTTAAAAAACATAGATTTTTATGCGTAAAATTGGATTTTTATATATATTATGCCTATAAAATCTATTGTATGAATTTAAAAAAATTTAATTTAATATATAATATATAAATTTCAATAATATCATCCAGAAATAATAATTAATTTAATTTATTATTATAAAATTCCTATTGCGTATAAAAATAGTTTTTTTATAAAAAACATTTCCATTAAAATTGGTTTCTAAATTCATTTATAATTAATTAGTCACCAAATAATTATATAAACAAATGTAATACATATTTTCATAATTTATTTAATCTTATTAATTCATGACATTCCAATTTCTAGGTGATAACTATAATAATATTTTAATAATAATATTAATAGTGTATTGTAGTTCGGCAAAACTCAGTCTTGCATGTAACATAAGCTATCAAAGGAACTCGAGATTGTGTGTAACACAATCCAAAAATAGTTTTGTGTATACCGTAAGCTAATATAATTGTTTTTTTGTGTGTAAGATTAACTTTTACTTGCATATAAATAAATAATAACTTGGTGCAGCGTGCAATGTAATCCATCAAATAAATTTAATTTATTCAAAAACATTTAATTCCTATAAACTCGGGGTGTTACATTATACCCCCCTTAAAATAATTTTTTTCCTTGAAATTCATTTGGTTCATCAATGATTTAATACTCAAAAGTTCCTTTCATAGAAAACAAAATCATAATAATGAATACTAAAACTTCCTTTAAAGAAAAGAAAGTTGGAAACATAATGGTTACCTGAAGTAACTCATAACTAGGTTTCCATATAAGATAACATAGGTGTAAAGTGAATATTTAGACATAAGATAAAATAATAAATAATTATAGAGAGTGATAAATATATCTGATCAAAATAAACTGGGTGATCCAAAGAAAGTTAACAATCATAAATCCATAAACCAAAAGGCTTGAAAATGGTTGTTGATGTCATAAAAAATGATGATAATAGGGCAAAATTTTATTTCAAGAACCTTTTAATAAAGTTGAATAACTTTTCACAAGAAGATATACTAACTTGGTTTCATTCTATTTCATTTTCACAATCTCACCCATTGGTTGTGCCTTGTTCAATTTCTACTTCATCTCTTACTCTAAAAATGAAGGTGAATTTGTTATGATTGAAGCACTAAAAGATTATAAGATCCACAAAGGATGGTAAGTCATTTAATGTTTCTTTAGTTATAATCACAAAAAAATGGTTAGTATAGGTTATCCAATATGCATAAATCCCCATATGATGAGATAATACTTTAATCACTAAAACCTCATCTGAAACTTAAACCATTCCATAAATGGTTATCCTTACATCCTTTAAAAAAATACAATTCACCCTTTATTACTTAAATAAGATCTTATCTTATACCAAAAAAATTTTCATTAGAAACTTGTGTCCATCCTTGTACCGATGTAATATAAAATTTCATTTTATTATTCCATAATCCAAGTAGATGGAAATAATCACATGAAATTTCACTAAAAGATAAACAATAAGATTTTTATAGGGATTATTTATAAAAAATAAAACATGAAATTCCCAACTTAAAATGGGAATATAAGTGTTCCATAATTATCATGATTTACTTCATCCATTGTGATTGAATAATATTTATCTTTATCCCTTAACTTAATATATTGATGATGTCCATAATCATAATAAACTTTTGGTTTTAAGTACTTGTTAGCATAATTCCCATTCTCCTTACATATAAAAAACTAAATTGTATGAGGTTAATTATTTGTAAGTTTATCCTTATTCACATTACTTTGTAATTCATCCAATTTATATCCTTTATTTCCATAATTAAAACATTTAGCAGTACCCTAAGAAAATTTCCTCCATGTCCCCTTCCAAACTTTGAGCATAAATTAAATATAATATTCTTCTCTCCACATTTTTTAGAGTTTCATTTAAATTTTATCCTTATATTCTCATCATAACCATGATATTGATGGGAAAATTCAATCTTCATTTTTGTAATAAGAATAAGAGGAAGGAAATTACTCAAAAATAGGTTATTAAACTCATCCCAATTCATGAAGTCAATTTTATTTTGTTTTCTTATATTCTTGATAAAGTTCCACCACTGATTTAATTAACATTATAAGCGATAAGTGCCCAACATAATTTTTTCATGTTATGAACAAAAGAGAATAAAACATATATTTTTAGTAGTACATATCCATTTCTCAGCAACTAGTGAATCAGTTATTCTACTAAAAGAATGTGAACATTTTATTAAGAAGGATACAAGAAAATGTTGTTCCCTCCTTTAGTCATTTAGAATCTCAACATGATTCATGGATTGATAAGGTTGTGTGGTCATATCAATGAGGTTTTTCATTCCATATTACATAACATTTGGTTTCTCAGGTGTAACATCATTTCATTCCTTATTAACATGGTTTCTTCGGGTTCTGTCCATTGATTGAAACCAAAAATCATAACATAAGAAACATTTATCATAGAGGAAAACCGCATAATCATGAAAAATCACTTATAGGATGTCTAAATCATGACAAATTATTTTTAATATATGACACCTTTTTTATCATATATTTAAATCCTTCATGATGGCTCATAAAGATTTTTTGAATTTCCAAATCATATCCCCTAAGAGTGTTAATCATAGTGTGCAGTATGACCCATTATCGTGAACCAGTTCTCGATCGAGTCTAGATCAATATGGTGTTTTTGGGGTTTTGCCCATATATTTATTTTTTATATATCCATATAAACTTGTATTATCCAAAAAGGATATATTTTTAGGAAACCAATCACTCTATCCTTTACCAAAATTCTAGGAAATTTTCCTATACTTTAACTCATCCTTAGACTTATCCTTAGAGACATACCTAGACATATCCTTAGAAATATCTATAGGGATCTCACTAAAGTTTTATCATACTAGTTTCCAAATGTTGACTAAACCTTTCCTATGATACCAACTATAACAAACTAGTCTTAACATACATGAATATTACATCATTTTAGATGAATATCCAATACATTACAAAAGTACATGCTTGAGGACCATAATAGTTTAGTGTGTTTGGAAACTAGGAAACATAATATTATATATTTGTGAGAGATATTCAACATATCCCTTAAATATATTACCCTTTAGTAATCCTACTTAAAACCTTTCCTTATAACCTTGGTAAAGAAAACATAATAATAGGGTGAGCTCAGATGCTTAGTAAGGGTAAACAAGAGAGATATATAAGCATAACATGAGCATAAGGGTATGATAACCTGATCAAAAAATTATAAGATCATACCCTATATATGAAAGATCATATTCACGAGTAATGGAATAAATATTAGTAGTTCATAATACTTGAATCATAAGGTAATAAAGAGTATAATACATGAAATCATAACATAGTAATAAGACATAGAACTTGTGGAATACACATAGGCATATAAAATCATTCCCTATAAGTCAAGAATCATTTCCAAAACTTATTAGGGAACTTCATGGGGGATAAAACTACTGAGTGGGACACACCACCATCCTCAGTTGTAGTCATTTCCTTATAGTGGACTAGGATACACATTTTTCCTATAGTGGATCATACTAAACCTTCTTCCCATAGTGGATGAGGTCAAACCTTCTTCTCATAGTTGATCAAGTCCATTGGTTTATTCCCCATCATTATATCATGAGATATAAATATTTACCCAATTAATTGGAGGGATATATAGGCCCCACCCATCATTTAAGATGTAAAGGGATTACCAGGTGCTATCTGAGTCACCCCATGTAAAGTTGTAATAGGCTTACCCAACGCTATCTGGGCCTCCCCATGTTAAGCTGTAATGGGAATACCTGGTTCTATATGGAACAGATCATGTTAAGCTATAATGGGCTTACCCGACACTATCTGGGACACCCTATTTTAAGCTGCAACGGTCTTACCCAACACTATCTGGGTCACCATATCGTATAACAAGTGTCCATGAACCACAACATGAATAAAGTAAAAATCGATTTCATATCAATATAAAAATCATAAAAACAATTATTCATTCCTAAATTTATTAAACCATGTAAAAGAAATGGGTTTCATTTCAATCTCTTTGAAACATGATTAGCCTGTGGAAAAGAAATGGGTTCCATAAACATCATACCATAAAAAAAATAAACCATTAAGATAAATAATATGAATAGTATCCTTGTAACATGTCCCTAGTAAATCATAAACTATATAAATGGATTTCATCTTAGGTGGATAATTATTTTGAAAGATCACTTGGATCAGTTCTTAAGGAAAATAACCTTTCTTTGAAAATCACTATTTTTAAGACATAAAAAATTTTCAAAATCCTTTTATTGGAAAAAATTGAAAATTTAGGAAGTAAGATTTAAAAATCATTTAAAACATTTATTTAATAAAATATCCTTTCCTCTTTGAAAAAAAATTCTCTTTAAAACATAAAACATTTTGAGAACCATTTTCTCTGAAAATAACTTTGAAAACTTATAAAAGAAGATTTGAAAACCATTTTAAAAACTTTTTAAAACATAAAAATATTTTCAAATCCTTTTAATTAAAAAATATCTTAAAATATCAATTAAAAATATTTTCTGAAAACATTTTTTAGAAAACATGGTTTTTGAATAAAATAGATTTCCGACCAAAGTGAGAAATAAAGTTATATTTTCTTAAAAAAATTATTAATATTATTAAGTACCAAAGAGTAAAAAAATGTAACCAATACATTAATATATCATGAATAACCATATTATAATAAAATTTATGATATTTCTTGAGATATGGATCATAATATTTCATCAATTCATGTATAATTTTAAATAATCTTGATAAATAATGAGATTGTAGTAATAAACTCTTACCACTTTGGTAAATTTGAATCAAAATACCAATGAGATAATAACATTAAATATTGCTTAAAATATCATTAAAATAATGATATTCATGATATAACATTTCAATGGTCATTATATACACCTCTTAAAATAATTTACGGGCATAACATAACATGTATCTCAAAGAAGTCAAATTGAGACAAAATTACCTTACCGATTTGGTAACTTTTGAACTGTAAAACCCATAAAATATAGATCATAAAATGGATATGTAAATGCACATAAATATAATGATAATAATCATATAATACAATCATGGTCAGGATATATACCACACAAAATAAACTAGTGGTGAATATGGCATAAGTCTCGTAGAAATAAAAGCGAGACTAGATTTTCCCTTACCTTAAGTCTTGACTTTCTTCATACATGTTCAAAACTCATGTATAATAAATATAAGATTATTATAAATATAAAAAAATGATATTATTATATATTATACCATATATGATTTTATTATGGATTTATATTACCCATTTATTAACAATTCCATGTAAAGTTATGTTTTGGGTAATAACCGCTTTGTTTTTCGTACATGTTTTGACTTTTTATTCTTGGAACTCTTACTTAGATCATGATTTACTTATTTCAAGAATATAAATGATGATATAAATGTAATATATATATTCAGTATATACATATGTATAATAATCGAAAAAATATATAAATAAAAAATGAAATACACTCTCATGGAGACGGTAAGTCATGCGTACGCATGAATGCTGTTTCCATTTTCTTTCCATATTGAAATAAATAAAAATAAATGATATATATATATATTATATTTAAAGTATAATTATTATTCCATATATATCACATATGTTTATTAAACCCATCCTTAATACATTCCATGTAAATCATGAATGAATCACATCGCTTTGAGGAGGCGGTAGTCCACACGTCCACAAATGATGTTATCATATTCCCATAAAATTGAAATCATGAAGGTATGTGTTGTATAATAATTAAATAATAATAAATAAATCATAAATATCTTATATATAATATAAAAATATAAATTACATAATTATTACCAACCTTGAGAGGTGGTAATGGAAGAAAGAATGACATCGGTTCACGAGGTGGTAGTCTATCGTACACATGAATTCTGATTACGTATCTCATTTGATGGAAGTGTGTGAAGGTGTAGGTAATAACATTAACATAAAAACTTATCAGTATATTTAGTATATTTATGTTATTATATAATATTGATATAATAATAAATGAAGGGGTTGGAGAATGAAATAAAACAAAAATGCACGTTGATGAACGTTACCTTTTCTACGGGTAACTCCTTTTGGTTTGCACCAAATGGATTCCTTTGTTGAATTTTTTCAAAAATTAAGGCTTATAGGTTTATATGAGGAAATTTTTGAGCTTAGTTTTTTAGGTTTTGGATGATAAAAGAGGCTTGAGAGGTGTGAATAAGCGATGAGGGTGAGTTCCCTTTTATAGTGGAGAAAGAGTGAGATTCTTATAAATACAAAAAGGCAAACACTACTTGGAGGTATTATTTACATAATGCGACTCAAATAATGAAAAACATTAGACCCAAAAATTATATGGTCTAAATATTTCCATGAAATGTGTCTTTTACATGTTTGTAGTCCATTTCCCCCTTAAGTTTAAATTTTAGTCCCTTAGTAAACTCGTTTTTTATCTTAATCATTGCGATTAATTTTAAATGTTTTCACTAAAAATTTTAGTAAAAACTAAGTTGTAATTATTATAATTTATAAAATATGATTATTAAAAATATTTACTACATTTTTATAAATTCAAATAATATAATTGGTAGAAATTAATTTAAAATTAATCCCGCAGACAGGACGAGAAAACGAGTTTTTAAAGAAAAAATGTTCAAAAGTTTACTAAGGTTTTATATTTAAATTAAATATAAAAAATATTAAAAGGAAATAAATTGTATTAATAGATGTATAATTTAACTATTTTTACTTTAAAACCAATTAAAAATATAATTTATCCTTATAAATTATTTTTATGAAAAGTCAGTTTTCAATTAAAATTCATCATTTTCACTATTCATCAAAAAATAAAACTTATAAAAAAATAACCAAAAATTACCCTAAGATAGTTTTGAAATTATGATTTAAAAAAGTAGTTTTATTTTGAAAAATAAAATTTATAAAGTATTCAAAATTTAGTTTTAAAATAGGTGCACTATTAAAAGGTAGAAAAACTACCTTTAGAAAAGCATAAATTTTTATGCTTAAAATTAGATTTTTCTTTATCTTATTCATATAAAATAAATTGTATTAATGTAAAAAAATAATTGAATATATAATATATAAATTTCATTAATATCATCCACCAATATTAATTAATTTAATCTATTAAGATAAAACACATCTTGTGCATAAAAATAGTTTTTTATAAAAATATTTCCCTTATAATTGGTTTCTATATTCATTTATAATTAATTAGACTATAAAGAATTATATAAACATATTTAAACCATATATTCATAATTTAGTTAATATTATTTATTATTTATATTCCAATGACTATGTGATAAATATAAGAATATTTTAATAATAATATTAATAATATATTGTAGTTCAGTAAATTTTGTCTTGAGTGTAACACATGCTATCGAAGGAACTCGACATTATGTGTAACACAATAGAAACATAGTGTTATGTGTACCGAAAGATAATCTAAGTGTTGTGTGTAGTGAAATATTAACTTTTCTTGTATATAAATAAATAATCACTTAGCGTAGTGTGAAATGTAAGCCATCAAAGAAATTTAATTTATTCAAAAAAAATTAATTCATTAAAACTCATGGTGTTACAAATACCACTATGTCTTTAACTACTGGGTTCCCATGCCCCATATCACCCCCAGATATCATCCAAAGGAGGGTGATTTATGCCCTTGTTCTCTGATATTAGTAAGACGGTGTCATTGCCACCAGGGATATGACTCACCAAGATCTTAAGGCATCGATACATCGCCATCATCACCACCCTGAGGGCTGTGTAGGGAGAAAATCCCCCCGTTACAATGGTGAACTGCTTCAGGAGCCTCTCTTCGGAGTGATATGATAGCTCACTCCCCATTGTTGAGGGGATATGGGATGTTTGAGATGTGTTTGTAGTGACCAACACTCAAGATCTGAACAGGATGTCTCCCACTAGTCCTCATTAGCACCAACAAAAAATGACCCCATAGGTTGATGATTAGATCAACTCCATACCTGATTTGATAACCCCAACCCAGAACACTCAGCTCTAATTCTGGGGGTCTAAACAGAATGTTTTTCGATAGGAGGCATCTTCTATAGCTCCAATATACCCTTCCACCACCAGCATATCCCATCAAATCCCTACAATAGGTGAATAGGGATCCATCTTTTCCTGCCTGAGATTGATCCCCCAACCACATTTTAGGCATACTGGGTTGACTCTCTCAATTTATGGTGCCATCAGAAGCCAACACATGCCATACCATGATAAGGAATACCAATGTATAGGTCCTACCCACACCATTACCTACCAGTGTGGAGGTCCTACCCATGCTGAGGACATACCTTGCTCTGGAGAACCACCTAGGGAAGGTGGGAGAACACCCATCACAGGGAACATTATAACACCCCATTATTTAAAGTATGTATCCTCTTTAATAAATTCAATTTATTCTATAGTTTATGTTTCATGTAACACTGAGCTTAAATGAATCATGATATACTATTAAATATTGACATGATCATTGGAATAGTAATGCAACTGTTAAGAATAATAATGTTACTATTAGAATAATAACCTCACCTATTAAAGGGAAATATCCCAAAAACATAGGAAAAGAGGGGAGAAGTGATCTCTTGTTTTTTTGTGTGGGAATTGTATATCTTTATTTACCCTTTCCCTATTTATTTTTGTTGTATGTTTTCTTTTATTAATAAATTTGGGGTTATGGGTTTCAACCCCTGATCGACCCGTTTGTATAAAAATGATAAATTAAGTGTTTGTATTTTTGTGGAACGTAAATATTTATCTACAATTTTATAATTAATATAATGATTTAAAAGAAAAATAATTTTCATAAAATATATTTATAAATTAATATTTTGTTATATTATAATTATAAGATAATTTTATGAGACCATAATTAATTTTTCAAAGTGTCATAAAATCGGTTATAATATTAAAATCAGTATTTTTCGAATAAATGGTGATTTTAATTAGAAATTAAATTTATCATATTTATAAAATTATTATCATAAAATTTATTCCATTTTTTAAATATACACATAAAAAAACGTTTAAGGTTATTTTTTTATTTTTCTAAAATAGTTGTATTTTTGGTGAATAGTTAAATATGGTAATTTACAATACTTAACATTATAAGTAAATAAATGAATTATTGAGTCATGGATTATGTTTGGATGATGTAAGAACTCATTATTTAAAATCACATGCTTTATTTACTATACTTAGTCAAGGTAATCAACACTATTGGTAGTCTCAAGCCAAAATAATAAACAAATGGATAAAATAATAAAAAATACCCCTCTCCTCTCCCTGTAAAAACCACCCTCACCACCTAATATCCTCACAAATTTCTAAGCCTTTAATCTTGCCTAAATTATACCCAATTAAATTCCCAAACCTCTTAAACACATCCATGACCTTCTGTTCATACCAAAATATCAAATCTAAGTGTCTTAAGGAGTTTCCCAAGGAGACAATATTCAAGAATTAAAATCCTTCTTCTTTATCTTCTCTTTTATTTTATTTTCTTATTATCTCTTAAACTCACCTTATACAAAGTGTAATGGTAAATCAAGTGTCATATATATATTGGAATTTTATTTTTTTAATGGAATATTCATTATAATATCACATCTCTCCTCTTTTAAACCTAAAAATGAAAACATCATCCGTGATGTGTCGATTCACCACCTTCATGGACGACGAGTTTTCATTTTATATTACCGGCTTTAAGGCTGGACATAAAACCATTATTATGGTTAAATAATATTTTAATATACATATTATAAGTTATATCATGTTCTGTATCAAACATATAAACATGATATTAAATAAAATGATAAAAGTTCACGATGGTTGTAAAAACCGCCAAAAATAAATTAAAACATTTTCATTAACATTTTATCTAATGAATCATCCTAATACCATATAACCAAATGATATATGGAACCATTTAAAATTATTTAATTTCATTAATACTAAATAATTTCACTTTTGTATTTTTTATTCTATTTGAAAATAACTCCCTTAATTATACACAAAGTAACCAACCATAAAACCATGAAATGAATGCTCCCAAGACAACGAAATTAAACATTATAACTCATCGTAATGGCCCTAAATGAAATTAATAAAACTACAATAAATAAAATATATGTTTAATATGTTCTTAATTAAGTAATTAATGAATATAATTTTATTATCAAGGATATTAAGTACAGGTGCGAAACGATTTCATACATAAGGTAAGGGACTTCGTCTCAATTTCCATTTCATTGAGACTTACTTGGTATTGTGCACCTAATAATCTTTATGTGTTTTATATAATACCAATTTGAGATCCTTTTTCATTTTAATTACATTTATCTTACATATATATTATTTATATCATGGATATGAGTATTTTCTAAATCATATACCATTTTTACATACAATGTTTACTTTGAATGTTATTTGATTAACTAGGGAAATATTGATAAATCCATATGCTCTACTCAATATGGATATTTTAATAAGGAATATTGTTCATGAATTAAATATATATATGAATAATTCTTTTGAATTGTAGTGATGGGTGGGGACTGACATTATATAGACCTTCAATGCATTGATAAGTCTCATGATACAAAAAAGTTGGAGACAAACCCTTCATGTTTGTTTCCAAGAAGAATCAGAAGGGTTTATACACACAAACTTAAAAAATATTATGAAAGGTCTTGAAAGTAGCAATTCATGTTCCAAATACACGACATCCAATAATTAATCATTTATTTATTTAGTATTTAGTTATTACTATCCATAATATTTTCACTATGATAAAATCTAATGATGCATTTCCATTCTCAGTTTATTGATTAAGTGGCATGTGTTTTTCAACTATTTACCTTTCCATATTGATTATGATTTAATTATTATTTATTCATGTTTTCTCATTGTATTTAACCCTTACTGAGGATTTGAGCTCACCCTTTTATTTGTTTTCCTTCCCCATGTTATGAAGATGATACTTTTGAATAAATATTAAGAAAACAATTTATTTTCCTTTTTTTGTTCTATGTTTAATTACCTATGTAATAAGGGATATGTGTATATATCTAGTTATTCAATACTAATAAACTTATCTATCCTTGGTTTTTTGATCTCTTATATATATACCATTATAATACAATAACCACCAACTCTAGGCTACCAAGGCTAGGGTTGTTACAGTTGGTATTAGAGAAGGTTTAGCAGAAACCTTAAGAACTAGATATTATATAAATATGAGAATTATAATAATTACTTATAGTGTTTTTTGGATCAATACTCATGATGATTATGATATAACTTAGTGTATGCCATTATTTAGTGATAGAGCCTAATGGAAGAAAGTGAATCAATACCCGCATAAAATGTTGGGATTTCCCTACTAAGTAAGTTAACACAGTTGGTGTTGGTACTGAGTAGATCATGAACATATTAGGATAGATTACTCAGGTTATGATGAATAACCATAGTAAACCTATGTTGGATCATTTCATGTGGTATAATCCCCCATATTTTAGTGGGACTACTAATATAATGGTAGTTTAGTAATGGATCAAGTCCCTTGAGAAGATATTTCTAGCTTTAGGATGTGATTAAATGGAAAAGTTAGTGCTAGTGGTATATTTCCTCAAGAGATATGCTAATAAATGGTGATTTTTGATCTAGAATACTAAGGATATGAAATATAAGACATGTAATGAAGAACTTTTAAAGAAAAATTATTCAAAAAATATTTCCCTTGTAAGAAATGAACTGAAATGAATAGAAAATTCCTTAGATTAAAGAAAAAGGAATAAGAAAGTATTGCATATCATGAGGCTAAATTTACAAGACTAGAGAGGTATGCAAAAAATTACATACATGATTTAGAAAACAAGATTGTTCATTTCTTTAAAGGTCTCAAACCAAGTCTCAAAAGGTCACTGGTTTCTCAAACATTTTCATAATAAGATAAAATAGTATTAAGTGCCATCAAAACAGAGAGGGAATTTTAGAGATCCTATATGTTCATGGGAAATTAATATAATAATAGGTATTTAGATAATCATGAAAAAGGTAAAGCGTTAAAGAAGAATATGGGAATGAAGCAATTCCCATTATGAACAAATTGTGGAAAGAATCATCATAGGAAATGTTTTAAAGGCATAGGAGTTTATTATATGTATGGAGAAAAGGTTCATAGAGCTAATGAATATAGGGGGAATAAATAAATGAATGATGTTAAATTACTCAACTATAATGAAATGGTGCATTATTCAAACCAATGTCCCAAGAATCAAAGAAATATTCCACAGAAGAGGCCAAGGGGAGATGACCAAGCTTATGCGATCACCATAGCTGAAGCAGAAGTACCGAATTATGTAGTGGTAGGTAATTAATCCTATATTAAAATTTATCTAATGATTTATTTTATTTTTTATCATCACACACTTTTATATCTACCTAGTTTCCAATAAAATTAAACATTTCCCTTTTTTATTTAATAAGGGATTTGTCAGCCAAAACACCTAAGGGAAGCCTCATTATAATAAAAATGTGTTGGTAAATCCCCATTATGACACATAAACATGTTTATTTTCTTACATTATCATCATACCTATGGTTTAATTTGATATAATCCTCAGTATAGAATATCTTTCAAAATATGATTTAAAAATTTATTGCAAGAAGAAGGAAATTATGATTTGTGAGTAATATGTAGAATTAATTATCTTTAGAGAAGAAAATTCATCATTTGATTCTTATCTAGATACAACCCCAATAGATCTATTGAATTAAATTCTTGTGGAGGAAGAGAGAAAAACATATTAGGATGAGGAAATTAATCTTCAAATTGAGGGTGCACCAATTTTAAAGGAATACATTGATTCATTTCCTGAGGTTTTACCTAGAAAAACCCTAGAACATGAAGTTTAGTTTTACATTGATTTAATACCGAATGATAAAATACTCCTTATATAATGGATACTATATAATTAGTGGATATGAGGAAACAACTAGAGGAGTTGAGTAATAAAAGATTTATTCACCCTAGTGTTTCTCTATGGGGATCCCCTATTCTCTTTGTTAAGAAGAAAGATGGATCCATGAGGCTATGCAATGACTATAGATAAATCAATTCTATTAAAATAAATAACAAGTATTATATACCTCACATTGATTATTTATTTTATCAACTTCAGGAAGCTCAATATTTTTTTGAAGATTGGCCTTTATTTTGGGTATCATCAATTGCAAGTAAAGAAGGAAAATATTCTAGAGAAATATTTTTAGACGAGGTATGGACATTATGATTTTATAGTAATGCCTTTCAGATTGACTAATGAACCCTAAATCTTCATAGATCTAATGAAAAAATTAATCAAGGAATATATTGATGATTTTATTGTATTATTCATTAATGAAATTCTGGTATATTCTAAAAGCTATGAAGACCATGAGAATAACGTGTAGATTATTCTTGAGACTATCATAAGTAATGATTTATATGTTAAATTTAGCAAGTGTAAATTTTGGATTCATTAAATTTATTTTCTTGGACATATTTTTTATAAGGATGGAATCCTAGTTTATCCTGTAAAGAAAAAGGCAATCCAAGAATGGCCTATGCCAATAAGTATAACCAAGGTACATAGTTTCACTGGTTTAGTAAGATACCATTGAATTTTTGTTCATAATTTTTCCTAATTGGATAACCCATTAACCAAGCCCATATGTAAATGGGTTAAGTTCATATGGAAAAAAATGTGTGGAATGTTTTGAATAATTGAAGAGAAGATTATACAACGCTACGATTTTGAATCTACCATTAGGAAATGATGGGTTTGTGATATACATTTATTCATCTAAGAAAGGACTGGGTTATTTCCTTATGAAAAATGAAAAAGTTATTGCATATTCATCAAGGCAGTTAAAGATTCATGAACCAAATTATCCAACTCAGGATCTTGAGTTAGCATCTGTAATATTTAATTTGAATATATAGAGACACTATATCTATGGTGAAATATGTGAGACATATATGGATCACAAGAGTTTGAAATAAATATTTATATAGAAATAACTTAACATGAGTAAAAGACAATGGATTGAGTTGCTCAAAGATTATGATTTCTCAATACACTACCACCTAGGAAAAGAAAATAAGGCAGAAGATGCATTAAGAAGGAAAGATCATGGAATTATTACCCAAACAAAGATTGAGAAATATCCTATGTTCATGGATTTAGTAAAGATAGATATGTGAATTTTTAAGGAAGGGGAAACATCACTCCTTTTTTCAAATGATTGAAAAACCATATTTATTGGAAAAGATAAAAAGATCTCAATCTGATGATGATAATTTTAAAAACAAAATTAAATCCCTTAAGAATGAAAGATTGGCATACTTTTTCTATGAGGATGGAATTATGAAATTTGGAAAGAGGTTATGTGTTTCATCAATACCTAAGCTAAAAATGGAACTATTAGATGATTCTAATAGCTAAATTTATCTATACACCCTAGTAGCACCAAGATGTATAGAGATCCTAAGGAACATTTTTGGTGGGATAATATGATGAGGTAAATCGATGAAGTTTAACCCTAAGATAATTTTGAAATTAATATTTAAAAAATGAAGTTTATTTTTAATAATAAAATTTATAAAAGTTTCAAAATTTATTTTTAAAATAGTTGTGCCATTAAAAGGTGAAAAAACCACCTTAAAAAACATAGATTTTTATGCGTAAAATTGGATTTTTATTTATATTATGCCTATAAAATCTATTGTATGAATTTAAAAAAATTTAATTTAATATATAATATATAAATTTCAATAATATCATCCAGAAATAATAATTAATTTAATTTATTATTATAAAATGCATCTTGCACATAAAAATAGTTTTTTTATAAAAAACATTTCCCTTATAATTGGTTTCTAAATTCATTTATAATTAATTAGTCACCAAATAATTATATAAACAAATGTAAAACATATTTTTATAATTTATTTAATCTTATTAATTCATGAAATTACAATTTCTAGGTGATAACTATAATAATATTTTAATAATAATATTAATAGTGTATTGTAGTTCGGTAAAACTCAGTCTTGCATGTAACATAAGCTGTCAAAGGAACTCTATATTGTGTGTAACACAATCCAACAATAGTTTTGTGTATACCGTAAGCTAATATAAGTGTTTTTTTTGTGTAAGATTAACTTTTACTTGCATATAAATAAATAATAACTTGGTGCAGCATGCAATGTAGTCCATCAAATAAATTTAATTTATTCAAAAACATTTAATTCCTAAAAACTCGGGGTGTTACATTATACCCCCCTTAAAATAATTTTTTCCTTGAAATTCATTTGGTTCATCAATGATTTAATAATCAAAAGTTCCTTTCATAGAAAATAAAATCATAAGAATGAATACTAAAACTTCCTTTAAAGAAAAGAAAGTTGGAAACATAATGGTTACCTGAAGTAACTCATAACTAGGTTTCCATATAAGATAACATAGGTGTAAAGTGAATATTTAGACATAAGATAAAATAATAAATAATTATAGAGGGTGATAAATATATCTAATCAAAATAAACTGGGTGATCCAAAGAAAGTTAACAATCATAAATCCATAAACCAAAAGGCTTGAAAATGGTTGTTGATGTCATAAAAAATGATGATAATAGGGAAAAATTTTATTTCAAGAACCTTTTAATAAAGTTGAATAACTTTTCACAAGAAGATATAATAACTTGGTTTCATTCCATTTCATTTGCACAATCTCACCCATTGGTTGTGCCTTGTTCAATTTCTACTTCATCTCTTACTCTAAAAATGAAGGTGAATTTTTTATGATTGAAGCACTAAAAGATTATAAGATCCATAAAGGATGGTAAGTCATTTAATCTTTCTTTAGTTAGAATTACAACAAAATGGTTCGTATAGGTTATCCAATATGCATAAATCCCCATATGATGAGATAATACTTTAATCACTAAAACCTCATCTGAAACTTAAACCATTCCATAAATGGTTATCCTTACATCCTTTAAAAAAATACAATTCACCATTTATTCCTTAAATAAGATCTTATCTTATACCAAAAAAATTTTCATTGGAAACTTGGTTCATCCTTGTACCGATGGATTATAAAATTTCATTTTATTACTCCCTAATCCAAGTAGATGGAAATAATCATATGAAATTTCACTAAAAGATAAACAATAATATTTTTATAGGGATTATTTATACAAAATAAAACATGAAATTCCCAACTTAAAAGGGGAATATAAGTGTTCCATAATTATCATGATTTACTTCATCCATTGTGATTGAATAATATTTATCTTTATCCATTAACTTAATATATTGATGATGTCCATAATCATAATAAACTTTTGGTTTTAAGTACTTGTTAGCATAATTCCCATTCTCCTTACATTTAAAAAACTGAATTGTAGGAGGTGAATTATTTGGAAGTTTCTCCTTATTCACATTACTTTGTAATTCATCCAATTTATGTCCTTTATTTCCATAATTAAAACATTTAGCAGTACCCCAAGAAAATTTCCTCCATGTCCCCTTCCACAATTTGAGCATAAATTAAATATAATATTCTTCTATCCACATTTTTTAGAGTTTTATTTGTATTTTATCCTTATATTCTCATCATAACCATGATATTGATGGGAAAATTCAATCTTACTTTTTGTAATAAGAATAAGAGGAAGGAAATTACTCAAAAATAGGTTATTAAACTCATCCCAATTCATGAAGTTAATTTTATTTTGTTTTCTTATATTCTTGATAAAGTTCCACCATTGATTTAATTAACATTATAAGTGATAAGTGCCCAACACAATTTTTTCATGTTATGAACAAAAGAGAATAAAACATATATTTTTAGTAGTACATATCCATTTCTCAGAAACTAGTGAATCATTTATTCTACTAAAAGAATGTGAACATTTTATTAAAAAGGATTCAAGAAAATGTTTTTCCCTCCTTTAGTAATTTAGAATCTCAACATGATTCAGGGATTGATAAGGTTTTGTGGTCATATAAATGAGGTTTTTCATTCCATATTACATAACATTTGGTTTCTCAGGAGGAACATCATTTCATTCCTTATTAACATGGTTTCTTCGGGTTCCGTCCATTGATTGAAACCAAAAAACATAACATGAGCAACATTTATCATAGAGGAAAACTGCATAATCATGAAAAATCACTTATAGGATGTCTAAATCATGAAACCTTATTTTTAATATATGACACCTTTTCTTATCATATATTTAAATCCTTCATGATGGCTCATAAAGATTTTGTGAATTTCCAAATCATATCCCCTAAGAGTGTTAATCCTGGTGTGTAGTAAGACCCATTATCGTGAACCAGTTCTCGATCGAGTCTAGATCAATACGGTGTTTTTGGGGTTTTACCCATATATTTATTTTTTATATATCCATATAAACTTGTATTATAAAAAAGGATATATTTTTAGGAAACCAATCACTCTATCCTTTACCAAAATTCTAGGAAATTTTCCTATACTTTAACTCATCCTTAGACTTATCCTTAGAGACATACCTAGACATATCCTTAGAAATATCTATAGGGATCTCACCAAAGTTTTATCATACTAGTTTACAAATGTTGACTAAACCTTTCTTATGATACCAACTATAAAAACCTAGTCTTAACATACATGAATATTACATCATTTTAGATGAATATCCAATACATTACAAAAGTTCATTCTTGAGGACCATAATAGTTTAGTGTGTTTGGAAACTTGGAAACATAATATTCTATATTTGTGAGAGATATTCAACATATCCCTTAACTATATTACCCTTTAGTAATCCTACTTAAAACCTTTCCTTATAACCTGGGTAAAGGAAACATAATAACAGGGTGAGCTCAGATGCTTAGTAAGGGTAAACAAGAGATATATATAAGCATAACATGAGCATAAGGGTATGATAACCTGATCAAAACATTATAAGATCATACCCTATATATGAAAGATCATATTCACGAGTAATGGAATAAATATTAGTAGTTTATAATACTTGAATCATAAGGTAATAAAGAGTATAATACAAGAAATCATAACATAGTAATAAGACATAGAACATGTGGAATACACATAGGCATATAAAATCATTCCCTATAAGTCAAGAATCATTTCCAAAACTTATTAGGGAACTTCATGGGGGATACAACTACTGAGCGGGACACACCACCATCCTCAGTTGTAGTCATTTCCTTATAGTGGACTAGGATACATATTTTTCCTATAGTGGATCATACTAAACCTTCTTCCCATAGTGAATGAGGTCAAACCTTCTTCCCATAGTTGATCAAGTCCATCGGTTTATTCCCCATCATTATATCATGAGATATAAATATTTACCCAATTCATTGGAGGGATATATAGGTCCCACCCATCATTTAAGATGTAAAGGGCTTACCAGGTGCTATCTGAGTCACCCCATGTTAAGCTGTAATAGGCTTACCCAGCGCTATCTGGGCCTCCCCATGTTAAGCTGTAATGGGAATACCTGGTTCTATATGGACCACATCATGTTAAGCTATAATGGGATTACCTGACACTATCTGGGACACCCTATTTTAAGCTGCAACGGTCTTACCCAACACTATCTGGGTCACCATATCGTATAACAAGTGTCCATGAACCACAACACGAATAAAGTAAAAATTGATTTCATATCAATATAAAATTCATAAAAACAATTATTCATTCCTAAATTTATTAAACCATGTAAAAGAAATGGGTTTCATTTAAATCTCTTTGAAACATGATTAGCCTGTGGAAAAGAAATGGGTTCCATAAACATCATACCATAAAAAAATAAACCATTCAGAGAAATAATATGAATGGTATCCTTGTAACATGTCCCTAGTAAATCATAAACTATATAAATGTATTTCATCTTAGATGGAGAAGTATTTTGAAATATCACTTGGATCAGTTCTTAAGAAAAATAACCTTTCTTTGAAAATCACTATTTTTAAGACATAAAAAATTTTCAAAATCCTTTTATTGGAAAAAATTGAAAATTTAGGAAGTAAGATTTAAAAATAATTTAAAACATTTATTTAATAAAATATACTTTCCTCTTTGAAAAAAAATTCTCTTTAAAACATAAAACATTTTGAGAACCATTTTCTCTGAAAATAACTTTAAAAACTTATAAAAGAAGATTTGAAAACCATTTTAAAAACTTTTTAAAACATAAAAATATTTTCAAATCCTTTTACTTAAAAAATATCTTAAAATATCAATTAAAAATATTTTCTGAAAACATTTTTTAGAAAACATGGTTTTTGAATAAAATAGATTTCCGACCAAAGTGAGAAATAAAGTTGTATTTTCTTAAAACAATTCTTAATATTATTAAGTACCAAAGATTAAAAAAATGGAACCAATACATTAATATATCATGAATAACAATATTATAATAAAATTTATGATATTTCTTGAGATATGGATCATAATATTTCATCAATGCATGTATAATTTTAAATAATTTTGATAAATGATGAGATTGTAGTAATAAACTCTTACCACTTTGGTAAATTTGAATCAAAATACCAATGAGATAATTACATTAAATATTGCTTAAAATATCATTAAAATAATGATATTCATGATATAACATTTCAATGGTCATTATATACACCTCTTAAAATAATTTACGGGCATAACATAACATGTATCTCAAAGAAGTCAAATTGAGACAAAATTACCTTACCGATTTGGTAACTTTTGAACTGTAAACCCCATAAAAGATAGATCATAAAATGGATATGTAAATAAACATAAATATAAGGATAATAATCATATAATACAATCTTGTTCAGGATATATACCACACAAAAATAAACTAGTGGTGAATATGGCATAAGTCTCGTAGAAATAAAAGCGAGACTAGATTTTCCCTTACCTTAAGTCTTGACTTTCTTCATACATGTTCAAAACTCATGTATAATAAATATAAGCTTATTATAAATCTAAAAAAATGATATTATTATATATTATACCATATATGATTTTATTATGGCTTTATATTACCCATTTATTAACAATTCCATGTAAAGTTATGTTTTGGGTAATAACCGCTTTGTTTTTTGTACATGTTTTGACTTGTTATTCTTGGAACTCTTACTTAGATCATGATTTACTTATTTCAAGAATATAAAGGATGATATAAATTTAATATATATATTTATTATATACATATGTATAATAATCGAAAAAATATATAAATAAAAAATGAAATACACTCTCATGGAGACGGTAGGTCGTGCATACGCATGAATGCTGTTTCCATTTTCTTTCCATATTGAAATAAATAAAAATAAATGATATATATATATATTATATTTAAAGTATAATTATTATTCCATATATATCACATATTTTTATTAAACCCATCCTTAATACATTCCATGTAAATCATGAATGAATCACATCGCTTTGAGGAGGCGGTAGTCCACACGTCCACAAATGATGTTATCATATTCCCATAAAATTGGAATCATGAAGGTATGTGTTATATAATAATTAAATAATAATAAATAAATCATAAATATCTTATATATAATATAAAAATATAAATTACATAATTATTACCAACCTTGAGAGGTGGTAATTGAAGAAAGAATGACATCGGTTCACGAGGTGGTAGTCTATCGTACACATGAATTCTGATTACGTATCTCATTTGATGGAAGTGTGTGAAGGTGTAGGTAATAACCTTAACATAAAAACTTATCAGTATATTTAGTATATTTATGTTATTATATAATATTGATATAATAATAAATGAAGGGTTTGGAGAAGGAAATAACACAAAAATGCACGTTGATGAACGTTACCTTTTCTACGGGTAACTCCTTTTGGTTTGCACCAAATGGATTCCTTTGTTGAATTTTTTCAAAAATTAAGGCCTATAGGTTTATATGAGGAAATTTTTGAGCTTATTTTTTTAGGTTTTGGATGATAAAAGAGTCTTGAGATGTGTGAATAAGTGATGGGGGTGAGTTCCCTTTTATAGTTGAGAAAGAGTGACATTCTTATAAATACAAAAAGGAAAACACTACTTGGAGGTATTATTTACATAATGCGACTCAAATAATGAAAAACATTAGGCCCAAAAATTATATGGTCTAAATATTTCCATAAAAGGTGTCTTTTACATGTTTATAGTCCATTTACCCCTTAAGTTTAAATTTTAGTCCCTTAGTAAACTCGTTTTTTTATCTTAATCATTGCGATTAATTTTAATTGTTTTCACTAACAATTTTAGTAAAAACTAAGTTGTAATTATTATAATTTATAAAATATGATTATTAAAAATATTTAATACATTTTTATAAATTCAAATAATATAATTGGTAGAAATTAATTTAAAATTAATCCCGCAGACGGGATGAGAAAGCGGGTTTTTAAAGAAAAAATGTTCAAAAGTTTACTAAGGTTTTATATCTAAATTCAATATAAAAAATATTAAAAGGAAATAACTTGGATTAATAGATGTATAATTTAACTATTTTTACTTTAAAACCAATTAAAAATATAATTTATCCTTATAAATTATTTTTACGAAAAGTCAGTTATCAATTAAAATTCAACATTTTCACTATTCATCAAAAAATAAAACTTCTAAAAAAATAACAAAAAATTAACCTAAGATAATTTTGAAATTATGATTTAAAAAAGTAGTTTTATTTTGAAAAATAAAATTTATAAATTATTCAAAATTTATTTTTAAAATAGGTACACTATTAAAAGGTAGAAAAACTACCTTTAGAAAAATATAGATTTTTATGCTTAAAATTGGATTTTTCTTTATCTTATTCATATAAAATAAATTGTATTAATGTAAAAAAAATAATTGAATATATAATATATAAATTTCATTAATATCATCCACCAATAGTAATTAATTTAATCTATTAAGATAAAACACATCTTGTGCATAAAAATAGTTTTTTTATAAAAATATTTCCCTTATAATTGGTTTCTATATTCATTTCTAATTAATTAGACTATAAAGAATTATATAAACATATTTAAACCATATATTCATAATTTAGTTAATATTATTTATTATTTATATTCCAACGACTATGTAATAACTATAAGAATATTTTAATAATAATATTAATAGTATATTATAGTTCAGTAAATTTTGTGTTGAGTGTAACACATGCTATCGAAGGAACTCGACATTATGTGTAACACAATCCAAACATAGTGTTATGTGTACCGAAAGCTAATCTAAGTGTTGTGTGTAGTGAAATATTAACTTTTCTTGTATATAAATAAATAATCACTTAGCATAGTGTGAAATGTAAGCCATCAAAGAAATTTAATTTATTCAAAAAAATTAATTCATTAAAACTCATGGTGTTACAAAAACCACTATGTCTTTAACTACTGGGTTCCCATGCCCCATATCACCCCCAGATCTCATCCAAAGGAGGGTGATTTATGGCCTTGTTCTCTGATATTAGTAAGACGGTGTCATTCCCACCAGGTATATGACTCACCAAGATCTCAAGGCATCGATACATCGCCATCATCGCCACCCTGAGTGCTGTGTAGGGAGAAACTCCCCCCGTTACAATGGTGAACTGCTTCAGGAGCCTCTCTTCGGAGTGATATGATAGCTCACTCCCCTATGTTGAGGGGATATGGGATGTTTGAGATGTGTTTGTAGCGACCAACACTCAAGATCTGAACATGATGTCTACCACTAGTCCTCATTAGCACCAACAAAAAATGATCCCATAGGTTGATGATTAGATCAACTCCATACCTGATTTGATAACCCTAACCCAGAACACTCAGCTCCAATTCTGGGGGTATAAACAGAATGTTTCTCGATAGGAGGAATCTTCTATAGCTCCAATATCCCCTTCCACCACCAGCATATCCCATCAAATCCCTACAATAGGTGAATAGGGATCCATCTTTTCCTGCCTGAGATTGATCCCCCAACCACATTTTAGGCATACTGGGTTGACTCTCTCAATTTATGGTGCCATCAGAAGCCAACACATGCTATACCATGATAAGGAATACCATTGTATAGATCCTACCCACACTATCACCCACCAGTGTGGAGGTCCTCCCCTTGCTGAGGACATACCTTGCTCTGGAGAACCACCCAGGGAAGGTGGGAGAACACCCATCACAGGGAACATTATAACACCCCAATATTTAAAGTATGTATCCTCTTTAATAAATTCAATTTATTCTATAGTTTATGTTTCATGTAACACTGAGCTTAAATGAATCATGATATAACACCGGGTGTGCTCTGGTGGCCCGTTTTTCCTTCCGAAGGCATCATTAAACTTCCCGTGACATCGCCATCACTTATATCCCATCAAAATTGGGTTCCGTCCATCCTGGAGAATAGCCCATAAATAACACACAAATTAATCAAGATAGTGGAGGGATCGAGCCTTGTTCGTTTGGACCGCACCCTCCACGTTAGCTTGATAGAAATTGGTTGAAGAGATTGAATCATCCATACTTGAAATTAAACAAGTTCAAATCCCTACCTCGATTCGTTGGAGAACGTTTATGGTTGGATGTGGGTCAGTGTTCATCGTTCCCACAATAAGCTTCTAATGACACCGCTCGAACGATTATCTTCCGACATTTCTTGGTGGATCCGTTCTTCATAAAGATCCTCAAGTTTCTCCTCTTCCTTTCTCCAACAGAAACAATAACCCAACTCTAAAGGAGGTGTTAATATAACTCTTAATTTAATTTGTGATTCGTTAATTTAGAATTAATGGATCCTATTAATTAGAGAAAAAATGTGGTTAAAAATTTTGTGTAACTGGGCATTTAATTCCCAACATTAAATGCTCGATCATCCTCTTGTGGTCCCCACCACCAAAAATTAAAAGGGGAGGTGGATTTTTTTTTTAAAATAAAATATATTTATTTTATTTAATCATCCATGAAAAACACAAAAAACAACTTCTCCTCTCAACCCTCTGCGGTTGAGGTTAAACCTTCCTTAAGTGGATCTCGGCACTACAGATTTAATGGCGCCCTCAAATTTTTAAACCGAGCACCGGTTCAAAAGTTAGAAAAAGACGCTCGCGCGTTTACTGAACGCACCTTAAAAAAAGTTTTGAAATTCATTCTGGGCACACCAGGCCTCAGAATCACACGACTTCAATTTTTACAGACTCGTAATAATTCCATTTAATTAAAAAAAATTACATGGAGAATCTGGGTCTTTACAGATTATGTATGATTGAGATCCCCATTTTACATCAAAATTCTTGAAGAGTATCCACAAGGCTTTGCATACCAAGATTCATTTGAGTACTTCTTATCACTCTCAATATGATGGATAGTTTTAAAGGACTATTCAAACATTAGAAGGCATGTTGATATCATTCCCACTTGATTTCAAGGTATGTGGGATTAGTATTTTCCTTTGGTAGAGTTTTCCTACAATAATAGTTTCCATTCTAGTATTCAGATGGAGCCATATAAAACATTATATGGAAAGAGATGTCATAATACAACTTTTTGGGATGAATTTGGTGATAGAAAACTTGTAGGACCAGAACTTATTGAAGAGACAATGACAAATGTAAATACTATTCAGGCTTAATTAAAGCAGTTTAAATTAGGCAAAAGAGTTATGATGACAACCAGAGAAAGGATTTGGAATTTCAAGTGGGAGATCATGTCTTTCTGAAAGTATCTCTATATAAGGGTGTCATGAAGTTTGGAAAGAAATATAATTGAGCCTTAGGTACATCAGACCACTTAAAATTCTAGAAATATTTGGATATATAGCTTACCTATTAGAAACGACACTAAGTCTCTCCAAAGTTCATGATGTTTTCCACATATCATTGTTAAATAAGTACATGCCAGACCCAACACATGTAATCACCTATGAATAAATAGAATTGGAACTTTATTTTTATTACTATGAAGAGCCTATGTAGATTCCTAACACTATATATAAAGTATTGATAAATTGGATGACTCGACTAGTAAAAGTTATTTGGAGAAACCATAAAATGGAATAAGTAATGTGGGAACCTGGGGATGTTATAAAGAAGACCACCCTTATCTTTTTAGATGGAAATATTCATGAAAAACTTCAAGGATGAAATTATTTAAGGAGTTAAGAATATAACACCCCAATATTTTATGGTATGTATCCTCTTAAATAAATTCAATTTATTCGATAGCTTATGTCTCACACAACACCGATCATAAACGAACAATAATATATTATTAAATAATAACATAACTGTTAGGATAATAATGTGACCGTTAGTAATAGTAATGTGTACATTATAATAAAAAAATAATATATGAAATTATAAATAAAATTTATGTATCTCATAAATGAAAATATGATATATTTTTATTTTAGAATAAGAAAATAAATGTTTTAAAAATGATAAATTAAGTGTTGGTATTTTTGTTGAATGTAAATGTTTATTTATAATTTTATAATTAATATAACAATTTAAAAGAAAATATATTTTCATAAAATATATTCATAAATTAATATTTTGTTGTATTATAATTATAATATAATTTTATAAGGGCATAATTAATTTTTCAAAGTGTCGTAAAATTAGTTATAATATTAAAATCTGTATTTTTCAAATAAATGATGATTTTAATTAGAAATAAAATTTATCATATTTAGAAAATTATTTTCATAAAATAAAGTCCATTTTTGAAATCTACATGTTGATAAATAGTTAGGGTGATTTGTTTTTGTATTTTTCTAAAATATTTGAATTTTTGGTGAATAGTGGAATACAATAATTTACGATATTTAACATTATAAGTAAATAAATGAATTATTGAGTCATTTATGATGTATAGATGAGGTAATATCCCATTATTTAAAACTCACATGATCTATATACTATATTTAGTCATGGGAATCAACACTATTGATAGTATTGATCCAAAATAATAAACAAATGAATAAAATAATAAAAAACTCCCTCTTCTCTCCCTATAAATACCACCCCATATCCTAACACATTTATAATCCTTTAATATTGTTTAAATTATGACCAATTACATTCCCAATCTTCTTACCCATGTCCAAGACCTACTTATATTAGCGAAATACCAAATCCAAGTGTCTTAAGGAGGTTCCTAAAGAGATGATATTAAAGAGGTAAATCCTCCTTCTTTATCTTTTCTTTTCTTTTTTTATTCTCTCCTCACCTAGCCTTATCCAAAGTGTAATTGTAACTATAAAATTATATATATAATATAATTTTATTGTGTTAATGTAATATCTATTACCAAATCTATTCTCTCCTCCTTTTATTCTAAAAATGAAAACATCATCCATGACTTTCCAATTCACTGCCTTCATGGGCGACGAGTTTTAATTTTCCATTACCACTTTAATGGTTGGTCATAAAACCATTATTATGGTTAAATAATATTTTAATATACATATTATAAGTTATATCATGTCTTGGATCCAATATATAAACATAATATTAAATTAAATGATACAAGTTCATGATGGCCGTAAAAACCGCCAAAAATAAATTTAAACATTTTCATTAATGTTTTATCTAATGAATCATCCTCATACCATTTAAAAAATGATATATGAGACCATTTAAACTTATGTAATTTCATTAATAATAAATAATTTCACTTTTATAGTTTTTCTTTCATTTGACAATAACTCTCATAATTATACACAAGGAAATCAACCATAAAACCATGAAATGAAAGCTCCCAGAACAACAAAATCCAACATTATAACTCATAAAAGTTTCCATAAATAAAATTAATAAAATTATAGTAAATAAAATATATGTTGAATAAATTCTGAATTAATTAATTAAAAAAATCGAATTTTATTATACATGACATTAAGTACAAGCGTGGAACGCCTTCAGACATAAGGTTAGGGGCTTCATCTTAATTTCAATTTCATTGAGACTTACTTGGTATTATGAACCTAATAATTTTTATGTGTTGTATCTACTACCCCTTTGAGATAATTTTTAATTTAAATTATATTTATTTTAAATATCCATATTATTTATATCATGGATATGACTATTTCCTAAACTATATACCTTTTTTACATACTGTGTTTACTTTGAATGTTATTTGATTAACTGAGGAAATATTGATAAATCTGTATCCTCTAATAAATAAAAATATTTTGATAAGGCATATTATTCATGAATTAAATCTATTTATAAATAATTATTTGGATTTTCAGTGATAGGTGAGGCCCAAAATTATATAGCCACTCGATGCATCGACATGTCTCATGAGACAAAACAATTGGTGACAAACCGTTTACAGTTGTTTCCAAGAAAAATTAGTCGGGTTTCTACCTACAAACTTAAACCATCTAATGAAAGGTCTTTAAAATATTCGTTCATGTTAAAGATACATGATGTCCAATAATTAAGCATTTATTCATTCAATATTCATTTATTATTATGCATGCGACTTTCACGGTGACAAAATCTATGGATGCATTTCCATTACCATTTTATTGATAAGTGACATGTGTTTTTCAGATATTTACCTTGACATATTTATTATTCTTTATATATTATGCTTTATTTATTACTTATTCATGTTTCTAATATATTTAACCCTTACTAATCATTTTAGATCACCCTTTTATTTTTTACTTCCCCAAGTTATGAAGATGAAATCTTTGAATAAGTGTCAAAGAAACAATTTATTTTCCTTTTTTTTATATGTTTATTTTAAAATGTAATAAGATATCCATGTATATATATAGTTCTTCAAGAATACTAAACTGATCAATCCTTGGTGATGTAATATCTTGTATCTATTCCATTTTAATAAAATAACCACTAAATCTAGGCTATTGGGGTCGGGGTTGTTACAAACATGCCCATGACATAGGCCACAAAACACATGGGGGAACCCAAGAGACTCTCAATAGATATCACTTGGAAAAATCCTTTACTATTAGAGGTGGAACCCTGGGAAGTTTCATGTCATCATCAATATCTTAGACTCTGAAGCAATAGATGACTCAATGAGGGAACCTTCACCCCTACTTCTAGAGTCTAGGGAAGAATCCCATTAATTGAGGCTTACAATACCAGAATCTAAGGTATACAAGATCCCTAGATCCCTCTCTAGATACCAGTAGGTGGAGGACATCATTGAATCCTTCCAAGGACTCTCAATTCAACCATATCCATCACCATCATATTTCCCCCCCTCTACCTCCACATAAGAAGTTGTAGAGATTTTAGTTTCTAGGTTGATGCCCTTAGATGATGGTAGGAAATATACTGAGCCCAAAAGGAATGATATTTACCTCACGCATGAGGAGGTTGTAAACACTTCATCCAACATGGATATTATATTGAAGCTGGATCCACCTACAAGTGATATTCTGGCATGTAGTGGATATTTGACCCATGTAGGGCCCCATATCCTGGTAGATTAGAAACAAAGTAGGTATCTGTTAGAGCCTATACTATTATCTTGACCAGTGCTAATTAGTTTTTGGGATATTTAGGAGAATTATCCCCCTAGTAGTGAACAAGAGGACTTATGGGATCTCCCAACCTCTGACTAGTTATCAATCGTGTTTTAGCCACCTTCATCTCTAGAGTTTTCCATCTTGGACTCCCAGACTGAGAACTAATTAGTTTGTTTTCACTAAATTGTTTGGGAGATGTTTCACCACCTCTAGGACTATTATATAACCTAACCAGGGAGCCACAAGCACCTAGATGTTGTTCACCAATAGTGAAAGAGGGTTTATATCATAGTTCTCCTAGTAGTTTAGTGTCACGATTTGTATGGATACTGCCAAAATCTCCAGAAAACTCACAATAAGATCCTTTCCTTGCTCCACTAGGTCATCAAATTCCCAATACATTCTTCAATTTCTTTCAGAAGTAGGATGAAAATTCATTCCTGTATCTGGGTTCCCGAAGGTGCCCCTCCCTTTTAATAGGATTCACAGCATGGCAAGCCCCGATAAGGTGCTTATATTTTCATCAAATTAAACCACATGCTCCACCACTTGTGTGGTCCCCCATTAATTCCTTTGAGTTTCATTCTTAAAAACGTACTCCCCAAGAAATATACTTAATGCATTAGCTATATAAATACAAGGGTCGATACACGCAGTGCCCAATATCCATAGTTTATATCCTTTCCATGCTCCATCAGGTCATGAAAGAGGCATCCCCAAACATGCATATCAGGGGCTAAGGGAATTATGTTTCCCTCTATTTTATCCCTATCCTATGGCAATGATAAGAATGTCAACCTGGACAGTCTGCTGATAGTGAAGGATACTCTATGACTACCACCATAGTCAATGTTGTTAATACTGACCCTCCAAAGGATCATAGAAACAAGGTCTTGTATGTAGGGAATGATAGGGAAAACCACATAAAGGGGTGACATAGTACCAAGAAGACCCCCCAATAGGCATCCACACTCATAAGCAGAGACGACCACTAGGCCTCAAGAGTCCCCCAAATGAGACATTACTGCATGACCGTTGGTACATTGAAAAAGGAAAGGGGTATGCTAAGATCTTAGACCCATCCAAGGTTTCACCAAAAGTTGAGTTGGATCCCTAGATAGCCTCCTTGATTTAGGATCATTAGAATTAAAAAATCTCACTAGTATCATTATTTTTTATCTATAATTTCATATATATTTTATGTGAATTCATTGGATAATAATTTATTTAATTTGAGATGCAACCCTGTTTTTTTATTTTTTATGTAGGACCATCATTTGGAGAATATGATAGAAAATAGGGTAGTGTGACATTGGAAGATAAAGATGAAGTATAGATCAAAAAGGAGTCAAATAGATCATGTTTTTCAAATGAAAGAACACCATCCATGATGTTAGATGATTACTTGATGTTATTAAGGCTTAAAACTAAAGAAAAAGAGAAAAAATGAGGCTTCCAATGCCAAAGAGTGATATTACACATTGTGTAAACATTACATGATGTGAAAATATTATAGATCATGTAAATATTACACTTCATGAAAACCCTCAAGTAGAGTTAAAAAAATGATGATTTCATCTTATCTTTCACCATGGGGGGAATCCATTTAACCTATATCATCCATTAAAGGAAAATTTTTAATAGAGGATACCCAAGGAAGAATTCATTGATTATAAATATGATATTATGCCAATATATTTTAAATTACATTCAAAGATGGATGTACGACCACCGGGAGGCTGTTGTGGGGTTCCGACCCAAAGTTATTTATAGGTAGGTTTCAGTTTTTATTTTCTTTCTCTGATATAACATTGAATTATTTATAGTTTTAATATAATATATCTCTCTTTTATTCATTATCCTTCTCATTCACTCTCGTATATTATCTTCCCTATGGAATGCAATTTATTCATACTTGGAAATCACATGATGATGATTGGGTAAATCCATAGGGGAGAGGGGAATTGGTTGAAATTGGTTTGTATCAAAGTGATATATTTCATTATTTACTTGTATGATTATTCAATTAAATTGGTATAGTGTTGAAACTCATTATTATCATATCTGTTATTAAATCACTGACCAAGTGTATTTAATAGCGGACGAAACCCAACATGATTAAGATAGTTAATTAATTACCATTGAATGTGATTATTCTTCTACAATTTCAATATGATATTAATGTACTCTAGTTATTTTAATTCTTAAAACCACTATGAAATGATATTATAGGTTAGATTTATAGGGTTTTAACATCTTTCCTATCAGTTAAATATGATTGATTGTGAATCCAATGAGTATTATGATATTGTAAGTGGAGTTATGAATTCTTTCTAGAAAAACCACCCATGGAAACTGCTTCCCTATATTTTTATATTATATTTTAAATTAATTTATTTTATTTATGTCATTATTTTAAATAAAATCAAACTAAAATTGGGAAGACCTAATTTTTAGTCGAGATTTGTCACTACTGCGTTCCCCGCTCTTTGTGGGTTCGACCCTGTACTTTCTCTATACTATTAATTTGTAGTTAGTATGGTTTGAGAACATATAAATTTATTATTTTATCATGACTGAAGGATTGAATGATTCCTTCTACGAACATAAAATTTTGGTGTCATTGTTGGGGAGTAGTGGAGTGTTTCAAATGACTTGAGACCAATTGCTTAGGTTAAATAATTTTCTTATCCCATTTCTATTTAATAATTTTAGTTTAGGTATTTTTTTGCTTTTGTTTTCATTATTATTATTATTATTCAGTATTACATTCTTGGTAGTTGTTGGTGTTATGAGGGATGGATTACATGTCATATCACTCTTATGCCACCCCACCACCAGAATACATTGAATATCTAGAGTATCTGACTACATGGGATGCACTAAATTCATAAGGGTGGTCACATCAAGATGACAATTATAATGATTCATATTCTCATTAGTATGATGAATTCAAACCCCAAGAGTGTAACAACACCTACTATCAGCCCATTGAATTATCTCCTAACTATCATGGATACCAAGGTAGAACTGAGGACAAGAAACACTCATACTATCACCTAACCAAATTGCTCATGTCATACATTCCAGAGATAGAAATTAGGATAGATGATCATGTGATAGAGCTTAGAGAACAAGAAGAATTGACTTCTCACCCTGCTCAAATCATTTCAATTTCAATTATCTTGTTTATGGCTTATCAATAGTTTCTAATAAAGATACATGTTGGCTTGAAGACAAAGAATGTCAAGAAGTGTAGGAAGTCCAAGATGTTGACACAAAAAAAACCTCAAGAGTTTTACATCCAAGAAGAACATTCCTTACAATAACCTCATAAGCCTAATTCAAAAGAAATACTATCCAAATTTCTCACAAATTTTATTCGAGTGTTGGATATGTAGATGGATGATCATGAAGATCAACTTAGTGAACATGTATAATTGATTACTCACCCTTCTCAAGTTATTTAAAATTTAAATTCCATTGTGAATAATTTACCCTTAAATTCTAATGTAGGGATTTAGTGTTATGAATATGATGATGAGGAAGAGTAGATTGATAATGTTTAAACTATTGAAGAAATAAATGGAAAAAATAAGGATGAGGATATCAAGGAAGAATTATTGGAGCATAATTAGATATTTTAATATGATGGACCTTTGGATTTAGAAGAAGTATCAAAACATGAGGTATCACTTATATGCATAAAAAAAGACCAAGAATAATAAATGGAATACCGTTTGCATCTACAAGAAGAAGGGGAAAGAAATATGATGGAAATTTTTTATTGGATAGATGGAGTAAACCCATGAAAGACACTTCATGGGTGGGTTTCCATAACAAATTATAATTCCTTAAAGAAGAATTCATTAGCTGGAGTGCGAGATGACAATCACTATGTATGGGTTTGGATTCTATGAAAAGAGAGATTGAGAAAGTTGTGACAAGATTAGAGGAAAAATAGGATGAATCAATTTTTTTGTGATCTCATTAGAAAGAAGAGAAGGTTCTCAAATCTAGTTTTGGAGGAACAAAGGGTGAATAATGAGTGATCTAAATCATTATAGATCAATGATGGAGACCGTAACAAAGTATTTTACATGCCTCTATTTGGGAAAATAAGAGATTATTCTCCCCTAAACTTATAATGGAGGATGGTAATTTAATAAATGATCTGGATTCATTTGGGGGGATGATTAGATCTCATTTAAAATTTCTACTTGGTGATGTTAATACCTACATGCAAGATGGTTATATAAAAGGGAATTTTTCTACCTTTGATAACATATCTAGGATGGTTCCTAAGTCAGTGAATTGTGCTATTGGAAGTATACCAGATGAGGGGGAAATTTGGATAGTGTTCAAGTATCTTAATCATAAGAGTTATCCATTAGCTGATGGAATCCCCAAATCATTCTATGTGACATCTTGGAGTATCATTAAAATAGATTTGATTGGAATCATTAAGGATTTATTTAGGGGGGGGGGGGTTACCAAAGATGGCATGTTATACAACTATGATCCTTCTACCTAAGGTCAAAGAACCTTCCTCTATCAGTCATTTCAGGCCCATAAGTATGTTCCAATTATCTTATATGGTTTTTGAAAATATCATAAATAGATAGATACCCCTCATTTTTAAAAGATGGTTTTGAAGGAACAATATAGTTTTATTCAAGGGAGATCTATTTATGGAAAAATTGATCTGGTTTAAGAGATGATTGGTGACCTTAACATCAAAACAACATGATCTAATATTGAAATTAAAGTCAATATGGACAAATAACATGATAGAATGGAATGGAGCTTCATCATCAAGGTGATGTCAAGGATGGGTTTTTTCTAGGTGGGTTATTGAACTTATTTTCATATGTTATAGTTTGACCTGGTTTTCAATCACTCTTATGGGGAGGAAATGTGGTTTTTTAAAATGGTTCATGACCTAAGGTAGGGGGATATATTATCTCCCATAATCTTCATCCTTATCCAAGATGCTCTTAGTAGACACATTATGAGAGTATTGTCGATGGCTCCATTATACCCTATCATTGCATAAACAATATCACTGGTATATTTCACTTAATTTTTTATTATGATATTCTTGTCTTTGTTAATAGAAATAACTGGTCTATCTGATACCTCAACAAGATACTAGAAAAGTATAGAAAATTGAGTGGGAAACTTATTAACAAACAAAAAATCAATGTTTTCATTTCAAGATTCTATCCTGAAAAGAGAAGTAGGAGGATTTAGTAAAATCTTGATATATCAAGGAATCAATTTCCGTTAGAGTATCTGGGTGATCCTATTGCTCCAAGATGAGTTTGTATTCATCATTTTGATGGGATCTTGGATAGAATTTAAAGTCAGATCAACAATTGAAAGAATCAGTTTTTTTCCTTTGGGGGGGAAACTAACTTAGTTAACGATGTTCTTTCATCAATTCCCATGCATATATTTTATTCTCTTTGTGTTCTCAAGATAGTGATTAGAATAATGGATAAACTATTTGTGATGTTTTTGTGGTATGATAATGATGATGGGTGATGTCATTGGGCTTCATGGGAGAGGCTGGCCAGAGAGGCGGAGGCTAGGGGCATTAATGTGAGGAATATGGAAGAGTCTACACACTGCATGAAAGAAAAGCTCACTTGGGATATTCTTGAAGGACACTCTATGTGCAGTAAATTAATATTGTAGAAGTATAAGTCGGTTCTTGATGTTCCAATTGATAGGACTATCAAAATGTGGAATAGAGTTCAAGGACATACTAGGGAGCTTCATCATTATATGCATTGGGTTGTTGGTGTGGGGATATCAGTTTTTGGAACCAGATCTGAGAAAGTATGACTTTGGGTTTCCCAGAGTGCACTATCCCAAATATTTTCTTCAAGGAGGCTAGTAAGTATCCATTGTTCATAAAATATACTCTTAATTCAGAGTAGCATGAATTGTTTGATAGTGTCATGCTTAATGATAAAGAATATAGACTGGTATTCATGTGATCTTTATTAGGTACCTTTAATACCAAATATTATCACTCTCTTCATCATATATCTATTTCTAGAGATGAATGGGGGGAGTATTCTTTGGTTCTAGGATATTCTATCAAAATTTAGCTTCCTGGTTTGGTGCATCAAAAATCACGCCATTCCCATTGAAATTGATATAAAATAAAGAGAAATACCTCTTGTTTCTAAATGTCCTTGTTTCTCAAGGCCAAGAGAAGAATCAACGCTTCATCTTTTCTTTCATGGGGAGTGGGTACTCACTACATAGAGGATACTGGGAGAGTTCTTCGACTTTGGATTTCAGAATGGATCAATTAATGTCTTTCTTCAAAACTAGTTTAACGAAACTTTAAATAATAAAGATGAATAAAAGGCATAAGCAGTTATACTCATAGTGGGGTGTTGGATGATATGTTAGGCAAGAAATAAATATATACATGAGGGATTTCAGAGCTCACAACTTTCCCTAATGGCGAGAATGATTGGTATAGCTGCTGACCTCGATTATTTGTTGGGGATCTCGAAGAAGGGTCCATCGTTGAGGATGATGTTCTGTGATAGATGTCCCACCTCTCTGTCTCTGTGGGTGTCATCACATGTCATATGGGTGAAATGGAACTCGCCTCATGTTGGTTTGAAATTAAACACTGACGGTTCATGCTTGAATGTCATTTCACAAGGTGGTGGTGTGGTCTGAGATGGTAGGGAATCTTTGGTGATTGAGTTTTATTTTGATTATAGACATGGGAACTCTCTTATGGTGGAGGCCATGTAAATTATTAGAGGCATGGAGATCTGTAAGTCAAGAAATATGAATCAAGAGGTGGTGGAGACAGACTTCTTAATCAACTGCAACTCCCTTTACAAGCAAACAGATACCCCATGAAATATCAGCTATATCATTTGAAGAATTAATTCTCTCTTGAGGGATAATGTATAGCTGATTCACACTTGGAGTGAATGAAATATGGTTATGGACTTCCTTATATCTAAAAATACTAGGAATATGAATATCACCATATTTACTGTAACACCCCGAGATTTTATGAAAAATATTCTTTTTAATTTTATTGATGTCTTGTGTTGTACGCCACACCAAAAGAATCTTGCACTACACGCATCCCTGACTTGGCATGAATTACACGCAATCACGACCTTCCTCGATAGCATGTGTTGTACGCAATACCGAGTTTCACTAAACACTGATATGCTATTAAAATATTATTAAAACTACCCGTTATGAATAGTAATAACCACTTTTTGAAATTTATAAATTTTATCTTCCAAAATGGACATCATTTTTGGATTCCGAATATCGAAATTAGCTTAGGGTGAAATTTTGGTACTTTTCAGATAACTTTCATATTCTGATGAATAGTGAAAATTACTAAATTTTAATTAAAAAACAACTTTTTTAATAAAAATAATTAATAGTGATAAATTATTAATTTGAGTGGTTTTAAAGTATATTTATAATATATTTTTACAATTTAATACAATGTTGGTCATTGGATGTAATTTCACATTTAAACCAGACATAAATAAGTGTCAATCTTTTGATAGTTATTATCTCTTAAAAACACGGTATTTGTTTTGACGACGAGAATTAATTTTTAAATTAGTTAATGTAACTGATATGTTTTGAATTTGGTAAAATAAACATCATTTTTTAATTCATAATATCAAATATATCTTAGGCATAATTTTTGGTATTTTTCTGGAAACTTTCATTTTTTGATGAATAGTGAAACCACTAAGTGGTAGTTAAAAAAACTGATTTTTTTCATAAAACTTAATTTTACCGCTTCTGTGAGTGGAATTTCAAAAATCCGAGAGACACGATTGATGTCAGTAAGTAAAATGTGGTTCAATGAGATGAAAATAATTTTTGGTGAATAGTAACTTTTTACTTTTATTTACCACGGTTAAAAGTAAATAGGGTAGTTAAGGGTAAAAATGATATTATTATTATCCTAACACATGTCCTAATTCTATTGTATAAGTGTAATTCGACCAAAAACAACCTTAGGAATAAAATATGACCATTTAGGCCAACTTGGATTAGATTAGGACATTTATTATCAATTTATTTAAAGAAGGGTTAAAATAGTTAAAATCAAAGTTTAATAAATAAATCATTTTTAATATAGGGTTATACATAAGATAAATTAGACTATAAATATCCATTAGAAAGATAAAAAGCTTTCCTACAGAATGGTATTTTATTTTTAATTTTTAGACTTAAAATAATTTAATTTATTTATGATACAATGATGATGCGGTAATTATCTTATTAATGAAATATTGACATAATTGATGTTATAAATACCCAAATAAATGTAATTTGAGACTTTTTATGAATTAAAATAATTTTATATGTTAATATGACATGTTAGTATTGATTTAATTAAATTTTTGCGAACTAATAATTCTGTTATAATTTTCACAAAAATCAATTACCAAATAGTGTCAAAATTGACATAAAATAGTTTTTAAAAAAAATACTATATTATTAATTGTTATTTTATTCCTAAAAATCTAAGGTTCGGCCAAATGAATTAGATAAGGTTATATATATTAATAATAAACAACTTGGGGTTCGTTTGGCTTGATATAGTAAGTTTATTAACCCTATAGTGTAAGAAAACAAGAAGACACAGTAAAAGTTAAATTATCTAACTTAAAGTTAAATCTAAATTATAAGGTTACAATTGATACCTAAACTTGTTTAAATTCTATTGGATGAGAGGATTTCTACCCATACCCACCTTATCTTAGAAATAAATCAATTTGGAGCTATTTAAAACCGAATTTGTATTTATAATAAAATAATATTTTTAGTTATTCCAAAGGTGCCCCTCTCCTCCCTTATAAAAGGGCACCTCCTCCCTCTCTTCCTCACACCACTTTGAGACTTCAAGAACGGAAAACCCCTGAAAAATTCTATTCTCCACTTCCATAGAAACATCCTAGAGTTTCTGGTCTTCTTAAAAGACCAATTTTAGTTCCCTAAGAGGAGGTCTCAAAGAGGCGTTTCAAAGAAGAGGTAATGTCTGTTACCGATTCTTTTAACTTTATTTCTTCTTCCACTTATTCTTATTTAGTTGTTTCATTATGAAGTAATAACACCAGTATAACTCATATACTGATATGTTATTATAAGTATTAAACAACCCTATTTCACCATCTATCCATCCTACGGAAAACGAAATCACCACGCGTGCGTATGTACGGAATACCGTCTCCACGCCGTGGTGAAATCTGTTTTTCCACCAACACCTTACATGGATGGGTATAATGGTGTAAAGAATAACTATATATGGTTATTATAAAATTATACTGATTCTTATATATTATACCATCCACTCCAATTCTATTCAATAATTATGGGAATGATATCATCGCTCGTGCGTACGTACGGACTACCGTCACCACGACGCGATGAGATTCATTCTCCATGTTAACCATACATGAATGATCATAAAGTTTATATAATGAATAATAATGAAATATATGACATAATAATGATACTGGATTTATGTATATATATTTATGTCATCTACTTAATTCCACTCAATTCAATAAAGAAACGAAAACAACGTTCATGCGTACGTACGACCTACCGTCTCCATGAACGGTGTATTTCTTTCCATTTATCGATCCATTATATATATGTATATTCTGAATATATATTATATATAAATCATGTTTTACATTCTGGATTTAAGTAATCATGATCTAAGTAATCATATGAATAATTACAAGTTAAAACACGAACGACAAATGAGACGATTTTACCCAAAACGCTACTTTAACATGAATTTACAAAAGAACGGGTAATATAAAGTCATAAGTGAACCATATATGATATAATAACAATTAATATGATTCTGTAATAAGTCAATGACATTATTTAAATCATTATACAGGAGGTTCAGACACTTACGAAGCAAATCAGACCTAAGGTAAGGTAAAATATCACAATCTCATTTTATCCAAGATTGTTTATACTTTGGTATTTACTGGGGTGTATTTTATCATCCACATCCATGTTTCCTAAATATTTAATATTATTTCCATCCACCTACAATTGTTTAAATCCATTTTTACCCTTTTGTGAGTTTATAGTAAAAGATATGAAAGGAATCTTTTGTCGTTTTTCGTACGAGGTACTTTTTGACTTTTCTGACAAAAGTACGAGAAGAATGTTTTTTTAACTTATACGGAATGAATGTATTTTTAAAACATTATTTCCAAGAAGCTTCCTTTACAAGTTTTCAAGTTTATTTTTAATCAACTTCTTTTAGTTTAAAATTGTATGACATTTTAAGAAAGGAAAATGTTTTTGAAGTAGAAAGGATATTTTCCTTAAGAATGGAGTTCAAGTGTTTTATCAAAATTATTTTCCATCTAAGATAATATAGGGTTCTGTTTCTATCCCTATTATTATATTGATTTGATTATGTTGTGATGGAATTATTTTTATGAATTCCTTTATCTTATATGAATTGTTTTATGATGTCATGTTGTATAAGAATCCCATTTTTTTACATGGGTTATGCAATGATGTATGATTTATGATTTTGTGGAACACATAAGAATGGTATCATTATGAGATGGGTGGGACCTATATCTCCCTCAAATGAATTGGGTAAAGATTTTATATCTCATGAGATAGACATGGCTGGAACGGAAGGTTAAACCGGTTCAGTAAAACAGGACTGAAACGAAGAGTGAACTCGGTTCAGAAATGGACTTTGTCCACTAAGATAGTCTTGGCAATGAATCTTGACTAACAAGAAATGATTCTCCATGATTATGTGTTCATGCCACAAAGTTTCATGTTTTATGTTATGATTATTGGGATTATATTTCAATACCATGATTTATCCCATGTTATGAAATTATGATCTCTTTTGCAGGGTAAGATTTCCAAATTTTTATGTTCTTATGAATATGATGTGATTGATATTTATTTTTTTTACCCTTACTGAGCATTTGAGCTCACCCTTTTATGTTTTCTTTTCCCCAGGATATAAATAAAGGTTTTAGGTAAGGAAAAAAAGTGGAAGATCTTTATGGGATTTTTTTAATATCTTTCACCACGATTAGAAGATTACGTTCCATGTTTCCAAAAACACTAAACTATTACGGTCCTTGTGTGTCTGTTTTTGTTATGTATTAAGTATTCCGCAAAAGTAATGTAATGTCCATGTACGTTAAGCTTCGGGTATCTACAGTTGGTATCAGAGGAAATGTTTAGTCAACCTTTGGAAACTAGGATGCGAGAACTTTAGTGAGATCCCTAGAGATATTTCTATGGTATGTCTAGGGATTTCCCTAAGGTTAAGTATAAGTATAGGTTATAGTAATAGAATTACGGTAACCTAAGATGTTAGATATTGAAGGTACTCCCCCTTTACTATGTTGTTTTCTCCAGCATGATTTTTGCCTCTCACAGAATTCTTTTTGTGTTTTAGTTAATGGAGGGAACCAGAAGGAATTTGGTTAACATTGAATCCAATGGACAAATTGGTGACTATGAGCAACAAAATTGTGTAATTCCTAGAGAGAAAGATATTGTGATTATGCCGAATCAGTCATCGTGATATATGATTAACAAGGTGAAATTTAGTGGTATTCCTAATTCATCAAAGAAGAGGAAGATAAACTATTATGCATGTTCGCATGTTGAGGAGCATAAAGAAAGGAAGATTGAGATTTATAAAGAAGGGAAGAAGAACCTTGAGGAATACCTCAAATGGAGGGACCGATGTTATCTGTGTGGAGAAAAGGGTCATAGAGTGACAGACTGTTATGAAGTTCAATGTATTATTTGTGGAGAACATGGGCATTACCCAACTCAATGCCCTAACCTAAAAAGTTACTTCTAAATCAAGGAAGGAATTATTCCAGGACAATAATTGAAGAGGATGGATTGAAGTGATTATGTATTGGTATTCAAGAATAATGTTGTTGAGGTACTTTTATTAGAATATTTTTTTATTATTCTATTGTGGTTTTCAATAATTTTAAGGTACCGGTAACCATGAAAAGTGATTCAAATATTTTGTAAAGCAGATGATATGCACATCATGAAGGGATAAGGAGAAAATGAAATGTTTGACAGTATTCATGAGCTCATGATTGATATAAGGACTAAGTGATATCATGGTTTGAGTATAAAGAATTTTGAGGATTTTGGTTTGTGGAAAGTGTTAACTTTTAACTACATTCATGTTTTCATTAAGGTTCAATGGGTATTCATTCTTCAAGAGAATACATGATTAAGGTATTCACATGTTTGTAATTTGACCAACAAGATATATCTTATGATATATGGGGGATAAATGATGGCATTCACGTGATTGTTATGTGACATTTCAAGTAATCATTTTCTTTATACTATGAGCTAGGATCGAAGTATTTTAGATAATCATAAAGATTGGAATGGATTAGGTTGGACATAAGTTAGGATAGAAATTTTTCGATATTATTGATGGGATGTTATAGTAATATAGCTTTAGAAAAAGGACAACCTGCAGGACGGGCGACAACCCATCACGTCGGACAAGGCTGTGGGAATCGAACCCACAACCGAAGTGCGACTGGCCTTTAGCGCCTACCACTGGCCTACAGGAAGTCCCTGTTTAGTAGAAACTAGTTTTATTATATTAAGCAATATGATATATGAAGTATAATTCCATTTTATGAACCATATATGATTAATCTCACTATAGATAGACTTATACATTTTTGATAACTTTTATGACCTTTTGGTTGAGACAGATGGAATGACCCATCCTTCTATCACATGATCTGCTAACACATCACGAATAACAAATTCAACTTCATTTCATTAAGAGATGAAATGAAAATTGTTCAATTAACGAACAACAATGAGATTGTACCAAAATCATGTAAGTATTTCTTTTAATGATCTTGAAAACCAAAAAATGTTGTCTTAGTGCCCTTATATCCGATGAATCAGATGGTACCTTAGATCATCCAAAATTTATGGATTTGTGACTGCTGACTTTTCCATAGCCATGTTCTCTACCACTCTCCATCAGAACATGATGGTTAGATTTTTCTTCCATATCCATATTTTCACCTATGTTCTCCTACATGGAAACCCAGTGATGAGTTAATTTGGGTAACCGTTACATTTCATACTTTAGTTTTTAAAGCCAAGTTTTGGTATTCCTTTTTACGATGTGGGTTTCTATTAAAGAAACTTTCAAGTAGTAAACCATTTATAACCCCGACGAATTTCGAGGGCGAAATTCATTTTAAGGGGGGTAGAATGTAACACCCCGAGATTTTATGAAAAATATTCTTTTTAATTTTATTGATGTCTTGTGTTGTACGCTACAACAAAAGGAGCTTTCACTACACGCATCCCTGACTTGGCTTGCATTAAACGCAATCACGACCTTCCTCGATAGCGTGTGTTGTACGCAATACCGAGTTTCACTAAACAACGACATGCTATTAAAATATTATTAAAACTAGCCGTTATGAATAGTAATAACCACTTTTTAAAATTTTATAAATTTTATCTTCCAAAATGGACTTCATTTTTGGATTCGGAATATCGAAATTATCTTAGGGTGAAATTTTGGTACTTTTCCGATAACTTTCATATTCTTATGAATAGTGAAAATTACTAAATTTTAATTAAAAAACAACTTTTTTAATCAAAATAATTAATAGTGATAAATTATTAATTTGAGTGGTTTTAAATTAAATTTATAATATATTTTTACAATTTAATACAATGTTGGTCATTGGATGTAATTTCACATTTAAACCAGACATAAATAAGTGTCAATCTTTTGATAGTTATTATCTCTTAAAAACACGCTATTTGTTTTGACGATGGGAATTAATTTTTAAATTAGTTAATGTAACTGATATGTTTTGAATTTGGTAAAATAAATATCATTTTTGAATTCATAATATCAAATATAGCTTAGGCCTAATTTTTGGTATTTTTCTGGAAACTTTCATTTTTTGATGAATAGTGAAACCACTAAGTGGTAGTTAAAAAATTGAATTTTTTCATAAAACTTAATTTTACCGCTTATGTGAGTGGAATTTCAAAAATCCTAGAGACACGGTTGATGTCAGTAAGTAAAATTTGGTTCAATGAGATGAAAATAATTTTTGGTGAATAGTAACTTTTTACTTTTATTTACCACGGTTAAAAGTAAATAGGATAGTTAAGGGTAAAAATGATATTATTATTACCCTAACACATGTCCTAATTCTATTGGATAAGTGTAATTCGACCAAAAACAAACCTAGGAATAAAATATGACCATTTAGGCCCACTTGGATTAGATTAGGACATTTATTATCAATTTATTTAAAGAAGGGTTAAAATAGTTAAAATCAAAGTTTAATAACTAAATCATTTCTAATATAGGGTTATACATAAGATAAATTCGACTATAAATATTCATTAGAAAGATAAAAATATTTCCTACATAATGGTATTTTATTTTTAATTTTTAGACTTAAATTAATTTAATTTATTTATGATACAATGATGATGCAATAATTATCTTATTAATGAAATATTGACATAATTGATGTTATAAATACCCAAATAAATGTAATTTAGACTTTTTATGAATTAAAATAATTTTATATGTTAATATTACATGTTAGTATTGATTCAATTAAATTTTTTTGAACTAATCATTCTGTTATGAGTTTCACAAAAATAAATTACCAAATAGTGTCAAAATTGACATAAAATAGTTTTTAAAACAAATACTATATTATTAATTGTTATTTTATTCCTAAAAATCTAATTTTCGGCCAAATGATTAAAATAAGGTTATATAAATTAATAATAAACAACTTGGGGTTCGTTTGGCTTGATATAGTATGTTTATTAACCTTATAGTGTAAGAAAACAAGAAGACACGGTAAAAGTTAAATTATCTAACTTAAAGTTAAATCTAAATGATAAGGTTAAAATTGATACCTAAACTTGTTTAAATTATATTGGATGAGAGTATTTCGACCCATCCCCACCTTATCTTATAAATTAATCAATTTAGAGCTATTTAAAACCGAATTTGGCTTTATAATAAAATAATATTTTTCGTTATTCCAAAGGTGCCCCTCTCCTCCCTTATAAAAGGGAACCTCCTCCCTCTCTTCCTCACACCATTTTGAGCCTTCAAGCTCGGCCAAACCCTGAAAAATTCTATTCTCCACTTTCATAGAAATATCCTAGAGGTTCTGGTCTTCTTCAAAGACCAATTTTAGTTCCCTAAGAGGAGGTCTCAAAGAGGCGTTTCAAAGAAGACGTAATGTCCGTTACCGATTATTTTAACTTTATTTCATCTTCCACTTATTATTATTTAGTTGTTTAATTATGAAGTAATAAAATCATTATAACTCATATACAGATATGTTATTATAAGTATGAAACAACCCTATTTCACCATCTATCCATCCTACGGAAAACGAAATCACCACGCGTGCGTACGTACGGACTACCGTCTCCACGACACGATGAGATTCATTCTCCATATTAACCATACATGAATGATCATAAAGTATATATAATGAATAATAATGAAATATATGACATAATAATGATACTGGATTTATGTATATATATTTATGTCATCTACTTAACTCCACTCAATTCAATAAAGAAACGAAAACAGCGTTCATGCGTACGTACGACCTACCGTCTCCATGAACGATGTATTTCTTTCCATTTATCAATCCATTATATATATGTATATTCTGAATATATATTATATATAAATCATTTTTTACATTCTGGATTTAAGTAATCATGATCTCAGTAATCATATGAATAATTACAAGTTAAAACACGAACGACAAATGAGACGATTTTACCCAAAACGCTACTTTAACATGAATTTACAAAAGAATGGGTAATATAAAGTCATAAGTGAACAATATATGATATAATAACAATGAATATGATTCTTTAATAAGTAAATGACATTATTTAAATAATTATACAGGAGTTTCGGACACTTACGAAGCGAATCAGACCTAAGGTAAGGGAAAATATCACAATCTCATTTTATCTGAGATTTTTTATACTTTGGTATTTACTGGGGTGTATTTTATCATCCACATCCATGTTTCCTAAATATTTAATATTATTTCCATCCACCTACAATTTTTTAAATCCATTTTTACCCTTTGGTGAGTTTATAGTAAAAGATATGAAAGGAATCTTTTTTCCTTTTTCGTACGAGGTACTTTTTGACTTTTCCGACAAAAGTACGAGAAGAAAGTTTTTTTTTAAATTATACGGCATGAATGGATTTTTAAAACATTATTTCTGAGAAGCTTCCTTTACAAGTTTTCAAGTTTATTTTTAATCAACTTCTTTTATTTTAAAATTGTATGACATGTTAAGAAAGGAAAATGTTATTGAAGTAGAAAGGATATTTTCCTCAAGAATGGAGTTCAAGTGTTTTATCAAAAATATTTTCCATATAAGATAATATAGGGTTATATTTATATCCCTATTATTACATTTATTTGATTATGTTGTGATGGAATTATTTTTATGAATTCCTTTATCTTATATGAATTGTTTTATGATGTCATGTTGTTTAAGAATCCCAATTTTTTTACATGGGTTATGCAATGATGTATGATTTATGATTTTGTGGAACACATAAGAATGGTATCATTATGATATGGGTGGGACCTATATCTCCCTCCAATGAATTGGGTAAAGATTTTATATCTCATGAGATAGACATGGCTGGAACGGCAGGTTAAACCGGTTCAGTAAAACAGGACTGAAACGAGGAGTGAACTCGGTTCAGAAATGGACTTTGTCCACTAAGATAGTCTTGGCAATGAATCTTGACTAACAAGAAATGATTCTCTATGATTATGTGTTCATGCCACAAAGTTTCATGTTTTGTGTTATGATTATTGGGATTACATTTCACTACCATGATTTATCCCATGTTATGAAATTATGATCTCTTTTGCAGGGTAAGATTTCTAAATTGTTATGTTCTTATGAATATGATGTGATTGATATTTCTTTTGTTTACCCTTACTGAGCATTTGAGCTCAACCTTTTATGTTTTCTTTTCCCCAGGATATAAATAAAGGTTTTAGGTAAGGAAACAAAAAGTGGAAGATCTTTATGGGAGATTTTGAAGATCTTTCACCACGATTAGAATATTACGTTCCATGTTTCCAAAGACACTAAACTATCACGGTCCTTGTGTGTCTGTTTTTGTTATGTATTAAGTATTCCGCAAAAGTAATGTAATGTCCATATACGTTAAGCTTCAGGTCTCTACATTTACCAGTATGGGATCACTTCACACCGAATGTTTGAGTATTGTAAGAGGTGATGCAATCATTCTTCACTTTTTTCTCCCAACCCAATGGACTTGTTTTGTATTAATTTTTCCATTATATAAATTAAAATATCACTTACATACTATTATTTTTTTACATATATCCCCAAACTTAATCCAAACACCAGTAAAAAAGAATCAAAAGAGGGTGAAGTGAAAGACTACCCAAAATGCACAACAAATACATATGTGGGTAAATCCAAGAAGTTTAGTTCTATATCAAGTACTAATTAGATAACTAAGGTAAAGATCATTCTGAATGACCATAAACAATAGCAGCTACCGGGAGGTAACCCATATTTTAAAATTTCTTTGTAGGACTTTGTTTCATTTTATTTTATTAGTTTAATAACTCTCCCTATTGTTGATCTATTTATATTTTTAAGATAAATATTTTATAGGGCCTGTAATTTCACTACTTACATTTATATTTTAGTCCCTTGGAAGCAAGAAGTATGTAGCATAAGAAGAAGCTACAAAACCAACTCATGTCACAAACCCGGGTCAGATAGAAACTGAGTAACTCATTCAAAAGAATCAATGGAAGGGTACAACTATTTTTACTTATTTATATTTTTTCTCCCTTAGTTGTTGACATTAAATGATTCTGAAAAAAATAAAAAAGAGAATTTAATTGTTGCATATAATTAATTGAATTAGAATCACCCACAAAAATTATTGATTTTTTCCTATACTTACTGAACTAGGAGACACCATCACTTAGGATAAGTATGTTTGACATGTTTGAAAATTTGAAATATAATTCTCATAAATTAAAAAGATATAAATGGACATTTTAAAAGTCACTTTCTTACTTCAATTTTTAATTTCTTGAAAATGATTACTGATATGATTTATTTTATTGATATTGATTCCAAGAAGCATATATTGAGTAAAATAATTATTTATTTCCATGATATAACCTAATTGAATTATATTATATTCCCATTCCCAAGAGTATTATGGAACAAATATTTCCTATATTTATGAGTATATTTCTTGATTGAAAATTGGGACATGGAAACTGAATAGAACTTACATTGATATCTTATCGAAGCTATGACTGTAAAAATTCACTTTTGAAATGATTGAGGCATTTTATCGATGAGAATTTTAACCTGATACCCACCAACACATTGATCCTTATTTTTCTCATATAATCCATGGATGAACTTATTAGGATTGAGCCATGTTATAATCCATTATTTATTTTCATACCCATCTCTTTATATTTTTCATGATTTTCAATTTAATGAGTGTGGGGGAGGGGTTGTTCATGGTGGATATGGGATATTATTATTGAAAGAAGATTTCATGGTGGTTCCATGAGTTTTTTAGTGAAGTTTCATATTTACATTAATTATATTCCATTTTATATCCCTATTATTATTCAAAAAAGAAGAAAAAAGAAGAAAAAAGTGGTTGTTTCTCAGGTAGGTCAAGAATCACCATTGTTAGATCGATGATCTCACAATCATATGTGGTTAGGTGGTGGATGTGAGACTTATCCTAGGACCTCTTCTGAAAAAAAAGAAAAAAAGAAGAAAAAATGGACTGTGAATTGGGAGAATAAAAAATATCCATTACCGAACCAATTTTTTTTATCAGATTTGGTTGGGTGGTGGATGTGAGGTTCATTATAAATCATGACTTAAAAAAAAACAACAATAGAGGGTTATTTTTCATTATGATTACACTATTTTTGAGCCTTTACTTTGATCTTTTTGGGGTTTCCAAAATGACATTATATTTTTGTGAGGTGCATTTCATTGATCTTGTATTTTGAATATATTGTATTATACATTAGAGTTTAGATTACTCCTTAATCCTTAATTTATTTTCAACATTTTTACCCATATACTCTTAACCATAGAGTTATTTGATCCTTATTGAAAATCCCTAATGATTAATTGTAATATTTGTCTTTATGGGGAAGAGAAAGTACATTCAATAAAAGACTATGGTTAGGATCATGTACTTTTGGTATGATCATAACTCAAATAAAATTTTTACCTTGAGTGATGAGTGGAAAAATAAATAGTGAGGTAAATCATAAATGAAATGGGTGTTAATAAAAGGATGAAAATTGTGTGTGAAAAGGGAGAAATTTCTTGAATTTCACTTTATAAAGGAGGCGTGATTTTTGGGATTCTTTCTTGGGAATGTATTGTGATTTTAGAATCTTTAGGTATAACTTGTTTTTATGAGAATAATAATTTTAAAATTACCTTGTTAATGTGTGTATATTTGGTGTTTTGATTTTGAGATTTTTCTCAAGGAAGAGAAAAGATTTGAGTGTGGGGGTATTTGATATATCTATATTATATCTATATTTTCACTTATATTTTATGTTAATTCATTGTATAATAATTGATTTAATATGATATTCTTCTCTAATTTTTATGTTTTTTTTGCATGACTGACATTTTGAGCATATGATGGAAAACAAGGAAGCGTGACAAAAAAAAGACGATTTATAGATTGAAAAGGAGTAAAATAGATCATGTTTTTCCTTGAAAGAACACATTCCATGATGTTAGATGATCACTTGATGTTCCAAAGGCTCGATACTAAAGAAAAAGAGAAAGAACAAGGCTTCCAGTGCTATAGAGTGACATTAAACATTGTGTAAGAATTTCACAACATAAAAATATCACATGTCAAGTAAATATTACATGTCATGAAAACCCTCGATTATACTTAAAAAAAATTGATTTTAGTGTATCTTTCACTGTGGGGGGGGGAGACATTTGGCCTGAAGTGACTATTAAAAGAAATGTTTGAACAGAGGATACCTGGGGATAACTTACATGCTCATAAATATGAGGTTTGACCAAGTGATTTAGAATTCCATTTCCAGATAGAGGCACAACCACTGGGAGGATGCCATAAGGTTTTTACTCAGAGTTCTTCATAGATAGGTTTCTATTTTTCTTTTCTTTCCTTGATGTAACATTGAATGTTTTCTAGTTTTAATCCAATATCTCTCTATTTTATTCATTCTCTTTCTCAACCACTATCATATATTCTCTTCCCTATGGAATACAGTTTATTCATCATTGGCGATCACCTGCTGATGATTGTATAAATCCATAGGGGAGAGAGGAATTAGTCAAAATGGGTGTGTATCAGAGTTCTCTATTTCATTCTTCACTTTCAATATGATTCTATTCAATTTGTATTATGTTATGACTCATTATTTTCATACCTGTTATTAAATCATGGACTAAGAGTATTTAATAGAGAAGGAAACCCAACATGATTAAGATAATTAATTCATAACCATTGAATGTGATTATTCTTATGCAATTGCAATCTGATATCAATGCCCTCTAGTTATTTTAATTCTTCTGACCACCATGAATTTAGATTCTAGGGTATATTGATAGGGTTTGACCATCTCTCCTATTAGTTAAATTTGGTTGATTGCATAACCAATGAGTATTATTATCTTTTAAGTGTAGTTATGACTTCATTCTAGATAAACCACCAATGGAAATAGCTTCCCCTCTTATACTTTTTTTTATTTTAAATCCATTTATTTTATTCATTTCATTATTTTAAATAAAATCAAACTAAAATTGGGACAACCTAACTTTTAGTTGATATTTTTCATCACTGCGTTTCCTACTCTCTATGGGTTCAACTCCATACTTCTTATATACTACTCCTTTGTATTTAGTATAGTTTAGGAACATATAAATTTATAATTTGATCATTCCTAGAGGATTTAATGATACCTTTTGGTCACATCAGTCACCACTGAGCTTATTTATGAGCAATGATTAGACCCTAACAACATCATAAGGGACCATGTATCTCCTCCAATGGGGCATCTATTCCTCCTTGTTTAGGCACTCCTATATGAACTTGGTGGACCCATGAACCCAGTCAAGGAAGAGGATGGGGCTATAAAAAATGAATGAGACATGAGTCACTTACCTTTCCTGATCATCATGATCATCCACCTCAAGATCAAGGTCATGCCTCTCCCTGATTCGATGAGCCTATCAATGCATTGTTAACCACAAACCATCACCAAGATGATGTGATACTATCTGTCATTTTCTATCTTAATTCTCTAGAAATGCGACATGTGGAAATTCCTCCTAAAGGGAAGCTGTACCCAACATGGGTGGACCATGTTAGAGCACCCCTTGAGTTTAGAAATACCAAATTCACTCCATTTAATAGGATGGATGATCCAATAAGGTATTTGAACCACCTTACCTGAAAGTGAAGTCCAATGTTGGGGAATCTATAATATTAAGAAGATTCCAAGTTATGATGATTTTTCTAGAATTTGGAAAAGCCTATGTTCATCTGGTATAGTCAGCTACCCATGTGGTCTGTTTCTATTTGTAAGGACCTACATAGATAGTTTTTTATAGCAGTTCATATCAACATCATGAAAGATTAGCATCACTGACCTCTTAAAATAAAAATAGAGGCTTGATGAGCGAGTTGCTGACTTCATCTCTTGATGGAAGCGAATCACATACCCACTCAACATACTGCTATCCCAGAAAAAACTGATTATGATGTGAATGGAGAATGTCATAAATGATTTGGTCCCTACCCTCATCTCCATGAACTATCCAGGTGGATTTTGAGAGTTCTCCAAAAAAGATCTGAATCTCCAAGAAGCCTTATAGTGGACCAAATGACAATCATGCCCATTTCCCCTTTCAACTCACACAAGAAGGCTCTTGAAAGTAGAGACAACTATTACTACACATGAAGAGGCTCCTGAGCCAATACACATACTTGAATCTTCATCGGATGAGCCTCAATGAATGTATCCTTACCAGGTTTAGCCTCACCCTGTATAACCCATCAAGGAAAAAACTTGCTAAGTAAATCTGCCTTAATGAGAGAATGTGACTTTTCCCCTACCAATTCCAAGATCCTAGGTTCCCTTTAACTAAAAAAGGAACAATATTTATTACTTTAAGGATGAATAGGTCCCCTGATATTTAATTTATACCATGGAAAATGGAATCCTAAAGTTTCCAGAATGAAAGAGACCTCAAGAGGATAATCTCACTGGTCGCTCCTATCATTTCCTATATCACATTATCCCTGTACAAACCATCAAATAATTATTTGTATTCAAATATTAGCTCTAGGACCAAGTGGATCATGGCTTAGTCAAATTTGACGTCATCTCAGAACAGGTGACACATGTCTCTGCTAACCCAGATAGTGATAGTGGAGGCTTAGGTAATTAGAAATAGGATCCCAGTCATGGGACATAGAAGTACAATGTCTAGTTGTCTTGTAAGGTAGTCACTTATGACCATAGAATTATTCGGGGATGCTTGAGAAATCCAAAACCTCCCATGTATTCTAAACCTCCTCCAAACTCTAACTTCATATCAGTGTCGTATCCTTCCAAGTCTTGTAAGAATAGACATCAATGATATAAGTGAAATCAGATCCCCCACTGGTGTCGAATATAGCTCGTACCTTTGGTGAATTCATGCTTCCCGAGTTGAGATATGTTCTCAGGATACACTAAGTTACTGATTATTCTACTGATGAAGAGCAGGAATGCACCTCTGTGAAATCCATTGAACTAGTGGATTTATTTATAATACTTGAAAACGAGGAATGTCATGCATACCCCTCACACGCCTTTGGACAACACCATCGAAGGAGAGGTAGAGGACACACCAGTAGACAAAATGATAATTACATAGTTTCAAACCAAGACATTCATACTACCTAGACTAAGAAACCATCCTTTTGTAGAGTGTATAAGGAATATCCCTCCTGATCTATTCCATCAGGCATATCCCCACAACTAACTAAATTGGTTGAACACATGACCTATCCATGAGCACACCGTGATCTTCCACATCCATCCAGAGCCTGAAATTAGTCAACCAACACCCTACCATTAGTTGAAAAGTGAATAATAGCTATCTAGTAGAAAAATATTTACAATACTATCTAGGCCCCAATGGTTCATCAAAAAGAATATGTTGCACCCCTGACAAGGAATGACCCTCCACAAGAAAAAATATACCCCTTTCATGGAAGTGTGATATGATAAACCAACTTTATGAAATACCTATGAGGATTTAGATCCTCAATACTCTCCTCTTGTAAAAGGAAATGCATGAGGCCGTCACTAAATCCTTGAAAATACACCTTTATTTTGAGGATAAGGTAGATTTCACTAAGTCATACTACACATAGGTGGAAAAACAACAGGAGTGTCGATATATTATCTCATTTTCCTGATAAGATGAGGGTATCACCATTCAGAGGAACATATGACCACTGTATATCATAGGTTATTTTGATGGCATAGAAATCCACTATTGCCTAGTGGATATGGGATTCAAAATAAATATCATTCTGACGTAGATGCTCTATAAGATGGGACTTATAGAATAAGATTAGATTCCCTATAACCTAAAAAGTCAGGGGTATGATAGGAGTAAGTAAAAATAGGATGGAAAAATTCATCTGAAGACTCAATTTGGTGGCCTAGTATCAAACAATAAATTCATGGTAGTCTCATAGGATATTTACTACAATGCATTTTTGGGAAGAACCTATCTTCATTTTCATGAAGCAGTTCCCTCTTCATACCGCCGGTTACTCAAATAATCCCTTTATGGTTGAGTAGGGGTACTATAGGATGATGCGCCCCACTTTGATTCCTATGAGGCCTTTTATTTGGATGTTGGTTACTATCAAAGGTTATAAAAGTAGGTACAAATCAATGGGGTTGAGTGAAAAAATTCCCTTAACAATCTAAAAACCACTAAAACTGATCCATGGGTAGACTTGAAAGACAAATATTTTCTCCCGATTCATTAGTTGGATCCCATGATGCCAGAACTGGGGGTTGTTTTGTCATCTCCAAGGAAAAGAAGTGATCACAGATTACCTTGTATTCCTATAGAGGATATACCCAAATGATACAGGAATACCTTACTCCTTTGAAGTACTGAGAGGTTCTCCCCATGGCCACTGACCCACGACATTCCCACATGTTCCACAGAGTAGGGCTAGACCGATGAAGGTCGACTCATCACCATTGCTCCGATATCAAAAGTGGACCTCACAGCCAAAAAATGAATGGAATTGGTTCAATAAATTTTATAACCATGATCTCCATAGAATGAGAAAACCTCATTGAGGATTATTTATTCTCTTGAGTAGATACTTATGCTCCCCTAGGTCTTCTAGCCTAGAACAATCACCCTCCCTCTGGTCCCCCTATCCCAGATAACAAAGTGGATTTGGAAGATACCCCTCTTACATTTGAAGTGGGTGTCTCCACCAATATTGATGAGCTAACCTAGGTGAAACTTTCCATTAAGAAGTCTCTAAAGATAACACTGATCATTGGATCCCTATCACTATAAGAGAAACAACAATATGTTTCCTTCCTAAAATGACACTATGATATATTTTCTTGGAGTTATGATAAGATTCTAGGGCTAGATCCTCAGGTCACCATTCATCACCTTGGCCTCTTAGTGAGTCATTTATGGTTCAAAAAGACACCTAAAAAGATACATACCTCTCACAATACTATAGTCAAGGATGATGTTGACAAGATTATTAAATATTTTTTAGGGAAGTATAGTATCCTAGGTTTCTATCCAACATTGTATCAGTAAGAAAAAAGAATGGGAAAATTAAAATATGTATTGACTTCTAAGACCTAAACTTCAATTGTCTAAATGATGATTTTACCTTCCAGATGATAGAGCTATTTATTTATACTATGGTTGGGTTATAACCCTCTTATTCATGGACAAATACTCAAGGTATAATCATATCTAAATGGACCCTGAGGATGATGATTATACAAACTTTACGGTTCCCTAAGGTACTTTCTGATACCAGATGATGCCTTTTTTCTTAAAGAATATAGGAGCCACTTACTAGCAGGATATGCACCAAATATTTAAGACAATTATCATAATTTTGGTGGAGTGTTACATGGATGATCTGGTGGTCAAATCCTGCAAGTTCCAGGATCATCTCCAGGTTATTGAGAAAGTGTTTAACTTCCTCCACTACTGACACTTGAAGATGAACCCTCTGAAGTGTGCATTTGGGGTTATATATTAAAAATTTCTTTGTATTGTAGTAATATAAAGAGGCATAAAGATTAACCTAGATAAGATCAAGGCTATCAATCAGATCCCTCACCGAAGAATTATTTGGGAGTCGTGAGTCCTCAAAGGCAACTTAGCCTACATACACAAATTTATTGGAAATATGGACAGGAAGTGTAAGCCCTTTTCAAGGATTATGAAAAAGGAACCATTTACTAGTGAGATGAGGACTGATAGATAGAATTTGAGGATATTAAGTAGTACCTTCTATAACATCTGGTTCAGATTCCACTTGTCTCAGGAAAGACTTTGTTCCTTTGTGTGACTGCTCTAGAATGGCCCTCAGTGACCTTATATCCCAAAAAAAACAATGAGGGCCTAAAAAAACCTTTATTATCTCACCTATATGATTCTCAATACAAAGACCAGATACTCCCCCATTGAGAAGAGTTGAATCATGCTAGTCTTTGGGGTGCATAAGCTGCGATATTATTTGTAGCATCATATGATATGAATGGTGTCTAGAGTAGAACCATAAAACATATCTTCAATCACCCCATCCTGATAGGATTATTAGTACACTAGGTGGTAATCCTCAAGCTATTTGACATCAGGTATGTCTTGTAAAATATCATTAGTACACTGGGTGTTGATTTCCCAGATAAAGCTATTATCTTAGTGGGATAGGTTATACCATGTTGGTAGATACATTTTGATGGTGCCTCCTAGAGCTAAACTAGTAGAAGTCTCAATAAACCTAAGCTCAACAAGGATGGCTTGGGGATCATATTCATCACCTCGACACAGGCTATCTTTCCATACTCATTTCTATTATCAGAAGGACGCACCAATAATGAGGTAGAATATAGAGGACTTATCACTAGTCTTGATTTGGATATCAATATTGATGTTCACAATTTACAAATGAAGGGAGACTCTGAGCTAGTCATAAAACATATCAAGGGTGACTACATCGTCAAATGGAAAGAGCTCATACCCATTCTAGAATGTACCCATTAGCTAATGGGCCAGTTCTCTTCCCAGGCAAAGGTGAACCATGTTCCTTAATTGTAGAATAGTTGAACTAATGATTTTTCAATTTTATCTACGTCTCTTATAGAACTTGACTAGGATTACCTAATCATTCATGTGGCACATTAAAGGGCCATCTCCCCTTCCACTTCATATAATCGAAACCAATAGGTATATCAACCATCCATTGGTAGTTATATGATAGGAACCATGAATCTCACCACAGGTGGGGAAATTACCGGTTGAAAAACTCCCTTTTTTGAGTATCTTCAGCATGTAATTATTCCATTGGACTACACTGAGCATATGATAATTTGTCAGTATGCAGTGCAGTATACCTTCAAGAGTGGCCCCAACATTGAGAAAGCCCTCTATATGTGTGGGTTCAATGGAATTATCATCTGCTGTATCTAAGGGTATGAGATACCTCATGTTATGAATTAGGCCCATGCTGAATCCTATGGTTCCCATCAAGTGGGATTGAATCTCTCTCAATAAATTTATAGGTTGGTTTAATTCTTGCCTATCATGGTTCATGAATTCATTGATTTCTCTAATAGGCATCATGAATGTTAGATTCATGATAACTTTGTGTATCAACCACTAGAGCTTCTCCACACCACCAAATATTCTTGTCCCCTTATAGTATGATGACTTAAAATTGTGGGGCCATACCCACTAGTGAAAACTCACTAGTATAAGTTTATTTTCATTGTAATAGACTTCATTTATAAATAGGAAGAAGTGATTCCCATCAAATAAGTATAAAATTGGTCCATGATTGAGTTCACGATCTCCAACATAATCTATAATTTTGGAGTGCCTCATGCTATTCTCATAGACAATGACACCAATTTACAATATGTCGATCTGAAGATATTGTTTGTCAAGTACAATATCAGGTATGACCATAACTATCACTACCATGTGTAGGAAAATGGGTAGACTAAGGTGTTTAATAAGAATATCTCTAATACATTTCATAAAATGGTTGTTTAAAACAAAAAAATGTTTACCCAACAAGATCTCTAACACCTTTTGGGCCTATTAGATAAAAACGTGAAATCCCACCCATGCAACCCCATACTCCATGGTGTATGGAATATAGGTAGTCTTACCCATTGAGGTTCAATTTCTGTCACTCTAAATGACTATTTATGACTAGAAGATGAAAAAATAAAGGTAGAAGTATATCTAGATGAGTTGTAATATCTCGAAGAAAACATGTTTCAGGCCTTTCATAACTTAGAGAGGCGCCAGAATAGGATAATGAGATAATTCAATAAGAAAGATCACTTTTTATCCTTCCTCTAGGGTAACATGGTACAGACTCTCAGAATTCTGATGATACCCATAAAAAATCCACCAAAGTTTGAGCCCAAATGGGAAAGACATTACTTCATCCATAAGGATTATTCTAAAGGAGCATACTCTTGAATCAACATGGATGGAGAGTGTGTCACACATCCCACTAATTCCAAGTTTCTCAAGAAGTACTTCATGTGAAAACATGGTCCAAACTCTATAACCTCAAAACATGAGTCTTGGTCAAAGTTATGTGACCTTAAAATATAGAAAACAGGGTCATAAATCTATGAAATTAAACTAAAAGAAGCCCCTTTGGTACAATAATTATGACCATAAACCCTTTTTAACCCCCATGGTCTGAGCTCTATGAGCTTAAAATAGTAGAAAACATAGTCTGATTTGTATTACTTTAAACTAAAAAGCCCAACATCCTCAGTCCACAATGTTAAACTGAAATCTTAACTTGTGTAATAAATAGAGGATTCCCTATAAAATAAGTTTGGGATGAGTAAAAATATAAATATCCTTAGCACATGATGATAAACTATATCATTACCCCATTTCATAAGTATAGTATTACCCATGATGATCATGTGATGCCTTAATACCCTCATTAGATAGGATTCCTCCACTTTAGGCATCAGTATCCTACCATGCCACATTCCTAAACTATGTGTGGATTGATTCCCATTCCCATGGGATATGTAGTGACACTTATAGCCCTTGTCTTCAGGCCTAGCCACCAATTCATCGTAAAACCTTCCACCCAAGGGGGGTGGAGTTACATTCACTAAAATTTATCCCTTTATCCCCACTTAAAGTCTAAGAATTATGGCCATAAACTATGTGGAGTTTTCTTTAGGATATTTATAAGACACATAGGCTCAAATCACCCTCATTTCATGTTAGGTTTTTCCTCTTTCATTCCATGTAAATATCCCTAAAAAAAACACTCCCCCAGTCTAAGATTCATGAATTTAAAATGTTTGAAAAACTCCCCTTGGTCTTAGCTTCATGACATTAAACTGTATATCCATTATCTTTTGGTATAAGGTTTAAGCTACAAAAAATATATCCCATCCTCATCAAAGAGGATAATGTTGCCTATATTCGGTTTTGGTCTTATACCATACCACATTTATAGAATTATGTGTGGCTTGATTCCCATACTACTCAGATATGTAATGATTCCTAGGCCTCTTGTATTTAGTACCAGCCATAAATTCACCACAAACTACCCATTATCTATAACACTAGCACCCCAAAATTACCGTATGGAAATTCATTTTAGGTATATGACCCAATCATATTCCTTGACCCATTAGTGGGTTAAGATTACCTCATTACCTAACATGAGGAATTAAGGAACAAGAATCTCAATGCATAAGCCCCACCAATGTCCTTAGAACATGACATTAAACTTTAGCCTCACCCCATATAAAATTGGGATGTCTTATATGATAGATACGAGATGAACCAAACCAACATCCTTAGAACATGGAATTAAACTATAGACTTAACCCATATAAAACTAGTATGCCTCATATAATATATACGAGATAAACCAAACCAACACCTTAGAACATGATGTTAAACTATAACCTTACCCTATATAAATTCAGGATGCCTCATATAATAACTATGTGATGATTCAATTTCCTCACTCAAGGGGAAAACCCCTAACCAGTGTTAGTCTCCTACCATGTCGAGTCCCATAACTATGTATGACTTGATTCCCATTCCCATGGGATATGTAGTGATGCCCAAATAATAGATCCTTAGTCTATCCTCTACTATTGACTAGTCATAGGGTTGTTTTACCCTTAGAATCATGACGTCAACTTGGGTATGGTTCGTCGAGTTTTTTGCAGAAGGGGGTCTCTTTGGATCTCCTTTCACATCATGTTATCATTCTTTCATTCCATGAAAGCCTCCATATGACCCCCCAACTCCATGGTCCAAGATCTATGACCTTAAATTAGTATCCCCCCTTAGGTCTGAGATCTTTGAACTTAAAATAGCAGTAGCCATAGTCTGAGTTGTATGAATTTAAACTAAAAAACACAATGTCCTTAGCACACAATGTTAAATTGTATCTTTACCCCTATAAAATCAAGATGCCTCATACGATAAGTATGGGATGAACGAAACCACTTTCCTCAGCACATGAAATCAAACTACAGTCTTACCCTATTCAACAGATATAGGATTATTCATATAACCAATATAAGATGATTCAATATCATCACAATAGTGGATGTCACCCCTCCGATGTCAATCTCCCACCATGAAACATTACAAAAATATATATGGCATGATTACCCTTTTCATGGGATATGTAGTGATGTATGGATCTCATATCCTAGGTCTATCCCTATAATAATCTAATTTTGGGGTTCCCCCCTTTCTATTCAAACTTGATCCTCGCCTACCAGTATGCTCATCTAGCAGGATTCAAGCATATGTTGTAATATATCCTATAGCGCTCAACATCCCCTCTAGGACATTACCTACATCCACTTTCATGATTTCTTTGGTTTGTATAGTCATCATACTCATTATCTAAATGGTCTCTCTAACAACAATGGTTCCTGTCTACACTATCTCACCTACTATCCTGGGTTCATGCCTCGAAGGATCCTTGATAATAGATAGAATCTCCCATGTTTCAAACTCAATCAATGGTCAATCTCGCATTTTTTCCCCCATCCTTGAACAACGTGGGTATAGAACCCGCATTTCAAACCTAGTCAACAATTGTTATCCTCCCATCAGTCATTAACCTTTTAATATCTAGGTCTTCAATGTCATGATCTACCCTCGTGGGGCTTCCTTAAGTTGATCACTTTTTCACCTTATTGTGTTCTCCCCTACAAAAAACAAAAACTTTGGGACAATAAATTTTTCTCATATAGACAATTGGTAACATGGGATTTGGAGTTAGGAGGGTATTTTCCTTAAGAAAGGTTGAGATGAACGGGTGCCACTTGTTCTGAACTCTATGAAATTAAACTAGGATCCCAAGTCCAAGAATCACAACTTTAAAATGTGTACAAGTCACCCTTATAATTTTTCTTATGGATACAAGCCTCCATGTCCCTAAATTCATGTCAGTTTGTCACTTTACAATTTCGTGCAAGTTCTTTTTGGTTGTTCACCCCTCTTATGGTTTTCTTGGAGATGTTACGTTTAGTATTAGGTGGCCTACTTAGGCCCCCTTTCACGATGGGTAAAATTTCTTTAGTGTCATGCATATCCATTTGAGACATGAAACCCTTGGCCCAATCATAATAAACATAAACTATGTGAAACTCACCCTAGATTCTTTTTCTTGGTGTATCATCCCCTAGGAACACCACTTTCATTGGTTTTGAACCCTTCGACATCATACGAACCTTTCTGGGGGGGGAGAAGGGGATTAGGTCCATGCATTAAGACCTGAAACTTTTTGTGACACCATGGTATAAGATATATGACTATAAAATAGGACTCATGGTATGATAATAATGACCTTAAACTATTTAAAGCCACATGGTCATATCATTATGAACCTAAACTATTTGCAACATCTTGGTCCAGCTGGTATTACCTTAAACTACAAAAGGCAAGAGTCAAAAATGCCTGTCATGTTAAAAAACCATAAGGGAAACCTAATAAAGCATTTGAATCCTTACATCAGGTCATTTATATGACTTGGTAAAAAAGGGGTAAAAAATAAAGAGGTATAAATCCAATATGTGCCCACTATGAACTCTGGAAAAAACTTGACCATGCTCACTGAATCCATCAGTTTAGGAAAGATTTAGAGGAGAATCATAAGATACCTATTCATAACAAGCCCCTCTAGAAGGTAACCCTATTGTGTTACCCTCTTACACCCTCTCGACCTTGGCTGGGTGGGTTTTATTCATGTTGGTTCAGACATACCAATCATGCAATTCTAAAATGTGTGTGTACATTATCCTTATCGTATAATGTTAAACTGTGTGAATATCGTCCTCACCCTATGATATTAAACTACATGCACATCATCCTCACCATATGATGTTAAAATTATTTATACATAGTCCTCACTATATGATATTAAACTATATATCTATCATCTACATTGCATGATATAAAACTGTGAAGCATCCTAGGCCCACACCCAAGAAGCCCCTTTTCCCCTATGGTGCTGGTCACCTATGACATTTCTCATATTCTTCGACCATCACTCAACACCTTAGATGATTATCCCCTTAGAAGATGATAATAACCTCTATTCAGACCGATATTCTAACCTAATGTTCTCATTTCCATGGTTTCATAATTACAAGACTGTTAAAATCTATTTGAACATCAACCCAATTCATCCCCATGCTTTTCATCTTCTAGATTTGGATCCCCATCATCTTTAACGTCTAAACGGACACCCTAACGGTAATAGTGCCTAGATAAACTGGGTTATCTACTATCCTATGCACAAGCTCCAAAGGGATTCTAATGAAATTTTGAGATATCTATCATGTATAAAACATGGTTAGTAGTAAACAATCATTTGTTTGTATGCATCCTTGGTAAAATGATAATGGATTTTTTGTTTTGAACATGGTCAAATGTTATCCTACATCATCACGCCACCCCCTTATGTGTTACAGATATCAAGTTTCTATATTCTTGATATTCATACCCCTTTTTCAAGTATAATTCAATGACCCAAGAATTATCCTATTTGTGAATCTGTGCATGTTGAGAAAGCAAGTCAGCTGTGTAGAGAGTCTCAATCTCTAGCCAAAACATTCTTGGCCAGGACAATCCTGGTGGTCAATAAGAAAGTTCAGACCCTGAGTGTTTGGCCCTTGTATAGAACTCTCACATAAACTAGCAATATTCTATTTTTACCTTGTTTCCCACACTGAGAGTGACTCACATGGTCTTAGGGATTCAATATTGGTTATATTGTCAATGTGGTCGAGATATAGTAAAAATAATTTTTTTAAAGAACATAGGGAATTTAAAACTATCCATCCAGAGTTTGGGAGGGTCATCCACTGGTTGTATACTCTCTTTTATTTCAGGATAAGATAAATTTACCTAAGTCTCATCCCCAGTGACCAAGTACTCAAGATCATCCAACCTTTGTGAGTAGTTTTCAGAGTCTACTGTTGCTCTGTCAGATCAAATGCCAACTATTTTGCGACAGGAAAAACTTATTTGGCTTGGATTTGAACTCGATTCAACTTTTCCTAGAAATGCTCCACCAAATATTCCACCAAAAATTCCTTATCCTTAGACATTAAAAATTGATCCCTCAATTGGTCAATGATATCTGCTTCATTAGTATCGACGACTGCATGTGTTTTCACCGACTCCTTCAGATGAGCAATCTCCTCCTCATCTTCTTGAAGTGCCTAGGTGCACATCACCTTATTTTTGTTACAAGAAATATCAATATCCTTCCACTCAATACATGCATGTTCACTGAGGAAGTCCCAAACTAGTTTATTTAGTCCCCTAGAGTCCACCCCTCCAGTCCCCAAACTGAATAGCTAATGGAAGAGAGATCCCACATGGCTTGGACGATCAACTAGTGGAGTGTGGGTGATGAAATTACACAAACTCCTACACACCATGTGTTGGAAAACTCGATTCTCCTCAGTAACATCTAATATGTAATCCTTGAAGACCTTGGGAAATTCAAGATCATACGGAGGGAAGATTTCCAACATGTTAGTGGTGGGGTCATCTTTATCCAAGTCCTCAGGTGGAATGAGCCCCACATATAGAGGAAACATATCCTTGTTAGACCCCTCTTATATAGTGGTAGCCCTAAATAACTCCTACAGAATCCCTAAGGTAGGATAAAACACTAAATATTCCCTAACCACCTCTATCAGTTGAACAATTTCCACCACCTTCATTGAGGACTTAGTTCTAGTAGTCGCCTCAGACGATGCTTCTAGGATGGGTGCATTCGTCATAGCCTCCCTGATTACATCATTTTCTAACATGATTTATACCTATTCCATTGAGGCTTAGGCCACCTTATTCACTTCCTGTGGCACTTCTATGGCTGACCCAGCCACTATAGAATCTTCAACCTCCTTCATCAAATTCATAACCTCATCCACCTCTGCCGCCCCAAGATCTAGAATTTCCATAACTATCTGAGCTCAAAACTTGTCTTGAACTGCATTTTAAGTATGAGTCAACAAAGCATGAATTACGTGAGGAAAAAAATAAAGGAAAATTTGAAAAGGGGAAAGGGATTACAATAATGGTACAACTTAGTGAGAAACTTAGAGAGGTTCATGGGCATCACTCCTAGGAACAGTGCTCCCCCATCAATCGTCACCTCATTTACAAGTGTCACCTCAAATGGAAGTTGGTTTTCTGTGGCCACAACATTAGGGAGATACCTAGTTCTCTCCCCTTAAAGGGTTGGTGCTCCATAATCCTATGCCAAAGGATCAATACAAACCTACCCCTCCTTTGTGATCTCCAAATCCCACACAAGTAAAGAGGAGTTGGGCAGCAACATAAAAGGTTGGGTAATATCCAAGGAACATAAGATTGGAAAAATTACTTGATAAAAGATCATACTTTTATCCTTAGGAGAAACCTGATAGTCATATATTCCCTAGGATTCCTCATTTGACCCCTCTTATAGACACACATGCACAAAAAACTCACCTACCGAGAGATCTCAAGAAGAGGTAATGCCCAAAAACACATTCAATCAGATGGTCAGGGGATGCATAATTCTACGAGAGTGGACAAAGTATTTTAGATCCATCATGTATTGAATCAACTCATATTAGGTAATGTGTAACACTACCGTTGCATGATCAAACTAGTGAGAGACATCCCATCTCTATTGAGATGATTCCATATCCCTTGGAGAGTGGTGATTTTTTGAAGATTCCCCAACTCTCCCAAAAGCTGGGAAATAAAACGTCATTGGGAACATCCGGGTGACATAGTTGCTTCTCTAGACCTTGGACATGTTCCCTTGGGACTTCTCCAGAGGGTTATCCTTCCTCCTGAATCCTATTACCTTGGTTCATCAAGCATGTTTCATCTCCCCTCCCTACAGTTCCCACCAGTGTAGGACCAGGAATTTAAAACTTTTCAACTACTGCTCCACCCACTAGGCCGAATCTACCTTCATGGTGTGCCCTACCCACTAATTATCCTGGACCCCATGGATGTGGGACCCCTTCTTCCTCATCGTCCTGAGTGAATCACCCCCTCAGAATGTCCCTAGTATATGTTTTCTCCCAAATCAACACATAATCTTGGGTGAGCCCATAAGTAGAAATAGGCAGTGGCAACTCATTCCACCCATTGTCATATTCACGTGAAAGAATACACCATACACTACTACAAATAGGCCTATAACAATGCTATAATAATAATTTATCAGTGTTATAAAATCATTTACTACCTCAACATGGTTAAAAGGACAAGGCTTTTATTAGTGCAAGAAAATCACTGATAAAGGGTTGATTTATTAGTACAAAATAAAAGCACTGATAAAGCATAATTTTATCAATACTTTTAAAAGAATTGATAAAAGACACATTTTTTATGCTTTTATGTAGTTCTGATAAAGATACCCTTTATCAGCACTTTTTAAAGCGTCGATAAATTGATCTTTATCAGCTCTTTTAAAAGTGCTCATAAATGGATCATTTATCAGCGCATTTAGTAGTACTGCTAAAGGGATCCTTTATTAGTGAATTAAGCAACACTGATAGAGGAGAATACTATAGTGTGATGCTACAACATACTACAACACAGGAAATAGGGCATGTAGTGTGCTGTAACAACACAAAAAATCACCAGAAACAACAACATAAATTACCAAAAATAATATACAAATACTAAATTTAAATGAAATAAAATTTGTAACACAAATTCAAGAAAAAACGCTTTAATAGATCATATTAGTTTTTTTAACTAAAATTAATGTCAATTTAGAATGAAAAGGAACACTTGAAGTCATACCAGTCACACCGTGAGTCTAATTGAGGTGTGAATGATTCATACATGTCACAAATTAATTATGGATCTTTTCATAAATTACCAAAACAATAAGAATGCGTTTTCTCATTTTTGAGCATGTCCGTTGTTTTTTTGATTAAAATTAATGTTTGTTTTTAATAAAATGACACACTTGGAGTCATACTAGTCAGAAATGTCCATCAGATAGAGGTGTGGAAGATTATTAAATATCAAAAATGACTTATGTATCATTTTAATAAAGTAACAAAACAATCCAAATTAATTTTATCAGTTTTGAGTATGTTAGTTGTTTTTTTACAAAAATTAATGTCAATTTTGAATAGAAAGACACACTTGGAGTCATAACAGCCACACCGTGCATTAGATTGAGGTGGAAATTATTCCTACATGTCCCAAATTACCTATGGATAGTTTTCCTAAATTATCAAAATAATCATAATTTGTTTCCTCAGTTTTGAGTATGCCACTTGTGTTTTTTACTAAAATGTCATTTTAAACTGGAAACACACCCTTTGAGCCATATAGGTAGAATCATGAATGGGTTTGTTATGATACTAATTCATAAAAGAAAAAAATGAATTATGAATCATTTTCCTAAATTATAAAGACAATCCAAGCATGTTTCTCAATTTTTAGTGAGTGAAACTTTTTTTTGTACTAAAATGTCAAATTTAAACTCATAATAGAAACTTGGAGTCATACCAGTCACACCATGAGTCAGATTGAGGTGAGGAATATTTCTACATGTAAAAAAGTGACTTATGGATCATTTTCCTAAAGTAAAAAAACAAAATGAATGTGTTTTATTATTTTTAAGTATGCAAAAAAAAATTTCACTAAAGTTAATGTCAATTTTGAATAAAAAGACACACTTGGAGTCATAACAATTACACTGTGCATCAGATTTAGGTGTGGATAATTACTACAAATCCCAAATGACTTATAGATTATTTTACTAAAGTATATAAATAATCATATATTTCCCTCGATTTTGATTACACCACTTGTGGTTTTACTAAAATGTCATTTTAAACTGGAAACAAGTACTTTGAGCCATACAAGTGGCATCATGTGTGGGTTTGAAATGAGGCTAATTAATACACATCAAAAATGAATTATAAATTGTTTTCCCAAATTATTAAGACAATTTGAATAATTTTTTTCAATTTTTAGTGAGTGACACTTTTTTTTGTATTAAGATGTCAATTTTAAATGATAACAGACACTTGGAGTCATACCAGTCACACCGTGTATCAGATCGAGGTGTAGTTGGTTCTTAAACATCCAAAACGACCTATGGATAATTTTTATAAAGTAACAAAACAATTAAAATGTGTTTTATTGGTTTTGAGTATGTTTTTTGTTTTTTTCATTAAAATTAATGTCAATTTTGAATAATAATATGCACTTTGAGTCATAATGGTCACACCATGCATCAGATTGAGGTGAAACTAATTAATAAACATCTTATATGACTTATGAATCATTTTGATAAAGTATCAAAACAACAATAATTCGTTTCCTCAGTTTTGAGTACACCACTTGTGTTTTTTACTTAAATGTAATTTTAAACTGGAAACACACACTTTGAGCCATATAGGAGGAATCGTTTGTGGGTTTTACATGATACTGATTTATATATATATAAAATTAATTATTAATAAATTTACCAAATTATCAATACAATCAGAGTACATTTTCTTTATTTTCATAGAGTGACACTTTTTTGTATTAAAATGTCAATTTTAAAGTGATAACGAACACTTGGAGTCCTACTGGTCACACCATGAGTAAAATTAAGATGAGGATAATTAATAAATGTCAAAAAATGACTTAAGGATCATTTTACTAAAGTATTAGAAAAATATGTTTTCATTTTTAGGGTTTTGAGTATTTCAGTTTTTTTCACTAAAATTAATGTCAATTGAATAAAAAGATGCACTTGAAGTCATACCGGTCACACCATGCATCAAATTTAGGTGAGAATGATTATTGTATGTCCCAAATGGCTTATGTATCATTTTACTAAAGTATCAAAATAATCATAATTCATTTCCTCAGTTTTGAGTATTCCACTTGTGTTTTTTACTAAAATGTCACTTTAAACTGGAAACACGCACTTTGATCCATAAAGGTGGCATCATGTGTGAGTTTGACATGAGATTGATTCATACATGTCAAAAATGAATTATGAATAGTTTTCCCAAATTATCAAGAAAATACTAATGTGTTTGCTTAGTTTTTAGTAAGTGACACTTTTTTGTATCAAAATGTCAATTTTAAACGGATAATGAATACTTGGAGTCACACTACTAGAAAAGGAGGCTTTGGATACCCCTTACATGGGAAACCACCATTGGGGGTCACAAGGCTTCCCAAAAAAATTTCTTTGATGCACCCCTCACCCCCACCCTCACACCCGATCCGGAAACCCTACCCCCCACAGCTGCCCGTCCCCTCCCTCGCTGCACCGCCGCCACCGTACTATCAACACCGCACCGCCTCCACCTCCTGCTCCCTGCCAACCCTATTTCCCATCCCCCCTCACCGCACCGCCCATCCCCTCTCTCACTGCACTTTCGCAACCTCACCGCTACCACCTCACCACCTCCTCCTATGGATCCCCTCCATTGCTGCCACCCGTCCCCTCCCTCACTACACCGCCTCTGACTCCCGATCCCCTCTGCTTCCCTCCTTTCCCTTGTAGTAGCACCTCCAGATCCCCTCCCTTCCATATTTTTTTCTCTATCATGTATGCCCTAATTTCTGTTTTAGGGTTTTGATTTTGAGCAATTTACAGCACAAATTTGGCATGCATGAAGATTATATGAATATTGTGTGTGAATAAAAAGTGTGGAAATGGAAGTTCATGTGTATACTGTCTTGTGTTAATGAATAATTATGAAATAATGTGTGTTAAAAGTGTGTGTCTGAGAAGAATTCACACTTTACTTGAGGTTGGAAGTTACATACATTGTAGAGTCCCTGTATATGCTGACTAGATTGATATTAACTCGTGTTGTTATTTGATTTATACCATTCTTGAGTTTATCACATGTCTGTGTGTGTGTGTATCCCATGAGAAAATGTTTGAGGTTTGACCACATGCGTGTTCTTTCATATCCCATGAGACCCATGTTTGAGTTTGATCACATGTGTGTGTTTCGATACTATATGTTATTATTAATATTATATGTTGTTCCTTTATATGATATTCCATGTTTCAATGTGATTTACTTTGTATATTTTATATTGTTTTGTTCTATGCATGGTACCAATGTTACTAGTGTACTCATAGTGGCTCAGTATCCCTTAAGGGGGAGCATGATAAGATGATGTATGTTCCATTGAGATTTTATTGAGATAGATGACATGGTATATTGTGTTTTTTAGCCTCACATAGGGTAATGGTAGACTTATGTGATCTGAACCTTAAGGTGACAATGGGGCATGATGGTATTCAAGGACATGACTTGAGACATATTTTGGGATACAGAGGCCCAAGGGAGTGTATAAATGTGTTGTACTTACAAATTAACTGAGAGATATATAGGGATTGATGTCCTTCTATGGTTTGACTTGATACTCTTAACTTTTTCATGTTTTGGTATACATGACGTGACATTGTACTTGACTAAGTTCATGAATTTTGTTATAATTAAATTTCCATCACAGAGCTAAAGTTTGTTTAGTGCATGAACACTCCGAACATGGTTGTTTGTTTTATTTCATGCACATTTATTTATCATCAAAACATAAAATCTTATACCATTGCACATGTGTTAAGTAAAAATTGGTTGTTTCCTACTACTTTCATATTCCCACCATGCATGGAAATCTCGATGCATGCGAAGACTTTGTAGTCTAGGATACAAGAAAGGGAAAGACCCTGATGATAGGTGCTAGGATATATAGAATAGGGTTTAGAGGCAGAATTGGGATGGAATTTAGAGTGATTTATCAATATTTTTTCACACTCTTGTTATTTCCCACACTTTTATTGACCTAACACTTTGGGGGGTATTTGGGTTTTTAATATATGAATTGAGATACCTACCATCGATTATGATTTTTCATTATTTATTGACTCTATTATGTTATTGTTTATCCTTTTATTTATTGGTACCAAGGGTATATTTTTTGCATTGATGACATTCAGACCCTTACTACTAGTAACAATCATATTTAATAAAAGGATACCTGCTTGAGGCCATGAGGAACACTGTCTTGGACCCTATGATTCAGCATGGGGAATCACATTCATTGTCCCACACATTCTCTATTAATAACATAAGTTAAGATACATTAGTATTTTTTGTGTTCTGTAATTTTATATATTTAATGTTATCCTTGATATGGATTAGTTAGTTTTCCATAAATTAGAGATTGATTGCTATCTTTGATGGTTAATCTTTACTGCCTATGATGGAACAAAGGTAGTGTGAATCCAAGAGGTAGTGATACATTATTTGTACAAAGATACAGTTTCTCTGAGTTTCAGAAGACTGTACATATTCTTGCATGAAGTATTCACTATTTGATCATGATTTCAAAAGGCACATTATTTGAAAAGGTATCATGCATACTTATTTAGGATAATGCACAAGAAAGAGGAAATGCACACATAAATGTAAATGTGCATTGGAAATTATAATTGGACAGTGTTTGTATAGAAGGTGTGTGTGTGAAGAAATTAATAAGTGGAAAATGTGTGTGAACTAGGTGTGTGTGTGTGAAGAAAATAAGAAGTGAATAGTGTCTTAAACACACCCTGTGAAAATTAAAGATTTGTATTATACATACATAGAATACACATACTTTTGAGGACATGCATACTTGAAAATATAATTTCCATAATACATATACAAATAATATAGAATGTACATGTATGTAGAAATCTAAAATTGTAACTTTCATCACTAATTGATTTTGGACACTTTCATAACAAATTATATTTGTTGATTTTTTGGTAGGCATTAACTTATTCACTAAGGTTGATAGTTCAATATTGGTATTTGATGATTTTTTTCATGTACCACATAAGCATGCATGTTATTATGTTGTGTTTCATTTTTTTTGATTTAGCATTTGACTTTCTATAGTTATAGTTTCTTTATATGTTTTGATTATAGTGTATCAAAATTTATGCATTATGATATTAGTGGACCACAGATTCCTTATTGTTCATGTTGGTTTTCTATTTTTTAGTATACCCTATATATAATAATTTTGTTTCTTAACTGATCGACTCCCCCACCCATCTGATCAAATGAGTAAAGTAATTTCATTATATATGACCCATGAATTTGTTGTTGGGGGCTGAAGGGTGGAGGGGGAGGGGCTGTGCAGGTGGGGGGCTGTCCGAGGAAAGTTTGGGGGGGAGGGGATGTTCAGGGAAAGTTTTTTTTGGGGGGAGGGCAGTCTGGGGGGTGTGGTGGGGGGGGGGGGGGGGTGTCCAGGGAGGGGGGTTGGGAGTGGGGGTTGTATAGAGGTGGGGGATGGGGGGGGGGGGCTTCTGGGGGGAGTGTGGGGCTGCGGGGGGGGGGGGGGGGGGCTGTCCAAGGGGTTGGGGGGGAGTGGGGGATGTTTGGGGGTGGGGGGCTGTTTGGGGTGAGTGTGTGTGTGTGTGGGGGGGGGGGGAGGTTGTCCAAGGGGAGTTTTTTAAGGGGGGGTGTCCAAGGGGGGTTGGGAGTGGGGGCTGGGGGGGTGTCCAAGGGCGGGATGGGAGTGGAGGCTAGGGGGGTGCTGTCTGGAGGGGGGGGGGGGCTTTCCGAGGGAAGTTTGGGGGGGGGGGGGGCTTATCCAGGGGAGGGGGGAGTGTGGGGGATATAGGGGGTTTGGAGGGGAGCTGCCCAAGGGGGAGGGGTTTGGGGGATATTCAGTACTTAACTTTACTCTATATAGTTCAATGTCAAGTGAACGCAGCTGAATGGTTGTCCAAACATCTTTCCAAACCACCTCATCATGTACGAGCATCACAATAGGTCTCTACTAGAGTAGAGTAGTGAGCCTAATGGACTAATGTCAAAATTGGCCTAATGTCCAATTGGAAAAATGGAGACTTGGAAAATTTTCCAAATTACCAAATTCCCAAATGTCCAAATGATCTAATAGCCTAATTCCCTAACGCCCTGACATCCTAACGCCCCAATGACCTAACGCCCCAATGACCGAACGCCCCAACAACCTGATTCCCAAATGGACTAACTCCACAATGGCCCAACACCTCAATGCCCCAACGACCCAACGACCTAATTCCTAAGTGGCTGAATGCCCCAACGACCTAACACCCCAATGCCCCAATGCCCCAACAGCCCAACGCCCCAACGACCCAACGCCCAATGACCTAACGGCCCAATGGAACAATTAAAAAAATGGACTAATGTTCTAATTACCTAATGTACTATTGGACTAAGGGAATATTATCCCATTTTCCTAATGACCAAATGGCCTAATGGCATTTTTCCCAAATGAAAAAATGACCTAATCTCCCAATGGCCAATGTTGTTGCTTTATACCATGATAACAGTTTTCCTGTTGTGTTTCTAGATAGTGTACTATATATACTATTATTCTTATTATGTTGTTTTATGCAGTGGATTAGCATGTTTTTCTTGATAGAAATTGGTAAAGAATGTAAAGCCTGAATTGATTGATAATTAATTGGATAGAGAATTAAGAGTCATGTTTATTGAATCTGGTGTTGGTTATAATTTGATAATAATAAAATTGACACATTGTGCATGTGTAATTGAAAATGAATCTTCTGTTGGGGGTTTTAGGGTGGAGGGGGAGGGGCTTCGTAGGTGGGGTTTGTCTAAGGAAAGTTGGGGGGGTGTCCGAGGGGGGGGGGCTATCCAGGGAGTGGGGGCTGTCCAGGGGTGGGGTGGCTTCTGGGGGGAGTGTGGGGCTGCGAGGGGGGGGGGGTTGTCTAGGGGTGGGTGGGTGGGGGGATGTACGAGGGGGGGGGGGGGGGGTAGGGGGAGTGTGTGTGTGTGTGGGAGGGGGGGGGGGTTGGGTGGGGGGGCTATCCAGGGGTGGGGTGCTATTTGGGGTGAGTGGGGTGGGGGGGGGGGGGGTGTCTGAGGGGAGTTGGGGGGGGGGGGCTATCCAGGGGGGTGTTGTCCGGGGGGGGGGGGTGTTTAGGGTGGGGGATGTCCAGGGGGGTGTGGGGGGTTGGGAGTGGGGCTATCTAGGGGGTAGTGGGGGATGTATGGGGGGGGGTGGGGGCTGTCCGGGGGGAGTTTGGGGTGGCGGCTGTCCAGGTGGGGAGTGCAGGGGGTACAAGGGGTTAGGATGGGGGATATCCAAGGGGGAGGGGTGGGGGGGGGGCTATTCCTTACTAAATTTTACTCTATATAGTTTAATTTCGAGCTAATGCAGCCAAATGGTTGTCCAAACTTCTTTCCAAACCACATCATCATGTACGAGCAGCACAATAGGTCACTACTAGAGTAGAGTAGTGATCCTAATGGTTTAATGTCAAAATTGTCCTAATGTCCAATTGGATAAATAGATACTTGACTAATTGGCCAAATTACCAAATGCCAAAATGGCCAAATGCCCTAATGGCCTAACACTCTAACACCCTAACACCCTAATTCCCTAACTTCCTAACACCCTAACAGCCTAATGGCCTAATGCCCTAATGGCCTAATTCCCTAACGGCCTAACACCCAAATAGACTAATTCTCAAACGGCCTAACGACTGAATGGAAATTGGCCAAATGGACTACTTTCCTCATTACCTAATGTCCTATTGGACTAATGGAATATTAGACTATTGGACTAATGAACAAATGGACTAATGACGTATTAGGCTATTGGCATAATGGACAATTGGATAAATGAAGACTTGTCCAATTGGAAAAATTCACAAATGCCAAAATGGCCAAATTATCTAATGACCTAATGACCTAAAGCCCTAATGCCCTATTTCTCTAACAGCCAAACACCCTAACATCCAAATTCCCTAATGTCCAAATGCCCTAATGGACAAACATCCTAATGGCCTAATGGAAAAACGACCTAATGTCCCAACGACCTAATGTCCCAACGACCTAATGGCCCAACGACATAAAGTCCCAACGGCCTAACAAACCAATAGCCTAATGGCCTAATGGAAAATTGGCCAAATGGAATATTGTACTAATTACCTAATTTCCTATTGGACTAATGTCCTATTAGGATATTGGCCTAATGGCATATTAGCCTATTGGCCTAATGACCAAATGGCCTAATGGTATATTATCATATTGGAATAATGGCCAATTGGATAAATAGAGACTTGGAGAATTGGCTAAATTCCCAAATGCCCAAATGGTGAAACACCCAAATGGCCAAACACCCTAACGAACTAACACCCTAACGATCTAACGCCCTAATCATAAAAAATGACTCATGAATCATTGTCCTAAAGTACCAAAATAATATGAATGTTTTTTCCTAGTTTTGATTATGACAATGTTTTTTGACTAAAATTAATGTCGATTATTAATAAAAAGATGACTTGGAGTCATAATGGTCATAGCGTACATCTTATTGAGGTGAGAATGATTCCTACACATCCTAAATGACTTATGGATCATTTTATTAAAGTATCAAAACAATTATAATTCATTTCCTTGGTTTTGATTATGCCACTTGTGGTTTTTACTAAAATGTCATTTTAAATTGAAAACACACACTTTGAGCCATACAGGTGGCATTGTGTGTCAGTTTGTCTTGAGACTGATTCATACACATCAAAAATGAATTATAAATAATTGTCCCAAATTATCAAGACAATCCAAGATAATTTTCTTGGTTTTTAGTGAGTGACACTTTTTTGTATTAAAATGTCAATTTTAAACTAATAACACTTGGATTCATACCGGTCCCACCATGAATCATATTGTGGTGAGACTAATTTCTAATAAAAAAATGACTTATGGATTGTTTTACTAAAGTACCAAAACAATAAAAATAATTTTTCTTAGTTTTTATTTTTTCAATTGTTATTTTCATTAAAATTAATGTCAATTTTGAAAAAAAAGATGAATTGGATTCATACTATTCACACCATGAGTTATATTTATGTTCATATGATTTCTACACATCCCAAATGACTTATGGATCATTTTCCTAAAGTATCAAAAGAATCAGAATGTGTTTCCTCGGTTTTTGAGTATGCCACTTGAGTTTTTTGCTAAAACGTCATTTTAAACTGGAAACATGAACATTGATTGGTTGATGAAACACATATTTATTCAAAAATTTAAATTTTATTATATACTAGTTTAATGATTTGGAGTTATAAAGATGTTGCTTAAATAACACTAGTGGATAAATTAAAGATTCTAACACAGAACGATCTTACAGGTGGATTACTAACCTATATAAAATCACTTAAATAAGTGATGAAAAACCTTATTTCAATAAGTCACTTGAAACACATGAAAAATGGATTTTATATTAAGTGGCAGGTGTTGTGTGCACTTTTAAAAAATTGTTCTCAAACAAAATCATGGTATGATCCTTATTCTACTTCATTTTCCAAAAAAATTATTATTTGCAAGACAACACTTCGTCTCCTCATATGAATCGATCTCTAACCCGGTCTTCACCTATGCCTCCTTCTCCACATAAGTCTCTAACTCTGAATCTTCCTCTTCCTTCACCTATTACTCCTCCTCCGCCTTCGCCTCCACCTCTGCGATTTCCTAATAATTTTATTGTTTGTAGGTTAGCGATTCTAAAAAAATTGATTTTCTCCATTATACTTCTCCTTGAGAAAGAGATCAAAAATAATATATAAGCATTATGAAACTAATGTTTCATACCCTAAATATATTTTTAACGTCATAACTCATACTATATCATAAACATTGTAGATAATCACCTAAATTTGTTGTCGGAAAACATTCTAACAAAAAGTATGCTGCCCACTCATCTCTAAACAAATTTATTTATTTATTTTCAGTATCTAGGTTTTTAGTAATCTTAACTGTACTAAGAAAATATATACAAAGAAATTATTATGAAATATATTTAATGAAATTGTAATTACCTTCAGAAATTAGTTGTTGGGGGATATTGGTCTTTTCATGATTTATGATTTCTCCAATAAATTTGCAAGCATAATATCCATAATTAATATCATTAACTTATTTCAGACACTATAGAAACATTGACCAAAATAAGTATATTGTTTTGAAATGTTTTTATAGTTAAATAATTCTATATATACCTTAATTTTTTTTTCTATTTTTAGTAATTTATAGGCTTTATCCCTTCAGACACCAACTTCATTCCATGATCCATGACATAGTTATTAGCCCCCTATCATAAAACAATTCTTGTTAAAACTTATACTGAACATATAATTCAAAGTTTATCAATAAAATATTGATTTCAGTGTATTAAATATTCACAATACACATCATGTGTGGTCAGTTGGTTTCATATCTATGCATTTGATCCAAAAAAATAAATATTTAGGGTGTACAGATTTACTACGACCGACATCCAGTGCACCCTAAAAAAACAAAAACAATTAAGTAATAAAAAAATTAAAAATATATTTTATGTGATTATATTGTAGAGTTTTAATTTTTCATTATAGGTATAAAAAGAGTCTATCATATGATGATATTTTATTAAATGCTTTGATAAACTCATCTTTTTTCTTCTTAATCATTTTTTTATCCAATGTAAGTTCTACTATATAAATGATATAGGGATTAATGAATCGAAATCATGATTCACATGATATTACCTTTATATAGTTATGATATAAAATTCTGTACAAAATATGAATAGTTATTAACTTTAATAAACATATTATCTCACTATTTGGAAAGATGTGTAATGAAAATGTACCTTATGTATGTATTCAAAACTGAGATGACCAACCATTCCTACTTGAGAATATCATTTAGAGTCTCTAGACCAATTCTGTATATCAAGTAATTTACATATATTTATTATTCATATTCAATTTAAGACATAGTTTTATCTTTAAATGTGGTCTCTTCATGAAGTTGTAATGATAATAAATGTTTCTCTGGAACTAGTGGGGAGAAGGTACTCTCATAAGGTAGTTTTTTCATGGTTGATTCACTAGATTTTCTTAATTATACCTTATATTTCTACACCACTTTATCCATATGTAATATCATACCTCACTTCAGAAATTTTATCATCATATATTACAGGTTTTTCATATGAAAAACTTTGTTAAATACACACCTCAAGTATCTTTATAATATTATACAACCATGATATGAAATATCCAATAACATCAATGACTGTTGTAATATCCAGGACATAAAGTGGAACAAACAAATTAGCAGTCAGCTCATGAGCTAACTCAATCCCCACTCTCATGTGATCTTTTGGGAGGTCTTGATAGTGTAGTTGGTATCCTAGGATATTATAAATTATACCCATTGCAACATAGTGGTGCATGGGTATTGACAGATACAAATCACATACAACTGTACCCTACAAAATTTTAGTAATATAAAGTTATTGGAAGTTATTTGATTCACATTTATGAGAAAGAGTAATGAAAAAATTTATTACCTAGGGTTTGGTATTCTATTTGGGGGAATCAATAGTCTCAAATCTAGTGAGATCATTTGGTTCATGTGTGGATATTCTCTCCATCACCGGTTCACTTTGATCCTTTCTTATACATTGGAATGCTAAACCATACCAAAAAATAATATTTTACAGTGAGTCTATTTTTGTTGGAAATTGTCTCTCCATATTATATGTATCTTAATGTGGTTTTATCTTCTCAAATATGTTCTAGGAGAGATTTCAAAACCCAATCCTCTAACGCAACCATATTATTCATCCCGCTTTAAAGCTACTTAAAGTAACTTTTCTTCTAGTTTAGTCATTGTTGATTATTGTGTCTAAACCATATAAAAAAATATAAACATAAATAGTTATTTTTATGTAATATTATTATAAATCATAAATAATTACAATTATGTCATAATTACACATGATTATTATACTGTTTTTGGGTTTTCATCAACTAATTTACCCCTTATTTACACAATCCTCCTTCCATAGAACATGATGTGGGGTGGAAGTGTCTTTATATTTTGATTCATAAATATGCATATAAATAAAGGAACATATGTTGTTTCATATCACAAAATTAAAATTTTATTTTTTATTTAAAATACATACTAATTTCTTCTCTAATGAAGCATTCCCCATCTTTGCTTTGCGATAGGAGTACATTGGTTTTGATGCTCATTATTTATTTTTAGCACTCTTTTTTTGTTTCATAAATTAACAATTTTGAATCAATTTGGTTAAAATAAATAATGTCAACAAATATATTATCAACTACAATGCACCAAAAAAGATTTCTCATTGCGACGATTGATGAAAGGAGTCTTTGTTTCCATCTTTATAATATGTGCATAACTAACGGGTGGGTGAGGCTTCACTTTATCCTCAATATCCCTAATATGTAACTTTTTAAGTGGAGTTTGTAAGCCTATATGGGATTTTTCCAATGGCTTTTAAGACAAATTTCTTATGAAAATATTCTAAAATAAACAAACTCTTCAAGGAATAATGAAAATTAAATCAACATTTACTAATATAAAATTTCAATAAAATAGAGAAAGTATATCGTAACATTACTGTTATATCTTTACAAAGGTTTTCCTTCATTACAGGTTGGATGTGGTTCCATGAAACAATATCAATTGACACATTCATCCTTATTGTGACCCTAAGATAACTAATGAATGTTGAATTGTTGGGGTCAATAGGTTGGCCGTATTGATTCCAACCAACCTCAAATCTTATACCCCAAATTTTTACCCTAATATTTTTTTTCAACATTGTGATGCTGCATCATTGTTGTTTTTTTCATCAATATTCTGTTGATCCCCTAATAAATCCACAATTTCATCATCAATAGTCTGTTTTTCCTAAGGATTGGTAACATCATCATGTGCATAATTCATTTTCTACATGAGTAGTCAAACATTTAATTTTTTTTGAATTACAATAATATAATAAACTCCATGAATAAAAGTCCACATTTTTATGCATCTTCCACGAACATTTTTACTATATTACATAGAGATATAATACTTTAATACTCTAGTACAACTAACCTACACTACCTTTATTTAATCTGTCCTAAAATTCTTGATTAACTTCCATCTCTTGATGATGGATTGGAATCCCTCATTCAAACTAGTCTTCCTCCTATCATTTTGGTTCTAAATATCCTTGATGACGTACCCCCTAAATAGTTATTATTGCATTTTGTTGTTTGATATCTATCTCAGATATTTTTTGGACATCCACCTATGTTTCTTGAATTAATCTGAACAAAATTCATCCCATATCGGGTAATGGTGATAATTTTGGATGAATACTTCTCAAAGTAGTTAAAAAAATATATAAGAGATGTGGGATGAGTCTTAAGAAAAAAAAAGCAATAATATCTGTTCAGTAAATGAAAGGTACCTGACGCTACCATGAGAACATCAACTCATTCCCACTGAGTTGCACCGACTCTAACCTATGTTACCAGTCCTTTTATCTCATTTTTATCTCAAATATTAGAGCTTTATATACACTAAGGTTAAAAAATAACATAAATGAAATTTTAATTATGGATTCTAACATATTACATTTAAAAAATTAAGGAATTAACATTCAAATCCACATGACTTCCACTTGAAGTCATTTACTTCCACTTATAAAATTTTATTTTTTTCCACTTTCTATGAAATGTTTCTTTTTCTGACAGACCTTAGAAGAGATACAAAATTTTGGTGGTTATTTGTGTGAGGTGGATGGGAGAGCATCACAACCGTCCATTTCTATAAGTTTCCAAGAGAAAGTATCCTAAAGATGAAGTTGAAAGTAGGGACAAATATCTCTTCTCATTATGGGAGGAATACCATCAAGAGTCAGATTGAAAACCTTTTAAATTTATCAAGGTTAAAGGGGAAGAGAATCAAAAGGTGCATTTGATGGGTTTTTTTTTTCTTCAAAAAAAGTGCAACATGAGTATTTTTAGAAGGTCACCCATCATAGTAGTATTCCCATCCAAGTATGCTTAACTGTGGAGTTCTAATAAGATCCAATGTGACTGCACTAAAATTAAAAGTAAATTTTGATGAAGTTTTTTCAAAAGTAACTGAGTGAGTCATATAAGAAAATAAATATCAATAAAACAAAAAAAACCATTCATTATTTTTGATTAATTTTTAGGTGTAATTTTTTGTGTTCTTAGGAAGTAGTAAACGAAGAGAATGAAAGGATAAAAGAGTTAAAGAATGAGTTGGGAGATGCAATATTCAAAGCCATGGTAACAGCTTTGATGGAGATTAATGAATAAAATCTGAGTGGGTGGTATGTCATCAAGGGATTTCAGAACCACAATGATGGGAGGAAGGCTAGTTTAAAAGAGGGAGTCCAATCCATCATCAAGAGATGGAAGGAAATAAGGCATCTGAGGAAGGATTAAATAAAGGTAGTGGAGGTTAGTTGTACCAAAGTATTGAAGTATTATATCTCAATTCAAGACAGTAAATTTTTTTATGAAAATGTGGAATTTTATGCATAGAGTTTATTATATTGTATATCTATCTTACCGAAATGAATCCTTATTTAAAAAACCTTATTTGTGAAACCCATGGCCATTTATATGAAAAGTTGTTTATATGGCTTACAAATATTATGTGTTGTATGCTTATTTAAATTATCATACATTAGGAATATTTTCATATAATAAAAATGAGATACATGTTTTTCATGTCGATCAGGGGCATGAAAAATCTTCAGAGAAAACCTAACTAGTTACTTTACTTAAACACTTTATGTGCATCTTGGTGCACATGTAGCTGATGTTTACTTGGGTTCAAGTATGTAAGGATTGAATATTTATTGGATGGTATAGAGTATCAGATGATAGATTGTGAATACTTATATAGTTAGTGTCATCAATGGTTGGTTGGTTATTTTTATTGGGTTTTATTTTTACCTAGGATTTATCAAATTGTTATTTTTTATTTCTGTAGGTATTTATATTCATGGTATTCTACTATGTGCTATTTTATATATATTCCATTTTCTTGTGTGTTGGTTTTCTAAACCATTTATCATGGATCATGTTGAATGATACATATTTATTATGAATCCTTTGGACGTTGGTTGATGGTTCTGAGGGTTGAGTAACATTTTGATTTAGTTCAGGTCAGGATATGAATAGCTGGACTATATTGTGATGTTACTGTTTTATAAAAGATAAATTTATTGATAAGATAACACACATACACAAATAAAGAAAATAATTTTTCTTAAATTAGGTCACTTCATCAAAAAATAAATTCATTATTGGAGAGGAATTTATTTATAAAATAATTTGATAGAAAAGTAAACTCATATATACCATCTTCTATAGATGACACCGCATATGGAAACTCTTCAACTCGAATATGATCTAGTGAATTATTCTAAGACATGTTTTTGTTTATAAATATAAAACAAATAAAATTCATAAAATATATTTACTATTAGTTTATAAAAAATCAAACTTTATTTTAACTAATTATAAATTTAATGGACATGGGAAATTATTGGGAACCAATCATTGATAATGGAAAAAATGGTATCTACTTTAACGATTTCCCTAACCCATTAAACAAAATATCCTCTCATAACTGTAATGTTTTAGTGAATATTTTTTTCTGTAAATTTATTAATAATATTAACCTATCAATCAATTATAAACACACATCTTCTTGACAATACATCACAACTTTTGAGTTTGGATCAAATAAAAAACTGAAAAATTATGCTTATTTTGATTTCAAAAAAATTTAAATAGTTTGTTCCTTATTAAATTATATCTATATAAAATATCAATAATTTTAACCAATATAAACTAGAAAATATAAACTTTAGTTCCCTGAATTATATTAACCCATTCACATTAAAACAATATGTATATGAACCCACTTTATATTATTTATATCAAATAACATTCCCTTTAAAATTATTCCAATATAATGTAAAACTTTTTTTCAAATTAATGTGCATTTAATACTGTGGAAACAATATTTAAACAATAAAAAACCACATTATCTAAAATACAACAAGATATAATATAACAGAAACATAAAAAATCACTATCAGTTACAATAACAGTTGGAGATGTGTTCACAATGGTCTTGTATAAATCCAAAATGAGTTTACAAAGTTGGAGTGGAGTTGTGTAGGTATTGGTAAGTGAGAGAGAGATATGAGATGTAGGGTTCATCATGGTTAAGAACAACGCAAAAAATGCAAACTGTGGAACCTAAAAAATCAAACAATGATAAAGGAAATGTAGAAAATAACATACATTGGATTCTGACCTTGATTCGTTTGAGGGAACGTAGAGAAGTAGAACTGATAGTAGGGGAGTTCTGTGAGAGATGAGAGTTATGAGTGACTGAGTCATGGTTAGAGTTATTTTAAATAGACCAGAGACACTTTTAATAGCACTTTCAAAAAAGCGCTGATAAGGATCCCTTTTATTAGCACTAAATTGATAAGAACTGATAAAATGAATTTTTATCAGCACTTTTTTAGCACTAATAAAGATCAAGCTTTATGAACACTACAAAAGTGCCAATAAAATACATCTTTATCAGTGCTAATGTTTTAGCACTGATAAATATTTCTTTTAACAACACCTTTTTAGCACTGAAAAAATGAACATTTAACTACGCTAAAACTTTAGCGTTGATAAAGGATTTATAATTTAAATTATTTAAATAAATTTATTATAATTTTATAATTATTTAAATATATATAATTATTTATTTATAATTATAAAATATTTATTTAAAAAATAATATTTATTTATTTATAATAAAAAAATTTATAAATTTATAAATATAGTAAATATACATTTATAAATATATTTTTTTTATAAATATTTATTTAAAAGTATATTTTTGAAATTATTAGTAGATATATAATCTTAAATACATACATTTTAAAAATTATTGAAATTGAATAATTCAAAATGAGTACACTTTAAAAATATTGAAAAAATTGATAAGTTTTATTAATTTAATATAAATTAATTAATAAAAAAAATATGTATACATATATATTAAAGTAAATATGAATACATTTTAAAAATACTAAAACATTATAAATAAATAAATATAAATAAATAATAGAAAATGATCGAATTCAAGAATAAAATAAAAAATAAAAAATAAAAAATATTAAAAATGAATAAATAATACCCTAACTGTAATAGTATTAAAAATAAATATATAAAATTGTCTGATTGAAAACATAATATATCAAATGTATCATGTTATAATGAAATTCTAAAATATACTAAAATTTTAATAAATTAAATAAATATTAGGTGCATGTGTTTCTATATATGATTTCACTAATTACGTAAATATATTTTTGTGTGCGTTGAATATAAAAATTCATTAATTACATATATATATATATGTATATATATGTATGTGAAATCAATGTAACACATTACATTTGATATATGTTAAATTGAAAAATCAAACAACATTAAAAATGAATAAGGCATTAATATGTTTTTATTTATTACATTATATTCATTTTATATATATTTATATTTAATTAATATATATATATATATTATAATTATTCATTTTTATTAATAATTGTTTCATTAATAAATTTTTAAATAATTTTTTAATTTTTAATTTTTTAATTTTTAATTTAATTATTACAGTTTATTAATTATATATATATATTTAATATATAAAATTTATTAATATTTATAATATATATATTTATATTAAATTTATTCATTTTATCAATAATTATTTAACTAATAAAATGTTTTATATTTTTCTTAATTTACTATTTTTTAATTTTTAATTTTTTAATTATTTCATTTTATTCATTTTACAAATCTATATATTTAATATATACTATTTATTAAATATTTTTTATTAATATTTATATATATTTATATTCAATTTATTCATTTTTAACAATAATTATTTAATTAATAAAATTGTTAATTTTTTTTATTTGTTTAATTATTTTGTTTTATTTTGGACCTTTATGAGTGCTATAAGAGCGCTGATAAAGGGTACCCTTTATTAGTACTAACAATAAAGCGCTGATAATGGGTACCCTTTATCAGTGCTAAAAATAAAGTGTTGATAAATGGTTCCCTTTATCAGTGCTAAAATAAAGCGTTGATAAAGGTTACCATTTATCAACGCTAAAAAAAGCACTAATAAAGGGTACTCTTTATTAGCATTTTTTTCGCATTGATAAAAGGTACCCATTATCAAAACTTATTTTAGTACTGATAACGTTGGACTTTATCAACACATTTTGCTAGTGCTGATAAATACCAGTACTGTTAAAGGTCTCTTCTGTAGTAGTGACCCAAAAATTTGGTTCAAGGTCTAGTGTACCCATTCAAGCTGTGTACAAGGTGAGAAGTTATGAGTTTTTGAAGAAGGTAAACACAAAGTTTGAAGAGTTAATTACCCTTCTACAAAAACTTTTTCTTTTTCAAGGAAAATCCCAATCTCATCCTCCCATCCATTATGGTATTTGTTTCACTGACACCCATTATTCTGACCAATGCTCTCAACTGAGAGAAACTTCTAAGAGCTGTGAGGTAATATTTCTAGACCACCCCTATAACCAACTCATTAGGAAAGAAAAATACTATATATCCAACCCTGGGTGGAAAGAAAACCAAGATTATAGGAAAGGGGGGTATTCAAACCAACCTCAACAACTATAGAACTGACCGGGGCAGAGTAGTCATCCACCACCCCCACCCAGAAATACTCATCCACCATAAAGACATTTCCAACAACCCCCTCCAAAACTCAATCCTATCCTAGAAGACATCATGAAACAAATGGATTCCAACAATCTCCAGTTCCAACAAACCACCCAAGTATCCATTCAAGACCTAAAAACCCCATTAGGCCAACTCACCAACTCAGTGGGGGAAATTCAAAGTCATGAGTTGGGTAAAATACATTCTCAACCACTAGTCAACCATAGGGATAAAGGATATGTTAGTTCCATCACCCTTAAGAGTGGAACACAACTTAAAATCCAAATGAACCCTCTATTAGAGTCATCCCCTCCTGAGGAAAACAACATAACAACAATTGAAAATGTTCCAAATATTGAAATACCTTATCTTGAGAGAATCCATTCCTAAGGAAAGTTTTTGTTTTTTGATGATTCACCTTCATCAACCATTCCTCTTACATTTCCCCAAAGTTCCACCCACCGAATAAAAAAATAAATAGAACTTAATAAAAAAATATTAGAAACTTTCAAAAAAATTTAGGTCAAAATCCCTTTGATTGATGCTGTGAAGAAAATTCCATGATACGCCAAGTTTTCGAAGAAGATGTGTACACATCAAAGGATACTTTGTGGTGATGAAAATATGATCCTAGGGATGAATTTATCAAAATTGATAGATCCATCAATTACCAACAAATGTAATGATCCTGAAACATTATTGATTCTGTACACCATATGGAAGTATTTCTTTCCCAATTCCATGTTTGATTTGGGTTCTTCTATAAATGTTCTTCCAAACTCAATTTTATCTTGAATGTAGTTTGGGGAAATGAAGCCTACTAGATTTTTTTTTTCAACTATAAAACTAGAGCATAACACACCCCACTGGTGCGTTAGATGATTTTCTTGTGAGGGTGAAATTTTTAAATTTTCCTGCTGATTTTTATGCGCTTAAAATAGAAGATGATAAGGTGAATGGACATGACCCAATTATATTGGGGATTCCTTTCTTGAAAACTACCAAAAACCATAATTAATTTCCACAATGGTACATTATCTATGTATTTTTGGTGTTACATTTTCCACTTCAACATCCTTGATTCCATGAAGTACCCCTCAGAAGAACATTCCTCACTCTTAGTTAATTATATTGATGTAATCCCTTACCCTAAAAAACATATTTTCATTCCTCTGGCCCCCTTTATATGTTTTCATCATTTATAGACATACTATGTAATAAATCATGCATTGAATGTTGTACCAGTCTAGAAAAATATCATGCATGTTTTTTTAGTTGATGATTTTTTGTGCACTGATGATTCCATGACCATCGATGATACTCATAAGCTTGTAAAAGACCATTTCTCATCTAATGATGTTACTATGGAGTAGTTATATGAGATAATTGACCTCCCACTTTTTTATTCACTCCCATCAATCCAAAACCCACTTGAATTGTAACTTAAACCACTACCTCAAAAATTAAAATATGCATATCTTAAGAATGGAAACAAGGTGCCTATCATCATTGCTAGTTTAATCCCTCCAGAGTATGAATTGAAACTTCTTGAACTTTTGAGGGAGTATAAAATATATTTGGGATGAACACTTTCTAAAATTATTGGTATTATCCCATAAATTTGAAAACATAATATATTGTTAAATGATGAGGCTAAACAAGTGAGGAAGGAACAACATCGACTAAAACCAAAACTCCTAGATGTTGTTAAAAAGGTGGTAACCAAATTAATAGCTACTGGATTCATTTAACCCATCTATCATATCCAATGGGTTAGTCCAATGCAATTTATTCCTAAAAAAATGTTCTAAAAATAATAATAAATGAAAACAATGAATTGGTTCCAACCCATGTGAATAATAGTTGTTGTGCCTATATAGATTATCACCGATTAAACCAACCCACTAAGAAAGACTATTTCCCATTACTATTCATTGACCAGATTCTAGAGATGCTATAAGGGAAGTCCCATTACTATTTTCTTGATGGGTATTATGGATAATTTCAGATCTATATTTCCCCCAAGTATTAGGAAAATACAACCTTCACTTTCCCCTTTGTCACATTTTCATATAGGAGAATTCTATTTGGTCTGTGAAATGCTCTAGGTACTTTCCAACGATGCATGGTTAGTATTTTTTTGGATTACCTATAGGATTTATGGAAGTTTTCACGGATTATTTCACTGTATATGGTTCCTATTTTGATCAATGTTTGAGTAGTATTGGTTTATTCCTATATCCCTATATTGAAAATAATATCATATTAAATGATGAGAAATTCCATTTCATGGTGAGACAATGTATAGTACTTGGGAAAGTTATTTCTGGGGATATTATCCAAGTAGATAAATCAAAAGTGGATGTCATTTATTCCCTACCATTCCCAAAAAATATGCAGTATGTGTGTTATTTATTGGGTCATGATGGATTTTACCGTTGTTTCATTTGTTAATTTAGTAAGATTGAACTTCCCCTCTCCCACTTACTCCAAAAAAAAATGAATTTGTTTTTGATAAATAATGTGAGGAAGCTTTTAAAAAATTGAAATGGATTCTCGCATCACCCCTGATAATACAAACAACTTTGTGGGATTTAACATTTAAGCTCATGTGTGATTACTCTAACTATACAGTTGGGGTAGTCTTATCACAACAGTTTGATTGAGCTCTGCAAGTTATTGTCTATGCCTCTTGTACACTAGACCCTACCTAAGAAAACTACACCACATATGAAAAATAATTAATTTCCATTGTGTTTTCCTTGGATAAATTTTGGTCATACCTTTTAGGGTATAAAGTTATTATGTGAACATACCATTTAGCCCTCTAATATCTCATTAAGAAACCATAAGCCAAACCATGTCTCATTATTTGGATGCTCCTACTTCAAGAATTTAATATAGAAATTAGGGATAAAAAAGGAGAATATAATGTGGTGGATAACTATATCAATAGTATCCTCCCATCCTCAGTCATTGAATCATCCCCTATATTCCCATAAATGACATGTTTCCTGATGAGAAATTATACCGCGTGCAAGATGCTATTCCCTAGTATGATGAAATTGTAAATTATTTTTCTACATCTTTAATTTGTGTTTATTTAAAAAAAACCAAGCCAATCATCTAAAACATGAGTATCATTGGTAAATTTTGGATGACACCTACCTTTGGCACACATGTAGTGATCAATTACTTATCCATTGTGTTCTTGATAGCAAGTTTCAGTCAGTCCTCAAGTTCTTCCACACTCTTGCTTGTGAGGTCCACTTTGGTCCCCAACGGAATAGTCACAAGGTCCTCGATTCAGTTCTCTTTTGGACAACATTATTTCAAGATTCCAATGATTTATATAAAGATTTTCCTCACTATTAAAGAATGGGGAATGTATCTAAAAGAAATGAAATTACACAACAACCCTTTCTCTTCCATGAAATTTTCAATGTTTGGGGAATTAACATTATGGGGAAATTTCCCCATTCCTTTGTAAACTTATACATTATTTTGGAAGTTTATTATGTGTCAAAATGGGTAGAGGCACGAGCTATGAGGATAGATGATTCCAAGACAAATGTAGAATTTTTTAGAACAAAACTTTTCTATAGGTTTGGATTACCTAGGTTCATCATCAGTGACTAGACTCCTCATTTCTAAAACCAAATAATGAAATAACTTTTGCATCAGTATGGGGTTTGGCATCAAGTGTCTAATTCTTATCACCCACAAACCAATGGTTAAGAAGAAGTGTCAAATATAGAGTTTTTATTGAAAAAATGGTTCTACCTAAAAGAAAATATTGGAGTCCTAGAACCGATTATTCATTATGGGATTACCATACTTATTTAAAAACTACAATTGGAATTTCACTATATTGGTTTGTTTTTGGAAAGAGTTGTCACCTCCCTATTTAGATGGACCACCGAGACTACTGGTCCATTAAACAATACAATTCTAATATTTCTAGTATAGGCACTCAATGGAAGTTACAGATTTAGGATCTGGAGGAAATTCATATAGATTCATATGATAAATTCTTAATCTATAAGGAGTGAGCCAAAGATTCCCATGACCGGGTCATCCTTCATCATTAATTCCACTTTGGGAAGAAGTTCCTCCTTTTCAATGCAACGCTAAAGTTGCATCCACTTAATCTTCATTCCCACTAGTTTATCCCATAAAATGTTACTAATGACTATCCATTTAGTATTGGTTATTTTAAAAATGAATAAATAAAACAAATCTTTACTATCAATGGGCAGCGACTGAAGCACTTTCACAAATACATTCTAGAGTCCCTGATAGAGGATATCAAAGTTTAAGAAACAATATATGAATGAAACCTAACATGTTTTATCCTTCCTTCCCACATTCTTTTTTATCACAATTAGGACACCACATAATTTATGTGTGGGGGGGGGGATGGGTATATTCCTGGTTTATTTAGAAATTTGAATAATCTTTCTTCTTTTTATCTTTTTGGATTATTAGATAGTATTGTTACCTTTCCCCCTTACCTCCTCAATTTTATGACAAAATGTTAATTTTTGATGCCCAATTTATCATGGAAAATTATGACCACTAAATAATGGAAAATGGTTCCCATTTAATCATGAAAGTTATTGAAAATACGTGAGGAATTTCCCAATTTAAAGTTGTTTTAAAATTGTTCTTCACTGATGGAAAATGTTTTTAGCATGAATTTAACATTGTGGTGTGAATGTTTCTATAAAATTGTTTGTTTTATGATTATATGAGCGATTGTATCATTTTTAAACCTTTGATAAGAATTATATCCTTTGTGTGATTAGTTTATAGGAAAATTGTGTCACTTAATATATCCATAAATCCTTGCACCCAAACGTGAAGTGTGATTTTTTCTTACTTAATAGAAGGTAATTATAAGTTAGGTTAATGTTTTTTCACTTTCAAAAAATTATTTTCCCATACGTTCATTTTTTATCTGATCTATTTCATTACTACACCATATTGACCGATGCGTGTGTACCTATTATCCAATTGTTGTATGCCCTAAAAAAACTCAACAAAAAAACAAGAAAAAAACATGGGTTGTGTCTTGGTAAGGTTAAAAACTAATCTTCCTTGACTTTTGATATTTTTATAACTATTATAATTAGTTTCATAAAGAGATGGGACTATAGTTGAGTGATGAGTGTGAGATTTTTCCCAAGTTCAGATTTTTTAAAAAAATGAAGGGAGTGATGAAATGTACAACATATGGGTATATCTAGGTAGGGAGCTTAAGGTTTTAATTCTAGTAATGTTTATGTGAGTGGGTATTTAAATTTAATTGAAAAGGGTGTAGGTCATGTCCAGTGGACATAATCATTTAAGAATTTTTTTAAATAACCTATATTTAATGGATAGAAAGTGGAAAAAATAGAATTAAATGGTTGTCACACACACACACACATGGAGAATTAGTGATATGGTTAAATTCTAAATTACACTCTTAGATTGGTATCATGAATCTCTTATAATTTCATTTTGATACAATTTATGAGACATATTTTTACATGATCATTGAGAATAAATCCTTGGTGTGATTTTTTCTTTGATCACATTGCTATCATGGATTAAATTTTGTTTTAAAGTTAAATATTTATGAAGTTGGGAATATATCCATGCATAATTTTTGTAGATGTAACTTTTCTAAGAGTGAAAATGTTTAGGTGTGGGGGTGTAATCGTGTAACGATTCACAATTAATTTTCACCCTTAAACCACTGTATTAAACTGAATTTTTATTTTAAATTAAAATTATTACAAAAAATTTCAATTCATGTTTTATTCAATAATTTAATGTTTATCACTGTTAAAAATTGTGATTTCACTTGTTTTTATGTTTTCATTGTAGTTGGAGGTGATTTGGAGGGTCTAATATGAAGTTGAAGAAAAATGGGCCAAAATGTTTAAGATTCCAAGAACACTAGTCTACTCAAACTAACAATGGAACTGAAACATGAATCCAATTAGGCTTAGTTTTTGTGTACGGATAAAAATATTTCTGGGAAACAACTATTATGAAGTAAGCCAAGCCCAATTCATCCATTAAGGGGCCTAACCAAACTAATATGTTCAAGGAACTGAATCTGCATGAAGCCAAAAGTGGTGTGCTGTATTTCGTACATATCTCGAGATGTCAAAATCCAAATGATTCCACAATTTTATTGGAGATATTAAAAATGTTTTTAGAATTTTTTTAGTTTTATCTAAATCTATATAAGGATGTATACCCACCCAAAAACATTGTCTAAGTGGTTTCTCAAAATATTGGTGCCCAAAACCACTATTCACTTTGCCTATAAAAGAGTACCCTGGGAACCCCATTTTCAAGTTGGACCAAGGAGTTAAGTGATACCATTTTGGAGTTCTATATTATTAATTGTCTCATCTTAGAAGTTCCTGAGGCCCCTATCCTCATAGGAGGATCAATTATGAAGAATTAGATCCACCCAAGCCTCCTACTCCTCTCGATGTTGGGATAAACAATGGGTGATCATTGAGAGGGAGATACACACTTAAAGAGGGAGTTATAGAACACAATTTTCTACTAGTTTGGTGTATATTTTGGTTTAGAAGTTTTCTTTTAGATGTATATAAACTTGTTTTTATACCTTTAATTAAATTGTTTTTATTTTATTACCGATCGATGTGTAATTTTAAGTGTGTGGCTTGTGTTGTTTCGATTGGACAACACTAGAATCCTATTATTTCCAAAAAAAATTAGATTTTAGTGTTCATTAAAAATATTTAAAGAATTATAATGGGTTGTAACTTTACTAAACAATTTTTAATTCAAGGTTTAGTCTTATTTTCATCATTTTAAAGGCTTGTGGGTACCCAAGATCTTGGTTAACCCTCAACCAAAGAATTAAAATAATACCTAATAATAAATTAATACCAAGGAACTTTTCAAGTGGTGTCGTAACTTAGAAATTATTACATAATTATCATATATTTTTTAAAATACACTTGTTTTTCAACTATTAAAATCTATAAATTAGTCCATTTTATTTTTAAAACTGTTCTCAAAACAACCCCCTCTTTTATTCTTTTTTATTAAAAATTCACACTACAAACCACTAATTCTAATTGAGAGACAACATAGGGTCTTTAATAGACTATAAAATCATAATCAATTTTATGTGCCATGACAACATGATTAGTACATGGAGATTGGTGCAGTAGGGGAAGTCCCACACGATGAGTTCAAGTGGTCTGCTACCGCAGTTCGAGTGAAGGGAGGGTGGAGGGCGGTATGGTGTGGATGATTCCAAGTGGAGGGGGAACTCAATCTTGGTCAGTTATGAAGGGGACATGGAGATATGATTCTATTGGTTGGTATCTCTAATATAAAAATAGGAGGAGACCGCCAATGGGGCTCTACAGGGTGGGTCCTTGCTTGACTAGGGAGGACACCATATCCTTTATTTGTATATAATATATATTTTTATATTTGTTGACCCATGAAATCAATCATCCTAACCGACACCAATTTTAAGTATTTCCACACCTTGGAACCACTTTCCCCTTTTCCATTTTTTTAAAACCAAGACTAATTGTAGGCTTTTTAACAAACAAAATATATTTTTTCTTTTCATTCGTTTGTTTTTTATTATTAACAGGTCAAGATAACACCCTACCAGACTTTTGATCATTAATTGTATTTCTAAATCCCATAAAAAAACTTACATTCACCCATCACACAATATTTCTTAACTTATTTTTAATTAAAATAAAATAATATATTATGATTTTTATTTCCATGGATTTATGGAAATAAGTATGGATGAAGGAATTATGGCTACCAACCGACTGTACTATGGGAACTGGAAATTCGGGTGATCAAAAGATGAAATAATGATTCATCTTACATTTGGGTAAAAATAATATATATTTAAATATAAATGATATTTTATTTAATAACCACAAAGAACTACAAATGATCCATATTAAAAAACTTTTAATGACCATAACTTTTCTATCTAAAATCAGATCGATGCATGGTCAACTCTATTGGGACAGAAATTAATCCCTCTACTTAATTTAATAAAATTAATTTTTCTTGGCTCTGAAAATTAACACGATCCCTATGATTCCAATTTTTGGTACTGAGGAACACAATTAAAACTCATGGGAAGGGGAATTTAAAATTTTTATCATCGAAGTGATTAAACTTTTCATCTCCATTGATACAAGCCTCAGTAATGTTCGATGATCTCACATGAATTAAATATAGCACATAAATTAAAATTAAACATTTACCTCAATTAAATCAAATCTCACTCATCCGTTACTCATCACTGGAAACCATTTCTTAAAGGATCCAAAGTATAATCCCTCTAGATCATCCACACATGCTTCAAAAATCTACAGAAGCATCAATCATCAAATTTCAGGTGCTATCATGATGATTCGATGATGCCTTCGTTGTCTTAACAATCACCACATCGACATACCTTTAATGTAATAAGACAAGCTCGATCTGATCTCTTGGATTTAGAGATTCTCTCTCTAGAAAGAGGTATAGGAGAGAGTGTCTATAAAGAACTCATAGTGAATAGTCACTGTTCGAGAGCCTCTCTCCTCTTATATATAGTGGATGCTCAAATACGAAAAAATGGTTCCCCAATCCCTATATATTTTGCATCTACATTAGTAATAAATAAATAATCACAATGAACTAAACCACATTATAATTATTATTTATACCTCATCACATATCTATAATATATATTAAATATATTACATGATAAAACCGAGACATTTAACTTGAATCATAATTCCTGTTAATATTTAAAAAACCTGGAATGTTAAAATAATATTTGTTTGAATAATATTTTTCCTTGTATTTACTAAAACTCCTATAAATACATTTAATAAATAAATTATCCCAATTTTTCTTTACTTGAATAATAATTATTTTATTTATTTCTTAGTAATCGATAATTTGGACAAATCTTGGAAACCATGGTGGGGCCCACCATGGTTGATATACCTATTCACCAGAATATGGAAGTCTCTTGAATATGATATTGCATTTGACCCTCTAGGGCCTTATCTTAATAGTAGTGAATAGTATCCAGAGATCAAGAGTGGAGTCAAACAACCCATCAAGGCCCCTAAAGAGATAAGGAATAGTCATAAAATGAAAACCAACCTACGAACACACATTGTGTAATATAATATATTTGTATTTAGATATATCCTAAAGTAGGACACACATTTGTGTCATCATTCTTTATTTCTTTATTACTTATTTTTATAACTAGAAAGATTTTCCGTTAACTACCTTGGCCAAGGATTTATAAAGGAACTACCATCCTGATCAACCAAGATCGAGATGTATTACTTCCTCAACTTGAAAGTGATAAATTATATCTTGAACATTCAACCAATGTCATACCACCAATAAAAAACCCAACATAATCTACCTCAGCACAATTTTATTATCATGGTTTTTCCTTTCATAAAAGTACGTGATCAAATTACACACATCGATAATGATCTAAAGTCAGGAGACCAATACACATGTCCATAGATCAGAACATCCAATGAAACATGAACCATGTGGTGTTCCTATTGGTAGGTTTATCCCCATGATCTCACATACCAGAGATCACCAAGTAAAAAATTCATGAGAAGAAGTCTCAATGCTTATGATCCCCCAGCAACTGAGAGTCAGACATCTACTATGTCCAGTCAGTATGATGTATCTATACCATAAGAAATATATTTAATATTAATGTGATGGTATCTCAAGGTTCTCATTGTATCTTAGGATCTTATATAAACTTTTGATACAACTATTAATATATAAACATTACCATTTAAATAGTGGACGTCAGAAATTATACACTATAATGGTAAATGTACTTCATTCATATCTCACTGTATACGTAATAGAAAAGTACTGATTAGTTGGGTCTAAGGAACCCACTATTACAACATATTTGTCCCAAAAACATTCTAAGTCAACTGAAATTGACCTCAATATATCCTCTAAGGTTTGAATTGTCATTTCATACTACCCATCAGTTTGAGGATGATATGCGATCCTAAAATGCACCTCAGTGTTGTATTCCTTTTGAAGACTCTTCTAAAATTTAGAATTGAATAGAGGATCAAGATAAAAAATGATTGATAATGGTGCACCATGAATTATCACAACTTCATTGATATAAATTTGAGAAATATTTTTGAGGGGTAGATCATCCCTTATTGGTAGAAAATGTGTATATTTTATAAGGAGATTAATGATGACCCATATAACATATTTTATTTTTATGTTTTAGGAAGTCCAGTGATAAAATCCATTGTGATGTTGTCCCACTTCCACATAGGTATAATAAGAGGTTTCATTACACCATTTGGATCTTGTATCTTATCCTTAACCTATTGTCATACCAAGATTCTAGACACATAATCAGTAATTTACCACTTCATGTTATCTCACCATAAGTTATATTTTATATCAATAAATATCTTGGTACTAACTAGGTGTATATAGAACTTTGATCTATGAGGATAATCTAGTAACCTCATCTTTATCTCAGGTACTGATGGTACATATAATCTTCTTCCAAATTTTAACACACCATCTTATAAGTGAACCTCACAAATTTCCCATATTCTATGGATTTTATTTTCCATTGAATACTCTTATCATCTTTATGATAATTATTTATATTCTTTAGTAAAGATAGTTGTAAAATTACATGGAAAAGAAATAATGTTTTCCCCACACTAATAATTTCCATATATAACTTTACCAAGTCCTTAAATACAGGATCCTTGTTTATCCTCATTATGGACAGGACCCCATGATACTTTCCACTTAAGACATATGCCTCCTTGTTTTCCTTACTTGAGTGGTAGTGCATTTCAAAATCATATTATTTAAGTATTTCAACCCATATCCTTTGTCTCATGCTAATCCATTTTTGTGTTAATATATACTTCATACTTTTTGAATGATATATATGTCACATTTTTCACCATAGAGATAGTGTCTCCATATCTTGAAAGAAATTATCAAATCAATAAGCTCCAGATTATGAGTTGGATAGTTCCACTCCTGGGTTTTTAATTTTCTTGATGCATAAAAAACAACTCTATCATTATACATGAGGACACACCCTATCCCTTTCTTCAGTGCATCACTATATATAAAAAATCCTTATTTTCTTGAATTTATGCCCTGATAATTTATTTACTGCTGTGATGATGCGACATTGTTTTTTTATCAACATGTTTTTGATCCCCTAATAATTCCATAGTTTCATAATCAACAGTCTGTTCTTCCTTGGGATTCGTAACATCATCATGTGTTGAAGACATTATTTGCATGAGTAGCCAAACATTTAATTTTTATTGATTAACAACAATACAATACACTCTATGCAAAAAATTACACATTTTCATGCATCTTACATGAAAATTATTACTCTCTTGAACATAGATATAATAATTAAATACCCCACTACAACTAACCTTCATTACCTTTATTTAATATGTCCTAAGACACTTGATTGTATTCTATCTCTTGATGATGGACTGGACTCCATCTTTCAAACTACCCTTCCTCCCATCATTATGGTTCCAATGTTCCTTGATGACATAGCTCCTAAATAGTTATTATTTAATTTTTTTTCTTGATATATATCTACCATATTTTGTAGACATCCACCTATGTTTCTTGAACTACTCGAAAAAAATTCATCCCATACTGGGTACTGAGGATCATTTTGGATGTCTACTGCTTAGAGTAGTTCAAACAACATAGAAGAGATAGGGGACGAGTCTCAAGAAACAAAATTAAATAATAACTGTTTGAGAGATGAAGTATGTGTTTCCACTGAGGTTGAAAAATAACCTAAATGAAATTTTAATTATGGATTATAACATATTAAATTTCAAAAATGAAGGAATTAACATTCAAATCCACATGAATTACACTTGTATTCATTTACTTACACTCCCAAACATTTTTTTCCACTTGCTATGAAATGTTTTTTGTTAGGAATTAGAGGAGATACAAACTTGCAATGGTATTGGTGCGAGGTGGATGGGAGATCTTGAAAACCATAAATTTCTCTAAGATTACAAGAGAATGTATCCAGAAGATGAAGTCCAAAAAAAGGAGGGAGAATGAGTTGGGAGATTTGGTATTTGAATACATGGTAGAGACTTTGAAGGAGATTAATTAATACAATCCGAGTGGGAGGTATGTCATAAAGGAAATTTGGAACCACAATGATGGGAGGAAAGATTGTTTAAAAGAGGTAGTCCAATCCATCATCTATATATGGAAGGAAATAAAGAATTTTAAGACAAATTAAATAAAGTTAATGAAGGTTAGTTGTACTACAATATTTAAGTATTATATCTCTATTCAAGACAGCAACAATTTTCATGAAAGATGCATGAAATTGTGGACTTTTATGAATGGATTGTATTGTATTGTATATTTATCTTACCAAAATAAATCCTTATTTACACAACCTTATTTGTGAAACTTGTGGTCCTTTTGTATGAAAAGTTATTTATGTTTCTTTTGACCATTATGTGTTGTATGATTCTTTCACAATAGAAATGGATATGTAGTTTGTAGTGGTCTCATAAGAAGCTAGAATGAGTTTACAGAGTAGGGGTGTCATTGTGTAGGTATAGGTAAGTGATAGAGATATTTTTGTTTCCATGATGTTCATAGATTTTGGTTCCCATGTGGATCCAAAAATGTATTATGCACTTGGATCCAACAGCAAAAAATATTATGATGAAATCTAGTTAACCATATCACTAAAAAGTGTTATTACATATTGAGGTAATTATATACATACTTATAAATTAATTATAAAACACATTTGATGTTCCCCCTCTTCTAGTTATGGGATTTATCTTTAGTAAATTAGTCTATGGTTTTCAATGGACATGAATTTTTAATAATATAAAAAAATGATTATTCATAAATTATGACCAAAAAGCCGAGTTGGTCATGCAATCCACAAGCTTCCACTGTGTCCAAAACCTAAATGAAGAAACTCAATGGTTTTGAGGACAATCAAAACATGGAATTATTATAAAAGATGAAGGGGAATCTTTATGGATTGAATTAGTTATCTAGATGGTGGAATGAAAAATTCAATGATTTCATGACTGAGAGATGTTTCACATAAAGAAATACTGATAGGAATGTGGGAGAGGGTTTTCTATGTGAGGGTCGGGTTATTAATGTCTAGGGCTATAATTTTAATTTACTATATATAGTAGTTAGGGATGTTGGAAGTAATTGAGAAAAATAAATATAGGAAGAGGTTGTTGGTGGAGGGAGACTTCAATTTCCTATAGTATAAATCTCGATTGTTGGGATGGTTTTTTCTTTGGCCTTATGGTGTTCCATCCATAAGGAGTCATCTTCCTCTGACTTTTACTAAACGTTTTATAATTCTTCTTGAATGTCTTTATCCACTATGGCCAATAGAATTATTACAGTTGATTAGACTATTTTTTCACTCTTTTTCTAATGATTTTTATCGATTGATGACTTCATTAAGAGAATTATATTACTAGATAGAGGATTTAGGATTATTGGAACATGATTGAGACGTGAGTGCCTTTATTATTATTTTTAAGAGAATCTCTTGAATAGTGAGAGAATGAGAATGTGTATAAAATGAAGAAGAACTGTAAATTGCAGAATCTATTGTAGGAATAGAGAGGATAATGAAATGAAGTAAAGATAAAAAAAATTATAGATGTAGTTTGGTGAGATGAGGGTGAGAAGTATCTACATGAGATGCTACAAACTGAGAAAGAAAAATAATATCTTTTTCTAATTTTTCTATTTGATATTTTGATCCCATATTTCAGAAACTTAGGTATTATGTTTTTATCCCAAAGTAGTATAATGTGGTGAAAAATCTATTTTATTTATCCATACAAGACCATACACATATGTTGATTGAACATACCATATGAAAACATCCTTCTCCTTCTTCAAAACCATTTTATATGGAGGAAAAAGATGAAATAGAACCTCTCGTTGTATTTTAGTGGCAAATAGATGAGATATAGGGTTCTTCATGGTTAAGAACTGTGCAAAACATAAAATTCAGAACCCAAAAAAATCAAACAATGATAGGGGAAAAGTAAAAAATAACATATATTGTATTCTAGCCTTGATTATTCTAATGGTACATAGAGGAGTTGTGCCATCAGTAGGGGAGTTTCATGAGATATTGAGAATCATGAGTGACTGAGTTGCAGTTAGGTTCTTTTAAATAAATCGGGGACACTTTTACAAAAGTGTTGATAAAGATCCCTTTTATGAGTACTAAATTGATTAGTGCTGATAAATATTCATTTTATCAGAGCTAAAACTTTAGCACTAACAAAGGATTTATAATTATAATTATTTAAATAAATTTATTATAATTTTATAATTATTTAAATATATATAATTAATTATTTATAATTATATAAAAACTTATTTTAAAAAATAATATTTATTTATTTATAATAATTATAAATATATAAATTTATAAATACAATAAATATAGATTTATAAATATATTTATTTATAAATATTTATTTACAAATATATTTTTAACATTATTAGGGGATATATAATCTTAAATACATGCATTTTAAAAATGAGTGAAATTGAATAATTCAAAATGAGTACACTTTAAAAATATTGAAAAAATGGATAAGTTTTATTAATTAAATATAAATTATTAAAAAAATATGGATATATATATATATTGAAGTAAAGATGAATACATGTTGAAAATACTAAAACATAGTAAATAAATATATATAAACAAATAATAGAAAATGACCAAATTTGAAATATAATATTAAAAATGAATAAATAATACCCTAACTGTAATAATATTAAAAATAAATAAACAAAATTGATTGATTAAAAACATAATATAATAAATGTATCATGTTATAATGAAATTTTAAAATATACTAAAATTTGAATAAATTTCATAAATATTATGTGTATGTGTTTCTACATAAGATTTCATTAATTGCGTAAATATTTTTTTTGTACATTGTATATAAAAATTCATTATATATATATATATATATGAAATCAATGTAAAGTACGACGTTTGATATGTGTTAAATTGAAAAATCAACCTACATTAAAAATGAATAAGAGATTAATATATTTTTAATTATTTCATTTTATTCATTATATATATATATATTTAAATTTAATATATATATTTTTATTACTATTTATAATATATATATATATATATATTATACTTATTCATTTTTATTAATACATTTTCATTGATAAATTTTTAATTAATTTTCTAATTTATTCATTTTTAATTTTTTAATTATTACAATTTAATCATTATATATATATATTTGATGTATACTATTTATTAATATTTATAATATATATGTATATTAAATTTATTCATTTTTACTAATAATTATTTAATTAATAATTTTTAAAATAATTTTCTTAATTTACTCATTTTAAAATTTTATTATTTTAATTATTTCATTTTATTAATTTTACTTATCTTTATATTTAATATATAAATTTTATTAATTTTTAGAATTTATATATATTTATATTCAATTTATTTATTTTTTACAATAATTATTTAATTAAATAAATTGTTAATTTTTTTATTTTTATTTGTTTAATTATTTCATTTTAGTTTGGCCGTTATTAGCACTAAAAAACACTGATAAAGGGTACCCTTTATTAGGGTTAAAAATAATGCACTGATAAAGGGTAACCATTATCTATACTAAAATAAAGCGCTGATAAAAGTTACACTATATCAGCACTAAAAAAATGATGATAAAGGGTTCCCTTTATCAACATTTTTTTAGCGCTGATAAAGATGGACTTTATCAATGCATTTTTCTAGCATTGATAAAATCCTATTTTGTAGTAATGATATTTGTCTAAGTACTAAGGGTTGAATTTCACTATGTACTCCCATGTACTCCCTTGGAGTAAACCACTGGAGGCATCTAAACAGGCTTGCGAAGTGATGTGGGGTGTGTGGTTCACAAATCACCTTTTAGTCCACCCTCACCACCAGTATCATAACTCAAATGGACAAGAGGTATGAATATTGTTCCATGGACCCCATTCCATATCCGATCACCATTACTATGAGAATGAGAAACAAATTAAAGATAAAGTGGTCTGCCAACCTGATCCTCACTAGCACATCCACCAAGCCTAATTATAGAGGTCGACTACCATTGATGTTCAGGATCGATGACCAAAGGTTTATGCTGGGGGGATAAATAGGGATCAAATACTCATATCCCCCTATGAGTACGGTGACCCTACGGTACAAGAAGTGGAAGGGCCTATACACACAGAGGCTGTTTTCCCCTGACTAATGTGATGAAACACCTTGTACAACTTTTCCAGTACTAGAATAGATAGGTTGACACAATTCCCCATCACCAGTACTACTACCATTATATATTTTCTTGGGCGCACCCCCATGTGTGCATCTTTCACAAGTATTATCCATCCATAGATCAACGCAATGATAAATCCTACTATCCTGACCACAAGATCTTCAGACTTCACACTATAGCCCCACAACTTCCACTAGATTGCCTCTAATATCCTCCAATATGAGTGATCCTTTCCTCATTGGTTCACATTTTAGAATTTATGCAACCAACCAAGTAGCTTGTACCTTGGATCATTCAAGAAATACATGAACCACTACTAGAAAGGGATGTCCTTCATCCTAGTTTTGTGCTCATTTTTCCCCTTCACCAAATATAAAAACACTCTTTCTATGGATAGAAGATGCTCTTGGTCCACCCAGACATTATATGTGGGGAGGAATTCATCATACATGGACCCTTGGACCGGGATCCTAGAAATATGTTTTATATCCCATAGGTCGATGTCAACCTCCCCATGGTGCAGATGGAATGCTTTGGTCCCTAGTGACCACCTTCTCAATAACTCTCACATGATGTCTAGCTAACAATATATGTGGAATTGTGAGGACCATTCCACCTCATAGAGATCAAACTGCTTCAGCTCCACTTCAAATTCATGATAGGTCTATCTTACCTAGTATGCCCATGCCCATTCATCCAAGAATTTCCCCCCCTGGCATAAGTCCCATTCCTCAATCTAGCCCTTGAGATGGTCCATCAGAGCTTCCTTGAGAACATTCTCATACTAAGGGGGATATTCCTATACTTATAACGACTCCCTATTGACATTGTTCACATGGTTTAATAAGGTGTGTATAATAAGAGATGAGTGGTCCTTCATTATGTGGACCTAATAGCCTTGTGCCACCAGTTATGTATAGGCATACTCCTAAACCATTAGGCAAGCTCATCCCAATCGATAATGGGAATGCACATATCACCCCTTAGCAAAAATCCATATAGCAGTACCTTCTTTCATAATGTCCATTCCTATTGAGCCTCCATCAACAGTGTGATGAGTGTTTCATAACTTGTCTTAGTTCATAATATCTCTCGAATCATGAGTTTTCCAGCCATCTCCCTCCTTTGGTCAATGAAAGATTCATCACCTTTAGTGACCATTTTTCAAGGATTTTTTTATAATCTAGTTTGTGGAAGTCCTTTCATGGAGGTTTGATTATGAAGACCGAGTTCATAGAAGTGAAAGTTCACATAAGTCTATTCACGAGACAATGGTTCGGGGAAGAGTTTAATTTTATGAGTGATGAGGTTTGAGATCACAAAATACTTTTGACGGTCCTGACTTTCATGAAAAGAGATCACCAACCTATCTTTCATTAATAGTTAATGATCCCCTAAGGGACCCCCACTCTTATTTATAGGTGTATGATCAGATAGAGTTTCATGAATAGGGATTGAAAATCACAAATTTTTGGTAGTTTTACTTCATAATAAAACTATCCACTCCCTCACCAGATCCAATTCTAAGGGGGGGGGGGATTTTTTGTGGCCGTAATACACATGTCATGGGATAGGTTGAGGAAGGCACAACTAGTTTAAAGTGAAATCGGGACAAAATGGATTAAAAATCAACTTAAGGGGATGAATTCATGAAGGAATAAGCCTTTAAGAAAAGACACAACTCATGTAAGCCCTTAGATATATAGATATTGAGGTAATAACCTTCACACCACAAAATTCCAGTTCACAAAACTCCATCTCATAAAATTCCTCAGCCATGTGAAGTATGTGGTGGTAACCTTCACACATCGTTACTTTAGTTCATGAAACCATATCATTTTATGAAGTTCATAATGTTTCAAAAAATCCTCCATATTTTGTGAAAGAGACACCCTTAACTCCATTGATCTTATAAATACCCCATATGGACAAATTTACAGGGGATGCAACCTTTCAGCTTTATAGAAAAGCTCTAAATTATTAAAACTCAGAAGATTTGTGAGCGAGAAAGGAGATGGATTTAGAAAGGCATCCATCTTTCATGAAGTCAACTCCCACGAGTTTTTGAGAACCTAAACCCATGGTGGATATACCTTTAGTGAAGGTACATGGACATTGAGTAAGTAGAAAGTCCTTTGTGGATCTTGGATTTTCATGAGATAATTATCTTTCATGAAACCAACCCATGGGAAACATGACTTTATTCTGAGGAAGGGTCACCATATTTCAAAAGACCCCTGACCTCCATGAGACCCTTGGCCTTTGCGAAGCCCCAAAATTTTATGAAACACCAGATTTTGTGAAATCAATCCTATAGGAATCTCTGGAGTGCCTTTTTTCATCCAATACACTTTCATAAAAGTTGATTTCCTAGGGCCCCAATACCAATCCATGACCAGTTCAACCACACCCCATGTTCCCGTGTGACCAGAACCTTCTAAGATTTTGTCTACTCAGTTCATTTAAAGTGTATCCTAGTCCATTTATTTTTCTTTTCCTCTAAATAATATGAACCCTAATACATTTTTCTCCTATGCATAGGCACCCTAATGCTAGGACTTCTGATTTCCACTCCACCATGACAGTGTCTATTCCATGCCCCACCCAGAGGCATACGAATAGTGGACACATAATCCCTAAAGGTGGAATCACTGAGTAAAATGTATTACCTTTATCAGTAAAGAGGTCTTTTTATGGATATTCCTGTCGCATTTACATGGACCCCTTGGGGTTTAAGACCCAACCACATATGATCTTGAATGATGTAAAACTTCCTAGCTCCATGTCCAAGTCGTATGATTTTAAAATGTATGAAAACAACCATAGCACATGATGTTAAACTATATCCTTACCCTGTGTGGTGAACATTGAATTCCGTATATATGATCATCATGGGATTCCACCTCATCGCTTACCATGGGATGAAAATACTACACTAAGCATCATCCATGCATAATCCCCACACCATCCTCCCTCACCAAGGGATGAAACTCCTACACTGGTAAACTTTCACATGTAATCCCCAAACTATCCCTCGATGATTCTAATTTTGCAACACAAGTTTCCTTTCTGCATGACATTAAAATTCATGGATCATTCCTATCACACGAACTTAAATTGAAACATAAGAATATGAGGGTTTTGATATATATACCTTAAACATTCTATATAGAAAACATCCTTAAGGTTTAATCATGACACCCTAATACCTTAACCATCCTATGAGTGTTAAATATGCCCCCTAGGGGGGGATGATCCACTAATCCTAAGTGTGAAATATTCCACCCCTTAGGGGGCACAGTCCACTAAAACCCAAATGTGAAATCACCCCCTAGTGACACACTCCACTAAATCCAGAGTGTGAAATCTTCCCCCATGGGTACACACTCTACGCACTACCTAGTATGAAATCTTCCCCCTTAGGTGGGGGGAACTCCACCAACTCCTAAGTGTGAAATTTACCCCCTAGGGACACACACCACCACCTCCTGAGTGTGAAATATTCCCCCCTAGGGACACACTCCATCAAATCCCAAGTGTTAAATCTTCCCCCTAGGGACACACTCCACCCACTCTCTAGTATGAAATATTCCCCCCTTGGGGGGGGGGCACTCTATAAAATATAAGTGTGAAATATTCCCCCCTTAGTTCACACTCCACCAAATCCCAAGTGTGAAATCCAAACCTCCTGGGAACACACTTAACCACCCATCTGTCCTTAAAAGACATTAAAACTGTGACACAACTATCTCTATAGGACAATAAAATTGTGACATAATTTAGAATCCCTACCCCATACAATAAAAAATGGGATTCTTGAGGTAAAAACCCTTAGTAAAATTACTCCCATGGTGTCAACTACCTCATGGAAGACACTAGATGTATTAAGTACCATGCCTAAGATGCCTCATATGAGATGCCTATGGATTCAAAAGAAGATAAATTTATAGGTTCCCAAGAAACCCAACATTCAGAAATTACCATACATTACCAAAATTACTATCTCCTTTTATGAAAGGTTTCTACCCTGTCGAGATAGAAGCAATACAATTAACTAGTGTGCAGCTCAAGATGGCATCAAGAATGAGTTTCATGAACCTGACTAAAATCTATAAGGGAGACCCAGACTATGATATGATCTCTGAGGAGGAATACATTGAAGGAGGAACTAACAACCCATCATCTTGTTTTGATCAAGGATCCAACATCACTGATTAAAGTGATCGAAACCACTCACCTTTAGAAATAGGGAATGTGGGGAAAAAGCTTGCACGATACATGACCTCATCAAAAAGTTTTGGAAATAGTGACATTGGTGGTGGATCGAGTGTGGTGGCATGAATTATCCAAGTTAAATCCTGATAGAGTTCCATGGTTAGTATGGTTGGGTGGGATCCGCTTAGTAAGAGTGGTACACATGTAGTGTTGGGACCCATTTGGGGTCATCACTCATGGAGTAATGTAAGGGAAGCTATATGGTGGATAGCGAACCATTTGATGTCTTGAGGGTGTGACCTTCATTCTAGATGATTTTTTTGACATTGAGAATGACGTTCCTAGTAATCTAGGAGTGAGAGACATTCAAATTTTAAGTGAGCACTTGCGTATGAGTAGGATGGCCACACATAATCACTATGTGTAGTGATGGTAAGAGAATAGGATATGGAGACAAATTTTTTGATTCTGAGAGCAATGATGATAATACTCCTATGGTGGGGGGAATTGTATCAATCATGGGGAAACAAACTTCATGTTGAAAGGATTATGGAGCTGGTGAAATATTGGACAATGAATGGTTTAGGTGACAATATGGTTTCTGAGTACGGTATGTCCAATGTGGCCTTGTTCCTTAGTAAATGACATAATCAAAATTGGGATTCAATGTTAGGTGAGTTGGCATGCCATTATCGGGCTTGGGGTAGTTAAGTTTGATTGAAGGCTAAGTTGGATAAGAGGTGTACCAGTTCTTGAGGTGAGAGTATAATTACTAAAGCAAGTGGTCGGTGATCTAACTATACTTTTACATTGAGTTTTTATTTTTGAATTTGGTGTATGTGTTTGGAGTTCATGAGATACTACTAAGGGTTGAGGCAATAAGATGGGGTATCTTGGTGGTGAGATAATAGATGAAACCAATCATTTTAGAAGGGGATGATCATAGGTGGTTTGGTTAGTGTTTTTATATGATAATTGGAAATAATGGAATGGGAATCATATAGGAGTAATTGTTCATATTTAGTTGGAAGGTAAGTAGAATGATGGAGGTGTATTTTTGGTAGAATATTCATATGATGGGGATCAAAATAAATTTTAATTGGCAATAGTGAGTGGAGGATTATGGTGGGGATCACCAAAATCTTTGAGATGAAATGGTAGAATATGTTTAGGTGTATCAAAAGATATGAATGTAGTGAGTTCCATATCAGTGTTTGTGTGGTCAATGAGTGGGTGGCTTAGTTTATAATGAATTGCACGTGTTAGTGTTTGGAGTTTCACAATGGTAGTGTGTTTTACATTTAAATATAGAATACGAAGAGTTCCCGGTGAACTTATCACCCTGGTAGTCCAATATACATGGTTCAAGGTCTACCATGGCTTCTTGAGGACGAGAAGAATGATGTTGGAGAGTTTATAATGACCTACTCAATTTCAGGTTTGAAATTTCTAGGGAAATTTAAACTATTCTATTTAGTGGGTGGTTCTTTTTGATAATAGAGACTTAGGGTGGAAATCCAAAGGTTTGGACATCCTAAAATAGCATTTTTGGACATGGTTTTAAGCTCGAGGAAGACCCTTAGTGTTCAAGAAAAATATAGAGAAGGGTAAAGATAACTCGGTGGTTGTAACATCCTGATACAAGAATTTCATATATATATATACCTATATTGTGATATTTTTATACGATGATTTTGGTAAATAAATGATTTTTTTCCAATATTTAGACTATTTAATTTGTTTTGTGATTTATAGAAGGGTACAACCAATATTTTAGAGGGAATATAAAAGAGGAAAATATGTGGAAAAAATACAGTTTTAATCACATCACTTTATACTATGGAATGAAATTGGGAAAAAGGGATTCAATGATGAAGGATGCATATGGAACACTCCAATGGAGAGAAAGTGAAGAAATGGAAAAAAACTGAGATTTCAGAACTAGAAACTGGATATTCACAACACGAAAACATTATAGGATGTGTAAAATTAACAGTACATGAAATGGAGAAAGAGTGTGAAGTGAAGAACACTCAATAAAAGGAGAGACCAACACTTTCATGACATGAAACCAATTCACATCATGAACTATTTTGATGGGACATTTCAATGAGTGATCAAATAATGACCCGAATGTCCATTAAACGCAGTGGTATACCTATGAATCCATTATGGGCCGTATTAATGATGAACTAAATACAACATGAGCCCCAAGGAGATATATAAATAGATATCTAAGCTATTGATTCCAAGAGAGATCCAGAGACCAAAGTCTAGGGTGAGAAGCTGTACCACTGCAGGGTCCTCCACCACTTTCTCTCCAATTTTCTTTATGATTTATTTTGTTTTCTTACTTCCCCCATAATCCCTTGACACTAGGATGAGGGGTTAAAATATTCCTTGTGATAGGGTTATTTATCCAAAGGGGAAAGGTTCCATTGGATCTATTTTATATTTTTATTCATGTTCTAGATTGTTGTAATTTGTTTATTCACTTCTAATAACTTTATTGTATTTTTTATCATGAACATTGATATTTGAATATGAAAGGAACATTAAATTTTTTCAAATAGTTACCCTAAATTGATCTATAACCATTGTCGCATTCATGAAAACCATAATTAAATATGTTATCATGCCAAACTCAATTTTGAAATTCCCTAAACTACCCGACCATGGGAAAAGAGGAATTTACGGTTTGAGGAGAGGATACCATGACCATTGGATCCACCTCGTCATAACTACGACACCAAAAATGTATTAATAAAATTAATTTAAAAAATTAAATTGCACATGAACCCTGAAATTACAAAACACTAACACACTTTAAAAATATAATTTTCTAAACAACCAATATAATTTTTCTTATCTCTCTCTTTTTAGAACTATTTACAAAACCCTAAATCTGTTTTCTTTGTTTAATTCTTCAAAAAAAATCATTTTCTTTTAAAAACCTAACTAAAATAATTTTAGTCTCCATGGTTTTGACCTCGATCTTCTACATATTATGTTTTAATTATTTAATTTCATAGTTTGAGTTTTTATAAATTAGTTATTTTGATTAGACCCATAGGAAAATAATGTATCCCTTTGGTCCTATCACAACCAATGGCTAGCTAGTGGCCCATGGGTTTTACTAGGATCATCGTTCAGGTAGTGGGCCACTGATTAGCCGATGAGACCTATTGTCTAGCTATTTTTATCAGGTTGGGATCATTTTAATCAGAGTATTTTTCATCTTCTACTATGTTGGGAATCATAGTATTTAGCTTGTCAGGGGGCCGAGGAAAGGCCATTACTTGGATGAATTTCCTCTCTCATGCCTCTCCTTCAACCCTCTTCCAATGGGGGAGAATCTAGGTGTATTGTAATGAATATCCAAGGTAAGATCATCCATTTTCTTCTGTTATTGAACCACCTTTTACATCCCTATAAATTCCTTCAATTTAATTTAGGAATTTGGTGTATATTCCAATGGATCATATTGTAATCGACCGAGGATGGTGGGAATTTTGTGCAGATTTCATATAGGAAGTTTAGGTATTATATTATCACTCTTTTAATCATCATTTTTTTGGAGGTATTCTATTTCCCTAAAGTTAACTAACTTATTTTTTTCTTCATAATTGGATGAAATTAACTATTTTCCAGATGTTTAATGATAGGGATTTCTTTAATATAGTGTCAAGGATGCACTTTGGACCTTATATGGATAGTTGGTTATGGTTTCAAGATGATGGCAGTTCTTAGAGAGATTCCTAGAAATTATGTGGCATTGGGTTAAATTAAATAAAAAATTACAATGGTTTATAATTAATTAATTATTACATGTAATGTGAATTAGGAGTTCAAGTGGTGGTATGATCTCAGATAAGGCATGGCCGGGCTAAGCAGAGTCTTAGTGGGGCTTAGTGAGGATCATAACTCCATTTGAGGAAGGTGGCACCTATCATAAAAAACCACACACACACACACACATATATATATATATATATATATGAATTATTGTGCATGTGTGTGCGAATTTTTAATGGGAATGGGTAGAGAAACTGAGGACCAAGAGGCCCTTAAGCTAGAAGTCATGGGTATCATTATTCCCCAAACTAGAGATATGTATTTGGAAGCACTTGGTAAATTCATATTCATTCGAAGAATATGTATCGAATAGGAAATGGTGTTATATGTGATATAGAGAGACCTTGGGAGGTCTCAAAATGCGATATGGGTTATAGAAATATCCTAGCTGTTTCCCCTTGATACTTCCAAATAGGCATAAGAGGGGTGTGACCAAACACTATGTTGTCTCCCTAGAGAGACGTGAGATGATAACCTAGCTTGGGTCATCAAAATTGGTTAAGTACTTAGAATTGGGATGCCAAGGGAGTTTTGGGTTAGACCTGGACCCTACTAGTTGAGGCTAGGGTTGAGATGAGCCTTTGAGTAATGGTTTCACTATAATAATTCCTTACCATATAAGGACTTTAGATAAAGTAGTTTGGAATGATTGCAATGTGTGTGCATGTGTGCGTAGTCATGAGAACCATTGTGTGATATGATATGATTGTGATTTTTATATGGTGTGAATGTGTGGCCCATGAGACCTATGATTTATGTGCTATGATTTTACCCTTATGTGCTATGCCCTGTTGTGTGTGAATGCTTGGTATATGAAGGTTTTGTGTCTGGAATCAAAGAGACAAGTGGATTTTCTTGTATTTTTTAGCCCTTATAGAGCGATATTTTCTAGTGCTATGTGAGATGATTATTGAAATGGGACATGGAGATTAGCCAGGGGTATGAAGACCTTGTGTCCTTTACCAAGATAGAGGATGGGATGCGACAACCTTATGGCCTAACCTAATTGTGACCATAGAATGATGAACTTGTGGCCTGAACTAGTAGATCCAAGGATGTGATGGCCTTATGGAATGACCTAGGGATTTATTAGACTTGTGGCTTGAACTAGTAGAAACAGGAGTACAATGACCTTGTAGTCTAACCAAAGGCTTATCCTGCGGTGAAATGACCTCGTGTCCTAACCGAGGGCTTGATTAGCCATGTGAATTGATCCAAAACATGTGTTAGACTTGTAGATTGATATGATAAGTGATTATTCATGAGACATGCCTCTTAAAATGGATACTAAGTAGGTATTTTTAGGTTTTGGGGTAGCCTAGTTAGCACCCAATGACCTGAAATGAATGTTTATATCATCAAGTGTTGTGGTGTCCTAGTTACCACATGACGACTTGATGAGAAAGTTTATTTATGTATTTATTTTTCTTATGAATACACACACACATGATGGTGTATATTAGGAGTTCTTGGTGATACCCTACTAATTTTATTCTCACACCCTACATGGGAATCTCAGTGCATGCACAAACATTATGTTTTCTTTTCAGGTTAGAGCATGGGATATGCAGTGGATTGGTCTTGTATAGATCGACGGGTTTGTGGATACTAGGAATGGGATTATGCTCTAGGTTTCAATAGGGACTCCATTTATTTTTTGATTCAACGTTTATTTTTATGTGTGGTCGGCCCAATGGGTGACCAATTGTATATTTTTACATTGAATGAAAAAATCATTTGATATGGAATTTTGTTTAATGAATTTTATATAATTTTATTATTATTTTGGATTCCCATTGTTCCATTTTTTTCTACAAAAATTTTAAACTTTATTATGAGGTAATAGTATCCCCATTGTTATTCTGGATCCTTATTATTGGTTAGAAGCTTCTAGCATATAAGGAGCCACGTTTGAGGTCATGTGGAACACCGAACATACCTAATTATTCATCCAAGGTGTCATGAATAGATCATTATTTAATTATGTTATTTCATATAATTGTAATCTATTGGTAAAAAAGTAAGTACGAGAGAGGATAAATTCATTAGAATAAAGGGTTCCCAAGTACACCTAAGTTGATAGAATGGTTAATGGTAGAATATGGGTTTGCATTACCCTAAATAATTTATACCCCTTTCCCCATTCCCAAATGAAAAAGTTAAAATATAACTACAAATGAAGTATACATGAACCCATATCTCTTATATATAATGGATATTGTACTAGGACTACTTTATTCACTTTTAGTGGTAATGTAAACAAGGTTTCATACTCCCACTCAAATTAGACATCGAGATGAGGCTTATACTAGTTATGGAACCTCTTGGTATACGGAATTATTTTTAATTGATGTATTCATATTATTTACTGGTTATATCCTGGTTACATTCATTATATTTTTATTATTTCTATATAAAATCTGGTTTATGATAGAATGTTAGAGGATGGGTGGTGACCACCCATTGGTATATTTTACTCAAATCCTAAACATACCTTGTTTGGATGCATACCAACACTTTAGATCCATAATTGAGCAAAGGTAAAGATATTGATTTTGGTAGATAGTTTTATATGGAGTCTTGGGTCTCAAGTGACACCTTTTTAGACATTTAGGAGGGTGATCAGGGGGTGATGATAAGGATTTATACAAGGTTATATTAGAAGGAAATTTCACACAGGATCCACCTTTTGAGTCATTAGGGAACATTTGATTTAATATATATTCATTTATATAATTTTTGTTCCATAAAATTTATCATGGATTTTTTTGGATATATATATCCATTTGGTATATATTTATGTATGTACATATCGCTTCATGCATTATGTATAGCTTACTTTACCTGTGTGATACCAATGTCACCTATCTAAATATTTAGAGTATTTAGGGAATATTTGGTTTTGAAAATTTAGGCATAGACTCATTGATATTGAATATTTATTTCAAGGGAAAAAACTAACTCCCATACGAGTTCTCTTATTTCCCCAGCGTTCACACTATCCTCTAGAAATGGGGAGGCATTTCTAAGGTGGTGTGGCAACTTGAATCAATACCATTAAAGTTACCAAGACATTATCATTAGAGAATGGTATTAGATCCCACTTATAGGGCTCTTGTATATGGTTATTGAGAGTATATATGAGCTAGGATTGTTGGGACTCAGGAATTGACCCATAAATATTTTCATTCTACATAATTATGGTGGAAAATCTAGTTACTAGGAGTAGTTTGAGAATATATTCCGCTCTTTTCTCTCATACTTTATCCTATTTATTTAGGCCTCATGCATCATACAAGATGTCGATATGTAGGTATTAGTATGATATGATTCCATGATGGATGATTTCCTATCTTTTTAATGACATTATTATTAGAATTAGTTGAAAAATCATGATAACTAAAACATTAAAAATGAATAAATGATATTTTATCATATATTCATTTCTAATGAGTAGATTAATATTTTTTAAAAACTAATTACATTGATTTATATTTTCCCTTATTTGTTAGTGATATCTAGATTATTTTATATTATATCCAAAGAATGTTTTTAATTGTTTATATATGATTTTATGGTCATATGAAACCATTTGAAAATAGTTTTAAAAGTGAATAATAATGATTTTTTTGGAAAAAATGAATATGAGGGAGAGAGGGATGGGATTCACCTAACTTATGTGATATAATTGAAGTATTAGAGTTATCATATATAGGAATAAAATATTGATATTATTCCCAACTTATCTATAGAATATTTCATGGAGAAGGAAAAATCCTAGTGATATATAAAGGGAGGATGATCATGTTCTGTAAACAGAACCCACTGTTAACCCTCAAGTATTATAAGGTATCAATTAGATTATTCAGTTAAACAATTAGGGTGACCCATGAAAGGATCCTATGACCTCCAATATCACGAGGGGATTCTAGTTCTACCACCCTTTTATGTTTTGAGGTTATGTATCACTACAAGAGGCTAAGGAATAGATCAATCATCTCTAAGAAATCTTTAGAATTATAAAATAACTGCAGAAACAGCAAATTTGACTAGGCACCTTCATGTTTGAATGGGAAGAACATCGATGGTGGGATGCGATGCTCGAGGTAAATAAAGTCCAGGCCTTACTTGGTTATGGTTTCAAGATTTATTCTTGGTGTAATTTTATCCTGATACCCTATGATAGGTGAAGGTGAAAGAATTCATGAACCTCTAGTTGGGTTAAATTCTAGTCATGAAGTATAATGAAACCCTTAAAAACATTATACACTTCAAATCTTATATGAGCATGGATGAGGGGTCCAAGGCATACTATTTTGAGATGGGATTGAAAGAGGTGATGTAGTCACAAGTGATACTCTTTATCTTGAACACCTTATCTAATGTGGTAAAATCCTTCCTAGACAATATAGATTATAGAGGATGTTTGAGTGTTGATATCCCAATTCCTAGACACTCCATTAGGGATACCTTATCTAGCAGAAAAAAAATGATGACAAGAGGAGGCAAGTCAATGTAGCTCATTCTAGGATAGTTAGAGAAGTGTAAAATTACCTCCCTGTTTAGGTTGGCCTTATGTTCAGTGTTGATGGTTGGGTCATATCAAGATTGATTATATATTTTTGGTGAAGTATTTTCATTATTAAAAACATTATGGTCACCTTCAAATGTTTTTCAGCACATCGTATCTAGTGGCATCAAATAAAAACCACAACCAATTCAAGCTTCATAGGCTCAGTTATCTAAGAATTCTAATAGGTCTAGTAGAACACCATTATGGAGTTTAGGTTAAGGACTTTTTTCATGGTATCCAAGGATTTTTGGTAGCTACATAGGGTTTCAAGAAACATTATTTTCTTCAAATTTAGTTTGAGAGTTTAGGTAGGAGACCATTAATGGAGATTTCCTATACTGATGTGAGTTTCATACCTTCTACTATGAGAGGAACTATTTTAGTATCTTATATTATGTACTGTGCTTTATTTTAGGAAATGGAATCAAATTACTTTATATTTTATAAATTTCTATCATTTCTTAATCTTAACGTATATTTAACCTCTTCTTATATGATATTTGAAACCCCTTTGGGAGAGAATCGAGTAGACTAGGAATTATCCATATTTTTCTCTAGTGGTAGCATCTTACATGAATTTATGGGATCTCATTGCATTTTATATGAAAAATTTTGATGTCATTATTGTTATGGACTGGTTAACCGAGTTCCAAGAATCTATTGAATATTATCATTGAAGTTTTCATTCTTATCCTCAACTAGTATTTGGTATGTGCTTTGTGGGGAGTGAGAGTATTAGGCTGGTCAAGTGGGGCTCAAACATAGAAAAATCATTTCAATCATAGTATATATAGAGATACTTGTTCTTGGGATAGTGTAATCTAAGGTGTTTTAGGATTTAACCCTATTATGGATCTTTATCTATACATTTTCCCCAAATATTTTTTGGCTTACTCCTGAAACAAGAAGAAAAAATCACCATTTATATCCTACTTACAATTGATAAAATATCTACCCCCCCATACCAAATGTCTCAAATTGAGTTTTTTGAGTTGAAAATTTAGTTGAAAGAGCTTTAAAAAAAGTTATTCATTAGGTCAATCACTTCTTTATGGGGTGCTCTAGTTCTTTTTACTAAAAATTCCAATGAGAGTATTTACCTCAATGTAGAATACAAGAAATTAAATCAAGAAATGATAAAAAAATGATAAATCTTTCCCAATATTGATGATATTTTAGACCAATTAAATGGGGTATAGTGGTTTTCCAAGATCAATATCTACTCAGGATAACATTAGCTTTGAGTGAGGCTTGGGGATATTCTAAAAATGGATTTTCAAAGTTGTCACAGGAATTTAAAGTATATGGTCATGCCATTTGGGATGAAAAATACCCCTACTATGTTTATAGATTTAATAAATCAGATATTTCATATTTTTATATAACCCATTATTATCATATTTTTGGATGTTATCCTAGTCTACCCAATGTCTTAGGTAGAGCATAGGAAATGGCTCCATATTAGCAAGGATACCTTACAGGAAAATCAGCTTCACACTAAGTTATCAAAATTTTCCTTTTGTATATGAATAGTTAAGGTTCCTAATAATGTAATATCATAAGTTTTAATTTAAGTGGATATAATGTAGTTCAAGTTTGTTATTTCTTAGAGAATTCCTTTGAATGTGTCTGAGATCCAGATATTTCTTGGGATCATAAGATATTATTGATGTCTTAATAGTGAATTCTCTAAGATCACTACCCCTATGAATGCATTGAATAATAAAGGGGTTAAATTAAAATGGGTTGATTAATCTGAGGAGGATTTTCAAGTCCTGAAAAAGAGGCTAGCCATATCTACAGTGTTGGTACTAGCTCAACCAGCTGGGGGATTTGAGGTATACTATGATGCTTGTTTTCTTGGACACAAATATATTATTATTGAAGATAAAATTGTAGTATCATATGGTTCTAGTTAGTTGTTCACTCAGGAATGGAATTATCCTAACCATGATCGAGACCTGTATAATTTTGTTGATGTACTAAAGTGTTAGAGGCACTATCTTTTCTCTAAGTGCTTTATGGTTTTTATGAACCACAAGTCCTTGAGTATATTTTCTCATAGTAAGATCTAAATATGAGACAATGATGCTAGGTTAAATATCTATAATACTTTGATTTTAAAATCAAGTATATTCCTGATGAAAGAAATGTAGTGGATGATTCTCTTAATCAAAATATTCACACTTAGTGGGTGAATAGGGATAAAGAGGAATGACGATTAATATACTTCATGGATGAAATCCACCTGGATGTGTTTGAGAATCATGGAGTACACCTATATGACATTGATCTCATATCATATATCTTAATTTGAATTAAGGACCATAGGATTCTAATGCATATATCATAATTATATGCGAAAAACTCAATGGTGGGGAGATCCTTGATGGTTGATATTAGGATTATTTATCCTTCTTATATATCCATGGGAGGCTTGTAATGCCTATAAACTTGATGGAAGTGATCATGAAGGTATTCCATGCTTCAAGGTGGGAAGTCCCCCTAGAATTTCTAAAATATATAATGAAGTTTGTCATCAATTCTGGTTGTCTGGGCTAAAGAGAGATATCATGGGGTTTATTTCTAGATGTATGACTTATCAAGAAGTCAAATTATAACATTAGAAGTTGAAACATACTCTTTAACCACTGAGAAGAGGTCATGATAGAATTTTTTACCAGTATTACTTGATCTCCTAGAGGCCAGAACATAGTATGGGTAGTATTAGACCTACTAACTAAGAAAACCCACTTCCAGCCTATCAATGAGGCTTTATTAGTAGTGGAATTAAGTGATTTATAAATCATAGAGATCATTAAGATTCACAAGATACCCATAAGTGCCATCTTTGATAAGGATACAAGATGAAATCATAGTCTTAGTAAGGTCTTCAACAATAACTGGGTTCTTAGATAAAACTAAGCACCACATTCCACTTATAAACTGATGACCAGTTTGATCAGGCTATCCATATCCTAGAGTACATGATTCAGGAATATGTACTTGAATTTGGTGAATTTTTAGAGGATCACCTCTCCTTGGTTGAGTTATCCTATAATTATAGTTACCAGTGATCTATCCAAATGCACCCTTGTGAAATTTTATATGAAAGGCCATGTGATTTTATTCAATTATGGATAAAAATAGGCAATTCATCTATGATTGGGACTAATATTGTTCAAGATATTTATGAGCAAATGGACCTCATATGGAAGTATATTATAAAAAATTAGATTTGAAAAATTCATATGGTGATTAATTAAGCTGATAGTTTGAATTAAAGGTGGGTGACCATGTGTTTTAGAAGGAATATATGAGATTAGGAAACTGATGTATAGGAAAATAGGGGAATCTAACACCTAGGTATGTCAATCCTTTATAGATATTATATAGAGTTGTAGAAGTGGATTATTATATTTCTATACCTCCAAGATTATTCTCCATGAAAAATAATTTTCACAAATATCAACTAAAGAATAATATTATTGATCCATGACACATGATTTTATAAGAAATATTTGAGACTGAGGTCAACATGTTCTATAAAAACCATCCTATATTCATCATCAATTTATGTCAAAAATGTTTTGTGGGGAAAATCCATACCTCTAGTTCATATTAAGTTGTGGCATGAGAAGATCCAAGATGAGACTTAGGAGTGGGGGGTTGAGATGAAAAGATAATGGCTGGATTTTTTCTCTCAAGAAATTGACTGAATCCTCTTGAGGATGAGAAGCCTGATGGTGGGGAGTTTGTTTGATCCCACCCTTCCCAACTATGTATTTCCCCTTCAAGCCCAATTTTTAAATATCTTTTTGGGTGCTTTTAGGTTGGAGGGAGTTTATGAGAGGAATTAAGGAGATTAAAGAAATAGGGAATAAGGAAGGGTGAGAGCCCTTGGGTATAGGGAAAACTAGGTACTCAATGGACCTAGACTGAGAAACCGATAGATGTTCTGGGGTCCTAGGGATCCTGTTGGGTCAAATGGGAACCCAATGGTTTCCCAATGGGTTCTCAGTAGACACCTTGTAAAAAACATTTTAAAAGGGTATTTTTGACCTTTCACCTCCTAAATTTATAATTAATGAATCTAAGGATCAAGTTTTAATTTCTAAATCCCTCTTGTTCACTCCCTTCTAGGAGCTCACCCCTCCTCCAATCTCTCCAAGATATCCTATCCTCCATCCTCAATCCATCAGGTTCTAAATGGTCGTAGAAGATTCCTTTCATCAAGGTAATGCTATGGATCACCTAATTTTTACTCTTTATTGGGTTCTCATGATAGAAATAGGTTTTACTTAATCTCTTTTAACTATAGGTGTTGTTGAATTTTCCTAAATATTCAATTTTATTTTTGGATGAAAACTACATAAGGTTAATAACGGTGATTTTAAGGTTTTGAATTATTTTTCTTCCTTGATTTCATATTTTATATCAATATCCACCTTAGAAATATTTCTTCCAAGGTTTTAGGTTGATCTAAAGATAATAGTCGTAGATTGAGATTATCCCTCAAACCTAAGGGAGCATTTCTATAAATTATTTAGTTGTCGATCCTATTCTCCCTATCATATTCTTAGAGAGTTAGGTTAGAAACAGTTTGATTCTAAGTGAAAAAAATAAATTAGGTGTTTAAAGTGAATAAATCCCTTTGAAACTCACTTTATAAATAAAATAATCTATTTTACTTGTTTGTGTTTATATTTTACCATATGATCCTGCCCATGTTATTTACCACTACTTTGATAGATGTTGGTCAAATTAATTAGCATATAAATTGAATAAGAAATGAGTAAGACACACAAAATAGGGATACATCCATTAAATTTACATTTACCTTTATTATTGTGTATGATTTTAGAAATTAATCAATATTGAATAAACTTGATAAATAATCACTAAGCATATCAATTTTGTTTATTTTAATAAGCACAGAGTTAGATGGGTTTTTAGCCTTGTATGAAAATTTTATACTAAATTTAGAACACCACTTCATCTTGATAAAATGGTTATAATCATATATCTTTATTTAATCATATGATTTCATGTAATTGTAGCTACTTGGTTAACAAGTAATTAAGAAAGGGGTGAAATGGACCAAAATATAGGGTACCTAGATATAGTCAGGTTGTTAGATTGGTTAATGATACAAGATAGGATTTTAGTTCCCAGAATCTTTTATACCAATTACCCTATCCCTAAAGGAATGGGATACAATATCTCCCTAAATAGAGTATACATGAATCCCTATCATATATACAAAAAGGGTATTTCCCCCAGGCTTCTTTATGCTCTTATAGTGGGAACAACTGCAAGATTTTATAGTCTCACTCATCTTAGACACCGAGCTAAGTCTTGTAATGGGTATGGTATATATAGAATCTCTTATTATATGGAGTTATTTTTGATTGATGTCTCCATATTACGATCTTATTTTATTCTAATTATATTCATTAGGTTTGAACTATTTCTTCACACACTCTGGTTTATGATCGAATGTTAGAGGTGGGGTGGTGAATGCCTACTAGGTATATTTTATTCACACTCAGTACATGCCTTGTTTGGATGTGTGTAGATATTTTGGATTGGGACCCAATAAAATTTAAATTTACCACTTTTGGGAGCTCATTTGGTATGGAATATTGAACCACAAGTTCCACCTCTCTAGACCTTTTGAAGGGTGATTCGAGTGGATAAGGATAGGGATATCAATGGGTTTATCTTATATGGGACTTTCACTTGAGAGACAATTTATGTGTCATGAGGCCATGTTTGGATTACTCTATTTTCATGTATATAGTTTTTGTTCCATGTACTTTATACTTGAGTTTCTTTTGTAATGTTTAGACCCGTTTAGTGTATATTGATGTATGTACATACCACATCATGAATTATTTATAGTTTTCTTGTGTGATACCAATGTTACTTTTATATATTTTAGAGTCCTTTTTTTGGTAATTCCAATTCACTAATGGAATCAGGGAGGCTGATTTTTTATTTCAAGGGGAACAACTATAGGTTTTGGGTGTAGTGAAAGTGTCTTTTGATGGTATGACCAACTCTAATTATAGTTTTAATTAATGTGTAATCATTTCCACACATGATAAAAATGTCATGCCTAATGAAAACCATAGATTACATTACTAGATTAAAAAACTGGAATTAGAAGTAGATGATCTTCACATGTAATCTATAATTAATTTATAAGCAGATATATAATTACCTCAACTTATAATTATGATTTCGTTGGTGATTCATTAGAATAGATATTATTGCTCCATCATTTCATTGTAGGATCCAAGTATATAATCCTCTAGCGATGATCTATATATGCACCACAATATTTTAATGTCACTATAGAATCATCGAGTTCTAGCATGGCTGATTCAGATCACATGCATTGTTTGTGCTTGATTGAAAAATAATTCTTCTTGGGAGAGGAATAACTATTAATAATATCTTATTGGATTGATAGATGAGGGTAGGAGATCCTTCCATAACTCTTGATATCTCTCTAGGGCTTGAGAGAGTCTCACTATATCTATTTTTCACACTAATTCTGTTTTTAGAAAGTAATATAATTAAATATTTATTATGGTAGGTTTATAGTTTTAAAATTTCACACTAAACCCTTTACATTGTTATAATTCATAATTGAACCCATGTAAAATAATAATAATATTAATACTAATATTAATATTATTATTATCGATTGATGGAAACGTGAAACACCTTTAAGAATATATAAATAAATATCATTTATATTATTTCTAATCAAACCATTAAACTCTTTCTACTTTCTCTCATCGACATTTATTGATCCTCAAATAATGACTATTTAATAAATAAATTCCAATTCATTATTCTATGATAAATATAATAAATATTATATTCACCAAACTTGTAAATAAATATTTATTATTATTTAACCCACTTATTCTTTCAAATAACTTGTGATTAAATTATGATGACCAACCAAACCAAATAAACATTATTTATTTTATATTTTTAAATTCATTATTTGGATTTAGCTCAGATTGTGTATATACTAAGTGTGTGAACCTCTAGGACTATTTTTTAGTGGAATTAGAAATAACTGCCTAAAGTACAAGGTTAGTGTCGATCAGAATGCCAAGCCTCCCATAGAGAAAGTAGTTAATGTCATAATGAAAACCAACCTCCTATTAATGATTACAATATAATATAATCCCTTTATCATGATATCTCTAATCTATAAAGTTTCATTCTAGTTCCATCAACCTCTATGATCGATGTCTCTTTCTTTGACTTTCCGAAAATGTACTCACCCACTAAATGCCATGGACATGGATTTATATAGGCAGTTCCATTCCCATCAAAGGGATTAAGATATCAATTTTCATTAAGTGATAGAATGGATAAATCCTTTCTTGCATTATCCATTAATGAAATATCACTCATGATGTACCCAACATATCCTACCTCACCAAGAGCATATGTCATCATGATTTTCATTAATACATCAAATTATGATAGTCATGATATAAATTAATGATAATATTAGATTTTAAGGATCAATACACACATTCACATATAGGAACATACAATTACACATGGAAATATAGATTTCTTATTAACAATTTTGTTCTCATAACCTCCTATCTTGGATTACTAAAGGAGAACACCATGAAAAGGTGTATCAATTTCATATAATCCTCCTACACCAGATAACCATTATTTTCTATGTCCCATCAGAAAATATCATTTAGATATAGATCAAGATTCAAGAATAATGTTATGGTGCCTCTTGGTTCTCATCATAACAGGTAACTGCTATAACCTTTTAGTGTAATATATATTCTAAGGATTTTATTACATACAAATTCCATATTGAGGAAAAACAATAATGTTATAAGAAAAATTAATTAATAATGAAAACATGGAATCAATTACTAAACAAGTTGGTTCTAGGCCACCAACTCTGACAAACTTCCACTTACACTAGAGCCAAATAAGAACAACTTTCAGTCCACTTGCCCTCGTATGATACTCATGCCTCTGTTGAGATAAATCCTTGGTTAAGGGGTTTTATAGATTTTACTCTATGGATAATCTAATCACCATTAATTTACCTCATTGATAAAAATCCTTCAAGATATGAAACTTTTGAAGTATGTACTTTTTTCCTTTGGTGTGATCTTGATCTTTGAAGAGAGACACTTCTACAGTGTTATCATAGTAAAACATGATTAGATCATTATTATTAGGTACCACATCAGGCTTTTGAAAAAAGTTTTAAATCCAAAAAGATTCCTAGGATACATCTAAAGATGTAAAATACTCAGACTCTAGTGTAAAATCATCTAAAACCAGATGCTTAGAACTTTTCTATCTCACATATCCTCTGTTGATACAAAATATATATATAAATTGTTAATTCAAATCATTATGATGTGTTTAAAAGATATAATCTATATAACCCCTAATGACTATCTCTTTATCTCCTCAGTACACTAGGAATATATCCCTAGTTAACCTGAGATACTTAAGGATAGTTTTACAGTAGTATAATGCTTTTCACCTAGATATACTTGATATCAACCTACAATGATCAAATCATAAGAAACATCAAGCCTCATATATAACATAGAATACATAATATATTATATCACTAAAACATATGGGATATTACTCATTCTATATCTTTTCTATTATGTATGAGTATGGATTTTATTGGAAATATGTATATCACGTGACACTAGAACCAATCCCCAATGGGATTTTTCCATATTGAACCTTTTTAATATCTGGTCAATTTATGTACCTTGGCTTAGTCCAAGAATCCTCTTGGACCTATCACACATGATCTTGATCCCTAGAATGTAGTCCACTTCACCAAATTCTTTCATGTAGACGAAATATCTCAACCATGTCTTAAAATATTTTAACGTTGTTATATTGTTTTGAATTAGTAACATGTCATCAATATATACTAGTATGAATTTTTTTTACTCCCACTAAACCATTTTCAAGCACATGTATAACATTAATTTTTAATGAAACTAGATTCATTTATGGATTCATCGAATCAAATGTTCCATGACCTAGATTCTTTCTTTAATCCATAAATATATCTCTACAACTTGAATAACTTTTTTGAATTTTCTACAGTCATAAACCATTCTAGTTGTGTCATATACACATCCTCTTGAAGGTTTCTATTAAAAAAAGTAGTTTTTATATCCATTTTCCAAATCTCATAGTCATGGTAAGATACGATGGAAAGTAGGATTGTGATGGATTTAAACATGGAAACTAGAGAAAAGGATTGTTTTTAGTCAATACATTGATGTTTTCTAAACCATTTAGCTACTAGCCATGATTTATAGGTATTTAATTTACCATACATGTCTATTTATCTATTGAATACCCATTTACACCTAATAGGATTTACATTAATTAATAGATCAATCCGAACCCAAAATTTGTTTTGATACATGGAATCCATCTCGAAAATCATGGATTATTTCCATCTTCAATATTTTAATCTCTCTACTAAATCCCTGTAGGAGAGAGGATCATAATTTTTAACCAATAACGAGTCACTACCATCAGTGACTAGAAAACTATATATATCTAATTATCTCAAATATCTTTCACTCATACACAATAGTTTTGTTTTTGGAACATATTCATCCATAGGGACCTATGGAATTAGTTATTGTACCCAATCTCGGGTATCTTGAGAATTAACATTATCAAAGTTAATCTTTATCCCACTATCCTCCCTGGGGATGTCCTCCCTATCAAGAAAAATGGATTGTCTTGTAATCATTAATTTCTTATCTAAAGGATTGTATAATTATTATCCTATTTTTTTCTTAGGATACCATATAAAGATACACTTCATGCCACAGGGTTCTAGTTTGTTTCTTAAGATATCCTTAAAAAATTCATCACAACCCCATGCTCAAATATGTGACAAAACATGTTTCTTTTCACTCTTTATATCAAAGGTAATAACATTTTATGCTTTAGTTGGTACTTGGTTTAGTAATTATAATGCTGTATATAATTCATATCCCCAAAAGGATAATGTATGGCTTAAGTGACTCATCATTGACCTTACCATATCCAACAAGGTACAATTCCACCTTTTATTAACACCATTTAACTATGGTGTAAAAGGTGGAGTGAGTTGAAATAAAATATCATACTCCTGTAGAAAGTTTATAAAGTCTTAGTTATGATATTCACTACCTCAATACAATCAAAGTTTCTTTATATTCTTACTAAGATAACTCTCAACCTCATTATTGGCATCTTTGAACTTCTCAAAGGATTCAGATTTGTACCTTATTAAGTAGATATAACCATACCTACTCAAGTAACCAGTAAAAATAATAAAGTATGAGTATCCATATCAAACATATAATTGAAAAGGTTTACACACATCAATGCTTAATAAATCTATAATCTCTATAGCATTTTCACCTTTACCACCAAATAATGGTTTAGTCATATTACCATATAAACAATCATGAAATATTTAAAGTGTCTTAATCTCAAAAGAGTATAAGTAACCATCTTGATCAATCATTTCCAAATGCTTCTCATTTACATGACTAAGATGGTGATTCCATAACTAGGTTTCATATGATTTGTGCATGTTTTTTTCATTATCAACTACCAAAATTTGGTTTTTTAATTTAATATGTAAATTATATTATTCAATTGTATGATAACATAACATATGGTATATTTATAAAAGTAAAAAACGTTATTTAAAAATCTGTAAATAAATCCACTAATATCTAAACAATAAATAGAAATATTGTTTTTGGTTAAACTAGGAACATAATAATTAATTAAAACCAAAATAAATCCATTTAACAATGTGATATGGTTTTCTCTAATGGATAAAGTATCCAAACTCACTCCATTGGTAGCCCAAAGATCCACCTAATCTCTGGTAATATTTTGAAATCTTTATGGTTCCTATATTTGGATATAAATGTGGTCACCACATACAGTATCTAATACCCAACTTATAGATATAGAAAGATTACACTCAATAGAAAACATACCTGAATCTTCCCCTTGTTACTAGGTGAAATTACTCTTATCATGGCCATTATTGACACATGAGAAACATACCAAATCCTATTATTTTCCCTACCATTGGATATTATTCTTATTGGAAGGATGGTGCTCCAGATCCTTAGACTTGGAACGAGTATTCAACCCCATTCTCCTTATTATCCTATTATTATTCACCATAAAGAAAATAGGTTTTTATGACCTATATCATTATCAACCTAGTGAATAAGTGTAAATGGTTTCATAAGTGTCTTCTCACTATTTATCATATTATAATTCACAATAAAACTAGAGAAGTTTTTAAATAGTGAGGAAATAATGAGATATGTGAGAAGCGCATTATGGATCTTAAAACTGAAGATATACAAACATTTAATATATACAATCATCTTGAATACATGTTCCATAGTTGGAACTGACTCCCCAATCTTGCATGTGAATAGTGAATTGGAGATATCATATCTCACTAATCTCACCTTCTCTTGATAGAGATCCTTATGGTGAGAAATGATTCTATCCACATCCATATCCTAATATTTCTTTAGAATCTCATTGTATATAAAGGATAGCATGAAACATTAGATATCCATAGTGTTTTACACATCCTTCAAATAGAGAGATACTTCTTCCTCATTTACCTCTTTGGAAATGAACTTAGTAAGTTGGTCATCCATCACATATAATTTTCGTTCATGGAATAATATAACGCGAAATCACCTATACCATTCCTGGAAATTCATGCTAGTGAGAATGTTATCATTCTATAGTATGTATTATAGTGATATTTTTGAAGTCATTTAATTTTCTATTTCTAAAAATTAAGATAATATAATCAATACTTGTTTTTTATTACAAAATGGATTAATAAATTTAAATTTAATTAAATTCCTTTTCATATCCCACTATTTTTTAAAACCCAATAGTCCTCACCATCAATTTTAGAATATCTTATTATTTAGATATTCTAGTGTAAAGGATCCATATTCCCCTTATCATAACCAAAAATAGGGTCTTAAAAGTTGTTTGAAGGGTTTTAGGTTGGAATAACTTTCCAATTACATTAACTAATTATCCATTGATCTGTTTAGTTTAATCCTTAATAATAAATTCTTGTTTTAATATTTCCTAAACCCTTTACTCTTAGTTACACCAAGTCCTTTTTGGGCATTCAACCCTTTATGTAAATTAAATTATGTCAACCCAAAACTTCAAGAAACAATTTCCACAATAATTGAAATCACCCCAACTTGGGTTGGTCAAGAACTTTGAACTATGGGGTTGATTCTAACTTAATTAGTAAAAGTTTAATCCAAATTAATATTTTAATTTGAGTGATTTTTATCCTTATGCATAAAGCCCATTTTCCCTTTTCACATGCCTTTTTTAATATTAAGTGAATTTTACTTAAGTGATTAAAAATGTGTGATAAAACATTTATGCACAATCTAGTTATATTTTATTCCATTTTTTATGTTTGTTAATTTATTTACTATGTGATTACACAAAATTTACAAGAATAGATAATTAAACATGAAAATAATTTAAATAAAATATAGGTGGTATGATCATAATATTATCAAATGGTTAGTTTATCTATAGGATGATAAACTAACCCTAAAAACTAGGGGAAAACACCCTGAACTCTAGCTTGGTTCATGTTGTAGCATTCCACATTGGATCCTATTTATTTTCTTGATTGGTTTCACCTCAAATCCTTAACTTAGAATGCCTCCTCTCATTTGGGATCTCCATCCTTATTTAAGCTTTTGTTCACACATAGGTGAGGGGATCTAATGGATTGAATAAAGGGGTTTACATAAAAGAAACCATTGGCACAAACACCCTTATATAATAAGGAGGAGTGGATGAATCAAAGGATATCAATAATAATTTAACCAATCACATATAAGGTCTAGTCTAATCTCATGATCATCCATACATCAAGAAATTAGAACACATTTTCAATCCAGTTATCAATTACTTTAATTGATTATTTAATTAAGATAATGTACTAGGAATCAATCCAATTAATTCAATTTATATTAATTCTATCCAAACTTTCTCAAATCACCATTATCTATAATTTTAAACAAAATCAACTTCATTTAAAATTAATTTAGTCCACAAGTGTACTTAGAGGAAACCTTTTGTGTTCATCAAAAAGTTTAATATGGAAATTAATTTAATATATAATTGTTAACCCCATGACATGGAGTGTACTATTTAATGAATGAAACATAGAACACATAATCAATAGGTTTAATTATATATTTAATTATTATTTACTTGAGAATTTGAGAACACCGCCTAAAGAAGACTATATGGCATGCATAAAAGTACACAACATTTACTTTTCTTCTACCTATATATATTTATCATACCTTGAGACTGGGTGTGTTCCATGCCTATGGAAAACCTTGAGGTACATGGAGCTTAGTCCAAATTAAAAAATATATAACCTTAGATTTTCATGACATGTCTGTCCCTATGTCGCATATCTGATACATGGATCGCTGAGATACACTATTTTCTTTGATGAAAGAAGATAGGGACTACACGATGTGTAAGGTAATTTCATGAAATGTAGTTCTACATGATGTGTACTAGTCTATTTAGATCTACAAATTGATCCAATTTTATCAGATATTAGATTTGATTCGGTCAGATCTACCTAACTTTATCATGGGATCTGGATGTGAAAAAAAGACATAGCATGTATATGTTAAGTACACACTGTGTACTCTAGTTTTTTCCAAGCATATCCTTTGTAACCTCCAGATGGTGTGAATCATATTTTTATTAATTTTTAATCATTAATCGATTACTGGTTATGTTATCGAGAATGAAGAAAGAAAAGATATTATGATTTGAGATATTAAAATGAATCATTTTAAGTAAAAGAAAAAAAACCTGAAACTAATCAATGAATAATAAATCATTATAAATTAAACATGTGACCGTTCTGATACCACTTTTAGGTTCCAGGTGTAGTGGGAGTGTCCTTTGATAGTATGAATAACTTATCCTTTATCATTAATTTAATTATAATCATTTCCAAACATGATAAAAATGTTATATATAAAACAACCACAGATTACTTTACTAGATTAAAACACAAAAACCAAGAGCATAAGATCTTCACAATTAATTTATAATTAATTCATAAGAAGATATATAATTACTTTAACATGTAATTATTCTTTCACTGATGATCTATTGGAATAGATATTATCACACCATAGTTTTGTGGTAGGATCCAAGTGAATAATCCCTCTAGTGGTGATCCATACATGCACCACAATCTCTAAATCTCACCATAGAATCACTGGGAGCTAGTACGGCTGATCGTGATTACTTGTATTGTTTATGGATTATTGCAGAAGAATTATTCTAAATAGAGGAATAAATCTTGACGATCTCTCATTTTCTTGAGAGAGGAAGGGATGAGATCACTCTAGATATCTTTATCTCTCTACATGTATTGATAGAGTCTCACTCTATCCATTCTTCACCCCAATTCTATTTTTAGAAAGTGATATAATTAGATATTTATTATGGAAGTTTTAGTGTTGGAAAATTTCACACTAAAACCTTTACATATTTATAATTATTAACTAAACTTATGTCCAATAATAATAATAACAATATTATCATCTATTTATTTACATGTGAAACACCTTTAAGAATATATATAAAAATATCATTTATATTATTTCCAATAAAATCATTAAATTCAATCCACTTTTTCTCATTGATATTTACTAATCCTTGAATAGTTAATATTTAATAAATAAATGTCACTACATTATTATATGATAAATATAATAAATATTATATTCACTAAACATGAAAATAAATATTTATTATTATTTAAATCATATAATCTTTTGTATAACTTGTGATTAAATTATGGTGATCAACCAAACTGAATAAATATTATTTATTATATCTCATTAAATTCATTATTTGAGATTAACCATGGTTGTAAGTGTGTGACCCTATAGAAATCTTTCTCAGTGGAATTAGGCATAAATTCCTAAAGTACAAGGTCAGCATCTAGAAAAATTCCAAGTATCCCATAGAGAAATAAGTTAATGTTGCAACAATATCCAAACTCCTATGAATACTTACCATATAATATAATCACTTTATCATGATATATCTAATTAAGAAGGTTTAATCCTGATGCCATCAACATATATGCTCGATGTATCTTTATTTGAAATTTTGGAAATTAACTCCCCTAATGAACACCATGGTCCTAGATTTATATAGGCAGTTACATTTCTATCAATGTGATTGAGATATCAACTTCTATGAAGGGTTTGAAGGGATAAATCCTTTCTCACATTATTCATTAATAAAATATCACTGTGACACACCCAATGCCTACTACCTCTCCGTGAGAATATTTCATCATGGTTTTCATCAATACATAAAAGTGCATGAGTCATGATATACATTAATGATTATATTAGATTATATGGATCAATACACACATCTGCATATAATAACATCCAATGACACATGTAAATATGGATTTCTTATTAACAAGTCTATTATCAAAACCTCATATCTTGTAGATTACCAAAATATAATTCCATGAGAAAGTGTCTCAATGACTCATGTGACTCCTACCTAGATAGCTTGTATTGGATGTGTCCAGTCAAAAAATATCATCTAGATATAGAAAAATATTCAAAAATAATATCATGGAACCTCTTAGTTCTCATTAGAGTGGGGGATTGATATGACCTTTTAGTGTGATATATATTCTAAGGAAATTATCACATACAAAATTCATGTAGAGGAATAATGATAATGTGATAAGAAAAATTAATTAATAATGAAAAAATGTAATCAAGTACTAAAAAAGTTGGTTCTAGGGTACAAAATGTAACAAAAAACACTTAAAAAACGTATGTTCCCATTTCCTTAGAGTTCATTCCAACCTATGGTGTCTGAGAGGTATACTTGAGGTTTTGTGGTGACCCGAACTGATACTGTTCAAGTTATTTGGTTGTGGCTATTACACATCATCCTCTATAACAAAGAGAATACAATATTCTTTGGGGAATACAATGGGTCTGATAAATAATTTGACCAAAATATCCTCTAATCACACCTTCAGTTCCTGAAGCTTATCTGAGACCATCAAATAATTTGTTAGAGATATCAGTGCAGTCCTAAGGTGAAATTCGATAATTAAATCAACCACTTGATGAGGGAAAAACCTTATATATTCTTCTGGTAAAACATCTATATAATCCAATACTAATTCAAGAAACTTATCCTCTGCAACATATGTAGAATATAGTTTCAAGATTTACAAGTAATGAGTAATACACTATAATATCTTAAGGGTTGGACCGAATGATCCCCTTGGAGGGTCCTATTCACTAGTAAAGGTGAAACCCAACCCGTCAACCTGATGAAATTTAACTTCATGCCAATAGAAATCTACCCAATCTTGGATCGTAGATAATCAGTCCATATAGAGTACAACTTTATAAGATCCCATATAAGCCATGATGAGGTCCGAATAAATACCCCTTTACGAAGATTATTCTCACACTAATGATAAATATGAGAGAGAGGGTGATTATTAACATTAGGGGTCTATAGTCGAAGTATTCAGTTTAAGACATCTTCTGGGATCTCTATTTCAAAAATAAAGGATACAATAAGAAATTAAAAAATATCACTAGTATCAATGAGTTTGAGTTATAAAATAGAAAAGACATAGATTATTCCTAAAACCATGTCAGGTGCATCCTACATGAAACCTTAAATATCCTATATTTTTCCTATATCTTTATCTTTTGTACCTTGAGTATATCATGGTCTACTTGGAGGTGGTTGTGTAAGAAGATTGAAGCATCATCCAATCCAATTTACTCCAAGATCACCAACACCTCTACCATAGCTACCTCTAAGAGGGCCACCTTTTCCACCACGAGGTGTTACCTTGTCTTTGTGAAACATTTTTAGGGGTTCCATCTATTTTTTTATGTAATATATCCTCTACTACCCTATTGGTGAGGTATACATGAGCCGTGTGTCCTCTTCCACCATATGAAAAACAAGATTGATCAACTAGATGGGTAGAAAAAACTAGCACTAGTAGAAAAATAAATTTTAATGTCATTTTTTTATTTGATTTAAATAAAACTAACATTGTAAGTATTTTTTTAACTGAAGGTTATAGGGATCTAGTTAAGCACATCAGATGATACCCAACAAATTTTTTTCATCAACTTATTTATATTTCTCCTTAGAACAAGAGAGAAATGAGTTCCTATAATCCATGAAGATAGGATATCACATGTAATTTATAATTAATTTAGATAGATCATGAATTACCTCATGTCTTATTTCTTTCTTTGTTTTCATATATAGTTGACCCTTATTTTTGAACCATTATTGTGATTGAGGGATAAATGAAATATTCCATCTATAAGTGATTCATATGTTTACCAAGAAACTATGAACATTACGGTAGGGTTATTTGAATTATTGTGTAGATATCCCCATGACTTGCATAGTTATTTGATGATCAAACCTTTAGAACCCAAACATGTTTTTTTGGATTATCTTCATTCTCTCATAGATAAAGAGAGTATAGAAGGATTGAAAATACTCACAAGTGTAACATCCTGACCCAGGAGCCACTAAATGGCGCCCTGAGCTGGTGGGTCATAAGACCTCAAGAGAGCATCCCCATATTCCAGAGGATTCCAAATAGCAGTGAGGGTCTATGATGGTATGGTGGAGAGACTATACCCTCATAATCAGAGTAACACATCAATATCACAAATGAATACAATGAATAAGAATAATAACCACTATAAATAGAAGATAAATTATCCATAAAATAATAATAACAATCAAATCCAAGGGCAGCGTCATATACAAAATTATGTGTATATCATGGATCTATAAAAAAGACAAGAAATACATGGAAACATTAATTTATTACAATAAATGTATCAAAATTACAAAAAGAATAAAAAAACTATGTCTATATATCACATCGAGCCATAGCCCAGTCACGTGATCTCCTACTCCTATGCAATAATCAATCAAGAAACACCAAGTGGGTGCTCTTCCCTGTCCCTAACTGCATCCATGAAGTTTTTTTAGGTACCAAACAATGAACCAAATAGGGTATGAGTTAACACTTAGTATGACACCACCAATAGTATATATAAAAATTCTTTTATGTGCTTATAATATGAAGTGGTTTTTATGTATAATAGGAATAAGAGTGATAAAATTAAGGTGATACTGTCTAGTCTACAAAATCTCACTCTGATCGAGTAACCATATCATAAGGGAAAACTATAAGTGAGGTAAAACATCATCAGTGGCCTATGATAAGTAATCAAGTATAAAACCTATATGGGCTATGATCTAGGGCCAATGACCAGGGAATCCTCTTCGAGTCCATGAAGCACATCCATAAAAAAACCCAGTAAAGAATTTGGTGGTGACCAAGGATCATTTCCAAGGATTTCTAAGAAAGTCGGGTCTAAGGTGTGAAAACCAAGGCATCCAAGTAATCCTTATCCAAGGAGTAGAAATGTCTAAAGCATATAATAAATCTATATACAAGGAGTATAAATGTTTAAGTCATCCAAGTACGTTGTTGATGCCATACAAAAAATCACCCATTATCATCATAACCAATTTATTAACCATTTCATAAACCATTTCATTAATCATTTAATTAATCCCCTTATAATCATATATAATCCATGGGATTATCATTTTTATACCTTTTTTATACAAATGAAAATGTTTTTATAGGTTCTTAAAACCTTTAACAATCCACTTCATCACCACATTTAATTTCCTATAAAGAATAAAGAGATTAACCCACCCTAAGGGTGACATTTCCATGGATAAAGGGAAGAAACCACCCCATGGGTGGTTCAGGTTGAGGTCAAAAACCTCAAACCTAGTATAAGTGTGTAATGGAATATCTTAAACTATAATTTAAAATTTTATTTAGGGGTTTACTAATTTAGGAAGCAACACCCAGATGGTTCGGTGTGAAACACAATGACAATAGGGTATAAACAACCAAACATTGTGGGAAAAGGTATAGAACACCTACCTTATTCCTATTGAGGAATACTCATCCTGTTTCATTATCTAATTTGGTTTTTTTTCATAAGAATATAGAAGAAAAAACAGGGAATAATAGCTTTCATGAGAACAAAATCCCATATGGAAAAGAAAATGAAGGATGGAAGGACGAGGAATAAAGCTCTCATTGGTGGTGATCCAATGAGACAAATGACACTCAAATAGAACATTGGATAGAGAATTTAACCGAAATACTAGGCTATAAAAAACATGTTGCTCTCAAGAAGGATGAGGTGTTTCACATTAGAAAAGATAATGAAAAAGGGGATTGAAAATATAAGGTATTTAAGGGAAAAATGGTTATTTTGATACTTTTTAATTGGTCACACGGTTTGGATGAACACATGGCCAAACTATGCACTAAATATGCATGGATTACTATCAAAGGAATGGGATCACATAGTTCATGTGCATGGTTTGAGAAACAATGTGAAAACATTTCCACTTCAATCTATTAAAGTAGGTATTTTCTCAAATGGTCATGCAGCCTAGGTCAGATGACTAGGGTAAACCATTATGCCCTAGGAAGTGCACTGGAAAAATTTTCATGTTTTCATAAAAGTATAAAGACTGGGTAGAATAGTTTCTACTAACCATGCCACCCAACTATTTCTTCCACCATCTAGGTTTTCTAGATCTAAAAATTCCCCAGATACCCTTACTTCCTCAAAGACTTTATTACGCCTTTATATTAAGCCAAAATTATGGAATCAAAATGAAATTAAAAGGTTCTGTACCTCGAAGAAAATATGGGATGTCATACTCTCTCCCCTTAAATCAAATCATCCCTGATTCTCACTTCCAATGGTGGTAAAGAATCATCTATGAATAATTCTAGGCATTGATCATGTACGTCAGCCTCCCAGTCCAAAGTAGTGTCTTGTACATGGTCGTACTACCATATCACCCATACTAAAGGGATAGTCCACCTTTGGAGAACCTTTGTGATCTATCTTTTGATGCATATAGGGTTTTTCTCGAAGGATGCATCTACCTGCAACTCAACCTCATATAGATGAAGAGTGTAGATGTGTTTGAGTGATAACAATGTATTTGGGATACATGGAATACATTGTGCATGGAGAAATAACTTTAAGGTAACTGTAACTGATTGGATACCAACCTGACCCTTAACAAAATCTATAATGGCCCAACATAACAAGGAAAAAGATTATCCTGCCTATGAAACTATCTATTCACCATCCTAGGTGAGATATGTAAAAAAACTTTATCCCAAAACTCAAACTCCAAAGGTTTTTGATGGTGATTGACATAGGTTTTTTTCTATATTGAGCAGTGGCTATCCATTTCCTGATTAGACAAACCTACTCTAATGTCTCTTGAATGAGAAGTGGTCTGAGTAGCACTGACTCCCCTACCTATAACCATCACATAGGTGATTGGCATGGAATTCTATACAAGGCTTCATAGGGTGCGATCTATATAGTCTCATGATAAATATTATAGTAGGAAAACTCAACCAGGGGTACATGCCTCTCCCAAGAACCCCAAAAATCAAGGATGCATGCTCTAAGAAATTCCTTTGGAACATGAATTGTGTTCTACGATTTCCCATAGGTCTGAGGGTGGTATGATGTGCTCAAAAGAACCTATAACCCAAAAACCCTCTATAAACTTTTCCAAAATCGAGATGTAAACTGAGCATCCCTATCTGATACAATAATATGAGGAACCCTATGAAGGTATAAAATCTCATAGATGTATTTTTTCCCAAGATCATATATTGATAAGGTCTCCATAATAGACAGGAAATAGGAGACCTTCACTAGCCTATCTACAACAACCCATATGATGTCACTACCCAAGGGTGACCAAGGTAATCCGGTCACAAAATACACGGTGACATCATCCCATTTCCACACAAGAATAAGAAACTACTATAAAATCCTTAATTTTCACTGGTGTTTTGCCTTCACCTATTTATAGGTGTAACACTGAGTGACAAAACCAGCTATCTCCCACTTTATACTAGATCACCAATATTGGTGGCACAATTCCTGAAACATCATGGTGAGACTAGGATGCACTACCTGAGTAGAAGCACAAAAATATCACATCATATATTCTTGTACATCAACTAAAACCCAAAAATATCCCTAAATATATATAATATCACCCTTGACAACAATCCATTTAGGTGGTGGGTCTTCACCTTCCACACTCTCCCTCATGACTAATCCCTTGGGGTTTGAAAACTATCTCATGTTTACCCTATCCAAAAGTGTGGATTTTACTACTAAGGATGAGTGAAAGGTATGATTGTAACTATCCTACACCTCCAAGTTCATCTTAGAGAACAAGGAAATTAATTTCCATTCACTACTGGACTCCTGTATAACTTGAGTCTAAGCCTTTTGACTTAGAGCATCAGTTACAAAATTTGATTTACTAGTGTATATGCTAGCTCAAAATAAAGAAAATAGAGATACTCAACCCACCTTCTATGTCTAAGGTTCAAGTTACACTATGTAAATATGTATCTGAGGATTTTGTTGTATGTGTACACAAAAAATGGCTCCCAGTAAGTAATGCCTCCAACAATGCAAGGAACACACAAATGCAACTAACTTGAGTTCATGAATTGGATAATTATTCTCATGTGGTCTCAACTGGTGAGAACCATATGCCAAAAATCATCCCCCTTTCCCCAGGAAAACTCCCAAACTGATTCTTGATACATCACAATAAAGCATATAGATTCTTCTAAGATTTTTCAGTTTCAATATTGACATTGAAGTCAACCCTCCATTTAACTCTTAAAAGGGCCTTTCACACACTCCATACTATATAAATTTCACACCCTTTTTGGTTAAGATCATGAGAGGTATAGCCAAATATGAAAAGTATTTGATGAAGAACCTATAATAACCATCCAATCCTAAGAAAATCTGAAAGTTAAAGACATTCTTGGGATGCTCTAAAGAAACCACAACACTCGCCTTCTCTAGGTCCATATACACTCCTGCCTATGAGATGATGTGACCAAATAAGTGAACTTTACCTATCTAGAACTTACATTTTTTAAGATTATCATATATACTATTCTATATTCGAGTATTAATAATGATGTAAAGGTTTTTTGAATGATTGTGATGAGTCTCAGAATACACAAAGATTTCATTCACAAAATCCACCATGAAATAATCCAAATACGGGTGGAAAACCTGATTCATCAAGTCCATGAAAAAGGATGGAATGATCATAAGATCAAAAAACATAAATAGATACTCGTAGATACCATAACTAATATAGAACACTATAAAATGTATGCATGAAGCACATACCTAGTGATAACTTTAACTCAAATAAAGTTTTGAGAAAACCCAAGTTCTTCAGAGCTAGTTGAAGAGGTCATCTATATGAGGAAAAGGATACCGATTATTTATAGTCAATTGATTAAATTTCTATTAATCCATTCATAAATTAAGGGTTCCATCCACCTTCTTAGAAAAAAGTATTGGCGAACCCTATGGATAATTACTTGGTTGTATAAAACCTTTAGCTTCTAAATCCTCTAGCTACCTCTTGAGCTCCCACAATTGAGTAGTAGCTATCCTATAAAGAGGAATAGATACCAATGTAGTTCCAATAATTATCTTGATGAAAAAATCTAACGCTCTCTTGGGAGGTAGTATTAAAAATTCATCATGGAATATATCTTTAAAATGGTCAATCAAAGTAGGGGATTTGGACTGACATGTTCCCTGATCATCCATATAGAGGCTAGAAATCTAGGCTGTCACCCCAGCCAGTATATGATGCTCGGGTCTAGCTAGAATCATCATGAAATCCTAGTTATGGACATATCTAACACCATCTGGTGAGGTGTAAGATACTCTCTGGAAATATCAATTGACATGGGCATGGTAAGAAACAAACCATTCCATTCTGAGTATGACATTGAAGTCCTCCATATTGAGGATAAATTGATCCCATATAAAAATATAACTACTAATTTCGAGTGTAAATTTATTTAATTAAGAATAAACTTTAATATTTTAATCACAATTGACTATCCAAATCCATCTTACCACTGAATCTCAAGCCCAAGTATTTCCAAAGTGACCCATGAGATAAAAGTTTGAGAGGTTCCCGTATCAAAAAGGGATGATACAAGATTATAAGATACTAAAATTGTACCCCACATTGTAGATGGTTTGATTCTATGTTCCTAAGATATAATATATAATGAATATATCTAGACCAAACCATTTCCCTAAGAAAAAACCTAACTACCCTGAGTATGAACACTCTACTATCGCATTACAACTGGTGTCTGGATCCCACAACCTTGACAAACTCCTCACCCTGACTGACTAGTAGTATTCCAGATCTTGGACCGATGCAGAGTTGTGAATATAGATCTTGAACCCAGAGTGTGTGTTGAACCTCTCTCACTAACTACTAAAGGGATAATCCTGAAAAATATATATAGATGGATCATCTTGCTGCAATCTCATCACTCAATTGGGTTTCTATCACACTGGATCCTTATGTGTCCCTTCCTCCCACACTGGTGAAAAAATTGAATTACCAGTAGTGATGTTCTGGCTGGTACTTCCCTCATGAGTGGTCTCAAAGAACCACTTCCTTCGACCTAACACTACACTACTAGGTCAAGAAACTGAGCTACTCTTCTTTTTACCCCTAGGTTCCCTCAGGCTACATTTAGTAATAATCACCTGGTTTACTTTTTTAGATAAAATAGTCAATTGAAAAATATTCACCTACAACCAAATGACATGATTGATCCCTTACTCAAAGTATATCACCCTAATCATCTAATCAGAAATATAGATAGGTTCAAAGAACTGGATATCTATAAAACGATCTGAATACTCCATAACAAACATAAGACCCTAATTTATAAGCACATACACTCTATACCATTCCAACCTCAATGTCTCAGGGAAAAGTTAGTGATAAAAAATTGGTTGGAAATCCCTCCAAACCATATATTGATGCCTATATACCTAGTTCAAGACATCCCATCAATAATTGGAGGCTCCCTGAAGCATATACATTGTTATATTGAGCCTCCTATCTAGATGTCTATCCAGGTGCTCAAATATAGACAAGAAAATATCAAGCCAAAGATCAATAACCTGGGGGCCTCCATCCCTTGAAAAGGTTAGTAGATGCTATTGCGGAAACTCATGTTTCAACTATACTATAGTCAAGGTAGGCCACATAGCTCCCCAAACATTCTACATAAAATGTAGGAAACCCTATCCAAAATGGTCATCAAAACTCATGTATGATATAATTGTTGGTGCAGAAGTGGCACTACTAGAGGTTCTGTGGGTGGACCAAGGCCCACCACTTCCAAAACATGGTCGTGTCCACCCTCCTGGTGCACAACTAGAGGCCGTCCTTGCAACACGTCTCAAAAAATTCCAAGAACATGCCTCATTCAAGATTTTGTAAGGAAAAGATCACATACATATAAATATGATATATATAATACTTCCTATATTCGAGTCCCACCCCCTTTGCCTACTTTTAAATCCAGCTCTAGGTGACACAAGGATAATATGAATGCAATAGATACTACCTACTTCTCATTAATAAGGTCAGTTTAGGGTTAATTTCTCTTCTATAAGCTATGGGTCCCTGTATATAGAATCTCAATTGAAATTTATATAGGAAACACACTTTAAGTTTCAATCAAAATCTCCATTTAATGATGACTATTTGTTTTCAAAATTTAAAGTCATTAAAATTTTGTATTTTTTTATATTAAAAATATTTATAAATGGTTGAATTATGTATATTACCATTTCCAATTTATAAAATCTAATACACTTTATAAATTTGACTAAGAAATCCATTAAATCACAACTATAACATGTTCCATCCCATGAGACCATTGGTCCATGACTCAATCTTCCATAATTGACTACGTACGGTGCCTACATTAATCTATGTAGGAAAAAATTATTTGGTTGATGTAGGAACATTGAGTGACCAATTATGTTTCTCATTCCCCTACAAGAAATTTTACTCTCATAATAGTTATATATCATAAGTTATATATAATAAATTCCACATAGTCAAGCAATACATCCTATATGGCATGTAATATGCATAGAATGTAAATTTACTATATGCCTAAAATGATTCATGAGATCAATATATCCTTGCATTACTAAGCTAAGAGAAAAATCCAAATCACAGTCAACACCACAAATCAAATGCATCAACCAATGGTGAAATTCAATCAACATGAATAAGCACAAACTAGAACATCAAGTCCCATTCCTTGGTAATTTGGTTTTCCCCTTGTACATGGGTTAGCTACTCCCAAGAATAACTCATTTACCAAATCCAAATGATTCCTAGTCTCCTATCTATCAATCCCAAATAGAAAGACAAAAAATAAAGGAAGACCCCTTGATACCACTTTGTAACATCCTTACCCAAGAGGCACTAAATAGTGCTCCTAGCCAGTGGGTCAAAAGGACTCAAGTGTGCCTCCCCGTATATTAGAGGATGATGACAAGAAGTGAGGGTTTGGGATGGTATGGTGGGGAGAATATACCGTCCTAATCAGAGTAACACAACGATATCATAAATGAATACAAGTAATAATCATAATATTCACCAGACAAAAAATACAAATCATCCAGACAATAATAATAATAATAATCAAATCCAAGGGAAAAATCATATAAAAATGATGTGTATTTCATAGAGCTATAAAAAATAAAATAAATACATGGAAATAATCATCTAGTACAATTAATGTTTGAAAAGTATAAAATGGAAAAAAAGAAACTCTCTCCAGATAGAATCATGAGATATATATCGATCCTATGTGTCCCTACTCCTATGAAATAATAAATCAAGCATAAAAAAGAGGGAACTTTACTCTACCCCTACATGAATCCATGAAGTTTGTATGAGTACCAAACAGTGGACGAATATGGTGTGATATGAAAATTAGTAGGCCACCACTAATGGTGTTTATAACAAGTCTATTTTGTCTATATAAGTTGAAGTAGTGTTCATGTATAACAAGAATAAAAGAAATAAAAGTAAAGTGACATTATACAATCTACCAAAGATCACCATGATCAAGGAACCATATCATAAGGGAAAATTTTATAGTGAGGAAAAGCATCATTAATGGCCTATGCCAAATAATAAATTATCAGACCTACATGGGCTAGGATTTAGGGCCAAGGACCAGGGAATCCTATTTGAGTCTAATGAGAACATCCATAAAAAATCAGTAAAGGATTGGTTGGATCCCAAGGAAGATGTCCAAGGTAGTCTAAGAAATTTTAATCTAAGGTGTGAAAACCAATACATCAAAGTAAGATAAATTCAAGGAGTATAAATTCACAAAGTATCCATGAAAGCAAGATTTAAGGATTAGAAATGTCTAAGGCATCCAAGTGGGTCATCGGTGCCATACCGTGAACTATACATTATCATAATAACCAATTTATTCAGAATTTCAAAAACCATTTCATTAATCATTTAATTAACCCCTTCATAGTCAAATTAAATCCAAGGTATTATCTATTTCATATACAAATGAAAAGGGGTTTTAAGGTGCTTTAAACCTTTAATTATACACTTTATTACCAAATTTAATTCCCCATACCCAACATTGACATTTCCATGGTCAAAGGGACAAGTACACCCCATTGTTGGTTCAGGTTGAGGTCAAAAACCTCCAACCTAGTGTAAGGGTGTCATGGAATGTCTTAAACAAAAATTTAACATTTTATTTAGGGGTTTAATAATTTAGGAAGAAACGTGTGAAAATATTGGAATGAGGTACAAATAAAATATAGTATAAACAACCAAAATTTAATGGAAAAGGTATAGACCACCTACCTTATTCCTGTATAAGAATAATCGTCCAATATTCGCCTCATATTTGGTCCATATTAGAAGAAAACAGAAGAAAAGAAAAAAGAAATGAAAATAAGTATTAATAGACTTCATTAGAAAAACATCCCATATATAGAAGAAAACGAAGGATAGAAGGAATAGGAATTAATATCTTACCGGTGGCGATCCAACGAGACAAACCACACTCAAATCAGATTTTAGATAGAGAAGATAACATAAATCCTATGTTAGAGAAACCATGGATCTCTCAAGGAGGAGGAGGCACTGCACGTTGGGAAAGAGAAGGGAAAGGGGGTAATAAAAAATGATGTATTTAAGATAAAAATGGTCATTTTACACTTTTTAAGTGGTTGCAAAATTTGTCTGCACAATTAGACAAACCCTGCATTAAACATACATGGATTATTATCCAAGGAAGGTGATCTCATGGTTCATGAAAACGGTTTGAGAAACCATGCACAAACCATGCAATTTTCCTATGTTAAAGTATGAAATTTTATTATATGGTTGTGTGTACTGGGTCACAAGATTTGGGTAAATAGTGAGGCCCTAGGAAGTATACTGTATGACCTCGAATGGTTTCATGAAACTATGCATACTAGGCTGCATAGTTTCTACTAACCCTGTGGCCCAACTGTTTCTTCCACCAGCCAGAGTTTGGGGTTCCGAAAAAGACATGGAAACCATTATTTCCTCCAAGAGTTCATTAGGAATTTATTTTAAGACAAAATTAAGAAATATAATTGAACTAAAAAGGTTCCATACCTCAAAGAGAAGTCAGGATCTCACAATAGGACTTAAAGTTGTCTTGGGAATATCTTTGGTTTGAGAGAATTATCTGGAGAGCCAAATGCTGTGAATTTTTTTTTTATTTATAGAATTATATAGTTATTTTTTTATAAATATAGGGTTAAAATTGTAACACCCCAATATTTCATAGTACGTTGTCTCTTTAAATTAATTCAATAGCTTGCGCTACACGCAACACCGATTTCAACCACATGACAACCTATCAAACTAGCGGTTTAAAAAGCGGTTATGAATAGTATTAACCACATTTTTATTTTTAAATATACCCTATATAATTTTAAAATTCATATTTTGTGTTTCTTAGACATAATACAAGGAAAAATTCAATTTTTCAGATAAAAGAAATATTTTTCAGAAAATGAATTTTTCCACATTTTAATGGTGAACCCTTTTTAAATACAATATTTGACACTTTTATATATTCAATTTAATGAAATTAAATTCTTCTTTAGAATAGGTATATAAAAATTTAATTTGGATAAACTTTTGGTACTTTTCAGATAACTTTCATATTTTTATGAATAGTGAAATGTACTAATTCTTAATTAAAAACAACCTTTTTAATCAAAATAATTTATAGTGTTACATTATACATTTGAGTGGTTTTAAAGTATCATTAGATAATATTTTTATCATTTAATATAATTTATGTCATTGGACATATTTAAATTATACATAAACACATGTCAATCTTTTGATAGTTTTTACTTCTAAAAACCCCACTTTCTGGTTTTGAAAACGAGAATTAATTTTAATTTAATTAACGCAAATTATATTTTTTGAATTTGGTAAAATTGAAATCATTTTTGAATTTGGAATATCAAAATTATCTTTGGGTGAATTTTTGGTATTTTTTGGAAAACATTCAATTTTTGAGGAATAGTGAAAAACAATGTGTTGTAGATAAAAACTGACTTTTTCATTTAAATAATTATTTTTAATTAAAATTTTATCTTAAATTTAAAATAGATACATAATACCTATATTTTTCCAATTTAATTCATTAGAGTCTTTTTATAATAATATTAGACATATAAAAGTTTATTGAACCTTTTTAACGTCTTTTACCCACCTTCTAGGCAGATTTTCAAATTTGTATAAAACATAATTTTACGGCTTCTATGAAGTGAATTTAAAAAATCCAACAAACAAAATTTTCATCATTATGTAAAATGTGATTTAATAGGATGAAAATAATTTTTGGTGAATAGTAACTTTTGATTTTTATTTACCAAGATTAAAAATAAATAAGGTAATTAAAGGTAAAAATGATATTATAATTACCTCAACACTTGTAATAATTATATTGGATATTTTTATTTTGACCAAAATAAACCTTAGGAAAAAAATATGATTCTTTTTTATCCACTTGGATTATATTAGGACATTTGTTATATTTTATTTAAAGAAGTGTTAAAAGTGTTAAATTCAAATTTTATTAACAAAACCATTTTTAACATAGATTTATACATAAGATAAATTAGACTATAAATATAAATTATAAAGATAAAAATATTTCCTACATCATGGTATATTATTTATAATTTTTTATATTTAATAATTAAATTTATTTATGACATAATGTTGATGCAGTAATTACCTTATTAATGAAAGATTAAAATAATTTATTTTATAAATATAAAAATAAATGTAAATTGAGACTTTTGATGCCATAAACTAATTTTATAAGTGAATATGACATGTTAGGGTTGATTAAATTTATTTTTTTTAATTAATTAAGTTTTCATAACTTAAAAAAACAAATACTAAATAGTGTCAAAATTGACATAAATGAGTTTTTAAAACAAATACTATTTTATTAAATGATATAATATTTAGAAAAATATAAGATTCGGACAAAGGAATTATTTAATTATAGATATATCATTAATGAACCACTTTATATTCTCTTGAAATTTTATAGTAAGTTTATTAACCATGAAATATAAAAATACAAGAAGACATGGTAAAAGTTAAACTACTTAACTAAGAGTTAAATCTAAAAGATAAGGTTAATATGGTGACGTAAACTTTTATAAAACCTATTTTTTGAGATAATTTAGACCCATCCCCACCTTATCCTTGAAATAAATCTATTTTGATCTATTAGAAACCGAAAATTATTTTATAATAAAATTATATTTCAAGTTTTTCTTAAAGTGCTCCTCACATTTCTTATAAAAGGGCACCCCCCTTCTCTTAAATTTACCCCTCCAAATACATTTGGCTAGAAAAAACCTACTCAAATATCCTTCCATATACCCTAAATTCATCCTAGATGCCTTACTTTGATCAGAAATCCAACCTATGGAGACTTTTTGTTCAAATAAAATTGAAGCACCCAACGAAGATGTAACTATTTCATCACCACTTTCAAAGTTCTTTTCTTCTTCTTCCACTTCCCATTTATTTGTTATTTACATACTAAAATAATAACTCTAGTAAGTTATACATACTTAGATTTTATTATAAATATGGTAAAACCATATTCATTATTCTATCCATACTATGAATTACAAAGTTACCCTATGTGCGTAGGTACGACTTACCGTCTCCACGTCATGGTGTAGTTTGTTATTCAACACTACATTATTTGGATATGTATAATAATGAGTATAATTAATTTAAATAATTAATATAACATGGTAATTATTCTGTATATATAATATACCATCCAATTAAACACCTTTTTACCATCGATAGAATGATATTTTTGCTAGTCCGTACGTACAACATAACGTCTCCACAACGCGATGTGATTCATCTTCAACGATCACCATTCAAGAATTTTTATAAATATTTTTATTGATTAAGTATGATATATATGAAATAATATTGATACTAGAATAATATATATTTATGTAGATAAATATATTTCATTTACTTACTTCCATACTGTAGGATAAGAAAATAGAAACAACATTCATGCGTACGTACAGACTACCGTCTCCATGAACAATGTTTCCATTTCATATATCTATATATTATAAATATTTATATTATGAATATATATGATATATAAATCATATTTTATATTTTTTAAGTATTTAAATCATGATCTATGTGATACAATCAATAATAAAAAGTTAAAACACATACGATAAAGAAAGCAATTATTACCCAAAATGTTACTTTAACAAGAAAATTATTATTAAATGGGTAGTATAAAGTAAAAAATGAATCATAAATGATATCATAAATATTAATATGGTTCTATTATAATTTAATTACATACTATGATAATTATACAAGAGTTTAAATGTACCCTCAACTAAAGGAAAGTACAAGGTAAGGGTTAATTCCTCAATCTCATTATTATCAGAGATTGTTTATGTGTAAGTTTTTACTGGGACATATTTATTATCCATGCCCATGTTTCATAAAATAATTTTCAAAATTATTATTTTTAAGGGACTCTTTAACTAAAAAATAATTTTAAATGGTTTAAATATTTATTCTTCTAAATCATTCTCATTAATTTTTACGTTTTCAAAATGGTTTTTAGTATTTATTTAAATGGACATGAATGTTTTACAGTGTTAACTCCTTTAAAATGTTTCAAAGTGGTATGGAAAACTTTGATACAATAATGTATTTTAAATTTATTCCTTTCTAAATTGTTTGACTTTTATATGATTTCATCAAAAATGGATATTTCCCTCAAAGAGTTTTACTGATCATTTTCAACTATGTCAACATCCTTTACTAGATATTATTCACGATTGAAATTTATTTATTATAATACAATGTTCTATATTTTATTGAATGAATTATTATATTTTTGACTATGGATGTGTTGTTTTTATACCATTAATAGTTTATAGTTGATTTATTGACATTTTTTATGCAAGTTTTAATACGAATGTTTATGTTATATTTCACCCTTTTCATGTGAGGAATGCATTGGACTTAGTAAGTGTCGGGTGGGGCCTTATACAGACCCTTGATGCATCTATAGGTCTCATGATACAAATTAGTGTCTTGGTATAAGGCCTTGACAAAATTTTTATTTTTAGTCTTGGCATGAGGCCTTGACTATGTTGTTATGATGTCCGACATTATTCATTCCCTTGTTATGAAATTAGTTATTACATGTGATTGTTTGACTAGTATAATATCCATGCGTATGTTTATATGGTAACTTCTGATTTATTTTTTCCAAATTATGTTCAAGTTTATGTTTAAAAGGATTTTGTTTTTATTACACATCTCTCCTTAAAAGTTTATTGCTTCCACTAAATTATTTACCATTACTGAGCATCTGAGATCACCCCTTTCTTATGTTGTGTTTTCCTAGGATTCCAATAAGTGTATTACGATTGATATAAAGGGTTAATCTAGAAGAATAATGGTGTTCTCAAAGGATTATTTATGTTTTGTTTTATGTTTGAAAGTGTAATGTAACGTTCATGTAAGTAATCTATTTTCCAAGACTGCTAAACTGATCGGTCCTTTGGGAATTGATTCCTTGTAATCATGCCAATGTATTAAAATAATGGAATGACTCCGGGCTTCTTGGGTCTGGGCATTATAGTTGGTATCAGAGGAAGTTTAGAAAAAACCCTGTAAATAGATTTAGAACACTTATATTAGGGATCATAACCCTACGATGGACTTTACAGATAAGTACAGAAGAACCCCTTATAATTTTGGAAAAGTAAGGATTATATGGGTTTTCTAAGAAATACATCCCTGTCTTGATACTACAAGTGGAAGTGGTTCTAGAACAGATGTACCTAGGAGTGAAAACTAAGACAAGGAGTTTCGGGCTTGATCCGAGATATCCTCATACATGACAACGGGCCTTACTGCGCACCTGGTTTGACACTCCCGAGGGATATGCTTAGGATAATTCACATTTTCTTTACAAACCATTATGAAGGATTTATGAGTAAATATGTTATCAAAGAAACCATTTTTATAATTATGATACTAGATGTGTAAAGATATTCAATTAATTGTAATAATTTTTCTAGTTTTTGGATTATAAAATATGATATGATCTAACCTAGTGTATGTCGTCATTTAGAAATGGTGCCCAGTATAAGTAATGAGAACTCTAACAATACGAATGATCCAAATAGCAAGAAGGATCATATGTTTCATGGTATTAAGCCAATATTTAGAAGGGAAATAGTCTCCCATGTATTCTTATCATATGGAGAAATAGTATCATGTGTTAATAAGATAAGTAATGAATTCTATGAGTCGTATGGATTTGAAGGGAAGAAAGAGAAGAAGAGGATGGTAGAGAGAAAGATGGATAAAGGGAAGAAGGGAAAGAAAGATTTTCCCATATGTGATAACTGTGGGAAGAATCACCTTGGGTAGTTCTTGAAAGGAATGTGAGTTTGTTATAAGTTTGGAGAAAAAGGACACCAAGTTCGTGATTGCAAGGGTAAGAAAAAGGTTTCAAATGTACAATGTTTCATCTACAAGGAGTTGGGACACTACGTAAATCAATGTACCAATCATCAGAGTATACCCCAAATGATGTTATTGGATAATAATCAAGTTATGATACTACCATAGATGAAAAGGAATGATTAGTGTTCTTAGGTTGTTATTAAATAATTGTGTTGTTTAATTATTGTATTAATGATGTATAAATTATAAGAATTATAAAGTATATTAGGATTTTATTGCATTATGTTTTCATTAAGGATTTGAGATTTTATGGTACCAAGTAAAGTGACACAGTTTTAAGTTATTTTTTTTTGGAAAATATATGGATGGGGGAAATATAAACCTTAATATGTTTTTGAAATTGAGATAATGATTTAGGAATAAGATATGATTGATTTTGAAAAATTATATTGAATATTCTTGACTACCTTGAAACTAATTAATTGTTTGTTTATTCCACTATTGTTGGTGTTTAAATAATTTTTGGATTTAAAGAGTATATCCAGTATTCTATAAGGAGTAAGATAGAATAAATGTAATCAATATGGTTTTATGGTAATTTAGGATGCTACCATGTTTTAAGAGAATACATGATGAAGGTATCCACATGTTATTACATGGAAAAAAAGATCTTCAATATGTTTACCTTCCTTATAAATTTAAGACTGTGAGTTTAGACATAATTATTTTAGAAAACTCTAAAGCTTGGAATGAATTAAGTTGGACATTGGATACTATTGTTTAATCTTAAAGAATTTTTTTAATATTATTTTTGAATTGTTATAAAAGGATAAACTGGAGATCAGGAGACAACCCATCGCATCCGGCAAGACCGTGAGACTGGAACCTACAACCGAAGGGAGACAAGGGTGCATCACCTACCACTAGATTACATGATATCATAGTTTTTATAATGTAGTTTTTAAAAAATGGTCTGATAGATGAATTATAAATTCATTTTTTGGAACCCTATACAATTAGGTTAAATAGAATATTTTTGAGTTCTATTATCTTTTTGAGTGAAAGGTGAGTTTTTTGTAGAAACTAGTTAAAGGATGAAACTATAATTGTCAAGTATTATTTTTTCCCTTAAAATTTAGGGAAAGGATCTTGAAACCAAAAATGTGTTATCTTAATACATTATGTTTTGGTGAACCGATGATATTTTAAATCATCATAGATTTATGGCTTGGAGGCCTCAATTTTACATTTATTGTTCACTTGTTTGTGATTAATGACCTCAATAACTCTCTATAAATATTTATATTTTCCCTCTAGTTATGTGTCTCTAATTTCCACCAATTTTCTCTTATTCTAAATATTTATTTGGTTGTGTGTTTTTCATTTCCCTTTCCTTCTTATTAAGACTAAATTTTATTAACCCTATTTCCGATGTGGGTATTCCACAAAGGTATTTTCTATTTTCAACCTTTTATTTTCGAAGAACAATTTCAAATTGCGAGGACTCAATTTATTTAAGGATAGGATAATGTAACACACCAAGATTTCATAGTACGTTATCTCTTTAAAGTAATTCAGTAGCTTGCACTACACGCAAAACCGAGTTCAAGTGCATTATGGCCTATCAAACTAGCCATTTAAAAAGTGGTTATAAATAGTAATAACCACATTTTGAATTTTATATATATCCTATATAATTTGACATTAATAATTTGTGTTTCTTATACATAATATAAGTAAAAATTCAATTTTTCAGAAAAAAAAGAAGTATTTTTCAAAATATGCAGTTTTTCGCCTTTTAATGGAGAACCCTTTTTAAATCCAATATTTGACACTTTTAAATATTAAATTTAATATAATTAAATTATTCTTTAGAATCGGGACATAAAAATTTAGTTTGGATAAATTTTTGGTACTTTTCTGATAAGTTTCATATTTTCATGAATATTGAAAAAAACTAAATTTTAATTAATAACAACTTTTTTAATCGAAATAATTTATAGTGTTAAATTATAAATTTAAGTGGTTTTAAATGATAATTAGATTATATTTTTATCATTTAATATAATTTTGGTCATTGGATGTGATTTCACATTTAAATTATACATAAACAAATGTCAATCATTTGATAGTTTTTACTTCAAAAAACCCACTTTCTGGTTTTGTCAACGAGAATTAATTTTAATTTAATTAATACAACTTATATGTTTTAAATTTGATAAAACTAACATCAGTTTTGAATTTTTAATATAAAAATTATATTTGGGTGAATTTATGGTATTTTTTTGAAAACATTCAAATTTGGATGAATAATGAAAAACACTACGTTGTAGATAAAAAATCAAAATTTTCATTTAAATAATTATTTTTAATTAAAAATTTATATTAAATTAAAAATAGATACATAACACATATATTAGTTCAATTTAATTCATTGGAGTAATTTTATAATAATATTAGACATATAAAATTTTATTGAACTTTTTTAACGTCTTTTACCCACCTTTTAGGCAAATTTTCAAATTTGCATAAAACATAATTTTACCGCTTCTATGAATTGAATTTAAAAAATCCAATAGACACAGTTGTATTCATTAGGTAAAATGTGATCCAATGGGATGCAAATAATTTTTGGTGAATAGTAACTGTTGATTTTTATTTTCCACAGATAAAAGTAAATAGAGTAATTAAAGGTAAAAATGATATTATAATTACTCAAAAACGTGTCCTAATTCTATTGGATACATTTAATTAAAAAAAATTAACCTTAGGAAAAAAATATGTTCCTTTTTGATTCACTTGTATTAGATTAGGACATTTATTATATTTTATTTAAAGAAGTGTTAAAAGAGTTAAATTCAAATTTTATTAATTAAACCATTTTAATAGTGAGTCATACATAATATAAATTCGACTATAAATATTTATTATAAAGCTAAAAATATTTACTACATAGTGTTATTTTATTTATTATTTCTAAACATTTAATAATTAAATTTATTTATGACATAATGATGATGTGGTAATTAGCTTACTAATGAAAGATTAAAATAATTGATTTTATAAATCTCAAAATAAATGTAAATTGAGACTTTTGATTCCATTCATGAATTTTATAGGTGAATATTAAATATTATAGTTGGTTCAATGCATTTTTTCTAAGTAATTAAGTTGTGATGACTTTAACAAAAAATACTAAATAGTGTCAAAATTGATATAAATGAGTTTTTAAAACAAATACTGTTTTATTAAATAATATAATAATTATAAAAATATAAGATTCAGCCAAAGGAATTATTTAATGATAGATATTTCATTTATTAACCACTTTAGGTTCTCTTGACATTTTATAGTAACTTTATTAACCATGTAATATAAAAATATAATAAGACATGATAAAAGTTAAACTATTTAACTAAGAGTTAAATCTAAAAGATAAGGATAATATGGTGACCTAAACGTGTCTAAAGCCTATTTCTTGAGAGTATTTAGACACATACCCACCTTATCCTCTAAATAAATCTATTTTTAGCTATTATAAACCTAAAATGATTTTATAATAAATTAATATTTCAAGTTTTTCCTAAAGTGCCTCTCACCTTTCTTAAAAAAGGATACATCCCCTTATCTTAAATTCACACCTCCAAAGCCATTTTTCTTGACCAAAACATACTAAAAAATCCTCCCAACTACCCTCACATCCTTATATAGGCGTCAATTTGATCATAAATCCATCCTAAGTAGAACTTTTGTTCACATCAAAAGGAAGCACCCGAAGAAGAGGTAATTATTTCATCACCTCTTTCAAAGTTCTTTTCTTCATCTTCCACTTCCCCTTTATTTGTTATTTCCATACTAAAATAATAACTCCAGTAACTTCTACATACTTAGATGTTATTATAAATATGGTAAAATGATATTCATTATTCTATCCATCCTATGAATGACAAAGTCGCCATACATGCGTACGTGCGACTTACCGTCTCCACGTCGTGGTGTAGTTTGTTATTCAACACTAAAATGTTTGGATGTGCATAATAATGAGTATAATTAATTTAAATAATCAATATAACATAATAATGATTCTTTATATATAATATACCATCCCATTAAACACCATTTTACCATCAATATATTGATATTGTCGCTCGTGCGTACGTACGACTTATCGTCTCCACGATGCGATGAGATTCATCTTTAATGATCACCATTCAATATTTTTATAAATATATATATATATATTGATTACGTATGAGATATATGAAATAATATTTCTATAGTAATAATATATATTTATGTAGATAAATATATTTCATTTACTTACATCCATAATGTATGATAAGAAAATAAAAACAGTGTTCATGCGTACGTACAGACTGCCGTCTCCATGAACAATGTTTCCATTTCATATTTTTATCTATTATAAATATTTATATTCTGAATATATATGATATATAAATCATTTTTTATATTATTTAAGTATTTAAATCATGATCTAAGTGATACGATCAAGAATAAAAAGTTAAAACACATACGATAAAGAAAGCGATTATTACCCAAAATGTTACTTTAACAAGAAAATTATTATTAAATAGGTAGTATAAAGTAAAAAATTAATAATAAATGATATCATAAATATTAACATGGTTCTATTATAATTTAATTACACACTATGATCATTATAAAAGAGTTTAAAAATACCATCGACTAAAGGAAAGTACAAGCTAAGGGTTAATTTCTCAATCTCATTATTATCAGAGATTGTTTATGTGTAACTTTTTATTGGGACATATTTATTATCCATGGCCATGTTTCATAAAATAAATTTCAAAAGGATTATTTTTAAGGGACTTTTTAACTAAAAAATCATTTTAAATGGTTTAAATATTTATTCTTCTAAATCATTCTCATTAATTTTTACGTTTTTAAAATGGTTTTTAGTATTTATTTATATGGACATGAATGTTTTACAATGTTAATTCCTTTAAAAAGTTTCAAAGTGGTATGGGAAACTTTGATACAAAAATGTATTTTAAATTTATTCCTTTCTAAATTGTTCTAATTTTATATGATTTCATCAAAAATAGATATTTCCCTCAAAGAGTTTTACTGATCATTTTCCATGATGTCAACATCCTTTACTAGATATTATTCAAGATTGAGGTTTATTTATTATAATACAATGTTCTATATTTTATTGAATGAATTATTATATTTTTGACTATGGATGTGCTGTTTTTATATCATTTATGGTTTACGGTTGAAGTATTGATATTTTATATGCTAGTTTTAATACGAATGTTTATGTTATGTTTCACCCTTTTCATGTGAGGAATTTATTGGACTTAGTAAGTGATGGGTGGGGCCTGATAAAACCCCTTGATGCATCTGTAGGTCTCATGAGACAAATTAGTGTCTTGGAACAAGGCTTTGAAAAAAAAAATTATTTGTAGTCTTGGCAGGAGGCCATAACTATGTGGTTATGATGTACTCCATTATGCATTCCCTCGTTATGAAATTAGTTATTACATGTGATTATTTTACTAGTAGAATATCTATGTGCATGTTTATATTGTAACGTTTGATTTATTTTTTCCAAATTATGTTCAATTTTATGTTTAAAAGGTTGTTGTTTTTATTACACATATTGCTTTAAAAGTTTATAGCTTCCGCTAAATTATATACCCTTACTGAGCATCTAGGATCACCCCTTTCTTATGTTTTGTTTTCCTAGGATTACAAGAAGTGTATTATGATTGATATGCAGGGTTATTCTAGGGGAATAATGAAATATCAAAGGATTATTTATGTTGTGTTTTATTTTTGAAAGTATACTATTTTGTTCATGTATGTAATCTATTTTCTAAGACTGCTAAACTGATCGGTCCGTCGAGACTTGATTCCTTGTAATCATGCCAATGTATTAAAATAATGCACCGAATCCGGGCTTCTAGAGTCGAGGAATTATAGTTGGTATCTGAGGAATTTTAGAAGCAACCGTGGATATATATTTAGAACACTTAGATTAGGGATCATAACCCAACGATGGACTTTACAGATATGTATAGAAGAACCCCTTAGAATTTTGGAAAAGTAGGTATTATGTGGGTTTTCTAAGAAACATATCCCTCTCTAGATACTACAAGTGGAAGTGGTTCTGGAACATATGTATCTAGGAGTGAAAACTCTAACAAGGAGTTTCAGGCTTGATCCGAGATATCATGGTACACGACAATGGGCCTTACTACGCACCTGGTTTGACACTCTTAGGGGATATTCTTAGGATAATTAAAATTTTCTTCATAAACCATTATAAAGGACTTATGAGTAAATATTTCAGAAAAGAAACCATTTTTATGATTATGATACAAGATGTGTGAAGATATTCAGTTAATGTTGATAATTTTTTTAGTTTTTGGATTATAAATTCTGATATGATCTAACCTAGTGTGTGTCATCATTTAGAAATGATGCCCAGTAGAAGGAATGTGAACTATAACAATACTCATGATCAAAAGAGTAAGAAGGATCGTATATTTCTTAGTTTTAAGACAACATTTAGAAAGGAAATAGTCTCCCACATATTCTCATTACATGAATAAATAGTATCATGTGTTAATAAGATAAGTAATGAATTCCCTTAGTCCCATGGCTTTGAAGGGAAGAAAGAGAAGAAGAGGATGATAGAGAGAAATATGGATAAAGGGAAGAAGGGAAATAAGGATTTTCCCATATGTGATAACTATGGAAAGAATCACCTTGGTATGTTCTTGAAAGGAATGAGAGTTTGTTATAAGTTTGGAGAAAAAGGACACCAAGTTCGTGATTCCAAGGGTAAGAAAAAGGTTTCAAATGTACAATGTTCCATCTCCAAGGAGTTGGGACACTAAACAAATCAATGCCCCAATCATCAGAGTAGACCCAAATGATGATATTGGATAATAATCAAGTTGTGATACTACCGCAGATGAAAAGGAATGATTAGTGTTCTTAAGTTGTTATTAAATAATTGTGTCGTTTGAGAATTGTATTAATGATGTACAAGTTATAAGAATTATAAAGTATATATCGATCGTACTGCAGTACGTTTTCATTAAGGATTTGAGATTTTATGGTACCAAGTAATGTGACACAGTTTCAAGTTAAAATTTTTGGAAAATATATGGTTGGGGGAAATATAACCCTTAATATGTTTTTGAAATTGAGATAATGATTTAGGAATAATATACGATTGATTTGGAAAAATTATATTGGATATTATTGACTACCTTGAAACTAATTAATTTTTTTTGTTTATTCCACCATTGTTGGAGTTTAAAACATTTTTGGATATACGGATTATATCTAGTATTCTATAAGGAATAAGGGAGAATGAATGTAATCAATAAGGTTTTATAGTAATTAAGGAAGTTACAATATTTTAAGAGAATATGTGAGGAATGTATTTATTACGTGGAAAAAGAGATCTTTAATATGTTTACCTCCCTTATAAATTTGGGACTATGAGTTTAGACAGAAGTATTTTGGATAAATTTAAAGTTTGGAATAAATTAAGTTGTACATTGGATACTATTGTTTTAGTTAAATCATTTCTTAAGATTATTTTTTTATTGTTATAAAGAGGACAACCTGGAGGTCGGGCGACAACCCATCACGTCTGACAAGACCGCGAGACTTGAACCCACAATCGAAGGGTGACAATGGTGAATTATCTACCACTAGCCTATGTGATGTCCTGGTTTGTATAATGTAGTTTTTTAAAAAAGGCCTGATTGATGAATTATAAATCCATTTTTTCTAGAACCCTATACAATTAGGTTAAATAGAATATTTTTGAGTTTTATTATCTTTTGGAGTGAAAGATGACTTTTTGGTAGAAACTAGTTAAAGGATGGAACTATACTTTTCAATTATTATTTTTTTCCTTAGAATTTAGGGAAAGGATATTAAAACCAAAAATGTGTTATCCTAATACCTTATGTTTTGTTGAACCGATGGTATTTTAAATCATCATAGATTTATGGATTTGAGGCCCTCAATTTTACATTTATTGTTTACTTATTTGTGATTGATGACCTCAATCACTCCCTATAAATATTTACGTTTCCCTATAATTATGTTTCTATAATTTCCACCAATGTTCTCCTATTAAAAGTTTTTGTTTGGTGGTGACTTTTTCATTTACCTTTCCCTCTTATTAAGACTAAATTTTATCAAAACTATTTCTGATGTGGGTTTTCCAAAAAGGTATTTTCTATTTTCAACATTCTATTATCAAAGAACAATTTCAAATTAAAAATACACAATTTATTGAAGGAGGGGAGAATGTAACACCCCAAGATTTTATAGTACATTGTCTTTTTAAAGTAATTCAATAGCTTGCGCTACACGCGAAACCAAGTTCAAGCACATCATGACCTATCAAAATAGCTGTTTAAAAGGAAGTTATGAATAGTATTAACCACATTTTTAATTTTTTATATATCCTATATAATTTTAAAATTCATATTTTTTGTTTTTTAGGCATAATATAAGAGAAAATTTCAATTTTTCAGATAAAAGAAGTATTTTTCAAAAAATGCAGTTTTTCCGCCTTTTAATGGTGAACCGTTTTTAAATAAAATATTTGAAACTTTTATATATTCAATTTAAATAAATTAAATTATTCTTCATAAGCGGGAAATAAAAATTTAGTTTGGATAAATTTTTGGTACTTTTCTGATAACTTTTATGTTTTGATGAATAGTAAAAAATACCAAATTTTAATTGAATTTTTTTAATCAAAATAACTTATAGTGTTAAATTATAAATTTGAGCGGTTTTAAAGTATAGTTAGATTATATTTTTATCATTTAATATAATATAGGACATTGGATGTAATTTCACATTTAAATTTTACATAAACACATGTCAATATTTTGATAGCTTTTACTTCTTAAAAACCCATTTTCTGGTTTTGACAACGTGAATTAATTTTAATATAATTAATGTAACTTATATGTTTTGAATTTTTTAAAATTGAAATCATTTTTTAATTTTGAATATAAAAATTATTTTTTGGTAATTTTTTTTGTATTTTTCTGAAAACATTTAATTTTTGATAAATAGTGAAAAACACTACGTTGTAGATAAAAACCGTCTTTTTCATTTAAATAATTATTTTTAATTAAAAATTCATCTTAAATTAAAAATAGATACATAATACATATATTAGTCCAATTTAATTTGTTGGAGTCATTTTATAATAAGATTAGACATAAAAAAATTTATTGAATTTTTTTAACGTCTTTTATCGACCTTATAGGCACTTTTTTAAATTTTCATAAAATGAAATTTTACCAATTCTGTGAATTGAATTTCAAAAATCCAACAGAAACCATTTTCATCAGTAAGTAAAATGTTATTCAATGAGAGAAAAATAATTTTTTTTATGAATAGTAACTTTTGATTTTTATTTACCATGGTTAAAAGTAAATTGTGTAATTAAAAGTAAAAATGATATTATAATTACCCCAACACATCTTCTAATTCTATTGGATAAGTTTATTTTGACCAAAATCAATCTTAGGACAAAAATATGATTCTTTTTATCCACTTGGATTAGATTAGGACATTTATTATATTTTATTTAAAGAAGTGTTAAAAGTGCTAAATTAACATTTTATTAACTAAACCATTTTTAATATAGAGTTATATATAAGATAAATTAAACTATAAATATTCATTATAAATATAATAATATTTCCTACATCATGAATGTTTTTTATAATTTTTAGACATTTAATAATTAAATTTATTTATGACACAATAATGATGTAGTAATTACCTTATTAATGAATGATTAAAATAATTGATTTTATAAATATCAAAATAAATGTAAATTTAGAATTTTTATTCCATACAAGAATTTTATAGGTGAATATGAAATTTTAGGGTTTATTCAATTTATTTTGTTCGAAGTAATTAATTTGTGATGACTTTAACAAAAAAATACTAAATAGTATCAAAATTGACATAAATGAGTTTTCAAAAAAAAAACTATTTTATTAAATGATATAATATTTCTAAAAATCTAAGATTCAGAAAAAGGACTTATATAATGGTAGATATGTCATTAATTAACCACTTGTGGTTCTCTTGTCATTTTATAGTATGTTTATTAACCATGTAATATAAAAAATATAAGAAGACATGGTAAAAGTTAAATTATTTAAATAAGAGTTAAATCTAAAAGATAAGGTTAATATGGTGAACTAAATGTGTATAAAGCTGATTGGTTGAATGGATTTATACACATTCCCACCTTAACCTCTAAATAAATTTATTTGGAACAATTAGAAACTGAAAATGATTTTATAATAAATTAATATTTCAAGCTTTTCCTAAAGTGCCGCTCACCTTTCTTATAAAAAGATACATCCCCTTATCTTAAATTCACACCTCCAAATACATTTTTCTCAGACAACCCCTGATCAAAACTCCTCCCAACTACCCTCACTAAATTATACAGTCCTTACTTTGATCATAAAGCTAACCTAAGGATAAATTTTGTTCACAACAAAAGGAAGCACCCGAAGAAGAGGTAATTGTTTCATCACTTCTTTCAAAGTTCTTTTCTTCTTCTTCCACTTAAACTTTATTTGTTATTTCCATACTAAAATAATAACTCCAGTAACTTCTACATAATTATATGTTATTATAAATATGGTAAATCCATTTTCATAATTCTACCCATCCTATGAATGACAAAGTCACCATACGTGCGTACGTAAGGCTTACCGTCTCCACATTGTGGTGTAGTTTTTTATTCAACACTAGATTATTTGGATGAGTATAATAATTAGTATAATTAATATAAATAATTAATATAACATGTTAATGTTTATGTATATATAATATACCATCCAATTAAACACTGTTTTACCATCGATATAATGATATTTTCACTCGTGCGTACGTACGGCTTACCGTCTCCACGACGCAATGAGATTCATCTTCAACGATCACCATTAAAGAATTTTTATAAATATATATATTGATTAAGTATGAGATATATGAAATCATATTTCTACAAGAATAATATATATTTATATAGATAAATATATGTCATTTACTTAAATCTATACTGTACGATAAGAAAACAGAAACAACGTTCATGCGTACGTACGGACTGCCGTCTCGAAGAACAGTGTTTCCATTTCATATATCTGTCCATTATAAATATTTATATTCTGAATATATATGATATATAAATCATGTTTTATATTATTTAATTATCTAAATCACGATCTTAGTGATATTATCAATAATAACAAGTTAAAACACATACGATAAAGAAAGAAATTATTACACCAAATGTTACTTTAACATGGAAATTATTATTAAATGGGTAGTATACAGTATTAAATAAATCATATATGATATCATAAATATTAATATGGTTCTGTTATAATTTAATAATATAATATAGTAATTATACAGGAGGTTAAACGTACCCTCAACTAAAGGAATGTACAAGGTAAGGGTTAATTCCTCAATCTCATTATTATCTGAGATTGTTTATGTGTCAGTTTTTACTGGGACATATTTATTATCTATGTCCATGTTTCATAAAAGAGTTTTCAAAAGTAATATTTTTAAGGGAATATTTAACTAAAAAATCATTTTAAATATTTGAAATATTTATTCTTCCAAATCATTCTCATTAATTTCCATGTTTTCAAAATGGTTTTAAGGATTTATTTATATAGACATGAATGTTTTAAAATATTAATTCATTTAAAAATTTTCAAAGTGGTATGAGAAAATTTGATACAAAAATATATTTTAAGTTTCTTCCTTTCTAAATTTTGTGACTTTTAAATGATTTCATGAAAAAGGGTATTTCTCTGAAAGAGTTTTACTGATCCTTTTCAACTATGTCAACATCCATTACTAGATATTTTTCATGGTTGAGGTTTATTTATTATAATACAATGTTCTATATTGTATTGAATGAATTATTATATGTTTGAATATTGATGTGCTGTTTTTATACCATTCGTGGTTTATGGTTGAAGTATTGACATTTCGTATGCTAGTTTTAATACGAATGTTTATGTTATGTTTCACCCTTTTCATAAGAGGAATGCATTGGAATTAGTAAGTGAAAAGTGGAGCCTTCTATAGCCCCTAAATGCATCAGGAGGTCTAATGGGACAAATTAGTGTCTTGGAATAAGGCTTTGACAAAATTTGTATTTGTAGGCTTGTCATGAGGCCTTAACTATGTGGTTATGATGTCAGACATTATGCATTCCCTTGTTATGAAATTAGATATTACATGTGATTATTTTACTAGTAGAATATCCATGTGCACCTTTATATGGTAATGTTTAATTTATTTTAGCTAAATTATGTTCAAGATTATGTTTAAAAGGATATTGTTTTTATTACACATATTGATTTAAAAGTTTATAGCTTCCGCTTAATTATTTACCATTATTGAGCATCTGAGCTCAAACCTTTCTTATGTTTTGGTTTCCCAGGATTCCAAGAAGTGTATTATGATTGATATGCAGGGTTAAGCTAGAGGAATAAATAAATTCTCAAAGGATTATTTATGTTTTGTTTTATTTTTAAATGTTTAATGTATCATTCATGTATGTAATCTATTTTCCAAGACTGCTAAACTGATCGGTCCTTCGAGACTTGTTTACTTGTAATCATGCCAATGTAATAAAATAATGCACCAACTCCGGGCTTCTGGCGTTGATGCATTATAGTTAGTATTAGAAGAAGTTAAGAAACAACCTTGTAAATAGATTTAGAGCACTTATATTAGGGATCATAACCATACGATGGACTTTACAGATAAGTATATAAGAACACCTTAGAATTTTGGAAAAGTAGGGATTATGTGGGTTTTCTAAGAAATATATCCCTCTCTAGATACTACAAGTGGAAGTGTTTCTTGAACAGATGTATATAGGAGTGAAAACTCCAACAAAGAGTTTCAGGCTTGATTTGAGATATCTTGGTACATGACAACGAGCCTTACTATGCACCTCGTTTGACTCTCTCAGGGGATATGATTAGAATAATTCACATTTTCTTTACAAACCATTATGAAGGATTTATGAGTTAATATGTCAGCGAAGAAACCTTTTTTATGATTATTATACTAGATGTGTGAAGATATTCAATTAATGTTGATAATTTTTCTAGTTTTTGGATTATAAATTATGATATGATATAACCTAGTGTATGTCGTCATTTAGACATGGAACCCAGTAGAATGAATGAGAACTCTAATGATAAAAATGGTCAAAATATTAAGAAGGATCCTATCTTTCATGGTCTTAAGACAACATTTAGAAGGGAAATAGTCTCCAAAGTATTTTCATCATATTAAGAAATAGTATCATTTGTTAATATTATAAGTAATGAATTCCCTGAGTCTTATGTCTTTGAAGGGAAGAAAGAGAAGAAGAGGATGATAGAGAGAAAGATGGATAAAGGGAATAAGGGAAAGAAGGATTTTCCCATATGTGATAACTATGGAAAGTATCACCTAGGGAAGTTCTTGAAAGTAATGGGAGTTTATTATAAGTTTGGAGAAAAAGGACACCAAGTTTGTGATTGCAAGGGTAAGAAAAAGGTTTCAAATGTATAAGGTTTAATCTACAAGGAGTTGGGACACTAAGCAAATCAATGTCCCAATCATCAGAGTATACCCCAAATGATGATATTGGATAATAATCAAGTTATGATACTACCACAGATGAAAATGAATGATTAGTGTTCTTAAGTTGTTATTAAATAATTTCATCATTTGAGAATTGTATTAATGATGTACAAGTTATAAGAATTATAATGTATATATGGATTGTACTCCAGTAAGTTTTCATTAATGATTTCAGATTATATAGTACCAAGTAAAGTCACACATTTTCATGTTAAACATTTTGGAGAATATATGGTTGGGGGAAATATAACCCTTAATATGTTTGTGAAACTAATACAGTGATTTAGGAATAATATATGATTTATTTCGAAAAATTATATTGGATATTCTTGACTACCTTGAAACTAATTAATTGTTTGTTTATTCCACCATTGTTGGAGTTTACAACATTTTTGGATATAAGGAGTATATCTAGTATTCAATAAGGAAAAAGGGAGCATGAATATAATCAATAAGGTTTTATGGTAATTAATGAAGTTACCATGTTTTAGGAGAATAAATGATGAAGGTATTTATTATATGGAAAAAGAGATCTTCAATATGTTTACCTTTCTTATAAATTTTGGACTATGAGTTTTGACAGAAGTATTTTGGATAATTCTAAAGGTTGTAATGAATTAAGTTGGACATTGGATACTATTTTTTATTATTAAAAAATTTCTCAAGATTATTTTGTTATTGTTATAAAAAGGAAAACCTGGAGGTCGGGTGATAACCCATCGCATCCGGCAAGGCCGCGAGACTCGAACCCGCAACTGAAGGGTGACACGGGTGCGTCACCGACCACTACGCTATGTGATGTCCTCATTTGTATAATGTAGTTTTTTTTAAAATTTTATGATAGATGAATTATAAATTCATTTTTTTTGAACCCTATACAATTAGGTTAAATAGAATATTTTTGAGTTTTATTATCTTTCAGAGTGATAGATGACTTTGTGGTTGAAACTAGTTAAAGGATAGAACTATACTTGTCGAGTATTATTTTTTCCCTTAAAATTATGGGAAAGGATCTTAAAACCAAAAATGTTTTATCCTAACACCTTAAGTTTTTTTGAACCGATGATAATTTAAATCATCATAGATTTATAGATTTGAGGCCTTCAATTTTACATTTATTGTTTACTTGTTTGTGATTGACGACCTCAATCACTCCCTATAAATATTTACGTTTCCCTCCAATGAATTTTCAATAATTTCCACCAATGTTCTCTTATTCGAAATTTTTGTTCGGTGGTGACTTTTTCATTTACCTTTCCCTCTTATTAAGACTAAATTATATTAACCCTATTTCTAATGTGGGTTTTCCGCAATGGTATTTTCTATTTTCAACCTTTTATTTTCATAGAACAATTTGAAATTATGAAGACATAATTTATTGAAGTATGGGAGAATATAAAACCCCAAGATTTCATAGTACGTTGTATTTTTAAACTAATTCAATAGCTTGCACTACACGCTACACCGAGTTCAAGCACATCACGACCTATCAAATTAGCAGTTTAAAAGATAGTTATGAATAGTATTAACCACATTTTGAATTTTATATATATCCTACATAATTTTAAAATTCATTTTTTGTGTTTCTTAGACATAATATAAGGAGAAATTTAATTTTTCAAAAAATGCAGTTTTTTCGCCTTTTAATGGCGAACCGTTTTTAAATCCAATATTTGAAACTTTTATATTTTCAATTTAATTTAATTAAATTATTCTTTAGAATCGGGACATAAAAATTTAGTTTGGATAATTTTTTGGTACTTATCTGATAACTTTCATATTTTGATGAATAGTAAAAAATACTAAATTTTAATTAAAAAAAACTTTTTAATCGAAATAATTTATAGTGTTAAATTATAAATTCATGTGGTTTTAAAGTATAATTAGATTATATTTTTATTATTTAATATAATTTAGGTCATTGGATGTAATTTCAAATTTAAATTTTTCATAAACACTTGTCAATCTTTTGATAGTTTTTACTTCTTAAAAACCCGCTTTCTTGTTTTGACAACATGAATTAATTTTAATATAATTAATGAAAATTATATGTTTTTAATTTGGTAAAATTGAAATCATTTTTGAATTTGGAATATCAAAATTATTTTTGGGTGAATTGTTTTTATTTTTCTGAAAACATTCAATTTTTGATAAATAGTGAAAAACACTATGTTGTAGATAAAAACAATCTTTTTCAATTAAATAATTATTTTTAATTAAAAATTTATATTAAAGTAAAAATATATACATAATACATATATGATTACAATTTAATTCAATAGATTCATTTTATAATAAGATTAGACATATCAAATTTTATTGAACTTTTTTAACGCCTTTTACCCACATTCTAGGCACATTTTTAAATTTGAATAAAATGTAATTTTACCACTTCTCTGAATTTAATTTCAAAAATCCAACAGAAATAGTTTTCATCAGTAATTAAAATGTGATTCAATGGGTTGAAAATATTTTTTTATGGATAGTAACGTTTGATTATTATTTACCATGGTTAAAATTAAATAGTTTAATTTAAGGTAAAATTGATTTTATAATTAACCCAACACATCTTATAATTATATTGGATAAGTTTATTTCGACAAAAATTAACCTTAGGAAAAAAATATGATCCTTTTTGATCCACTTGGATTAGATTAGGGCATTTATTATATTTTATTTAAAGAAGTGTTAAAAGTGTTAAATTAAAATTTTATTCACTAAAGCATTTTTAATATAGATTTATATATAAGATAAATTCAACTATAAATATTAATTATAAATATAAGAATATTTCCTACATCATGGTATTTTATTCATAATTTTTATATATTTAATAATTGAATTTATTTATGACAAAATGATGATGCAGTAATTACCTTATTAATGAAAGATTATAATAATTAATTTTATAAATATCAAAATAAATGTAAAATTAGACTTTTTATGCCATCCAAGAATTTTCTAGGTGAATATGATATGTCAGGGTTTATTCAATTTATTTTGTTCGAAGTAATTATGTCGTGATAACTTAAAAAACGAATACTAAATAGTGTCAAAATTGACATAAATGAGTTTTAAAACAAATACTATTTTAATAAATGATAAAATATTTGTAAAAATACAATATTATGAAAAAGGACTTATATAATGGTATATATGTCATTAATTAACCACTTGAGGTTCTCTTTTCATTTAATAGTAAGTTTATTGACCATGTAATATAAAAAATACAAGAAGACATGGTAAAAATTAAACTATTTAACTAAGAGTTAAATCTAAAAGATAAGGTTAATATGGGGACCTAAACTAGTGTAAAACTGATTGGTTGAGAGGAGTATGACCCATACCCACCTTATCCTAGAAATAATTCTATTTGGATCTATTAGAAACTGAAAATAATTTTATAATAAATTAATATTTCAAGATTTTCCAAAAGTGCCCATCACCTTTCTTATAAAAGGGCATCTCCCATTCTCTTAAATTAACACCTCGAAATCCATTTGGATCAGCCAAAACTTGCACAAAACTCCTCCCAAATAACCTCAATTCACTATATAGGCCTTACTTTTATTATAAGTCCAATCTAAGGTGAACTTTTGTTCACATCAAAAGTAAGCACCCGAAGAAGAGGTAATTATTTCATCACCTCTCTCAAAGTTCTTTTATTCTTCTTCCACTTCCCATTTATTTATTATTTCCATACTAAAATAATAAATACAGTACCTTATACATAATTATATGTTATTATAAATACGGTAAAACCATATTCATTATTCTATCCATCCTATGAATGACAAAGTCACTATACGTGCGTACGTACGACTTACCATCTCCACGTCGTGGTATAGATTATTATTAAACACTAAATTATTTGGATGTGTGTAATAATGAGTATAATTATTTTAAATAATGAATATAACTTGGTAATGATTCTGAATATATAATATACCATCCAATTAAACACCGTTTTACCCTTCATAGAATGATATTGTCGCTCGTGCGTATGTACGACTTACCGTCTCCATGATGCGATGAGATTCTTCATCAATGATCACCATTCAAGAATTTTTATAAATATATATGTATTTATTAAGTATTAGATATATGAAATAATGTTTCTACTAGAATAATATATATTTATGTAGAAAAATATATGTCTTTTTCTTACATCTATACTATACGATAAGAAAACAGAAACAACGTTCATGCGTACGTACAGACTGTCGTCTCCATGAACAGTGTTTTCATTTCATATATCTATCTATTATAAATATTTATATTCTGAATATATATGATATATAAACCATGTTTTATATTCTTTAAGTATGTAAATAATGATCTAAGTGATACAATCAATAATAACAGGTTAAAACACATACGATAAAGAAAGAAATTATTACCAAAAATGTTACTTTAACATGAAAATTATTATTATATGGGTAGTATAAAGTAATAAATGAATCATATATGATATAATAAATATTAATATGGTTCTTCTATAATTTAATAACATACTATGGTCAATATACATGAGGTTAAACGGACCCTCGACTAAATGAAAGTACAAGATAAGGGTTAATTCCTCAATCTCATTATTATATGATACTATTTATGTGTAAGTTGTTACTGGGACATATTTAATATCCATCTCTATGTTTCATAAAAGAGTTTTCAAAAGGATTATTTTTAAATGAATCTTTAACTAAAACATCATTTTAAACTGTTTAAATATTTATTCTTCTAAATCATTCTCATTAATTTCCATGTTTTCAAAGTGGTTTTAAAGATTTATTTATATGGACATGAATGTTTTAAAATATTAATTCCTTTAAAAAGTTTCCAAGTGGTATGGGAAAATTTGATACAAAAATTTATTTTAAATTTCTTCATTTCTAAATTGTGTGACTTTTAAATGATTTCATGAAAAAGGGTATTTCTCTCAAAGAGTTTTACTGATCATTTTCAACTATATCAACATCCATTACTGGATATTATTCATGATTGAGGTTTATTTATTATAATAAAATGTTCTATATTGTATTGAATGAATTATTATATGTTTGACTATAGATGTGCTGTCTTTATACCATTCATGGTTTACGGTTAAAGTATTGACATTTAGTATACTAGTTTTAATATGAATGTTTATGTTATGTTTCACAGTTTTCATGTAAGGAATGCATTGGACTTAGTAAGCGATCGGTGGGGCCTGTTATAGCCCCTAGAAGCATCAGTAGGTCTCACGGGACAAATTAGTGTCTTGGAATAAGGCTTTGACATAATTTTTATTTGTAGTATTAGCATGAGGCCTTAAATATGTGATTATGATGTCTGGAAGTATGCATTTCCTTGTTATGAAATTAGTTATTACATGTAATTATTTGACTAGTAGAATATCCATGTGCATGTTTATATGGTAATGTTTGATTTTTTTTGCCAAATTATGTTCAAGTTTATGTTTAAAAGGCTTTTTTTACTACACCTATTGTTTTAAAAGTTTACAGCTTCTGCTAAATATTTACCCTTACTGAGCATCTGAGCTCACCCCTTTCTTATATTTTGTTTTCCCAGGATTCCAAGAAGTGTATTATGATTGATATACGTGGTTATGCTAGGTGAATAAGGAAATTATCAAAGGATTATTTATGTTGTGTTTTATTTTTGAAAGTGTAATTTATCATTCATGTATGTAATCTATTTTCCAAGACTACTAAAATGATTGGTCCTTTGAGACTTGATTCCTCGTAATCATTCCAATGTATTAAAATAATGCACTGACTCTGGGATTTTGGGGTTGGGGTGTTATAGTTGGTATTAGAGGAAGTTTTAGCAATAACCTTGGAAATATATTTAGAACACTTAGATTAGGGATCATAACCCTACGATGTACTTTACAAATATGTATAGAAGAACCCCTTAGAATTTTGGAAAATTAGAAATTATGTGGGTTTTCTAAGAAACATATCCCTCTCTAGATACTACAAGTGGAAGTGGTTTTGGAACAAATGTAGATAAGAGTGAAAACACTAACAAGGAGTTTTAGGCTTGATCTATGATATCCTGGTGCATGACAAAGGGCCTTACTACGCACCTGATTTGACACTCTCAGGGGATATGCTTAGGATAATTCACATTTTCTTTACAAACCATTATGAAGGATTAATGAGTAAATATGTCAGTAAAGAAACCATTTTTATGATTATAATACTAGATGTGTGAAGATATTCAATTAATATTGATAATTTTTCTAGTTTTTGGATTATAAATTATGATATGATCTAACCTAGTGTATGTCATCATTTAGAAATGGCACCCACTAGAAGGAATGAGAACTCTAACAATACCCATGATTCAAAGATTAAGAATGATCACATCTTTCATGGTCTTAAGCCAACATTTAGAAGGGAAACAGTCTCCCACATATTCTAATTATAGGAATAAATAGTATGATGTTTTAATAAGATAAGTAATGAATTCCCTGAGTCATATGGATTTGAAGGGAAGAAAGATAAGAAGAGTATAATAGAGAGAAAGTTTGATAAAGGGAAGAAGGGAATGAAGGATTTTCCCATACGTGATAACTATGGAAAGAATCACCCTGGGAAGTTCTTGAAAGGAATGAGAGTTTGTTATAAGTTTAGATAAAAAGGACACCAAGTTCTTGATTACAATGGCAAGAAAGAGGTTTCAAATGTACAATGTTTCATCTGCAAGGAGTTGAGACACTATGAAAATCAGTGTCCCAATCATCATAGTATACCCCAAATGATGATATTGGATAATAATCAAGTTATGATACTACCACAGATGAAAAGGAATGATTAGTGTTCTTAAGTTGTTATTAAATAATTGTGTCTTTTGAGAATTGTTTTAATTATGTACAATTTATAAGAATTATAAAGTATATATGGATTGTACTAGAATATATTTTCATTAAGGATTTGAGATTTTATGGTACCAATTAAAGTGACACAGTTTCAATTTAAACAATTTGGAAAATATATGGTTGGGAGAAATATAACCGTTAATATGTTTCTAAAACTGAGATAATGATTTACAAATAATATATGATTGATTTGGAAAAATTATATTGGATATTCTTGACTACCTTAAAACTAATTAATTGTTCATTTATTCCACCATTTTTGGAGTTTACAACATTATTGGGTATAAAGAGTATATCTAGTATTCTATAAGGAACAAGAGAGAATGAATGTAATGAATAATGTTTTATGTTAATTATGTAAATTATCATGTTTTAAGATAATAGACGATGAAGGTATTTATTACGTGGAAAAAGTGATCTTAAATATGTTTCACTTCCTTATAAATTTTGGACTATGAGTTTAGACATAAGTATTTTGGATAAGTCTAGAGGTTGGAATGAATTAAGTTGGACATTGGATACTATTGTTTATGGTTAAAACATTTCTTAAGATTAAATTTTTAGTGTTATAAAATTCACAACCTGGAGGTCGGGTGACAACCCATCGTGTCCGACAAGGCCGCGAGACTTGAACCCACAACCGAAGGGCTAAAAGTGTGCATCACCTACCATTAGCCTACGTGAGTTCCTTTTTTGTATAATGTAGTTTTTTTAAAAAATGGTCTTATATATGAATTATAAATTCATTTTTTAGAACCCTATACAATTAAGTTAAATATAATAATTTTGAGTTATATTATCTTTTGGAGTGAAAGATGAATTTGTGGTAGAAACTAGTTAAAGGATGGAACTCTACTTTTCAAGTATTGTTTTTTCCCTTAAAATTTAGGGAAAGGATATTAAAACCAAAAATGCGTTATCCTAATACCTTATGTTTTGTTGAACTAATGATAGTTTAAATCATCATTGATTTATGGCTTTGAGGCCCTCAATTTTACATTTATTGTTTACTTTTTTCTGATTGACGACCTCAATCAATCCCTATAAATATTTAAATTTCCATCAAATTATGTTTCTCTAATTTCCACCAATATTCTCCTATTCTAAATTTTTGTTGGGTGGTGACTTTTTTATTTGACTTTCCGTCTTATTAAGAATAAATTTTTTTAACCCTATTTCTGATGTGTGTTTTCCACAAAGGTATTTTATATTTTCAACCTTTTATTTTCAAAGAAAAATTTAAAATTACTAAGATGAAATTTACTGAAGGAGGGGAGAATGTAACACCCCCGAATTTCTTAGTACGTTGTCTTTTTAAAGTAATTTAATAGCTTGTGCTACACGAAACACAGAGTTCAAGCACATCACGACCTATCTAACTAGTTTTTTAAAAGGAAGTTATGAAGAGTATTAACCATATTTTTAATTTTATATATATCCTATATAATTTTAACATTCATATTTTGTGTTTCGTAGACATAATATAAGGACAAATTCAATTTTTCAGATAAAATAAGTATTTTTCAAAAAATACAGTTTTTCGCCTTTTAATGGCGAACCATTTTTAAATCCAATATTTTAAAATTTTATATATTCAATTTAAGGAAATTAAATTATTCTTTAGAATCAGAACATAAAAATTTAGTTTGGATAAAATTTTGGTACTTTTCTGATAACTTTTATATTTTGATGAATAGTGAAAAAATACTAAATTTTAATTAAAAAAGTTTTTTTAATCGAAATAATTTATAGTGTTAAATTATAAATTTGAGTGGTTTTAAAGAATCATTATATTATATTTTTATCATTTAATATAATTTAGTTCATTGGATGTAATTTCACATTTAAATTTTACATAAACACATGTCAATATTTTGATAGTTTTTACAACTTAAAAACCCGCTTTCTAGTTTTGAAAACATGAATTAATTTTAATATAATTAATGAAACTTCTATTTTTTTAATTTGGGAAAATTGAAATTATTTTTGAATTTGGAATATCAATATTATTTTTGGGTGAATTTTTTGTATTTTTCTGAAAACATTCAATTTTTGATAAATCGTGAAAAACACTACGTTGTAGATAAAAACAATCTTTTTTCATTTAAATAATTATTTTTAATTAAAAATTTATCTTAAAGTCAAAATAGATACATAATACATATATTATTCTAAGGCAATTCATTCTATTCATTTTATAATAATATTATACATATAGAATTTTATTGAACTTTTTTAACGTCTTTTAGCCACATTCTAGGCACATTTGTAAATTTGTATAAAATGTAGTTTTACATATTTTGTGAATTGAATTTCAAAACTCTGAAAAAACAGTTTTCATCATTAAGTAAAATGTGATTCAATGGGATGAAAATAATTTTTCATGAATAGTAATGTATGATTTTTATTTACCACAGTTAAAAGTAAATATTGTAATTTAAGGTAAAATGATATTATAATTACCCCAAAACATCTTCTAATTCTATTAGATAAGTTTATTTCGACCAAAATCAACCTTAGGACAAAAATATGATCCTTTTTTATCAACTTGGATTAGATTAGGACATTTATTATATTTTATTTAAAGAAGTGTTAAAAGTTTTAAATTAAACTTTTATTAACTAAAACATTTTTAATATAGAGGTATATATAAGATAAATTCAACTATAAATATTCATTATAAATCTAAGAATATTTCCTAGATCACTGTATTTTATTTATAAATTTTATACCTTTAATAATTAAATTTATTTATGACATAATGATGATGTAGTAATTACCTTATTAATGAAGGATTAAATTAATTGATTTTATAAATATCAAATTAAATGTAAATTTAGACTTTTGATTCCATCCAATAATTTTCTAGGTGAATATGACATGTTAGGGTTTATTTAATGTATTTGTTTCTAAGTAATTAAGTTGTGACGACTTTAATAAAGAACAAATACTAAATAGTGTCGAAATTGACATAAATGAGTTTTTAAAACAAATACAATTTTATTAAATGATATAATATTTATAAAAAACTAATATTTAGACAAATGAATTATATAATGGTAGATATGTCATTAATTAACCACTTTTGGTTCTCTTGTCAATTTATAGAAAATTTATTAACCATGTAATATAAAAATACAAGAAGACATGGTAAAAGTTAAACTATTTAACTAAGAGTAAAATCTAAAATAAAAGGTTAATATGGTGAGCTAAACTAGTCTAAAACCGATTGGTCAAGAGAATTCCAACCTATACCCACCTTATCTTATAAATAATTCTATTTTGAGCTATTAAAAATCGAAAATGATTTTATAATAAATTAATATTTCAAGCTGTTCCAAAAGTGCCCCTCACCTTTCTTATAAAATGGATCCTCCCCTTGTCTTAAATTCACACCTCCAAATACATTTGTCTCAGCCAAACCTTGATCAAATATCCTCCCCAATACCCTCACTTTATCCTAGAGAGTGATATTATCGCTCGTGCGTATGTACGACTTAGTATCTCCACGACGCGATGAGATTAATCTTCAACGATAACCATTCAAGAATTTTTATAAAAATATATATATTGATTAAGTATGAGATATATGAAATAATATTTCTACTGGAATAATATATATTTATATAGATAAATATATTTCATTTATTTACTTCCATACTATATGATAAGAAAACAGAAACAACGTTCATGCGTACGTATAGACTAACATCTCCATGAACGGTGTTTCCATTTCATACATGTATCTATTATAAATATTTATATTTTGAATATATATGATTTATAAATCATGTTTTATATTCTAGAAGTATGTAGATCATGATCTAAGTGATACGATCAAGAATAACAAGTTAAAACACATACGATAGAGAAAATGATTATTACCCGAAATGTTACTTTAACATGGAAATTATTATTAAATGGGTAGTATAAAGTCATAAATGAATTATATATGATATCGTAAATATTAATAAAGTTCTGTTATAATTTAATAAAATACTATGGTCATTATATAGGAGGTTAAACGTACCCTTGACTAAAAGAAAGTACAAGGTAAGGGTTAATTCCTCAATCTCATTATTATCTGAGATTGTTTTTGTGTAAGTTTTTACTTGGACATATTTATTATCCATGTCCATGTTTCATAAAATAGTTTTCAAAAGGATTATTTTTAAGGGACCCTTTTACTAAAACATCATTTTAAATGGTTTAAATATTTATTCTTCTAAATCATTCTCATTAATTTCTACGTTTTCAAAATGGTTTTAAGGATTTATTTATGTGGACTTGAATTTTTGAAAATGTTAATTCCTTTCAAAAGTCTCAAAGTGGTATGGGAAAATTTGATTAAAAAAATTCTTAAATCTCTTCCTTTCTAAATTTTGTGACTTTTAAATGATTTAATAAAAAAGGATATTTCTCTCAAAGAGTTTTACTGATCATTTTCAACTATGTCAACATCCTTTACGGGATATTATTCATGATTGAGGTTTATTTTTTATAATATAATGTTTTATACTGTATTGAATAAATTATGATATGTTTGACTATGGATGTGTTGTTTTTATACCATTAATGGTTTATGGTTGAAGTATTGACATTTTTTATGCTAGTTTTAATCTGAATGTTTATGTTATGTTTCACCCTTTTCATATGAGGAATGCATTAGAATTAGTAAGTGACAGGTGGGGCCTGCTATAGCCTCTCGATGCATCGGTAGGTATCATGAGACAAATTAGTGTTTATGAACAAGGCCTTGGAAAAATTTTTATTTGTAGTGTTGTCCCAAGGCCTTGACTATGTGGTTATGATGTCCGACATTTTTCATTCCCTCATTATTAAATTAGTTATTAAATGTGATTATTTAACTAGTAGAATATCCATGTGCATGTTTATTTGGTATTGTTTGATTTATGTTTTCCAAATTATGTTCAAGTTTATGTTTAAAAGGATGTTTTTTTATTACACATATTGCCTCAAAAGTTTATAGATTACACTAAATTATTTACCCTTACTAATAATCTAAGCTCAACCCTTTTTTATGTTTTGTTTTCCCAGGATTCCAAGAATTTTATTATGATTGATATGTAGGGTTAATCTTGGGGAATAATGGTGTTCTAAAAGGATTATTTATTTTGTGTTTCATGTTTGAAAGTGTAGTGTAACGTTCATGTATGTAATCTATTTTTCAAGACTGCTAAACTAATCGGTCATTCGGGACATGATTCCTTGTAATCATGCCAATGTATTAAAATATTGAACTGGATCCGAGCTTTTGGGTTAAGGGCGTTACAAGAATATTATTTTCACAAATTCCCTTTAATATTGTCTTAATCCCTATTATACCCCATATCTAAATAATAATAGCAATAATAATAATAATAATATTTATTTGACATCCACATAACATATAGACTAATTCAATATTATTTCTCTTGAATAAATAGAATATATTTATTCAAATAATATTTCCATTCTTATTGAACTAATTCTTGGTTCATTCCTCATTATTTATCGGTCCAAGTATAATGAAAATTTATTTTAACAAATAAATGTCATTGTGTTATACAATGATATATAAATACATATAATAAACCAATAAAACCTCTTAAATATTATTCATCAGACCTAAAAAAATATTATAATCTACTTGTTAAACTCATATAGAATTTAACTGAGGTTTTTGGATACACTTTGCATGTGATAGTCTATGACCCTTTCTCAATGGAATTAGGTTAAATCGCCTAAAGTCTAAGGTTAGCATCTATCAACATGCCAAGGAACCCTTAGAGAAAAGACTTAATTTTTCAATGAAGTTAGACCTCATACAATCACTTATTATGTAATATAATCCATTTTCATAACTTCTCTCATAAAATAGGTTTCATATCTTTTTTTCGTCAATCTATATTATCAGCTCTGTTTATTTGAATTTATGAAAATGAACATATTGATAAAAATATATGGATATAGACTTAATCTGGATGTTCTATTCCATCATATTTTTTAATATATTCACTTAAAAAAAGGTAAAAATACTTTTGTGGATTATTCATTAATGCAATTCCACTAATGACACTCCAAATGTATAAAAATTCATTGTGAATGATTATCGTCATGTTTTAAGAAATACATATAATCATGAAATTAATTAAGTACATTAATAATATTCTTAGAGTCAAATGATCATTATATTGGTCCAAATATAGGAATATCAAATGTCACATGAAAAATGTGGAATTCTTATTGGTGGCTCCATTATCATTACATCCCTTCTTGGGGATTACCAAGGGAGAACACAATGAGAAGGTGTATCAATGTATTATGAGACTCCTACCCCTGATATCCTATATCATCTATGATCTTTCAAATAATATCATCTATCCCTTGGACATAGGTTTAAAGAATACCATCATAACAACTAAAGTATCTCATCATAGTAAGGAATTACTATATACTTTTGATGCAACAAGTATCCTTAGGATATTATAACATACACTGTCATGTATAATAATAATAAGGATATGTTGAGAAATTTTATTATATTATATTCAAATTCCATGAATATAAAATGTAATATAAATCATAATAGAATTTGGTTTTAGGGTACCACCAACTCCAAAAGAATCCCACTTACCCTAAAACCAACTACTAATAATTTTAAGACTGCTAGTTCTCACATGATATTCAGGATTTTTCTAATATATGGCTTTAGTTAAGGGGTTTTAAATATTATCCTATATAAATACTTTACTCATTGTGACTTCACCTCATTGAGAAAAATCCCTCAAGAGATGAAAATTTTGGGATATGTGCTTTTTCCTATGGTGAGACCTTGTCTCCTTTGTGATATCCACCATTATAATATTATCATTATACACCATGATCAGTTATCTACTTCTAGACACCACATCAAGATCATAGACAATGTTTTGAATCTAAACTACTTCCTTAGCTACATAAAAGAAAAAATATACTCGGAATCCACTACAAAATCATCCATAACTAGTTTTTTGTATTCTTACAGCTCACAGCTCTTCTATTGAGTATGAAGACATATCCTGACTGTGATCTCATGTCATCTTGATTAGTATGGAAACTAGTATCTATGCATCCCTTGGTGACTAGATCTTTATATCCTCTATTTATCAGGATGATATACTCAGTACACCTCAAATACCTAAGGATAGTCTTAAAAGCTGACCAATAATATTCTTCTAGATCTACTTGATATCTTTTTTCCACTATTAGAGTACAAGAAAAATTAAGCATGAAACATAAAATGGAAAACATAATTGATCATATCATAGATGCATAAGGGATAATACTTATTATATTTATATCTTATTATGAATGAGGAAATATTTTCTTGGACTAATGAATGATATGAGACAATAGAACTAATATCCTATTGTACTGTTTCATGTTAAATCTCTTCAATATTCGATCAATATATGTACCCTAACTTAGTGAAGGAAACCTATTTGTTCTATCTAAAATAATATTGACCCCGAGGATGTAGGATGCTTCACCTAAGTCCTTGATGGAGAAAAAAGTATTCAACGAGTCCTTAATCAACTATAATATCGATACCTAATTAAAAAAACAAATATGACATCGACATATACTAACAGTAAAATGACTGCACTCCAACTAAACCATCGATGGACACTTGTATCACATTCATTCTTTATGAAACCAAACTCTCACATGGCTTCATCAAAATGAATATTCCATGATCTGGATTCTTTATTTAATCCATAAATGGATTTATATAACTTTCATACCTTTTTGTCATTACCTAAATTCATGAACCCTTATAGTTGTTTCATATATAAATCCTTATAAAGGTTCCCATTAAGGAAAGATGTTTTGACATCCAACAGCTAGATCACATAGTCATGGAATCCTACTATAGTAAGTATAATTTTGATGTATTTAAACATTTAAACTGAGGAAAAGGTTTCATTATAGTCAATTCCATGGTGTTTTTAAATTCTTTAGCTATTATCCATGCTTTATAGATACTAAATTTACCTTTAATTTATATTTTTTCTCTTGAATACTCATTTTCATCCAATGAGCTCTACATCAACTAGCAGATCAACCAAAAACTAAACATTGTTATGATGAATGGAATCTATCTTATAATTCATAACTTATTTACACATAGTGAAATATAATCACTCTATTACTTCCTTATAGGACATAAGAACATTATTTTTATACAATATTGAGTTACCATCCTTTGTTACCATAAAACCATAAAGAACTAGTTCTCTAACCTTTTAGGTGATCCTAAAATATACTTGTGCCTTAGGAACATCTTCTTCCATAGGTACTGTTTGAATATATTCCTCAACTAACTCTTACATATCTTGATCCTTGACTTTATTAAAGTCTATATTTATCCCACTATCCTTCTTGAGGATATTATATCTATTTAAAAATAGGGCCTTTCGATCCACTATAACCATTTTTTCTTCAGGGTTCGTATAGGTAATATCCATTCATTTACTTAGGGTAACCTATAAAAATACACTTCATTCCCTAGTATTCTAGTTTTTGTTTCTTCTGAAGTGTGCATAACAAATTCCTCAAAAACCCATACATGCTAGTTTTATAAAACTGACTTCTTTTTATACATTAACTCATATTCCATGTCATATTTTACTTTATTTATCACTTGGTTTAGTGTGTATTCCATAGTCTATAATCCATATCCCCAAAAGGATAATGTAAGATTAGAGTGACTCATCATTGATATTTCCATTTATAACAAGGTGTTGTTCCGCCTTTAACTTACATCATTAAACTATGGTGTATAGGGATGGATGATTTTTGATACAGTCCCTCACCCCCATAATTTTTTGATAAAATCTTGGATAAAATATTCACCACCTCAATCCAATCGAAGGTTTTTTATCTTCTCTCCAAGATGATTATTTACTTTGTCATTGAATATGTCAAATTATTGTAAGGATTTTTACTTTTACTTTGTTAATTAGATAAATCCCTATCCACTTAAGTCATCGAAAAAAGTAATGAAGTATGAGAATCCAAATCCATCTTCTACTATAAATGGTCCACACACTTTAGTGTGTACCAATTCTAGAAACTCTGTTGCACTTTCACATGTACCACTAAAAAGTTTTTTGTTCATATTTCTGTCTAAACAAGAGAGACATCTGTCTAGTGGGTTTATCTCAAAAGATTCGAAATACCCTTCTTGATAGAGATTTTTCAAGAAATTTTAGTTTATATGAACTAAATGGTGATGCCACAACTGGGTGTTATATGAGTCATGAAAACATAATTATTTATTAACTAACAAAAATTTATTTTCTTAATCTAATTCATAAAGACCATTATTAAGTATTTCTATACCATAAAAATTCTATATTTATAAAAATAACATTCATTGTTTCTGAACATGAAAACATAACAATTCATATAAAAATAAGAAACCGATATGATGTTCTTAGTAACACTAGGCACATAATAAAAATTCATTAAAACCAAGATAAGTTATGTCAATAGTGTGAAGTGGTATTCTTTAATATACATGATAGATGAACAAGATGTACTAGCTCCTATAAGATCCACCCCCACAAAAATCCTTTTTTGTCCACCCAGTTCCAATATTTGGATAAAAATGTGATCACCCAAGTAGTTCTAATACCCAAATGGTAGATAATGATAAGTTTCAATCGATAAAAAATGTGCCTAAAGCTTCCCCTTAATTCTTCTATGTACATTTATTTTTCTAATGGTCGATCTTTCCATTTGAAAAAAATGCGTTTTTTTCATTTTCTTGACTTTAGATATTCATTTACTTTAAAGGTCACTTCTTAGAAGCCTTAGACTTAGAGTGAGTCTTTGAGAACTTTTCCTTGTGATTCCCTTTATTCACCATAATGATTGAGAGTTTGTTACACCCCATATCCTTATCAACTTGGTGAATAAAAATAATAAGTTTTGTAAGAGGATTCTAAATATTTCTCATATTATTATTAACAATGAAACTGGAGAAGCTTTGAGGTAGTGAGGCTAAAACCAGATCTATGTAAAACTCATCTGGTAGCTTAATGATTAGGATGTTCAAGCACTCTAAGTAGTCAAACATATTGAATACATGAGGCCCAGATGGTTCCAAATCTCCAAGATTACATGTGAATAGTGACTTGGAGATCTCTACTATATCTTTTATTACATCATCCTGGTAAAGATCTTAGAGATGATATAACATAATAAATGCATCCATGATTTTATAAAGCTTTCAAAGATCACTATATATAACCAATATCGTTAAACACTGAACATATATTCATCATCCATGTGTTTTTCATAGAGAGATACTTCCTCCTTGATAGACTCATTTCTAGGTGGCTTAAAAACTATGAATTTCAACACATACAACTTTCTATCTTGTCATAGTAAAATAAGAAAGAGTCTTTACCTTTCATATAAGTTGGTACTTGTTATAAGGTTGTCATTATCAAGGATATATTGTAATGATAATATCGGTTATGAGTTATTTTCCATTTATATAATAAATAATGTATATTTTAGTACTTTAATTGATTAAAAAAGACCATTATATAATAAAATTTAATTATTAGTCTCCCAATTTTTTATCTAGTCATAACAAACCTCACCATCGAACTCATATTATCCTATCATGTTGGTAATATAGTATAAATGATACATATTTCCGCTCTCATTACCCTAATGAGTGTTGGTCAAGATATTTGAAGGTATTTAGGTACATTGATCCTTTCCAAATGATGACTCATAGCTCGTTGATCCATTGAGTGGACTCCCCGATCCTAAAATCCCAGACTTGAATTTCCTCAATACTTTCCTCTAGATTTATACCAAGACCAAAGAGGGAAATTCAACCTATTATAAATGTGGTTAATTCAACCCCAAAATTTCTTTAAAACTCCCCATTAGTTTAAATCACTCCAATACATCAATCATATTAAAACTATTGTTTTAATTATAAATCAAGTAATGATAGTATATAATATCTTAATATTATAATTAAGGGTTTTTATCTTTAATATTATATATAAAATTATTCAATTTTATTAAAAAATATCCTTGTTAATATTAAGAAAATTTTAATTAAGTGATTAACCATGTCCATATATAATATTTACACATAATCAAGATCATTCAATTCTATCTTTCATGCTTATTTATTTATTTATTCATTGTTATCGCCATACATTCAAAATAAATAAGTAACCATGTAACTGAAATAAATAAATAAATAAATTTGTATGATCGTAAGAATTATTTAATAGTTTTTTTATCTAAGAGTTGATAACCTAATAGTAAAACCCAGGGGAAAATACACCTTGAGCTAGTTCTTGGATTGGGATGCATCATTACACTTATCCTCTGTTTCCTTTGGAAATGGGGATGACCTCATTGGTTTTAAGGTTCAAACATTCCAAGCGGTTTCGAACATGTTTATTCATAGAAACAGAAACATCCAATGATTCTATATCCATTTGGACCTACTTTCCAAAGGTAGGTGCTCATTAGTTGTGCACCGATGAGGCTTAAGAATTTTCACTGGTCGAGAGGATGTGAGGTCAGACTCATCACACCTTTTTGAGGGGAATTTATCTCTACTCTGTGACTCTCTTTATATATTTAAGTAATCTTCGTGAATCCTTGTTACACTACCAAGTATGAAAATGGGATTTCCTTTAGATCTGACAATCAATGATTAATATGTATGAGATTTTGAGAATATTTTAAACGTATTCGAGGTTCTTAATCAACAGAGAATCATCTGTATTTATTAGATATTCTTAGTCAATGGTATCCTTCAACACATTATATAAATATCTCTTGGTCATTATGATAACCATACTGGTTTTAAAGCCACTTAGCGGGGCACTTGAAGTTTATTGTTGTTCAGAAGGACATAGAGTATTTCAGAGTTGGGATCATACCCGCAGATGGGCTACCTACGTATAATATTTAGAAAAGGAATAATAACCCACGTAGTTTGATAATTAAAATATAGTTTAACGTCATATGGGACGGATAAGAATTAATGGGTGATGGGCTTGAACCTTAGAAAGGCTTCCTATGTACTCTAATTTTAAGGTAGAGATCAAAGTCCACATAGTTAGAGGTAAAAGTGTGAGGTTTATGCATGATTAATGGCCCAAAGAGAGATTTCATAATTACTTTTAAACTCTAAGGTCACATGAGTCATGATCGGTGTGAGAAACAAGAGGTATTGGTAAAACCTGACAATTGTGCCATGAAAGATGAAATCATAAGAAATAATATGGGGCTTATGTATATATGACTACCCAAATAGATAGAGATTGAGACTTATTTCAGAGAATAAGTCTGGGAACAAGGTCTATAAATGTATATGTGCTTATATGGAGATTTAGATACTCTAACTTGGGGCTTACTCCTGAAGAGGATGCCCAAATTAGGAGGGGACTTGGGGCTTTACTCCTAAGGAGGATGCCCAAATCAAAAGAAATTAAGACTGATTAAGAGAAATTAGAACTGGGGATTAATCATGAGAAGGAGGCCCAGGTTAAATGGATTTGAGAACTAGGGCTTACTCCGGAGAAGGAGGCCCAGGTTAAAGAAATTTGGAAATTTGGGACTTACTCCTAAGGATGATGCCAAAATTAAGGGAACTTGAATACTGGGGCTTAATCCTGAAAAGGATGCCCAAGTTAGGGGAATTATGACTGGGGATTACTCTTGAAAAGGAGGCCCAGGTTAAGGGAAGTTGAGAACTTGGGGATTATTCCTGATGAGGATTCCCATATTTGGGAACTTGGGGCTTACTCCTGAAAAGGAGGCCTAGTTTAAGAGAACTTGAATACTGAGGCTTACTTCTGAAAAGGAGGCCTAGGTTAGGGGAATTATGACTGGGGATTACTCTTGAAAAGGAGGCCCAGGTTAGGGGACTTGGGGCTTCCTCCTAAAGAGGATTCCCACATTTAGGAATTTGAAACTGGGACTTAATCCTAAATAGGTGGCCCAAGTTAACGATAAATTATGACTGGGACTTACTCCTAAAAAGGAGGCCAAGGTTAAAGATCCTCTCATCTTAAAGGATGAGGTTGAATGAATGAAATCTCAAAACTTAGTGACATAAAGATATGTAATCACTAGGTTTTAAGAGATGTTCCACAAAATTCATTTCAGATAAGATAGACAACAAGTGAACTATTTCATAAATGGCTTTGAAGAGGGTTTTGAAGGTTAAATCTTGAAAAGGAGAGGTGGATTTGAATAAAATAGGTGAATAGGAAGGAGGGGCACCGAAAAAGAAATAGGCGCACAGGTCCTGCGTGGGCGCGTAGGTCCTAGTCACGTAGGTATACCTGCATGGCACATGTGTACCTGTGCGACGGTTGACCAAAAGGTTGAAACTTGGGAGAGACTTGGATCAAACCCTTAGTTTTATCCCTAAGGACTTCCAAAATAACGGCTCTGAAGTTTTGTTGAAGGGAGAAGGCGGCGAGCAGGTGTCTTCATTTCCCGTAAGGGTTAGACACTTAGGCGCGCAGGTGTTGATGAATTTCAACATTTAGGCCTTGTTTCCCTTGTTTAGATCTTCCATTCTAGGTAAGAAATTACCTTAGAAGTGTTCAGAAGACTTCTAGAAGAGACTAGGGCACCGGGAGCTTAAATTTGGATTTTGGAATTTTTCATCTTTTCAATGGGGGCCCACAAGGGGTATTTATAGGCTGCTGAAGACCCCAGGTGAAAATCAAATAGGGTGTGCAGGTCACCTGCACGCCCAATATATGGCACGCAGGTATACCTGCGCGACCATGATGAAACATGCGCAGCCCATTCTTAACCAAATCCTTCTTCATGCGTTTGTCAATTTTTGATGTTTCTTCAAAGGATGAATCTCTTTATGCTAAGGTATTCCCTTTTTTCAGTCGTTAGACTCTGTGACGGAAAGGAGCATCAACAAAAGCCCCCCCTCAGAGTTGGATCCGAAAGGAATGAGGATGTGACTCTGAGGTAATGAATAAAACCAAGGAAGGGTGGCGCGTAGGTTCTGAGTGTTGGGCGGAGAGTGATGGCAAGAGGGGGGGGGGGTGAATTGCCTTTTAAAAATAATTAACAATTTAAAATCAAAGTTAAAAGTGCAGCGGAAATAAAATAGGCAAGACACAAAACTTGATAACGGAGTTCGGCTTAAACCAAAGCCTACGTCTCCGCTCCCAACTCAACCGTTGAGAGATTTACTACCGCTTGCTTTTTAATGGTTTTAGCAAGAAACCCACTAGACTTTAAGGTAGTCTAGGACCTATTACAGCTTGATTTTAATGGTTGAGCAACAACCCACTAGCCTTCTTACAGGTGAAGGCTAGCTCACCTATGACTCAAGCCTTTTAAAGGGAAGGATTGACTAACCTCTTCACACCTTGAAGGTGGTGTGAAAACCCAAACAAAGAGAGGATGAGAGAAAGAGGGGTTTGTAGGCACAAACCCAAATTGATGCTCAAAATAATAAAACAAGAAAACCCGTAATGTAGAGAAGTCTTGGGCGCCAATGGATTGATTGGAGTTGATGAAGAGCGCTCCCAAGCTTCTTTGATGGTGCTCCTTGGATGTGGAAGTGGGTTGGAGCAATTGAGGTTCCTTGAAGGAAAGCGCCGGAGGTTTTCCAAATGATGGAAAAATGTTTCCGTGGGATTCCGTACATTTCCGGGGCTTTCTACTCCTTTATTTATAGAGGGGGAACCCTCAAATGGCCTTTGGGGGTCTTCGGAGCCGTTGGAGAGGCCTTCGGAGCCGTTGGGAGTCAAGTGGACAAGTCTGGTCAAAGCCCAACGACTAGTTTGACTGGCTCCATCGGCTGACCGGTGCTTGGCCACCGGTTGGCCGGTGCTTTGAAAATGGAGAGGCCTGCTGCCCAGGCACCACCGGCTGGTCGGTGAGGAGGCCACCGGTTGGCCGGTGAGGAGACAGTAGTTGTCCCTTCTGTCTGGGTTCCACCAGCTGGCCGGTGATGGGACACCGGTTGTCCGGTGGTCTGGACAGAGGGGATGCCTTCTGTCAAGAGTCCACCGGCTGGCCAGTGGTCATCCACCAGTTGGCCGGTGGACTAAAATCAGTCCACTTTTGCTTTCAGCCTTCTTGGCCCAATTCCTTGGCAACCTGAAATCATGCCTATCATCCAAAAACACTTAAAACAAGATTAGATAAAAAGGAGAGTGATTGTGATCATGAAAATTAAACCACGAGGGGTACAAGAGGTACAACAATCTCCCCCTATTTTGATGATCACAATCACCAAAACAAGCAATGAAAAAGACTGAAATGAAAGGCATGCTTTAAAAGATAAATTGAAAAGTAAAGCAAAGCATGAGAGAAAGATTTCTCCCCCAATCAACCAAGAATTTCTCCCCCTTTGTGATTATCAAAATAGCACGGGGCATAAAACTTGATTGAGGGAAGGGTTGAAAAACAAGATAGAGTTTTTAAATCAATTGAAATTTTTGAAATTTGAATTGAAAGTTTTGAATTGAAAGTTTTGAATTGAAAGTTTTGAAAATAAAGCAAAAAAGCTTAAACGATCCTAACTCCCCCTAAATAAAACACCGGGGAGAGGATTTTAGAACCGAGACAAATTTTGGTCCGGTGAGACTCGCTAAAAGGGATTTTTCAATCCATACTTTTCTAGTGGCGGGTCTTCTCCTATGAAATTCATCATTAAAGGAAATGGTGTTGGGCCTTCCATACCGGGCATTTTTGCAATCGCACTCATAAATTAAGTGCCCGGGTTTTTTACAATAGTTGAAAAATTTATATTGGGAGCTCCCCCTTACAAAAATAGTTGGAGCATGGGAAGAGGAAGCTTTCTTGGAATAGCCAAGCCCTTGGGTGGTTCTAGATACGCATTGGGAACCAAGGAGCTTCGAAAGGTTATGTTCACCTTCGGTGAACTTAGCTAGGGATTTCCTTAAATCCTTGATTGTTGATTCCATAGAATCAACATCGGGAAGGTTTTGGATCTTGAGGGACAACTCTTCCTTTTCTTTGAGAAGTTTTTCCTTTTCGGAAGAATGTTTTTTGAAATTCTTTTTTAAATACATAAATTTGGAAGAAAGTTCGTGAAAACCTTCCTCTAATTGATCTCTCGCATGTTGGAGATCCTCATAAGATAATTGATTGAAAGAATTTGAAGAACTAGAGGATGAGGAGTCGGAAGAGGATACCACATGAAATGCCATTAGGCATTTTTTACCGTTGTCACTTGAGGAGGAGGAGGAGGAGGATGTGGAGCTATCACTCCATGTGGCCTTGAATTCCTTCTTCTTTTCCTTTTGCTTGGCCTTTTTCTTGTTGAGTGGACAATCGGGCTTGTAATGGCCTTTCTTGCCACATCCGTAACATGTTACCTCGTGCTCGGATTTTTCGTTGGGTTGAGCCTTGCGTGATTTATTCTTCTTGTGCTTCTTCATGAATTTGTGCATTTTGCGGGCAAGATTCTCCATTTCTGAATCACCGCTTGAAGAGGAAGATGATGAGGAGGAGGAGCTTTCTTATTTTTAAACTTTGAAGGCGATTTTCTTTGGAGTTTTGATGAGGTTGCCATCCTTTTCAGCTTGCCTCCTCATGGTGATCTCGTAGGTCATGAGGGATCCGATGAGCTCTTCGACCGACATGTTCTTGATGTCTTTTGCTTCTTGGATTGCCGTGACTTTCGGTTCCCATGTGCTTGGTAAGATCCAAAGGATCTTCTTGACCATCGTTTCTGCAGACACATCATCACCAAGGGACTTTCTCCCATTGCAAACATCAGTAAAACGTGTAAACATTTCAGTTATATTTTCAGTTGGATGCATGGTAAAACTTTCAAAATCTTGGCGATACATATCCAATCGAGTATCCTTGACTTTGTTGGTCCCCTCATGGGTAACCTCCAATAGTTTCCAGATTTCATGAGATGAAGTGCATGTGGAAACTCGATTGAATTCATTACGATCAAGGCCACAATGAAGAGCGTTCATGGCTTTTCCATCAAGCTCAAAATTTTTAATGTCGGCTTGAGTCCATTTGGATTCATCGGGAGAAGAAAGAGAATAACCATGCATGACAATTTTATAAATAGGATAACCAATGCTTCTAAGAAAAGTGGTCATGCAGGTTTTCCAATAAGTATAGTCGGTTCCATCAAAGAATGGAGCACGACCCAAAGAATAGCCTTCGGGGGCGAAAGAAGTTGAAGCCATCACAAAGGATCTTGAATTTGAAACCGGTGAAGGTATTACTCAAATTTTCCCTCTGATACCAATTGTTGGGCGGAGAGTGATGGCAAGAGGGGGGGTGAATTGCCTTTTAAAAATAATTAACAATTTAAAATCAAAGTTAAAAGTGCAGTGGAAATAAAAGAGGCAAGACACAAAACTTGATAACGGAGTTCGGCTTAAACCAAAGCCTACGTCTCCACTCCCAACTCAACCGTTGAGAGATTTACTACCGCTTGATTTTTAATGGTTTTAGCAAGAAACCCACTAGACTTTAAGGTAGTCTAGGAACTATTACAGCTTGCTTTTAATGGTTGAGCAAGAACCCACTAGCCTTCTTACAGGTGAAGGCTAGCTCACCTATGACTCAAGCCTTTTAAAGGGAAGGCTTGACTAACATCTTCACACCTTGAAGGTGGTGTGAAAACCCAAACAAAGAGAGGATGAGAGAAAGAGGGGTTTGTAGGCACAAACCCAAATTGATGCTCAAAATAATAAAACAAGAAAAACCGTAATGTAGAGAAGTCTTGGGCGCCAATGGATTGATTGGAGTTGATGAAGAGCGCTCCCAAGCTTCTTTGATGGTGCTCCTTGGATGTGGAAGTGGGTTGGAGCAATTGAGGTTCCTTGAAGGAAAGCGCCGGAGGTTTTCCAAATGATGGAAAAATGTTCCCGTGGGCTTCCGTACGTTTTCGGGGCTTCCTAGTCCTTTATTTATAGAGGGGGAACCCTCAAATGGCCTTTGGGGGTCTTCGGAGCCGTTGGAGAGGCCTTCGGAGCCGTTGGGAGTCAAGTGGACAAGTCTGGTCAAAGCCCAACGGCTAGTTTGACCGGCTCCACCGGCTGACCGGTGCTTGGCCACCGGTTGGCCGGTGCTTTGAAAATGGAGAGGCCTGCTGCCCAGGCACCACCGGCTGGCTGGTGAGAAGGCCACCGGTTGGCCGGTGAGGAGACAGTAGCTGTCCCTTCTGTCTGGGTTCCACCAGCTGGCCGGTGATGGGACACCGGTTGGCCGGTGGTCTGGACAGAGGGGATGCCTTCTGTCAAGAGTCCACCGGCTGGCCGGTGGTCATCCACCAGTTGGCCGGTGGACTGAAATCAGTCCACTTTTGCTTTCAGCCTTCTTGGCCCAATTCCTTGGCAACCTGAAATCATGCCTATCATCCAAAAACACTTAAAACAAGATTAGATAAAAAATAGAGTGATTGTGATCATGAAAATTAAACCACGAGGGGTACGAGAGGTACAACACTGAGCGCACAGAAATTGGCACGCAGGTGATAAGTGCGCAGGCTTCGGCATGCAGGAATGTGGCCTGGTAAACATAGTTTTATTTTTTATAGGATTATTATAAATAACCCTAAAAACGTTGAATCTTTAATTGCTCGATATTACCTAAATCATAATAAATGTATATTTAGTGAGCTGGGACTTGACTTTTGTTTAAAGTTCCCCTGTCTTTTGTGGGCAGTTTAAAGTCATGCACATCGGACATAAAAAGGCTAATGTTTAAGGTCGAAATATCTCTGAACTAATAGATTAGAATTAACTCAATTCCTTGATAATTTATTTGAAAACATATTACCATATTCAAGTATGAGGGAAAACATGTAAACTATGACTTAAGAAATTTCAAATCTGAGGAATGATACGAAAAAAGGGCTAAAAGGCATTAGAAGAAGTATTTCCCAAGAATGAAGTTACCACTATTTAACAAACCCGTTAGGGGGTTGAATTATGCAGGGCCACTTAAGGGAATTGGCTGCATAGTCAAATAATAGCATATTTTGGATGACAGGTCCGTTATGTACACTACTTATGCAAGGCCGCCTAAGGGCACGTGCTGCATAGTCAGGTAAAAGAACTCTTAGTAATTTTACTTTTCTACTGCTAAAAAGCAAGTGAAAGTTTATGGAGATGCAAATTTTCCAAAGTATAGAGTCTGCTGTATGGAGAGAGGTACTTGAATATGGAGAGGATATTTCCAATCACGATTGTCTAAGAATTGGATGAATTTCACTCCTACGAAGGTCTGACCCAAACGTAGGGAAGATAAATATAAACCATAGACTTGAATACTTTCAGATCATGAAAAAGAGTATGGGACAAATATGTTAAGGATGACCATTTTTTGCGGATCCCTACATATTGTCGTTATGAAAAATAAGGAAAAAAGAGGTTTTACTCCCAAGAATGAAGTTACCATTATTTTAAAAACCCGTTAGGGGGTTGAATCATGCAGGTCCACCTAAGGTCATTGGCTGCATAGTCAAATAATAGCATCTTTTGGCTGACCAGTCTGTTATGTAGACTATTTATGCAAGGCTGCCTAAGGACACGTGATGAATAGTCAGGAAAAAGAACTCTCAAGTATCAAACATTTTTTGACCAGAAGTCAAGAAAAGGGTTATGGATATCTATAAGTATTTATGGTTAGGAATATGACACATTAAAAATGATTATTGTCCAATGCATGTAGAGATACTCAGACCAATGCTAACCATAATCATATTGTGGATGGGTCCTGAATTGAGATGTTGGATTTCACTACATATCTCATTATAATGAGAATCAAGCCAAATGTAGTTCCTGAAATACAATTTAAAGTCATGTGGGACGAGATTATAGGAAATCTTAGTTTAGGGTTATAGAGCTCAGACCATAATAATGAATACAGAATGTGTGTTTTCATAGGGACTTTTCAGCCAGGGCACTAATAATGGAATTTGGGGTTAGGCCCAAATACTTGGGGCTGGATTCGAGGGATGCTCGAACGTTCCTATGTATCCCATAAGGATGGGAATCAATCCGCACGTAGTTCTTGAAATACCCTATGTACAGATTTGGTTCGTACAAGTGAAGGGTGAAAAGGGGACTTTAGTGCAATGATAGTTTGACCCAAGATTAAAATTTCAGGAATTTCCATGTATACACGTAGTCTTTGGAATACGACATGATTGGAGATCAATGTAAATGATGATTCCCTCTCAGGAAAGGGAAAAATAATTTTGTAGTTTATTGTCAGACATGAAAAAAGTGCGAATAGTTTAAGGTCATATGCATGGACCTAGGTGAACCAATGTAAAAAATATTGGTTCCTAGGGCGGTTTCACGAATCAACATCGTATGAGATGAAGGTGAACTGATGTGAAGAGATTCATTTTGGGCTTTGACCTCAGGAGGTTGCCTACGTACCCAGCCTAGAAGGCAAGGATCAAAGTCCATGTAGTTCGAATAAAGAATGAATTGGTAATCAAGTTTTTCTTGAGGACAATGAACTAAAAAAATAGTGTCTAGACTTACACATGGTTAGCGGCCCAGAGAGGGTATTATGGTTGAAGTTTACTCTAATCTCATGTGAGTCATACTCGGTGTGAGAAACAAGAGGTAGAAACAACCGTAACGATGCACAATTATTAATGTCATGTAGGACATATGAAGGAACTATGCAGTTTAAAGTCTTGCAATGAGGACTATTGGTGTTGCACAGTTTAATGTCATGTAGCAGGGACAAAATACAGTTTGACGTCATATAGGACGTATTAAGGGAATTTTTACAGTTTAACGTCATGTTGGACATGAACACAATTTTGCGTTATGTTGGACAATAAGGGTGCTGTACAGTTTAGCGTCCTGTAGCTAAGACAATGGGGACAATACAGTTTAATGTCATGTTGGAAGAAAGGGGGACTGTTCAGTTTAATTTCATGCAGTCAGGACAAAATAGGACATAATTTAACATCATGTTGGATGAAAGGTATTTTTTCACAGTTTAAAGTCATGTTGGACGATGAGACAATTTAACATCATGTTGGACGATAGTGTGAATAGTCTAAGGTCATATGCATAGACCAGTTATTATGTAGTTTAATGTCTTTCTAGACGTATTAGTATTTTTGTTACACAAAATACTTCTTCAGAAATCTGGCATTGGTTGGAGTAGTGATGAGTTCTTCATCCATTGAGATTAAAGAATAAGCTCTATTGGAGTAGACCTTATGTATTGAGTAAGGTACTTACCACTTTGGCTCAAACTTGGGAGGTTTCTTTCCTGGTATCATTAGAGTTCTGAGAACCAATACCAATTCTCCCTGAACGAATGAATGAAGATGAAATTTTTTGTTGAAAGATCGTGCTATTCGATTTTGATAGACTTCCAAGTGGTGCAAGGTCCACAATTTTTTCTCATCTAATCGTTCCAATTCATCCAATCACTTTTGAGATTGTTCATCTGTAGATGACTGATCACAAATGGATACCCTGAGTGAGAGTAATTGAACCTCAATGGGAAAGACTAATTGTGTTCCATATACCAATGAATATGTAGTTAACCGCGTTGCAGTGCGGGTGGTGGTCGGATAAGCCCATAAATCATGGAAGAGTTTATCAGGCCATGATTTCTTATCATTATCCACCAACTTTTGCAGTATATTTGACAGAGTCTTATTGAAGGCTTCTATCTGGCCATTGGTCGCTGCATTATACCGAGAGGAATGGTTGGACTTGATGTTGTATTCTTGATACAACTTCCTTACCTCAGATGAACAGAAGTTGGTGCCATTTTTCATCAATATGGTTTGAGGGAGACCAAATATGGTAATGATGTTAGACTTGATGAAGCTAACAATTCATTTAGAACTGACTTCTTTGAGAGGTATTTCCTCTACCCATTTGGAAAAGAAGTCAGTAGCAGTAAGAATGTACTTAAACTTCTTGGATGTAGCTGAAGAATAAGGTCCCACTACATCCATTCCCCATGTGGAAAATGGCCACGAGTATTTAGATGTATGAAGAAACTCTGGGGGTTGATGAATGAAGTTGGAATGTATTTGGAAAGAATGACACTTCTTTGTGAAATCAAAAAAATTTTGTATCATTGAAGGCCAAAAGTATCCAAGCCTTTGAATTTGATTAGATAGTCTGTGTCTAGACTGATGGGAACCACAGACTCCTACATGTAATTTTTTCATGACAGCCGTTGTCTCTTCACCATCAATGCATCTGAAGAGAACTCCATCAAAACCTCTTTTGTAGATAATTTTCTCTAGGTGATCCAGGCTATCATAAAGAGTAAAATTGACCACACATTGCCGGATTTGTTCTTTCCCAGATCTATCAGGTGGAAGTGTTCCATTTTGAAGGTATTCCCTGATAGGTGTCATCCATCCTGTAGTGTGACCATATGGTTTAGGAATGGGACTAATTTCATTGATTTACTCTGTTCTGATTTTAATATAAGGTGAAATTGTACAACGGTGGGAAAGACTGATGATTGTCTCATCCCGATTTGGATTTTCCAGAGTTGTGGCTATATTAGTCAGTGCATCAGCTTGGGCATGTTGTGACCGCGAGACATAAGAAAATGTTGGTTCCGAATGAAATTATTCCATTAACTCTCTGACGTAATCATACAAAGATATTAGTTATTCTTTTTTGATTTCATAATACCCATTTACTTGTTTGATTACCAGGTCTGAATTACCTTTCACCTTTAAGGGATTCACTTGTGCTTGAAGTGCCAACTCCAATACTATGATGAGAGCTTGGTATTCTGCTTCATTATTTATACCGTCTTCCCACAATAAGAAGGAAAAGAGCAACACTACCTTTTTTGGGGAAATGATCACACTTCCTAACCCAACTTTTTTGAATTTAGGATCCTCTATTTTCCTCCCTGTTGGAATTCTGGAAGCACCATCAAAGTACATTTTCCATGTTTGAAGATTATCTTGAATAGAAAAGACTTCTTCATCAGGAAGTTCAATATCTAAAGATGTATCTTCTACTGAAGGATGTTCAGCAAGGAAATCAGCCAGAGCTTGGCCCTTTATTGCCTTTTGAGACACATACTAGATATCAAATTGCTGCAAAATAACTGTCCACCTTACCATATGTCCTGTAAGCATTGGACGACTAAGGATGAATTTGAGCGGGTTATTGCGAGATAACAATTGCACCTCATGATGTTGTAAGTAGTGTCTCAACTTCTGAACTGTAAATATTAATGCTAGGCTGCACTTCTCAATATTTGAATATTAGGTTTCTGCTTCAAGCATAGTCCGACTGAGATAGTAGAGGCTATTTTTATTCCCAGCATCATTCTTATGGGAAAGGAAGGCGCCCAATGATCGCTCTAAAGCTGTCACATAAAGAATCAATGGCCTTCCTTCAATAGGTGGGAATAATACCAGTGGACTCAAGAGATATTTCTTGAGTATATTGAATGCTTCTTGACATTCTTTAGTCCACTGGTAAGCGACTCCCTTATTTATCAATTTGGTGAAGGGTAAACATTTTCCTGCCAAATAGGCGATGAAACACCGAATATAGGCTAAGTGTCCTTGAAGTCCTCTCAATTATTTCAAATTTTGAGGAGGTGACATACTAAGGATTGACTTTGTCTTCTCAGGATCAACTTTGATACCATGATGGAATACAACAAAGCTGAGATATTTTCCTGAGGTTACCCCAAAAGCACATTTTAAGGGGTTCATCTTCAAATTATGTTGTCAAACTTTGTGGAATATGATTTACAAATCAGCCAAGTGATTAGAACGCTTCCAGGATTAAACCACCAAACCATCCACATAACATTCAACAAACTTCCCTAAAAAGGGTTTGAAGATACGATGGATGGCACACATATATGTTGCGCCTGCATTCTTCGGGCCAAAGGGCATTACCCGATAGAAAAACACACCCTAAGGGGCTCTGAAGGCTATATATTCCTCATCTTCTAGAGGAATTCAGATTTGATTATATCCTGAATATCCTTCCATGAAGGAAAGTGCTTCATAGCCAGTTGTTGCATCAATTAAGAGCTCTGTTATCGGAACTGAAAAATCATCCTTAGGACAATACCGATTAAGATCTCTGAAATCAATGCAAACTCTAATTTGTCCGTTCTTCTTTTTCACAGGGAAAATATTATCCAACCATTTGGGATATTGAACTTCTCTGACGAAGTTATCTTTGATAAGATTATACACTTCAGCTTCAATTTTGGAAGCATAAGTTGGGTGTGTTCTTCTTGCGGCTTGCTTAAATCCTCGATGTTCTTCTAGTAAACCCAAACGATGAGTAGCAACATCAAGATCATGCCTTGGAATTTCTGTATAGTTCCAAGCAAATATATCTCTATTTTTCTTCAAAAATGAAATATACATTTCCTGCTCTTCAAGAGTCATGGACGCACTAATTAAAGTGGGGCGTGGTTCTTCTTTTGTACCCAGATTTATTTCTATGAGTTCATCCACAGTGGCAGAGATACCCTCTTCAAAAGCTGGAGGAGAATCCTGGAGATCTTCCTCTTCTTCTTCAACATGTGTTATTTCTTCTGTTTCTACTTGCATAGTAGATGAAAAATCAGAATTTCCATGTTCAGAAGAGATGTTAAAATTTGAACATCTTGAAGAAGAGGCTTCCATTTCTGACCCTATTGATGATGAAGGGTCTTCTTTGGGTAATAAATAGGAGATGATGGATTGAGAATCGACATCATCGTTCATCTCTAACATTTCTATAACTTATTCTGGCCTAGTTGGCGAAGTATAGACTTGATGTATTTCAGCGGATGAAATGAAGACATCTCCATTTGAGCTTTCATCATTTCATGGTGAATCAACACTTTCTCTCATGCTATCTGGCTTGATTTCCGTAATTGACATTATGGAAGTTTCCATAGGAGTATTTGGATTCAAAACTATCCTGTCAATTTGACTGATAGGAAACATATAATCTATACTCACATGTGTGAATGGGTTTACTGGAATCTTTTCCAAACCATATGGAGCATTAACTTTGGTAACCTCCTTTGTTGTGGATTTCTCTTTACCCTTCATGTGATAGAATTCCGCCTCAATGTATTGAGATTCACATGTTTTGAAGGGGGCCTTATCACAATACAATGTTCCAATTTGACCATCGAAACAATATTTGAGGCATTGATGGTATGATGAAGGGATTCCCGCATGTTGATATAGCCAAGGTTTTCCAAGAAAAACATTGAAGGATGTATGGTGATCAACAACCATGAAATCTGAATTGGATACAAGGTCTCCAAACTGAGTTCTGAGTGTAATCTCACCTAGTGGTTCTTGTTTATTTTTATCATATCCTTGTAAAATCAAATTAGAAGGAGATAAATCAAATTCTGTGAGGTCCAATCGACGAAGTGTACAAATGGGGATAAGGTTGACTCTTGAACCATTATCAATGAAAGCTCTTCGGATGTCTACACCATTGACCTTTCCAGATAAGTATAAAGGTCTGATATGTCCATGCACAACATCATCTTCATCTTCATTTGTAAAATATATCACTGCATGACATTCTACAGGACCATTCTCAACATGGTAGACTTCAGCTGCAGTGATTTCAGTTTCAAATTCCTGAGGACTTGACAAAGCCTCAATGAGTGCCTCCCGAAGATCCTATGATAAATTCAATGCATCCAGAATTGATAACTTGGCCGGTACTTGAGCCAAATGTTTCAAGACATCTTATTTTTGATCCAAAGGTCTGAATTTTCCAACAAAAACATGTGGTTTCACAGGTGCCTTAGAAGTTGATCTTTGGTTTTAGATGCTTCTTGTATCGGGGTAGGAGTTGGAAATACTCCTGGCTTTGGAAATTAGACCGATTAGGTCTATTCACTTGCTGAGAGGAAGAAGGTGGAACCTCTAACCGATCCTCCAGAATAACTGTGCCAGGACTGAATCTGCTATTGGTGGAAGAATTTTCTTGTTCTTGTTGAGCCTGCTGAAGGGATCTTCCATGAGTTTCTGCTGCATACACAATTCTAGTAGGGGTAGAATTGGAATAGTGGATTCTAGGATATCCAAGTCTTCCTCTGTATCCCAGACCTCTAGAACTCCCTCTAATTACTCTTTTTGATACAGCGAACTCATGCTCATCAGGATCAAAACTGTGACTGTCATAAGGATCTGTTAAATGAACCAGATTAATAGAACCAAAGATCAAATATTCTTCTGATGAAGACTCTTCCTGATTAGCCAATTTAGGCTGTGCCATTTTGTGGAGCAGTTCCCATGGCTTTGAAGTAGATGGCATAAAATCTGCTAGAGTCAAAGGCAACTTGAGCTTTGACACGATCTCATCTTCTTCTGATTGTTTATATTTCTTTTAATTATGTCGTTTCTTTGAGGATTTTCTCTCTGATGAATAGGTTTTGGCTATGGAATTCATAGAAGAAGACACAATTGGTTTCTTCAATTGCGTTTGCAAAATGGCATGAGTTCGGTTGATCATTTTTATGACCATCCAATCATCATATTTTTGCACATTTTTGTTTTTTACTTCTTTACACTCACCTTCTTCCTATTGATTTGTAGTAGTAACACATGCTACCTGAGCTGAAGAACCTTACAATTTGACTTTTCCCGAGTCCACCATTTTTTTCAGGAGGTCTTTGAAGAAAAAACACTCCTGATTGGGATTCACCAACATCTGATGAAATGGGAAATAGTTGGGACGGTCATCATCTCCTTCCTTGTTTGGCCTTTTGGGCCTTGGCAATTGAACCAAATTATTTTCAAGAGCTGAAAAGAAGTAACCATGAACTTGTTCATTTCGTAAAGAATAAACCTTTATCTTCAGATCCTAAAATTGTTTCCATCTTTGATCTCTTTGATCATCTTGACGAAATGACCTCTTTTGTTGATGCTCAGGAGGTGGAGCCCTTAGATAAGATGGAGGTTTTGAAGTAGAAGCAGGTACAGGTGCTTGTTTAAGCATAACTGTAGCAGTCTCTGCTTTACCCATTCTCCTTCTAGGAGTTGATGGAATTACATGAGTTTTATCCTTAGTCTTCGTAAGAGAGTCTTAAATATGTTGAGCGATCAAAGTAAGGTCTCAAAACCCTCCTGTGTATTTCACAGGGATTAATGGTGTGCATAATTCATCATGAAAAGTTTCCACACAGATTGAAAAAAATTATTCTTGAGGGAGTGCTAAACTCAGGGAATATGTTAGTCCCTTCCAGCGAGTAATGAAATCTGAAACCCTTTCATTCTCCCTTTTCTTACAATTTTTAAGATAAAAAACTGTTGTCTTTGGAAATTTTGAGCTGAATTGAAGAAGGAATCGTTGACGGAGATCCTCCCATCCGGTAATTGACCGAGATTGCAAGCTTGTATACTAAACAAAAGCAGGTCCTTGTAATGACTATAAAAAAAACTGAGCCTAACTACTTCCTATTGTTGAGGGGTTACCATCATAGGATCACAACGAGAAACAAAATGTGTTAAGTGTTTCTCTGGGTCTCCCGAACCATTAAATATTGGGAATGTGGTACTTGAAAAATTTGATGGGGGAGGAATTGCATCAACCCATTCATGGTAAGCTCTATTTTCTGGTTGAATTTGAGAACATTTTCCCTAAATAGCTTCCAACCAAGATGTTAATGACTCAATGGTAGTTATTATCTTTTGAGAAACATCCGTTTGAGCTTGGACTTGAGCAGGTGCAAGAACTGGAGCTTGGATAGGTGTGGTGGATGATACTGCAACTGATGGTAGCACCACTGATTGTTGTTGCGCATGACCCATAGGGCTAGACATTGCGATGGTGTACTGGTAAAGGAGGATACTCTTGATCCATCTCAGAAGTTGAAAAAAATTCCCTTGGCTAACTGACTCCAGCATGCTTAGGCGGAAGACTACCTTGAAGTAGTTCTGCATTCAACCTCCTCAACTCCTTCATTTCTTCTTCCTGTTGTGAAAATCTTTACTCTAGTGAGATAGATTGGCCTTCTCTAGAGTAATAGTGGGACATAACCTGATTATTTTCTTTCCCCTTGTTGGATCCCTTTCGGAGAGGGGGAAGTGGGTTACTTGAAGGAATACCTAGATTCTAGGTAAGCCTTTGGTTTCGTGTACGCACACCTTCTTCATTTGCCTCTATGTGCACAACCACTTGAGCAGGAACTTCCTCATCTGATCCCTCTGAGTGAGACTCATCTGGGGGATCATCAACAACGACATTGATTGATGTATAATGCATTTCATCCATTCTATCAGTATTTATGCGATATTGTATTCTTCAATGTCCTTGATGATACATTGCCTTTTGTTGATTCGATCCCTCAGGAACTTCTTCACGAACCGTAATGTGGAGGGAATCTCCTGATAATTAGGCTCTTTGTTCTTCTTGTGGATTCTTCCCTAATAGAGAGAACACTGACTTTCTCTGAGGAAGAGATTGAGGATTTGAAAAAGTCCCCAGTCCTATAGACTGGGGCTATTCCCGTTGTTAGTGCACAATTCCTAGAATCCTATTTGCTGATTCTAAGGGTTGGGATAAAAGAGTCCTCAGTCTGGCAAGATGGGGTGGTTCTTGAGCTGCTATATTTAAGAATTTCTTAAAATCTCCCCCGATCTTGCAGACATTAGTCTGAAAATAGGATGGATACATCAACCTGCATCCACTCAATTCACCTGGCTCAAATGAACACTGGATGATTTCTGACACTTCTGTCACTTGATGATGTGCACGCTCTAAACGAGAAGCCTGTTTGATATTCTCATTTTCCTAATGCAAGACTAATTTGAAAAATTGTTCTCTGTATGATTTATTTTGAGAAGAACTAGTTGGGGCCTATTCTTGAGCGAGCCTTTGATTACAAACAAATCCAATTGGCTATGGCCGGCCATGGGCAATAAATTGCATGAGACCATTTTCGACGGGCTATGTTGGATAGAGAGTACAGTGAAATGTAGTTCTCCATGGACACCCCATCCCCTAATATGAATATCAGATGGGGGCATTGGCAATTAACTGGTGCAATCTTCTTAGTGTGCCAAGGCATGAACGCTGAAGGGCTCTCTGCTGCTTTTCAGTCTTTGGATATCGATAAACTGAGAGATATGCCAAATTAATTTGGAATTATAACCCTTCTATTATCTTGACATGATTTTCATATTCATCATAAGATAATATTTTCTTTTTCAATTGATAGAGAGTTCTTCACATGTTGAGATGAATATATTGAATACAATGTTCCGTCAACATCTTTGGAATGTCATACTGAGAGTCATCGAAAGGCCAAAACATGATTGACACTTCACCTTTCGCCAGCTATTTTCTCATATTCAGTACTTCCTATTTATCATTCAATGAAGATTATTCTACCTGATTAGACCAAATATGGTGCTTCCTTGTTGCTTCATCAGATTCAACAAGATCGGTAGAGAATTCACTTACCAAACTAGAATATGAACAAATCATGGGTTGTTCAGAGAATGACCTACACCCTAGGCTATCTTCTGATTGAGAAAGTATTTCACTTGCTAACGGTAAAGAATCAGACATGAATGGATTCACATTTTCATGTACCTCAAGATAAGAGAGATTTCTCGTTACTACATTGTCTATTGGAGCATTTTATAGGAAATGTGAATTACTACTGAGGAGATGACTTTCACAGCTAAATTCATCATCATGGGGAGGACCACCATGGTGGGTTACAATAAAAGATGAAACATTTTGTTCCTTATTCTTCTGACCACACAAAGGGTTCTTGTGGATCTCATCTGAAGAAGAAACTTCGAGATCGACCAAACTATCATGAAGCAAGCCTTAATGAGGAAGTATCTGATGAAGACCTTCAGAATTAATGTTCCCACTATTGGGAACTGAGAGAGTAGAATCTTGAGTTGCAACAGATAATTGTCTCAGTGCATCAAGAACTCCAGCATCGAGCAAGGCCTTGTTACAAATTGGCCCTTGATTTCTTGACTATGCTGGATGTGTCTTTTTCTTAGATGACTTCTTACTCACTCTGGGAACCACTTGTTGATGAAAGTGGTTATTATGGGCAGGTTTATGTGCCTTCTCAGGAGAAATAGTCAGTTTAGGATAATTATCTCCACTCAAATCAGGTTTATGTGCCTGACTTGGTTGTCCGTATGATATGGGGGAGTACACCCCACAACCCTCTTGTACTGGAACAGATGTGTGTATCTGTTCTGGAGTGAACTGTTGATGTGTCACTCCACTGGTAGGGATAGATATGTATTTATTTCCCTGTGATGTTGCTGAAGCTGTTATAATATCCTGACAGGTATCCAGAATATGAGCAGGGATTTGCTTCTGCTCTTTCACCATTGATAGAATATGCTTGGTGAATTTAGCTTCTGGAACAAGGATATACGTCCATTCCATGCTTGGATTAGTTGTGTGTTCCTACTCTAGTCCTCCTTTTCGTGTCAGTGAATTATGACAGTACTCAAGTGTGGTGGCAGAGAGTTGAGTCTGCCTCCTTTTTGTCATTGGTGCTTTCCAATTGACTTCTCTAGGTGCTACCAAACGAGACTGTTGGTAGGCTTGATCAATACTAGAAGGTGTATGTTCCTGCTGATTGCACTCCTCTGAATGTGGTTGATGAACTTCCTTCAATACTGACAGACGAGGCTACTGGCAGGATTGATGAGTGTAAGCTAGTGTATGTGCCTGTTTACCAGTTGTCAACACATTGGGTTAGTGGGCTTCATCGTATGTAGTCAGACAAGCCTTCTAACTAGATGATGAATTATAAATAGGTGTATGTTCCTATCTATAGTACTCTTCTGGAATTGATTGGCGAGATTGGCGTGCTGCTGCCAGACGAGTCGGCTGGACAGCGTAATTAAAACGGATGGGTGTGTGTGCCCGCTCGTTGCTTTCCACCAAGTTAGGTTGGCGGACTTCTCTGAAAATGGCAGAGATAAGAACCTGCTCACTGTTGACTGGTCATTGCCTTTGGTGGTTTGTCTTGCCTGCTCGGGTTTGAGGAACCTGAGCCGAATTCCTAGAGACGACACCCTCATCATGTTGAGGGTACACTACCACACGAGTCTGGCAGTGATTGTTGGTGGAAGACCTCAGTAAGGACTCATGTTTCCTTGAATTAAGGACTTGAGTGACCTTCTCATTCACCTCCTCATAGTATGGGAGGGAATGGTGATTGCGTTCTGAGGATAACGACCCGAAATAGTTGGAGACGGTGGTTGGAACCACCTGCTTCTTGATCGCTGGTCGTCGCTGTCTGGACAACTAGGGTGAATTATTGAGTTGGAGGGCTTGTCGAGTGGCCTCTAGAGTCGAAATAGTACCATTTTGACGGTATTACTTAACTAGTGCATTTGATACCCAACGTTGAAGATGCTGAGTAGGTGATGTCATCCTCAGAGCAGACGATGATCCAGCAGGAGTAACAATAGAGGTATTCATAGGTGTAAACTTAAGAGAATCCATTTCTGTAATGCAGAAGATCTTGGAAAAGACTGTGTGTTTGATATAACAGACATAATCAAGATATGTTTGGCTACTACATCTTTTGGATGAGAACATATGTTATTGATTGTTTTGTTGGCCCTCTCATTAAGTTTAAATAGGGGCCTAACTAATAAGTAAAACATCATTTTAACATGGTTAAGGATTCACATCGGGTTCACCATTTTTTGTTTCCTCTGGAAATGGGGATGACCTCATTGGTTTTAAGCTTCAAACATTCCAAGCGGTTTCTAACGGGTTTATTTGTAGAACTGGAAACATCAAATGATTCTATATCCATTTGGACCTACTTTCAAAAGTTAGGTGCTCATTGGTTGTGCACCGACGAGGCTTGAGAATTTTCATTGGTCGAGAGGATGGGAGGTCAGACTCATCACACCTTTTTGAGGGGAATTATTGTCTACTATGGGACTCTCTTTATAGATTTAAGTTATGTTCGTGAATCCTTATTACACTACTAAGTAATAAAATGAGCTTTCCTTTAGATCCGACAATCAATGATTAATATGTATGAGATTTAGAGAATCTTTTATATGTATTCGAGGTTCTTCATCAATAGAGAATAATATGTATTTGTTAGATATTCTTAGTCAATCGTATCCTTATTCAAATTATATAAAGATCTCTTGGTCATTATGATAAACATAATAGTTTTAAAGCCACTCAGCAGGGCACTTGATGTTTATTGTCGTTCAGAAGGACATGGAGTATTTCAGAGTTGGGATCATACCCGCAGATGGGATACCTAGGTATCCTGTTTAGAAAAGGAATTATAACCCACATAGTTCGGGAATTAAAATATAGTTTAAAATCTTATGGGATGGATAAGAATTAATGGGTGATGGTCTTGAACCTTAGAAAGGCTTCCTACCTACTCTACTTTTAAGGTAGAGATCAAATGCCACTTAGTTCGAGATAAAAGTGTGAGGTTTATGCATGATTAATGGCTAAAAGAGAGATTTCATAATTACTTTTACTCTCTAAGGTCACGTGAGTCATTCTTGGTGTGAGAAACAAGAGGTATTGGTAAAACTTGACAATTGTGCCACAAAAGATGCAATCATAAGAAATAATATGGGGCTTATGTATATATAACTGCCCAAATAGATAAAGACCGGGACCTATTTTAGAGAAGAAGTCCGAGAACATGGTCCATAGAAGTATATGTTCTTTTATGGAGATTTGGATACTCTAACTTGGGGATTACTCCTGAGGAGGATGCCCAAATTAGGAGGGGACTTGGGGATTTACTCCTAAGGAGAATGCCCAAATCAAAAGAAATTAAGACTGATTAAGAGAAATTAGAATTGGGGCTTACTCCTGAGAAGAAGGCCCAGGTTAAAGGGATTTGAGAACTGGGGATTACTCCTAAGAAGGAGGCCTAGGTTAAGGAAATTTGGAAACTTGGGTCTTACTCCTAAAGAGGATGCCCAAATTAAGGGAACTTGAAGACTGGGGATTAATCCTGAAAAGGAGGCCCAGGTTTGGGGAATTATGACTGGGGATTACTCCTTAAAAGGAGGCCTAGGTTAAGGGAATTTGAGAACTTGGGGCTTATTTCTGAGGAGGATGCCCATATTTTCAAACTTTGGGATTACTCTTGAAAAGGATTCCTAGTTTAAGAGAACTTAAAGATTAAGGCTTACTCTTGAAAAGGAGACCCAGGTTAGGGGAATTATGACTGGGGATTACTCTTGAAAAGGAGGCCCAGGTTAGGGGACTTGGGGCTTACTCCTAAGGAGGATGCCCACATTTAGGAATTTTAAATTGGGATTTACTCCTAAAGAGGAGGCCCAAATTAACGATAAATTATGACTGGGAATTACTCCTAAAAAGGGGGCCCGAGTTAAAGATCCTCTCATCTTAAATGATGAGGTTGAATGAATGAAATCTCTAACCTTAGTGTCATAAAGATATGTAATCACTAGGTTTTAAGATATGTTCCACAGAATTCCTTTCAGATAAGGAATCCAACAAGGGAACCATACCATAAATGGCTTTGAAGAGGGTTCTGAAGGTTAAATATTTAACAGGAGAGGTGGATTTGAATAAAATTGGTGAATAGGCAGGAGGGGAACCCAAAAAGAAGTAGGCGCGAATGTCCTGCATGGGCGTGCAGGTCCTGGTCACGTAGGTATACCTACACGACACAAGTGTACCTGCACGACGGTTGACCAAAAGGGTAACACATGGGCGAGACTTGGCTCAAGCCCTTAGTTTTATCCCTAAGGGATTCCAAAATAATGGCGCACAAGTTCTATTGAAAGGAGAAGGTGGTGCACAGGTTTCTTCATTTCCCATAAGGGTTAGACACTTAGGCGTGTAGGTGTTGATGAATTTCAACATTTAGGCCTGGTTTCCCCTGTTTAGATCCCCCATTCTAGGTAAGAAATTACCTTAGAAGTGTTCGGAAGACTTCTAGAAGAGACTAGGGCATAGGGAGCATAAATATGGCTTTTTTAATTTTTCGTATATTCAATGGGGGGACCACAAGGGGTATTTATAGGCTTCTGAAGACCCCGGTTGAAAATCAAATAGGGCGCGCAGGTCACCTGTGCGCCCAATATGTGGCGCGCAGGTATACCTACGCGACCATGATGAAACCTGCGCGTCCCATCTTTTACCAAATCCTTATTCATGCCTTTGTCAATTTTTGATGTTTCATAAAAGGATGAATCTCTTTATGCTAAGGTATTCCCCTTTTTCAGTCATTAGACTCTACGACAGAAAGGAGCATCAACATCCTCCTATGTATCTCCTTGAATGGTTTTGCCTTAGTTCCAAACTTGAACCACCTCCACTCACTCAGGAGCTCCTTGGTTACATATTTATTTACTCACATGTAAGTTAGGAGAACCCAAGGATAGGTTAAGGTAGGTACATTAAATAAACCATAGATACATAGGTATATACATAATAAATAGGAGGGGATAACATTAATGCCATCATTTTAATTTAATAATAATAATTGAAAAACCCATGTGATAAATTGAATTAAAGGAAACCAATCATACATAGGTTAGTCTAGTCCCATGATCATCCTTAACATGAAACACATACACATTTGATTACCAATAATTAATCATTTCAATTCATTATTATTTATTTTAATAGAATCACCTAAATTAATTCAATTAATTATCTTATTAATTAATTAATTATTTTATCTTAATAATATATCTGAACTGTCATGGAAGTCTATATGCTTTTAATAAGTACTTTAACTATACTTTGAGACAAAATGAAATGTACTTATTAATTTAACATGGAATTAATTGGGAATTTAATATTCTTCATACCATTTCTACACAATGTGTTGAATGATTTCTTACCACAATTAATTTTATTTCCATGTAAATTAATTAATTACATTGCATGTGTTAAACACCCCACATGTGTATTAAAAATGCACCACATTTTAATTAATTACATTGTGTGTGAATTAATTACACCATGTTAGAATTAATTGAATACAATTCATGTGAATTAAATAAACAACATGTCAATTAATTTTTATATCACATGCTAATTAATTACACACCACATGCATTACACCGAATGTGAATTAATTAAATGACCACCACATCATCTATATTAAATACACCAAATATTTATAAATTACATGAACACTACATAATAAGTATTAAACACACCACATATGTATTAATTACTATGTTTCTCTACTGCCAGTCCCACTTTCGATGCGATAAATACATGGTGAGTATTTGACCACACAGATTCCATGATTTATTTTGTGAAAATGTGTAGACTATATGGTGTTTACACATTATATATACCATGTAATCCAAAAACACACATGCTATTTTGGATAATAAACACATGGAAAATAATAAATACACTGTGTGTTGACTCTATGTGGTGAGCTGTGTACCCCACAACCCATCTAGATTTGGTGAAATTGAATACAAAATGTGTAATCGATGCTAACCAGAAAAAAAAATTGTCACCTCCCAATGGATTCCATCGACTTTTTCTTCATTTATCATTAACATGTTCTTGGTTACATTGATGTAACAATCACAATATATAGAATAATATGAATAATTAACAAACCATAAAGTAAACTAATAATAAAATGAATTTAGAAAATGAAAGCATAAATAATTATAAATTAAACATGTGACACCCTAATACCAATTGAAGGATCAGATGCATATAGCCAAAGTGTGTTGGATGATCCCCAATTTTTTTCATCAACTTATTTTTATTTCTCCTCATAACTATATAGAAATGTGTTCCCAAAATCCATGAAGTTAATATGTCACACGTAATTTATAATTAACTTAGATAGATTAATAACTAGTTCATACTGAATTTTTTTAATATATATGGCCCTTCAGGTTAAATTTTTATTATGATGGAGAAATAAAGGGAAAATTCCCATAGTGATCCAAATGTGTACCAATAAAATCTAAGGGATGTGGAGGGGTTCTTTAGATGCTAGTGAGGATTTCCCTACACCTTGCATCATTCTTTTATGACTACAACATTATAATCCCAATTAGGATTGTTGTATTTTCTTAGTTCTCTCATAGTTTGAGAGAGTTGAGGAGAATAACTAATGCTCATTATACTTGGAGCATTCTTGAAAATAACTATAGGCTGAGATAATTATATAGAGAGGAAAATATTATATACAATAATTTTTATTTTTATAATTCTATGGTTAGGTATTTATAAAGTTATAGTTAAAATATTATTTTCACAAAGGCCCTTTAATATTCTCTTAATCCCTAGAATATCCCATTTTTAAATAATAATAATTTTATTATTTACTTGAAATGCACATAACATGTTGACTAATTAAATATTATTTCCAAAAAACAAATAAATAAATTTAATTCAAATAATATTTCCATTATCATTAAACCACAACTCGATCTTCTTTTCCTCCTCATTATATATCAGACCAAGTATAAAAACTATTTATATAAATAAATAAATGTCATTTAATTATATAATGATAAATAAATACTTACGATCAATGAATAAAAAAAATTAAATATTATTCATTGGACATGAGAAAAATATTATAAACCACTTAATAAACTCATATATAATTCTACCAAGGTTCTTGAATATACTTAGTGCGTGAACCTCTAGGCCTTATTCTTCATGACATTAAGCTAAATTGCCTAAATTTAAAGGTTATAATCTAGAAACATACCAAATCACCCATAGAAAAAAGAGTTAACGTTGCAATGAAATTCAACCTCTTATGAATACTTACCATCTAACACAATCCATTTTTCTCAATATTTCTCATAAAACAGGCAGCATAACTTGTCTCATCAATTTATATACTCAACTCTATTTCGTTGTCTTTCTTGAATATAACATGATGATAAATCACCCGGATATAAGAATTAATATGATTATTCTATTCCATTAAAGGGATTGAGATATTCAATTCCAACGGAAGGGATAAATCCTCTCTCACATTATTCATTAAGGTAATTCCACCAGTGATACACCCAATGTAACCAAATTCAACCTGAATGGTCATTATAACAATTTAAAAAATAAATCGAAGCAAACAAGTTATGAAACTCATAATAATAAACTTATATTCAAAGGATAATTACATAGGTACTAATATATTAATATCCAATGAAACATGAAACATGTGTAATTCCCATCAGAAGGTCTATTCTCATAACCTCTCTTCTAGGATATTATAAAGGGAGAACACCATGAGAAGGTGTCTCAATATCTTACGATCCTCATAACCCTAATATCCTGTATTTTATGTGTCCTTTAGAATAATATCATTAGGATATAGAAAATAGATTTAAGGAATACTATTATAACATCAAAAATATCTCATCATAATAGGGAATTGCTATGTAGTTTTTACACGAAAAGTATTCTTAGGATGTTATCAAATAAACTATCATGTAGAAGAACAATTAAGATGTCATAAGAAATTATATTATATTATATTAAAAAACCATGAATATAAAATTTACTAAAAAGTACATGGGAAATTGGTTTTATAGTACCAACAACACAAACATTAACATTGATTATATAAACTGACATCAAAATATTTATTTCGATAAATTGTTGAGACTTTTCAGCCATTTATTTTCATAACTGATGTCAAAAGTAACTTATAATATTGGTAAATTTTATAACTGATGTTATAAATAAAATTTGAGGATGGTTATTTTAATAATCGATGTCAAATGGGTCTGATTTTGTTTAAAAAATATTTCAATACACAAAAATTTTCCCAACCCGTCCCCTGGGGCATGTGCCGTGACTACCCCTAGCCCGCCTTCCATAGGCCAGGGGCTGACGACTAGCACCAAAGGCATAAATCCCTAAAACTGGTAATTCATTGCCTTTATAACCTAAAAACGCACACAACAGAGTACAAGATGGAAGCAAAACACTAAGTAAAACTGTATAAAAAAAGAGCACTGAAAAGTAAACAGGGCTTGAAATACAAGACCAACTAGAATGTACAAGTACAAATGAAGAAAAGTAAAGAAGATACTAGGTCATCCTCTGGGGATTCCTACCTAAAGGGTAGGTACAAATAGCCTCCTCAGTACTCCACGTCCATCAGTCTCCTCCGTGTACCGACTTGTCGTAAGGTTATCCTCCAGGTACCGTCTAGTCCCGCAACTCTGATCCTCAGTCAGCATTGTCCGTCATCTGCAACCAATACAATGAGGTACGGGCATAGCCCGTGCAGGTGTGAGTATAATGATACTCAGTAGGGACCCCGAGACCCTCAAGGTCTCACAAAATCCAACAAGGATAAACTACAAAGTATGAAATCAACAGATAACCACACTTAGGTATATTCCCATACATATACCTAAGTTATTAAGTAATCCATCACAATTATGAGGTAAACACTAAAAAGTTACTAACTCAGCTCAATCAGGATTTTTATTATCGAAACCTTGGATGCCTAAGAACTCCTCCTCTATCGAGTACAGTGGGCCTGTCGCGACACCAAGGTGCTTCCCACTAACCTTGGACTGTTGAGGTACTCCTCCTGTCAAGTTCCGTGGGTCTACTGTGTCACCAAGGCACTCCCCACCATGGGTCTGCCGCGTCACCAAGGCACTCCCCCTTGTATCCTGCTGAGGTACTCCTATCGAGTACCGTGGGTCTGCCGCAACACCAAGGCACTCCCCACTGCAGGTCTGCCGCGACACCATGGTGCTCCCCGCTGGGCTAGTAGAGTCACTCAGAGTGAAAACGGTCAGCAGTCGTCAGGTCTCATCTAGCTACTAGGTATCCGCACTACTCACGCTCGTCTCCAGGAGAATCCGCTCCATGAGATACTGGTCGATACTCCAAATGTCACGAAGTTCCACAAAGAAGTATCTCAATGGTCCGCCACATCATAGAGGTCTCAAAGCAACAGACGACGCGTCAATCGGACGCCCGGTCTGTGACTTATTAGCCTTTTAGTCCCGGGGGCCCGGTTGGATTCATGTACAATCCAACCTGACTGTATCTCAACTATACCCCAAACTCCAGTGGGGTATACTCAAAAGGACCGTCTCTCATCAAGATTACCAGAACCACTGATTGTTCATCAAACGGTCGTCCGGTGCCAATGATATGGCCAAAGAAAGTAAAGGACCTGTAGTGGGCCCAAGTCCGGTCTGACCCGGTCGGACAGACCCGGATTGACCCGGTCTAGGCCGACCTGGTCTGGGTCGACCAAGTTAGACCAGTTGGGTCTGGCCCGTCCCATTGGGCGGGCCTGCCTGTTAGGTTCGGCCTGGCCGCTGGGCCCCGCCCAGCGGGCCGCGTGGGCAGTTCAGCCCGGGGTGGGGGCCAGTTCGGCCCGGAGCGTCATGAAGGTGTGGCCCGATGTGGCTCGTCCTGAAGGGCGCGACCCAACCGGATCAAACAGGGCGCCGTGAGGGGGGACGTGGGCCGGATTGGAGGTCGGCGCGGCCAGGGCGCCGGTTTGGAAGGGTGGAGACCGCGTAGGCCGGCAGTCGGGCCAGCGGGCAGCCGGGCAGGCCAGCTGGCGGCCGGGTAGGGCGTCAGGCAGGCCAGCGATTGGATGGGCATGCCGGAAGGTGGTCGAGAAGGGCGCCAAGCAGGCCAGCGGGTGGCTCGGTAGGGTGTGGCCAGGCCAGGAGGCATCCAGGAGTCGGGTGGCGTGGGCCTGCGACGATGCGGCTGGGGTGGCTCGGCTGGAGGGATGTGGTTCTGCCCAGAGCACCAGAGCACTACAGGGGTAGTGTGGTTTACATAGGCTATGGGTAGAGCAACCTTTTTCATCACCGCCTTCGTCGTTCCGTCGCCTCATCTCCATGCCAAAGATCATCACAAACAAGAACAACGGAGGGGTCGGGCCGTGTTGGTTTGGCACGCACCCTCTGCATTTAGGGTGGTATCAATTGTCTCATCAAGAAGTAAGAAGATGAACAACAACTCACCTGAAAAAAATTCCTTTCCAACCATTGAAGAAATTTCAAGGAAAGCATCAACATGTAAAAACCCCCTACCTTTGATCGTCATTCGTCGTTCGTTGACGGAGTCGCAGAAAGTAGACGAAGAAGGTCGTCGTTCGTCACGTCTGCTGCACGCTTCCAATTCGGAGCTGTGTCGGCTCGTTGATGATGATGCGGAGGGTAGGTCGGTTGAAGGCATCCCACGTTGGTAGAAGCTCTGAGGAAGAAGTTGAAGAAGGTCAGCGTTCTTCATTCTTTTTTGGGAGAGTTTTTCCCCCTTCTCCGAAGTTTCCACCAAGATTCCAAAGAAAATAATAACAGATAGGTTTATCTATTACTTTGTTGGCACATAATTCAAAATGGTGAAATAAATTAATTGGATCCACCTAATTAATGTGGATGATTTTCACAAGTTAATTAGTGGAGTTGGCACAATTTAATTAAAGGGTAGGTGGCACCATAAAGGAGGGAGGGTGTGGAGAAAATCTCCCTCATTAATGAGGGGAGTTGAGAGGTTTTCCGCTCCCTCCATTAATAGGGGAGTTTAGCCCCATGTGGTCCCCACGTCATAACTTCTCGCGGGAGGTTAGGTTTGGGTGGGCCCCACCATTATAAACCCTCATGGGAGGTTAGGGTGTGGTGGTCCCACCTACAACATTCATGAGGAGATTTTAACCATCAAATAAAAATAAATCCACCCACTTTATTTTTATTTAATTCAATCTCTAAAAACCCCAAAAAAAATCTTTTATTCTCGACCAACTGCTGTCAAGGTGAAAGTCTTCCTAAGTGAATACCGGCACTGCGAGTTCAACGATGCCCTTAGATTTCAATTCCGAGCACCGGTTCAAAAGTAATAAAAACTCGCTCGTATGTTTACTGAACGTACCCAAACAGAACTCTAGAAATTGATTACTGGCATACCGAGCCTCAGAATCATGCATTGTAAATTTTCGCGGACTCGTAAAATTACCATGTATTTAAAAAAAAATATTAATGGAAATTCCAAGTCTTTACATTCTGTCCACCTCAGGGCTTTACGTCCCTGTAAGCTACAACTCAAACTAATGGAACAAGTGGGGGGTACTGAGCACACATCTGATCCTCCCGCTCCCATGTGCTCTCCTGGAGGTTCCCATGCTGCCATCGATCGTGCACTAGAGGTATCAAATTCCCACATAGGACCTGTTCCTGTCAATCCTCAATATCCACTGGAACCTCTGTAGAAGTTTCCCCATCGTCAAAGTCCATCTCTCCTTGGTCGATGATGTGAGAAGGGTCGTGCATGTATCTCTTCAGCTGAGATACGTGGAAGACGTTGTGCACCCGGTGCAACTGAGGTGGAAGAGATAAACAGTAATCCACCTCAACAACTCTTCTAAAGACCTGGAAAGGTCCGATAGAACTCAGTGATAACTTTTCTTCTCAACCAAATCCCCGTAGACCTAGTCGAGGTGAGACCCATAGAAAGAAATGGTCGCCATCCTCAAACTCCAGAGGTATCCATCTTCTGTCATCATATGACTTATGCCTTCTATGTGTATCCCTCATCCTCTCCTGGATGATCTGCACCTTCTCTTTGGTATCCCATACCATCTCTGGTCCCACTAGTGCTGACTCCCTCTGGTCTGTCCAACACAAGGGTGATCTGTAAGGTCACCCGTACAATGCCTCAAATGGTGCCATCCCAATGGTGGAGTGATAGTTGTTGCTGTATGAAAACTCCTCCAAAGTTAAGTGATCCTCCCAGTTGTGACCGTAGTTGAGGAGACATGCACGAAACTTGTCCTCGAGAGTCTAAATGGTCTTCTTAGTCTGACCATCCGTCTAAGGATGGAAGGTGGTGCTCAGACGAAGGTGCGTCCCGAAAGCCTCCCACAACCCCTTCCATAGCCGGGAAGTAAACCATGCATCATGATCAAAGACAATAGATGAAGGTACTCCATTTAGCCACACAATTTCCTTCACATAATGGCTTCCCAAGTTCTCTACTGAGACCTACTCTCTGATCGGTAGGAAGTGGGATGACTTGGTGAGTCGGTCAACAATCACCTAAATAGAGTCGTGACCCCTAGATGTATGTGGAAGACCCGTTATGAAGTCCATGGATATACCATCCCACTTCTATTCTGGTACCTCTAAAGGATTAACCAATCCTGCTGGTACCTAGTGTTCTGCCTTCACTTGTTGATAAGTGAGACATCGAGAGACAAACTTCGCTACTTCCTTCTTCATACCTGGCCACCAGTGCTATCATCGAAGGTCCTGGTACATCTTCGCCATGCCTGGATGTACCACTAGAGGGGATGTGTGGAACTCCATCAAAACTTCCTCCTGTAGTGATAGTGGTACCATACTACATATTTTGAAGAGGATGACCTACTCACCACATTCATAAAATCCATCCGGTGCCTGCCCTATGGATATCTGAGCACGTCGTGTCTCGTAGTCAGCATCTCCACGCTGCGCCTCCCTGACTCGCTGTAGAAGTGGGGGAGTGACTGTAAGAGACTGAAGGAAGGCTGCCCCATCTCTATCCACAAAGGATATCTGTAAAGAAGCCAGCTACTCTATCGCCTTGCCTAACAGATATATACAAGACCTCCTGCTAAGTGAATCTGCAACAACATTCCCCTTACGAGGAGTATAGAGTATCTCGAAGTCGTTCTCCTGGAGGAAATCAAGCCAACGCCGCTGTCTATGGTTCAAGTCCTTCTAAGATAAGATATTCTTGAGACTCTTGTGATCAGAGTACATGGTAAAATTATTTCCCATCAGATAGTGTGGCCACATCTTCAAGGCGAAGACCACTGCTGCTAAATCCAGGTCATGTGTAGTGTAGTTATGTGCATGATGTCTCAACTGTTGAGAACCATACGTGATCACTGCTCGCTCCTGCATCAGGACACACCCGAGTCAGGTCCTTGATGCGTTGTAGTGTACTACATACCCTACACCTTCCTCTGGAAGCCTCAAGATGGGGGCACTAGTCGGCCTCTGCCTCAACTCCTGAAAGCTATGCTGGAATCTCTCCGACCACACGAAGGGCTTCCCCTTCTTCATAAAGGATGATAATGGTGCTGAAACTATGGAGAAGTGTGGAACAAACATCCGGTAGTACCCATACAAACCTAGGAAACTCCGTACATCCGTCACACTCCTGGGTGGCTCCCAAGCAAGTACCACCTCAATATTCATTGGATCCACTGCAAATCCGGCCTCCGAGATGACATGTCCCAAAAAGAGAACCTCTTGGATCCAGAACTGGAACTTCGAGAGCTTACCATAAAGCTAGTACTCTTATAGTGTGTCCATTACTACCCAAAAATGGTAGGCATTCCCCACCTCAGTAGTCGAGTAGATCAGAATGTCGTCGATGAATACTATGACAAAGCGATCGGGGTATGGCTGGAAAATCCTGTTCATGATTCCCATGAAGACTGATGAAGTGTTGGTTACGCCGAAAGGTATAACCAAGAACTCGTAGTGGCCATACCGACATCTGAATAATGTCTCTTGCACATCCTCATCTCAAAATTTGAGCTGGTGATAGCCTGATCTGAGGTTTATCTTTGAGAACCACCGTGCTCCCTTCAGCTTATCAAAGAGGTCATCAATCCTTGGGAGTGGGTACTTGTTCTTCACAGTCACCTGGTTCAGGAGATTGTAGTATACACAAATCCTCAAGCTCCCATCCGCCTTCTTGGTGAATAGAATTGGGGCTGCCAAGGGAGAAACACTGGGCTGGATGAATCCCTTCCCCTGAAAGTCCTCTAGCTGTACCCACAGCTCGCAAAGCTCTGCGGGAGCCATCTAATACGATGGTGTAGATATCAGTGCCGTCCTGGGGTAAAGGTCAATGTAGAAGTCCACCTCTCTGTGAGGAGGTATACCTAGGAAATCATCAGGGAAAACATCCGTGTACTGGTCCACCACTACAGGATAGCTCGGACTCTCCACATCAACTGCTCCGAGGGTAAGGCAGGCCAAATGATGAGTGATCTGCTGCACCCTCCTCCGAGTAAGTCCGTCCTATGCTACAAAGGCTCCCTTATCATCGATGAATGTAAACCTGGTCCCATCCGTGCAGACACATCAAACTTTGCGCATAATACAATAGATTTGAAAATGGATTGTAGATAACTATTCCATAACTAAGATGACGTAATAAGGCCTCGACGCCGCTACTAGGAGATCCCAGCCGAAGCTCTTGCCTCCTAGAGTAAGCTCACACTACCGGAACCATGGCGTAATTGTCGAGTGTGCTCCCATAGGAGTCTCTAGCCATAAAGATCAAGCCAACTGCTCCATCGGAATCTCTGAGCTCAGAACGAGGGCAGTAGCAATGAAAGAGTGACTAGAACCTGTGTCTATAAGTACTGCAGCTAAGGTGGAGTAGACACATATCGTACCTCGAATCATCTCCGGAGCACCATGGTCATATGCTTCAGCTACCTGAAGCTGAGCTCTCGCCTATCCACCTACTCCCTATGGTCGGGGTGGACCTCCTGGTGGTGGTGGCGGTAACACCTTGAAACATTTTCCATCACCAGCTGCTCGACCAGCTCCTCTGTGATGTCCACCTCTGCCCTGCGGACTGCCTCGATCGAATCTATGTCTCTGCCTGGACGGTCCTTCGACCGTCTGCTGATCATCTGAATTGAGGGTCGGACAGTCATGAGCCATGTGACCCTGCCCACCGCATGAGAAACATTTCCCACTCCTGGAATGTATGTCTCCGCTTCGGGTTCCCTGCATAACTGAACCTGAGTCATGCGGTCGTCCACCTGTGGGTCTGGTCCTCTTGGACCTCTGCGACATCTATCTACTGCCAGTTGCAGAAGACTTTGCTGCATGTTGACTAGTGGTGGGTCTTGCTGCTGGAGACTGCTCAGCAAGGAAACTCTCCACTAAGAGGGCTCTCTCCAACACCCATGCCTTCATCTGGATGCTGAGGGAGATCATCGAAGCTCTGATCTCCCACCTAAGCCCTTTCTCAAAGGTCCGGGCCCTAAATAATGGGTCTTGTACCATATCTGTGGAGTAGTATGAGTGGTCAGTGAACCTCACTGAGTACTATGCCACGGTCATGCTGGCCTGCTCTAGATGAAGTAGCTCTTGTATCCGCACCACACGTAGGGTGGCTAGAACAAACTTCTCCTGAAACAGGCTCTAGAAGTCTACCCAGAGAAGTTTCATCTCATCATGCACCTAGAGCATTAGGCTCCAACATCTGCCCACTGCTGCCTGTAGAAGGCTAGTAGTAAGAATCACCATGAAGTCAATTGGTGTCCCTACCAGTCTGAAGACTTACACCACAACCTCCATCCAATCCTAAGATGCCTGTGGGTCCATCTTTCCCTTGAACCTGGGTGGCCTCTGGTGCTGGAACTCGTGCAATGCGCTCAAGCGGTGAGCATCATCTGCTGCTGGGGCTGGTGGCATCGGTGGCCCAATGGGAAGTGGTTCTGCTGGTTCCTCTGCGGGTGCCTCTACTGGAAGAGGACCATACACTAAGGCCTCATCGCTCGGTGGGCTATCTGTGTGTAGTAATATCCGGATGCTCGCTAGTCATCTACGGGGAGGAATCCTGAAAGAAACAGATGCGACACGGTCAAAGATTACCTGATGAGCTGACCTAGTTGAGCTGACTTAAAGAAAACATTTGTAAACACACACGCAATCAGTGTTTTGGTGCACTGATTCGGAAATTAGTAGTTAGGGTCCTAGTGTATGGATATGTCAGCCGCTGCACTATCACTGGACTCCCTGAACTAAAAACCACACTCAGTACCCTTAACACTATTTATTCACAGAAAATAAAGACCAGAGTTCTAAGTTCTGCGGTAGAACTGACTCATCTGATAACAATTTTCCACGAACCGTCCCCCGGGGCCCGTGCTGTGACTACCCCAAACCTGCCTTCCATAGGCCAGGGGCTGGCGACTAGCACCAAAGGCGTAAATCCCTAAAACTGGAAAGGAATTTCTTTTATAACCTGAAAACGCACACAATAGAGTACATGATGGAAGAGAAAAAATAAGTAAAACTGTATAAAAAAAGAGTGCTGAAAAGTAAACGGGGTCGGAAATAGAAGCCCGATTAGAAAGTACAAGTACAACTGAAGAAAAGTAAAGTATCCACTGGGTTGTCCTCCATGGATTCCTACCTAAAGGGTAGGTATAGATAGCCTCCTCAGCACTCCACGTCCGTCAGTCTCCTCCGTGTACTGACTCGTCGTAAGGTCCCCCTCCGGGTACCATCTAATCCCACTACTCTGATCCTCAGTCAGCGCTGTCCATCGTCTACAACCAACACAATGAGGTGCGGGCATAACCCGTGTAGGGGTGAGTATGACGATATTTAGTAGGGACCCTGAGACCCTCAAGGTCTCAAAAAATCCAACAAGGATAAACCATAAAGTATGAAATCAACAGATAACCCCACTTAGGTATATGCCAATACATATACCTAAGTTTTCAAGTAATCCATCTCAATCATGAGTTAAACACTAAAAAGTTACTGACTCAGATCAACCAGGATTTTTATTATCGAAACCTCGGCTACTAGAGAAATCCTCCTCTATCGAATACAGTGGGTCTGCCACAACACCAACGCACTTCCCACTATCCTTGGAATGCTGAGGTACTTCTCCTGTCGAGTACCGTGGGTCTGCTGCGTCACCAAGGCACTCCCCACCGCGGGTCTTCCACGTCACCAAGGCCCTCCCCCTCGTAACCTGCTGAGGTAATCCTCCTGTCGAGTACCGTGGGTTTTCCGTGACACCAATGAAATCCCCACTGCAGGTCCACCGTGACACCATGGTGCTCCCCATTGGACTAGTAGAGTCACTCCGAGTCAAAACGGCTAGCAGTCGTCATGTCTTAGCCAGCTACTAGGTTTCTGCACTACACATGCTCGTCTCTGGGCGGATCTGCCCAACGAGATACTGGTTGATACTCCAACTGTCACGAAGTACCACGAAGAAGTATCTCAAAGTTCTGCCATGTCATAGAGTTCTCAACGCAATAGATGGTGCATCAATCAGACGCCTGGTCTGTGAGTTATATGCCTTTTAGTCCTGGGGGCCCGGTTGGATTTTTATACGATCCAACCTAACTGTATCTCAACTATTCCCCAAACTCCAGTGGGGTATACTCAAAGGGACCATCTCTCATCAAGATTACTAGAACCGTTGAAAGTTCTTCAAATGGTCATCTAGTGCCAAAGATATGGCCAAAGAAAGTAAATGGCCGGTTGGGGGCCTTGGTCCGGTCCGATCCGGCCCGTCCCAGTCTAGGCCGACCCGGTCTGGGTCGAACAGGTCAGACCTGTTGAGTTTAGCCCAACCCATTGGGCGATCTAGCCTATTAGTTTTGGCCCAACATGCTGAGCCCAGCCTAGCAGGCCGTGTGGGTCGTTCGGCCCAGGATTGTGTCCGGTTTGGCCTGAAGAGTCGCGAGGGTGCGGCCCAGCGTGGCTCGGCCCGGAGGGTGCGACTGGGCTGGATCGGCCAGTGCGCTACGAGGGGGACCGTAGGCCAGCTTGGGAGGCCGACATGGCCGGGGTGCCGGTTCGGTTGGGAGGCGGCCTGGCAGGTGGCCGGGAGGGAGCTGGGCAGGCCGACAGGCGGGCCTGCGTGTGGCTAGACATGCCGAAAGGCAGGCCAGCGGGCGGTCGGGCAGGCCGACAGGCGGCCGGGTAGGGCGCCAGGCGGACCGGAGGGCTACCGGGCATGGCGTGGCCAGGCCGGGAGGCAGCCGAGAGCCGGGTGGCACGGGCCACCAGCGGTGCGGCTGGGGTGGATCAGCCAGAGGGTCGTGGTTTGGCCCAGAGCGTCAGAGCACCACGGGGGCGACGTGATTTGCGGAGGCCGTCGGTAGAACGACCTTTGTTGTCACTTCCTTCGTCGTTCTGTCGCCTAATTACCATGCCGAAGATCGTCACAAACAAGAAAGACAGAGGGGTTAGGCCATGTTGGTTTGGCCCGCACCCTCCGCATTTAGAGTGGTATCAATTTTCTCATCAAGAAGTAAGAAGATGAACAACAACTCCCCCAAAAACAATTCCTTTCCAACCATTGATGAAAATTCAAAGAAAACATCAACATGTAAAAACCCCATACATTTGATCGTCGTTCGTCGTTTTTTGATGGAGTCATGGAAAGTAGACAAAGAAGGTCTTCGTTCGTCACGTCAGCTGCACCCTTCCAATCCCGAGCTGCATTGGCTCGTGGACGATGATGCGGAGGGTAGGTCGGTTGAAGGTGTCCTGCATCAGTAGAAGCTCTGAGGAAGAAGTCGAAGAAGGTTAGCATTATTCGTTGGGAGAGTTCTTCCCTCTTCTCCCAAGTTTCCACCAAGATGACAAAGAAAATAATAATAGATAGGTTTATCTATTATTTCATTGGCACGGAATTCAAAATGGTGAAATAAATAAATTGGATCCACCTAATTAATGTGGAGGATTGGCACAAGTTAATTAGGGGAGTTAGCACAATTTAGTTAATGGGAAGGTGGAACCATAAAGGAGGGAGGGTCTGGAGAAACTCTCCCTCATTAATGAGTGGTGTTGAGAGGTTTTCCACTCCCGCCATTAATAGGGGAGTTTAGCCCCGTGTGGTCCCCACATCATAACATCTCGCGGGAGGTTAGGTTCGGGTGGGCCCCACCACCATAACCCCTCATGAGAGGTTAGGGTGTGGTGGTACCACCTCTAACTTCTATGAGGAGATTTTAACCATCAAATAAAAATAAAGCCACACACTTTATTTTTATTTAATTTAATCTATAAAAACCCCAAAAACTATCTTTTATTCTCGACCAACTACCGTCGAGGTGAAGGTCTTCCTAAGAAAGTACCGGCACTACGAGTTCAATGGTGCCCTCAAATTTCAATTCCGAGTACTTGTTCAAAAGTTATAAAAACCCACTCGTATGTTTACTAAACGTACCAAAAAAAACTTCAGAAATTTATTTTGGGCACATCGGGCCTCAGGATCATGCCACGTAAATTTTCGCAGACTCGTAAAATTCCCATTTATTTAAAAAAAATATTCACAGAAATTCCGGGTCATTACAAAAATCAGTTGAAACAAAAGATAATATAAAAGAACCTAAGATTTATAGAAACCAAATTAGAACAACAAAAAAAGACTTAATGCTTAGACTTATTTTTCTTGATTGTGGAGGTTCCCTTAGAATCACAATACCAGTTATTGATATAAATTTTATTTTAAGGAAATAACTTATGAAACATTTTAAACATAGGATGGAAAGGAATTTTAAACTATTCCCATTAAATCTCATGCAGAATATTTATCTTTTCTACTCAATTGAAAGAAGTCATATTCATCATAAAAAACAAAAATCATTAAAATATATATAATGAATAAAAAAAATCAAAAAAATGATAGAATTATTATAAATACCATGTAAAAATCATGGAATAAAGAAGCAGTGTAAATATAAAGCTTTTGATTAAAGTAGGAGTATATTAAAAATATAGAAAGAGGGAGAATGGAAATTTATAGATGATACATGAAAATGTGTTTTCACAGTTTAATAAATTTTTAGTGGGAAGTTATAAATAAAAATGTTCACTCTGAAAAAAATGAAACATTGATTTCATGTGATGTGAAATTTTAATTTTAATGTTAGTTTATATATAACCAACATTAAAACCCATTGGGATAGGGTCTTTATCATCGATTTTGAAACTTTTAATGTTGGTAACTCATATAACCAATGTCAAAAACCCCTTTCATGGTGGGTTTTATTGTCATTTTTATTATAAATACTGTTAAAACCCTACATTTTGACATAATTATTTACATAACTGACTTTAAAACCCTGACTTTAATGCTATTTTTTCCTATTAATGTGGGATCCATTGACTTCCTAATTTCCAGATTGAGATCATAAATACAACTTAATTTAATGATGTGACCCTATCAATTATTATAGATAAGCTATATATAATGACTATGGTCCTTGAAATTCTATCCCAGCTCCAACACCTATTTGTGACTCCACATAAAAACTATCAATCACTAAAGCATGATCTAAAACTCTAGCTTATATGGGAATACATAAGGGAACAATCCTAGCTTTAATATCTTATCCAAGGTCGTAATCAAACATTTGAACTCGAAGATATCCATCATTAATCATATCCTAGGAATACCTTACGAGGTCCATAAACCTCACAAAATATTGAAATACCATCATACTTCCCTATTAGGGATCCAAAATCTCCTGGACTCACAATATCATCAACATCACTGGATAAAACTACTCTTTGAATATTCTCTTTAACTCCAACCAGGTTAAGGTATCCTCATCACAAGTTAGTATGATCAACAACAACTATTTTCCTACCATTCCATGAGGGAAACTTATAGAAAGAATAACCACATGGTAAGTGGGTGTCTTTAACAGAAAAAATATAGTAAACAGACTCCATCTAGTCTTTTACTTCTTGAGGATTGAACTCTCTCTGAAACATAGAATGTATCTATCTATAGAACTTATAAAGTGATGTAATCCCATAAATAATATCATCATACACTATGGGGACTACTATCTACACTCCGGATCAGTCAATTATATGATAAATTAGTGGGGGATCAACCCTCAACTCCACTGATGGGGTAGGAATATTTCTATTAGGACCTTATATGAAAGCCTCATCACTCAATTTTTCAGTGGTTTGAGGCAAGATCATTAGCATGGACACAAAAAATCCCTGACTCTGATGCTGATTTTATTTCCTACTTGGTGACATACTAAATTTGACAATATGAACCCATAGTTAAAAAATCATATATGGATGATCCAACTCAAGTAGTAATGAATAAATAAAAAAAATGAAATTCTATATGATGTATATATTATCCCATTAAACCCTTAATGAATTCCTCATAGTTTTGAGTCATCTAACAAAGTATGAAAGTCTTGGTGAAAGGTTACATCAAACACCAACACCAATCATTGGGTTCACTAGTATATTATAAAAACTCTATACCCCTTGACACTATTTTCATAGGTATCCCAAACCAATCCTCACATGACTAATAAATTTCAAATACCATCCTTAGGACTTGAACTGCTCTGATATGATTTTGACACTACCTGACCCACTAAGACTCGACCCAGGCTGGTAGTAAGTCGAGTGTGCCACCCTAATCCCACCATGAAATGTACAGGGGATGGACACAAGAAAAAAAGGGCTATCACACAAATGGTAAGCCTTAACCTATTAAGATATATGTAACTATTAATCATTAGGATAAGGTATATAATTATGAAAACCTTATAAGTATATATATATCATCTATAGTACAATATGTATGCGATAATGATAAATATCCTTATAGTCTAATATAAACCAAAATATAGTAAAAGGTTAGTTAAAAATCCTAACATTATAAGATGAAGTCCAACCTCAAAAATATATAATGAATGGACTCCATGTCATGAAAATACTAGCATGTAATCCACCAATCATGAACACTACCAAGCTCCTCTACTCACCATCTCCACTAGCTAGACTAGCTCCATATCTTCCAATACCACCACTGAATTGTGAGTTTTCTGCATATATAAAATTTTATGGTAATGTAGCTCATGAATAGGTGATTATAAATATACCTAGTAGGAAACATCAATAAAAAAAGGTAGAAATGAGAAATAAATCTAATTTAATTGAATAATCCTAGAAATTATTCAAGGAAATTTGTAACCACAATTAAGTAGGTCATCATTTTCCATAGATAAGCTCCACAGAACTCTAATATTAGAAAGTAAAATGAAGTACCTAGAGTAATAAAAAAACCCAAATCACTTTAACTAACTCAGTTAATCACTTTCACATAATCCCTTAGTAGTAGTAGTAGAGGGGGACCCAAGACTCATGGAAGAGAGTATAACGGTCAAGAGGGTTACAAAACCTATAGAGGACCCACACCACACTATTTGTTATGTGTATCAAATAATAGGGTTACCTACACAATAAGTGGATGATCCACACTTCATTAGTGTGGGATATTTACTTACTCCACTAAGTATATAGAGGTCCCATTTCCTGAAGTTGATATCTTACGAGGAGGATCATTGACCCCATGTTTGCTCTAACTGTCCACCCACACACATCATCATATCCATATAGATAAAAAATTAAAAATAATTAACTACCATAAATATAATCAATATATGAATAATAATTACATACCATAATATTATTCATGAAAAAGGCATAAAATACACTATTTATACATCCAAAACTGACACCCTAGAGGAAAGAAATTAAAAATACTGAAGGTTGTCCAACACACAACAGATACTATATAGTACACAATGTGTAGGCCTCAAAACTATACAGGCTTAAGTCATTGAAATACAATTCATATGTAAAATGATATACATGACATTTCATGTGAGGAAAATGATGTTTGGAGTCATGCAAGTGGGCCATCATGTACACTGGATACACGCTGAGTCACCTCACCAACTATACACGGTGTCTCCATAGAATATAATGTGTGGGTCCTATGTGGATACTCAGTGTGTACAACCTGAATAGTATGAATTTCTCATTCCAATATACATGTAATGTATTAATGGAGAACATGATGTGTGGGTTCATCTTGATGACCTGGTGTGTACATAGATACATGCCATGGCATGCAGTTCTAAGATAGATGGGGTCAGACCCAAAGTCACATAGTGTGTGATATTTGTAATGATATTTAAACCCTAGTACCATTCTATATGGGATACATGGTGTTTGACCTAAAAGATTCCATTTTATACAATTGGAAATTCTAGTTTTGGAACATGCATTCCACTAGGTTCCACACTACCGCTACTGCCACCTATCACGCCTGCAGTCCTATTCAACCCCAATTTCTAGGGGGTCTCCATCACACCCCACTGAATATTATTTATCCATTTATAGCCATTCCATTCATCACTATTATATACCATGGTTGAAGTTGTACCTGGAATCCATGTACAAACCAAATCTCAATTAACAGGGATGAGAAAAGAAGATCAGTAGCGAGTGGAGTTCTTTGAAAACCTAAGACTAGATTTTTACTCATGACCATCGAAGAATGCGAAGAATAGAAATAGATAATAATAATATTAGGGATTTATTATTCATATATAATGTGATAATCATATTTCCACAACGACGATGATAATAATAATAATATTTATTTATAATTTTATTATCAAACCAAATAAATCCATGATCAACCACCATAAGAAGAGTCGTTATCCGAAATAATAACATTAATAATATTAAAATTAATATTATTTTTCATCAATTTAAACAAAAAGAACATTTAAAATTTGAACATGGAAAATTATGTTAGCAGGAATCCATAACCAAATTCTCATTAAAATTTATTAATTTAAAAGATAATTAATTCTACATGAATTTTCATCAAATATTCATGAATTCATAATAATGTGAATTTATCATATAATTTATTCTTTCTTTTAACATAATCGATTAATTAGTGATTATCCAAATTATTATTAAATTCCTTTTTTATATTTCTATTAAGAAGGTTTTAGAATATTCGATCTTAGAGGGAGAGATCAAACATACCAAGAATGAGGGGAAAAAAATTTAAATGTCTTTACCCATTGGTGAATAATATTTACTTCAAGAATTCTATCACAGTATTCATTTGTCACCATTACCACCATGATGAGTTTTTAGAGCATAAAGATTCATTATTCATTGCATAAAGAGGGATAGATGATTTTCTCAAAGGATTTTCATCCTCTAGTGGAAAATATAGGTATAGAGGATATTTATATTTTAATTTTCCATTGGGAGAGAGAATTAATTTTGGGGAGGAGTTGTATATCTTCATAAAATCTTTCCATAATACCACAATTTCCTCACATTTTAATTCCCCTGAAAAATTCATTAATCAAATCTATTTATCATGGAGTAGTTAATCATCCTAGAAATATCTAGCCAAAAAATCACCAAAAAGCCATGTCAACACCACTATGAAATAATAATTCTACATAATCTCCCACAAATAAAAACAAATATTTATTTTTATTTGAATAAATTTGATGGTTTAAATAAAGGCTCCTAATTCTCAGTTATGGGGATCATGGACTAAGTATAAAATTTATACCTCTTCTAGGAAAACCCCCTATTCCATTCACAACCACAATATATAAATTTCAATTCAAGATTTCATTTAATAATTATTAAGAATCTACACCTACATGGGTAAAAATGATATATTTAACATATTATATATTTTTTGATGGTCTATGATGAAAAAATAAAAAAACCAAGTTAGTGGTTACATTTATAAATATTACTATAATTATTTAGAAGAATTTTTATACAAAACAAATTGATTCACTAGATAAAATATGAATCATAATAAAAAATAGATTAAAGTGGTTTAGAAAAATGATAAATTAGGATCATTAACTTATATTTTAAGAAATTATTTATTTTTCCAATTTTAATTTTAATTTATGTTTATCAAAGGTTTATAAATATATACATAATATTTATTATTATTTTAGGTAATTTATGTATTAAAATTAAATAATTTTATAGAGAATCAAGTGACAAATATGAGAAAGTGGTTGGTGATAACTTAGTTTTTTCTGAATAGAATCATGAAAATTGAGACATGTTTTACTATTCACGTATTAGGTATTTGAATATAAGAAAATTATGGTACAGATAAATTAAAGACAATTTGATTTAATATGGTCTTAATCAAAGTGATTATCATTGGATATAGTATGGTTAATTAACACAAAATTCACAATCTAACATTGATGAAAGTTTTTTGTTTGATATAGAATACAACCTTGAAGAATTAATTGATGATGTAGGAGTTGAATCCATTGAAAAAATGGCTGTTGAATGATTTTATGGACATGATGAAAAACCATCATTCCAAAGTTATATTAAATTTATAGTGTTATTAGAAGGACTGGATTTGGTTGACTTAAAAGTGAGAGATGGTTGTAATGATAAAACTTACACAAAATTTCATGAATTTTTGAAACAATTACTTTAAGAAGGAAATAAAATTTTAAATTACAATTATGATGTTAAAAAATATAATTTCTAATGGGAAATGGGTATAAACAAATACACACATTCCCCAATGAATATGAGTTATATAATAAAAATATGAAGGTTTTTCAAAATGTTCCAAATATGGTACATCCTGATATAAAATGGATGAAAGATTCAACTGTGATTCATCCTTAGGGATATGTACCAAACCTATTTCTAATTTAATATGTTATCATTAAATAATTTTATATTTAAAGAAAATATATGAAAATTAATATAATTTAAATAGGTTGAGATGACATGTAAATGAGAAAATATCTAATAGAAACCTATGTCACCCTTCTGATTCTCTATAATGGAAGTGATTTGATCAATAATTTCCCAATTTTGAAAATAAGGTTTGAAATATTAGAATGAGACTATGAATAAATAGAATAAGTCTATATCAAATACTTAGTTACTAACATAGTTAAAGGCATGCTATTTTGGTAGTTTACAAACTATTCCCATAGATATGTATGAAGAGAAAATATATTATGATGAGATTGATGATTTCTAGGCCAAAAACACTGATAAATGATATTGATGTATACTTGTCACCATTGATTGATGATTTGAAATTATTTTGGGTGGCATGTGTAAAAGTTTTTTATGCATATAAAAATACTATGTCATTCTCCATACTATGATAATTTTCATTATAAATAAATTTTATGCATATGAAAATTTATTTGGATGCAAAGTAATGGGATATAAATAATTCCAAATTTGTGAATAAGGGACTTCATATAATCAAATATATAATGATAGAACTTCATTTCATATGTTTCATAAAATATTTTTACGAATGGATCACCCTTGTCAAATATTTAATCGAATTTAAAAGTTTAATAGAATTCTATTTTCCCCCAAAACCTTTTTCTACTGAAGAATATTACAACATGGAGAATAAAATAAATGTCACATTTTGGAAGATAAGATACCAAGATTATCAAAAAAATACATGGAATAAAATGTATATCTTTTTTGATCTACCATATTGGAATTTTTTAGAGGTAAAATATAACATCAATTTTATTCATGTTGAGAAAAGAAATTGTGATAGTTTGATTAATACCATAATATATATAAAAGGAAAGACTAAATATATATTTCAAGCAAGATTAAAATTAATATCTATGAGAATATTTATGGAGTTATCTCACACTATAAAAAAAACAAACCTTCTTATTTATTTTAACATGTTATACAAGGATGAAAAAAGGAATTTTTGTTAATGTTTTCATGGTATTGAAGTACCTTCTAGGTATTATAAAAATTTAAAAATTTTGGTTTCATTAAAATATTATAAATTAATATGCATTAAATATAATGAATATTATATATTGATGTAGAAACTACCACTTGTTTCACTTTATAACATATTTTTAATGAATAATTTAAAGACTACCATCAAGTTGTATTACCTTTTCGATTATATTTTTTGAAAAGTTTTAGATCCTAACTTGTTAGATATGTTTGATAATGAAGATATACTTATACTTTGTCAACCATAGATGTATTTTACTCCATCCTTTTTTAATATAATAGTTCATCTAATGATTCATTTAGTGTGAGTGAGAAGGTTATGTGGGCATTTATATTTATGTTGGATATATCCTTTTAAAATATATATAAAAGCTCTAAAGGGATAGGTTAAAAATTTAATTTGACCAGATGAATCTATTGTTCAAAAATATATATATCATAATGTTGTTGAGTTATGTACTGACTACTTTTATGAAGTGTAACATGGTTTTCTCCCCACATATCACTATCTAAAAGTCAACGGTGATGGTAAGAGGATTCCTAATATAAAAGTAAAATTAATTATACACAATAAAATAATTAAGAAACATTTATATATTTTAAACAAAACATGTGAGGTCTAACCATGTATATCATCAAATATTGCTGGATTGAAGGTAAAAAATATGCAAAGAAATGAAAATTGGTTGATTGTTGAATATAAAAAAAATTATTTAATGGTTTAAAAACAATTTCAACACTAATTCATCAACATCAGAAACCCTAAAATAGTTATCTAGGAGATTTTGTAATAATTTGATCACATGGTTTGGTTTTGACCTTAATGGTTATAAATTTTATACAAAAAAATAAATAAAATAAGTATATTATTCAAAATAGGTGAATAATGGTTATTACTGAAGTGATTAATTTTTCAAGTTTGAAAGATAAAAACCCAAATTTCATATCAATAAGATATTTTAGAGTTGTTAGGGATTATATTTCAATTATCAGTGTGTAAGTGAAACTAGGATGATAGTAATAGTGATTTTTAACATGATGATTTTGGATTTACATCAGTTGATTTAAAAAGTTTTAGTTTCATATAGAAATCATTTATCTTCGTTATACATGTGAAACTGATATTTTATGTTATTGATACATCAAATGATTAGTGGTATGTCAATTTTTAGGTGAAAAAATAATTTAGGTGTTGATAATGTTGACGATATTATAGACTTATGTGGTATTACATCATCTATTAGATGATTAAATGAGGATAACAATGACTTTAATGTAGACATGTTCAATACTATATAAAATTACCCCGTAGAAGGGATATGTGAAAACACTCTATTAATCTCTTAATAATATAGGTAAATATAAAATTTTCATATATTTTTTAGTTAAAATTTCATATGTTACAACACTTTATTTTATAAACTTTAATATTCAAATCTATTAATGGTGATAAACTATACCATTTTTTATTAATTTTTAAACACATCATTTTAAGAAGACACTATTTTATGAGAAGACCATTATAATTTTTTACACCAGTATTTATTTATGTTCATAATTTATAGGTACAATTTTTTTCTGACTATATTAGATAGTAAAATATTTATAATTTTATTATATATTATGACCAAAAAAATATTTAATTGATTTAAATAATTTATTTCTATTCAAAAAATAGGTACAAAAAATCACATTAAATTAACATACATCTATTTAATTAAAAGACATGGAGGAAATGGAACATCAACTGAGGAATGTGTGTGTATCTTCATGTAAATATACTTATTATAATTAAATTAATTAATTAAATTTAACTTATATTTATCGAAATTATTTTTATTATTATAGGTGAGGTCACTGCTGTTGAGTTTTGTTTTCTATAGATAAGATGATACCCAAAATTAGTAGATACATTATTAGAAATTTTCCAAAACTTACACATTTTCATAAGAAGGAGTCGAGGCTACGAGTTGATTTCAATGATAATTGTAACCCAATTAGCCTAAATGTGAAGCAGTTTAGGAGTTTCATGGATATATAGAGTTGATGTAAGGTTAACATATTATATCATAATTGGAAGAGCATTGACCAAAAAATGAGATATTAGTTATGGGAATGATTAATGGTAAAATATATATATTCTTTAATTTTTTTTCCAATGGATCAACTATTATATATTTCATATAACCAATATTTCATCTATTAAATTACTAATGTCAATAAAAATTTAGTTTAAATTATATTTAATTAATAAAAGGAATAAAAATCCATTCCAAAATATTGGTTTTTTATATAAGTACATGAGATAATTTTGTCACTAGTCGGTTGGAGGAAGCCTTTCTAGTTTGGTATTTTTTCTTTATAAAATCATTTTTTATAATTATTTTTTAACAAATCAATGGCTTATTAATTTATTTTTATGTAACATTCATATAAGATATTGTACCAGGAGACCCAGATATAGAATGTATACCCTCATATTTTTTTTATATGGGGGGCATCCTTTACTACATGGGTGAATGATTTCTAAAAATCTTGAGTAATTAAGAGTAAAATAAAGTAGTATCTTTGAATAGGTTCACTTTTTTCCTCCCGCTCCCCCACTCTCCATGTAAAATGAAAAAATGTGTAAATTGAAAAAAGGAAGTACCTTAATGATCAGATAAAATATGTAGTTGATAAGATTTTATGAAATTAACTGTTATTTTTCTCAATTGTTTTTCTAAATTTATCAAACTTACAGGTAATTTACATATTTCATTTAAATATTCCATTTAATAGTAAGAGATGCAGGAAACCTCCATCCTTGAGGGTATGGAGAATATTCTAGAAATTAATTTAGGTAAGGAAGAACACCTGAGTCACATAAGAGAACACATGGAGAATATTAGTATTGGGAAAGTTTTTTCGCATCCTAGTACTACATCAAAGAATGAATAATACAATAGAAAAATAAAATCAATGAAGGCTCATATTAAAGATTTTAATCAGTATATGTATGATAAAATTATATTGTCTTTATTTTTTATGTTTGTAGATATGTCAATATATACCCAACCCACAAAACCTTCCAATTAAACTCCTCCACCTCCTCACTCAGACCTGACTTTATACTGTGACTTTCATACTAGGTATCCCCATTTACATGTTTTATTGTATGAAATCATACATATTATAAGGGATTATATTCATCACCGGTTTCTGTAGTTAGATCAATTAAGAGTGATAACAATGGTGTTATTGATAATACCATTCTAGTGTCATTTATTACTAAGTATGTATACATTATTGGATAGTATTTGAGATATTTTTTACTCTGGTTTTCTAGATTTATGCGTAAGTTGACATATGAGCCAAGAATTATTTTCAAAAATAATATTTACCTTTTTATTCAAAATACTTGAAATATTTTCATACATTTAATTTATAATTATTTTAAATCTAAAGGATCATTGAAAAAGAAAAAACAATTTATAAAGACATCACCATTAGATACTCCTCAACTTTCCAAAGGGATAAAAAACTTATTTGTGAATTATTTTATATTAGATATTTTTTTTGAATTTATAATTTCTGATAATATTTGTAGGATATTCTATATATTAAGAGTATTTAAGAAATATATTTTGTATTTATTTATTGGTGATGATCTCTTGGTACCCGTGTTATAATTTTTCTATATGTAAGTAAATTTCACTTTTAATTATCATTTTATCCAGTAAATAAAACTTAGAATTATTTAATTAATTGATTTTTTAATTAGATATATTCATGATATTTTCATAAAAAATGAGATATTTTTTTTATAATTTTGTGGATAATGAATAAATTTCAGTAGTTATGAAATACTGAAAGAATCCCACAGGAGTTCAATATATATCTCAAATATTTACTAATAGAGATATTAAGTGCTAGTTCTTTCCATTTCTTAACTGGGAAAAAACTTCTACAATTACAAACTATAATTCATTATAATTTCATCCATGCTGAATTCTTTTATTTTAGTTGTCGTTGGATGTTATGAATATTTTTCCTATATGAATGCACCACATATTATTTATACTACTTTTTGAAGTTTGAGAAAATTTTCAAGATTTTTTAAATTAATAAGTTTTTATTTATTTTGTAAGATATTTAATCATAAAATTTTCAGGTTATGTTTTGGTAATTAGTATAAAACAATACAACAAGTCATGGAATTTGTTTCACAAGGTCCATTTATCAATTAAGAATCCAAATCCAATTAATTTTATACTGATATAGGTATATGGATTTTATATTAGTTAATACATGATTTTTATGATATATATTTTTATAGTGTTTGTTATTTTGAAAGTAGTTTTTCATAACCATAGTTTCACCATCAAAAAGGAAGTGTTAAATTTGTTTATTACGTTTTACGATTCATTTATGTGATTATAAAAAATAGAATAATGAAATATTATCACAAGGTAAGATCCATTATAAATCTTATATTTTAAACCAATATATTGAATTATTAATGTTATAATATTTATTATATTTGTATATTTTTGATGAAATTTCATCATATTCATTAGAATACTTAAACAGTATTGAAGGATTATTTATATACTATTTTATTGGTTTCATTAATTTATACATGTACAATTTAAATATTCTTATATGTGAATTTTATTGGTAAATGATATTGTAGTAAATTTTAGATTAAGTTTCAATTTTTTTTACTATTGTTTGATGTTGTTGGTACTATTTGATTTATTTTTAAAAGGAATCATGTATTGTTATGAAATATATATTTTTAAAATACATTGTCTTTTCATGTTGTTATTATAATAATCAATGTTTTATGGATCTTTTAACATTTTTTATTATAAAATCAGACATTAAAATACACTTTCAACATTGATTATTATACCAAATGACATAAAAATTCACTTTATACCTATTCTATGTTAGGATTTGAATGTCAAGTTTTATAACCAATGTTATAAAAATACTTTTAACATTATTTTTATTCACATTTATTTTTAATCAACATTAAAATAAAAAAAACTAATGTTTAATGATTCTTTCTCCAATAGTGATAGTATCACATTAACTATTTAGGACCTCTAGATGGAGTTCCATATTTGTTTGGACTCTATTTACTTGTACAAAATTTCTTATAGTCACTTAAAAATATATTTTTATTCCAATAAAGATTGAAATCATTATGATAGACTTGTATTTTATTTGAAGAAAATATCAACTGGATAATTAACATTGTTTCCACATATTTTTTTTTGTAATTTTTGAACCATTAAGAAAAATGTCCTTTAAAAAATCAAGAACATAGTCAATACCAATATTACTAAATATATACATTATTCTCTCATGAAATAACCACATCCTAAATTAATGTTTTATCATCTTGACAAAACCAGGATACACCGGTGTCTTACCATCCTCCATAACCTTTTAAAATTTATAATTTCATCATTCTAGCTATGTGTGTCTGAATTTGAAATTGAATTTCTGGTCATTATTTTCTATCACAAGTGCATAATTGGGTTGAGAAGGAAAAGAAAATTAATCAAATATCATACATTCCACACAAAACCACTTATGTTTGTCAACATTTTCTGGTTGTTGAAAGGTTTCTCCATTATGATGTCATACCTCATAGTTGGTTTAAAATCCAACTCTAGTGATATGATAAATTAATTATTTATAACTTAACCAATATTTTCCAATGAAATTATAACAAGGGAATTGAATAAGTTCTCCCTTTGATACATTAATGAACAAAAAATCCAAAAATAATCCAAGATGATTCTAAAAATCATTTGGTACTCGATTAAAAGAATACATAAAAATTAAATCCATAATTATTTAAAAATATAACACCACAAAAAGTAAAAATAAATCTCAATTATCCAAATTAATTTTTTTAAAATAATAATAATAAAAATCATATTATAAAATTATAAAAAAATACAAAATTATAATTAATAAAAGTAAACAGGTATATATAAGTCAAAAAAAGCACAAATATTTTATAAAAGTATACATAATAATTAAATGTATATAAATTTTAAAAGTATAATAGTATATATATTTAATAAATTTTAAAAGTATAACATCATAATTTTTAAAAGTAAAATTTATGAAAGAATAAAAGTATAATTATTTTCAAACATGTAAAACTCTAAAGGTATATAAATTTATAAATGTATAAAAATTTAAAAGTTTAATTAATTAATAAATAATTATATTGAAATTATGTTGTTATAAGTTACCAAAATATTGAATTTATAAAAGTATACAAATTTTTAACTTTAAAAAACTGTAATAGTATAAATAATTAATAAAATTTATATATTAATTATATAACATAATACGATATACAATACAATTTATGGCAGTATATAAATGTATAAATGTATACAACTATAATAGCATAATTGTTTAATAAAAATTATAATAAAAATTATGTAATTATAATATGATTTCCTATATAATATATACATGTATATAAAAGTATATAAAAGTATATGTACTAGTATAAATATAACTTAGTATGCTTATAAAAATTTATAAATTTATGTTTAATACTATATTTAAATTTATAAAATCAATTATTAATATTAATGAAACCAAATAAAAACCTTACTTAACATCCCAAATAACAACCATTATTATAAAAAATTTATTTTTATACAATTAATAATAATTGTTTTTCTATAATATCAAACTCCAGTTAACACAAATGATACTATAAATCTATTTAAAAATAATGAATGTTTTAATAATCATATAAATTTGATTCATAATTGAATGGAGATGGTGGGATTCAGTTATGTAATGTGTTTTTTTAAAGGGAGAGGCAATGGTCGGGTTGTTGGCCAATGAATGGAACAATATTCGATGACACAATAAAAATTGGATGATGATATGGGAGAAGAAAAAATGGTAATAATGCCAAAGTTTATTAGAGGGTTGGGGGATATGTAAGGATTCACTAGAAAGAAAGTATTAGCTGTGGGGTGGTGTGGGGTGGGGTTTAGGGTACCTATTTCTTTTAATACTATTGTTATGGTTTTTAAAATTCACAATAATTAATGAAATTCTATGACAATTTTACAAACTGTAATAATAACATACCTTCTATAATTATTATTTTTGATAACTATAACAATAGTGAACTATTATCTTTGGTTTTAAAGCTATGATAATTGGTTTATCACCATAGGCCGAAAAATATAGTAGTGTCCTATAATACTAACTTATTAAACACCAGTTAACACAGACAACCACCATGATATAGTAATGTACATACCCATCAATAAAATCATCTGATAGACTTTAATATATATATATATATATATATGATTGGATGTTATCTGAACTATAAAAGATACATTTATATTTCCCTATATATAGCATAGTGGCTTTCCTGGAGGTTGATATCAAGGAGGTAGTGTTTTTGTCCGAGTAATACTTCTAAAATATATATATTTTTATTTTTATCTATATTCAAAGAAATAAAGTAAAAATGATGATAATGGAGATGTAAAGAATGATAAAACATGAAAGAAAATAAATAAATAGAGAAAATAAAGAGAAAATGAGGTTAATGAGAATTTGAGCTAGCTCGAGAATGATAAAATATCTACTACATATCACTGATCTATAATATTATACGAAAAGCACTCAACACCACAAGAACTGATCCAAATATATGCTCACTTTCTCAATAAAAAAACTAACTCTCTTAAAATAGTGGATAAGCTTGCAAGAAATATCTTCATATACATGAGAGCTCTTAGAATTGTGAAATTATTCTTGAGGTCAAACCACCTTTACAAAGAATGTCTTATTTGAAAATATTATTGTCACATGATCTTAAAAAATGTTCTCTATTAAAACACTCTGGAAAATGACTCATAGAAGAAGAGGTAAAATGATATATAATAAGAGAGTAGAAAACCATTCCTGTGAATGAGTGTGCCATCACATCTCCTCTATTCATGTTCACACTTTTCCAAGAGTGAAGAAGAACCCCATGATCTACTAATTTTTGATTTCCATGAAATTTTAAGCATCACCTCCTAAAACTAGGTCTGATAATTATGCCTCCATGACTAGAGGTTTAAGATCACACATCAAGAAAGATAAAACAACATAGAAAATTTTATTTACAAAAAAGAGAAAATAGAAGAGAGAGGATAAGAGAGAGAGAGAGATTCCTAGAAAAAAAATGCAGAATGCATCCCCTTTTTTATAGAAATGATGCCCTATATAAAATCATAAAGGAAGAAAACAATTAAAAACTAATAGGAAAATAAGATTGTTCTATATGGAAAAATTATCCCAGCAATTCCATCTTCATATGACACAAGAAAAACTACCTCCAAAAATTCATCTTACTTTTTTTTAAAATTATGTGTAAACATGTTGTCATAAAAACACTTCACTACAACTTTTATAAATAAATTCCACTAACACCATACTGCATTTATAAAAATTGTACATGAAGCTTTGAATTTTCCTAGATTTAGTCTACTAATTCTTTAACAATAATCTCACCCAACCTTGATTTGGTATGTAACTACCTTAGACAACTTAGTTTCTACCTCTTCATGGATGCAATTCATAAACCACCCACCATGAACCCAAAATGGTAATGCCCATCCTATGATTATTGAGTTATTTTATCAAGAATTTCTTTTTCATTAAACTATTTTCCTAATTCTACATTACTGGAGAATTTTGAGGCCCCACTATTTTCTCCAATGCAACCTGTAATAGGAAACAAAAACTAGTGAGTATAGATTTGATCCCTCATTTGGTGATCCTATAATATTCAAATGAAAAAAGCATCTGAAAATACTTCCCACCTTGTTATCTAAGATAAGGGTCACCAAGTTCATATTCTTCAATCAGATGAATCCATGCTTCAATAGAACAAACAAATCAGCATTTTTGGGATCTTCATCAACTTTGATTAGAGAAATATCTTTGCAAAATAGCTTAGGATTTTATCGGTTCTTAAAATTAAATTAATCTTAATAAATTGTTCGTGTTTCTATTCAATATCAATGGATTCATACTTTTTGGGTCATCTTCTTATGAACTTGTCTATTCTACTTCAACTTCAACAAGATTCCATGTTATGTCTTGGAATAGTAGTATAAAATAATCAAAGGAGAAATTTAAATAAATCCCCTTATTCCAATATGGATTCATTTTAGTTTTCTTTAGGATTGGGCCATGAATTTATCTTGGTTCATCTTGTTCAAATGATCTCAAATCATCATATTCCACATCCCTAAATTACAAAATTATACATATCCAAGAAAGACTTTGGTTCTCAACCTTGGTTCTACATAAGCTAAATTCAGGTTTAAATTTTGATATGTGGCTTTAAATTCTGGATATGTGAATGCTAAAGAAAATTGGACATGTATCTGGGATAAATAAATCTTCTATGTGAAATCCAATTGAAATTTGACTATTCGATTTGGGTATAAATTTTCTACGTAGATGGAGGTGTTATTTTTAGAATCCCATATGCAGTGAACTGATTATGTGGTACAACTACAAACCAGAATAAAAATTGTATATAAAACCATTAAATCTAAAATTAATATGAAAGAAATATTTCACTTCAAAATTAAACAAAATAATTAAAATGTGTTACAAAAAAAATATTGAAGAAAATTCATGGGACTTTATACAATTAAATTTCAAACCATGTGATCATCAAAATTCCTTAAAAATAATATTTCAAATAATCTTCCACCATTAAAATAAAAATATATAATTTGAAAAACATATAATGATTAAACTGAATAATTGAAAATTTATTGATCACAATGAATCATCATTTTTCATCAAATTTTCAATGAGTAATAATTTCACCCAAAATGATCAGAAGCAATTAATTCACCACTATAAGCTCCTTTTGTTATTTAAAAAATAATAAATTCATAAAAATGATGTGGAAAACGTGTAATGAAATAAAGATATATAAAATTCTTAAAAATATAAGACATTTCTTCTCCTTAAGTAATAATTTAGTCACATTCAATTGTAAATACTAAATATCAAAATGGAAAAACTAGAATTCCACTATGAATAAAATCTCAAAAAGATTTCCCTCATGGATTCTCTCAAGTTAAAAGTGTCAATACCATCTCAAATAAAATTTCAACAATTCAAAATTGGTTACTATTTTACAAAAAATGATTAAAATTATAAATTTACAGAGAATTTAAAAAATGTAAATTTACGTCCAACTTAAATCCCAAACTTCTATTTACCTCTAGGAGAATAGACTCACATAATTTAAGAATCTGTAATAAATAAACACACTATTTATTAGAGTGATGTTATAATTTATGAGTGGAATAAATAAACCATCCAATATTTTTGGAATAAATAATTAAAATAATAAATGAATGATTTCAATATGGATTAGAATTTTAATTTCATAATACTTTTGGATGCATATATTGTGAGTTAAATTCTAATTAAAAAATTCAAAATCAGTGATTATTGTACAACATTCTACCAAAGGTTTACCAAAATCCATTTATTTAGGAGGTAAATAAGAAATTATTTACTTTATTAAATCTATAATTTATTAGATATTAATCTCTTAAAAGTTTAATAAAAAACATTCAATTTTAAGAAAAATTGGCACCCACAGAAAAATTCCTAAGTGATGCTTAAAAATTCACAATTTCAACCAAAATTTTGGGTTTTTTATGGGTTAATAGTGATTAATAGTTTAGATAAAATTAAAACCCTCCACACATATTTAAACCATAAATATCCTCATTTTTTAATTCCATGATGGGAGAAAATATTTTTACAGTTAAAGTCATAAAGGATTTTAAAGTCAATAGGGAAAAGAACGTTTGTGGGTCACTCATCAGCTCAAAAAAACATATCACCACCCAAAAAAACAACCTAAAAAATTCATAGAAAGAACAAAAATACTTACCGGCTACTACTTAAAAAATAAAAAAAACTATCAGATATTTTAGAGAAGATTTATGATAACACTTTGAATTTCAATAATTCAGTCATTCATGAACCAAAATGAGCATTTAAAGAAAAAATTCAGCATTCAAAGACATCAAAACAAAAATTAGTCTCCATCATGTGATTAAAAAGGGGTTTCAGCATGAAAATAACTTAAATATAAAAATTTCAAACATTTATTACACCCTAATTAGAAAGCAGAATATTTTTTATTCCACATGAAAATGAGTTAAATTTAAATGTATAATCTAAACTTTTAGTCTCATGGTTAGAAGCTTTAACTCTTTAATTTTAGTATAAGACACCTCCATTTTTTTTATTTTTGAGTAATAATCTCTGGTTTCCCATTTATAGATCGTAAATTTTTTTAATAAATAAGAATTAAATTCCATAATTTTGAATTTTAAAATTAATAAAAATAGAGTTTGAGAAGGATAGCTTGGTTCAAAGTTACTATAGAATGTAGATTCTCTTGATATTTAGAAAACATTGAATTATTTACTTTTAATAAGAATGAAATATAATCAATAAAACACTAAAAAATATATATTAAAATGTACATGCATTTATTATATGTGAATGACATAATCGTTTTAAAGAAAACAAATAAAGAAACATGTTTGAAATTTAATTTAGTAATCAAAAACACCCAAAAACCTAAAAATCAGTGTAATAATAAAATTTTAATATACCCTCCCCCACACTTTATTTACAACATAAAATTGGAATTCAAACTATTTAAAAGTCTATGATTGAATAATACAACATGGAAGCTTGGTTGATATGAAAGATGTTACCCAAGACAGGCTATCACATGGTGGAATGTACTACCATCCTATTTTCTTATAAAGTAGACAAACAAAAAAAATTACAAAAGAAGTAAAAATAAAAACAAAAACTAAAAACAAATTAGTAATATAATCTTGTGTTTAACCCACCAATGGGTGATGTATTTAGATTGTCCCCAACTAGAAAACCTTGAGTTCAATACTAATTTGTTATGGGTGTGGTTTTTGAGATTTCCTAGACAAGATCAATGTATCAATGAAAACAGGAGGGGGTGAAGTAGTGATATATTTTTCTTTTATGTTTAATTTCTTAAGAAACAACATTCACCTCAAATTAAATTGTTATCACCTTACTGAAAAAAAATCACACCCCCATAGGAACATAAGAATTTACAAGGTTCACTACTCAACAAGAGTAGATAAATCCTTAGTATGGTTTGGAAACAATCCAATACAACACAATCCACTAGAAAAAAAATCCTTTAGTATGGATATAATGTATAGAATATTACCTTACACTCATGTATAAATATTTTCAATATAATAGTGCATGTGATTCAAGTAGCATGAAATGATGTAATACAATTTTTTGGTAACAAGTTAAGAAACAAGTTAATGTGATACCTTATTAACTTTATCAAATAATACATTCAAAAATATTCTTCACTTTCTTACTCAAAAGCAGGCAATGAATTCTTATGGACTTCAGAATGAAACTCAATTTTATCACTAGTCTAACTTCTTAGTTTGATTAAATAACTTTTCTAGAATACCGATAAAAAAATTCTGAACTGCTTCTACCTCAGTCTGAAAATCTTAGTTTGATTACTCTACGTGATTACTTGGTCCGATTACAAAACCTATGATTATGATTTTATCTCTTCTCCTATACTTATTATGTCTTGAAAACATACTTAGGAAATCATAATATTGAAATTTTTTCTCTATTTAAACAATTAGTGCTCTTCCTTCTCTATTCAACTGTACTTTCGTGTTAGAAAGTACAAAGTACTTCCACTATTTATAGGCAACCTAAAAGTGGTTTGGCTGGGATTCTGAATTTTTTTCCCACTCAACAAAATTTCCTAAAATAGAAATTTTACTTGAATTTTGGATACATCTTTGACTTCTTCAACACTTGTCAACTCTTCACGAATCTTCTTACGACTTCAGATTGCTTCATACATCTTAGAATTATTTAGTATGATTTGAATTGTCACTATAAATTTCCATTATGATGGAAGAATATTTTCAATGGTATATTATTCATTAAATTTATACTCACCAATTAAAACATATGAAAATTAAATGACTTCTCATTATGATGATTATTTTCTACTAAAAACAAACTTCTCACTCTGAAGCTCAGTGCCAACAGATAATATATAGACATTGAAAACCATTCTTCAAAATTCTTCAATCAATTTATGGACCCCTTGAAAACCCCTTGACTAGATTCAAGAAATTTATTCTTTTCTTATTTTTTCTCAGGTTGATGAACCTATGTCCAATGATGTTTTTAGTGTTATACTGAATCATATTATCAGTCTATGATCCACTTTTACAATTTTTATTTGATTCAATTTGATAGTCTTAACCCAATTGATAGCAAATAACTCAAAAAAATTATTTCTCTCTTGAACCAATTGAAAAAATAATAATTCACCGCGATTAAAATGGTTGACTACATTATTGAATGATCTATGAATTTCCTATAATTTTCTTTTCAATTGGTCCCAACAACTCCCAAAACAATTCTTCTTCCAATTCCATTTTCAACCATCACAACATCTGATGATCGGTGTTAGGACTACTTAGATGATCGGTGGAACACCAAATTTGAGGGATCATTATCAGAAGCTTTGACTTGACGAAATTATTCATTTTTATGATTATGATACATGACAAAAATTTCTTCAAATATTTTTTTCTTGTTGTTTATTGGTTTGACTGAAAACCATCATCTTAATCTTCTCACATTCTGAACAAACTTCACAGCCTTCAAAAAAATCTATATCTGGTGATCTCACACCAATGAACTGAGACTTGAAATACTTGGCTTTAGAAACTTCTTCTTCTATAAAATTATTGTTATAGGAATGAATTCCTCAGGACTTTTGAGAACTTTTAGTATTGGATTCATCATTGTATGAATTTCAATGGAAAGTATTATAAATTCTTATCCTTCCAACAACATATTTCTTTCCCTAATCCGAACAACATTACGATTAGCAGCACCTATTACCCCTTTCCTTTATTAGTCTAAAATCATAAGTTTTAAAGAATTATTATGATATTTTGGAATTACCAAAAAAAGCATCACCAGACTTACATTAGAGCCCAGAAGATTATGAACCAACTTCTCATTAAGATCTTCCTTTCATTTTGGACCTATGGTGAGTCTAATGAACCTTTCTTCAAGAAAAAGTATTCTCAAAATGATGGAATTTCATAAGTAAGGTGAGTTCAATGTTCTGAATAAAATGGTCTTTCTGATCACCCAAATCTTTTACAAAGTTAATTGATTTATTTTCTTTGATAATAAAAGACAAAATACTTTGAACAACTTCATCCAGCCTCTGAAAACCTTCCCTAACCAACTTTGTCCCAACAAACCCCTATTTGAATTTTTTTATCAACCAAGATTCATAAATCAATGAACTTTGTAACTCAAACAATGGATTACTTATGAACAACTCTAAGCCTTTGTGATCTAACTCATTATAGGAAACAAGAATTATTGACCACAAAACCATACTCTCCAAGAGTAGCGACTCATGAAACATCTTTATCTTTTCTTCACAACTTTCATCACTTATTAAACATTCCTGTAAATAATGTTTTTTATAACCACTCAAACAAAAAGTTAGAATAGTTCAAAAACTTACATAATGAATTCATAGCTTACCCACAACCTCCCTACATACAAGATTCCTTAAAAGGTTTAGTGCATATTCAATGGATTGATTTATTAAACAATTACCCCCTTTGAAAACACTATCAAAAGACAATATAAGTTATGGGAAAAAACACATACCTCAACCTTGATGTGAAATAATTTTAACACCCATGTTCATCCTTAATTTATAGAAATATTCCATCGGTAAAGGTTTTGTAAAAATGTCAGCAACGTTTTTTGATGTAGTAACATACTATAGTTTTAAATCATTATTCTCCACATTCAATTTGATTAAATGGTATCATATATCAATATGTTTTAAACAAGTATGTTGTAATGGATTCCTTGTAAGGTTGATTTTACTTTGATTATCATAACCCAAGAGAAACGGTAACTTCAATTCAACAAGTAAATCTTCCAACTAAATCTTTATGCACAAAAGCTGGGTAGTAGCTTGATTGGAAACAATATAATCAGCTTCAACCATACTAAGAGTTAATAAATTTGGTTTCTTTATATTCCAAATAACACAAAATTTTCATAGAAATTAAACTCACCCATATGTGGATCTTATATCATCAATATTTCTTTCCTAATAAACATTTGAATACCCATAAAAATTTAATATTTTCTAAGCTATAATACCTAATTGAAAAAACTTTTGTTCCATTGATATATATGAGAATTATTTTTCTAAAAATCAAGTGTGATTATTTTTGATCACTATGAAATATTACACATAATGTATGAACATAAATGAAATCATGTCTGGAGGAATTAAAATATAAATAACTTCCAATCTGCTTATGAAACCCATTAGGATCAACTTCCTTATATTCTTTATCTTTAGAAAACCTGGTTCACACTGAAATCGATGTAGAAACTAGTTTTGAATTTCCTATTATAAATATATTAATATTTTCCTTAGCATACTTTTCTTGAGAAAGAAAAACATGTTTCTTATTTTGTAATGTTTATAACCCAATAAAGTATTTAATTTCACTAAACATGGAAATCTCAAGCAAATTTTTCATTTCTTCAGCAAATATTTCACAAGTTCCTTCATCATTCCTAGAAAAAATAATGTCATCAACATAAAAATTTATGATGAGGGAAAGCTCTTGAATTTATTTGATGTAAATATTTCTATCAATCCTTCCTTTCTTAAAACTACTCTTTTTAAGTAGGTATCCAACTTGGAATACCATGACATCAGAGCTTATATTAACCCGTACATGTATTTCTTCAACTTACACACATAACTTTCATCTTTCCCAAAAACAATGGAACATGGTTGTTCAATATAAAATTCTTTATTAAGATCCCCATATAGAAATGTGGGCTTCACATCCAAATGAAATATTTTTAACTTAATTTTACAATAATAAAGAAGAAATATTATGTTTATTTCTAACCTTTACACCAGAGAAAAAGTCTCATCAAAATCAATGACTTTAATCGGTGAGTAGATTTTGCACACTAATCTATATTTTTTTCTTACACTACTATAGATATCCCCTTTAAAAGCATGAAAAATGACTTTAATAGTGCTAAAAAATAACTATTAACCTCAACACTATTAAGGGTGGGGGATCCCCTTTATCAGTGCTAGAAATAGCATTGATAAAGGACCCACCTTCTATAATGTGTTGTTTGTATAACAAAACACTACAGAAACCCCAACCTGTAACCTATACACAAAATATATAATTTAATTGAAATAAAATTTACATCATGAATACAAAAAAAATCTAAATGAGTTTACTTTTTTGTTAGTATATCACTTTTTTTTTACTAAAATGTCATTTCAAACTGAAAACACACACTTTGAGTCATACTTGTCACATCGTGTGTCAATTTGATGTGATACTACTTTCTACATGTCAAAAATGACTTATGAATTGTTTTAATAAATTATGATGATAATTGGAGTGTATTTTTTGGGTTTTAATGAGTTCCACATGTTTTGTACTAAAATGTCAATTTTAAACTAATAACAGGCACTTTGAGTCATACTGATCACACCATGCATCAGATTGAGGTGAGGGATATTCCTATACATTAAAAATTACTGATGGATCATTTTTCTAAAGTATCAAATTAATATGATTGTTTTTTCTTAGTTTTCTGTATGTCACTTGTTTCTTTTGATAAATTAAAGTCAATTTAAATTAAAAAGACACACTTGTAGTCATATCAGTTACACTATGCATCACATTGATGTTAATTTGATTCCTATGTGTCAAAAATAACTTATGGACAATTTTATAGAAGTATGAAATCAATCCAAATTAATTTTCTCGGTTTTGAGTAGGTCAATAGTCCTTTTTATTAAAATTGATTTCAATTTTAAATAAAAAAGATGCACTTGGAGTCATATATGTCACAATGTGCATAAAATTGTGGTTTAGATGATTCTCACTTGTCTAAAATGACTTATGGATAATTTCCCTAATTTATCAAAATAATACAAATGCATTTTATCAGTTTTGAGTAGGCTAGTTGTCATTTTTTCTAAAATTAATGTCAATTTTAAATAAAAAGATGCAATTGGAGTAATACCGGTCATATCATACATCATATTTAGGTTCAACTAATTCCTAAACATCCCAAATGACTCAAGTATAGTTTTCCTAAATTATCAAATCAATCTGAATGCATTTTCTTGGTTTTAGGTATGTCCATTGTTCCTTTTTCTAAAATTAATGTCAATTTAAAATAAAAAGAAAAACTTGGAGTCATATCAGTTACAAAGTGTGTCATATTGAGGATTAGTTGATTCATACACATCAAAAATTTCTATTAGATCATTTTCCTAAAGTATCAAACAATTTGAATATATTTTCTTGGTTTTGAGTAGGATAATTTTCCTTTTTACTAAAATTGATTTCAATTTTAAATAAAAGGACGCACTTAGAGTCATACCAGTCACACCGTGTGTCAGATTGAAATGAGAATGATCCCTACACATCAAAAATTACTTATGGATCGAATTTATAAAGTATCAAAACAATCCAAATGTGTGTTCTTGGTTTTGAGTAGGAGAGTTGTCCTTTTTACTAAAATTGATGTCAATTTTAAATAAAATGACACACTAGGAGTCATACCGGTCACACCATTTGTTGGATTTACGTGAGACTGATTTTTACATGTCCCAAATTAATTATGGATCATTTTCCTAAGTATAAAAATAATATAAATTCATTTTCTCAGTTTTTATCACATCACCTGTTTCTTATGATAGAATTAGTGTCAATTTAAAATAATAAGACACACTTGGAGTCATAGAGGTCACATCATGTGTTAGATTGAAGTGAGGATGATTTATACCCATATAAAATGACTTATGAATAATATATCTAAATTAGAAAAATAATCTGAATATTTTTTCATGATTTTTAGTAGGTTAGTTGTCCTTTTTACTAAAATTGATTCTGATTTTAAATAAAAATATGCAATTGGAGTCATATCAGTCACACCATGCATTGTATTGAGGTAATACTGATTCATAAATGTAAAGAATGACTTATAAATCATTTTTACAAAATTATAAAAAGAATCCAAATGTTTTTTCTTGGTTTTGTGAATGTCATTTGTCCTTTTTTCTAAAACTGATGTCAGTTTTAAATAAAATGATTCACTTAGAGTCATACTGGTCACACCATGCATATGATTGAGCTGAGACTGATTCTTACACATCCCAAATGAATTATAGATTGTTTTAATATATTATAAAAACAATATGAATTCTTTTTCACGGTTTTCAATATGTTACTTATTCTTTTTCTAAAACTGATGTCTATTAAAAATTAAAAGACAAACTTGGAGTCATAGTGGTCACACAGTGAAATATATTGAGGTGTGGCTGATTCCCACATGTCTCAAATGACTTATGGATCATTTAAAAAATGTATCAAAACAATCGAAATGGATTTTATTGGTTTTTTGTAGGCCAGTTATTCTTTTTAACAAAATTGATGTCAATTTTAAATAAAAAGATTCACTTTGAGTCATACTGGTCACACCGTGTATCAGATGGAGGTTTGGATGATTCTTACACATCAAAAATAACTTATGGATCATTTTTATAAAGTATCAAAACAATCCAAATGTTTTTCTTGGTTTTGAGTAGGTCATTTTTCCTTTTTACTAAAATTGATGTCAATTTTAAATAAAAAGATGCTCTTAGAGTCATAATGGTTATACCGTGCATCAGATTAAGGTGAGGCTGATTACAACACATCCCAAATGACATAGAGACCATTTTCCTAAAGTATAATGTCAATCTATATGCATTTTCTCTATTTTTAGTATGTCACTTGTACTTTTTACTAAAATTTCATAGAAACACGTACTTTAACTCATATCGGTCACATAATGTATCAGTTTAACATGAAACCAATTATTACATATCAAAAATAATTTATGAATCAATGTACAAAATTATCAAGAAAATTCAATCACATTTTCTCAGTTTTTAATGAGTGACACATTTTTAACTCAAATATCGATTTTAAATAGATAACAGACACTTTGAGTCATACTGGTCACACCGTGCATAAGATTGAGGTACGACTAATTTCTACATGTCCTAAATGACTTATAGATAATTTTAATGAAGTATAAAAATAATGTAAATGTGTTTTTTTGGTTTTAAGTATTTTAGTTATCTATTTTACTAAAATTAATGTCAATTTTAAATAAAAAGTTGCACCTGGAGTCATATCAGTCACATTGTGTGTAGGATTGAGGTTCCACTGATTCCTATAAATCCAAAAGTCTCAAAAAAATCTTAACTACCAATATTATGATAATTAGAATTATCTTTATTTATCGAACATCCAATAATGCAGATTGAGTCAATGTTCTTAACTGAAAAATCTTTCTCATTGTTGAAAACCTAAAGAGTAGAAGCTCTTCTACCAATTATATCATGAGAATTCACCAAAATGGGAAAAATACATTCCTACACACTTCTCATTTTAAAAAAATGAATGGGTTTTCACCTAAGAACATCAACTAAATATGAATTATCAGCAGTTCGATAAAGAAAAGCAATGGAAATAATTATACATGGGAAGAAAGGAACATGTTATATCTCATGTGACTTGTTGCAGATAGTTGAACGAAAAGATATGAATTTCCACAAGATTTATGAAAAAAAAACTAAATAAGTATTAGATAAACATGATAGGGAAAATAACATACAAATAGTAGATAAGATGATGATAGAATTAATTAAATAAGTAGCCTGAATTCAACTTTTAATGTTTTTTATACATTATTGACCCATTTCCATGTTTTCATTATCTCAGTTACAGCCTTGAAGTCCAATCTCTAATGAGCATGAGTATCTTTGAAAAAACCACCCCAACTCAAACAGAGGAATCCACCTATATAAGAAAAAAAATTCTTATATGAGTTATAATAAAAATAAATAAATTAAAAATAAATATAAAACAATGCATTACTTCTATGGGATTCGCATCCTCATGTTATTTGTGAACATTCTTCCATCAGGTATGCTTCCCATTCATTTATAAGAGAATCTATATCATTTTGTGAATATGAGTATTTCTGATAGTCATAGTAGTACTAGAAAATTATAAAAACAAAAAGGATTAATAAATATTTTAAATAAAATATTAATTATCTTTGAAAATACCTCTTCGAGGATAATAATTTGTTGATGGAATATGAACTCTTTCGTAAATTTAAAAACATAATAACCACAATGTTTTCCATTTTTTTGTTTCTTAAAATGAAAAAACATTGATAAAAATAAATAATTTCTTTTTATATGTGCTTGTATAGTGAAATATTATTATATATACCCTAATAATTGTCTAGTTATAGAACCTGTCAGGATCCTTATGCTTAAACCTTATCCTCATTCCATGATTTTCATGATATTTATACACCTCCCCATCATAATAATAATTTATTAAAACATAATATTAATTTTAGAACTTGAATTTTAGTTTTAAAATGATGGATATAGTGTATTACCAATTGAAAAATACCAACATGTGTGGTCGGATTGTTGGGTATCCATGCAGTGAATTCAAGAAATAAATATTTGGATTATCCAAATTGACTGAAATGAGCATCCAAAATTTTCTAAAAACACAAAAAAGGTATTAGTAATGAAAGAAATAAAAATATATATTGATATGATTAAATTGTATAGTTTTACCCCTTCATCATTGGTATTATTAAGAGTCTATCATCTGTCAGTTTTATTTCAAATTATTTGGCCAGGTCTGCCACTATTTCATCTATTTTTTGGATTCTATTTCTTTTTTATTCTGTAGAGGCAACACCATGATTAACATGTTCAATTTTTCCCATGGGGAAATACCTTCAATTGGTATTGATATATACTCCTTCAGAAAATAAGATATTTATTTAGTCATATTTAACACAGTATATCAACTTTTGAAAAATTAAATCATGAAAACATACCTCTTGTATATATTTACAACTGAGGCTCCTAACTATTCATAGTTGAGGATTTCATTTACATTATCAAAATCAATGTAGTATGCACCTTAATTTTTTCACATATTTTCATCAAAATCTACTACGTGACTACTTCCAGTTTATTTTAGTGTATCTATATGAACCTTCAATGTTAGTAAATAAGGACATTGAACAAGAAGGGTAAAGGTGCATTCATAAGATCTTTTTGATCAATTGATTGATTTTGTAGATGGTTTTTAGTTGAGATTTCATTTTACCCCATTCCATTTGTCTGTCTATTTTAAACATTCATTGGTTCAAAAACATTTTCATTAATTTTTAATGGTTTATCATGAAAAATAAATTGGAAATGAACACCTACTTACTGACATGTATTTTTACAAGATTTAACGACCATGTAAAAAATGTTCAAATAGTTTGTTTGAACTTATGAATATATTCATCATTAAGTGGAACTGGTAGCTCTATGCTTGTCATATGAGATATTTTAATCACCGCTCTCATATGACCTATTGGAAGTGGTCTGTTGTATATATGGTCATCTTGGATATTGAACACCGCATCCCTCGCTATAAGGAAATGGGTGGCTATTGATAGATATAAATGACAGTCATATTCAACCTATATAATATTAGTTCAGGAAAAGTATAAATATCTTTATAATTCTCATTTCATAGAAACAATTATTATAATATTTATTACCTCAAATAAGACAACTCTTTTTAGGTAATGGAAAGCCTCAAAGTTGGTGGGGGTGGGGGTGGGGGAAGGATCTTTATGAAATGGTTGTTCTTGAGTTGTTTCTTCTCTTTTATCCCCCATAAAAGTTGATATAAACATAGTCTTTCATTGAAATTTTCCTTCTAGGTTATCTATTATTTCTTTCACATATTTCCTTTCTTTATCTTTATCATCTTGTTGTGGTTTTTTTCAAAATATTTTCAGCGTGTCACCCAAAAACCTGCACCACTAATGTGGTCATACTGTTCTACCTGCTTCAAGGCCACCGATAGTAGATGTTCATCTAGTACTCATGTTGATAATTCATGTGACTATGTTAGATAAAAAAATATAGGAAAATAAGTAATAATTATTATGTAATAGAGATTCAAATCAATTTTTTTGTTATATCATACTGACACATGTTTCCCACAATTTTTGTGTGTTTTCATATATTAGCATCCCATCTTTAGTTAAAAATGACTCCTTCCATAGTACATGGAATGGTATGGATATAGCTTTGGATTTGGATTCATTAATCTGCATATAAATAGGGGAACATAATTATGCTGTTGTTTCATGTCACATAAAAGTATTGCGGTAGATTCAAAATACATACAATGCTTTTTCAAGTGAAGCATACCCCATCCTTTCTCTACGGTAGGGGCACGTTTGTTTTTCTACCCCTTCCTTATTTTCATCACTAATTTTATATTTCATAAATAAAAAATTCTCAATCAAAGTGATGAATAAATGTATTGTCAAACAATGTATTAGAACCCCAATGTACTTGAAAAGACACCTCCATAAGAGTTCTAGTAAATGCATCCCACACTTCTTAGGTTATCTGGTGTGCATAAAAAAGTGGTGGGTGCAGGTTTATTTTCAATTCAGTATCTTTAAGATGATATATCATTAGAATTATGAAAAATTCTATGTGAATACATATGCCAATGAGCTCGTACCCGAGTGGTAAGGGCTCTTGCTTGACATCCAAGAGACCCGAGTTAAAAACTGGGTGGAGGAAAATTTCTTGGTACTGGAGTAGTACTGTAGCAGCACTGTAGAAATTACAATTCGGTACTATAGCAGCCGAAACTATTTGACTGATTTGGGCCTTTGGGCCACCGATTTGGGCGTACGGGTCTCAAGGGCCTTCGGGTCATCAAAGGCCTTTGGGCCATAGGGAATTCAGGCCACAAAGACCATGAAGTTGCCCAGTTCACACATAACATGCCCCAGAAGAGGATCAAAGCAACAAGAGTAGCATCCACCAGAAGTAGAGTTAACCAAATTAGAAGAATGAGAGGTTATGGTAGCCACCATCGGGACCGAGCACCGTGCAGCTTTGTACGGGGCAATGCTAGCCGATCAACAATGTAAGGTGGGGAGCTAGGCGATCAATGATGCAGAATCTATGGAGGGTCAGTTCTAGTGGGTTGGGCCTATGGTTCATGTAATCGGAATGGTATGACTCTGGGCCTTTGAGTTATTTATTGTGGGTCAGTCGGGGCTTGTGCCTTTGGCCTACGGGTCATGTACAAGTTCCCCTTTTAACCTAAAAATGGGTATTATCCATAATAAAATAAAAATAAGACCTTCTGGACATTCGTGCTATGTGAATACATATAAAAATAATTAATAAATATTTCTTATTGGAGTCATATAATATAAATACACTCTGTATGGGATGATGAAGAGTAAGTCAATGTTTCATTATTTTATTTTTTAGTAAAATTAATATATGATATCCTAATGTTACCATAATATCTTCCCACATCAGTGTATTAAGTGTGGGAAAAACATAGCTCCATGAATCTACATCAATCGACACATGTTGTCGAGTGATGATTCTAATTTAACTGCTACACATGGACTTTGTTGGGGTTAACATGCTGGCCCCATAAATTCTATCCAACCTTGTATTTTATGCCTTTTATTTTTTATGTTAAAGATTTTTTCTAATAACATCAAACTATGAAACTCCTATTTTTTCTGTATCATCAGTCCTTCATCACCTTTTTTTCATTGGATTTAACATAGTCACTATATTTTTCCTCTGGATCGGTTACATTGACATGTACAGAAGGTCGTTGTTCCTCTATACTAGGAGAAACAATTGGTTGAGAAACCTGTTGTTCCTTAGGATTGGTCGCACTGACATTTGTATAAGGTCATTTTTCCCCTACACCGGGAACATCAATAGGTTGAGAGGCCTTTTATTACATAGTATTAGGAGTACTAGAACATGAATAAGTAATTATCTATAGAAGTGGTTTAACATTTAATTATATAAATGCAGTAGTGAATAAATAATAACTTGAGGTAACACAATGTATATTACAAAAAATATAACTTGATTATTTAAATCTCATTTTTAAGGGTTGAAGAGATTTTACACCCCTATCAAGTATTCAAATCCCTTCATTGCAGTATCTTATAAATAAAAAACCCCATCTAAATTTGGACCACTATGAAATGATTTATACATCCCAATGAAAGGGTTATCCTCAGTTGAATTTTTGTCAAAACCTTCAGTGGTTTTGGTTGATAACAAAACAATTGACCAATTTTAGTTTGTGGGATCTGGAACATAAAATACTTGTACTGTCTATGATTCCATTATAAACAGTTTGTCTTTATACCCTTCCTTACTAAAAACCACTTTCATGAATCCCAATTCATCTATTTTAGCAGTACTCCTATTATAAAAGTAGTTTCATTGAAAAATAGGCTTTTATAATGTTGTATAATCCAACTCTCATATTCTTTTGATTATGACAAAGTATGAAATATTATCATAAATTGAATTTCTACCCTTATTACTACGTACATACATTTATACAGCCACAAGTGCAACTCCACTATTTTTCATGGTACTGTCTTTATCATGTTAATTTGTAATGAATGTATGACCATTAATTACATAATCATTGAAAGATAATACATACATACTTGGTCCTCTGACTAGCTATTGAATTTGTTCTAAAATTGAATTTTTATTTTCATCTGACCCCTTAAAAATATGGTCCCAAAACGTTCCGATAAACTATTGATTATGTGTATTTGATATCCATATTTCATTCATTGATAGATTCGAATGCCTAAGATTTTATTTATCAGTTTCAACATATGTGGAAACCTCCAAAAATATTATGAAAAACATAAAGTTGGGCCTTCTCCTGATTTGTAAAATTGATTATAAAAACATGTATTCCAGAAATTCCTTCACCGAAAAGTTACCCAGTGTGATAAGATTTTGGTAGAGTAATTATTTTCATATCAGGGAGGTAGTCGGTACAAAATTCAACAAATTACTCAATAATATATCGCTCCATAATAAAACCTAATGTATAACTTTGATTTTTAACATACCCTTTCAAAATTATCAAATACTGTTCAATGGGGTATATCCATATATAGTGTACAGGACCACATATTATAATCTCCCTCACCAGGTGAACCATCAAGTGAACCATCATATCGAATAATTCTAGTGGGAAGAACATTTCCAATTCATATAATATGATGACAATTTCTATTTTCATAGTTGGTAATTTCATGGGGTCTATAACTTTTCTGCATATATATTTAAAAAAGAAATAGAGTTTGGTTAATGTATGATGAACATTCTTGGAAAAAATGTAATGTGAAGCTATATGAATTAGATCTTTCATAAAAAATTTACTTCATCTGATTTCATACCCTTTACCTTTAAATCAATCATTGACACAATATTATTGATATTCAATGAATACCCCTATGGAGCCTTTACGTATTTCAGGAAGTTTGAAAACTATTATCTCTCCTTCTTGGAAAGTGTGTAACCATCCAGAGAAATAAAAGTTTCTTTTAAACTTCTATTAGAACCAACTCTTCATGTATTCCCATGCCAACCATATAAAACCTAGACTTAATTCATCCTTTATTTTTCTGTTAGCATTTAATAATGTAGTGATTACACTATCACATACATATTTTTTCAACACGAATAACATTAAGAAAATGTCTGACGTATAGTCAATTCCAGTATAGTAATTCAAAAAAAAAAACTAATCTCTTTTTCCAATCGGTTTTCATAAGGTTTTTTGTAGATGGTTTACAAAAATCAGTTTCCACATATTTTTTTCTCAAACAGTTGATCACATGTTAAAGGATATGGAGTTGTATGGTCTTATGAACTTCCATCAAATGATGTCATCCAAGATCGATACTTAAACTGTCGGGGTAAAAATATAAGATGTTCTTGAAACACAGTCATTGATGAATGTTTCAACCCAATTGATTGTGTACCTTATTCTAAAATGGCACACCCTTATGTTCTTTTAATTCTATATCCTGAAAAAATGACATAAGCAAGAAAGTAATTTATCATCCCATACAACATGGATCTCAACCTGAAATCTTCATTTCTATAAGCATCATACAACGTAACACTTTAATCCAACAATAATTTTAAATCCTTGATCAATGGATCCAAATAATCATCAATATAATTACCTAGTTAATTTATTATATAATCATAGATAACATGATGTATTTTTGTTCCATGCATAACTACAATGGACAGTTATAATTTACCAATATAAATAGCCATGTAATGCGATTTCTTCTTTTAAAACCAAAAGGATGCACTCCATCTATAGATAAAGAAAGATGTGTATTTCTCATCTCGTTTCAAAATTTAGGATACCCATGATCAATTTTATTCTACTGAGGAAAGTCTTATGAGTGATATAGTTTCCCATATTTATTTTTTATATATGTGTTCCATTTCAATTTTCCTATGGTCTTCTCACTTCCATACATGCACCTAAACCTTGGAATGATTGAAAAGTACCATACAAATTCTATAGGTCCAGATTCATATTTCTTGTATCGAGAAGCACCACACATTGGAAATTATTTATGTGACTTGTGGTCCTTGTGAAATAGTATACATTCATTTGAGAAAATGAGTATTATTTCAAATATCATACCAATCAAGTATATCATTCATTGAGGGCCGTATGTTCAGCTAGGGAGCTCATCATCTTATGGGAGCATATCATTCAAGAGAGAAAATATTTCAGTAAAACTAGTTTCACTCCATCTATTTCCTTCTTTAAAATTATACAGTTTTAGTATGGCTGAAAATGGTGTATATTTAGTGCAACTAACATAAAATTCCATTTTTACACAAATCTTTAAATTCTAAAACAATTTTGGGAAATCAAAAAGTTCATTTTAAACTATAATTTTCATTTCCTCAATACGATCTTCATCATCATTCACATCTATAATCACATACTTGATATGGTCTTCTTTATTTTCCACACTTGTAATCATATTGGATGATCCATAAAATGTAGTGATATCCCATCCACTAGCTACATTAACCTTTTCTCCATGTTTATTCCAACATTTATAACTTCGATCTATTCTGTGATAAATCAAGTGTTCTTTTAAATTCTATGAACTACATAGTCTTGAATAACAACAACGTAAACATGAACAAAATATTTGAGAAGGGTCATATGTATGATCTTTTGAAAACATAATAAACTATTTCACTCCATATTTATACTATTTTGTCATACAATTGACATCTATCCATTATGTACTCATATACACCCTATTTTATTCAGTAATATTAATATTTAACGAAAAAAATACACAAAATATTTTCATTTTAAGATGGATATCATGAATTTATTGAAAGAAAATGGAAAGATTGAAATATGGTTTATCATCCCATACGATCAAAAACAAAAACTTATTAAAAGAAAATTATAATTACAGTTATTGAATGTAATCATTGAAAAACAAGATAAATTAATTGAAAATGCTTTTCATAATTGAAAATATGACTATTGAATATAGAAATGGTTTCATAAATAAAAACGAAATTATTATATTTTTTAAATCAACAATCCTTACCTTTGAGAAAATGAGGATCATTACATGTGAACCAAGAGATTTAATACAATGATGTGAGTAAATGTTTTTTTAAAATGAAAAAAGTGACTAAATTTAAAATGCTGTGTGTAAATAAAAATTTTAAATTTAAGAAGGGGGTTTGAAGTGGAATTTTAAATGGATAGAAATACTTTTATATGGTTACCACATTTCATACCCATTTTACCACATGTTTTCATCTTATGGATTGTCATAGGACATTTATTTTTGGATTACATGGTAACTGTTTCACTCATGTCACCCTTTAGGATGCATCCTATAATTCCTCTCTCATTAGTCCAAGGAATGAATTTATTAGTTTCCAAATTAAACTTTTATGACACTATCAGTAGTTTTTGATTCCATCAGTTCTTGTTTTTATCCTGTGGAGATTGAGAACATACTTTAGGCCTTTTGACAAATCGACTTGGGTGACATGGTAAGTTGACATGAGTTGTTCCATTAAATTAATTTTGTAGTTTTGTTTTGCATTACATTAATGAAATAAAAGAACATGTATTGTAAAATGTCTATTATAATAAAATTTTTATTATAGTTAAATCTCGAGTCTTATACTATCCATGTGATTTTCTTTTTATAAAATAAAAATCATGAAAACATTCAATTTCTTATAAGACATTTTTTATTACAGACATGCTTTAATGGTCTTAAAGCATTTATAAAGCCAATTTTTGGAGCAAATAATGGTTTATAATTTGTAAGAGAATGAGTAGATACTTTTATAGAGATACACATAATTCATGATATATATATATATATCAAAATACATGTATAAAAATAGAATTGCTTTTAGAATATTATATGGATGATTGTGAGATTTCATTTTCATGTAGGCTAATGGAGGATATTGTAGGCCATTCAAAATTATTTTTAACAAGAACTCACAATAATTGAAATCAATTAAAAATCCCCAAACCACTCTAATCCCATCTATAACCCCACCCAAAAATAATATTCACCTCAAACCACTTAAGAGTTTCCAAATTCCTGAATTTATAAAGATTAAAAAACTATTCCTTAACCTCATGAGGTTCTTTGTCACAATAAAAAAAGAAGTATGATGACTCAATAATTCCTAAGGTAAAAAAGATCATTCCTCTACCACCCCTTTTTGTAAAATCTAATAACTAAAAAAATACATTAAAATAATAAGATGTTTTTCCCAATGTTATATCCTTAGAATGGAATTTCTACCCCATATCAAGATATTTCATGGTGGTTAAATAATGAAACATGAAAAAAGAATATATCTCTTTCATGTTTTAAAAGACACTCAAATAGCATAGTCCTAAGGAAAACTAAGGGTTCAGATCCCAAAGCATAATCCACATGAGAAAAAAATAAACAATTTTTTTTCAAAATTTTCATTTCCATTATAATCAGACCCCTATCCTAGGAGGGTTGAAATAATTTTTGAAATATATACACACTTTGAAAGAAATCCAAATTATTAAAAATGAAATATAGATTTTCATGTTAAATCGTTTCCACATATTCAAAAAATGGCTTTTAATTTTTCATAATTAAATCAACCACATCTCAAACATTTTAAATTAAATAAATTATTTTTTACAAGGATATTTTCACCCATTGTTTAAAAAATTAATGCATTTCTCAAAATCAATTTTTAATTTCAGTATAAAACATTCCATGTAAAAATGAAAGGATAAGGGAAACCATATTTAAAACATTTCACAACCATTAAAATAAATCTCATTCCCTAAAAATTTGGTTTTAAAATCAACTCACTCAATAAAAAATTTGTTTCCATTAAAAAATATTCTTTTCCAAAACACAAAACAATATTTTAAGTCATAAAGATAAATACAATGCATATAGAACCATGATATTCAAGATCTCTCGAATAAAAGTGATTATAAACTACTTAATTTTAATATAAAATAATTATACCATTTATGAACTAATATAAGAATTAAAAAGAATTGAATAAAATCATAAGAATAAAACATTTCTTAATAATATAAGAACAATGAGAATAATCAATCAAGAATAATTGAATTGTTATAAGAAAACAAATATAATTAATAAGAATTAAAATAAAATGAATTTATATAATAAAATTAAATTTTATTATTAGAATTTGATAAAAATTTAGTGTTCTATTACCTAGTTGAGAGTTTCCTCTTTCATTCTCTAATACAAACCTAATTCCATTGAACTAGTTTGGGGTTCCAGGGTATTAATACTTCAACTGTTAGCCTTAATAATTTTTTTGGACAACATATAATTTCTTTGGAACTCACCTAAACTACCACTACTTATAATTCATCAACTAGTTTGGTTCACTCCACATGACATGGAAAAAAGGATGAAAGGGAATCTAAATGAATTAATATCGATCAATTCCAGTGGATCCAAAGCTAGGGGGTTTGTATACTTTGATGATGTTGTGACTGGAAAAGGGAACTCAGGTGCAGATGTTGAATGTGGTGGGGAGGTGCAGCTTAGTTCAAGGGTTTGCACTGCCCCCAAACATGATGATTATGCTACCCTGCTTCATGGGAAGACTTCTAAATGTGGTTATGATCTTGATAAATATTATGAGTTGGACCCTGATATTCTCTTGGAGGAGAAATATTTGGATAAAGAGAAATTTAACATTAGAGGGAACTCTGTTGGTCCCTCTGTGAAACTTGTTTCTCATCATGGGGTTCTTGTTGCTGCTCCTCCCGAAGGGATGGGCCCCTCTACCAATGGATCTTCTCAGGGGATTGGGGTAATGCATACCCCCAACTGATTCTCTGGATGGTAATCCCTCTTCTGTGCAGGTTATGGCTCCTAAAAATACTGCCTTATTGGAGGTGGATTCTGCTTCTAAGAGCCTTGGGTTAGGCCTATCACTAGATATTTCCAATGTTATGAAGGAATTGCCTGTGCAGTCCTTTGTTTATGATACTTCTGCTTATAAGGGCCTGATGTCAGGCCTGTTATCAGATACTACCACTGTTATGAAGGACTTGCATGTGAAATACATTGTTTATAATGCTTCTTCTTCTAAGAGACTTGGGTTATGCCTTTCACTGGATACTGCCACTCGGGTTACTATGAGGGACTTTCCTGTGTAGTCCACTGCTACTGATGCTTCTGCTTCTAAGTGCCTCAGGTTAGGCTTGCCACCAGTTTCTGCCATTGGGATTACAATAAAGGACTTTTCCTCCACTGTTTCTGCTAATCCTCAGCATGTGTAGTCCTCTAATTTGCTTATGCCTATTGCTGGGAGCGCTGCGCAAGAGATTCCCGGGCATTCTGCTCATGCACTCTCTATGCCAAATATTGTGAACGTGGAATTATCCAAACCTGATGTTGTGAAGATTAATTTCTTTACCATGATGGATCATATTAATTTCCCAAAATTTGATGCATTGTATAGGGAGATTCTGGACAAGAAAGGTACTGGGTCCTATACCATGTCTAATACCTCTTCTTTCAAGTAGGTTGACTCTATGGAGGCTTAGGTCGGGAAACCGTCGTCTGAAGGACTTGTAGAGGCTGCTGAAAGTGGTGATGGTGGTCATGTTGGTGATGATGGTCATGTTCCTTTGGAGGTTGCTCAAAGTGATGCTGTGGTTGATGAGTTAGAGGGAAATGAAGATGGTACATGGAAAACCCCAAAGAAATGGAAAAGGGGGTGACATCCAAGAGGCAGAGGAGGATTTCACAGAAGGGGTGGTCGGGCCAAGAGATGAGTCTTGTACTTGGTCTTCTTGTTGATGGTGTATTTTCACTATTGCCCCTTATCTTTCTTATATTGATGGTACTCTCTTTTTAAATAATATTTCTCTAGGACCGTGGAGTTTCTCCATGGTCTGCGCTGTTCTCGTATTAAAAAAATTATTTATTTAAATAAATTTAAAATTATAATAAATATATATAATTAAATTTATAAATTTATAATTATATATAATAAATATATTAATTATATATAATTATAAAATTATAAATATAATTAATACAATAAATATATTTATTATAATTTTATAATTATTTAAATAAATAAATATTTATTTATAATTATAACTACAAATAAATAAATATTTATTTATGATTATAACAATAAATAAATATTTTTTTTATAATTATATATAATAAATATATTTATATAATTATATATAAATATATAAATATATATAATTATAAAATTATAAATATAATAAATATGTTTATGGTGATTTTATAATTATAAAAAAATAATTATTTATTTAAAGTTACAATTATAAGTAAATATATATTTATTTAAATAATCAGAAGATTATAATAAATATATTTATTATATTTATAATGTTAGTATATATATTTATAAAATTATGAATATAATAAATATATTTATTATAATCTTATAATTATTTAAATAAATAAATAATTATTTATAATTATAATATCATAATAAATATATTTATTGTATTTATAATTTTATAATTATATATAATAAATATATTTATTATAATTTTATAATTATTTTCATATATATATTATTTATAATTGTAATTATAAATATTTGTATATATTTATAAATATATTTATATAATTATATATTTTTATAAAATTATTAATATTATAAATTTATTTTGTTTAATTTTATAATTTTCTAAATAAATATATATTTATTTATAATTGTAATTATAAATAAATATATTTATAAATACTCATATATAATAATATATATTTATATATTAATTTATAAATATATATATTTATAAAAATATAATAAATTTATTTATATACGGCGATGCGACTCATGATTCCCTCTCCTAGTGATAATGGCTTGTAGTGTTTACTAGTGTTATGAATTCAACCTCAAATCCATTTTTATTTCTAGTGGAGGCCATTCTAAAGGTGCTGGAGCTCCAGTCTGGTGCATGGGAGGTGCAACCGTCCTCCGATGACGGTCAGGAACCAAAAACAAATTTTCCTAGTTCGTCAACGGTCGATGCCATGAAGGTGATTCCTGTATTGGGATCTATTATCAGAGTCTCAGATCTGGTCTCTACTCTGTTTGAAGCTCCTACTAATGGAGAACGAGATCTAAAGGTTGTGGATGTCAGATCTGTTTCATGGGATGTGTTGTGCCCTACAGATGGATGAGATCCGAAGGCATATTTTTCCCATACTCGTACCCCAACGTCTTGAACTACTAACAGGTTCTTCCCTTCCCACTTAAATCCCTCTGTGCACAAGAAGATCTCAAATAATGGTTTTATTGCATTTGTTGAAGCTAGCCCTATGATCTTTGAGGAGAGGATGAAGGATTTACAACATTCTATTATTGCTTGAATTACTTCACAGGTGAAGACCAAACCCTGGAAGCTAGAAGACATGAAAAAAATGATTAGTCTGGATTTGGGATTTTTGAAAATGGAATATTGCATCAATTGGATTGGGCTATTTCAACATTACTTTCAATTCACAGGAGCTCGAGCTAAAGGCATAGAGTAGCGGGTATGTTAACCTCAAACCATGGATCCTTATATTTCAGGACTGGGACCCCTAGCTTGATGTATATCAGGCCAAGAAATCTATCATTCATTCCTTGATTTGGTTGAAAGGTCTAAATTGGTTTTTTTGGCATCCAATTATTCTCTGGGACATTTCTTTGGATGCAGTTACACCAATTAAATTTGACAAGGAAACAAAGTTTGTTAGGTATGACCACTATGCCAAGATATTGGTTGAATTTGATCTTAATTTGATGTTAGTTGAAAATATTTTTTTGGTTTATGGGGAATTTAAATTTTAGATTGAAATTTAATATGAGTATGTGCCTATGTTTTGTGCTAATTGATTTTGTATCAGGCCTAATAAAGAAAGATGTCGTAGAGGGTTAAGATGTACTATCTATAAAAAATGTGGTCATCGATCTGAAAATAGCAAGAATAAATTACCTAACTATGATTCAACAAATACTATGGATGGGAATTTTGGAAAGTATGGTTTGAGAAGAGTTTATCCTCTTCCAGCGCGGACTTAGAGGCCCATCAAAGGAAGTGTATTTGATTCTTCAATCGGTGCTCATCAGATTGCTTCCTTCGCTGATCTGGTCTCCAGTGTCAACAAGTCCAGTGATGGGAACCTCAATGAGGTTCCAAAGGTGTTTGCCCTAGCGATCTACAAGAGGTTGAAGGTAGGGGCCACCCATAGATGGTACATATTGTTGATTGTGATATTACGACACTTGTGGATGTTCAACATATATTGTATAAATAAAAAACTATAAAAAGAGGTAAAAATGTATTGGTAGATGATGAGGGTTATCAGCGGACTACCCATATGAAATCTAGTCTGTAGTAGTTCTTTGTAGGCATGGAATCAGACAAGGATGAAGATTCGGGTAATAAGGAGGCAATGATCGACCTAGTGTGTGGCAATGCGCTTGGTGGGATAATGAAATACATTTCACATGTTCTATAAAATTAGGAACCTGTTCCATCAAATTTTCTTTACTAGATGTTTTGAATAGGTCCTTGAGTAAGGATGTGTTTCATGAATAATTTGGATTTGTTCAAGAGGAAAGAGGTGACCCGAAACATGAATTCAGATTGTTATTAAAAAATTCACCCACAAGAGATCATCCTGTTTCTGAGTCTAATTCTAAGGATGATGATTTACTGAATGTGGATGGGCATGATATCACTTGGAAGGCTCCCAAGCAATGGAATCATGACAGACATTTGAAGGAAGGGGAGACTCTTGGGGAAGGGGAGACCTACATAAAAGGAGGTGACTGATTAATATTTTGTTATTTGGTGGAACTACCACTTTGATTATTTTAATTTTCCTCACTATCTATGCATTTTTTAGTTTCTTTTTATTAATAAATTTCAAGGACCATGGGGTTTAATCCATGGTTTTCACCATATTGGATTATAATAAATGCATTTATTGAAAATTTATAATTATCTAAATATGTATAGTTATAATGATAATTATAAATAAATACATTTAAAAAGAATTTATATATAGTTAAAATTTTAAAATTATAAATATATTAAATATATTTATTATTTAAATATATTTATTTTAATTTTATAAGTATTTTTGTGAATATAATAAGTTTATGGGTGTAGCATGAATGAATCTTGTAGGTTTCAATTTGTAAATGAAAATTCATAATGAATACATAATATATGCATGCGCATCATCATAATATAGGAAATCTTAACATTTAGAACATAACTCACAATCACATCCACAAATAAACTTTATGATGATATAACATCAATTATACTAATGAATCAATATATAAATATAAATAACATCAGTCATGTCCATGAATAACATCAATATATCATGATATATATATATATATATTAACCAAATTCATTAGAGACATATATATATTTATAATTATAATTATAAATAAATATATTTAAATAGTATTTATATATATTTATAAATATATAATTTTAAATATAATAAATATAAATATCATTTAAAAGAATTTTTGGAATTTTACAATTATTTAAATGTATATCTATTTATTTTTAAACTTATAAATACTTTTTTTGAAACATTATATAAATATTTTTATTATTAAAAAATATATATTATAATATATCATATTTATATTAATTATAAACATGAGTTTCTAATTAATGTATATAAATAAACATTATTTTCAAATATAAATATAATAATTTTACATATATTAATAATATTTTCTATTAAAATATTTTATCAGTACTAAGAAGAGTACTGATAAAGCTATTCTTTAACAGTGCTAAAAAAAGTGCTGATAAAAGATACACATTTATTAGGTATTTTTAATGTTGATAAACCTTACCTTTATCATCACTTTTAGATAACACTAATAATGGTGAGGCTTTTATGGGAACTTTCTGCTTAGCATTGATAAAATTCGGCACATCCCTTTCCTGAATCTATGGTAGTGTTATCACATCACCTTCTTTATTCAGATTGTTCTGGAAAACCCATTTTGTAATAATAAATTTTTTGTTATCTGGATTAGGTACAAATTCCTATGTATCATTCTTTTGTACCTGATCCAACTCCCAATTCATATCCTGAACCAATTCTAGATGCTCAAAATATTTATTCACGTATTTAAGCTCAACTATTGAATAAAAATAATTACATGTAACAACTTTTGATGTTCAACTTGTTTGAAACTTTTGATATTGATCACCAATAATTTTCTAATACTCTATTTGATTTCCCATCCTGAGATGAGATTTTCAAGATTCTTTCTCATCACTAGAAACATCTAAGTCAAATTATTCTTCTTGAGCAGGTCCACCATTGTAAGTATCCTTATTATAATTGTTAACAGAAATTCTTTCATCCTGTTCACCTTCTTTATCTGCATGAGTATGCTTATCATTCTTATCTACATGAGTTTGTTTATCTTACTCAGCTTTTTTAATAACTTTAACATCAATAAAGTCAACTGATCTTCCTAAATCTTTGTTGAAACATATGTATCCTCTTCCTTCTTGAGCATAGACAAGAAAAATTGCATCTTCATCTCTCTGTTCAAACTTTCCAAGGTTTCTAGCTTTCTTTTTTATGATGCATAGACTCCTGGAAACTCTTAACTGTTTCAAAAATTTAATTTTTTTCTAAAAAATTTTATATGGATTAATATTTTAAATTTTTATATAGAAACATCAGTTTTGAATTTACATATCAATACTCATGTATTACCTTCAAAAGTAATGTGAGAGAACATGTTCAAGTGACGTAGTCTGCCCCATTTTAACCATACTTCTATTTTTCCTTTCAGCAACAAAATTTTGTTTAGGAGTGTAAAGTGTACCAAAATCATTCCCAATTCCATGATTCTCAAAATAACTTTCAAATTATTCATTTTTTTATTCCAAACCATTTTTTCTTTTAAGTTATTCACTAAATACTCACATTCCTCCCCATATTTACTTCTGAAAATTTTAACATTTTAGAGAATCTAACTTATGCCTCATATAAATAACACAAGTAATGATAGTAATGTTATAAATGAAAGTAATTAAGTACTAATATCTAGGTTTTTTTCTCATTGGTCCGTAGATATCAGAATGGATAAGTTCTAGGTAACATTTTAAAAAATTGTCAACTCTCTTGTGCACAAAAACTTGTAATCTTTCCTTTTTGACAAAAAGGCCAACACTAATATCTTATTCTTTATATATCAGGAATACTATAGAAACTATCTCAATTTTATAACTTTCTCATATTACTATGACAATTGTGTCTTAACCTTTTATTCTATAACCAATTCTCTTCCACTATGCCTAAGTAACAACAATTTTGAACCTCACCAACTTAGAACATGTTTCCTTTTGTACATTGGACTCTTGTTAATATCTTTCCATATTCCTATATTTTTACAAATAACCCATTTTTATAAAGATAACTTTGTTACCTTCATAAAAATGTTGTGAAACACATAGCAATTTGTGTTTCAACCCATAAAAAAACAAAGATTTCTTGGATTTTAACTTTTCTTCCCCAATGATGGCTGATCCAACACCTTTGATTGTGAGAGATTCATCATTAAAAAATGTCACTATTAATTCTTTGAAGTCTTTCAAATTATTTAACAATTTATAGTAATTTTCCATTTGATAAGAACACCAACTATCCAAGATCCAATTTCATTCTACTTTTGTATCTTTCATAATCTTTTCTAAAACAATATCATTTTCTTTGCTTTTATCTTTCTTCATTTATTCCTTATGATAATTGTTAAGAAACTTTTGTTATACTGGTAACAAAATAGGTCATCCTTTTTCAAGATGTATAGATTATTCACATCTTTCATAAATAGTTTCCATATATTGGAATCTATTATCAATTTTAACACCAATATTCTCAGGTTTCTTCCAAACATCCTCATAAAACTTCTTCTTTTGAGGAGATTGAATACCCTAAAACCTTTCCTTCTGAAATATGTGGAATAGTGGTAATGTTGTTGGTTGAACCAAGGCATATTTTCCATATGTCCAAATCCACAAAAATGCCTGTAGTATCTATAGAAAGAATATTTTCCTATGAAACTTCCTTACTATCCGAAGTTGTGAGCATGTTTCTAAGAAATCTTATTATCTTTCCTATAATTGTTTTGACCACCAACCTTCTTATTATCAACCAAAATCATTGTTTTCAGATTAGTTTTTTTGGACGTATCAGAACTAGAAGTAATATGTACTTTTTCAAACTCAAAATTTTTAGGAACTTCTTACTTATCCATTTTTTATTATTGGAAACATAAATAAATTTTCAAGATTTCTTATTTTTAGAAACATTTCAATCTTTCTTCTCAACCTTTGAAGGTAAATTTTGAACCATCTCAAGTTTAACCTTTCCAGAGCTTTCAACAACTTCATAGATTGGTTTTTTAAAACTTATACACTTCTATTAATAATTAGAATGTTTTTTGACAAGTTACAACTCTTCTTCTTTTTTACTTTAATTTTACTTCCAGATTATCATTATGATTATCCTCTTTCTCAAGATATTTCTTCAAATCATTGATATATTTTAACATCTTGAATTTTTCATTAGGAAAACCTTATTTATTATTATTTTTTAATATTTTTCACTTTTCAAATTCTTGATTTCTTTTTTAAGACTCCCTATATTCCTCTTATATTCATTCAATTCTTATTTTAGATGAAATTATAATTGAGTTTATTTTTCTTAGAGCTACTGCTTCTGATTTCTTCATTGTCAATTGTGGAATAGAAGGTATCCTCACCAAAATTATTCGTATATTTTTTGGATTTAGATTTACTATATTCTTATTCATCATCTTTATATAAGAAACTTAATTTTTCGGATTTGTAGAATTTTATATCATTTCCTCTGGAAAAAGATTTAGACTTATCACCTTATTTCTTCCACAACCTTATAGGCCTTATTTCATCATCATAACTATCCTATTATTTATTTCGTCAATGAAAATTATCTAAAGAGTGCCCAATGAATCCACATTCAAAACACTTAAAGTGAACTTTCCCTTTATATTTACCAGTACCTATTATCACATTTATATAAGAAAAGGATAAAATTTCATTAATATTTTAATATACCTTATTTTTAGAATCAGAATCTCCACCTTATTCTATTTCAAGAATCTTCTTAATATTTTCTTTCTTGGTGGATTTGAAAGACATTTTTCTATCAGATTTTTTTTCATTTCATAACTTTATCCCTTCTCATTTCATAATTAATGAGAGTACTATGAAGATCATTCATAGATAGAGTTTCATGATCTATATCTTCAAATGAGGAGACTTTAACATCAAACATTTTAGGAATAAATATTAAGATATTTTCAATAACTATAGAATCCTCCAACATTTCACCTAGACATATGATAGTGTTGATGATGTCATTTACCCCGATAAGGAAGTACCCAATAGATTCATACTCACCCATTTTTATATCTTTATACTTCAACCTCCATATTTTTAATTTTTTCTTATTCACTTTTGTATTGCCTTCATATATGTTATTTAATTTATCCCATATACATTTGGCTGTGGAAGCACCCTTCACTCTTAGAAACTAAATTTTAGAAAGTGATAAGAGTAAATCATTTTTAGCTCTTCCATCATTCTCAAGATTATTCTTGTCAACATATGTATGATGAACTTTGTTATTAATAGGATTAAATCAATATGTTTCACCTTCATGAACATTATAACCAAGAGACATAAGATAATAAAACATTAAATATTTCCAGATATGACAGTTCTTAACATAGAATACCAACATCCTTTTATTGTTAATACAATTCAGATTATCCATCACAACTTCTCTTAAAAACTTCATCAAAGAGAAAATGAAGGGAACCTTTGTCTTTGATACCAATTGAGATTTTCATGCCAAGATCAATGTATCATTGAGAGGGGGAGTGGGTTAATCAGAGATATATATTTCTTTTAAGTTTATTTTCTTATGAAACAACCATCACCTCCTGTTAAAGATTTAATACCTTGCTAAAAAAATAATCGCACACCCATAGGAATTCAAGAATTTACAAGGTTCAATACTCAAAAAGAGTATCTACATGCTTAGTATGGTTTGGAAACAATTAAATACCACATAATCAACTTGAAAAAAATACTTTTGGGTAGATTGAATGAGTAGGATATTCCATAAAACTCATGTAGCACTATGTTTAATACAATAGTGCATTTAATTCAAGTAGAACTAAATAATGTAATACTATTTTTTCTAAAAAGTTAAGAAACTTGTTACCGTGCTGCCTTATGAACTTTCATAAATAAGATATTCAAAAAAATTCTTCACTTACTTACCTAAAAATAGTAAATAAATTCTTCTAGACTTCATAATAACACTTATTCCAATTTATAGTCTGATTACCTAGTACAATTACTCAATCTGATTATATAAATTTTCCAAAATACCAATGAAACAAATTATTAACTGATTCTGCCTTATTCCAAAAATCTCAGTCTGATTTCTCAGCATGATTCTAGAACCTATGATTATGATATTCTCTCTTATCCTTTCCTTATTCCATCCAAAAATCATCCACATGAAATCACAATCTGAAAAATTCTTCTCTATAAAAAATTTAAGTGATCTTCCTTCTCTCTTTAATAGTACTTCCATGTCAGAAAGTACAAATTACTTCAACTATTTATAGGCGACCCAAAAGTGGTTTGGGTGGGATTATGAAAAACATTCTCTCTCAACCAAATTTCTTGAAACATAATTTTCCTTGTATTTTGGATACATCTTCTAATTCTTTTAAAGTGATAAACTCTCCTAGAATCTTCTTGAATCTTCTCATGACATTAGCTTGCTTTAAACATCCTAACATTCTTTAGTCTGATTGCAATTTTCATTCTAATTTACTAATTATGATGGAAGAATATGTTCAATAGTAGATTCTTAATTAAATTAATACACACTAATCAAAACATATCAAAAGGAAATGACTTCTCATTACGATGATCAATTTCTATTGAAAAAAAATTATTAGTCTAAAGAAAATTAACAACAGATAAGATATAAACATTGAAAACAATTATTTGAAATTCTTCAATCAATTTTATAATCCCCCTTGAAAACATTTCAACTAACATAATTCAATTTATTCCTTTTGTCTTTTTACTCAGGCTGATGAACCTATATCCAACGATGTTGTCGGCATTAGGCTGCATCAAATTATCGATGTCAACTTCACTTCAAAAATTGGGGTTATATCTATTCTGATATTATTGACCTGATTGATACCAAATAACTCAACATATTTTCTTTCTATCTGGACCCAATTGAAAAAAAAACCAGTAATTCATCGTGATGAAAATAAATGACTACATTGTTGATCGGTTTGTGAATTTGTTCTACTTTTCTTTCCAATTTTTTCAAAATACTCTTAAAACTATTCTGTATTTGATTCCCTTTTACAACCATCACATCATATTATGATCTGTGTATAGACTAATCCAATAATTGGTGGCACACTACTTCCAATGGATCAGTATCAACAACTTCGACTCCTGTAAATTATTCTCTCTTCTAATTATAATACACACAAACATTTTCATAGAATATTTATTTCTTGTGGTTTATTATCCTGACTAAAAACCAACATATTCATCTTCTTACATTCCAAACAACCTTACCAGCCTTCAAACAAATCTATTTATGGTGATCTAACACTGATGAACTGAGACCAGAAATATATAACTTCAACAACTTCTTCTTCTGTAATATTCTTCTTGTTATCATGAATTACTCATGATTTTGAGAAGTTTTAAGTTTTTCTTCAAAATCATATAAATATAAATGTAAATTTTTGAAACTTCTCATCTGTCCAGAAACATCTTTTTTTACCCAATCCAAAGACCAATCTGATTGGAAACACCTGTTCTCCCCTTTCCTTTATCTGGATAGCATCACAATATTTATATAAGACTTATGATATTTGTTAATTACAAAATTACAAATCATTTTTAGATTTACATTAGAGCTATGAAGAATTCAAATCAACTTCTCATTAAGATCTTCTTTTCATTCTATACCCAAGGTGATTCTAATGGACCTTTTGTAAGGAAAAATTCTTCGAAATCCAATGGACTTTCTTAAGAAATGTTAGTCCAATGTTCTGAATACGATGGTCAGTCTGATCAAAAAAATATTTTACAAATTGAATTGATTTATTTTCTCTGACATCAAAAGACAAAATAATTAGAACTACTTCTTTTAGCCTCCGAAAACCTTATCGATCCAAAATTTTCCCAACAATTTATTTATTAAAAATCACCATATGCACTTCTTTACCACTTCAGTTTTCAACATAATTTTTTTGGAAAACCCCATTTTGATCTTACTTTATTCCTACCTCCTAAATTTATATCTCTTAAGTAGTTATGGACAGGGAAAAAATTTTAGTGGTACTTCACCTCTTCTTAAGAGTGATCTTCATTGACTGTAAAAATTCAATTCGTGAATGTGATTTTTCTTTTTATTCAATATCCTATATAAATTATTTATTGAAAACCGCATATGTATCAACAACCACTTTATATATAGTACGCAAATCAAAATAATCCTTTTTCTCTTCAACCACTCCCAAACTTGGATTTACAATTGGATTTTGGAATTTATCATGTTCTTTAATATGTGTATTAATAAGATTCTTAATAACCTTTAGGAAATCGCAATGCTCAACCAACTATTTAGAAGCTAAAAAAGGAGAATCATCATCAAAATCATTTAAATTACAATCAAAATCTAAAACAATTAAGACTTCATCCATAAAGAGAATAAATAACTCAATTTGGAAAGATTTATCTTATTTATTGATAGGTGGTTATCCTGGGATTGTTTCCAAGTCAGGAGAGAGGTAGTCAACCAATAGTAGCTTCTCCTCAAAGTAAAAATCCTCAGTTTTATAATCTTACAATGTAAAGGAAAGAGTATATTAAATATGTTAAATCAGTAAAAAGTTAAAAGATCATTAGAAAAGTGAGTGAAATCAGAATCATTATATTAAAAATTAAAATGAAGTTGATCTTACAAAATACTTCAACCTTCTTTAAATTATTCTCAACCCTTCTCCTTCTATCCCTAAAAAAATTCTCAAAATGGGAATTTTTCAATTCTAAACCACCTCAACCCCTTTAAAAAATTCTAGAGGGATGAGTTCTTATATTCAAAACTCTACTGCATAAAACTTATGGAAAAGGTGTGAAAATGATTTCAATTTTTTCTAAGTATTCTACAATAGGTGGCCTAAAATCATTATAGTCTTCAATGATTTCATGAAACACTTATTCACTCAAAATATTAAATTGTTCCCTAATCGTAAAGGAAATAAATCCTATAATGTCTTATTATTTTTGATGTGGTTTCATCATTTTTAATTTTCTTTTATAATGTTTGAAATTGAAAATAAATAATCACTAAAAAAACCATGCCTACCTGGAAACAATGTCAATTTTTTGATAGTCTATTTTATAAAATATCAAAGATATACTTATATTTCCCTAGATATATCATAGTGGATAAAATAGGGGTCATTATCAAGGATGAAATATCTTTATCCAAGTGATACTTATACAATATTTCTTTATTTTTTTCTATATTGAAATAAGTAAAGTAAACATGAAAATAGTGGTGATGGAAAGAATAAAAAAATGAGAAAACATAAAAAGAAGGAATGAAATAGATAAGAGAGAGAGAAAAAAGAATTATTGAGAATCTAAACTAGATATAAAATGATCGAATCTCTATTGAATATCATCGATCATTACACTTAGTGAGTTATAAATGTCTCAACACAAACACATATCTATCCTAAAATAGGGGAAAAAAGGCATAGAATTTCTTCCTACACATGACAGCTCTCTCAACATAGAAATGAATCTCGAGGTAAAACCACCATCACATAGAATATATTCCTTGAAAAAGTGATCATTAAAAGATATTAAAAACACATGAAATGTCCTTAAAGAATCTATATTGAATTAATTTCCAAAAAATAGGGGAAAAGATAGATAAGAAGAGAGTAGAAAACCATTCCAGTGAATGAGTGTTTTATCCCATCTCCTCTATTCATGTTCTCAAATTCCAAAGAGTAAATAAGAACACAGTAATAAAATTAGTCTTAATCTCTATGTAGTATCAAGAATAAACTATTGTAACTAGCTGTTCAAATTATCCCTCCATGACCTGAGTTTTAATATTAAAAAAAAATAGAAAACAACATAGAAAAATTTTATTTACAAAATGGAGAAAAACAAAGGAGAAAAGGAGGAGAAGAGAGAGAGAGAGAGTCTCTGGAATATAATGAAGAATGAGTCCCCTTTTTTAGAAACATAAAGCCATATTTAAAATCATAAAGGAAGAAAACAACTACAACGTAATAGGAAAATAATATTCTTCCATGATGAAACATTCAAACATCACTTCATTTTTCATGAAATATAAGAAAAATTCTCTCCACAAATTCATTTTATTTATTTTTTTAAAAACAATGTGTAAAATAGCTATCATAAAATATTTTCACTAAAACTATCATAAATTAATGGCACTAATAACCTAATAAATTCATCAAATTCAACATAAATCTTTGAATTCATCCAGATTCAGCTCACTAATGCTTCGACAACTAACCCAACCAACCTTGATCAGGAATATAACAACCTTAGAAAACTTAGTTCATAAATTATCATAGACACAATTAATCAAACACCAAGAATGATCCCACAATGGTTATACCCATCCTGATATTACTAAGCCATTTTACAAAGACTATCTATCAATTTCAACACCTTGATTGATGCCACAACACAAGATAATTTTGAGGCCACATAATCATCTCCAATCCAAACTGTAATAAGAATAAAAAACTAGTGTGCATGGATTCAATCCTTGATTTGGTGATCCCATCATCCTTCATGGTGAAAATCATCTAAAATAACTTCAAACCACGTATGCTATGATAAGGTTCATAAAGTTCATCTTCTTCAACCAAGTAAATCCACACCTTAATGGAGGGAAACAATCTGCATCATTGGGATTTTTATTAACTTTGATTCAATAAATATCATTGTAAAACAACTTTGGATTATCTTTTTTTCTCAAATTCAATCAGCCTTGAGAAATATTGGGTTTTGTTGTTAAACATCAATATATTAGGACTTTGTAGTTCATCTTCTTTGAAACTCAGTTGGTCTGCTTAAAATTTAATAAGATTCTATATTCCATCTTGGAACAGTTTTAGTCAATTATCAAAGGAGAAATTCAAACAAATACCTTTATTCCAACTCGAAATTATTTTAGTTTTCTTCAGGCTCAGTCCGTGAATTCATCTTGGTTTATCTGCTTCCACTAGAATCATATCATTACCATCAACATCACTAAATTAAAAACTTATACCTATGCAATCAATAGTTTGGTAACCGACCTTAGTTCTGTATCAGTTAAGCTTGTGTTGAAATTTGGTTATGTGGATTTAAATTTTGGCTTCTTGAATTCTAAATAAAACTGACTGCATAGATGGGATGAGGAAATCAGTTATGTGAAAGCCACTTGAAATTTGAATACGTGAGCTAGGTATAATTTTCATATATAGATAGAGGTGTTGTTTTAAAATTCCCATACGTATCCAATTAGTTACATTATACACTTAAAAACAATATTTAAAACTATATGTGAAATAATTAAACCCAAAATGAAAATAAAAGAAACAACTGACACCAAACTTAAAAAAATCATTAAAATGTGTTCCAACAAAAAATATTTCAGAAAACATTATGGGGATTTACACAATCAAATTCTAAAGAAATTGATCATAAAAATTCCTTAAAAATAACATTTCAAGGAATTTCACAGTATTAAAATAAAAAATTAAAAGTTCTTAAAATATTTGATTATTAAACAAAAGAACTTAAAATTTATGGAGCATAATGAATCATCATTTTTCATCAAATATTCAATGAATTATATTTTTCACCAAAAATAATAAAAAGTAATAAATTCTTTATTATATTATCTTTTTTTAATTAAAAATACTATAAATTCATAATAAAATGTAATGAAATAAAGGCCCATCAATATATATAAGGGTGAGAAAACAAGTATACTCAGAAGGATCCTCCCCAAAACCTCTTGTGAAAATGTGTAAGAATCATACTAATACCTCAATGAATAAATAGTGAATCCAACTCGTTACCTATTCTAGTAGACCCAGTTAACCAAACCAAACTAAGTCTCACTCCTCCAAATCCACTTACAAGTATAGTAATATAATTCTAAATAAATATATAGGTGACGGTACACTACACCCACTTCCTCATTGAACTAGTAACCCAAAAGCAACAACAAAATTATCTTAGTGATCCCATACCCTCTATATCCATGTAATCATAATAAAAATAAACACATATATTCATAACCACATCCATAAATGAATAACCATATAATATACCTGCATAATCACATATCCATATATTAATTCCAATATAATGGTATGATATGTAGTCATAGAGAACATAAACTTCATTCCATCCTCCTTTTATGTATGTCCCCACCGTGCACCCACTTCATATCCATATCCTCAATCCATTACAACCCGCACTAAATATGGAAGTGAGAGTAGGAAAAGGGAGTAGTTTTCCATCCGTAACATCTACAACCTAGATGTTGGAAAAAACATTTGGAACCCAATACCTTATATGGGCATCAATCTCATTACCCGAATCTAGTGGAGGTGTGTAATAAATAATAATAATCACTATAAATAGATAAAATATTACACAATCTCATCCTAAGGGTCAACTACCTAACAAGTAACACTATAGTCATAACTATCACCACTACACATAAACACCACTGCCACTTCTAATCACAAAAAAAAACTAAATCCCTTACTAAAACACAACACCAATATCTCACAAAAATACATATTCACCTTATTTAATATCTCAAAATCACATTAACACAATTTAAATAAAAATCACTTTACTTTTGGTGTTTATAAGATGGAGCCTCACTCTCCCGACGCACACTCTTGGCTCCAACTTCAACTCTTAGATTTATTCTCTTCCACATAGGGTTTTAGTTCTCCCTATGGCGATGAAACTATCATCCTCCATCGGATATCTCCTCGTTAGTGATGTAACTTTTTTCCTTCTCCGGATTCTTTGGGCTTTCTATTTTTAGGTTCATTATGTCCAGGTTCAATGAAGCTATCCCATTTTCCTCTCTTCCATCCATACTTTTCAGATTTGACTTAACACACACAGACCCATCTTGTTTGGGTGCATCAGTTTTTCAGATGGGTTTGGTTCTATGTTAGTGGAAGTAAGGGTAATGAAATATTCTTCATTTTGATGGATTATAACCTTGGTTTATCTTGATATTTTTGGGGTTTCTCATTATGTTTTCAGTCTCAGTTTCTTATTAGGGTTTCAATCCTAGTCCCTTCTTCTTCGTTTCTATTTCTTCTGGTTATGGGTTTCAATTTCTATTTTCCCTTAAGGTGTCAATCCAAGTGTTTCTCTCTCTCTTTCTTTGATGGTTTATATTTGTGCTTTCCCCTTCTATTTTTCTCCTACATACTCCAGATCCCTAGTCCCTTTCTCCCTTATAGGTCGGTTGGGTACGTTAGATACCAAGGGAATTTTGGGATGTGTCTAAGGATCTGTATGAGTTCCCAGGTGGCGTGATATGTGGTGGATTTCTATATATACTACGTTATTTCATATTTCCCTTTCAATGATGGATTTGGTTACATTTTTCATCCTTCAGTGTTGTTCATAATGGTGTCGTGCTACTACTTTATGTGGTTTGGTGATGAGGGATGCATGCATGTCTCTATGTTTCATGATGGTTTGAGGAACTGCAATGTTTTTTGGTGGTATGGTTTGGTGTTTGGAATTCGACAATGATAGTGGAAATGTATCGGTGCTAACAAAAGTGATGATGACAACACTGTACTCCACGAGATGGCAGAGAAGATAACAATTATGATGATGGGGTTTATGGTGGGTCTCATTGGCATTGTGATGACAGGGAGATGAAAGGATAGGGTGTTCGACACGATATGTGCACGACTCGAGGTAGGCACATGACTAAAGACAATGCATGAAACGAGATGGGTGATGATGTCTTTTGAAATTTGAAATTTGAAATTGAATTTTGTGGACTATGGTGTAGTTTTTTGAACTGTCCTTTTGAAATATAAGGTTCCTGCTAATCCTTAAAGAAAAATTTTTGAAAATGAAAAAATGGATTTGGAAACTTTATATTTCACAATTTATTTAATTCATTAATACATTAAATTAACACTTTATTGTTAATCACATTGATATTTACCATCTCTATTAAATTTATTAGGCCATATATAGTTTCAAACTCAATAGTAAATATAATAATTTCATAATAATAATAATAATTGTAACACCCCAAGATTTCATAGTACGTTATTTCTTCAAAGTAATTCAATAACTTGCATTACACGCAACACCGAGTTTAAGCGCACCATGACTTACCAAACTAGCCGTTCAAAAGAGGTTATGAATAATATTAATTAAATTTTTAACTTTATATAATCCTTATAATTTTAGAATCCATATTATGAGTTTCTTAGACATAATGAATTTTTTTTTATTTTTTTCAGATAAAAAAAGTATTTTTTTAAAAAATTCAAATTTACCACCTTTTAATGGAGAAACATTTCCAAATACAGTATTTGAAACTTTTATATATTAAATTTGACAAAATAAACTTCTTCTTTATAATCGGGACATAATAATTTAGTTTCAATAAATTTTTGGTGTTTTTCTGATAACTTTCATGTTTGGGTGAATAGTGAAAAATACTATATTTTAACTAAAAACAACTTTTTTAATCAAAATAATTTGTAGTGTTAAATTATAAATTTTAATGGTTTTTAAGTATAAATAGATTATATTTTAACCATTTAATACAATTTTATTCATTGGAAATAATTTCACTTTGAAATTGAACATAAACAAGTATCAATCTTTTGTTAGTTATTATTACTTAAAAACATGTTTTCTGGTTTTGACAACGGGAATTAATTATACATTAATAAATAAAACTTCTTTGTTTTGAATTTGGTAAAATAGAATTAATTTTTTAATTCAGAATATCAAAATTATCTTAGGGTGAAATTATGGTATTTTTCTGAAAACATTCATTTTTTTATGAATAGTTAAAAACAACGAGTTATTGTTTAAAACCGAATTTTTATTTAAGTAATTAGTTATTTTATTTTCTTTTATTTTAGGTCAAAATAGATATATAATACCGATATTAGTTTAATTTAATTCATTGGAGTCATTTTATAATAATTTTAGATATATAAAATTTTATCGAACTTTTTACCGTCTTTTAACCACCTCCTAGGAGCATTTTCAAATTTGCATAAAACTTAATTTTACCGCTTCTATGAGTTAAATTTAAAAAATCCAAGAGACACGGTTAAAATCAGTAAGTAAAATGTGGTTCAATAAGATGAAAATAATTTTTGGTGAATGGTAACGTTTTACTTTTATTTACCACGATTAAAAGTAAATAGGGAAATTAAGGGAAAAATGATATTATTATTACCCTAAAACATGTCCTAATTCTATTTGATAAGTATAATTCTACCAAAAAATACATAGGAATAAAATATGAACCTATTTGGTCCACTTGGATTAGATTAGAACATTTATTATTATTTTATTTGAAGAAGATTTAAAAGATTTAAATTCAAAGTTTAATAACTAAACCATTTTTAATATAGGGATACACACAATATAAATTAGAAAATAAATATTAATTATAAAGATAAAAATATTTCCTACATAATGGTATTTTATTTATAATTTTTAGACATTAAATAAGAAAATTTATTTATGACACAATGATGATGGAGTAATTACAAAATTAATGAAAGATTAAAATAATTGATATTATAAATACCCAAATCAATGTAATTTGAGACTTTTGATAAATTACACAAATTTTATAGGTTAATATGACATGTTAGGTTTTATTAAATAATTTTTTTTTCGGAGTAATTATGCTGTTATGATTTTTACAAAAACATAAATACCAAAAAATATCAAAATTGACATAAAATAGTTTTTAAAACCAATACGATATTATTGGTTGATATAATATTCTTAAAAATATAAGGTTCTTCCAAAAGGGTTAAATAATATTATATATGTCATTAAAATCCCAATTTATGTTCTCTTGGAAGTTTAGAGTAAGTTTATTAACCATATAGTGTAAGAATACCAGAAGACACGGTAAAAGTTAAACTATTTAACTAAGAGTTAAATCTATAAGATATGGTTCAAATGGTAACCTAAACTTGTCTAAAACCTATTGGTTGAGAGGTTTTAGATCCATACACACCTTAGGATTTACATAATTCATTTTTGAGCCATTATAAACCGAAAATTATTTTATTATAAAATAATATTTCCAACTTTTCCTAAAGTGACCCTCACCTCTCTTATAAAAGGGCACTTCTCCTTCACTTAATTTAACACATCCAAATACATTTGGCTCGGCCAAAACCTACCCAAATATCCTCCAAATATTACTACCTTAATCTTAGAGGCCTTCCTTTGGTCATAAATCCAACCTATGGAGCCCTTTTGTTCAAATCAAAAGGAAGAACCCGAAAAAGAGGTAAATATTTCATCACATCTTTCAAGTTATTTTCTTCTTCCACTGCCTCTTTCTTCATTTTTTCCATTATTAAATAATAGATCCAGTATCTTATATATACTGTTATGTTATTATAGAAATGGTAAAACCATATTAATTATTATATCCATCCTATAAATGACAAAGTCACCATACGTGCGTACGTACAGATTACCGTCTCGACGTCATGGTGTAGTTTGTTATTCAAACACTTCATTATTTGGATGGGTATAATAATGAGTATAACTGATGTAAATAATAAATATAACATGTTAATGATTCTTTATATGCGATATACCATACAATTACATATCATTTCTTCATCAATATAATGATATTGTCGCTCGTGCGTACGTACGGTTTACCATCTCCACAACGTGATGTGATTCATTTCCACGTTCACTATTCAACGATGATTGTAAAATATATATCATTAATAATTATGTAATATATGACATAATAATTCTACTGGATATATATATATATATATATATTTACTTACATATATCTTATTCACTTAGTTCCATTCAATACAATATGAAAACAGAAACAACGTTTATGCGTACGTACGAACTACCGTCTCCATAAACAGTGTTTTCCATTTCATATATATGTCTATTATAAATATTTATATTATAAATATATATGATATATAAATCATGTTTTATATTTTGAAATTATTTAAATCATGATCTAAGTGATACAATCAAGACTAACAAGTTAAAACACGTAAGATAAAGAAAGCCATTATTAGCCGAAATGTTAATTTAACATGGAAATTATTATTAAATGGGTAGTATAAAGTCAAAAATGAATCATTTATGATATCATAAATATTAATATGGTTAAAGTATAATTTAATAACAAAATAAGGTCTTTATACAGGAGGTTAAATGTACCCTCAACTAAAGTAAAGTTTAAGTTAAGGGTTAATTTCATAATCTCTTTATTATCTAAGGTTGTTGTTACGTAAGTATCTACTGGGACATATTTATTATCCATGTACATGTTTCATAAAATAGCATTCAAAGGGATTCTTTTTAAGGTAATTTTTAATAAAATTTCAATTTAAATGTTTTAAATATTTATTATTCTAAAACATTCTCATTAATGTCCATGTTTCCAAAATTGTTTTAGGGATTTATTTAAATGGACATGAATGTTTTAAAATGTTAATTCATTTAAAAAGTTTCAAAGTGGTATGGAAAACTTTGATTCAAAAATTTATTTAAATTTTTTCCTTTCTAAATTGTGTGACTTTTAAATGTTTTCATGAAAAAGGGATATTTATCTCAAAGATTTTTACAAATCATTTTCATCTATATCAAAATACTTTAATGGATTTTAAACTTTTTTGAAGTTGATTTGTCATTATAAAAATATTCCAAATTTTATTGAAGGTTTTGTGATATGTTTGACTGTGGATGTGTTATTTTTATACAATTCATGGTTTATGGATAAAGTATTGACATTTCTTATGCCAGTTTTAATACGAATGTTTATGTTATGTTTAAACCTTTTCATATGAGGAATAAAATGGAATTAGTAATTGATGGGTTGAGCCTGCTATAGCTCGTCGATGCATTAGTAGGTCTCATTAGACAAACTAATTTCTTGGAACATGGCCTTGAAAAAAAAATTATTGGTAGTCTTGGAATGAGGCCTTGACTATGTGGTAATGATATCTGGTGTTAGGCATTCCCTCATTATGAAATTAGTTATTACATGTGATTATTCGACTAGTAGAATATCCTTGTGCATGTTTATATAGTAATGTTGGATTTATTTTTTTCCATATTATGTTCACGTTTATGTTTAAAAAGTCTATTGTTTTTATCACACATATTTCCTTAAAATTTAATAGCTTCCGCTAAATTATTTACCCTTACTGGGCATCTGAGCTCACCCCTTTCTTAAGTCTTATTTTCCCAGGATTCCAAGAAGTGTATTATGATTGATAATAAGGGTTAAGCTAAAGGGAATAATGGAGTTCTCAAAGAACTATCTATTTTGTGTTTTATGTTTGAAATTATAATGTAAAGTTAATGTATGTAATATATTTTGCAAGACTGCTAAACTGATCGGTCCTTCAGGACTTGATTCCTTATAATCATGCCAATGTATTAAAATAATGCACCAGATCTGGGTAATTGGGGATGGGGAATTATAGTTGGTATCAGAGGATGTTTAGAAATAACCTTGGAATCTAGAATTAGATAAACTCTGATTAGAGCATGTTACCCTAAGATAGACTTTGAGGATTAGTATAGAAGAAATTCCTAGAATTTTGGTAATGTAGAGATTTTGTGATTTTTCTATGCAAATACATCCCTGTCTGGATATGAGCAGGTAGAGGCGGTTCTGACACATATGTACCTATGGGTAAAACCCGAAAACACCGCTTTGAGCTAGACTCAAATGAGGACTGGTGCACGACAATGGGCCTTACTGCACTCTTGGTTACGACACTCCCGTGAGATATGCTTAGGGTAATCAAAATTTTCATTACAAGCCATTATGAAGGATTTAGGAGTAAATACATTCTCAAAGAATAAATTTTATGATTATATATTATATGCATAATCTTTTCAATTTACGTTAGGTATTTTAAAAGTTTGGAATTATGCATTGCGATTCATAAACTAACCTAGTGTATGCCATTATTTAGAAATGGCACCTAGTAGAAGGAATAAGACCTTCGGAAATATGTATGATCCAAAGAGTAAAAAGGATCATATCTTTCATTATATTAAGACATCATTTAGAAATGAAATAGTCTCCCACATATTATCATCATATGAAGAAATAGTATCATGTGTTAATAATATAAGTAAATAATTCTCTGAGTCCTATGGCTTTGAAGAGAATCCAGAGAAGAAAAGGATGGTAGAAAGAAATATGGATAAAGGGAATAAGGAAAAGAAGGATTTTTCCATATGTGATAATTGTGGATGGAATCACCTTGTTAAATTCTTGAAGGGAATGAGAGTTTGTTTTAAGTGTGGAGAAAAAGGACACCAAATACATGATTGAAAAGGTAAGAAAAGGGTTTCAAATGTACAATGTTTCATCTATAAGGAGTTGGGACACTACACAAATCAATGTCCAAATCATCTGAGTATACCCCAAATGCTACTACTGGATAATAATCAAGTTATGATACTACCGAAGATAAAGTGGAATGATTAAGAGTTCTTATGTTGTTATTAATGTATCATGCCATTTGAGTATTGTATTAATGATGTACATGTTATAAGAATTATACAGTATATAAGGATTTTAATGCAGTACTATTTCATTAAGGACTTGAGATTGTGTGGAACCAAGAAAAGTGATTCAATAGAAATTAAACTTTTTGGAAAATACAAGGTTAAAGGAAAGACAAATCTTTAATATGGTCCTGATACTGAGGTATTGATTTTGGAATAAGAGATGATTGATTTGGATAAATTATATTAGATATTCTTGACTACCTTGAAACTGATTAATGATTTGTATATTCCATCATTTTTGGAGTTTACAACATTTTTGGATATAATGAGTATATCCAGTATTCTATAAAGAATAAGGGAGAATTAGTGTAATTAATTAGGTTTTATGGTAATTCAGGGTGTTACTATGTTTCAAAAGAATACATGATGAAGGTATTCACATGTTATTACATGAAAAAAAGGATCTTAATTGTGTTTACCTTCCTTATAAATTTTTGGACTGTGAGTTTGGACAAAAGTATTTTGGATAAGTCTAAAGGTTGGAATTGATTAAGTTTGACATTGGATACTTTTGTTATGGTTAAATAATTTCTCAATATTATTTTTGGTTTGTCATAAAAAAGACAACCTGAAGGTCGGGTGACAATCCGTCATGTCCGGAAAGGCCGAGAGACTTGAACCGCCAACCTAAGAGCGACAAGGGTGCATCACCTACCATGGTCCTACGTGATGTACTGGTTTGTATAATTTTTTTTAAATAGTCTGACAAATGAATTATAAATTCATTATTTTTAGAACCCTATATGATTAGGATAAATAGAATATTTTTTTTGAAATATTTTGGAGTGAAAGATGAGTTTGTGGTAGGAATTAGTTTAAGGATGAAACTATACTTGTCAAGTATATATATATATATATAATTTTTTTTCCTCTTATTAAGACTAAATTTTATTAACCCAATTTCTGATGTGGGTTTTCCCACAAAGGTATTATCTATTTTCAACCTTTTATTATCGAAGAACAATTTAAAATTGCGAGGATGCAATTTATTGAATGAGGGAAGAAAGTAACACCCTAAGATTTCATAGTACGTTATTTCTTTAAAGTAATTCAATAACTTGCACTATATGCAACACCGAGTTCAAGCGCACCACGACTTACCAAACTAGCCGTTCAAAAGTGGTTATGAATAATATTAACTAAATTTTGAACCATATAGAATCCTTATAATTTCAGAATCCCTATTATTAGTTTCTTAGAGATAATAAAAAAACAAATTCATTGTTTTCAGATAAAAGAAGTATTTTAAAAAAAATGCAATTTTACCACCTTTTAATGGTGAACCCTTTTTAAATCCAATGTTTGAAACTTTTATACATTATATTTGACAAAATAAACTTCTTATTTAGAATTGGGACATAAGAATTTAGTTTCAATAAATTTTTGGTGTTTTTATGATAACTTTCATATTTGGGTGAATAGTGAAAATACTATATTTTAACTAAAAACAACTTTTTTAATAAAAATAATTTGTAGTGGTAAATTATAAATTTTAATGGTTTGTATGTATAAATATATTATATTTTTACCATTTAATCCAATGTTATTCATTGGAAATAATTTCCCTTTGAAATTGAACATAAACAAGTAACAATCTTTTGTTAGTTATTATTTTTTAAAAACTCGCTTTTTGGTTTTGAGAATAGGATATAATTTTAAATTAATAAATGAAACTTCTATATTTTTAATTTGGTAAAATAGAATTAATTTTTGAATTCATAATATCAAAATTAGCATAGGGTTAAATTTTGGTATTTTTCTGAAAACTTTCAATTTTTAATGAATGGTGAAAAACACATAGTTATTGTTTAAAACTGACTTTTTATTTAAGTAATTAATTATTTTATTTTGAAATATTTTATGTCAAAATAGATATATAATACCAATATAAGTTCAATGTAATTCATTGGAGTAATTTTATAAAATGTTTAGATATATAAAATTTTATCGAACTTTTCACCATCTTTTACCCACCTCCCACGAACATTTGAAAATTTGCATTAAACATAATTTTACCATTTTTTTGAGTTTAATTTAAAAAATATGAGAGACACGGTTAACCTCAGTATGTAAAATTTGGTTCAATAAGATTAAAATAATTTTTTTGTGAATAGTAACTTGTTAAGTTTATTTACCACGGTTAAAAGTAAATAGGGTAATTAAGGGTAAAAATGATATTATTATTACCCTAAAACATGTTCTAATTCTATTGGATAAGTATAATTAGACCAAAAAAACCTTAGGAATAAAATATGAACCTCTTTGGTCTACTTGGATTAGTTCAGGACATTTATTATTATTTTAATTAAAGAAGAGTTACAAGAGTTAAATTCAAAGTTTAATAACTAAACCATTTTTAATATAGGGTTACACACAATATAAATTAGACAATAAATATTAATTATAAATATAAAAATATTTCCTACATAATGGTTTTTTATTTATAATTTTTAGATATTGAATAATTAAATTTATTTATGACACAATGATGATGCAGTAATTACCGTATTAATGAATGATTAAAATAATTGATATTATAAATACCCAAATAAATGTAACTTGAGACTTTTAATTAATTAAACTAATTTTATAGGTTAATAAGACATGTTAGGGTTGATTCAATCAATTTTTTTCGAAGTAATCATGATTTTATAATTTTTACAAAAAAATACCAAATAATGTCAAAATTGACATAAAATAGATTTTAAAACAAATACTATATTATTGGTTGATATAATATTCCTAAAAATCTAAGGTTCATACAAAAGGCTTAAATAATATTATATATGTCATTAATTAACCACTTGAGGTTCTCTTAGCAGTTTAGAGTTTGTTTATTAACCATATAGTATAAGAATACAAGAAGACACAATAAACATTAAACTATTTAACTAAGAGTTAAATCTAAAAGACATGGTTAAAATGGTAACCTAAACTTGTCTAAAACCTATTGGTTGAGAGTTTTTATACCCATACCTAACTTATACTTTAAATAATTCATTTTGGAGCCATTAGAAACCGAAAATGATTTTATTATAAAATAATATTTCAAACTTTTCCAAAAGTTACCCTCACCTCTCTTATAAAAGGGAACTTCCCCTTATCCTAATTTCACACCTCCAAAGCCATTTTGCTCGGCCAAATCCTGCCCAAATATCCTCCGAAAATTTCTCCCTTCATCCTAGAGGCCTTACTGTGGTCATAAAGCTAACCTAAGGATCCCTTTTGATCAAATCAAAAGGAAGAACCCGAAAAGAGGTAAATATTTCATCACATATTTCAAGTTCTTTTTATCTTCCACTTCCTCTTTCATTGTTGTTTCCATTATAAAATAATATCTCCAGTATATTCTATATAATGTGATTATATTATAGAAATGGTACAACCATATTCATTATTCTATCCATCCTATAAATGACTAAGTCACCATACGTGCGTACGTACGGATTACCGTCTCCACGTCGTGGTGTAGTTTGTTGTTCAAAAACGTCATTATTTGGATGGGTATAATAATGAGTATAACTGATGTAAATAATAAATATAAAATTTTATGATTCAGTATATATGATATACCATCCAATTACATATGATTTATCCATCAATATAATGATATTGTCGCTCGTGCGTATGTATAGATTACCGTCTCCACGACATGATGAGATTCATTTCCACGTTCCTCATTCAACGATGATTATAAAATATATATCATTAATAAGTATGTGACATATGATATAATAATGCTATTGGAGATATATATATATATATATATATATGTACTTACATATATCTTACTCACTTAGTTCCGTTCAATACGATATGAAAATGGAAACAACATTTATCCGTACGTACGGACTACCGTCTCCATAAACGGTGTTTTCCATTTCATATATATGTCTATTATAAATATTTATATTCTAAATATATATGATATATAAATCATATTTTATATTCTGGAAGTATTTAGATCTTGATCTATGTGATACAATCAAGAGTAACAAGTTAAAACATGTATGATAAAGAAAGCGATTATTAGCCAAAATGTTAATTTAACATGGAAATTATTATTAAATGGGTAGTATAAATCCAGAAATGATTCATGTATGATATAATAAATTTTAATATGGTTATGTTATAATTTAATAACATACTAAGGTCTTCATACATGAGGTTAAACATATCCTCGACTAAATAAAAGTGCAAGGTAAGGGTTAATTTCAAAATCTCTTTATTATCCGAGGTTGTTTTTACGTAAGTATCTACTGAGACATATTTATTATCCATGAACATGTTTCATAAAATAGTTTTAAAAGCGATTATTTTTAAGGTAATTTTTTCTAAAACACCATTTTAAATTTTTTAAATATTTATTCTTCTAAACCATTATCATTAATGTCCATGTTTTCAAAATGGTTTTGGGATTTATTTAAATGGACATGAATGTTTTAAAATGTTAATTCCTTTCAAAAGTTTCAAAGTGGTATGGGACAATTTGATACAAAAATGTCTTTAAATTTATTCCTTTCTAAATTGCGTGACTTTTAAATGTTTTCATGAAAAAGGGATATTTCTATCAAAGAGTTTTACAAATCATTTTCATCTATGTCAAAATCCTTTAATGGATTTTAAACTTGTTTGAATTTGATTTATTATGATACAAATATTCCATATTGTATTGATGGTTTTGTGATATACTTGACTGTGGATGTGTTATTTTTACACTATTCATGGTTTATGGATAAAGTATTGACATTTCATATGACAGTTTTAATAAGAATGTTTATGTTATGTTTAAAAATTTTCATATGAGGAATGCAGTGGACTTAGTAAGTGATGGGTGGAGCCCGATATAGCTCCTTGATGCATCGGTAGGTCTCATGAGACAAACTAGTATCTTGGCACAAGGCCTTGAAAAAAATTTTATTTGTAGTCTTGGCATGAGGCCTTGACTATAGGGTAATGATATCCAGCGTTAGGCATTCCCTCATTAATAAATTAGTTTTTACATGTGATTATTCGACTAGTAGAATATACCTGTGAATTTTTATATGGTAATGTTTGATTTATTTTTTCCATATTATGTTCAAGTTTATGTTTAAAATGGCTGTTGTTTTTATCAGACATATTTCCTTAAAGGTTTATAGCTTTCTCTAAATTATTTACCCTTACTGGGCATCTGATCTCTCCCCTTTCTTATGTTTTATTTTCCCAGGATTCCAAGAAGTGTGTTATGATTGATATGCAGGGTTAAGATAAAGGGAATAATGGAGTTTTTAAAGAACTATATATGTTGTGTTTTATGTTTGAAATTTAAATGTAAAGTTAATTTTCATATGAGGAATGCATGTGGTCTTGGCAGTACGTTGGGTGTTTTGACCAAATTCAGTTTTTGTGTCAAAACAACTTTAGTAGGTCTACTACGGTCAAAGGGGTAGTTATATAATATCTATATAATAATTATTAAGAAATAATTATCATATTTATACATAAATTATAACTTGTAAACCAATAATTAAATATAGTTATGAAAAATTAACCAACATTAGAATCATGGAGACGGTAGGTCGTACGTACACTTGAGAAAATTTCCAATTTTTCATTGATCATCAGGGAAAGAAGGTAAGTAACATTAATATTTCTAGGATTATTATTATATAATAAATACCATATTATTTAATCATATATGACTAAATATATGATTCTTGTGATGTAAAAGGAATCACATCATGTCAAGGAGGCAGTAGTCCACACGTTCACGAACAACGTTATCACTTTTTAAGTGTATGGAAGGGTAATAAAGAAAATGATATATATATATATATATATTATTTATATAAAGGTAATAATATCATTAATATAATATATATTTTTTTATGTCACATATTGTTATGTAAAACCATCCTGTATACATTCCATGTATCGTGTGAATGAATCACATTACTTTTAAGAGGTGGAAATCCAATCTTCCACAAATGATGTTATCATGTTTACACAAAATGGAAAGAATACATGTATGTTATATATGACAAATTAAATAATCATATGGAAATTATAAATATCCTCAATATAATATATAAATAGTTTCCATCACTATTCCCACCATGATAGGTGGTAAAGTAAGAATGAACAATCATCGTTTTGTGAGGCGGTAGTTCTGTGTACACATAAATGATAAGTTTGTTACCCCTTAGTTAGATGTGTGCATATGTATAGGTATAAAACATAACATAAATTCATATTAGTATATTTAGGATACTTATATTTTATATAATAAAGGAATAAGAAGATTTTAGGTTATGGATAATGGAAATAAAACTAAAGAGCTTGAGGAATTATGTTACCTCTTCTTTGGGTAACTCCTTTTGGTTTCCACCAAAGGGTTTCTTTTCTTTTATTTTTGAACAAAGGGAGGATTATAAGATGAGGGTACATATTATTAGGAGATATTTTTGAATATATTGTATTATAAAAAGTGTCTTGATAGGTGTGAGGAAGTGGATGGCGTGAGTTCCTTTTTATAGTGGTTGAGGAGTGGCACTCTAGTAAATTTTTGGAAAGAGAATTCCACCCACATTTTCCCATGTCAATTGGATCCAATAATGGAAAATAAAATTATACAAAGGAGTATAGGGTTAAAATATTTCTATAAAATGGAATTTTGACAAGTTTTTAGGACATTTTCCCTTATGTTTAAGGTTTAGTCCCTTGTTATGATTAATTTCATCTTAATTGTTTTAATTAATTTTAATTACATTCACTAATATTTTGGGTAAAAAAATTAGTTTAACATATTATACATTATAAATTATTACTTTTATAAATATGGTATCAATTTTTCTAAATCCCAATAATTTAATTGGTATAAATTAATTTAAACTTAATCCTATAGATGAGACGAAAATGCATGTTTTTAAAGTAAAAACATTCAAAAGTTTGCTATGTTTTTATATCCAATTTCAGAGTGAAATTGTTTATAATGGAATAAATTGGTTTAAATGACAATAAATTTATCTAATTAACATTTTAAAAATAATAAAAAGTATAATTTAACTTTATAAATAAATTAGATGAAATACAGAATTGAGTTAAAATTCAATACTTTCACTATTTATCAAAAAATGAAGCTTCATAGAAAATTACCAAAAATTCAGACTAAACTAATTTTTATGTTCCAATTTCAAAAATAAAGGTTGTTTTTTTATATATAAAATTTATTAAAGCGACATAATTTGTATTTAAAATAGGTTCTCTATTAAAATATGGTAAAAGTTCCGTTAGAAAAATATTCATTTTTAATCAAAATATTGGATGTGTTCTTATATTATGAATATCGAATCTATTGGATGAATGTAAAAATATTTTATTGAATATATAAAATAAATATTTCATTAATATAATTCAATAATTTTAATTAATTTAATTTATTAGGATAAAAATTCTCTGTGATCATAACAATATTTTTCTATAAAAGTATTCCATTTATTTTCAGGGGGTTATTATATTCATTTCAAATTAATTTTTAACCAATGAATTAATTTTATATCTATGTAAAAAATATATTTTTATAGGTTAGTTAATACTATTCATTACATATATTTTATATCTCATTATATTAAATAATAATTTGTTAATAATATATTTTTCTTAGTAAAACATGGTCCTGCATGTAACATATGCTATTGAAGAAAGTATTTATTGTGTGTAAATAAAGATAACCCAATATTTAATGAATTTAAATATATATAATAGATTAAATTTATTTATAATTTTAAATATATTATAAAGTATTAGGATATTATATTCCCTTACGTTCTTGGTGTTGCATGTCATACATGTTATCAAATATTACATTCGTACTTTAGAATTTATGGTTATTAGAACAAACTTACATGGATGGTCCTAAAATTTTATTTAATTGAATTTATATTATTTATTTGAAATTATAAATATTTTTTTAAATAGGACCGAATAATTTAACTACCATGTTTACCTCATTAAACACACTGAATCTATTTTGGACCGAATGACCCCAAAATGTTCGATGTGAACTTAACTAATTTAGTAACTAAAGAGAATATGATAATAAATGAAATAAATTGAATAATTAAAAATAAATTAACATGAAAATGATTATTAAGTTAGTAAATAACTAATATATTTTTATTATTTATGAAAGAAAAAGGCGTATGTGGTGACTCAAGACTTGATATAAGATATTATTCTTTAAACCATTATTTTAAATGTTTTAAACTCTTTCTATTCCATATTCATGTTCTATAAATTGTATCAGTAATTTTATTCTTAATAATTCAAAGTTTTCTAGGGTCATTTTTAACTATTTTGGACTTTGTTTACAATTTCTTGGAAAGGAATATTTTTAATTTTTTCTATGTGGGTTATTTTTTACATTCGTTATAAAATGGGAAAAGAATATTTTTTAACATTTACTACTTGATCAATTTTTCCAATAACAATGACCATTATTAATTATTAAGATTCCTATTCACAGATCTATTGTTTTTAGTGAAGATCTTATTCCCATTATTCTGAAAATTTTTATTTTTTTAAATTATTTTCAGAAGAAAATGATATATATTCTCATTTTTATAAGATAATTGAAAGTGATTTTTCTTATAGACTCAAATTCCAGTTTTTATGAGATTTATGATAGAAATATAAGATTTTATATGTTTTTATCATGTCAAAGTTCATTTACACTTTATATTATTATAGGTGGGTTTTATATAACCCTCAAAATACATTGGGTAATGATATGTTCACTATAGGAGATATGTTGGAATTTACAGTGTAGGTTATTCCATTATAAGGGTTTATGTAAGGGTGATATGATCATAATTCCACATGATTATTACTTGGGTTTTATATGATTTAGTTTTTTTTATTTAAAATATTTTAATTTCATGAGGTAAGAAAATGAGTTTATGATTAATGGAATCTTTATGACCATTTAAAGGTGAAAGGTCTTTTTTCAAGGAAAGTTTTTTATAAGATCTCATATTTTCCCAATCAACTATCATGATTGTGATTTTTTCATTTATTCTTTATTAAAAAAGTTTTTATGAAAAAAATTATCCAATGAATTTGATTTCATGAGTAAGTAAATGATTATTTGGGAAAAAATTTTGTTACGTTAAACGAAAAATTCCTTATGGATTTTCATGTTTTTCAATGGGATAACGAGTTTTGTTTCTTTTATATCTGTTATTGAGATTTTTGTGGTCATAACATGTTTTAATTTTTTTTCACAGGGTCTGAGGGTATTTAAAAACCATAATAAGGTTACAATTTACTAACAAATACTTGTCGAGAAATAATCAAGTGTGATAAGAATGAAACATGAGTGTAAACATAAGAACCCATTTTTGTGTAAACAATGTACACTATGTTTAAGTATCTAATTTTCCATGTAATGGTTTTCCAAATTATCTAAAACTATAAACCTACAAGATCATATGAATGTAAGTATGAAATATATTTTCGATTAATCTCATAATTTTGGGGTTTTCATGTTATGAGTTTTTATATGATTATCCTCATAACCCCATGAAGCTGCAAAATCTACACCACTTAAAATGTTGAAAAATAATCCACCACACTTGAATATTTTATTGGTAATAAATGAGTTGAATTCATCAACCAAACCATAATCACCCAAATAGAATCACATCCTCCTTGGGCTCGAGGAAAACTGATAAAAAATCCATTTACATTTCCTCCTACTTCCAATAGGTAACATCCAATGGATTATATAACCATAAAAGAACATGATATTTGACCTTAATCTTTTTACAAACTAAACACTAAGAAACAAACTCTTCCACTAACCACTTCACCCCTGGCCACCAAAATTGACTCCTCAAAGTATGATATATCTTAGAAATACTAGGATACACTATTAAAGGTGTTATATGAAAATCATATAGAACCACCTAATTCTATATAAAAATTTCATAGAGTCACCCTTGAAGAAATACCTAATGTTGATCATGCTCTGATAATTCCTCAGGAGCATCAAAAATGATAAAACAATCTTTCCAAACCACGTCCTCAGGTTCTCCCAAATGAGACTTCTCTACTTGCTACATCTAGGATGAATGCACTTTATAGGATACAAGTAATGTTATTCCTATCCCTGATTCTAGAAGCGTGAATTCCCCTCCCATTTTCTATATGCTAATGACATTATCCTTTTCCTAAAATGGGACAAAAGAAACCTTAGAAATATTAAAACCATCATATCTCACTATGAAGAGGTCTCTGATCAACATATCAACTGGTTGAAATCCTTTATTTTATTTGGAAAAAACTATCCCCCGGTCGGAAAAGAATCATTACAAATATGATTGGTATTAAGGAGGGATTTATACCCTTCAATTATCTTGGGGTTCCTATTTTTTGTGGGTAGACCCAATGAAATTCATTTCTCTACCATCGTTGATCAAACTCTTTGACACCTCTCTTCTTGTAAAGGAAAAAATCTCTCAATGGCAGGGAGAATTTTCCTTGATAAATCCACAATTGTTTCTAAACTGGTCTACTCAATGATGATCTATAAATTGTCGTCTAGTCTCTTAAAACACATCAACATTTTCATTAAAAACTTTGTCTGGATGGGAAGCACTTTGGAAAGGAAATTAGTCACCATATCTTGGTCCATGTGCTGTAAACCTATTGAAAAAGGTGGTATTGGAATAAAAAACCTCACAAACTTTAACCAGGCCCTTCAGGTGAAGCTCATGTGGAATCTCATTTTCAATAAATTTCCTTCCATGGACTTCCTCTAGGCTCATTGTTTTGGAAAACTCTGAAGCAACATTCATACTTATGTCACATCCTCTATATGTCCATCCATTAAATGTACATTCAACTCCATTATGTCCAATTCTAGATAGATGGCCAATAGAGTCTCGAATTTGAATTTTTGGCTTGATAATTGGACTGGAAAGCCCTTGATTTCCATAATTTCTTCCTCACATCAACCTGTTCATACCACTGACACCATTAAAAACATCATGAACATGCAAAATACTCCATTCTATAAAGAGATTAAAACTATTGTCGATAATTAACAATCTATGTTAATGTGGATTTCTTGATCTGGGAACCTTCCCATAATGGGATTCTTGACATGAAGAGATTTTACAATAATTTATACACCAATGATATGAGAAACTTTAGCTGGCTTAACAACTTCAATAAATCCTGGATTAAACCTTCAAGATTTTCTGTTGTTTGGCGTATTGATCATGGTAGAATTCCAACTGACTCCTATTTACAAACTTTTGGAATCAACCTTTGCTCTAAATGTTGTATTTGTATCCAAAATCGTGAAGATATTGACCATATTTTCCTTTCTTGTGATACGACTACTGCTCCTTGGCATTATATCTTTGTCGTCTTTGAATGAAAATGGTTTTTTTTAGTTCTCTAATCTCTCAGATTCAAAAATGTCTAGAGAAATCTGACTCTCAACAAATCAAGAACCTCTTTGTGGACACAATTACTAAGCTTTTGCATGTGATCTGGTATGGCAGAAATGAATATACCTTTCGCCACAGTTCTTTCAATCTTAATGCATAAAAAATGAGAATTCTTATCGCTACCCAAGAGGCGGCCTCGATACAGAAAGATCAGTGTAACAACTCGGTCAGAGATTTGGTGATCCTAAGACGTCTTGGGATTATAGGTAAATATCCTCACCCTAAATTCATGCTTGAAGTTTTTTGGAATCCCCCTCCTATAGGATGGATCAAAATCAATGTAGATGGTGCCTCTAAAAGAATCCCCGACCCATTAGGTTGTGAAGCCATCTTTAGAAATCATCTGGATCAAGTTCTCGGATGATTCTATGAATCATGGGGTATTGCTACCTCCCTAGAATCCGAGATGCTCAGTGTCATTCATGCGATCTCATTTTCCAAGATGCACAACTGGAACAACATATGGATTGAAAGTGAATCCTCCACTACCATCCAGGCAATCTAGAAGGGCACCATCCACCTTTCCTGGAAACTCACTTCCTGCTGGATTGAATGTCTACACTCTCTCGCTTCCCTCAAATTCAATGCTATGCACGCTTACCGGGAAGAAAACAGAGTTGCTGATGCCATTGACAACATGGGCTTTGATAAGGACTCTACCTGGAGAGATGATCTCCCCCCTGAGCTTCTTCCTCTATATTTGCGGTAATTAAACAAAATTCTTTCTTTTAGACTTGTATAACACCTTTCTTTTATATAATTTTTTTTTTGTTTTGGTCTTTGACCAGAACACTACCTTCAAAAAAATGTTACTTGCCTCACTCAGTGAATTAGTTACAACATTACATTTCATTAGTGTATAAGATATTTTGAATCTATAATCATATAATAAATCTATCCAAAATCACTAAAAAGACTCAAATATTGATGAGAGAAAATATATCAAAATCACTTAATATTCATGAATACCAAAAATCACTCTAAAATATGATAGCGTCTCCAAAAATTGAAGGAAAACACAACTTCCTCTAGATAAATATCATGGGGAGCATAGTTATATTCATGAGGTCATAACCATAAAGACCTATAAAATATCACCACCATCTTATGAATCAAAATACTACCAAAAACAATATTATAATCATCACATAAAATATTAATCATAACTCTCTATTTTGATAAATGAAGAATAGAAACACTAAAAAGCTTCTCCTTTAGATACTTAAACACAACCTAATACAACTCAATATATAGAAAGGTATAATCCTTCCAATTAAAATAAAAATTTGAGATAAATCAGGCAAAAACATATAATAATATCCTATAATACCAATGAAACTATGAACCAATGCAATATTTTTGGGAGCTACCCAAGAAAAAACTCCTTAATCTTTAAAGGATTCAAAACTACTCCATACTAAGAAATAACATTTAAAAGAAAATTCATCTCTCAAATATAAAAAACAAACTTTGATTGATTATAATATATTTTATGTCACTAAATAATCTATGTAAAAATTTTCAGATACTCAGCATGATCTATATATCCCCAGGTCGTATTAGGTGCCATTGAGGAGGGGGGGGGGAATATACAGTATACACATTTTATAAATTATTTTACTTTTTAATTCCAACACTTAAACATTTTAATGTTCTTGATATACTTTGTGATATCTATCAATATCACCTTGTGTGTAGTTGTAATATAGGGAGATAATAAGATAATATTTATAATATTTTGTATAGGACCTACTCCTTGCCATGTGGGTTATACCAGCAACATGGATTCTCCATTATAATCTTATTATCAATTACAAATGTTGAAATAGAATCACACCATATATAATCCCAAATCCACATAGGGGGTTAATTATACTATATCTCACAGTGTTACCATTATCCACACTGTCCTTCTGTTGGATCACACAAGAGACTTATCTTGCTCCCATCTCAAATTGAGAGAATTATTCTGCTTTGTCTCCAAATGAGCGATTCATTTTCCTCCCAGAACTACCTAGAATAATTCACCTATTCTCGATACCAACTTTAATAATTCAGTTTTATTTAAGGATTGATCCACTATATTATGATCTCTTGGTCTACCTCCATAATCTTACAGGATCTGACTTGATCATGTACACTTCAAGTACCTTCAACAACCAATGATTGATTCTGTTGGTCTTACTCAATTAATTATTCTCCCCTGTAGATAAAAAGAGACCTAATTAAAAATAATTATTAATATCTAATTCTTTCTTTTGATGTTGATGTCTCAACCTTAATTAATGTGTGTAAGAGTTTCACACAATGTCTTTGAGATCATCTTATGTAATATTGGAATTGAAAAACCTCAATGCACTTTCTTATTGAATTCATGAAACTCTAAAACATATTGTTTATTAACTTATTATTTTTTATGATATATTTCACTATATACATTAATATCCAACCTACTTTATATTGAACAAGGTTTGGGTTATCTCAATGGGTTTTTTACATATGCATGAAGTCATGTAAGAAATTTTCACTTTTTTTCTAAATGCATGTGTATGAAATTATGGTACATGAATTCACTACATTTCTCGCACAAATCCTTATTTACCTTAAGCAAAACCTAATGGATTTGAGTTCACTATTATTATTCACAAAATAATTAAAAATTTATTGCACTTTCTTCTTCTTTCAAATAATTTGCGCAAGTATGAGTATGCCACAACTTCAATTGTTCTCCTTCATGAAGCACAATACAAGTATACACTCTTGTGGTGTCTCAAATAAATTTTTTATAATATAGAATTATTATGTGTAAGGATATCATGATATCATAAATAAAGTTATGAAACCAATCCATTGTGAAGCACTTTGAGTATGTAAACACAAGTCTAAGGTCCATAGAATCTCATCTCTACTGTGTAAGAAAAGTATTAGCAGAACTCCGTGCAAAACAATGTTCGTAGATTCTTTTTTTTATCTGATAAGAATGAGATATTTATTTATCACTAGTGTATTTTAAAACATGGGTTATGTATTGGGAATTTATTATTAGAAACACTTCCTTACACTTCTACAATTCGTCAACTCAAATATTTTATTTTTATGTTATACTAATCTATAGTTAAATGCCTGAAGATCAAAAAATATTTAAATATTATTTAATGTGGGTTTCCTATTTATGTGAAATCAAGAATCATGGAATAACATGATTCAAAATATTCTTCTCCTCATTTTCATGTGATGAAAATCAATTTCATCATCACTTCTTAGATATTCACATGCACCTATGAACTATCGATGCTCAAACATCTAACTATAACTTGGTTTTCATTTTGTAGTAGCTCATTATATTAACATCCATATGAATGAAATATTGTGATTTTATTCATGGAATTTTTAGGCCTCATATCCTCAAAATTTTGATCTTAAAATAACTATGGATATCTTAGGTTAAATGATTGCTGTTGTTGCATCAATTAATTCAACATACTAGAGATCTTTGATATATGGAGGTAGAAGAAAAATGCCCTGGATAATTGGTTGAATGGGATTTCTTTGATCATGCAATGCATGTTCTATCCATATAATTTTTAACAGAGAAACAATAATGAGTGAAACATCATCCCACATCGAACTTCCCATTTTTTGGTCCATGCTTTATAATCCTAGGTGTTCCTATACCAGAATGTGACATGGTAGTTAGGGATTAACACACACGTAGACCTTCAAACATGACACCATGCCACCCTACATGATGGCTCTAGAACCTCCATACATGCCCTGTGTGTAGTGTTGTGGGAACTATGCACCATCCCACACTTATCTTCATCCATAAATTCTCCCTGGGATAGCTCTCCCATGGGGTTTACCCTTGGGTCCCTTATGTGTGGTTGATGGGTTGAACCTTTTGTGATTTTAATGTTTAGCCCATATTTTTTACTAAGGGTTTATTTATGTACATAGGAAAATACTATGTATTGAATGAAATTCTAAGACCTCCTCAAGTATTCTTCATCATGAAAATATATAAGAATAATTTTCATGGCCTATACATAATAAAATATTTTTAATCCTTGTTGAAAAAAATTTGTATTCTATAATTTGTTTTTAAAATGTTTTTAAAAATTAACAGAGGATCAAGAATCATCACAATTACCAGGAGTATTTCACAATCATGACATCCAATTTCATCAAGTGAATCAATAAAAATTCTCTAAGAATAACCACTTCATCCAACAACTTACCGAACACATATTGAAACATCATTGACAATGAGTTAAACAATTAAAAAACAATACCCCTTCATCAATTTTGTCAATATCTTTTCACATATTTAAAATTAAATATGTTTTCTCAATACTTTATGACCATTATTAAGAATAAAATAAAAATAAAAAATGGGTTCATGAAATATAATCTTTCATCTCCAAAACAAGATCTCGTCCCTTACATGAAAATTTCTTGATCACTTATAAGAGTTGGATGATCTCACATGGTTATCTCAAAAAATATCCTTTAGTTAATCAACTCTAAGTATACATGGTCTAACCCTATGTATAAAAAAGAGAGAGATAAAGTCAAGGCTGTCCATGTCATCCATAAACTATGATTCCTATGAAATCATACTAAAAAGTATCAATTATCATTTATGGGGTTGTATGTAATAATATTTATCAGTAAAATGAAAAATACCAAACCTAATTCAAAAAAATCATTAGAAATTTCATGTAAAAATGATATATATCTTCATTTGTCTCAATTTTGTAGGTTTTGGGGTGCAGTGGAAGCCTGCGATGGACAATTCCCAACATTTCTTTTTGTTATGATCAATGATCAATCTGAGATCTACATGACGATAAACACTATAATATATGGAATTGGATCAATGAAATCAGACAAGAGTAATCATGCTAGAACAAGCGGTATGATCATTAGATATTATTTATAATCAATTTAATTAAATTAAGAATTACCTAGATGGAATTATTTATTCATTGATGGATATAGTGAAATATCTTTACTGCACTATCATTATGTTATAGGAATTAGGTTCAGATTCCCTCTAGCGGTGATCCACACGTGTTCCACGACTATGCAGAAATCACCGAAGGAATCTATGGGTGCTAATAGAAAAGATCCTTGACCTTGCATCGTCTAACTTTTATCACTTCCAGAACCACTTACAAAGTGTTCTCCTTGATCTAGTGGAGAAATATTTATCTCTATTATTTGGAGTTCTCTTGGAGAAGAGATCTCTCTAGTTCATGAGACGATTCTCCAAATCTGTAGTGCACAACCAAAACAAAAATGAATTGTCTGTTGAGAAAATTATATAACTTGGTTTATATATAGATAGGGTTAAAATAAAATAATTTCATAGGTGCCCATAATTATTTATTTAATCCAATATAAAACACCATATCAAATAATAATAAAAATATTTTTAGTTTTTGACATGTGATTAACTTTCAAATTAAAATTAAATATTATTTAATCAAATTATATTCAATATTTATTATTTTCTCACCGAACCATTTAAACTTTGTCCTCCATTACGCCACAATATTTACCAGGCCTTGAATAATTACTATTTATTTATTAAATAAATATCACTTCATTATTCACCAATAAATAAATAAATATTATCTTCACTAGATAGAAAATACATAATTATTAAATATTCCACTGACATTATATTGTCTTGAATAAATGGTGATGAAATATTTTCTATCAAAAAAATATGAATAATTATTAAACCATGTGTGGGAATAATATTTATTCAACCTATTAAATAATAAATAATATTATATTATTTAACTAAAATTATGGATACACTTAGTGTGTGAACCTCAATGCCTCTTTATTAGTGGCATTAGTCGAAGTAGCCTAAATTCCAAGGATATCGTCTAGCAACATGCCAAGGCACCCCTAAAGAAAGGAGTTAATTCTAAAATGAAAAGTTACCTCATACATACACTTATTATGTAATATAATCCCTCTATTGAGATATCTCTAATCAAGTAGGTAGCATGACGACGTCATCAATGAAGGTGCTCAAGGTCTCTTTCTTTAATTTATCAGAAAATGAGCTTGCTTATTGAACACCATGGAGATGGATTTATTTTGGCTATATAATTTCCCTAAAAGAGATTTAGATATCAACTTCTGTTAAAAAAGAAGGGAAAAATCCTTTCTCACATTATTCATTAATGAAATATTACTCATAAATCACCCAACATATCCTACCTCTCCACGAATATATGTATTCATGGTTTTCATCAATAAATCAAAGTAAACAAATCATAATATTCCTTAATAATAATATTAAAATCTATTAATCAATACACATGCCTGCATTTAGGAATATCAAATGACACACAGACATGTATATTTCTACTAGTGAGTCTTGTTCTCAAAATATCCTAATGCATATTACCAAGCTAGTAAACCATGAGAAGGTGCCTAAATGTTCTATGAGTATACTCCCCTGATAGCATATATCATTTGTGTCCCTCAAATGACATCATCTAACTATAGAACATATATTAATGAATAGTGTCATAGAACTTCTGGGTTCTCATCATAGCAGGGAACTGCTATGACCATTTAGTTTGACAACTACTTTTGGGACATTATCACATACTATGTTTTGCAGAAGAACAATCATGATGTGATAAGAAGTTAATTAATATTCAAAACCATGAATAAATTTTGTCATAAAATACATAGAAGTTTGTTCTAGGTCACCAACTCAAATAGACTCCCATTTTCACTAGAGCCAATTTCTAACAACCTTCAGTCTTCCAGCTCTCACATAATAACAATGCTTCTTCTAAGATATGAATTTAGTCAGGGGGTCCACTAAGTTCTCTTATTTTGGAACTCTACATACTAAAAATTAACCCCTATGATGAAAATACCTCAATAAGTGATACATATGTAGTATATTATTTATCTGTTTTTTTTGACCTTGGCTATTTTCCAAGAGCCACCACTACAGTATTATCACAATACAATACGACAGGGTTGTTACTTCTAGGTACTACATCAAGATCCTAGATAATGTTTCAAATCCAAATGGATTCCTTCGATGCATCAGAAGCTATATATACCAATAATTTTCTATAGAATTAGAAACAACTAAATTCCTTGAACTATTTCAACTCATAGCTCCTTCGTTGAGACAAAAAACATGTCCTGATTGTGTCTTCAGATCATTTTGACATGTCTAAAAACCAAATTTTGTATAACCCATGATGGTCAACTCCTCATCTCGTCAAAACACTAAGAACATATCCTTAGTTCTTATGAGATACTTAAGAGTAGCCTTAATAGTAGTCCAATGTCGTTCTCTTATATCTTCTTGATATCTTCCTACCATGATCAATGCATAGGAAACATAAATTTTAGTACATAACATGGAGTACATGATTGATCCTGTCACTGAAGAATACATGATCTTGCTAATTATCTCTTTCTTCTATTGTGTAAGAGGTCACATTTTATTAGAAAGATGTAAACCATGTGACACTGGAACCAATATCCTCTTGGATTGGTCCATACAAAAACTGTGTAGTATCTGGTAAATATATGTAATTTGACTTATTCCAAGAAGCCTCTTATATCTATCATGAATGATATTGATCTCTAGAATATAGGCTACTTCACCTATGTATTTCATGGAGAAACATTTACTTAACTAGTCCTTAAAAAACTGTAAGACTTGTATTTCATTTCTAATAAGTAATGTGTCATCAACATATAATAGTAATATAATGACCACATTGACACTAAAGTTATTGTAAACATATGACTTACATTAATTCTTAATGAACAAAATTTATTTTATGGATTCATCAAATATAATATTCCATGACCAGGATGATTTCTTCAATCCATAAATGGATCTTTGTAACTTGAAAAACATTTTGGCAAAACATGGAGTCACAAACCCTTATGGTTTTGTCATATCAAAATCTTTTTTAAGCTTCCAATTAAGGAATTCATTTTTGAAATCCATCTTCCAAATCAAATAATATTGGAAAGTTTCTATGGAAAGTAGAATTTTTATGGATTTAAACATGGAAGCTGGTGAAAAGGTTTCATCATAGTCAATTCCTTAATATTGATTAAACTCTTTTGCCATGATAATTTATTTATAGGTCATTAATTTACATTCTATGTCTAGTTTTCCCTTGAATACCAATTTTCACTCAATGGGATTTACATCAACTGACACATCGAACAGAACCCAATCTTGGTTCTGATACATATAATCCATTTTTGAATTCATGGATTCTTTCCATCTTGTCGCTTCAGAGCTCTCTACTTCCTCCTTATAGGGGAGAGGTTCATCACTATCAACTAATAATGAATCACCATCTTTAGTGACTAGAAAACCATATATCTCTAGTTCCCTTACATCTATTATGATCCTATGTAGTACTTGTGTTTCCAAAACTACTTCTTCCATGGTGGGTAATTTGTTAATACTCCAACTCTTGTGTATCTTGAGCATAAAATTCATAAAATTCAATCATTCTCCAACTATCCTTTTTGATTATGTTCTCCCTCTGAAGAAATATGGCTTGTCTAACATCAATCACTTTCTTGTCTGATGTGTTATATTTCCTTGGGATACCCTATAGAGATACAATTTGTGCCTTAGGGTGCTAGTTTGTTGCCTAATAAGGCCTTAAAAAATTCCTCACAACCCCATACATGGGTATGTGACAAAAAAATGTTTCTTTCCACTCTATAACACTAAGGTAATTCTATTTTTCACTTTAGTTGGAACTCTGTTTAGTTTTTATGCTGCAGTTTATAGATCACATCCACAAAAGGATAATAGAAGATCTATATAACTCATCATCGACATTACCATGTCTAACAAAGTACAATTCCTCATTTTTCTAACACCATTCCACTATGGTGTATAAGGTGGAGTGAGCTGAGATAGAATCCCAAATTCACATAGAAATTTGATGAACTATTGGTTAATATATTCAACACCTTGATCTGATCAAAGCATCTTTTTCTTCTTACCAAGTTTATTCACTACTTCATTCATGAATTACTTGAATTCCTCAGAGTACACAGACATATACCTCATCAAGTAGATATATATGTATCTACTCAATTAATCAGTAAAAGATATGAAGTAAGAATATCTACTTCTAGATTCTTATGGAAATGGGCCATAATCATCAATATGTTCAAATCCTAGAAGCTCATTGTCCCTTTCACCTCGTCCACCAAATGGTGGGCTGGTCAATTTTTCTTATAAACAAGTATAACATCTTTCAAGTGGTTTTAGCTTATAAGAGTCTAAATAACCATATTGATAGAGAATTTTCAAATTCTTATCATTTACATGACCCAGAAGGTGATGCCAAAGTTGGGTGTTATATGAGTCATGTGAACATGATTCGTTATCAATTCCCAACACTTGGTTTTGGTAATTTAATACTTAAAGACCATTATTTAAATATAAAATACCATGAAATATATTTTCCTGATAAAAGAAACAAATTTTAGTTCCAAACATGAAAATAAACCCATATTCATCTACACATGATATAGAGATTATGTTCTGGGTAAAAATAGGTACATAAAAAAAATTAAAACCAAAATCATTGTTGTTGACAATGAAAGATGATAGTCACCAATGGATTTAGTATCCACACTCCCACCATGAGTATCTCTCAAATCCACCTCTTCTCAGTAAATATTTTGGAATCTACTTGATTAATGTATTTGGATATAGATGTGAGCACTAAAAGATGTATCTAATAACCAATGTGTAGATATGGAAAGATGATAATCAATAATGATTGCACCTTTAGCTTCCCCTTACTTTTGGGTGAATTTCCTCTTCAGATATACTTTCTTTATACATGCGAAACATACTACCTCCATTTTCCTTACCCTGCCTCTAGATCTTCTTCTTCTTGGAAGTATAATGTTTAGGATCATTAGACTATTTATAAGCCTTTAGATCCTTTTCCTTGTTCTTCCATTTCCTATTCACTATAAGAAATGTGGGATTATCACACCCCATGAAATTATCCACTTTGTGAATAAAATCAAGAATTTACAAAAGACTCTTCCCAATATTGCTCATATTTTAATTAATAATAAAGCTATACAAGGTCCTGATAAGTGATGAAAGTGTGAAATCTGTATGCAACTCATCTGGGAATTTAATCCCTAAGATCTTAAGGCATTAAATGTAGTCATTAAACTTGAATGCATGAGTCCCATATGGTGTAGAATCTATAATATTAGTTTTAAATAAATAATTGGAGATCCCATACCTCTCTTATATCGCTTTCTCTTTATGGAGATCCTAAAGGCGAGAAATCATGCTACATGCATCAATATCCTCACGTTTCTTTAAAAAGATCATTAGACATGGAATATAACATGAATAATTGAACATATGTAGCATCATTTAGAAGTTTCTCATAGACAGATATCTCTTCATCACTTATCTCATTTCCAGGAATTTTAGAAAAGGTTCTTCTAGCACATCTAATTTCCTTTAATGGAAAAGGATGACATGTAAGAGCCTTTTAAATTATTGGAAATTTGTTCTTGTGAGAAGATTTTCCTTATGAAGTATGGATCGAAATTTTATGTTTGATGTCATTTTTATTAATTTTTCAAAAAATAAGATAAATATAATTTTAGTACTTTATCTGATAAAATTTAGACAAATAAATAAATAAATATTATATTTATTTGTCTTCCACTATTTTGTCGAAACCCAATATCCCTCACCATTGGCTTAAAAATATCACGTTTCGTGTATATTCTAGTGGTAAGGATCTATATTACACTTATAATTACCCCAAATTTTGTTAGTCAAACAACTTGAAGGGTTTTATATAGGAATTGCCAATGCCAAATGCATTAACTCATAGTTCCTTGATCTGTTGAGTGGAATCCCTAATCCAAAAAATCCTTTAATTGGATTTCCTAAACCTTTTTCACTTAGCTATGCCAAGTCCTACCTTGGCATTCAAACCATGATGTGAAATATGTTTTGTCAACCCAAAACTTTAATTTATGATTCCCTGATAATCCAAATCACCCCAACTTTGGGTGGTCAATCACCTTGAACTATGGTTTTATTTAATTGAAGTAGTGGAAGAATATACCGACTTAAAATATATAATTTAGTGATTTTATCATTTTATGCATAAATTTACAATTATTATATTTATAACATGATTGGTAATATTAAGTGAATTTACTTAAGTGATTAACTATGTATTAGATAATATTTACACATAAGGAAATTTATTTTACTTCTATCTTGCATGATTGTTAATTTATTAATTATGTGAACACGAAAAAAAATCCATAATGAAATAACCATGAAACATGATAGAAATAGAATAAGAAAGTAGTATAATCCTAATATTTACTAATGGTTAATTTTTTTAGCGGTTGATAAACTAATTGTTGTCCTAGGGAAAAACACATTGAACCAGTTAAGGTTCGTGTTACAGATTTCCACCTATCAACTTAGGTATCTCATTGGATTGGTTTCGCCTCAACTCCGAACTTTAATCACCTCCACTAACATGGGAGCTCTATCCTTTACACATTCTCTTTACTCACATGAAGCTTAGGGGAAAATGGTTTACATAAAAGAAACCATGAGAACACATGTCTTTACATAATAAAGGGAGAGAAGGCACACATGCCAAAAATTTAATTTAATAATAAATTAAATTAAATGAAACCAATCACATAAAAAGGTTTGGTATATGCTCATGATAATCCAAATGTTTGCAATGAAGTATATATTTAATAAAAATAGAATTCAATTATTAATCATTAATATTTAAGATAAATCGCGATCGAATAAATTAATTATCTTCATTAATTAATCAATTATATTATCTTAACTCTCATAAAAATTTCATTGAGGTTCCCATCCATCATAATTTTATGTAAATTAAATAAATTTATTTAAAATTAATTATGTACATAAATATACCTTGGAGAAAACACAATGAATACCCGTTAGATTATTCCTAATATGTATTTTACTCATATAATATTTACCCTTGTAACATATGACACACATGTCTTATTACGTAATTTCATGACATGTACTATAAACTTAATGATTACATGAATTACATGATTTTTTAGTCACGTGTTATACTTCAATGCATGCAGAGTAAAAACTGTAATTTGATTTATACATGATACATGGATCTAAGCATTATGTAGATATTAATTAAACATTTATATTTATAAATATTAAAACCCATCACATGGAATGTCCGATAAACTTAATGATCACATGAAAGAACATGTCTCAAGTTTTACGTAATACATTTTTTTTTAAATTTGGATAATTTGGTATAAGTACATAGTGTGTACATGTGATCTACATAGTGTGTATATTTCTCACTATCTATCTGAGGTACACGCATATGGACTCAACATGTATATTTTACCTGGGAAAAATGGATTACAAAGAGTGTCCAATGGGATACATGTCGTGTGATCACCAAATTACATGATCACCAGTCGGGTATGCCTTTTATTATAATACATAGCCTCTATTTTTCTCAAAGGGACTACACACCATCTAAGTGGGCAAAATGGAGTATACCCTAGTTGACTGTGCACCACCCTGTCCTGGTCAGCACGCAGTGTGAGAATTAACTACACTGCGTGTAATCAATTCACACACTCTGAATTAATTTATGAATTAATTCCTAATTCATTGAACACAAATACATGGTGTGTAACTCCGGTTACACAGTGTGTACTGCTATGTTATACACCTAGATTTTTTAGCACCTCCGAATGAGATCTTTGATTTTAGTTTATTCATAAAAATAATCATATTGATTATATCTATGAGAAATGAAAGAGGAAGAATGAGATCTAACGAATCAGATTAAAATAATGATTAAAAATGAATTTAAAAACTAAATTAAATAGAGTAAATCATGGACTATATTAAAATAATTATGAATAGTTTTGTGACTAATTTGATACCACTTTTAGGTTCTGGGTTCAGTGGAAGCATGCGATGGGTGATTCCCAATTTTTTTTTTCATGATCGATGATGAATATGAGATCTATACAAAAATAAATTTCACGATCAATGGAATTTGATCAATGAATATAAATAAGAGTAATCACACCAGAACTTGAGGGAGGACCATCACATATTTTTTATAATCAATTTAATAAAATTAATAATTCCCTTTATGGAATTATTTATTTATTGATGGATCTGGTGACAGATCTACACTAAACCATATTTGCATTATAGTAATCAAGTGCAGATTCCCTATAGTAATGATCCACACATGTTCCATGAATATCTGGATGTCATCGAAGGAATCTATGAGTGATAGAACAACAAATCCTTTCTTACATCACTAACCTTTGATCGCTGAAAGAAACAATTCCAAAATTTTTCTCCTTGATCTGGAGGAGAAAGATTTCTCTTGTTCCTGGGAGTGTTCACGGAGAAGGGAACTATCTAGAATTTGAGATAATTATCTAAATCCATTGAGAAAAAATAGAACAGAAATGTATTTTCCCTTCAGAAAATAGAATATCTGAGTTTATATATCACTAGGGTTAAAAACAAATTGCACAAGTTACCTTAATTATTTATTTAATACTAGCGAAGACCGCATGTCAAATAACAATAATAATAATATTATTTCTTGACATGTGCTTAACTTACGAATTAAAATTAAATATTATTTAATAAAATAATATTCAATATTTATTATTTTCTCACTGAACCATTTAAACTCAGTATTCCATTCCTACACAATATTTATCAGGAATTGAATAATGAATATTTATTTATTAAATAAATATCACTTCATTATCCACCAATAAGTAAATAAATATTAATTTCACCAAATAGAAAATAAATATTTATTAAATATTACACTCACATTATATTCTATCAAATAACTGGTGAAAGAATATTTTCAATCAAGAAAAAATGAATAATTATTAAACCACATGCAAGAATAATATTTATTCAACAGGTTAAATAATATATAATATTATATTATTTAACTAAGATTCTGGATACACTTTGTGTGTTACCCTCTAGGCCTCTTTACTAGTGGAATCATGCAAATCAGCCTAAAGGCCAAGGTTATCATCTAGAAATACAGAATGACCCCCCATAGAGAATGAAGTTAATTCTGCAATGACATGTTACCTCATACAGATGCTTACTATGTAATAAAATCTCTTTACCGTGATATCTCTAATCACGTAGGATGAATACCGGTGCCATAAATCAAAGTGATCGATGTCTATTTATTTTATTTCTCAGAAAATGAACTTTCCTATTGAAAACCATGTCCATGAATTTATCTTGGCTATATCATTTCCATCGAAGGGCCTAATATATTGACTTCCATTAAAATAGAAGCAACAAATCTTTTCTTGCATCATTAATTAATGCAATATTACTTGTGACATACCCAACATATCCTACCTCACTATGAAAATATGTCATCATTGTTTTCGTCAAAACATAAAAGTAAACAACTCATAATATTCAATAATAATAATCCTAAAGTATATGGATCAATACACACATCCACAGATAGAAATATCCAATGATACATAGACATGTGTATTTCCAATGGAGGGACTTGTTCTTATAATGTACTACTCGATATTACAAAGGGAATAAATCATGATAAGGAACCTCAAAGTCCTATGAGTTTCCACCACTGATATACTATATCATTTGTGTCGCTTAAATGATATCATCCAACTATAGATCATATATTTAAGAATATTGTCATAACACTTCCGGGTTCTCATCATAGTGGGAAACTTCTATGCATTTTATTGAAACACTACTATTACAAAATTATCACATTCTATGTTATGTATAAGAATAATCATGATGTTATAAGGAGTTTATTAATATTAAGAACCATGAATAAAGGTTATCATAAATTACATGGAAGTTAGTTCTAGGGAACTGACTCCAATAATTTTATCATCAACCAAACACCCCCTTACTTAATATGATTAATACAGTTTAGAATGAGGGATGAAAGCGTGATTAGTATACATCATCTTACAATTCTATAAAGTTATTCAAAAAATCCCACAATCAATATGTGGTGAAGATTTAACATCTTCATCTCATCAATTATCCCCTAAATGGTTATATCTATCTCCTTCAATTACATTCATTTTAGTAGAAAAGAATATATATATATATATATATATATTGGGGAATAAGGAGGGACCTACTTGTTCATCAAGAGTGAAATTTAGATTGGGAACTACCACTCAGCCTGATCCATTTTCCATAATAATATCTGTCAACTTCTCATCAACTTTGTGTGAAATAAATTTTCTAACTAAATTTATTTAGCCACTGGATTTTCTTTATATTCAACAAGGTTTTAGCTTCCTCCAATTTATTATCCAATTTAAGTTTACTTTTCCAAAAAAATATGCATTATTTTCTAATATTTTGCATCTTCTCAGAATATTTACATGAATTTCCACTATTTTTCTGTTAAATCCCCTTACCTTTCTCATCATAGAGAATATCTCTTTCTAGTATTTTCATGTATTTCTCAGCTATGTTACCTTTTTGATTACATCTTCCAAAAAATTATTTTTATCCTTCACATCTATTTTTTCTTTGGAGTTTTGATGATTTTATAGTCATTACATTCTTTCTCTAAGAACTTGTTCTCATATATTCAACATGACCCTTCTTGATTAATAATAGTTTTATAAAAATGAAATGTTATACCAGAAATAGTAGGATTTTTGACCATAAATATCATAACACAAATAAAAACCTCTAAACCTAGATACTTCACCTTGATAAACATTTTTCTAGATACAGGTTGTTCATGTTCTTCTTCAAATAGAGCATTCTTTTTCACAGTGGGAAGTTATTTTATTGAAATATTTCTATTTAATTTGGATTTTGGAATGATCTATCATTTTTATTCATAGGGATATTTTTTAATAAACTTATTATTTATTTCACAACACAAGGCATACTTTTCACCTTTATTTTCTTGAGGGATTCCCTTCTATGGTGCAACTCTTCTCTTTTCTTTAGATTTGATCCCCCAAAATAAGGGACTTCAATTATTTTAGTAAATTTTAATTTTATGAAAACATCCCAAATCCTTATTTTCAATCACACAACAACACCAACTATATCCTATGATAATTCATCTCTTATTTTGTGGTATATTCAATTTAGATTTCATAGATTGAGAACATTGCTAATTTGGAATGAAAACACCACTATTTTGGAAACTTCATGGGGATGATATATTTATATTTATTTTCAAATATAACCTTGATGTGGTGGGTTTATCAACATTTTTCACCATCCATACTTTCCAAGATTTTGTTTTAAAACCTATACCATCACTTGAAGCACCATTAGTATACATGATATTTTTTAGGTTATGGGATACCTTTTTATTAATGAATGTTACCATTTGGTTAAAGAATGATCTCATGATATTATTGGAGTCATGATACTCTAATAGAACTTACATGGAAGCATATTGTCTTTAAAAAATTTGGGAAATTTCAGCCAATGGTGATTCTTGATTCTTCAATATCACCTCCATATCTAAACACTTCACGTTGAGAGAGTTTTTCTCATCCTAAAATATTTTAATATTGTAATCCCAATAATAGTTTAACATATTCATTTGTTATTAATTCATGCTTCTTGATCCTTGAAAATAAATTTCAATCTCCTTTAACATTTTATATTTATCCTGTAGTTGAGCATTTTTTAAGATCATAGAAACTTTTGGCATTTTTTTGAATTCATGGGAATTTTCCACAAATACAATTTCAAAGAAACATTTCCCAAAAACATTTCAATTAATTTATTTAATATCTTCTTCATATTTTTCATTTCAAATAGATATTGTTTCATAATTTTATTTCATACGTTTTTTCAGAGTTTTGGATATACCAGCCTTTTTAGCCAATGCCTCTTCCATAACATCAACCTATTCTTTTAGCAATAAATTTTTTACCTTCAAGTCCCATGAAAATTAAAATAATAAATCTTAACACTTATTTGTGAACTTTCATAATATGTTCATTTAATTTATAATTAATATAACTAAATGATACATCATCATAAAAAATTGAGAAGGATTCATTCGATTAAATATATTCAAGAGATTTATTACAGCATTTACAACATTGATTACATTTAGTTAATGGTGTATCTGTCTTTACTGAAAGATTATTCTTTAGATACCTTGATTTTATTTTATTTTTTGTTATTCCAAGTCATTGGATAAATCTATATGTATTGTATCTTACTCACTTCCTAAAATATAAACATTATAAAGGCGCACTTGAATCTTTAGAGGGTAGTTTTTCTCTGATACCTATTATATATCCCCAGTCCAGATTAGGTTCCATTAATGGGGGGGGGGAGGGGTGAAAAAGTGGTACACTCATTTTATGAATTGTGTTTCCTTTGAATTAAACCTATGGAACTTGTTAATGTTCTTGATCCAATTTGTGATATCTTAAAATCTAAATTCATGTCAAGTAGTAATAATTGAGAGATTAGTACACATTTTTTAAATTATTCAATAAAAATACCTACTCATTTACATGATGGTTATATACCCCAACATGGATTCTCCACTAAAATCTTGTTATCTATTACAATGTTCAAAAAAAAATTCACTATATATCTTACCCTACATCTACTTAGGAGGTTCTTTATACTCTATATCATCATGTTACTAGAATCTACACTAAATTACTCTTGAATCACACAAGAGACTTCACTTACTCTCAACTCCAATTGAGAGACTTATTATACTAAGTCTCCAACTAAGAGAATCCTTCTACTCTTATAACTAACCAAAAGAATTCACCTACTTTTAGAACTAATTATAAGACTTCACTATTATTTAAGGATTGATCCACTATAGGGAAATTTCTTGATCTTCCTATACAATATTGCAAGAAAATACATTCCCATGTACACTTAAAGTACCTTTAACAACCACTAATTGAGTCTGAAAGTATTTATCAATTAATTCTAATCACCTATAGATAATCAGTTGCCTCAGTGTAGCTAATGACTAGGCTTGAATCATTCCTTCTAATTTTGAATTTCAAAGCTCAATTAATGTGTGCAAGAGGTGTACACAATGTCTTTAATATTATCTTATGAAATATCAGACATTCATAACCTCAATATACATTCTTCTTGAATTATTGAAAACCTATAACATATTTTTTATTTCCTTATTAGTTGATATGATATTTTCACTGTATACTTAAAGATTCATCCTTCCTTATAGTGAACAAGGTTCGGGTTATCTGAATAGATTTTTGTTATCACATATGTATGAAATTATTCACACAATGTTCACATTGTTTCTCAATGAATGTGCATGAAATTTTTGTATATGAATTCCTTGAGTTCCTAAAACAACTATTTATTTTTCTTGTACAAACCTAAATGGTTGTGAGTGAACTATTATTTTTCACATAAGAGTGACAAATCCACTACACTATCTTCTTTGTGTAAATACTTAACACATGTATAAGTAAGAACATGACTTATTCCTTTTTTTCGTTTATGAATTAAAATGTTGATATACACTCTCATGTTTTCTAAAATACATTTCATGTAAGTCAAGAAGATTATTTGTGAGGATATCATGCTCTCCATAATGGCTTCATGAAACCAATCCTTCACGAAGCACTTCATGTGTGTAAACACAAGTCTAAGGCCCATGGATTCTCCTCTCCCTCACACAAGAAAAAGAATCATGGAACTAATTGTAAAATAGTATTCATAGATGCTATTTTTTTCTCAAGAAAAATGAGATATAACTTTCTCTCTAGTGGGAGAAGCAAACTTTGGTTTTATATTAAATATTTATAAGCAGAAACATTGCCTTGAACCACTATGATTAACTGACTCAAATATATGTTTTTAAGCCATTTAAATCCATACTTGAATGCCCCAAAATCTCAAAATCCTTTAATATTATTTAATGTAAGTTTCCTTTTTTATATAACTTCGAGAATTATGGCATTACATACATCACAATCAAATTTTACTCACATGTATGCAATGATGATCACATGAATCATCATTTATTTGATTTTTGAACATGTCCATGAACTATGGATACTCGAAAATTCAACTAAAAATTATTTTACATTTAGAAGTATATTATTATTTGAATTCCCATATTCATGAAAGATAGATATTTCATTCATAGAGATTCATGGCCTCATCTCCTCAAAATATCAATATCAAAATAATCATTGAGAGATTGGATTTGATGATGGTGTCATTTCATATATTACTCTTCTGTACTGGAGATCTCTGACATCATGAGGTATGAGAAAATTGTTCGATATAATTAAATAGATAGGTTTGATATGATCAGGTGGCATGCGTTCTACCCATAAATGTTTCAATGGAAGAACTGTAACCCACACAACATTGTCCCACATCTAGCTTCCTATTTTTCTGGGTCATGATTTATAAGATGATGTGTTTTTCTAATACAAAGTTCCATGAAAGTGGGGGATTATCACTCGCATACAGCTTCACAGAATCCACCAATCTGCCATTCTACCCCACATGGTGGATCTGACACTTTTATATCTACCCTGCATGCAGTCATGTAGGTTATATCTACCTACCTACACTCCTCTACCACTATACAGGATACTTGGGCCAGTTCTCCCATGGGGTTGACCCTTAATCCCCTATTGCATGGTTTATTGGATGACCCTTGTGGGTTTGCAATGGTTGGCCCATATTTTTTTTATAAAGGCTCATTCATGTACATAGTAAAACACTATGTATGGAATACAATTCAAAGACCAACTCAATTATTCTTCATCAGGAAAGTATATAAGAATAATTTTCATGGGCTACAAATCTTCAACTCTTCTACATCCTTATTGAAAACATCTTGAATTATATAATACCTTTTTCACATGTCTTTGAAAGTTAATATTAAATCAATAATCATCTTTTTTACCAAGATAATTTCACAACTATGAAATCCTATGTCATCAAGTGAATCCATAACAATTTTTCAAGTATCAAAACTTCATCCAATAACTTATAAAACACATATTGAAACACCGATTAAAAAAATAAAACACTAGGTCCAACATGAACCTCTTAAAATATCAAATAGACAAGGATGTCATCAATGAACACTACCATAAACAGATATAATAAATCATGAGTAAGGAGTTCATCAATCCTTTAAAATTATATGGTAATTCATGACACTAAAAATAATTAACATAAAATCGAAGGGTTAAAATGAATATATGAAGGTAGTCTTTGGGATGTATACCTCCTTCACCCCCATATGATGATACCATGACCATAGATTGACCTTTGAGAACAAGCCAACTCCCTTCAACTAATTAATTAAATCATCGATCATTAGGAGGGGATAATAGTTCTTCACCATAACTTAATTGAACTAATAGTAACTGATGACCAAATATATATTCTCAACCCCATCATTCAAGAATAACACTATATCACTCTAAAGTGACACACTCCTCCTTCATGAATAACACCAGATCACCATAAAGTGACACACTGGTCTAGATGATGCCATTTTTAAAAAAATCATAGATTTAAATCATCAAATATCATAACATATTAGGTTACATCCGATAAGGATAATTTGAAATTGGAGAGACACTAGGCTATACATATATACCAAACCCATTATCATATTAATTGTTTAATGTCATAACCTCTTTAGAAAAAAAATTAGGGAACTTTTTTACAACTTTTAGAAACACCACTGCTTGAACCTATACTAAACCTAACATCATCTTATATAGATGAGAAGAAATAGGTTCCATAAGCTCACGAACCATTCTATTCTATCTCACTCTCCCCAAAAAACATAGAATTATCACCTTTCACATCAAAGAATACAACTATCCTCTAGAATAAATCAATAATTTGCTATACTAAATATAACCATTATATTACAAGAATAAAATAATATGACTGTAACAGGAAATATAAGATATATCTCAATGGATAATTATGCCCCATCATCATCTCACAACCTCAACACACTTAAAAAAAATCAAGACTCACCTCTAACTAGTACAATCAATAAAAAGGGAACTGGAAGTATCTTCACCTCAATTCCTAGATATTAGGACAATGTAGGTGAAATAAAAGAGTATGAATCTCTCAAATAAAACGAATTATATACCCAAGTAGAAGATAAAATGATGGAAAATCAAACAATGTATGGTCTAACTAGCTGTAGAAACTCCAGAATTTATATCCATCCATTCTATGCTCCTTTGCCTTACTGACACAATTTATGAACACCACTATGATAATACTTAACATATGTCCCCATAGATAAGAAACATCATAGTTCTGTCTTTTATTTGATCTATGTAAACTATTCTCTCCCAAATCTTTAGGATGCTATTATTACTGCTGATAAGGCTTTAGAAGAATTTATTTTTAAAGGATACACCTGAAGTATGACACTATCTGAGCATTGAATATAAAGGAAGGATTCAAAATGAATATATTGATGATCATGACCTATATAAACAAAATCATACCATGCCTAAAAACTTGGTAGAGGTATTAAAACTTTTATCTCTAGAGAAACGATAAGAAAAGAGTTGAGGACGACTCTCTATTGAACAAAAACTCAACTATCAAGTCAATCATGAACCTCTATCCATAAAAATTCTATCTAAGAAACTCTAATGAATTCTATCTTGAGAGAAACATTACTTTTCTATCATATTCTCAATTACCTCTTACTTTACAAAAACCTCAAGATACATTAGAAAATATAAATGATGTATGTTAACATTGGATTACTAGAGTAAACACATCTTTGAATTTTTTTTCTCTTGGATCCTAATTAAGAATAAGATTAAAATAATAATGAAAAATGTCCTTAAGATGAATTATAAACTCCCACACGCTAAAGATCCCCTATTATAGAGAAATAAACTCTTACCGCTACACCGCCTACAATGTAAAAGAAAGAAACTAATATTTAAACTAATTGTGGAGATTATCCCATGATACCTTTAACTCACCTTGATTAATGAGAAATAAGATCCACCACTTGTATGGAACTCGATAAAACAAGCTAACAACAAACAAAATTCAACGCACTTTCTTAGTATGAATCAGGTTGATAGAAATATTCTTCTCTTCTCACAAATATAAATATTCCCTATTTCCAAGATTTTATTTCCACCATTTATTAAAACTATAAAAATAAGTTATCTAAATCCAAAATAATTATTGACTGTAGAAATATAGTGCCCCACATTATCTCAATTTCCACCTGATTTATTCTCCTCACACAATTGACCAACCTCGGGCTCTACAAATCTACTTCCCAACACATCACCTATTTTCATTATTGACTAAATTGGTGCCACTAGAAATAATTTTCCCCTTATTCTCCTCTTATGATGATTGAAAAACCCCACTCCACCACATTTCAAGTTTTATTCACATTTCTTCTTCACAAGATCAACCAAATAGGCATCTCTACAAATCAATTTTCCCAACACACTATAAAAGTTTCCCTCATGATGCCTCCCCTTTCTAGAGGGGATCATGACAATTAAAATCAAGTTATTTATTCACATTTCCCTACCAATAATCCTAATTATTTCACTATAATACATTATATTAATTTCTATATCCCAAAATAAATATATTTTTAATACATTGTTGTATTGGATATAAAATATTAGTTAGAAAATTTTATTCAATAGTGTTTGATATTTTAATATTTTTTGCATGTTTATTTTTGAAAATTTTGATATTAAATTTTATTCAATAATTATAATTAGTTATTAAACAAAATCACAATGTTAATAGGTGGTATTTGTATTCTATTTTGTGTTATTTATAAAGGCATCGACTAGTCTAGATGCATTGAAAAATGGGGGTTAATACATAAAATTTGGTGAAGGAATAATGGATCCATACCGTCTAATAGTTCATAAATTCAAAATAAGAGGATGCATATATAGCATGTTTGATGGTATTGACTCTATTATGAAGAATTATTATAGAATTTTCTATATTTAATCAATGTATTAGTTTCAATTTAAAAATATTATAATTATTTTTTATATGGTAAATGAGTTAAATAAAAAACCTTCGATAATAATGAATAGTTTTTTAAATTAATTCTTTCCGTAAATAAAATTTTCAATATGTGAAATTATTTATGGACAATAATTAATTCCTACTATTTGTTTTAATTAATATTTGTACCATATATTAGTCTATATTTTTGTTATTAGAAGTATTAATTGGTTATGAGAAATAAAATATATAATCTTTACCTAAATTACTTTAGTGAACAATAGTTATTATCCATGAAATTGTTAAATAATTATCTGTCTAGATATAACTGAACCAAGGATTATTATCAACTCAATGAATAATTTATTGTATGACATTCCACTATAATATATTTTGGAAGCTTGACCCCCATTTTTATCATTATGAATTATCAATCCACATAATAGGTAGCTGGTTGGTTCTAGTGTGTTTTATTTATGATGGTTTTATTAACATAATTTTGAAAATATGATTTTTAATGATTTTATTTATATAATTATTTTATAATGGAAAACATAAGCGAGTTTGGTTTAAATTCATTTTGTTACTTATTTGGGATAAATTAATTCATTTCAATAGAGGAATTTTAGAATGTTATTTTTAGTGATCTTGATTTTCTAAAGGAAAAGATAATGTTGATCATATTGGTAAAACCCATGAGATTGATTCCATTTATATGAGTTGATTTAAAATAGATATTTGAGAAAGAGAGTGTATTTGTTTCATGAAACTACTTGAAAATATTTAGGTTCTTATAAGTATTGTTTTGATATTTTAATTAATAAAATAAATTACTAAATAATGAAATTAAATTAAATTTATCTATTTTATAATAACTGTGACATATTTATAAATTAATTAATAATTAGGATAAAAAATTAATTAGTCTTTATAGTACTTTTATTAAGCATGAATTATTTTTAATTTTGTTATTTAAAATATGTAATATTTCCAAAAATTATTTTATTCATATTATAATGTACATAAGATGGATGTACATTGTTGACAAGATCATTAATGAGTTTCATAATGAGTTAGATTTTTTTAATTTTTCAATTAATAATGGCTCAGATGGAGGAATGATTCAATTCTAGTGTTTTAATTTTATGGAAATACTATGGTTAATATGTGATTAAGTGAGTTATCATATCACTAAAAAAGGTTTTCAAACAGAATATCATGTTTGGTATCATAAGGAAGAAAAAGATCAAGCGAATAATGAAATTGATATAACTAAAATGATCGGAATAGAAAATTTAATTTCTGATCGGTTTTGCATTTGTTTCTCAATCACACTATCTATATAGAGTAGTAAAAGATGAAATTAATACATTATAATTGTTTTCATATGATGATTATAATGATGGAATGGCGCATGATTGAAAATTGATTGAATTTGAGAGAACCTAAAAATACGAGTCATATTGAAACAAAATGAGTTATTAATGTGATTTTATCATGGGAAAAAATGTATCGATTTATTAATACTATGATTTACTATCACATTACCATTTTAAGGACTTACTACCTGATGATTCATGCATTCCTAAAAATGATTAAATGGAATCAAAGTTGGTTAGAAAATCTTGATTTTCAAGTAAGAAAAATGAAATTCTAAATGAGTGAAAATAATGTTGTACATCGATATAGAAGATTAATAAAGTGTAACTCAATCGTTTATGCTAGAGAAAGTGATGTGAAACTTTAAATAAATTAATTTACCTTTGGAACATTTTATTCCAAAAAATATGAAATATTATATGAGAAGGACTGAAGATGAAATAAATTAGGATAATGATGATATAGTTCATCCAACAGATGGATTATCATATCAAAAATTGATAGGTTATATCTTTATTTTTTCTTCTAAATGATGAAATGTTAAATTCGGATTACCCAATGATGATTTCAACAAATTTCACCAAATTCATACTACACATGGTACTTAGCCTATTTTCATTCATATTTATAATTTCACATCATGGACGTGTATGAAAAGTCAATTTAATATCATGAGTATATTGATTTCAAGACCTAAATATAATGGAAAGGATATTTAAAAATACTTAAAACCATTAATAGATTAGTTAATAGAGCCTTAGATAATTTGGGTTTAGATATATGATTATTTTATAAATGATTACTTTATGTGTCATGAAAAATAATTATGGATGATAAATGTATTCCTTCCTTATAGAATGATGTCTAGTTAGAGTAAAAATAGGATATTATCATACACTATTTGTATGAAAAATATATGTTCTAGAATATTTAATCTTTCACACAATTTTAGCTTTATAGGAAATCAATTATTTCTAAAAATGGATCATCTATACTAATAAAATAAAATAGAGTTGACAATTCTATAGAGACAAATGATGTTCCTAGATGAATTTTAGGGGGAGATATTATTAAATAATTTAATTGTTTAGATTATATTATTGGATATGGTATGTAAAATTATAGAAATTGAAATACTATTCCTTTGAATTCCTAAATAAATAGATAAGGAAAAGTATATTCTTTGAGTTTCAGTATTGGTTATCAAACTTATTGTGTCACTATTTGGACATAATGCAAATCGAGAAAATTGGGTATGAAATTTTACTCATAATAATTTGAAATATAAAGGGAAAAAATATGACTTGTACTAGAGTCATGATTTAATGGATTAGGGTATAACACCAAGACATAATCTTGAGTTAATTATTTAGAATTATTAAATATACCCTTTTTCTTATTTTTCAATAATAAATGTAGAGAAAAAATAATTCCTTCAGGTATTGGAATGTTTAATGGTTCCAGATGGTTATTCAAATAAAATTTTGAACTAGGTGAATACATGAGATGTGAAACTAAAATCCATTAAAAAATGAATAACATGTTCTATTTCATGATTTGAATCATATTTCCATTAAAAATTTATAGTCAGATAATTTTAGGGTGACTATGATTAGATTATGTCACTTTTATAGAGACATTTATTCTAAAATACTAAAAAAAGGTGTTTTTCAAAAACTGCAGCGAGATGCATTGATCATTTTGTGCGACTTGGAATTTTTCCCTCCACTATTTTTTAAATATATTTTATATTTTTCTGTTCATATTTCAACATTAGTTATTTTTAGTGGCTCGATTTCTAGTCATTGGATGTATCTAATAGAAAGGGTGATGTTTACATTGAAATCTTATGGGAGAAATATGAATAATTGTGAAGGATATATTGTGAAATATTACTTACGACATGAATTCATGGATTTATATTCAAGTTACATGAATAATTTTACTATGATATATAATCATCCAATTAGAACTGAAGATGAGAAATACGATCCCATGTAGCCTATATTTCCATCACTTCCCCAAATGGTAGGGGGGATATCAAGATCATACATGCTATATACTTTTAATAGGGATGAGTGGTAAATGGATCATAATATATTATTATTCAATTATGTAGTGGTTTATGATAATATCAAGTAAGTAAAATTATAAATATACAAAAAAAATTATTGTTTATTTTATATAGCTTCTGACATTATAAATTATCATATTTGTAGAGAACCTAGTGAAATTTTAAAATAAACACATCATTATTTATTAATTAAGAATATAGAGTAATTATAAGGTAAATAATTTCCTACTTGGTTAAAGTCAACATTAATATTTGTTTTTCACATTTCCAAATCACAGGTACTTGTTTAATATTCAAATTTGTTATATTTTATGTTTAAAGTTTACCAATGGATAATGTATCTGCTAAAATAATTACATTATCATTTTGTAAAAAAAATGTAGCATGTGATTGGAAATAAATGGTTTTCAATGGATTTAAAATTGTTATAAATAAATGTGAAAAAATAGGGAAACATATTATGAAAACATCATTATAAGTGAAACATGTATTTTTATGCTAGTGCATTACAAAAAAATATTGATCATAAAATATGTCATATCATGGGGTTGTGGAGATAATATTTGTATTCTATTACTACATATATATTCATGTTGTAAAAATTAAATTAAAGGGGTTTTATTAAATTACATTACAATTCATGTATATAGATAATTGTGTATTTAGAGCGATTGATATTAAATTTCATATTCATACAGATGAGCCTTAAATTCATGAATCACGAGCTAGAAACATATTTTATGTAAATGAACCTTTAAGACCATAATTTGGTATTATTATTTATGTAATTATAAGACATATTTTTTATCAATGAATTGATGATAGTGATGTTTTGGATAAACCTATCGATATTCACTCAAATGTTTAATTCAATTACATAGATGATTCAATTGTTAGAATGGATTGTGAGTTGGAAATTATAACATATAATGCATGACTTTGACATGTTTGGAAGAATTTTTTATATTTTTTTTATATATTACTTGTTTTTTAAACATCTATACATGGTACATAATTAATTTTTTTAAGTATATTATATTAATTATTGTGTTATATATTTTTGGTATGTTTTACACATGGTTGCGAAATATTTTAATTCCTAAACTATCTATTAGGATATATTTATTATAGTTCCACATTTCTGAAATGTCTTATACAAGTCTCAATTATTTAGTCCTTTATACTTAAATATATTTAATATTGTTTGAATGGGTGTAATAATTGATTAGAAAGATTAACTCAAAGGGAGATGAAATTATCTTTTCTATCAAAAGGAGTATTTTTTGAATCATTTTCTAATGTCGCATTCTTGGTATATCCTAAAAATGTGTACTTAATATTTAATTATATGTAATAAATGGAAATATTATATAACTTAATTTTTACGGTTAACTAAAAATACAATTCTTGTAGAAAATTGAATGTTTTAATCAAAGAAATCCATGAATTTACATATTTGTAATGTGAGTAATATAAACATTCATTCAGTATACACTTGATGAAACTAAATAAACATTAATTAAATCGATATCAACTTGTGAAGGTTTCAATCCTACTTATAGTAGGGGTCATAATATCATATTATGATTTAATATTTTCATAATATGTAAAAACAATTAAATAAATAGTAACTGAAAACAATTATTTAGCTCAGTTTGGAATATAAATTGGTAACTTATATTTTTTTAATCATTTCTTAATTTTGTAAGTAAATAACTTAATGAAAATAAACATAATGTAAGAAGAATTTTTTTAGGAAATAAAATGAATTCCTAAAAAAATTATAAAATAATATAAGATGCTACTTTAAAATGAATTTTCTTTTTTATAGTTATTTAATGTTCTTTTATATTTTCCAAATTTTCACATCACTTATTGATTTTTCAAGTCATTATATCTTACCAAGATGTTTATAAAAAACAAACAGATGAAAAAAATCATCAATCTAGAGAAGGAGGGATGACAAATTTGATAGTTATAGTTAGTTATTTATTTATTGACTACGTATGAAATTTTTAAAATCATATTTAATTTTAAAATGAATCATCAAGGATACAAATTTCATTCATCAAGGATAGGTTTTGATGTCCATAACATAGGACCACCCCTCTATATAGTGCTCCAACATACAATTACTCTACTTCTCTAGTTTCCTCGAAACTTATGGTTCTTCATTCGTAAGGATATTTTCCTCCCATCTTGACTTCTAATTATTTTCCTTACCCATAAAAGATTGGTCATAATTTTTATCCATTTCCTCAAACTACGATATAGGGTAGTCCACTCCTTCCATCACTCATCATTTTCCCTTATCCATCTTCATCTCTATAGTGTATTTTTCTATTGTTTAAGCCTATTGTATGCTCATTCCCACCTACACAAATTCATCATCCACTGTCTTCTACAAATGACACCCCTCTAGTTACCACCTTAACATAGTGTACATGATACAATGACAAAAAATAGTTCTTCTGGTAAATAATTTAAAAGTAATGATGTAAATAATTTTTTTTATTAAATTTATATTATATATGTGCACTAAATATTTTTTTCTATATTTATGGAAATATTCTAGTAAAATATATTAGTAGAAATGGTTTCATTGTATAATAGGCACACACAAATCATGGTATAATATGATTAGGACATGCAAATAATTAGAACAAATGGTAAATAATTATGAAGTTTAATGGGGACACTCAAAAAACATAGTAATATTACTATAGTTCATGAAATCTAGTGGAGAAAAGTCAGATAAGAAATAAAAGACAAGTCTTGGGATGGAATATGGGTAATATTAATTTTTAAATTAATTTTTAATTTATTTATAAAGTATTATTGAAGATTTTATTTTAATATACATCTGAGATATAACTTCCCCTGATGGACTTCCAAAAAATAAAGTTAGTTTAATGGAACTTGGAGAGATATAATGAACCTAAAATAATGAATTTTATGTTGGATAAAAAAACTAAAAAGGTACTAGTCATGAAAATATACCAATTTTAAAAAAATTCCCACTTACACAATGAAAAGTCTTAATTGCATATTGGAGAAGTTCTTCTTTTAAGGAAATTTACTAAATTGTAAATTTATTTTAGTTTTTTATCTTAGGATTCATTAACTATTTATAAAATATAATATTCTATATGTAATGAAAATATAGTTTTCATATAACCAATCATAGTTATTTTAATGTTTTTATCTCATAAAAATTATATATATTTTTTCTTAACTTGAATATATATATATATATATCAAAGAAAAAATACATCTATATTGTAGTACTCAATAGAAAAATACATGTATATTGTGTTCATCAATTTTTATATTGGGTAATCTATAGAAAATAATCATAAATCACTCTTAGTTCGCATACAACATTTCTCATGAGAGATTAAGGATTCAATAGATATAATTTCTCAAGTATATAAATATTGAATTTGGGATGAATCTGTAGAGAATATTATCTTAGGGAGTTTCCCATCATAATACATGTATGTTTATAAAATTTACATGACATTAAATTAATAAAAAGATATATATATTTTTATTCTAAATTCAATTTATCCTTCCCACCAGAATAAGTATTTCATCATCAATCTCAAATTTATATTCAATGATTATTTCCATGATAAAATAAAAAAGTTAGTCGAAAACATATATTATTTTTTTACTTTATAGAGTTATCCATATATAGAATTCCAATTTGCGACTCCATATTCAAATTCAGAAAAGATGACATATCCTCATTAACTTTGATAAAATTAGTATGCTAATTTTTAGAGAAAAAAACCTTGACTACATAATAATAGAACTATTTGATTCCATTTATATAGTCTATATAAAAGGGTTTTTAATGTTCGATTCCCATTTTTAATCTTATTAAAAACTATATTTTAGGTGAGGTGTTAGATCCATAATTATCATGATGTAAACTAGGATTTTAAGGACACATTAAAATTATTTTATAATTTGATTACTAAACCCATTAAATTTAAAGGTTTACAATAATTATAATATCTAACATTGATATACCTCTTTTATAAGGTGTTTCCAATCTAGAAAACGTTCTAGAGAGAAAAAGTAATCCTCTTAATCAGAATCAATTTCGATTTATATATCTTCAAGCAGTACAAAATTTTAGCAACAATCACACAATTAAATAAGAAAAACCATCCATATATGGATGAATACTTCGCATTATAGGATGAGAGTTTATGGTTAACTCTAACTATAATCTTTGAAAATAAGTTTTACTTGGGATTTACCAAAAATGTGGGCACTCTAATTTTAATAAAAGAAGGTTTCCTTGTTTCCTTAGAGGTATAGAAATTTGATTATTTTTTTTATGGAGATAATAAATTTATAATAAAAATATGTGAATTATACTAGTTTATTTCTTTGTCCAAACACCTTACCATATTCTTTATATAATTCCATTATATTTTTAATATTTATTTTAATTTCCTTACAATAAAATATGACAAAATCAATATAAATTAAGTGGTAGGGGAAACCAAACCTCTTACATATTGAATGGTATTGATATTTCCTTTACCTAGCTTCTTCCAAATGGAAGTACTATTGTAATCCCCTATAATAAAAAAGAGGAAAGAGGATATAAGATCATCCTATCTTACCACTTTTTAGCATAAAAAGAACCCATTAGATGATCCATTAACCAACCTTGAAAACCTAAATTATTAAAATATTGTTTTAATTGTCTTAATGAATATATCATTGAATCCAAACTTTTATAACACATTGAATAATGAAATAAATACCATTTACATTTTATCTACTTAAATAAATTTTAGACAGAGACATGATTTTATCTTTCATGGTCTAAAATCAAAATCAAAATATGATATCTTCACATAGATAGGTTAATTGGTGGCAAAAGATAGGTAATTTTTTCACACACCATGATACATGTTTGATACTTTCCCAAAGAGAAAAAATAATATTCTAAACTATATGATTTGGATTAAAAATAAATTTGAATTTAGTTGTGAATAATCAAGAAATATTGGAACAATAGGTTTATAAAATGATAAATAGTATATTGAATATATCCCCCCATATTAAATAATAAAGTATCATAGATAATTCTCAACATAACTTAAAAAATAAAAATAATAAATTATACATGCTGATCCTATGTCAAAATCCAAACTATATACTCATACATATGACATCTCCATTATTAAAAACAAAATAACATATCATTTATTTAAAAAACCCAAATAGAATAGATCATAATACATGAATCTAAAAATAGTATCTCCATTATTGAAATCAATAAAAACAAAATAGGCATTGAATAAAACTAAAACAAATAGAGCTATATTGAACTGAAATGAAATGTCTCAAATATACCTAGTTAGAGTCCAATTTTTTTATTTTCATTTTAAAATAGATTTATTATATATATGAAATTAATTTTTATTGGCGTTATAACAAATAGATTTTTCTTTTTCTTTTTTACATTAGTTGGTGATGACTTTTTTAGTTGATTAAAATCTAAGATGTTAATTTCGTATTAGGTTATAATCAATTTTTTGTTTTTTATGTGACATCATGTATCAATGGTATTCCACTCTCTAAATTTTAAAAATATTTTGATCTTGTTTTAAGTGTTTTTAAGGTGGTTTAGAGGTGTTTAGGAGGTTAGAATTGGTATGAGGTAGGGATGGTGGGGCTCCCAACAAGAGTAGATTCATCCTTGAAGCCACCCGCTAGATGATGAGGCACCTTGGAAGAAAAATATCTACCCAGCAACCACTGGCTCACTAGTGGCATCTTTCAGAGCCCAACATGGATGCCTATGAAAACCATTGTCTTTAATAAACATTATTTCATGATTAATTACATAAATTTTCACTTAATTCAACCCAAAAGATCAATATACCTAGTTTATTTGGGAGATTAGGTATATAATATAACATCATAAAATAGGTATGCAATTGCATTATTGGAAACTACCTTAACATGCTCTTAAAATACGTCATTCCTCTAAAATTGCATAGGATGACATGGGGACGTATATAAAAAGGGGCGAGATATAAATAATATTAAGGGAATAAAAACAACATTTCCTAGGGTAATGTAATAAATGTGAGCCAAGAGTTATAAAAATTCACCATAAGAGGTGATAATCATAATCATGAATAATGAGGCATGATATAACATGATAGAATAAACACAACATATTAATGTGGAAACAACTTAAAACATTGAATAAAAAACATAAGTCAAGTTTAACCACTAATACATCATAACACAATATTATTAGGGTAACCTCCCATGCATCTTAAATGGAATCTCATGAGATTAAAACATTACCCAATGCATTGGAGGGCTATCTGGACATATCCATCATAATCATATCACGTACATGTATAAGTGTGACACAAAGACCATTTAACATAAGAATGTATTTTATCTATATTAACCCCAGTACTATGAATTTTTGATTACATATTTTTAAGTCCATAATGAAATAAGGTTATGAGTATATAGGTGAATACCCTATAGTGGAAATGGGTATCAGAATTAAATTCACATTAGTTTGGCATGAAACATCACAGTGAAATTTCAGTAGCATAATGACCTTACTTAAATACTCATAAAATGGTTTAATGAGATTGAAATGGGACTCTTATAATTTTCACATCATAAGAATAGTATGAGAGATATGAAAAAAAATATCCCAACATTTTTAATTGTAAATAAAAAGGTATAAAATAAATAAGGTGTTGAATAAAGAGGATAAATAGATAATCTATTACCTTGAGAGGGTGTTCCTAGAATCATGGGAGGAGTTTATCATGTTAATTGGGGAATAATGGAAGGGATATAGATAGGTAAGGGAAGAGTAAGAATGTTATAAAAGGTTTTTTTAATGACGTTAAATGGGAGTTTGGGTGGGTTTATATTGGAAAAGAGAGGGGAGTTTTTTATTATTTCAGAATGATAGGTTTTGGACTCTATAAAATTAAGTAATCAAAAACATTTCCCTTCATTTTTGGCCATGGTTTCTACCAAACAAGATTGGTTTTAATTATTTTATATGTCCAAGATACTAAATCATTAAAATATTACCCTTGGTGATGTGGAAGTGAGTCATATTCATAATGAATTGATTTTAAAACCTTAATATATAGTATAGGTTTTGGCAGATTAAAAAAGGCTTTAAAAAATTAATAAAATAACTTAAAAACACATTATTTTAAAGGTTTAATATATATTTGGTTGTTTATACATTTTATGGAATATATTAAATCACTTTTGGGTCATTATTCTATCATAATACATAGTATATATTTATACTGTATTTAATTTTTACCCAAAACTTCTTATGTCTTAGAAAATTATGAAAAATTTACCATTGGATAATTTAAAAATAATAAATCCAAATATAAAATTTATTTTATAGGAATAAATCTCTTAATATGAGAATTTATATTTTTAAATAAAAATATATGTATATTTAAAAACACTAGTTTTTTTAAATAACAATTTCTTAAACCTTATAATTTTTTTGAATTCATATAATTATATTATCAACCATAATTAATAAATATTATTTAATAATAATTTTTTATTAAAATATAATTTATTTTAAAAATCATTAATTATTCAAAAGTAATGTCTTAATTGGAATTTCTTATTACCTAAAAAGTACAATTCATGTTTTTTGTATTGAAATCAAATTTTATCAAATTCATTATTTAATCATTTAAAAAGAAAAAAAAATAAAGAATAAATATAACTATTATTTAACATAAATTAAAATATACATATTATTTATATTTGGGTTGAGATATATAGTCCTTTATTACACTGTTAAACACCCAAAGGGTTATGTGTGTGACAATGATATATTTTTTGTAGTGGTTTAGAGAACATTGTTTGTGTTGTGATCTAGATGAGCTTGAAACTCTCTCATATATGGTTTTTATTATTCATTAGTTTTTGTATCTCATCATAGGATTGGTCAGGAGAAAATTAAAAAGATGTTATCTACCTCAGAATATCCACATAGGGTATGATCCTACTAGTAGAGCCCATCAATTCCTTTATCAATGTCAATTAATTTTTTCACAACCTTCAATATATAGTAATCAAAAAACCAATGTTCAATGAATATATTAAAAAATATTATAATTCTTAAAGATATTTTAAATTTTATAGAATATAATATTCCCAAAAAATAAATCTGTGTATATTTTTTCTATAACTTAATTACTTAATAAGAAATTAAATGTTACCATAAAAATAATTTAATTTATAAAATTTTTGGTTACCATTATAATGGGTAACTTACAATCCCTAATAGTAATATGAAAATTTTAATGGTTAGGTCCCTATTCCAATGGTTAGTTTATTATTATAATGCTCAGATTTGTAACAGTCATATAGGTTCCTTAATTTACATAAATACCTATTATTCCATTGATTATTAATTGGATTATATTTTATCTCCAGTTTAAATATACATTCATCATAAAAATTGATATTTATTTATTAAAATTGTGTTATATTTCTATATATTAACTCATGAGTGCTGTCATTCTAGTGGATCGAGTTGATGCAAATTTTAATATATTACTTATATTATTTTCTATATTTATCACATTATAATATTTGGAATTTTTATTGGTTTAGTTTGTAAATATTTTATCACTCTTCATTTAGGATAACAATGTCTTGTTTGTTTCTTTATGTGATGAATGTGCTTTATACTACATGAAATAATTCTATGAAGGGGAATTATATTGATAAAATTATAGGTCATAACATTATCCCCCCTTAAGAAATAAGAACATCAAAATTTCATTTTACATAATAGGAACATAAAATGGTAAACTATGACAATTAAAGGGATAGATCATAAATATTGTATATTCCATAACCTATGAATTTTTAGGCTTTATTATAAGTTATCCATTATATATTTCTTGACAAAAAATATCATGGGAATTTTTATTCCATTAATAATGATCCATAATGATATTTTTAATTTACCAAATCATATCCCATAGGATTGTTAAACCAGTCATGCAACAAGAACCATTTTTTTGTACTAGTTCCCTATCGATTCTAGCTTAATATAGTGTTTTTAGGGATTTTATCCTTAGGTAAATCTTTGTTAGAACCACATCGACTTTTAGTATCTAGAAAAATATGTATTTTATTCAAAACCTCATAATTTATAATTTATCCAAATTTTAGGGATTTTTTCCTATATCTAGTCACATACCTAAGGTTTTTACTCGAGTTTTCTAATCCTAATAAAAAATTACTAGACTTTCCACTGATATCAACTATGAAAACCCATAACTTTATTACACTTTATTTCATGATTTAATATATAATGTTTCAATTATTATAAAAAATAATATTAGTATACCTAGTGTATTTTGGTGATTAGGTATATAACATGACATCATAAAATAGGGACACACTGATTTTATTTAAACTTTTCTTAACATCCTCCTAAAATCCATCATTACTATAGAAATGAATGAGATAACCTAGGGACGTACATAATAAAGGGGTGAGATATAAATCCTAGTAAGGGAATAAATAAATAATGGAATAAGGTAAAGTAATACATGTGATCCAAGATTAATAACAATGCAACACAAGAGGTGAGGACTGTAATCATGAATAACGAGTCATGATATAACATGATAACATAAAGGCAACATGTGAATGTGGAAACAACTTAAGACATTGAATCATAAAAATAAGTAAAGGTTAACCACCAAGAAATAATAAAATATAGTGATCATGATAACCTCATGTTCACTATACATGTAATATCATGATATTAAAACATTAACTAATGTATTGGAACACAATCTGGGTGCACCCATCATATCATGTACATGCCTAAGTGTGCCACATAGACCACATAACATAAGAATGTATTTTTTCTCTATTAACATGATGATTTAGAAGAGTTTATTACATACATTAATTTACCTAATAAAATAATTATAGGTCAATATAGGGGAATACCCTTGAGTGGAAATGGGTATGGGAATTCACTTCATAATTGTTTGGCATGAAAAAATGCAGGGAAATTTCAGTAACACAATAACAGTACTTAATGATTTATAAAATGGTTTAATGAGAGATAAATGGGTATAAAATAATTTGGAAATAAAATTAATGTATGATTTATATGGGAAAAAATATCCCAAAATTAGGAATTAAAAATATAAATGCATAAAATAAAGAAGGTGCTTGAATAAAGAGGAGAATGGAGGATCACTTACCTTGAGAGGGTGTTTCCAAAATCTTGGGAGGAGCTTCTTGAGATACTTGGGGAAACTTGGTAGGGATATAAAGAGGTAAGGGTATATTAAGGATATTATATAATATTTATTAATTATTATAAATGGGATATTGGATTGGTTTATATTGGAAAAGATAAGGGTTTTTTTTATTATTTCCTAAACATAGGTTTTGGAATCTATACAATAATGTAATAAAAAAACAAACCTTCCCTCAATTTTCACCTATATTATGAATATAGAAGTTATTTTCATTAATTTATAATTCTAATAACCTAAATAATTAAAATATTACCTTTGGTGACGTGGAAGTGAGTCATTTTCATAAAGCATTGATTTTAAAACCTTAATATGTAGTATAGGTTTTGGAGGATTCATAAAGGCTTTAAAAAAATATAACATAATAACACATTATATTAATTATTAAATATATATTTGGTCATGTATACCTTTTATGATATATATTACATCACTTTTGGGTCATTATTAGGTCATAATATTTAATTTGTATTTATATCGTATTTAAATTTTAGCCAAAAATCCCACTGTCTCATAAAATTATGAAAAATTCACTATTGGATAATTTTGAAATGAGGAATAAAAAAATAATATTTATTTTATCCAAATAATTCTATAAATATTTTATTTTTAATTTTTAAATCAAAATCCCCATTTATTGAAAACCATTGGGTTTTTTGACAATAACGGTTTTACGACCCTTATAAAAATTATTTTTGACATCATAAAATTATATTATGAAATATATTTAATAAATATTATCTAAAAATAATAATTTGTTAATATATAATTTATTTTTAAAATAAATTAATTCTTCAAAAATAATTTCTTAATTGAAATGTCTTATTACCCAAAAATACAATTTGAGTTTTGTTGTATTGAAATCAATTTTTTGAAAACTCATTATTTAATCATTAATAAAGTAAAATCAATAAGTAATAAATAGAAAAATTATTTCATATAAAATAAAATATACATATTTATGCTATTAAGGTTGAGATACATAGCCCTTTATTATACCAACGAACTCAGTAAGGGTAAGATGTGCGATAACGAGACATTCCTGGGATGGCTCGACGAACAAGGTTTGGTCTATGATAACCATGAGATTGAACTTATACCATAAATAGTTTCAATCATGATTTTGTTTTTGAATGTTTTATTGGGATTGGTACAGCTAAAATCCCATATATGATATCTCCCTTAGAATCTCTAATGAATGGGCTTCATAGGGTATGATCCTACTGGTTGAGGCTATCACTTCCTTTGTCTATTTCAATTGGATTTTTCATAACCCTTAATATGTAATATTCATATGATCACTTTTTAGTTTATATATTATCAATGGTTATGATTACTAATTGTATTTTAAATCTGTTTGGATATAATATTCCAAATAAAATAAAAGAGTGAATGAGTTTCCTGTAACTTTGTTATGTAAGAAGAAATTTAATTTAATCACTAAGGTAATTTTATTTATAAAGGTTTAGGTTACTATTATAATGTTCAAGTTACTATTCCTAATAGTTAGATTACTATTCTAATGTCCAGGTTACTTTTCCAATGGCCAGGTTACTATTCTGATAGTCATATTTGTAATAGTCATAAAGGTTTTTCAATTTCTATAAATACCTCATATTCAATTAATTAATCATTAAATTATATTTTCTCTCATGGTTACATATACATTCATATTCAAAATTAATATTGGGTTATTAACATTATGTTTTATTTCAATATCTTTGTTCACGATTGGTGTCATTCTGGTGGATCGAGCATATCCATATTTTCATATATCACTTATCTTATTTACTATTTTTATCCCATTATAATATTTATAATTCTCATTGGTTTAGTTTCAAAATAATTCATCACTATTAATTTATGGGAATAATGAATTTTTTGATTATTTATGTGGTTTATATGATTTATACTATATGACATAATTATATGAAGTGAAAATCTATTGATAAAATTTTGGGTTGTTACAATGCTGAGTTTATATGATTTTTTTAAAGACCCATAATCTACTCAATTTGTCCCATTCTTCAGACCTCCTTTAAACATAATCTACCTAGGATTTTTTTCCTAGTGATTTTGGGCTCTCCCCTCCCTTACTATATTCTCTATTCGACACCTGAACAATGGATTGACCATACAATTCCAATGCAGTAAGTTCTCTATTAATATAAAACAACCCACTTATCTTATTATTGATAAAAACCAATTATATCCTTGATTTATTTATCATATATATAGGATAATAAATTATTTATAAATTTATTTGTTGATCATTGATGAAATTTTCACCCAAATTCAGGGAATTGGTGTTTGCGCATCAATCAGACCCAAATCATTATCAGCAACAAATCTTCTTGAGTACCTTTTATCTTGACCTACCTTTAGGATGTGGTATATCCTCAACCTTGATCCTAGGATTATAAATCATGTTGATTTAGTAACAGTTATAGGATTATATGGTACTTTTGGACTCATAAGATGACGCTAGTCATCGATTCTTATTGCACCTCATGTAGGAAGCCCTTGACATTATCATATGTTTTATGGATTATTGTAATGGTTTTATGGCTTGTTTGTCTACCCTATGATAACTATGTTCTATGTTTTCTCACATATGGTTTGTTATGGCTATAAATATTTCTTAATATGATGTGATGTTTGATCTGTTGTTTTGTATACATGTTTTCTTGTACTATTCCCTATATTTAGTAGCTAAGTGTGCAGGTTGAGCCATATAGACTATCCCTCATGAGAGGGATATGTAAGATATTTATTGTCACATAAATGGGATATCTATTCCATAATGTTTTGTTAAATGTGTTTTGTGAACTATTCCATTGAGGAGGTGGATGTGTTAGACATGGATAGTTGATGCTCTTTCCGACATGGTGCTGAAGTAAGTAGAGCCGACCCTTAAGGACCCAACACATATGTTATGAATGTGTGATTTAGTTGGAGCTCACCTATTTTATGTTTACTTTAATTCATGAACAAGTATATATTATTCTTATATGTTAAGGTTTGTTGGTGATTTTTTACTATTTTTTTCTCACACCCTACTTGGGATTTTCATCATGATTGTAGATTTCATGACCTGGGATCCAATGAAGGTAAAAGTACAAGTGGTGGATAGTTGAGTAAGTTTTAAGGATGATGTGGCATTGTAGGATGGACCTCAAGATATTTTATTATTTTTTATTTATATTCTTAACTTTTATATTGATCCAACACCTATAAGGATCATTCTCTTTTTAGTTTTGGTTTATGTGTCTGACGTGTCGTACTGATACTGCATGGGTTGGTTCCTTTTGTTATGCGGGTATTGTGATTATTATTTATTTATTCATTATGTGTCTATTTATTTGTATCAATTCCTTTATTATAGTTTGATTATTACACGGTACTGAGGGGATATTCTTCCCATTATGACTTTTTACCCTCACCACTTGATGAAAACTTCTTATGTATGTGGAGGGGTTCATGAGGTTGTGTGGAGTTATGGTTTGGAATCGATGGTTTGGGTAGGGGTGTTACAAAAAGATATCATAGAACCTAATTAACTAACTTGTTTATTCTTTTTTCCGAGATTTAGGATAGGGTAGATAAGAGATATGATAGTTGGGAATCTCGATGGTGGTTTCTTTAGTCCATCGAGGTAAAGGAATTCTAGTTATGGAATTGTAAGGTTGATGGTGTTACAAAATTTTTATGGAAATAAGGAATCTCGAAGTTTCATGAAGAATCTAGCAGAGAAGAAGAAATGTTCATAGAAATATTCATATTTGTTTCACACAAATTGTTTGGTGTCATTTTTTATTAATATTTAAATATGTATTTGTTCAATTTGGAAGGTCCCAATAGTAAATGGTAAAGGAATAATATATTTTGAGTTGGAATTGTTACTTGAGTAAGGGTAAATTGAAAATTACTTTACCTAGATAACGTTAACTTTATTTTCTGTAGATTGTATAAAGGTGAAATGATACAAGCTGCGTAAAGGCCATTCACACCCTATAGAAATGTAATTTGAGAAATAAAATAACTATGTAAAGTTATTTTGAGAAATATGTAATGGTACTAAAGAAAATTGTGAAGTTTTGTAAATTTAATGATGAAAATTGTGAATCTTTATAAATTTATTATAGAAATAGTAGGTGCTATGAAAAGTTTGAACTCATGGATAGTAATTTTTTTATATTGTTGATTCAATAGAGTCAATCCACTAACTGTTGGTTCCCATGGTCAGTTGGATTTTAATGCTGTTTATCTAAATGTTTTTCTTAACGTTGGTCCAAATTGGGTTACCACTACATATATTTAATCCATTGAGATGTGTTGTGTAATGGCATGAAGAAATTAATTGGATGATGCGAATATCTATTCTTTATTGATAAATATTATAGTCAATCATATGATCATAATTCAAGATAAGGATGAAGAAGAAACGGTTAAGGAGTAAGTTAAAGATAGTGATAGGATATCCATACCAAAAAACGGAAGGTCTACTTGGAAAATAAGCACGATTCTATGAACATAGTGATCTTTAAGGAATTAAAATAAGTGAAATTTATAGAGTAATTCAAAGAAGTAAACACCCAATTCTTTGGGTTATTTATATTTTGAAATTTTCTAAGTCTATTGAGAATATTTAAAAGAATTAATATAGTGAGTTTTTTGGATACTGAGATCGTGATATTTGAATATCACATGAAAGATAAAATTAAGCTGGAGTCTTAGAATGATTGGAAAATAGAAAATTTGAATTGATTTAATTATATTTGAATGAGATTCTAAGAAGATAACACTTTATTCTAATAAATATCTTATAGTTTCTATAATTGGATTATGAAAAAATAACTTTGATATTTTTTAGAATAATATACAATATATTATTTCCATGAGTAATTAAATATATATATTGTGAAGAATTATAGATAAAAAATAATTGATAGATAACTTTAATAATAGTACGACCTTGAAGAAGACATAGTCTATGAATAATTATATTTATTTGACACTTCATAGTACAAAATATTGGGATGGAGAATTTAGAGCTAGTAGTCATTTGATGAAGAGGAAACCTATTGGGCCTCAGTAATTGAAGAGTTGAGAAGAACCACATCAAAAAAGTTCAAGAAGGTATTTTTTGACCAGAAAACCTATTTTAAGTAGATGTTCACGATCCTAAAGAACTATGAATGAGAGCACCAGATCCTATACACTTATGGAGGAAGATTATTTATAAGTGGTATAGAATAAACTAAAATAAAAAATATATCTTTCAATTTGTGGATCAAATTTAATAGTTGATGATTATATAGTATAATAAATCAGGTAGAAATGATAAGAGGTTGGGGTGTATAACCAATCATGGAGGAAGATTAGGTGGTTGGAGATGATAAATATATACAACTAGAGGATCAACTACTGAGTAGTATAACCCATTACTATTAAATATTGGTGGTTGGGAGGTATAACCAATAAAACTCCAATAGAATTAGGATACACCATAATTTGTTTCAATATTATAGTGGGGAATCTATGTAGGGGTGTCTAACCAATATAACAATGAGTATTCCTTACTCTCAAACCTTGTAAACACTATATACCCCTCTTTCTCTCATTACCACTACACATGAGGAGAGTCTATGAGATATCATGAAGTGGATTGAGAACCTTTAAAAGTTCAAGAGTTTGAATTAAAATGAGAATAATTTTTGAAAATAGTGTACCATAGATTAAACCCCCTCTTAGTGGTACCTAACCGGTCCTTAGGCGCCAAAATTGGTATCAAAGCATCCATGATAACTAAAAAAACTAAGTTTTCCCTATTTATTTTAATATATTTATTGAAATGAATATTTCATGAAGTGTTTATGAAACATTATAAATAGAAAAATAAATATAATTCAATGGATATAAATCTGTAAAATTCTACTAAGACTAAGAAAACTAGAAAGAAAAGATAGATATGGATGCTGAAGAAGAATTCCAATGTAAAGGGAGAAACAACACTAATTAAAGGTAATTAGATTGATAAAAGTAGTAATCAGTCTTTTTATTATGATTATTCTAATGAATATAATTCAAGATGTGATTATAATGATGTATCACTTGGTTATCTTCATTATAAAATTATTGATCATATAACGAAATCTCCCAAAGAAGTGGTAAATTGAATTGTTAGTACTATCAAAGGATTTATTTATGATAAATCAGAAATTAAAGGGGGCATTAAATAATTTGATAATGTATTATGTCAAAAACATTTAATGTGTATTTCTCTAAAATAACGTTTTGAGGAAAATAAGAAGCTAATGTAACTTTATAATAAAACTTGTTCCTTTTTTGAAGAAGAATTACAAATGTATGCTTGTGATAAAGTTATATCATTGATAATTTTTTTAGAAGATTTATATGAATTTTAAAACCTACAAAGAACCTCCCAGAATTTTATATATGATCAATTAAAGGTTAAAGAATAAAATTAAAATAAATTAATAAATATTTTCATGATTTAAGAAAAATAAATAAAGTGACTATAAAAAAATAAAGGATGATTTGGAATATCACCTAAGATCAGTTGATGGTGAGAATAACTACCTCAACATGATGTTTCTTGATCTTGAAGTATGTATGATAAATATAGAGACAACATAAGCTAGAACCTCCCAAATAATTGAGAAGAAAGATACTACTATATAGTTTTTCATTGAGATCCATGGACCCATAAAGGCTCATATTAGTAACAAGAAGTGCATGAAATAATTCTCTAATCCATTGGAAACATCCTCCAATAAAAAAGTATCCAATAACCCTAAAACTTTATTATATAGTAAGGTTTTTAACTTATTGGTATAGGTCAAAAACAAAATTCTATGAAAATATGGATAGGGAAAAACACTAAAAAATCACCATATCATTTATGGTTTATGAAATAATGTGTCTAAATAACATCCCCTCAAAAGGATCCCAAACATAAAAAATTAATAACCAAAAACAACAAACTATTAAGCCTACAAAAGATTTTATCTAGATAAATAGATCAATATTTGTATAACATTATTAGCGGTACAATACTTTTGGGAACAAGGAGTTGGAATGTTGGAATAACATGTTAGTTTATGGATATCCTTAAAGGCCACAACCAAGGGGATAAATGAAAAAAAATGAACACCTGCTTCCCAAAAGCATAAGTTAAAATAACAAAAGTATGAGTTTTCCTTGAGGAGATAACTAAAGAAAAGTTATAAACTAAATATTTTAAATAAGTTAATGGAAAAATAAAAGATACCAATCAAAGGAAAACTGAATATGGATAGTGGCTTGGGTGAAATGTGTGGTAATTATAGACATGATATAGACAACTGCATGGTGATACTAGGTAAACATTGGAATTTATTTAAAGATAAAGAGAATAAACCCAATACTTTCGGTACCCTAACAGATAAATTAGTACAGAAAGATTAAAAAAATAATTTTAAAGTGAAAAGGCTACATCATAAAAAGAAGAAGCTTAAAAGAAAGAGATGATCATAATTTGTTTTGAGGTATTGAAAAGAAAATAAGTCCTGAGGTTGGAATGAAAGAGTAACCTAGATTGAGAGGATACTCTTAATATCGATGATACTTCTAAGGAATAAAACATTCTCTCTTATTCCCTAAATCTTTTGTCTATATGTGATAATGTGTAGGTAATTGAGAAAGATGGGTAAATCTATCACTACTATATGAAAAATATGTTATTTTCATGGAGTTTCAACTACCCTGAAGTAAAAGAGTGAGTGAATCCCTTAAGGGGAGAAGAAATGAATATGGATATATCAATATATAACAATCAATGTGAATTTGGAAATTATAGAAAATATAGATAGCCCCATGAAATATAGAGTATAATGAATTTTAATCACACTTATAAACCTTGTTATTGATGATATCAAACATGTTATTAATGGGGAATCATTGGTTCATAGAAAACATGACAAAAGGGGGAGTTACATGTATTTCACCTTATCTTTCTGAAGTGTTTTTTAAGATGTGTGAAATATTAAATTTTTCTAATAAATATATGTAGTATAACTCTTATGTTGAGACTTTGAGCATGATATCATATTAATGGTATTTTATAGAAAACATTTATAACCATGGTAAAATATCTATTATTTTCCACATTATGTTATCCCATGTGGAGATAGATTAATTTAACTCTAGGTTCTTTACTACGAAAACCATGTGTTATGATCCTTATATAAAGTGGCCAAAGGTATGATTTTGGATGAACAAAAGAAGAATTGGTTTTTTTGAAAGGATGTGAATGACATTGATGAGATGAGAATAATAATCATAGTCACTTTGATTTTATTTTAATCAAGGGATAGAAACTGAAACCCAAATCTTAACATTAGTGTTTAGAGTTATTGAAAAAAAACACAAAGCGGTATATTTTTGTTCCCAAATTTTTTGGTTTCATTTTTTTGATAATATTTCAATATGTGTTGGTGAACTAGGAAGGCCTTAGGAGTGATTGAGAAAGGCAAAAAATGGTGTTGTTTGTTATTGTTACTTATGTAAGGGTACATTTATGATTAAATTTCCTATGTAATGGTAACTCTATTTTTTCTGGCTACATAAAGGTGGAATTATACAGATTGTGTAAAGGATATTAGGGCCCATATAAAAGGTAGTTTGAGAAATAAATTACCCATGTAATGGTAATTTGGGCACTATATAAATGCTCCAAAGAAAATTTTTCATCTACATAAAGGAAATGAATAAAATTATGAAGTTACATAAAGGTATTTAATTACGAGTAGGTGATGTGTAATGGGGAACTCATGGTCAGTACTTTGTTCATGTAGTTGATTAAATATAGTTGCTCAAATAAGGAGTTCTTTACATGGTTAATCCAAATAATTAATTAGATATTCTAGTGGTTGATCTGGATTTTTTTCATGTGGTTGATTCAAATGGTATGGTCACTCAACATGGTTAATCTTCATGGTTGATCCATTGAGATGAGTTGTGAAAGGGTATAATTAAGTGAATATGATAATGCGAATCTTTTATCCTCATTGTTATATATTATGGTTAATTAGGTGATCATAATTTGAGCCAAAAAATGAAGGGGAACTAGTCAAAGAGGAAGTGTTTAATAGTGATTGGATATCCATGACAAAAATAGAATGTCCACATGTAAATGAAACATGATGAAATGCATTTGGATATTTTTAAGGAATTAAAAGAAGAATATTTTTTAGATAAATTCAAAGATCGAAACACTGGATTTTTTGGTGATTTAAATACGGAAATTTCTATAGTATTTTAGAAATATTCAAAAGAATGTTTTTTGGATATTGATTTTAAGATAATTTAATATATAATGAATGGTAGAATTAATCCCATAACATTGGGGGATTGGAAGATATAAATATTGACTCAATTCAATGAAATTTTAATGAGATTCAAAGAAGATAAGATCAACTATTACCGAATATCATTGAGTTTCAATAAATGAATTATGCCAATAATATGCCATGACTCCCTCCCCACAAGTTGTACCCCCCCTGGTCTAGTAATGTGAGAAGGGAGATAGTGACCCCCAAGTCTTGCCTCTAGTAGGCCCTGTGTTGGGGACTAGCACTGAGGGTATAATAAACAAAAAATTTGAGGAATTACCCTTTAAGAGAACACATGTGGAAGAGAGAGATAAGATAGACACCCACCAACTCAATCTTAGACTGAAATATAAAATAAAGCACAAGTACACATATGTAATTTCTTAAAAAACTACTAAAACTAGAAGGGAAAACCACAAGTACAAAAAGAAAATAAAAAAATCAGCGACCACGAAGCCCAAACAACTCTTGCAACCCCAAGATAATAGTAACCATCATGATCTACAACCTGTTACAAGTGACCTAAAAAACAGTTTAGATATATGTAGGGTGTGTATAACAGTATACTTAGTAGGATCCTCCCCAAATCGTCTCATGCAAATGTAAATAAATCATGTGAAATCACAGTGAACTATATGTGAACCCAACTCATCACCTAAACAAGTATACTAAGTTCCCATCCTCACCATGGATACTCTCACCAAGTATCTCATACAATAGTATATAATATAATAACGAATATCAGGGGCACCCTACTACCTCTTCCCCATTGTTTGTCACTTTGCCCCAATGTCGCACGTCCTAAGCATATCTCTCCAAAAAGGATTACCCACAGACACCTGGGCAAAGCACCATAACATGCACCTCATGCAACACAAACTCCACATCTACTCAACAAAAGTAACAAGGTAATTTCCAAAATCTACCATAGATCACATAACGTGTATCGTATGTTGGGAATTATACCTCAATCCATTACATCCCATACACTGAGTAAGGATCCTCAATCTATCACAACCTATACACGTTACACCTGTAGTAGTCCATAGGAAATTATATCTAGAATATATGTGTGTGAATAACCACAAGCTATTACATCCATTGACACACATATATGAGGAAAAATAACCATTGTTCCTACCAACAGAACTAACTACCACGAAAAGAGAGTGGAAAAAAATGGGTGTCTAGCCATCTGTCCTCCCACCCGAATGTTGGGAAAAACACCCCCAGGGCTCAGAATTCCTTGGCTGTCAGTTTCCTTAACTGATAGGGTGGAGTAGTGTATAAAAACACAACAAGTACAAAATATAATATATCTCACACCACACTATGAGAATAACCTAGTATTGAACACAAATACAGCTAATGTCTCTCTAACTCCTGGATTCCACTACTAAGACTAGGCATCCTATAAGCACACAAATATTTAAATTTCTTTATTACATTACTTCATTCACTTTTTATCAGTTGAACTTTATGTTAATTAATCCTTTAAACATTAATTAACCATTAACAATTCCACATTACATTGCATTATCATTCTAACTGAGATCCACAGTTCCTTTGAATTGTAGCCTCATCATTGCATTACACTAAGTTCCAACCCCATTGGTTAACATGATTTATTCAATAATTTATTAACAGCATTATTACTTTCCCATATTCCCAATCATGCTAGAAAAATATTCTAAGCTATCAAACACAAGGGGGATCAACACAGTGAGTAGATAAACTACCCGTCAAGTCTTTTCCACCTATAGAAGGAGCGTAGACCCATCCTCGCTCGAGAATCTAAAAATGGATATCATATGGCATACCTCGCGTGTCTTCTCCCATTCTGGAAGGAAGGTAAGAAAGAACACAAGCCTTGAGTAGTTGGGAAATCAAATTATATAAACAACCAACAATATTCAGCAAACATCCAATAATTCATATCCATCATGTTTCAACTGGGATCTTGGACCTTAAACATGGAATCTGACCTTCAAATATAATGAGCACTCATGGATCCAAAGAACAAGTCACTCAAACTTACAAGCAAGAGGGTAACTCAGAACCCAACCAGAAATTATATTTTTATCAAACAGATAGTTCTTTAATCCATATGTAATTAACTAATTTATTATTTATAGGTTCCAACTATAGGAAACCTAAATAGAAATCTATCATAGCTATCACAAATGAATTAAACATGCCCACTGCATCAATTTTATTGACATGAAATTACAACAACAACAACCAGATTCATTTATATGAATCTTTATCTTTGAAAAATAATTTACAATTAATCCCAGTTTACTTTCTTTACCAATTTTCATCATGAATGAAAATCTAAACAAAGAAAGAATATATATCACACTATCTAGCAAAACAAGATGCAATAACATACAATCCTTAGCAATTTATTTATCTAGTTCAAATATTGATTCTATCAATTACATTGTGATCCAGTGGGATAAAAAATTCTAACTCTATAATTTCATGTAAAATAATAGATAAGAAAAGAATCCCATACCTCAAATTTGTTTTGACGTTCTTTACACAAGAATGATCCATGAAACCGATCAAGATCACCTCCCCCGTGAAAACTGCATCCACCTGAGGACATCACAACTCATCCAAACCAATCGACACAAAATAAAACTACACTATAAGCATGGAGATCACATGAAATAACATGGAAAGGAGAAACGGGAGAAGAAGGATCGAAGAAAACACAATAATGGAGGTAGATCATACCTTCTATCAATGATGGATCAACACTTGCTGCTTGCACCAAAACAGGGGGTGCACATGAAGCAGGAAGAAACATCAAGGGGAAAAGATCCATGGATTAAGGTTCGATTACACCACTCTTATGGGAAGAAGTAAATGTTAAATTTTATCACACCAAGGAACAAGATTAAAGAACAAGGAAGGAATATATCTCACCCCCTTAGAATATTTAACAGAGTAGTGGTTTAATATATGCTAGATTTTCCATTACAAGAAGACCGCATTAAACCATGCATTTTGACAAGGTAAAGGAATCTAGATCCTTAAGAAAAATAAATGTAGGAGTTATGGGCTTTGAATCAGCCTTGAATTCCATAAAACAGAGCCTTCAATGCATTTTACGTCAAAGAAAACGTCAAAGGGGTGAAACTATAGGATGCTGGAAACACTATACACCTACCGATGTTGGAAACACTGTTCACATCTATCCTACCAACACTGATGACACTGTTCAAAAATTGACTCACTGACACTGATGACACTGTTCACAAAATGACTCACCGATGCTGATGACACTGTTCAAAAAATGAAACACCGACACCGATGGAATTGTTCACAAAATGGATCACCAACATCGATGGCACTGTTCACAAATGACTCACCAACACCAATGGCACTGTTAATAAAATGACTCACTGATGACACTATTCACATCTGTCTCATTGAGGAAATTTGTCACAAAACTGGAAACACTATTCATAGAATTGGAAATTTGGAAGTGTTGGGGATAAGTCTCATTGACCTCCCAGAACACCTCAGACACTAGATTTCAGCAAAGAAATGGACCGAAGAGGTTTGAGCCATTACATCAGATACCTCTCAAACATTAGCATTCTCAATAATTCAAAACCAATATAAAAATAAATAGAAAAGGGGCCTGAAAAACCACCCATCAAGATACCTCTCAAAAGAGAGCAAGTAAAAAAAAACAAAATAAATCCATCTCATAAACACCAAAGTTCAACAACTACAAATAGAACATTGTTACATTAAAAGAGTTAAACATAAAACAACTCGAGGTACTGAGAATGTTTATGTGACTCACGTTCCCATATACTCTCTTCCACACCACTATGTCGCCACAACACACGAACCAAGGGGATAACACACCCAGGAAACACCTTATTCTTGCGGTTCTGGATCTCCACAGGTTTCTCCTTGAAGGTTTCATCATCATCAACATCGATCTATCCCCAATAAATGACGTGAGAGTCCTCATGAATATAATAACAGATTTGTAACACATGAAGAACATTGTGTATCCAGATCATCTACGAGGGAAGTTCTAATTGATACGCCATGACTCCAATATAAGCCAACACCTTGAAAGGCCCAACAAACTGGGGAGAAAGCTGACTCCCATGACCAAACAAACTTCACTGCCCATGATAGGGATTCAACTTTAGAAACACATGATCCCCAATATCAAACTCCAAAGGTCTCCTACTTTGATCCACATATGATTTTTGATGATCCTGCACTGCCTTCATCCTCTCATGAATCACCTAAACCATCTCTGTCATATTCTGCACTAGTTCCGGTCTGAGAATTGCTGACTCTCTGACCCATTCTAGCACAACTGAGAATGGAAAGGTCAGCCATAAAAGGCTTTAAACACTTCCATACCTATGGTTGAGTTAAACATATTTTTGTAAGAAAACTCCACCAAGGGTAAGTTCCTCACCCATGAACCTCCAAAATCCATGACAAAAGAGAACAACATGTCTTCAAGAGTCTGGATGGACCGCTTTGTATGATAATCCATCTGTGGATGAAAAGAACTTCTAAGGAATAGTTGGGAACCAAAAGCATGTTGGAGACCACTCTATACCCTAGAGGAAAAATGAGGATCTTGATAAGAAATTATCATCCTTAGGACTCCGTGGAGTGTCTCCACCTCCTCCATATACTGCCTAGAAAAAACATCAACTGATCTTGACTCCTTGATTGTTATGAAGTGGGATGATTTCCTTAAATGATCCAATGCCAACAAAATAGCATCATTGCCTGCCTAAGTTCAAGGTAAACCACTAAAAAATTCCATGGAGATGTCCTCCCACTTCCACTAAGGAATATCTAACAGCTGGAGAAAACCACCAGAGACACGGTGCTTGGCCTTCAATTTCTGGAAGACCAAACATCGAGACATTAACTCTGCAACTTCTCACTTCATTCTAGGCCACCCAAAATAACTCCTCAAGGCTCGATAAATCTTTGTCATTCCAGGATGTACTACTAAATAAAAACTAAAGAACACTCTGAGAACCGTCTCACACATCACCAAATGAACAAAAAGACTTCCCAGATACATCACTCGGTGTTTTTTGTCCTCAGGACAACCATTAGGGGTCTCACCACAAACAACACGGTCTCTCCAGTCCTCCACCTCTAGGTCCCCTAACAGGAACTCTTCCACATGTTACACTAGAGATGACTACACCTTTATCTTAAAATACAAACTCTACCCCCAACTTCTCCCATATTGAGATTTAATGCTGAAAGTTCTTTAGTCACTCTTCAAAATTCATAAAATTCATGAAACGCAACACTACGTGACTTTCTACTCAGCACATCGGCTACACCATTTCCCTTTCTAGGTGTATATGATATTTCAAATTCATATTTCTGTAATAAATTCATCCACCGATGCAATCACATGTTCAAGTAACATTTGGAGAAAACATACCTTAGGCTCTTATGATCAGTGAAAACCACAAAGTGCTCTCCAATGAGGAAATGTCTACAAAACATCAGAGAAAAAACCACTACTTCAAACTCAAAATCATGGGTGGAATTGTTATGTTCATGGGGATGCAACTACCAAGACCCATAATAAACAACCGATCTCTACTGCATCAAAACATAGCCAAACCCCAGATGTAAAGCATCACAAAAAACATCAAACTGAACTCCCTATGCTAGAAAAAAAGGTACGGAATCACTTACTAAATTATCCTTTAGATACTCAAAAGATGCCTAAAACTGATCCGTCCACATGAACGATTGATCCTTCCTGGTCAATTCCGTCAGAGGAGTCACATCCCAAGATAAATCATCTACGAACCACCTGTAGTATCCTATGAGGCCAAAGAACTTTACACATCTACCACCGTCTTGGGGGATTCCCAAGACAGAACTACTTCTATATTTGATGGATCCATAGATACTCCCTGATGGGACACAACATGCCCTAGGAAATGAACTTCTTGAGCCCAAAACCCACACTTTGAAAACCTTCAAAAAAGCTACTGTTGATGAATAAATCCCAAAATGGAATGTAGATGCTCTGCATGATCCTCCTCAGACATGAAGTACATAAGGATATCGTTGATGAAAACCACCATGAATTATAGAGGAACTCATAAAACAAAACGTTTAACAACCCCAGGAACAAAACTATATAATTCTTCACATTGAACAACAATACAACAAACTCGTAATGCCCATGAAGACAACAGAAAGCAGTTTTCAAGATATTCTCATCCTTCACATGCATCTGATGATATCCTGACCACATGTTGATCTTTGAAAACCATATTTAACCCTTCAGTTGATCGAATAAATCATCAATCCATATAAGAGGATAGAGATTCTTCACTATCACTTTGTTTATGTGATGATAATCGATGCAGAACCGCAAAATGCCATCAGCATTCTTCACGAACAAAACTGGTGTGCCCCATAGTGACACAATCGGGAGAACAAAACCACATTGTAATATAACATCAAGATATATATGTAGCTCTCATAGATCAGAAGGGGCCATCCTATATGGACACATAGATATAGTCGATGCTCCAAGTTGTAGCTCGATCCCAAACTCGATATCTCGTCAAGGGGGTAATACTACAACCACTTCTGGAAAGGCATCGGGGTATTCTTCTATGACCCAGGGAAATGCCAACTGCTAACCCTGTGAAGAAATCGACATCAGATCATCCATCAAGGATGACAATAACTGAACATGCCTATGACCCATCTAAAGGTCTTGCTCTCAAAAAAACACCACTGGCTCTCCATCAGCATCGAAGAACACCACCTACCTCTTTAATTAATCCATGATATCCTGAAAAGAATACAAAAAATCCATGATAAGGATGAAACCATATGATTGTATCCGTAAACATAAGAAATATCCCAAAGAGTAGTGCTTCCCTTTCACTATCTCACTGTCTCTACATACTTCAAACAAGTCATCTCGACCTACAAATGGCGTAGTCAACGCCAAGGGAACTGGAAGCATCTCTACCTCAGGTCGCAAAGCATGGACAAGGGTATGTGATATGAAGGAGTGAATTTCTCTTGAATCAAACAAGGAATGCACCCAAGTACAAAAAAATCAAAGGGTACCTCGAACTATGTATGGCCCGCCTGGAGCTGGAAACTCTAAAGCATCAAGATGACCATGGCCTTCTCCATGAACTCTCTGACCCCAATGACGAACACCACCATAGCCACAATCTTCTCTATAAGGATAGGGATCATCCCAGGGTAGTACTATACCAAAACCAATGAACCTATGCTAGTCCAAAGCTGGTACAACCTACTGATGCTGCCTAGGTAGGAACTACCTCAATGAAGGAACCTGGAGCAGAACACCTAATGCACAATGACTGCTCTGAAAGGTCAGGTACATTCACTGTTGATGACCCCATCCTCTATAAGAAAAAAAGAACTTGATCCCTTGGTATAGTCCTGAGATCCATCTCCTCTGGAGAAATAAGATATTGAGGGCTGGAACCTAACCCCGACTGAAAGGAAACTCTTCTACCTTGAAAACCGGGAACCCCAGACCACAGCTCCGCTTCGCGAGGAATCATGATGACTCCCATATCATGAAAAACTGGTTTTGTAAAATTTCTTCTTGATAACCTCTGACCTCTCAAGAACCTCAAGATATGTCTTCAGCATAAATGGGGTGACCTGGAGATGGATTTATGGATGCTAAGCCTCTTCAAAATACCTCACCCTATCCTCCTCATCTGGAAACAGGGCCAAATCAAATCGTAAAAGGTTCCTGAAATGGATTCCAAACTCTCACACACTAGAGATCCCATGTAGAAGGGTAAGAAGCTCCTGGCGACGGGATGCCTTTATGGTTTAAGAAAGAAACTCGACTCTGAACATGTCTCGAAACTCCTCGCACGAGATCGTTAACTTCTAGTGATCCATGAGGAACAAGAACCACCACTGCCTCGCTGCTCCACGCAACATCGTCATAACCAAAGACACCCAGTTCTCCTTCTCAGAATAGATCAAATTGAAGGATATATAAACCTACTCCAACTAGTCTTCTATGACTACATCTAAAATAGATCCCTTGTACTTCTGTAGACTCTGGCGCTGAAACTCTCAGAGTGTCCTCCTCCGAGTGTCGTCATCGTCAACCTCCACCCTATGGCGATCTACTGGTGCAGCCTGCTGGACATCTTCTACATGAACCTGATGAGGACTTCTACCTAGAGCCATACCTTCAAAATAAAAAACATTTAAATATCCTAAACCTATAATATGGAAGAATCAACATTAATTAATAAATTGTTTTCATTTATTCATTTTAGGTTAACCTATCCCAAGGTCTACCCATTGAAACAAAGGAACAAAGAAGAATGATGCATGATCCTTTCCTAAGTTTCTACCATGAAACTAGTATCACCTCATTTAGTAGCCACTGTAAACTTAATGGTTCGTGCATCATATCACAAGGGTCCCTAAACTCCTATGTCTTAGCCAGTCTCCAGATTTTACATTACAAGCTAAACATAACTAACACATTTTCCCTACCAATCCATGCAACCTCACCTATGCCTATCTCCAAAATACTTCCTATCCCTCAACTAGACATTTGATACCACTCTATCATGACCCCCTCCCCACAAGGTGTACCCCTCCTAGGATGAAAATGTGAGAAGGGAGATAGTGAACACCGAATCATGCCTCTAGTAGGCCCTGGGTTGACGACTAACACCGAGGGTATAGTAAACACACAAACGGGAGGCATTACCCTCTAAGAGAACACATGCAGAAGTGACAGATAAGACATACACCAACCAAATCCAACTCATATTGCAATATAAAAGAAATTCCAAGTACACATATGTAATGTCATGAACAACTACTATAATTGGAAGCAAAAACTGCAAGTACTAAAAGAAAATAAATACAATAGCAACCATGAATCCCAAATAGGAAACCTATAGGTCATATAGTTTTTTTGAAACTGTGTGAACCAAGGTGCATGATCATGTGACATCTATTGGGTTTTGGACAGAGGGTTGTATCATGATTCTCGCATGGTTTTCAAACTGTGTGCCTAAACTGTGCACTGTCAAATTTTGGTTGAAAAGTCCAAACTACTCCCCCCCACATACGGTTTTGAACCCTTTATAATTTTAGCTTTCTCCTCTAGTGGATAACCAAGGTCCTTATCCTTCCTTTGAGCTACCAAAAACCCAAATATAGGCATAAAGCTAGTTCCTCTGTCTAGTATCTGTTCTTCAATATGTCAGATGAATTGGATCCGTCTCAGTAAGCTCCCCTAGTCTCTCAAATCCTGTCAACATTTATCTTTCCATCCATTATTCTATTTATATATTGGTTCATATGCCATATTTTTAGGGAATTAGAAAGTTTCCTAGATATCTTCAAACCTACTCTGAATCTGTGGATCATTTTGAGCAAGGAGTCACCTATGTCCTTAAGGTAGGTGGTAACATTATTTTCCCTATGAGTTTGGTCGTTTCATAATTGATCCATTGTACCATATACCAGAATTTTCTGAGCATCCTAATTATATTAATTTTTTAAATTATAATTGAACGTTTCACCTTATTATATGTCCATTGATTCTTCCTAGGTGGGTTAGAGACTGTATACAGTTTATATGCACACCCCATGGGTCTGCAAAGTGGAATTTTCCATTTTGGCCAATTGGACCAAAATGATCGAAACTATATTTAGCTTTTAGTTTGGTTTCTAAATGAATTTCCCCTTGATATATGAGTAATACGTGTGATCCATGGCATCTCTTATGTTGCTGACCCACACAGACTAGGAATTTCCCAAGTAGGAAATTCCCTTACAGGCTATGTAACCTTCGAAAAAACCCATTAAGACTTATAAATGGAATTTTCATGTTATAATAAATTGAAAGGATTGTATTTAATGAAATGGATAATTCATGATGGGTTCCTTTCTTAAAATTAATTGAATGGATTAAATGGATAACATATATGGGATGGTTAAACGGTGCATTTTATTCATGCCTTGCTAATACATATTTAAATTGTAATGCTTGAAATGTATTTGAATAGAATAACGGGATATATTATTGGTAATTCCTCATATATTTTTTTGATAAATGTGATTATGACTCATTTATATATATATGGACTATAGGATAGAAATGGATGGGAGGTAATACCCTATGACATTTATAATTATAATGCACCTTTATAGCAGCTGCAATATGATGGTAAGGGGTGTTGAACCAAGACGGAAATCACACTCCCTTACATTGAGTGTTGAGCATGGTGCCTCAAACTAGTGATACTATATGGGAATTGGGTTTTATGATCCCTGATCCATGATAAAGTGTGTCCATGGTAGGTCAATTTCCATCCCGAATGTTTTTTCACAACGTCTTTCACTCTTATTAGGATATAGGAAATGTACCCTATTGTTTGAGATTATAGGATCATTTTACTTCTTATGGATGCATGAGTTATAGCTTGGTTCATCCAAAAACTAGTAATCTAGGTATATGTACATTAGTAATTTGTATTCACTTGGTTCATATAGGTGGATGAAATATATAATTATGTTATATATATTACAACTATATATATAGTAACTGTTCATACTTTAATTATAGACATGATATGAAGAAGGTAGACCCTACAGGTGTCCTATAGAAACCTGAGTGGGATGGTTATTTATTTTAGCATAATTTTACTATTCTACTCATGTCTGCACATTGTTTAGTTATGGTCACTACTCAGATTACATGTAGACACCGTTGGTGGTAGCATACTAAGATTTTTATCTCACACCATACTCGGGATTCCTTTAGTACCTGAGAATACTATTTTTCTGCAGGTATTGATAAGGGAAAAGGACCTTTTATAGGTTTTGGATTTTCTTAACTAGTTGGAGTTTAAGATAAGAGTATTGGCTTAGGATCGAGATGCTTATAGAGCTGTTTTTTTCTTTTTGTCTTTTTATACTACCGTATAGAATTATTGTATCTTTTTGTATTATAGAATTCTACGAATCATGTATCAAACACTTCCATAGAATATTTTTATTATATTATATAAGTTGTTGACTTATCTATTTCTTCCAATGCTTACTCATTCAGTTATCTGTTTACAATTCCATAATCTATTGAATATATCTGTTTATATTATACTTCCATTGTTGTATTTTTATTGGTTATTTCCACTATGCTAATCTGATATAATGGTTTAGTCTACATAATATACTACCTTTACACCCTAATTTATAGTTGACAACATCTTTCATATGGGGAGGCACTCTTAAAGATATATGACCCACCGACTCGGGGTATAGGTTATGTGGATACCGAGTCAGGATGTTTCAAAGTGGAATCTGTGGGGTTCTATTCTTGAATTAATATTTGGAGACAATAGATTAGATATTAGGAATGCTTGGAACTTGGTCATAATCCATGCTTGGGCATCATGAACCCATGTTTAGGGTATAGACCAAGTGTCCTTAATTATAGTTATTATTCTATTTTTTCATATTACTATTGATATCATTTTAATGTTGGGTGACGTAGATGAGTTACAATGTTATTGATATTGGTGTTATTGAAATTTTTATTTACATACAATGGACTGATGAAATGAGGGATCTATATTTGATAACACATAGTCATAGGCAAAGTATGATTTATAAGCTATGAATTTTTCCATGTCACTTATATTTCCAACATGACTTTTATAATCCCATATTATAAGATCCATAATTATATTGAATTGTGATGACAGATCTTATAGGGATTGGAAAAAATAATTGATACTTAAAGTGCTTGCCTTAACCTAATAGTGTTCTCCTGAATCGGTTAAAGAAGACACTATAAGAATTCAATTTTGGAACTTTGAGATATAGAACTTCAATGAGAAGAGATGGAAAGTGTTATTTTATGGTTTACGGTGATTCCATATTTGGTTCATAAAGAGTGTGGGCCCTTATGGATTGGAAATAGAAACCAATATATTTAATTCATTTAAACTAATTAAATATTTGAAAACCATAGATCCAAAATAAATTTGATTCCCAAATTGAAGCAACCATCGTATATATATATATATATATAACCTAGCAACCTAGACTTGAACCCAAACTTATTTGTTGGTAGTTGGTATCTCTGACATTTTTATGGCCTTTATGGTCTATTCTACTATATAGACCATGATTTTGAAGAAAACAAAGAGGTGTGTTCATATCTATAGGAAGGATTTAGTACCTATCATAGTTTCATATATATATATTTGTCATAATTGCTTATGTGTCCTGTGTTTAGAAATGTAGTTTCATTCCACTATGACATCCTCCTATCGTACACCCTGAAGGTAGTGAAACCCACATAACTGAGGTGGTAGGACCTAAGCTACCCGTGCTTCCTCCAATAGAGCCAACAATGGAACCTCTTCCTATTCCAAATATGGCCACTAACACCCAATATGGAGAGGATTTTCTATGTATGATTCAGTCTATTCATGATTTCGTTTAGCCTACCCTGAGTATGGAAGAGTTGAATCACAAGTTTCAACAACAACATCCTTCCACATTTTTAGGAGATGGCAGACCACACATTATAGAGTCTGGTATTGAGGCGATCCTATATATATTCAAGCATATAGAGGTGCCTAGAGATCCTAGGGTCAAGATATCATCTTATATTCTTTGTGATTCATTAAATAGGTGGGGAGATGTCATTACCCAAAAATATTGACATTTTTACATTGTCTGGGATGATTTCCAGATAATCTTTTATGACAATTTCTTTCCCCAGACTCTAAGGGATGACAAAGATAGAGAGTTCATAAACTTGTAATAGGGGAGAATGCCAGTAATGGAATACTCTTCACATTTCATATAACTACAGATGTTCACTCCTAATCTAGTTACCGATGATCTTATGACCCCTAGGCAATTTAAGGATGAGTTGGTTTATACTATTCTGTCATAGGTCAACTTGTTTATGTTGATGTCCATTTTTCAAATTGTCAACTATACCCTTATTACAGAGGGGAATTTTTGGGATACAGATGGTGCGAGTCAAGGAGGTTTGGATCCTAGATCTATTAGTGCTTCTTATTTTGGGAACAAGCATCGCTTTTAGGATACTTGTGGAGATGGAAGTAGTTAGTCTCCTTGTGAATATAGTTTTATTATCTATCACTAATGTGGGAAGTGAGGACACATCAAGTATCAGTTTCCACGGGGTCCATTCAAGTGCAGAGGATATGAAAGGATTGTAAATATCAACAATTTCTATTAGAATTTGCCTCTGGTGCCTAGAGTGCTAGTATCTTCACCTAATCCTCTTCCAGGAGTGAGGCCAACATGATCAAATTAGGCATGAAGTTGGAATACCACCATCTAATATGGTTGAGGTGGTGGTCGAGGCAAATATAGTTATATTTTAGATTCTTAGCACCAGCAGAGTAGGCTTGCTCAGAGCAGTTAGGAAGTAACCTAATGACATGGTACATTCTAGTTACATGTTGTCCAGCCTATGCCACTGGAGCATAGTTCCATACATTATACAGTTCGAGGTACTATTATAGTTGCCTCCACTTTAGTGTCTTCTTTATTTGACACCAACATGTAAAAATCGTTTAAACTAGAAACTATAATGGGAAGTATGGGCCCTGATGTTGAGCACATTCATGGAATTATGGAGCTAGATACACCATTAAGTATACCGATAAGAGAAAATTCTACATTGTAGGGACTGTACCCTTGAGACAGGTGGTTACCTTTTTCCTGTAGAGTCCATACATCCTCAACATGATGGGCTTCAATGTAATTATCAATATGTACTGGTAAGTTCTCTACCGAGACCACATTGACTTATATCCTCAAAGGGTGAACTTTACATCACCAGAGGGTGATATGAATGTGCATAAGGCTTAATGTGATGTGAAAGATTTGTGATTAGGACCGGAGTAGTAGAGGATGGGTAATGTGATAGATTAGATTGCCAGTATTTTCCTCAATGTCTAGAGGTTACAACCATCCATCTTTAGTCTTGTAGTGGAGTGTTTCAGAGACATATTTCCTGATGAAATATCTAATCTACCTTCAATACGAGAGTTATATTTTACTATTGAGAGAGCCCCAAGAGCATCACTAGTGACCATTACTCTTTATATGATGATACCTAAGGTTCTTATGGAGCTTAATGAGTAGTTATAGGATCTAGAGGCTAAGGTTTTTATACACCCCAACAATTATCCTTGGGGTTCAATAGTTATTTTTTCCATGAAGGAAGATAGTTCCCATATACCCCATGTACACTATCTTCAGTTGAATCGGTTCATGATAAAGAACCAGTATCCATTGCATAGAATATATGGTCAATGTGATCATCTCTAAGGATTCAAATTGTTTTCAATGATATATCCAAGGTTTAGATATCATTAGGTGTATTTTAGGACTTTATATATACCTCACATAGGTATTAGGAAAAATTATGGTCTATATGAGTACCTGGTTATGTATTTCGGGCTCGCGAATGAACTTTTGGTTTTTATAGATCCAATAAACCAAGTCTTCCACCAGTATCCAGATTCAATTGTGATTGTATTTATTGATGATATCATGGCGTATTCTTTCTCTAGAAATGACCATGAAACTAATATTGAGGTCGTTGTGAATACACTTAGAGAGCATCAACTCTATGCTATGCTCGGTAAATGATACTTTTTGGATTGATGAATTCCACTTCTTGGGTCACATCATCTCGGAGTCAGGAGTTTCAGTAGACCCAGATAAATTGAGAGTATAAGTTTCTTAGGAGTATCCCAAGATATTATTTGAAATCCGATGTTTATTGGTCCTTGTTAGATATTATAGATTCTACATCCAAGATTTCTCACACCTTACATTACCCCTTACTGTCTTGAAAAATAAGGGTGTGAAATTTGTATGGCCGTAATCTTGTGATGTATCATTTTAGGAGTTAAAGGGTAGGTTGAATTCAATGCCAATACTGATTCTTCTAGAGCACAGAAGAACCTACACTGTATATTTAGACCCACCATGTATTGGGCATGGAGATATTATGATGTAGGATGAATGAGTTTCCATGTAAGAGTCTCGTCAGTTCAGGCCTCATGAGAGGAATTACGTGACACAAGACCTCGAGATTTCTTTGTTATTCATGCCTAACGCTATTGGAGACACTACATAATGGGATAGAATTTTGTGGTATTAAATGATCACAAAAGACTCAACTACATAGTTACACAGTGTGATCTGAATCTTAGGAGACACTGGTGTCTAGAGTACCTACATTTGTTTGATTTCAAGAATTCCTACACACCCAGTAAGGGAAATTCAGTAACTGATGCTCTGAGCCAAGATAATATGACACAGGAAATTCCGGAATCTAGTGATGACTAAATGTTTATGGAATTATTCTTAAATATTCACATTAAGGTTCAGGAAGACCGTGGTTAGACTATTCTCACAGCCTTAGTGGTGACTTATACTCTTTTGGAACTGGTGACAAGGAGGTTGTTATCTGATCCCGAAGGATTTGTTATAATTTAAAGAGTCTTAGATGATGATACATCTTCAGGTTGGAACATTGATGGGGATGATACATAATTGTTCCATGGGAGTGTATGGGTCACAAAATATATCAGAGAGGAGATGATGTGGGAATTACATTCCTCAGTATGGACTGTTCACCTTGGTGTCACCCAAACACATCGAGATATTTAGCACCAGTATTGGTGGCTTGGTATGAAAAAAGTGATTTACAGCTTCATCACTCAGTTTTTAAATTTTCTGAAGGTGAAGGTGGATCAACCACATCTTGATGGACATCTACAACCATTTTCAATTCCTGATTTGAAATGGGATTATGTTTCATTGGATTTCATTGGATTTCCTGGAGATTCTCGTTCTATTGTATCTAACTGATACTCTCATTTCACATCATAGTTCTGGTAGGGATTTCAGAAGGCCTTGGGTACACAGGTACTTTAGATCACAGTCTATAACCAACAGACCGATTGATAGATGGAGCATACTATTCAGGTTCTAGAGAAAATACTCTGTGTATTTGTTCTTGACTTTAGAGGTTATTGGGAGAACTAAATTATTTTTGGGGAGTTTTCTTATAACAATATATTTTAGACTACCATTGGGATGTATCCCTTTGAAACCTTATATGGTAGGAATTTCTACTCACCTCTGTACTAACTAGAGCCAATGGAAGCAGCTATGCTTAGACCATGTCTTATGCATGAGACTACAAAGTAGGTCCATATAACTAGGAAGTACTTGTTGACAACTAAATATAGAAAATATTCATATTATAACAAATGTTTATGACCTCTTCAGTTCATGGTTGAAGACTGGGTTTTCTTGCAAGTCTCACACAGGTTGATCCATAGACGTATTCAGAAGTAGGGTAAAATCTCACTGAGGTTTGTTAGACCCTTCAAGGTTGTGAAATAGATAATACCCATGGATTACTACTAATTGTTACATCTTTAGAAATACCACCCCATGCATGATATATTTCATATATCTCAGCTTTTTTGATACTATCCTAACCCGAAAAACATATTTTATCCTGATGAGGTTAAATTGGATATGGATGCTTCGTTTGAGGAGTATCCTGTGCGTATAGAGGATCGAAGCATGAAAACACTCCATGGTAGGTCAATTACTTTGGTATGGGTGTTACGAAAGCATGAATGGGTGCATGAAGAGACTAGGTAGTGACAAGAATATATACAATCTTAATGGCTGTAACTCTTTCTGGACAATACCACTTTAACCTCAAAAGGCCAACTCGGGGATGAGTTGATTTAGGTTGGGGAGGTTGTAACAAACTGTACGTCCAATGGAGGTAAAGATTGTTATTTTTTCAGTTTTTTAATTAAAATGGTAATAATAAATATTTATAATCAAACCTAGGAGGTTATAGGAGCATCTAGCCAGGAGCTCCAAAATAAGAAAAATAGACAAGACCGTAAAGTTTGGCTGAAACCATGTGGCCCAGGGTGCATGGTTGTGTAGCTGCAGACATGGAACATGTAGTTCACACAGGTTTTCTAAAACTAGGTGACCCAAGGTGCATGACGGTGTCTATTTTTTTTTTTTGGACATAGGGTTTCTAAATGGTTTGAAAACTGTGTGCCCAAACTATGAAACCCCAAGTTTTGTGTGAAAAGTTAAAGATACCCCAAATTAAGGTTATAACCCCTTTTCTATTTTCCCTTTATCCTACAACAGACATCCAATGTCCTTCTTCTTCCTTTGAGATCCCAAATACACAAATATAGACATCAATCCAATTCCTCCATCCTCTGTCCATTCATTGATCTATATAAATCATTAGATATGTCTCGATAAGCTCCCATAGTTTCTTAACTTCTATCAACGTTAATCTTTCCATCCATTGTGATATTTATATGTAGGATCATATAACCTATATTTAGGGAATTGTATTCTTTTATCATTTATCTTCCAACCTACTCCAAATATGATGTTTACATTTAGTGAGAAGTTATCTACAACCTTAAGGTTGGTGGTCACATTGTTTTCTTTGAGTTCTGGTCAGTTTGTAATCATATAGTTGTGACATATGGTGGTTTTTACTGTAAAACCTAATTATATTTATTCCATCATGTCTAATTGACTGTTGAACCTTAGTATATGTCAATTGATCCTTGTTAGATGAGAGAGAGATTGTATACACTATATATGTCCACCCCATGGGAATGCCAAGTGAAAGTTTCCATTTGTCCTAATAGGTTGAAAATTCCCAGAACTCTATTTATCTTTTGTATTGGTTTCTGAATGAATTTTACATTTATATATGAGTAATACATGTGACCCAAGTCACCCCTTATGTGTGTTCTCTCTTATACTTGGAATTTCCCAAGTAAGAAATTTTCTTTATTGGACATGACACCTTCTAAAGACCCATTGAGCCTTATCAATGGAATTGTAATGTTTTGGTAAATCAAAAGAATAGGATTGAATAAAATGGATAAATCATTATGGTTTAATTTCATAAAATGAATTGAAAGGATTAAATGGGGGACATTAATAGTATGGTTAAACCATGACTTTTGATTATGCATTTCTAATGCTTATTTAAATTGTAATGCTTGAAATGGATTTGAATGGACTAATGGGATATATAAGAGGTAATTCCTTATTTATTTTGTTGATAAATGTGATTATGTATATTATATATATGGTCTATATGAATGAAATGGTTGGGAGGTAATTCCCCATTCTATTTATAATTATAATGCAAATTTAGGCTGTGATACATTAGTAAGGGCTGTTGATATAGGAGGGAAATCACCCCCCTTACATCAGGTGTTGAGTATGGTACCTCACACCAATGATAATATATGATATTGTGTTTTATGCACCACATACCATGATATATTGTCTCCATGGTGTGTCACTCACCATCCATAGTTTTCTTGTAAGACTTCTCTCACTCTTACTAGGATTTAGGGAAATACCCTATCACATGAACTTATAGGCTCATTTAGATTTGTTATGGATGTTTGAGTTATTACTCTATCTAGCCAAAAACTAGTATTCTAGGTATATGGCCATTATGAGTTTTCCCTCACTTGGTTTATATCGGTGGAATAAATTTATAATTATAATATATATATATATATATATATATTACTACTATATATATATATTAACTATTCAAACTTCAATTCCATCCATGATCTGAAGCATATAGACCTTCTAGGTGTCCTATAAGAACCCGAGTGATCTTGTTATTTATTTCAGCATTATTTTACTATTATGATCATTCTTGTAATCTATTTAGCTATGAGAACTACTCATATTACACGTAGACACCGTTGGTGATGGTCTACAAAGATTTTTTTCTAACACCTTACTCAAACAACCTTTGGTACCCGAGAAGACTATGTTTCTATAGGTATTCATTAGGGAAAAGTCCATGCCACTAGTTGTTGATTTTATTACCTAGTTATAGCTTAGGATTAGAGGATCAGTCTTAGGCTCGAGATACTTATGGATTTTTTTTGTCCTTTTTTTCATTTTTACTACTGTATAGCATGCTTGTATCTTTTTATTTATTTTTTTTGTTACAGAATACCATGGACCATGCATTAGGAATTTTCATAGAGGTTTTTTATTGTATGATAAGAATTGGTAAGTTATATATTTATTTTGATTATTACTTATTCAGTTATTTATTTACGCTTATGAAATTTATTGATTCTATATGTTTGTATTATGCTTCCAATTTTTTATGTTTATTGGTTATTTTCAATTTTCTACTCTCATATGAGGGTATAGTCTCCCAACTGTACAACCTTTACACCCTCAATGCTAGTCGACATCCTCTAGCGTATGGGGAGGCATTCTTGAGGCCATGTGACCCACCAGCTTGGGGCACGAGTAAAGTGGATCCTAGGTTGGTACATTACAGTCTCTTTAGTGAAATTTGATATAATTATAGAGATGGATTGAATGTCCTTATATAGAACCAACATAAATTGCTAAGAGATGGAAATCAACCTCTGTATTGAAAATCACCCTCTAATTTTATAGAAGTGCGAGGATGAGGATGAATCTTCTTTGGTACCAAAATATCAAGAATCTATATGATTTCCTTGCAATTAAGAATATCTTGATCAAATGATTGAGACTAAAGAAAAGACCATCCTTGATGAAATTACCATTATAATGAAATTCACTAATGTGTTTCCTGAAGAATCTCATAGTATTCCTCATAGCCATATAGTTGATTTCTTAATTGAGCTCATACCTAACTATTTTCATATATCCCAGAATCTATATTGAATATCCATTATTGAATTTGAGTAGCTTAAGAAACAATTATAGGATAACCAAGATAAAGGGTTTATACTCCCAAGTGCTTCACCATGGGGTGTACCAGTCCCCTTTATCAATAAGAAGGATGGGCCAATGTGCCTATGCATAGATTATCGTGATCTCAACAAGATCAAATTCAAGAGTAAGTATCCTATGACATGGATTGATGTCTTTTTTGATCATTTACATGGGTCCTAGTACTTCACTAAGGTGTATCATCATTTGAGATATTATCATGTAATGGTGAATAATGAGGATACCCCTAAGACTACATTTTATATAAGGTATGAGCACTACGAGTTCATAATGACTCCATTTGGATTCACTAATACTACTGAAATATTCCTAGAGTTAATGAATAGTCTCTTTAGGGATTACCTTGAAATATTTGTGGTAGTATTTACAGATTATATTATTATCTACATCCAAATAAAGAAGGAATATGAGAACCATTTAAATTTTGTACTGAATACCTTACAAAAGGGAATATTATTTTCGAAGTAAATTAAATGTTAGTTTTGGTTAGATAAATTAAATTTATTGGGATATTTTATCACTAGAAAATGAATATTTAGGGATATTTATAAAACTATGGAAATTTAAGGATGTCTAATGTGAACATATATGATAAAAATACCAAGTTTTATTTGATTATTTGAGTAAAATCGTCAATTTTTAATAAACTTATCAAGATTTTCAAACCCACTAACCAAGATTACATGGAAGGGATCCAAGTTTTTCTGTACTGATGAATACGAGGAATATTTAAAGATCTAAATAAGAGGTAGTCACTACACTTCTACTCACATTACCCACCAGCATGGAAGAATATGTGATCTATAATGATGAGTCCAGAAAGGTATTGGGTTGTGTACTCATGAAAGATGAAAATGTGATATACCATACCTAATTAAAATTAAATATCAATGAGAATAACTACCTAAAAAAAGATCTATAATTGACAATAGTGATCTTCTTGTTGAATATGTGGAAACATTATCTCTATGGAGAAAAGTGTGAAATATATATACAAATCGTAAAATCCTCAAGTATATATTCACACAAAAGAAGTTTAATATGATCCAATTAAAGGGGTTAGAGTTGATCAATGAATATGATTTTTCAATCTGTTAATATCCTATTAAGGAAAACAATGTGGAAGATTTTCTATGTATAAAGGATTCTACAAACCAATCCATGATGAGGATTATAAGGGATCCAATTTTCATAGACATACAAAGGATGGACATGGGATTATCCAATGGATCATCAACTTACCTTTCTTAAATAATTTCTCAAACATAATTTTTTGAGAGGATCATGGTGGCTCATAAGGATAACGAGTTTCTATAAAATAAGGTTGTTAATATTCAAGAGATTAACTTTTCTAAATATGGAGTTATTAGGGTTTTAATCTGGATATGTGTCCCATAAAAACCATATCTTAAGAGGGAACGTTTGGATGATTTGAATCTATAATCCGTCTATATTAATCAATGTATCATTAAGATGTATAAAAATTTGAAGAAATACATTTAGTGGGATAATATGAACATAGATATTGTAGAGTTTGAAACACAATGCCTTGTTTTCCAACATGCCAAGGAAGAATGAAATAAATATAAGGGTTTGATTCAACAATTTTTCAAACCTGTATGGAAATTGGAAACCAAAACCATGTATTTAAACATGGGACTCCTAAGTACTCATAAATGAAATAATTCCATCTGGGTGATAGTTGACCACCTTACCAAGTCAGCGCAATACACTTATATCAAGGAATATTTATCTCTTGAACAAACTTCTAAGATATAAAAAAGGGAAGATGTAAGAATGTATGGAGTCAAACTATCTATTGTATATAATTGAGTTTTTAGGTTTACAGTGAGGTTTTGGAGAATCCTTCAACAAGAGTTGGATATAGAACTAAGCATAAAAACTTCTTATTACCCTTATATGGATGGTTAATATGAAAGGACCATTGAAAATATGGATGGTATAGTGAAATCATGTTCAATGGAATTACAAGGATTTTGGGACAAAAAACTTCCCCGAGGAAAGTTCTCATATAAAAATTGTTTCCATTATATAATTAAAATGAAACCTTATGAGGCTCTTTATGGGAAGTGGTGTCATATTATGACATGTTGGGATAATTTTGGAGAGAAGAAGTTGATGTAAATAGATATAATCAAAGAGATGAAAGAGAAGGTTCAAATAATTCAACATCAAATAAAATATTCATAAGGTTGGCAGAAAACCTAATCATTGATGAGACCTAGAGTTTGGGGTCAAAGATAATGTGTTCTTTCATATATCACTATGAAAAAAAGTTTCGATGTTTTGAAATAATGGAAATATTTGTCCTAGATACATATACCTCTTTGAGATCCTAGACTACATAAGAGTGGTGACCTATTGACTAGAACTCCCACCTTACCAATCTCAAGTACATGATGTGTTCTACGTATACCTATTATGGTAGTACATAGCAGACCCCTCACTTGTACTGAATCTAGTGGTGGTTCCATTGGATAATTATATTTCATATGAGGAGCATGAATTGGAGATCTTAGACTGTATAGATATAATGTTATGAAACAAGACAACACACCTTGTCGATTTTTTATGTCATAACTAAAATTTTGAGGAATGACACGAGAAATAGAATAAGTTATGAAACATAAGTACCCTCATCTATTTTAGTGTATGAAATGAAAATTTTGAGGGTGAAATATCTAAAGGGGTAATAATGTAATTAACCAAACAATAAAAAATTGAATTCCATCTTTTTAAACTAATAAATAAATTATCAAGTAATAAAGTTATAAAGAACATATGAACTACTTTTTTTATTTTTGAATGTTTTATCCCTTTGGATTTAAAATAAAATTCAAAAATAACCACTAATAATATATCCATTTCACATAGATCATATGACTAGTATATACAAAGGGTCATGATAAAGTCCAATGGACACTGAAAAAGGAAGAAATGGCCAGGACCTGTAGGAAAATACCCATATAAATCCCATTTATTAGAGATTTTGAGGGAGATAACATCACTAGGAATTTCCCATTATTATCTCCAAGTCGAGATTCAACAACTGAAGCTTGAGTGAAAGTATTTTTGGGAGAAGTTCAAACTTGTTGAGATAATGGTCAAAACCATGTTTTCTAAACCACCATAAGAAAATCTCGTCATTTCACACCTTTCCCTTATTGAATTTGATAATGTAATAAAGAATTATGTATCTAGACCTTAAAAATATGAATTTTAGAATTTTAATTTTTAATAAAATAATTATTATATTTATCCTTTATTATTATTATTATATTTTAGATGATTAGAAAATGAGTTTGAAAAAATTATATTTTGATACGATGAAACACAAATTTTATTTTTTGAAAATTTATAGTTTCAATATAGACACTTGATTTTAGTGAATTGAATAATTTTTTAAATAAATAGCATTTTAATAAAATATTATTTTCAAATAATTTTTATTAAATATAAATGATAATACAATTTTTTTAATTCAAAAATAATTATTATAATGGTAAAAAAACTGTTATTGTAAAAAAATATTTTTAATAAATGTGGATTTTTTTATTTAAAGTTTCAATTATGATACATAGATAATTTTTTTATAAAATAAAAATTAATTTTGAAACCAGTATGTTTAAATTATATAATGGTGATTTTTTACAATCTTTTGAGATCATCAAATTTTTAGGTCAAAATTAAATATGCTATAAATATACAATGTGCATTATGACATCATAATGACCTAAATGTGATGTAATATATTCCATAAAATGTATTCAAGACCAAATATATATATATATTTACCATTTAAAATAATTTATTTTATATGTTATTTGATTAAATTTATAAACCCTTAATGAATCCTTCAAAACCTAGATTATATATTAATGTTTTAAAATGAATTCATTGTAAACATGACTCACTTCTACAACACCAAGGGTATTATTTAAATGAAATTTGTTCCTAAACTTTTCATAAAATAAAATACAGTTGAATTTAGAAATAATAGGTCATGAAAATCATGGTAAGGTTAGAGGTTTTGATTACTTTATAATATAGAGTAAAAAACCTAAATGTGGAAATTAATAAATAATATTAATCTCTTTTCTATATTAACCCACCCAACATCACATTAAAATAACATAAAAACCCATATTTTATTAAATTAATCATCCATTTCTTCTCTATAGTGCTCCCAAGATTCGCCCAGCTCTTAAGAACCACCTCCAATGATTTTAAAAGCACCCTCTCAAGGTAAGAGATCCCCTCCTTATATACTTTATTCAAGAACCTTATTTTTTATTATACCTTTTTATTTCCAATTTTTTATATTGTGATATGTTCTTATAGATCCCTCTTACTATCCTTAGGATTCCCAAGTAATTAGATACCTCTTTTGGTATGATCTTGAAATTTCATGATACGTCTCATACTTGTTTTTAGGAATTCTTTTACCCTAGTTTTGATCATACTTTTTATCCTTTACTATGGACCATTTCAGGTGAATTAGAATAAATTTAAAAGAACATGGGGAAATTCATGGTTGGATCCTGGTTATGAAAAATCATGCAGTTTGACTTAGGAAACTTTGCACCCCATTTTGATCCACTGGAAGGAGTTAACAGTTCAACCAAACTATACGACCACCCCCCAAACCATGAAAGAATGAAAAAGGGGAACAACATAGTTGGAACACGGTTTTTTTAAATTTTAAATCCAAACATGTGTGGTGTTTTCTTGAGATAGTATCACTTTATTATTGGCACAAAACATACCAAACCATGTGGCCTAATCGTGCTGCGTACAGTTGGTAGCCCAAAATTTATGGATCTAATCAAAATTAAATTCTCAAGGAATCAATTTTAGCATAATCACATTTATTTATAAACAATTTTTTCTAAAAATTATTTAAAGGTTATTCCTTTCAATCTAGGAGAAAGTTTTAGGTGATTCAAAGCCTATTGGAGATCCATATTTTCTTATAAGTATCAGTTCGTTACCATTCTTCCTAGACATATTATTCTTCTTCTTACCAGAACCTTAGATCTAATCTTATATGGATGTATCCATGTTTCATGATGGGAATTGGGATGTTTTATGGCCGTATATATTGAATTAAGGGAGATCCAAGGCTAGATCTTGAAGATATTTGTTTTTTTCTTCATTTTAAGTCATTCTACATCGAATTAAGTGCTAAGGTTGGGAGATAATTCTTCACCAACCATAAGGTAGGTGGTCTATATTCTAATTTCTATATTCATAATAATGATATTTTTTTAATTATATCATTTTTTCCATGTTGTGAAACTTATTTTAAATTATAAAAGTTAATTGAATCCCCATGAACATGAGAGACCATTCTCGGATCCCATTGGATATATTGGATATTACAAGAGTGCGCTTGGAAACCTATGGGTTGTGACAATGTCCTTGAAATGGTAATTAAGGAATGAAAAGGACAATTATTGGGTTTATGAAATCAAAAAAATTGTGAGTGTGTTTTCCTGTTAACTTGGTAAAAATATTTTTTTGGCTTAACCTCAAATGTTTAACGAGTGATGAGGTAATTCAAGGTAATTGGGATAAATGGTTACACGGTTAAAATAATGTTAATGTTGAAAAATATTTAATGGAAAAGTGAATTGTGATGATAATGGGTGATAAAATGTTTGTAAATATTGAACCTTGATATATATATATATATATGAACAATGAGGTGTGGCTATTAGACTGATTCTCCTCATTCATGGGTGTTCAGACTGATAATCTTGGCCCCCTATCCATTCATATGAATTATTTCAAGACTAATTCACCATGTACCTAGATTTTGGTTCTAGAATGATTCTATAAGTACCCATTATATTGTTGGGGGACTAAAGATCCATTTTACGATGATAATGATGCTATAATGACGCTCCAAGAATCTATTACAATGGTACCTGGACTAGTGTAAAAAAATGTTTAACATGTTGGAATTTTTCAAGTCGGTTCTATATAACTGACGTGAAAAGATAGAAAAATTGGGTTATCATGTCGGTTATAAAATAACTGACTTGATAAATCACTAAGATTAGATTTATCACATCGGTTATTTTATAACCAACGTGATAAAATGCCATATATCACTTAAGTTATTTTATAACTGATGTGATAAAGGAATTTATATTTCGATTATTAAATAACCGAAATTATAAGCATAAAAAATAGTTTATCACATCATTTATTGAATAATTGTCATGATAAAGCTTTTAAATGGCTACTCACGCCCCATATTCAGTCATTCTTTTTTCTTCGATTGGGCATCCTGCAACTCGTCTCTCTCATGCAGAAAACCTTGAAAGGATTCTTCGAATTTGTGCCCTCCAACCTCATTTTTCCAACATCATTCATCATCTTTATTATCACCAGATCTATCATGTCGACTCACAACACTAAAGTACACCTCAGACACCTCAATTTCATTTTTTTTATTTTTCACGATGCCCTGAACTTATGTTTTGAGATGTTATTTTTCTATATATAATCTTATTATCATGGTAATTGACATAATTTTATTTTATACCATTCTAAATTATTTTTTAAAAAAATTAACCATGGAAGTGATATCAGGGAAGTTCAAAATTTTTGTGTGTTCTATAATGTGTGTGTGCATGTACTTTCATGTGTGTGTAGGGTGGGGGTGTCCAAGGGGTTTGGGGGGGGGGGGGCTGTCCAAGTGTGTGGGTGGGTGGGGGGGGGGGGGGGGGTTGTCCATGTGGGTGGGGGTGTCCAAGGGGGTGGGTGGGGGGTGTCTAGGGGGTGAGGGAGCTATCCAAGAGGGTAGGGGTGTCCAGGGGGTGGGCGTGGTGTCCATGGGGGCGAGGGGGATGTCCAAGGGTTTAAAGGTGTCCAGGGGGTGGGGAGGTGGTGTAGAGGGGGTTAGGGGTCTTTCCTAGGGGGTGGGGGTGTCTGGGGGGGTGCTGTTCGGGGGGGGGGGGGGGGGGGGGCTATCCAAGGGGGTGGAGGTGTCCAGGAGAGAGGAGTCTTACTAAGGGGGTTGGTCGTGTCAGGGGGTGGGGGTGTCTAGGGGGGTGTCCAAGCGGTGTCCAAGGGGGGGGGGTATAAAGGGGGGGTGAGGGTCCTTTATAAGGGGGTAGGGGTAGTCTAGAGGGTGGGGGGGGGGGGGTCGTATTGAGGTGGGTGAGGGGGCTATCCAAGGGGGTAGGGGGTATCCAGGGGGTGGGGGTTGTCTGGGGGTGGGGGTTGTCCGAGGGTGGGGGTGGGGGGACAGTCCATGGGGTTGGGGGGGTGTCCATAGGGGTGGGGGTGTCTGGGGGGGGGGGGTGTATAGGGGGTGGGGTTTGTCCAGAGGGTGCAAGTGTCTAGGGGTGTGGGGGGGAGGGGTGTCCAAGGTGGTGGGGTTGTCCAGGGGTGTCCAAGGTGGTGTGTGTGTGCATGTGTGTGTGTGTGGGGGGGGGGGGGGTGTCTAGGGGGTGAGGGGGATAGCCATGAGGGTATGGGGAGTTGTAGGGGGTGGGGGAGGCTATGGGGGTGGGGGAGGTCCCTGAGGGTGGGGGTGTCTAGTGGTTTGGGGGGCTGTGCAAGGGGGTGGGGTGTCTAGGGCTGTCCAAGGGGGTGGGGCGTGGTGTCCAGGGGGTGAGGGGGCTGTCCAAGGGGGTGGGGTGTCCAGGGTGTGGGGGGGTGGGGGTGATGGGGTGTCCAAAGTGGTAGGGGTGTCCAGGGGGGGGTGTCCAGTGGGGTGGGGGGGGGGGGGGGTTAGGGTGGTGGGAGGGTGTCCAGGGGGGTGGTGGACGTTCCTGGGGGGGGGCTGTTTAGTGGGTTTGGGTGGGGTTTGTCCATGGGGGTGGGGGTGTCCAGGGGGTGGGGGCTGTCCAAGGGGGTAGGGGGTTGAATAAACCCACCCCTGGAAACCACCCCCACCCCTTGGACACCCCTACCCCCTTGGAAAGCCCCCTTACCTTCTTAGACACCATCCCAACCAACTTGGACACCCCCACCCCCTTGGACAACCCCCCCCCCCCCCCATGGACACCCCCACCCCATGGACAATCCCCCCATCCCCCTGGACGCCCCCACCCCCATGGAAACCCCCACCCCCTGGGAATCCCCCACCCCCCATTGTAATAGATTATATACTTGAGAGTGTATGCCGACGGTTCTTAAACCGTTGGTATACATATATCCCAATGGTTTCCATGAAACCATTGGAATAGATTATATGCTGGACAACATTTATTCCAATGGTTCTTGAACAGTCGGTATATATATCCCAATGGTTTCATTGAAACCATTGGAATATATTAACTTCAGGCATTCTATACCAACGGTTCCTATAGAACCTTTGGTATAGGGAAAATGCAACGTCCATCATGCCAACGGGGTGTGAAACCATTGAGATATTCTATCCCAACGGTTTCAGAGGCTATCCCAATGGTTTCAAATCATTGGGATGGGTGTAATTTTCTAGTATTGAATGTATAAATATTTTAATATATATACTTCATATTTCTTGTTTTCAAAAGGGTGAATTTGGTATCCAGTTGCATCAGGATGTATTCTTTGTGTACCTTAAGAAGAAAGGATCCAAGATGAATTTAAAATTGTCATATATAACAATATTGTATTTTTAAAATCATTTTCATGCATATATTTTTCACATAAGCATGTATTTGTTTTATATTTTAAAATTGTTTTACATTCAAATTATGATATTTTTCATATAAATATAAAACTAGATTATCTTAACAAGTTATATAATTTTGAGATTTATTATAGGTAATAATGAGTCAAATTTGGATTACGGAACATTGAATGAGTAATGAATACGAGGAAGGTTTTGATGCCTTTTTGGAATTTTCTAAACAAAATGGTCCATGCTATAATATTTTTTTTTCTGTCCATACTTGAAATGTTAGAATATGAAGAAGTTGAAAAGTAGAGAGATCAAAGATCATCAGATTTTTTATGATTTTAATCCAAGTTAAAGCCCTTGGATTTGGCATGGTGAAACTGGAAATAATGTCAGATCTATTGATGATGATGATTTTAAAGATTGTAACTCTGACAGAATTGAAGAAATGATTCATGATATTGCAGCAGAACAAATTGAGATAGAACTGACAGTTAGACGTCTATATGGTGATGCTGAAAAACCATTGTATCCTATTTGTATGGAATTTATAGTTTTTTCTACGGTGTAAAGATTGATTAATATGAAGGAAAAACATGGATGTCATGATAAAAGTTTACGGAGATGCTAAAATTGTTTAAAGACATTCATCCAAAAGACAACACTCTTCTAGGTTAACATTATAAGGCCATGAAAATGATATGCCATATGGGATTGAGATTCAAGAAAATACTTGCATCTTCGAATGAATTTATGATATATAAGGAAGAATATGCATTTTTTTTTCAGAGTGTCCTAAATGTGGGACATCATGGTATATGTTGAAAGAAAAACCACAGGTTGATGTAGAGATTACAGAGATCCCTGCCAAGGTATTTTAGTATCTTCCTATAATTCATTATTTTAAATGTTTATTTTCTAATTCACGTGATGAAAAAAGGTTAAGATAAAATGCTGAAGAGAGGATATGTGAATGAAAAATATGTCATCTAGCTGATTGTCCATAATATATGAAAATTGATGAGCAATATCCTATATTTGTAAATGAAATTAGAAATCTTCTACTTGGGTTGTGCACAAATGGAATGAATCTATACCGTACCCTCACTAGCACACATAGTTCATGGCCTATTTTATTGGTAATTTAAAACCTCTAACCTAATGTTTTTATAAAGTGAAAATATGTCATGTTGATTATAATGATCTCTGGTCCGAAGCAACCTAGAAATGATATTGATGTGTTATTTCACCATTGATTGATGATTTGAATCTTTTATGGGAGGATGGTATTAGGGTGTATGATTCTTATAAAATGGAATGTTTTTAACTGCTTGTAGTGCTTATGTTCACTATAAATGACTTCCTAGAGTATGGAAATATCTCTGGATATAGTGTTTAGGGTCATAAATCATGTCCAAATTGAGAACAAAAAACTTCATATTGTCAATTTAATCATGAGAGGAAAAAAGTATACATGAGTCATCGAATGTTTTTGACTATGGATCACTATTATAGAAGACAAAAAAGGAATTAAATGGCTCAAAAGAATTTGATATTTTTCCAAAAGAATTATCCCATGATGTTTATTTTGAGAGGGTGAAAAACCTTGATGTGACATTGGGAAAGATACATAAATCTGGTAATGATAGAAATATTTAGAAGAAAATGTCAATACTTTTTGAGCTACCATATTGGATATATCATGAAGTGAATCATAATATTGATGTCATGCACATGGAGAAGAATATCTATGATGGTTTGATTGGAACATTGTTAGATATTAATGGAAATAATAAAGACGGGTTGAATGTAAGATTAGACTTACTAGAAATGGGAATATGTTTGGAGTTATCTCCCACTTCTAATGTAAGACGAACATTTCTCCCTTTGCTTGTCATACATTATCGAAGAGGGATAAAATTATTATTTTTTAAGTGTATTCATGAAATCAAAGTGCCTCAAGGGTATTCATCAAATGTAAAAAAAATTTGTCTCTTTAAAGGATTTGAAGTTGATAGGTATGAAATCTCATGATTGTCACATCATGACACAACAACTTCTACCAATCGCATTGTGTGGAATATTGTCGATCCGTGTCAAAAATACTATAATGAAGTTGTGTTATTTTTTCAATTCAATTTGTTATAAGATGATTGATATGAATGATTTGAACATTTGGGAAAAGGATTCAATTTCTATTCTTTTTCAATTAAAAATGTATTTTCCTCCATATTTTTTTGATATAATGGTGAATTTAATGGTTCATCTAGTTTGAAAAATAATTCTTTTTAGACCTGTATATCTTTGTTGGATGTATCCTTTTGAAAGGTATATGAAAATATTGGAGGGGTATATTAAGAATCCATATCTACATAAAGCCTCCATTATTGAAAATTATATTTCTGAAGTGGTTGAAATGTTTTTTATAAGGTACTTGGCTATGGAGGAGCACACAAGTTTTCCTCTATCTCGTAATGAATGAGTTAATAATGAGGGAAAGGGGATTCGCGGCTAGGAAGTCAAATTGTTGTTAGCTGAAAAGATGAAGAAGGTAGAATTATACATGTTGAATAACATAGCTTATGACAACCATATATCAAATTGAATATTAATGAGTTGAAATAATGTCATCCAAAGAAGAAAGAAATGAATATTTTGAATGAGTACAACAAAACATTTTTTCCAGGGTTTAAAAAGACCTTTCTTTGTAGTTCATATGTATCAGAGAAATTAAGATGGTTAGTGGGTGGTCACAGTTTAAATGTGACAACATGGTCCGAGTTTGACATTAATGGCTATAAATTTCATATAAAAGCTTAGGACAATAGAAGTGAAGTTCAGAATAGAGGTGTATTGGTGTTTATAGAAGCAATGTGTTTTTTAAGTACTAAAGACAAAAACCCAATTTCTGCATTAAGTGCATATTATGGAGTCATTGAAGATGTATTGGAGGTTAGTTAATTTAAAATTAAAGTTTCAATTTTTAAATTAAAATAGTTTATCGGTAACAATAGTGTCATACACAATGAATTTTTAATGTCATTTGTTAATCTAAATAGATTAAAAAAGACAAAAAATTCATTTATAATGGAAACACATGAAAAAAAGATTTTTTATGTAGTTGATCAATAAGATATACAGTAGTCTGTTGTTTTACAAGGGAAAACAATATGTTGGTGAGGATCAAATTGATGAAGATGTTGATTTATGTGAAACTTCTACTTCTAGGGAAAGATTAGTAGAAAATAATTATGAGCTGCTGAAGATGTGGTTTGCGCCATAAGGAATGATCATGATGAAGGAATTTGGGAAAAAAATCCATTTGTACATTCCTAATATTACAAGTATTAGATGTTTATTTTTTGTTTACATTTATTAATTACATAAAATGTTATAAATTTTTGTTTATTTTAATTTTGTATAGTTTATTTTATCATGTTTATCATTACATAAATTATATAGCTACTGATTTTGTTGAATGACAATTACTTAACCATGTTTTCCATGTTTACCATAGCTTACCATAATGTAACTTTAAGTAACTTATATATATATATACTTATTCTGTTGAATAACAATTACACTACAATGTTTACCATATTTACCATCTTTAGCATTGTTAAACATGCATACCATATTTACCATGTTTACCATAGTTTACCAGAGTTTACCTTTACGTAGATTATATATTTATTGATTTTGTTGAATGAAAATTACACTACCATGTTTACCATATTTACCATCTTTACCATTGTTTAACATGATTACCATATTTACCTTGTTTACTATTACATAACTTATTTCAGTTTTCCATTTAGTGTTTACATTAGTATTGTAATATTTGAATTTGTATATTTGTGAACTAATGATTTTTTTTTTATATTTTAAGGATAATGACAGATCAATAAGTTAATGAACCACATGATTCTGGAGATGAGCATCCTAATTATAAATCTAAGGAGGAATATTCACATGCTTCTCTTGATGTTCCCTGATCTTCCTCATGTGATCCCATAATGACAAAGAAGAGTTCAAGAGTTGGTTAACGCTGCTATACATGTTTACCAAAATTATCACTTTCCCATAGCCAGGACCAGAGGATACTCGTTGAGTTTGCTGATGATGATATTCCTAGAGGTCCAAATGCAAAAGATTTTAAGATTTTTGTATCAAATTAGAGTGAAAACAAAGTAATCATTTTGTATGATGATTGGAGAAGTGCGAACAAAGCGATAATATCTCAGTTGAGGGAGACGATTTTGGTAAGATATTTTGACATTGTTTAACTAATCTTTAATTTTTTCTAGTATAATATGTTTTACCTCTTTTATATGAGATAAAATTTTATATTCCTCACACTGGAGGTGTTAGGAGGAAATTTTTATCGATGGATTCAAGGAGATGGAGGGATTTCAAATCAACCCTCACATCTGATTTCATTTTTGGTCATAAGAATCATGACAATCCATGTCATATATATCCGTTCATAGATTAAGAAACATGGAGGCAATTTGTTGAAAGTAGAATAAAAGATTCATTTTTGGTAAGGGAAATGTAATCTTTTATAAGATTTATTTTATAAATGATTTTATAAATGTTTTTCTAATGATTTCTTATGCTTAATTTATAGAAAACAAGGAAATCTCATCATAATATCCCATCTAAAAATGTATACCCTCATAGTTTATCTTGGGGAGGGTATACATTTTTGGAAGAACAAATGTTGGAGGAAATATTACAAAATCTGAGAGCTTAGTCTTCAAGCTCTAGAGAGGTTACCCCTACGTTCCCTCGATCTAGACATGAAAAAATGGAAGAGAGATCGGATGGGAAAAAGGAGCAATATCTTTTGGAAGAATTGAGAATCGTATATGAGAGGATTGTAAGATATTTATTTTATTAATTTAAGTTAATTATATTCATTATATAATTGGAATCATTACAGTAGTGTTCAATTAATTAATAAAGGAATATCTTGAGGAGAAAATATCACATGGGTATTTACAGCTTCTAGGAGGCAAGATATTTTATCTGTAGCATTGGGAAAGCCCAAACACCCCGGTCATGTATGAGGATATCTGACAGGGGTATTGGTAAGAAAAGTGTTAAAACATTCTTCAACTTCTTCAATTGAGGTTATTTATAAAAAAATAGAATCCTTAGAGGCTGAAGTTTATAATATCAATGTGATGATGGAGGGAAAGTCTACAGTGTCGGTACAGTCTATGTTTGCATACCTGCAAAGAAAATTTCAGAATGCAGCTCCCACTCTTCCACCTCCCCCTGCAGACCCCATTATTTATCCTCCACCTCTGCCAGTTTCTCCCACTCCCCCACCTCAGCCTACTGACCCCGTTTTTTATCCTACTCCTCCACTACAACTTTATATTTATTGTGAGTTTCCTGTTGATGATCCTCACCTTCAAATAGTGGTATATGGGTTAGTATATTGTATAGGAGATACAGTTCATTATCAACAGTTAGTGTTAGAGAACCATAGGGTCATTGTACAAGATATTATAGATAGATAAGCTCAAGTACCATTACCTACAAATGAGGTGACGACAGTTGGACATAGTATCGGACAAATTTTAGTTTGGCCTTCGAGACTTCTATGACTCACTACCATAGAGGTATATATGTTATATATTTTATTTTCTTTTTTATTAATGTTGTTTTAACATTTGAAAAATAATATATTTTTCTATTAATTTTTATAGGAATACTTCAAAGGTAAATAAATACTTTATAGACAACAACAAAGACAAATGGCTATGACATCAGATACACATTATAATAGTTTTGACAGATTTTCAAGATATTCAAATTTGTTGGATGATCATTATGATTTTATGATATAAATTTAGGTTTTTGGATGTGAAATAAATGTGGGGATTGTGAAAAATGGTATTACGGAGCTTGTTACTGAAGATAAGTTTGGCATTAATTTGGTTTAGATTTTTCCATGTAAGTCTTTACACATTTCAATATGTTATATTTATTAAAAATGTATACTTATTTCTATTTTGTATTAGGTATCTTTATAAAATGTGTGAGAAGAATGAGCGGACCGAAGTATATGGATTCATGGATCCGCATTTGATTTCCCCTGAAGCACATACATTTGATGAGGAACAAAGAACACTTTATATTATTTAACGATTTGAACAAAATATAATCACGCAGTGTTGGATGATGCCTTTTTGTGAGAGGTTTGAAACATATATCTGACAAATTTTTCATTATCTTTTAACAAAAAAAACCACTAACCTTAAATTTTCTTTTATATCAGTGATCATTGGATGTTAGGAATTTTTTTCAAGGGATAAAACACTTTATTGGATATGCTCTATCTATGGAGATGTGCGGGGATGTTTTAAGAATATGTTGGAAAAGTAAGTTTCAATTTATTAATAGTTTATATTATAATGAATTTTAAATTTACCCTATCCATATTATTTTCTAATAGGGGATGGGTCTACTTTCGAAAGAACACAAAGAAAAAGAGTTCCAAGATCAAATATGTGAAAGTAAAGGTAAATATCCATATATAATTTTTACTTTTCGATGTATTACATAAAAATGATATTTTGAATTGAAAATCATTTAAACTAAATTTCCATGAACAACAAGGCATTTTTTAATGTGGATATTATATGTTAATATTTAAGTATGAAATAATTACAACTGAAATACTAGTGAAGTTTGACTTGGTAAGATTTCCTTATAATATGTTCCATAATATTTCATTTGATTTATTCATTATACATGTTAACTACTATCCTTTTAATTTTTAGCTATTTGATGACCATAAACCCTATAGTGCTCAAGAGGTCAAACACTTACAATTGGAATAGTAAAATTATTTAACATGTTTGATTGGATTTTAGTTTGTTTGTAGTGTAAAATGTAATTTTGAATATTGAAATTATAATTGTGTATTTGATACTTATTTTGGTTGGTTTTAGGGTTTTTAGTTGACATTTTATGTTTTGAATGTTATATATGTGAATGTTTAATTTTAATCTTGTTCGTCTTGTTTTGGTCTAGTTCTGATAATTTTCTAGTATGGATTTTGGTCTGGTTTTGATATGCTTCTGGTCTGGTTTATTCGTGTTTCATACACCGGCAGAGCATAGTAATGGTTTCATGGGGGGGGGGGGGGGTGGGGGTGTCTAGGGGGGATGGGGGGGGGGGTGTTCAAGGGGTAGGGGTGTCTAGGGGGTGGGGGTGGGGTGTACAAGGGTTAGGGGTGTCTAGTGGGTGGGGGTGGGGGTGTTTAGGGGGTGGGGGTGTCCGTGGGGGGGGGGGGGGTGCTGTCCATAGGGGGGGGGGAGGTGTCTAGGGGTGGGAGGGTGTCCAAGGGTGTAGTGGGGGGGGGGGGTGTCCAGGGGTGGGGGATGTCCAATGGGGTGGGAGGGTGTAGAAGTGTGGGAGGGTGTCCAGGGGGGTGGGGGGATGTCCAAGGGGGTGGGGGGCCTATCCAGGGGGTGGGGGGCTATATAGGGGGTGAGGGCTGTCCAGGGGGTGAGAGGGCAGTCCAGGGGGCTGAGAGGATGTCCAAGGGGTGGGGTCCTATCCAGGGGGTGGGTGGGTGTCCAGGGGGTGGGGGGTGGTGTCCAGGGGTTGGGGCTTTCCAGGGGTGTGGGGGCTATCCATGGGTGTTGGGGGCTTTACAGGGGCGTGGGGGTGTCTAGTGGGGTGGGTAGATGTCCACAGGGGTGGGGGTCATGTCTAGGGGGTAAGGGGATGTCTGGGGGGGGGTCTAGGGTGTGGGAGTGTGACCACGGGGTGGGGGCATGTCCAGGGGGTGGGGGGGGGGTCTAGGGGGTGGGAGGTTGTCCAAGGTGTGGGAGTGTCCAGGGGCTGGGGGTTGTCCCGGGGGTGGGGGTGTCTAGGGGGTGGGAGGGAGTCCAAGGGGGTAGGGTCCTGTCCAGGGGGGGCTGTCCAGGGTGTTGGGAGGGTGTCCAGGGGTTGGGAGGGGGGATGGGGGTCTATGGGGGTGGGGTGGGGTGTATAGGGGTGGGAGGGTGTCCAGGGTGGTGGTGGTGGTGGGGGGGGGGGTGTCTAGTGAGGTGGGGTGGTGTCAAGGGGGGTGTCAAGGGGGTGGGGGTGTCCAAGGGGTGGAGGGGGGGGGGGGGGTTATCCATGGGGGTGGGGGGCTATCTGGGGTGGGTGCTCTAGGGGGTGGGGGCATGTCCAGGGGGTGGGGCCCTGTCTAGGGGGTGGCGGCTGTCCAGGGGGTGGGGGATGTCCAGGGGGTGGGAGGATGTCTAAGGGGGTGAGGGGGACTATCCAGTGGGGTAGGGTGGTGTTTAGGGGGTGAGGCAGATGTCCATGGGGGTAGGGGCCTGTCCCGGTGGTGGGGGGCTGTCCTGGGGGTGGGCGGGTGTCCAAGGAGTGCATGTATCCAGGGTGGTGGGGGTGTACGTGGGGTGGGGGGCTATCCAGGGGGTGTCTATGGGGTGGGAGGACTCCCAAGGGGGTGGGGGGATATCTAGGGGGTGGGGGCTATCTAGGGGGTGGAAGGGTGTCTAGGGGGTGGGGGTGTCTAGTCGGTGGGGGTGGTGGGGGGGCTATCCAGTGGGATGGCGTGGTGCCTAGGGGGTTGGAGTGTACAGGGGGGTGGGGACGCAGTCCAGGGAGGTGGGGGTATCCAGGGGTGGAGGTGTTCTGGGGGTAGGGGGTGTCCAGTGGGGTGAGGTGGTGTCTACTGGGTCGGAGGGTGTCCAGTGGATGGGGATGTCCAGGGGGTGGGAGGGTGTCCAGGGTGGTGGGGGTTTCTAGGCGGGTGGGGGGGGGGGGCTGTCCCTGGGGGGTGGGAGGGTGTCGAGGGGGTGTGGGGCTATCTAGTGGGGTGGGAGGGCTGTCCATGGGGGTAGGGGCTATCCAAGGGGTTTTTGTTTTTTTAGTTGACTTTTTATGTTTTGATTGTTATTTATGTGAATGTTTAATTTTTCTTTGGTTCTTCTTATTTAGTTCTAGTTTTGATGCTTTTATGGTATGTATTCGAGTTTGGTTGTGGTTTGGTTTTGGACTGGTTTCTGCTTGTTTTAGGTCTTCATTGGCAATGCATAGTAATGGTTGAACAAGTTTATTAAAATAAAATTTGGTTTTTACATTGCTTATTTTATAACAAATGTAATTAATTCATGGAAATAGTGTTTCACGTCAGTTATTAAATAACTGACGTAGTATATATGTTTTCACGTTGGTTAAACAATAATTGACATGAATAATGCTCCGTAGGCAGGTTTTTATGTTGTTTATAAAATAACAAACATAATAAATGAATGGGAATGGTTTTTTATGTTTGTTATTTAATAACCAACGTAGTATATATGTTTTCACATCGGTTAAAAAATAAGCGACGTGAAAAACCGCTTCGCAACCTAGTTTATCACGTCGGTTTTGATAATAACCGGCAGTATAAACCTATTTTTCACGTCGATTTTTTAATAACTGATGTGAAAAATGCTTCCTAGTTGTAGTTTATTACATCGATTATCAAATAACCGATGTAATAAATGATATACCATGTCATTTATTTTAAAACCAACATTATAAATCACCACTTCGAAGCATTTTCCACGTCATTTTTTAGGAACTGACATGAAAAACACTTTGGATTTATGTTTTTTACATCGGTTTCAAAATAACCTATGTAAAAAAATAATATTTATAACGTCTCCTATAATAACGTTGTCCAAAAACAAACGTAAAAAAATTACCAATGTAAAAAACGTTTTCTACACTACTGAATAATTCTCCATGGTACCAAAATGAAATTAGAATTAATTTTAATAATGAATTTCTATAAAATAATACAATCTAAAATCCCCATGGTGTATGGTTCAGACTCCATCTTGGTCCGAATTAGGAATGAATGGATTAGGTGTCGCGGGGAACCTAATGGCCAATATGGTTGACTAATGAATAATAAATGTCAATGTTGTTTACTTTTGTCATTTTTTATTTTATTATTTATAAAACTACATGAAGTGTGATAAAATTTTTATTGCTTTAGAAACTATTGGTGGTGGACTATTGAGTTGTACTCACACCCTACTCGGGATGACTATTGGTACTGAAGTAGACTTTAAATTTATTAGATATCATAAGGTAAAGTTCCCTATGTTAGGTTGGGAATTTGGGATTTGGGATGGAGCATGGATGAGGGAACTAGACATGATGTGGGGACACTATTTGGACTTTTAAATCTATATTTATTTTGGGTTTTTATTTGACACTAACCACTTATATGTAAAGCCATATTTACTACTTTGGTTTATCATCTTTTACCCACTTCTGGTATATTATTAATATATGCATGGTCATTGATGGTTATTGATTATTATCCTTATATTTTCTACATGAATTTTTATTTCCACTATCTTCATGATTTCATAAAAATGGTATAGTATCCCCATATGACATATTAGACCCTCATTTCTAGTCGGTAGCCTCTAGAACACATGTAGGCTTTCTTGAGGTCCTATAATGAATAGGATTAGGGAACTAGTATGTGGAAACCGGGATGGGACATTAAAAATTTGTATCATAGGAGTTTTTTATTTTCATTTGTCCTACTAATTGGGAAATGTATATAGAGGATTATTATTGGTCAGACCTAGGTCACCAACTTGTTCATAGAAGTATTTAACCCATGTGTGGGAGAAAAACCAAGCTCCTAAGGTTGTATTTTTGTTCTGGGTGTTTGTTGTTACAGTAAAATTTTATATCAACTTGGTTATTCAATTTTTTGGGTGATGTTATTGTTTCTAAGATTTTACTCATTTTACGGTACAAAACATAATTTTCATATGCATTAATAATTCTAGGAACTCAGAAATTATTGTGGAATGCATTATATTAGGCACGCATGGAAAATAAAGTCATGAATGGGTTGTGGGAAATGAAAATTATTTTCATTATTTGAAGTAATTGAAACAGAAATGGTGCCTCATAATGAAATTATAATGGTTAAAAAATGTTACATGTTGTAATTTTTAATGGATAAAAATATTTTCTAGTGGGAAACTTATAAATATGATTTTATTTACCCATAGTTATCCACGGACCAGGTTTGGGATGGTTAAGTGTAGTGATAGTGTCATGGTATTGTCCATGGGGTAGTTTATAAGAGATGATTTTTATGAAGTTATTTGAATCCATCTTATGTAAATACTTTAATGATCTATTACATGTCTTAATACGTGTTCATATAATTTTAGAGACATGCCTCCATGACGATGTCTATTGGTATGATGACCGGATTAAATTACTAGAAATGTGTCTCCAATAGTGGGACAAGAGGCCCCAATAGTTCTAGGTGAAGGAACAGAAGAGAATATCTTTGAGAACATAACTCACTTCATGTAGTTCATGGAAAGAGACTCGACGTGAGCTATGTGGAATATGTCTCATCTGACCTAGGAATTCTAGCTATATCGCCACATGAAATTCACTAAAGAGGGTGGACCTGAGGCAATTTAGTTTTGAATTGTGTCTATCAAGAAAATCCTAGATCAAATATATAATCCCTTAGAGAAAAGAGTAAAATAAGTAGCCTATATGTTACAAGGACCAACCAAAGTTCTAGAAGGATATTCAGGCTTGGGATAAGTAGTTGGAGGGAATTTTATGGAAGGAATTTTAGGAGAAATTATTTGAACAATTTTACATAGAGACATTACGATATAAGATGAAGGTAGAGTTTATGTGGTTGACCAAAGGAATCATGTCAGTGATGGACTTTTCTAACCACTTCATTTAATTACAATGATTTTCAGAGCATTGGTAGTATATGAGATAGTTGTGGAGAGAACTTTTTAGGATATAATTAAATGTGATATTAAGTCTCATGTTAATATCTTTTGGTTGAATAAGTTTTATGAACTAGTGAATTAGTATCTCATTTCTCAGTGGAAACTAAAGGATTATTCCATTGAAAGAAAAATTGATTTTTCTGTATGAATAAAAGGTATGTATTCCATCATTAGGATGAAAAATTTTGAGATCATTCATTAGAATTGTGGTGGTCAGAGTATCCTGGTGAGAGGATCTGTTACTCATAGCTGTGATCGAGTTTTCTAGAATCAGTTTGGTATGTCGAGTAACATTTGTAGCTAGTGTTCCTGACCCCTGGTGGGGTTCCAAGCTTACAATAGGATGGGAAACATATAAAGGTGTTTTATAATCCCTTGACTTATGGGAACTAGTGTAGGACCTAGGCTAATACAGAACACCGGAAGGGGGTATTGTACCTCATCATAATTAGGAGGTTGGAGTTCTATAGGCTATGAAGATCAGAGCGGTAAAAGTTTTACATCTAGAAAAGATAACATGTATCAATAGAGTAGTGTAGAAACATGGTCTCATATTAGAGAAAAGGGAAGAGGGACATGTCAGTTGCATGCAGTTCAACCTACAGTTGTTGATAGTGAGGCTGGGCTATTGATAGTTAGAGGTGCGATTCTTATAGCTTATATTCTCTCTAGTTCTTTATTTGATATAAGAACATTATATTCTTTTAAATATTCTCAACTTCTAAACAGTTTGATTCTTGTGGTGGAGTTTATGTGTGGGGTTATGATGATTAACACACTATTGGGTATATTCTTGAATGAAATATGTTTATGAAATGAGTTTTCTCTCGAGGTTGGTGAGTATCATTTCCTTTAGGATATTTACGTAATTGATATGTCAGGTTATAACTTGATTTCAGGTATTTAATGGCTCGTATAATATCGATCCCACAAATATTTTACTATAGGAGAGTAACTTTCACATCTCCTAATGGTTATTGATATGTTCATCCTGGAGAATGGGATTTCTTGGAAAGCTATGTGGGGCCATTTCATTATAAAATTGGGGAGCTGACTGCCCAAGTTTTGAGTCTTTTTTTGGATTATGAGGGTGTAAATCATAGTTTCATTCCACCCATACTGGATTGGATTCAATATGTGTAACACCCCAAGATTTCATAGTGTGTTATTTCTTCAAAATAATTCAATAACTTGCACTACACGCAACACTGAGTTAAAGCGCACCATGACTTACCAAACTATCCATTATGAATAGTAATACCTACTTTTTGAAATTTTATAAATTCTATATCTCAAAATGGACTTCATTTTTGGATTCGTAATATCAAAATTATCCTAGGGTGAAATTTTTGTACTTTTCAGATAACTTTAATTTTTTGATGAATAGTGAAATTACTAAATTTTAATTAAAAACAACTTTTTTAATCAAAATAATTAATAGTGATAAATTATGAATTTGAGTGGGTTTAAAGTATAATTATAATATATTTTTACCATTTTATCCAATGGTCTTCATTAGAATTAATTTCACTTTGAAATTGGACCTAAACAATTGTCAATCTTTTGATATATATTGTTTCTTAAAAACACGCTATTTAATGTGACAGCGAGAATTAATTATGAAATTAATTAATGCAACTTATATGTTTGGAATTTTTTAAAACCGACATCATTTTTGAATTCGGAATATCAATTATAGCTTAGGGTGAAATTTTGGCATTGTTCTGAAAAACTTCAATTTTTGATGAATAGTGAAACCACTAAGTTGTAGTTAAAAAACTGATTTTTTCATAAAACATAATTTTACCGCATCTGTGATTGGAATTTCAAAAATCCGAGAGACACGGTTAATATCAAGAAGTAAAATGTGGTTTAATGAGATGAAAATAATTTTTGGTGAATAGTAACTTTTTACTTTTATTTACCACGGTTAAAAGTAAATAGGGTAATTAAGGGTAAAAATGATATTAATATTACCCTAACACATGTCCCAATTCTATTGGACAAGTGTATCTCAACCAAAAACAACCTTAGGAATAAAATATTATCATTTAGGTCCACTTGGATTAGATTAGGACATTTATTATTATTTAATTCAAAGAAGAGTTAAAAGAGTTAAAATCAAAGTTTATTTACTAAAACAATTTTAATATAATGTTATACATAATATAAATTAGATTGTAAATATTCATTAGAAAGATAATACGATTTACTAAATAATGATATTTTATTTATAATTTTTAGACATTAAATAATTTAATTTATTTATGACACAATGATGATGCAGTAATTACCATAATAGTGAACAATTAAAATAAATGATATTATAAATACCCAAATAAATATAATTTGATACTTTTAATGAATAAAAATAATTTTCTAGGATAATATTACATATTAGGATTGATTTAATTGACTTTGTTCGAAGTAATCATTCTGTTATAAGTTTCACAAAAATCAACTATTGAATAGTGTCAAAATTGACATAAAGGAGTTTTTAAAACAAATATTATATTATTAATTGATATTAAATTCCTAAAAATCTAAGGTTCAGCCAAGAGACTTATATCATGATATGTGTATCATTAATGGACCACTTGGAGGTCGGTTGGATGTATATAGTATGTTTATTAACTATATAATATAAAAATAAAAAGTGACATGGTAAATGTCAAACTAATTAACTAAGAGTTAAAACTAAATGATAAGGTTAATATAGTGACCCAAATCTGTCTAAATTATATTGGTTTAATGGTTTTAGACCTATAACCATCTTAAACTTTGAATAGTCAACTTTGGAGTCATTAGAAACCGAATATGAATTTATTATAAATTGATATTTATAGCTTTTCCAAAGGTGCCCCTCACCCCTCTTATAAAAGGGAACTCCTACTTCTCATTTATTCACACCTTCAAATCCTTTTGGTTCGTCCAAACTCTGCCCAAATACTCTCCCAACTTCCAGAACTACAACCTAGAGGTCTTAGTTTGATCAGAAATCAAACCTAAGGATCCCTTTTGATCAAATCAAAAGGAAGAACCCGAAGAAGAGGTAATGTTTTCACCACCCTTTATCAAATTCATTTCTTCTTCCACTTCTTCTTTCTTTGTTATTACCATTCTAAAATAATAAATCCAGTATCTTATATATACTGTGATGTTATTATAAATATGGTACAACCATATTCAGTATTCTATCCACCCTTTGAATAACATGTCACCATACGTGCGTACGTACGGCTTACCGTCTCCACGTCGTGGTGTAATAGTTATTCAATATATTATTATTTGTGAAGGTATAATAATGATGTGTAACTCATGTAAATAATAAATATAAAATGTTAATGATTATTTATATATGATATACCATCCATTTATATATAATTTTAATATCAAATGAATGATATTGTCGCTCGTGCGTACGTACGGACTACCGTCTCCACGAACACGATGAGATTTATTCTCCATCGTATCCATTCAAGTATAATTATCATTTGTTGATTTAAAAATAATGTTTAAGGACTTGATATAATTCTGTATATGAATAATATACAACCTATCCATGACAGACATGGCTTATGTAACAAAACATATAAAAGAAAACAAGTAAGTTAACACCCGAAACAACGATAATACTAAGATATTATTAACAAAGAAATGTTAAAAGATCATATATGATATCATATGAATGTATAAGATTCTTGTATAATTTAATAACAATTATTTCAATATTATACAGGAGGTTAACCTACCCCAACCAAGGAAAAGTACAAGGTAAGGGTTTATTTCACAATCTCTTCATTATCCGAGGTTGTTTATACGTAGTAATCTACTGGGATTTCTTTATCATCCACATCCATGTTTCTTCGAAATGTATTTCAATTATTTTTACTATTTACAAAGAATATGGGTTAAAGTCATTTATACCCTTATGTGTTTTTAACGGAATCTTTCCGTCATTTTCCAAACAAGGCACTTTTTACCTTTCGACAAATTTAAGGTAAGAAAGTTTTTTTAACTTATACGGCGGGTGCGGCTATTTACCGCTGTTATAAAATCATCAAAGCTTACCTTACAAGATTATAATAATATTTTCAATCGAAATGTTTTATTTTATAATTATGTGACTTTTAAATGATTTCAAAATGAATATTTTAAGAACTTTTGAAAGGTACTATTTATCAAGATCATAATTTTAAATGTTTTAAAGATTTATCTTTCTAAATATTTTTAATTAATGTCCATGTTTTCAAAATGATTTGAAGGATTAATTTATATGGACATGAAGTTTTTGAAATGACATTTCTTTTCAAAAGTTTCAAAGTGGTATGGGACACTTTGATTCAAAAATCTCTTTTAAATTACTTCCTTTATAAATGTGTGACTTTTCAATGATTTCGAGAAAAGAGATATTTCTCTCAAATAGTTTTGATTTCATCTATGTCAACATCCTTTGTTGGATTATAAGCTTATTTGAAGTTGATTTATTATGATAGAAAACTTATATATTGTATTGAAGGTTTTGTGATATGTTTGACTGTGGATGTGCTATTTTTATACCATTCATGGTTTATGGTGAAAGTATTGACATTTCATATGATAGTTTTAATACGAATGTTTATGTTATGTTTAAACCTTTTCATATGAGAATGCATTGGACTTAATATGTGATGGGTGGAGCCCGCTATAGCTCCTCGATGCATCGGTAGGTCTAATGAGACAAACTAGTGTCTTGGCGCAAGGCCTTGACAAAATCTTATTTGTAGTCTTGGCACGAGGCCTTGGCTATGTGGTTATGATAGTCTGGAATTATGCATTCCATCATTATGAAAGTGGTTATTGATATTGCATGTGATTATTCGATTAGTAGAATATCCATGTGAATTAGTAAATGGAATTATTTCATTTTATTTTTGGCATACTATGTTGAAGTTCAAGTTTAAAAGGCCTTTGTTTTAAGTTATACATTGCCTTAAATGTTTATTCTTATTTATGAAAGGTTCCGCTATATTTTTATCCTTACTGGGCATTTAAGCTCAACCCTTTTCTATGTTTTATTTTTCCCAGGATGTGAAGAAGTAATTTATGAATGACCTGCAGGGATAGTATGTGGGGATATGAGTGTGGAATATGGAGACCATGTTGTTGTAGTAGTTTTTCACTTTATGATGTAATGTAAAACTTTATGAATATATCTAGTGTTTCCAAGGCTACTAAACCAATCAGTCTTTTGAGATTTGATCTTTCTTGTGATCATGCCAATGTTATGTAATAATGCACTAACTCTAGGTAACTAGGGTCGGGGCGTTACTGTTGGTATCGGAGGAAATGGAGGTAGGAATATATCTGATCCTTGGGAACTCTCACATGTGAGCGTTGGACGAAGCATGGCTCTCCGCCCAAGGGCTTCATGAGGAAATGGCTGCCACTGGGGATGGTGGTTTGTCCCGCCTAGGGGGTGTAGCCGCCCATGGAGTGCCCTGATAGGTATCAATTATTGTCCACTGGAAGTAATTCCAGGCCTCTATAGTTGGTATCCGAGGAAGTTTAGTACAAACCATGGAAGATAGATTTAGATAAACTCTGATTAGAGCACATAGATTTAAAATGGAATTTGAGGATAAGTATAGAAGAACTTCCTAGAATTTTGGTATTTTAGTGATTTTGTGAGTTTTCCGAGCAATACATCCCTGTATGGATACGAGCAGGTAGAGGCGGCTCTAGAACAGATGTACCTAGGGGTAAAACCCGAAAACAACGCTTTGAGCTAGACTCGAACGGGAACTGGTGCATGACAACGGGCCTTACTGCACTCTTGGTTACGACACTCCCAGGGGATATGCTTAGGATAACTCTTATTTTCTTTACAAATCATTATGAAGGGTTTATGAGTATATACATCCTCAAAGGAGAAATTTTTATGATTATGGATTATATCCATAAACTATTTAATTTATGTTATGTGTATTACAAGTTTGGGATTAGGCATTGTTATTCATAAACTAATATAGTGTATTCCATTGTTTAGAAATGGCGCCCAATAGAAGGAATGAGAACTCCAGCAATACACATGATCCAAAGAGAAAGAAGGATCATATCTTTCATGTTCTTAAGCCAGAATAGTCTCCCATGTATTATCATCATATGAAGAAATAATATCATGTGTTGATAAGATGAGTAAATATTTTACTGAGTCCTATGGCTTTGAAGGGAAGCAAGAGAAGAAAAGGATGGAACAGAGAAATATGGATAAAAGGAAGAGGGAAAAGAAGAATTTTTCCATATGTGATAACTGTGGGAAGAAACACCCTGGAACTTGCCTAAAAGGAATGGGAGTTTGTTATAAGTGTTGAGGAAACGGGCACAAAGTACGTGACTTCAAGGGTATGAAAATGGTTTCAAATGTACAATGCTTCATTTGCAAGGAGTTTGGACACTACGCGAACCTATGTCCCGGTCATCAGACTATGCTGCAAATGATACTATTGGATAATAATCAAGTTATGATACTACCACAGATGAAGATGAATGATTAGAGTTCTTGTGTTGGTTATGTCAATTGAGTGTTGTATCACCAATGTACTTGTTATAATAATTATGGAGTATATAAGGATTATACTGCAGTACTATTTCATCAAGGACTTGAGATTGTGTGGAACAAAGAAAAGTGACTCAATAGAAGGATAAATTTTTGGAAAATATATGGTTGAGAGAATGATAAACCATAATATAATTCTGATACCGAGGTAGTGATTTTGGAATAATACATGATTGATTTGGATAAATTATATTGGATATTCTTGACTACCTTGAAACTGATTAATGATTTGTATATTCCATCATTGTGGGGGTTTAAAACATTTTTGGATTGAAGGAGTATATCTATTATTCTTTAAGTAATAAGGGATCATGAATGTAATCAATAAGGTTTTATGGTAATTCAGGATGTTGTAGTGTTTTAAAAGAATACATGATGAAGGTGTTCACATGTTATTACGCGGAAAAAAGGATCTTTATTGTGTTTACCTTCCTTATAAATTTTGGACTGAAGTATTTTGGATAGTTCTAGTTTGGATTATTTTGGATTGACATAAAGGGACAACCCGGAGGTCGGGTGGCAACCCGTCGCGTCTGGCAAGGCCGCGAGACTTGATCCCACAACCGAAGGGCGACAAAGGTGTATCACCTACCACTGACCCACATGATGTCCTGGTTTGAATAATTTTATTTTTAATGGTTCTTCTAGATGAATTATAAATTCATTTTTTAACCCTATACGAATAGGGTAAATAGAATATTATTTTTAAGTTTTATTATCTTTTAGAGTGAAAGATGAGTTTGTGGTAGAAATTAGTTAAAGGATGGAACTCTACTTGTCAAGAATATATATATATATATATATATTTATTCTCTTATTCTATGAAGAAATTAATTCTTATACTTTATTTAAGGAATCCTAAAACTAAAAATGTGTTATCCTAATACCCTATGTTTTGTTGAACCGATGGTATTTCAAATCATCATAGATTGATGAATTTAAGGACCTCAATTTTACACTTGTTTGTGATTGATGACCTCAATCACTACCTATAAATATTTACGTTTTTCCTCCAATTATATGTCTCTAATTTCCACCAATATTCTCCTAATTGAGATCATAATTTGGTGGTGACCCTTTTATTTCTCTTTTCCTCATATTAAGACTAAATTTTAGTAACCCAATTTCCGATGTGGGTTTTCCCACAAAGATATTTTTTATTTTCAACCTTTTATTTTCGAAGAAAAATTTCAAATTGAGAGGACTCAATTTATTGAAGGAGGGGAGAATTTAACACCCCAAGATTTCATAGTGTGTTATTTCTTCAAAATAATTAAATAACTTGCACTACACGCAACACCGAGTTAAAGCGCACCATGAATTACCAAACTATCCGTTATGGATAGTAATGCCTACTTTTTGAAATTTTATAAATTCTATCTCTCAAAATGGACTTCATTTTTGGATTTGTAATATCAAAATTAGCCTAGGGTGAAATTTTGGTACTTTTCGGATAACATTAATATTTTGATTAATAGTGAAAATTACTAAATTTTAATTAAAAACAACTTTTTTAATCAAAATAATTAATAGTGATAAATTATGAATTTGAGTGGTTTTAATGTATAATTATAATATATTTTTACCATTTTATCCAATGGTGTTCATTATAATTAATTTCACTTTGAAATTGGACCTAAACAATTGTCAATCTTTTGATATATATTGTTTCTTAAAAACACTCCATTTAATGTGACAGTGGGAATTAATTATAAAATTAATTAATGAAACTTATATGTTTGGAATTTTGTAAAATATATATCATTTTTGAATTCAAAATATCAATTATAGCTTAGGGTGAAATTTTGGCATTGTTCTGAAAAACTTCAATTTTTGATGAATAGTGAAACTACTAAGTGGTAGTTAAAAAACTGAATTTTTCATAAAACTGAATTTTACAGCTTCTGTGATTGGAATTTCAAAAATCCGAAAGACAAGGTTAATATCAAGAAGTAAAATGTGGTTCAATGAGATGAAAATAACTTTTGGTGAATAGTAACTTTTTACTTTTATTTACCACGGTTAAAAGTAAATAGGGTAATTAAGGGTAAAAATGATATTAATATTACCATAACACATGTCCTAATTCTATTGGACAAGTTTATCTCGACCAAAAACAACCTTAGGAATAAAATATTATCATTTAGGTCCACTTGAATTAGATTAGGACATTTATTATTATTTAATTCAAAGAAGAGTTAAAAGAGTTAAAATCAAAGTTTATTTACTAAAACAATTTTAATATAGGGTTATACATAATATAAATTTGATTTTAAATATTAATTAGAAAGATAATAATATTTCCTAAATAATTATATTTTATTTATAATTTTTCGACATTAAATAATTTAATTTATTTATGACAGAGTGATGATGCAGTAATTACCATAATAGTGAAAAATTAAAATAAATGATATTATAAATACCCAAATAAATATAATTTGAGAATTTTAATTAATTAAAATAATTTTATAGGATAATATGAAATATTAGTATTGATTTAATTGACTTTTTTTGAAGTAATTATTCTGTTATAAGTTTCAAAAAAATCAACTATTGAATAGTGTCAAAATTGACATAAAGGAGTTTTTAAAACAAATATTATATTATTAATTAATATTAAATTCCTAAAAATCTAAGGTTTGGAAAAGAGACTTATATCATGATATATGTATCATTAATGGAGAAATTGGAGGTCTCTTGGATGTATATAGTAATTTTATTAACTATATAATATAAAAATACAAAGTGACATGGTAAATGTCAAACTAATTAACTAAGAGTTAAAACTAAAATATAAGGTTAATATAGTGACCCAAACCTGTCTAAATTATATTGGTTGAATGGTTTTAGACCTATCCCCACCTTAACTTTTTAATAATAAACTTTTGAGCCATTAGAAACCGAATATGAATTTATTATAAATTAATGTTTCTAGCTTTTCCAAAGGTGCCCCTCACCCCTCTTATAAAAGGGAACTCCTCCTAATCATTTCTTCACACCATCAAAGGATTTTGGTTCGGCCAAACTCTGCCCAAATACTCTACCAACTTCCATCAATAAAACCTAGATGTCTTAGTTTGATCAGAAATCCAAACTAAGGAGCCATTTTGATCAAATCAAAAGGAAGAACCCGAAGAAGCGGTAATGTTTTCACCACCCTTTTTCAAATTCATTTCTTCTTCCACTTCTTCTTTCTTTGTTATTACCATTCTAAAATAATAAATCCAGTATATTATATATACTGTGATGTTATTATAAATATGGTACAACCATATTCAGTATTCTATCCACCCTTTGAATAACATGTCACCATACGTGCGTACGTACGGCTTACCGTCTCCACATCGTGGTGTAATTGTTATTCAATATATTATTATTTGGATGGGTATAATAATGATGTGTAACTCATGTAAATAATAAATATAACATGTTAATGATTCTGTATATATGATATACCATCCATTTATATATTATTTTAATATCAAATGAATGATATTGTCGCTCGTGCGTACGTACGGACTACCGTCTCCACGAATGCGATGAGATTCATTATCCATCGTATCCATTCAAATATAATTATCATTTGATGATTTAAAAATAATGTTTAAGGAATTGATATCATTCTGTATATGAATAATATACAACCTATCCATGAAAAACATGGCTTATGTAACAAAACATATAAAAGAAAATGAGTAAGTTAACACCTGAAACAACGATAATACTAAGATATTATTAACAAAGCAATGTTAAAAGATCATATATGATATCATATGAATGTATATGATTATAGTATAATTTAATAACAATTATTTCACTATTATATAGGAGGTTAACCTACCCCAACAAAGGAAAAGTACAAGGTAAGGGTTTATTTCACAATCTCTTCATTATCCGAGGTTGTTTATACGTAGTAATCAACTGGGATTTCTTTATCATCCACATCCACGTTTCTTCGAAATGTATTTCAATTTTTTTACTATTTACAAATAATATGGGTTAAAGTAATTTATAAACTTATGTGTTTTTAAAGGAATCATTTCGTCCTTTTCCAAACAAGGCACTTTTTACCTTTCGACAAATTTAAGGTAAGAATGTTTTTTTAACTTATACGGCGTGTGTGGCTATTTACCGCCGTTATAAAATCGTCAAAGATTCCCTTACAAGCTTATAAGAATATTTTCAATTTAAATGTTTTATTTTATAATTATGTGACTTTTAAATGATTTCAAAATGAATATTTTAAGAATTTTTGAAAGGTACTCTTTATCAAGATCATAATTTGAAATGTTTTAAAGATTTATCTTTCTAAATATTTTTAATTAATGTCCATGTTTTCAAAATGATTTTAAGGATTAATTTATATGGACATGAAGGTTTTGAAATGATATTTATTTTCAAAAGTTTCAAATTGGTATGGGACACTTTGATTCAAAAATCACTTTTAAATTACTTCCTTTATAAATGTGTGACTTTTCAATGATTTTGAGAAAAGAGATATTTCTCTCAAATAGTTTTGATTTCATCTATGTCAACATCTTTTGATGGATTATAAGCTTATTTGAAGTTGATTTATTATGATACAAAAATTCTATATTGTATTGAAGGTTTTGTGATATGTTTGATTTTGGATGGGATATTTTTATACCATTCATGGTTTATGGTGAAAGTATTGACATTTCGTATACTAGTTTTAATACGAATGTTTATGTTATGTTTAAACCTTTTCATATGGGAATGCATTGGACTTAATATGTGATGGGTGGAGCCCGCTATAGCTCCTCGATGCATCGGTAGGTCTCATGAGACAAACTAGTGTCTTGGCACAAGGCCTTGACAAAATATTATTTGTATTCTTGGAACGAGGCCTTGGCTATGTGGTTATGATAGTCTGACATTATGCATTCCATCATTATGAAAGTGGTTATTGATATTGCATGTGATTATTAGATTAGTAGAATATCCATGTGAATAAGTAAATGGCATTATTTCATTTTATTTTTTCCATACTATGTTGAAGTTCAAGTTTAAAAGGCTTTTGTTTTAAGTTATACATTTCCTTAAATGTTTATTCTTATTTATGAAAGTTTCTGATATATTGTTATCCTTACTGGGCATTTGAGCTCACCCCTTTTCTATGTTTTATTTTTCCCAGGATTTGAAGAAGTAATTTATGAATGACCTGCAGGGATAGTATGTGGGGATATGAGTGTGGAATATGGGGACCTTGTTTTTGTAGTAGTTTTTCACTTTATGATGTAATGTAAAACATTATAAATATATCTGGTGTTTCCAAGGCTACTAAACCAATAGGTCTTTCGAGATTTGATCTTTCTTGTGATCATTCCAATGTTATGTAATAATGCATCGACTCTAGGTAACTATGGTCGGGGCATTACAATATGTGTTTCTTGAAGAATTCCCAGGGATACCACTTGAGAGAGATGTTGAATTTATGATTGAATTGATTCCAAGATCTAAACCACTTTCCATTCCTCCTTATTCAATGAAACTGGTAGTGTTTGAATAGTTTAAGTCTTAGATAAAAAAATTAATTTCTTAGGGATATATCCATTTGTGTATATAATAATGGGGTTCTCTAGTATTGTTTTTCAATAAGGTTTATAAAATGTTACACTTGTGTATAAATTATAGGAACATAAATATGATGATAGTTCAAAATTGATATCATATTCCATGAATAGATGATCTCGTTGACCAGATGAGGGTTGCATGAGTATTCTGCAAGATTGATTTGAGGCCAAGGTATCATTAATTTTGAGTAAGACCTTTTGATATACCATATACTGATTTTAGGAGTAAGTATGTCCTTTATGAGATTGTTGTAATGCCTTTTAGATTTAAAAATACTAATACTATGTTTATTTCTTTGATGAACATAATCTTACATCCATTTTGGACTAGTGTGTGGTCGTTTTTTTCAAATAAATCTTGGGGTACTCCCAGACTATTGGTGATCATGAAAAACATCAAGACATAGTCCTGAGTAAATTAATAGAGTATAGGATATACACCAATCTATCAAATTTTCAATTTTGGATTGACACGATACATTTCTCGAGTCACATCATCTCTTAGGAAGGAATGTCAATGGACCTAGATAAATTTTAGGGAATTTTTTCTTCAAAAATTCCCTCTATTGTTATGGTTATATGAAGATTTTTGAGTTTGGTGGGGTATTATCAGAGATTCATCCAAGAATTTTCTTTCTTAGAAGTGCCACTTTCAAAACTGAACAAGATGGTTATCATGTTTTAATGGTTTTAATCATGATAGAATCTTTTTAGATGTTCAAGAACCATTTGAACACTGCAACTATTTTTGATCCTACTCGACCTGTGTGAGGAGTATAACTTATTTAGTGATGAATCTAGGAATAGAATTGGGGAAGTGTTAATGTATATAAACTGAGTTGTGGTATATGGATCATGAAAATTAAGGCCACATTAATGGAATTACCCTATGAAAAATCTTGAGTTGGCCATGGTGGTCTATGACTTAAGGTTTTGGATGCATTACCTACTGGGTGAAAGGTTCATTGTGTATACTAACCACAAAATTATTAATTACATATTTTCACATCAAGACTAAATTCTCATATTGTGGATCTGAGTTGAGTATATGTAGTCATTTGACTTTGAGATAGCCTATATGAATGGGAATGAAAGCAATGTTACTGATTATTTTAACTAGAAAACATAGGCTTAGGCAATTTAGGAGTCTAGTTCTGAGTGCAGTATGAGGTCATTGTTCGATAAGATAAATATAGCGATTTAGGATGGCCAAGAGAAAATGGACCTCATTTCCTTATTAGTGGAGTCCAAACTTTTGATCCGGAAAAAGGAGAGGTAGTATGATGACATGTAGTTTTTTTCATTGAGGAAAATCATAGAATGCGGGGAGTTACCTTCTGATTAGGTTATTGATTATGATGAGATCATCTATTTTCATGGCTGTATTGTTGTGCCTACATATATGCGAGAGGAGTTCATGCACGAGTTCCATGCATTAAGGTGGGAAGTTCACCCTGGATTAAAAATATATACCAAAATCTTTAAAGATAGTATTGGTATCCATAAATTAAAAACAATATTGTAGGTTTTGGGACACAATACAACATAAGTTCATAGTTAAAGGCTTAAAATCAGGGACCTAGGGGTTTCATACATCAATTATCCATCCTAGAATGGAAGTGGGATGATGTCACCATGGAGTTTTTAGCAGGTCATTCAAGGACCCCTCATAAGAATGACATGATAAGGGTGATAGTGGAAAGGTAAAAAAAGTGTCAAATTTCTTGATAATTAAGGAAACTTTCATGGTTGATCAGTGGAGATTATTATATTTGTGGTAGATAGTTTGTTTTCATATGGTATTGTGATGTATAGTTTCAAATTGCGATCTATGTTTTATTATATTCTTCTATAACGTATTGAAAAATGTTCTTGGTAATCAAGTGTTTCTGAGTATAACTTTTCACCCATACGATGACGGGAAATCCGAATGAACTATTCATGTGTTGGAGGACATGTTGCGGGCATGTATCCAATATTTTGTTGGGTCTTGGGAAAATAACTTATCTCTAGTTAAATTATCATATAAAAACAATTATCAAGAGACAATTCAAATGGAACCATATGTGGAACTCTCTGGTAGGCCACAAAAATCACCTTAATGTGGGATGGAGGTGGGAGAGTTAGAGTTGTTGGGACCAAGTCTCATGCTGGAGACATAATGACTTGTTTAGTTAATTCAGAAAAATAAGGGTATAGAACATAGTAGATATAATTCGTATAATAATGGATTTGATTGACCTCTTGAGTTTTCCATATGTTATAGTGTTCTCTTTAAGGCGTATATGAGATTGGTTCACAATTGGATTCTGATGTAGGCCAAGTTGGAGTTGTAATTTTTCAGATCATTTGAAACTATAAATCTGATTAGACTGGTCTCAAATCAATTGGATCTTTAATAAAGGTATAGTTCTATATATGTTTTTTTTTTCATGTTTCACAACTTTGGTAGTATCACCCTATCACTTTTCATGTGATAGATGTTGATGATGTTGAGCCTCAAGATGATATGTACTTTAAAGAACAACATATTCATGTCATGGATCACAATGAGAAGGTTTTTTAGGTAAATAATTTGTCATTGGTTTGGGTGTTGATGTACCATGGCCATATTCAAGAGGAAACATGGGATATAGAAGTAGATTTGTGGGCTTAGTGGAATGTCTATTTCACCTCGAATGATTAGTGATGCTTGGGAGTGTAGCTTGAGGATGAGCTATTATATGGTGGGGGAGATTATAAGATCTTGAACTTTCCTATTTTCAGGTATTCTTTTACCATAATTTTTATAATACATGGTTAAGCCTTTAATAGGGGTTGTTTTAGGTGAATTTGGATAATTTTAGAAGTCCATGGGGTTGTTCATGATTGGAACATGGTTAGGGAAAACCATGTGGTTTGTCCTAAGAAACTGTGCACCCAATTTTGAGACATCGGAAGGGGGAGCATGGTTCAAAAAATCCACGAATCAACACCCCAAATGATGCAAGGACGAAAAGAGGGAAAAACATGGTTGGAACATAGTTTTTCTATTTTTTTTATCCAACCGTGTATGTTGTTGTCTTAAGACATTAGCACCACATAATTTTCACAAGGTGTTCCAAACCATGTGGTATAACCATGCGATGTATAGCTGGAAGCCTAAAATTTATGGTTCTAATCCAAATTAAAATATCAAGGCATCTTTCCATAATCACATGTATTTGTAAATTCCTTTTTCTCCTAATTATTGATAGGTGATTCCCTTTGATATTGGAGTATGTTTTAGGTTATTAAAATCCCATTAGAGATCCAAATTTGTTTGTAAGTCTTGGTTCTTGGATATTATTCCAAGATCTCTTCATTTTTTTCTAGAACCTATGGATGGATCCTTGTTCCATGATGTGAATTTTGATTTTTTATGGTTGGATCTATTAATGTAAATGAGATCCTTGTCAAGATCTCGAGGATTGTGTTATATTCTTTATTTTTGGTCCATCTACCTTGAATTAAGGTCCAATGACGGGTGGTCATTAGTAAAAAATTATAAGGTTAGTGGTCTATATGATAATTACCATAGTCTTGATAATGATATTATGTTTTTATTTGTATATTTGCATTGACATGTTGTTTATTTTCTTTTTAAATTATAAAATTGAAATGAATCCCCATGAATTTGAGAGACCCTTCTCAGGTCCTATTGGACCCATTAAAGATTATGAAACTGGGCTTGATGGTAGCCCATGGGGTGTTCCATTTTTCTTGAAATAGTAATTATGGAATAAAAAAGGGGGACCTAAATTGTTTATTAAATTAAAACAATTAAGAATGTGTTGTCATCTTAACTTGTTATAAATATTGTTTGGATTTACCTGAAATGGTTAATGTGTGATGAGATGATTTGTGGTAATTGGGTAAAATATTTAATGGGTTGAAATGATGTTAAATATAATGAATAATAAATTAAATAGTGCACTATATTGATAATTTTTTATAAAATGGATGTTAATGTTGAACCTTTATATATATATATGTGTGTGTGTGTGTGTGTGAAAACTGAGGTGTGGGTTAAGGACAGATGATCCTCATATGTGGGTGGCCAAACTGATGCTCAAGGCCCCTGATGATTGCATGTGAATTACTATTGTATTGATGATCCAAGTACCCAAGATTTTTTTGTTAAAATTATTATCCAGGTACCCATGATATTGGTCCTAGATAGGCACTCCATGTACCTATAATATTTATGTTGGACCAAAGTTCCAAGCATCCATGATAATAGTACAAGGGATAATGCTATTAGGTACTCAAATGAAATTGGAATTAATTAGAATAATGAAATCCCATGAAAGAATAAACTGAAAAATCCATATGGTGTATGGTTTAGACTCCAATATGGTCCAAAGTAGGTATGAGTGGCTTGGGTGTCACCTTGAACCCAAGAGAAAATGTTGTTGACTAATGAATAACAAATGTGAAACCTATTTACATTTTTCAATTTTTCTTTTATTATTTATACAACTGAAAACACTGTTATAGACTGGATATTTCTTTAGAAACCATTGGTAGTGGCCTACTGATATTTACTCACACCATAATTGGGCCTCCAATTAGCACCCAAGTAGATTTTATTTTTGTAGGGAAGGATAAGAGAAATAGAACTATGTTAGATGGATGAATTTGGATTTAGGATGGAGCATGGATGAGGTAACTAGAGATGCTATCAAGACCCAATTGGGAGTCTTTAGTGTGTATTTATTTTGGGGTTTCATTCGACAATTGACCCTTATATGGAATGAAATATATACTAGTTTGGTTTATCATCTTTTACCCAGTTTTAAGATCTTTTTATTAGACGCATGGTCATTTTAGGTTACTGATTATTATTATTACTATGGATAATTATATTTTAACACTCTCTATTGTCATGCTTTAATAAAGAGGTTATAGTCTCCCACATGAAATACCAGAACCTTGATGCTAGAAGGAATCCTCTAAAATATGGGAAGGAACGCTTGAGGTCATGTAATGAACTAGATTAGGACACCAATATGTGGCACCCGATTCAGGATGTTACAAATTTTCTCCCATTCACCCCTTCTATAAAACTTCATTAAAACCCATTATACTATTGAAATTATGGTCTAATTTTCAATGCCAATCATTTTTGTAGTGAACACCTGTCTCCATTTCCTCTCAAGGGTATTCACCTAGTTTTACCTATCCTTAATTTATTGGGGATTTATATTTACATAAAATGTACTCCTTAATTAAGGGGTTAAAATTGATGAAAGACATCCTTATGTTGTAAAATATATGTGGAAAACTTATTAATGTATATGATATTAAAATGATGGGTGTGACTATAATTATATATTCCTCTAATGAATAGGGTAATATTTTTATCTCATAATATTCCATGTATAGTTCATGGGAGGATATCCAAAGAAAAATATGTTATGATGTCTTGGCAGTTAGGATTCACTTATGTTTATGATGTCATGTTTTATATTGTTTACACATTGATATGTTACCTTTATTTTATCATCTTATATCAAGCCTCATTATTCAAAATTATGATTCTAATCCCCCTTTTTTACCTTGATATTCCTCTTGGATCACATGTACTTATTTACCTTATGCTATGCTTTTTTATTCCTTTATTGTCCTTTATGTCTCACCCCTTTCTTATGTATATCCCTAGGTTATCTCATGTTGTTTTTAGAGTAACTATGAAATTTTATTATCAAGTTAATTCAATTTTAAATAAATTTATGGGATTCCTATTTCAAGTTTTTTTCTATGTACCTAATTTCCCAAATACATTAGGCTTTATGATTGTTTTGGGATTGTATTATGTGTACCTTTATGTAATAAATCTTGAATGAAAGTGTATTAAAATATGGGTTTTCATATATGGTTGGTCTTTTGGTAAGACTAGTATCTCTATAATGTCACTAATTATGTTAGGGAGTGATTCTGGCAGGGGTCTGTCTCATCAAATGGCTTGATAGGGGCGAATAAGTGAGGGAATGTAGTTGTCTTTAATAATTGAGGAGGAGTGACATTTTTGTAAATACCAAAAACTATTCAATAATGGGAAGTCACTATCCCCCCAAGTGCCTAAAAAATAAATAAATAATTGAATGGAGGGAAGGTAAGTTCATGCCACACCTTCACCACAAGAATAGAAACATGGTTTAAACAAGTTATTCCCTTATCCTCTAAGTTTAAATACTCTTACCTTTTTTGTTTTCAAAAAGGTAAATAATATTTAAACATAGGTAATTAATCCTTTAAGTATAAAATAAAATGATGCATAATAGATTATTCAGACCCAATGTTCATAAATATTAATTCCAATTTATCAAATAAAAATTCTATATTTGTGTAAAATTAATTTAAACACAAGCACATGTAAAGCGCAAAACCACATTTTAACCTTAACCACATTAATTAATTTTTATTGTTCATTATGAAAAAAATTAATTTGAACTTCTTACATAATATTAAATATTATGATTCCAAATATGGAATATATTTTATTAAATTAACTTTAAAAACAAATCCATAAATCTTGTTGAAAAATCAGGCTATCAAGGAATGTATTTTTCAATTATAAGATGATCTTATATTAAATATATTAATAGTAATCATCATTATATTGATTTAAGTTATTATATTTAGATATATAATATATAAATTTCATTTAAATTATTCAAAATTAAATATTATTTCAAATAATTGAAGAGGATAGACATTATACATTTTTAAATAATTTTTTTTCTAAAAATTAAACATTTTTTGGAAAAATATATATTTTTACCTCCAAATATTATTTTATTTATTTATAAAATTTTGATAGATAATAAAATTTTACTTATATAATTTATTACAAATTATTATAATTAAAATGGGTAATGCTTAAATTCTACATTTTTGATTATTTATAAAATCTTATTTCTAAAGGAAAGTTTTAAAAATTCATTCTTGGATTATTTTGACCAATTAAGATATAAATTGATATTTATCCCTTACAGTTAATATTTTTTGAAATGCAATATTATAATTTTCATTATATTATAGTTTTATTAAAATAATGTGTTTATATACTATAGTTTAGGCTTGAGTGTTACAATCCAAATTCCTATGATTTGGATGTTTCACATGATCTTTATGAACCATTATAAAGGATGTGAATACATTTTTATATCAAAAGTCATGCCTATATTAATAATACCTTCATCTATTTTTCACTGTTAAAGAAATTAAAATTTCAAGGATGCAATTTATTTATGGGGTAAAATTTAACATACCCGATTTCCAATGAATATTTATATAAATTTTCTTTTTTAAATAATAGATTAAAATTATAAATGAATTTATTTATTTTTAATTATATAAACAAAACATTTATGGTCAAATTTTTTACCTAATTTGTTTTCATTACATTCATTTCATCAAAATATTAATTCAACTACAATGGAATTTTAATTTTTTAAAAAGGTTTTATGAAATCATTTTTCTATATTCATAGTTATTTTTACATATATATATTCATAACTACATTACCTTTATTAATATTTTTATTGGTAATTAATTCATTATAATCTAATGGTTATCAATGTATGATACATGGTTTCATAGTCACAAAAATGTAACATATAACCATTGAGTGTAATGTCATATAAAATTTTATGGTAAAATATGTTAAAAATTATTTTTAACTAAAATAATACATTATAATTCATTTTTAATGTCTTTATAGATCATTTAATTTCTAAATGGGGTTTATCATATTATATGTACATATTTAATTAGTAAAAAATATCACTTTAAAATGTTTAGTGGCTTGAAATTTTGAAGTATTTATTATTTTTATTTGAGAATGTGATTCATATTATGTATATTATCTTATTATAAAAAATAATTATAGATTTTTCATAATGTACTTCTAATAGTCAAATGGAATTTATATGTAATTTTGATCATAATCTATAAAATGTGCAACACTAGAACAATTTTATTGAGTATGAATTTAAAATATAAAATGAACTTAATTATAATATGAATTTGATAAAATGTATGTGTTTTAAAACTAAAAATAATTCATTATAAAGTTTACATTAAAGAGGAGATAATAGCAAATATAAGTGTAATCACTTATAACAAAAGAAATACATTTTATTCTAAATAATTTGTTTTTCTATGTATTATATAATTTTATTTTAAAGTTAGATCCTTAATTTTATAATTTGAATTATATAAAAGGAATTTTTTTATATTAAAAATGTGAAAATTAGATTAGGTTGAATTTTTAGGTTTTTTCTAAAGATATTTATTCTTGGGTTAATAGTAAAAAATATAGCTTCGACATCATTATGCTGTAATCATGGATTAAAAATTTATAAAACCATTTACCCATCCAAAAATTTATTTAATTTTTCAAATAATGAATTTATATATATTATTTTGAATTTATAAAATCATATTTTCCATTTTGGAACCTAAGTTATATTTCACTCTATTAAAAAGAATGTTTTTGGTTATTTGCATTTTATTGAGTATTTGAACGTTCCATAAAATTTTGGATTAATATAAATGTAAAATAACACTCATTTGTTTTAATAACATTCTAATAAATTATTGTGAATCATCCATACCCAAAATTCTTTGCCCTAAATGATTTAATAATCAATATTTTTACCCAAGATTTCATATATCCACATGTATAAATACCCCTCTTCTTAACCCTGGATATGAACATACCATTCACTTATAAAAGCCCAATATTTTACCATTTTTAATCTCTCTTGTCTCTAGTAACCATGAAGTAAATTCTGCAATTACAAAACCCCAAGCCTTCAAGGAATTAACAAAGGATAAAATCATCCAAGAATAGGTAAACCAGATTCCCTTTCAATATTTTATTTATATTATTCTTTCTACTCTCCGAATAAGTTTCAATTTTTACCTTTATAAAGTATTTAATACATATTTATATAATAAATTAATGTTATTATCATACTAGTATCCCTATTTCAATCCATTTCTAGTATATACATCTCCTCTCCATTTCTTTTGATACATCTTGATAATGGTCGATTTCATCCGCATACAAGGATGTTGTTAATTATTTTCGTATCTCCATCTTACATGGATAGATCCTATAGATTATTTAATATAAATTTATTTAAATTAATTTAATATTCTGTAAATAATTTTTAAAAATGATAAATTACAAATAACTAAAATCTCATAATCAGAACAAAAATAGATAATTTAGAATAAAACATATCTTCAAGCCATTATCTCTTCGAAAACAGTTATAAATAAATTTGAAGGATTATAATTGATAAATAATGAAAAAATATAATTCACTTTTGGATTCATGTAAAAAATATATGTTTGATTTATAAAAAGTACACACAAGAAAAAATAAAATGGGATATATTGTAAGGTTTCTTTATTTTAATTTCAATTCCATAAGACATGTATTGTGAATTTTTTATTTTATATAGTGTAATTTTTACCCTATTATTTTAATGTATAAAAATGCATTTATTCCATGATATTTTAATGTTTTTCTCATGATCTATCTTTCATGTTCATTTGATTCATACAATACCAAATTCATAAGATTTATTTGTCTCAATTTCCATTTCTTAAGCCATATTTCAAAATATGCACATATTCTTGTTTGACACGATAAAATTATTATTCATGTGATTTTATAGTTTATTTCAATTTCTCTTTATGTATTATTTTGATTCAATACTAAACCCATAAAGAGATTCCTAACTCAATTTACTTTCATTGAGTTATTTCATTCATTCATCGATAACATTATTCATTGATTACATGAACTATAATCTGTAATTGTTGTATTCTATATTTTCAATTATTTTATATTGATCTACATTTCTTTTACATAATATCATCACTGATATATTCTTACTTCACATGTTAGATTCTTGAAAAGGGTTTCCTTTTAATTTCTCCAATCATTTCAAATGTTTCCCATAAATTTTATATGTTCTCTTCTATGAATGAAATTCATGTTCTTGAATGTTTCCCTTATTATTTTACATTCATTTTTGATGAATTTATAGTATCATTTCCTTATATATTTACAGTACAGACCTTACTTTGTTCATAAGGGATCTTTATCTCTTCTTTATAAATGATAATATTTCTCATCCATGTTCATATTCTTTTTAATATTTCAATAATTTTCATCTATAAACATTAATGATTATTTAATGAAATTTACACTATCATTTATTTTCTTAAAAAATATTTAAAAATAATATTTTTAATGTTTTCTATACTATTTAATTTTTTATTTATTTATAAAATCGTGAAAAGAATAATTATTTTTAATGATTTTTACATGAACACTTTTTAATATTTTCTTATCTATTCTTCATTATCAATTATTGTTTCTAGGTCTTCATGGTTTTACACAATAAAATCTATTCCCATTATTTTATGATTTTATTTTTTCTTAAAGGCTACCAAAAGAAAAGAAAACTACGTGATGTTTTCTAATGTTATTTTTAAATGTTCATAAAGAAGTATTTTTCATATATGTTAAAACAATACTTTAATTATTAAAATTTGTTATTATATATGTGAGGTTTTAGGGAAATGAAATCTTTATAAAATAAATGATACATAACTCCCTTTATCTTGACTAAATAACCCAAAATTACTAAACATAACTTTAATTCCAATGAATTTCCCCTATGAATACCCTGCATTTCTTTATTATGAATGAAAGTTGTTCACCTAAATACCCATACATATATTGATTCAGTAATTATTGAATAATCCATACTACCTTCATCTTTATGATATAAATACCTTATATTTCATTATCTTAATTCAAGGATCTTTTCTTATAGATTTACTTAATTTTATTGCATACTTGTTTAATTTCCATGGGCTTATCATGATTTTATTTCAATGGATTTATTTATGTTTTATTTATTTGGCACAAATATTTATGTACATATTATGATGTGATGTGTTGGACTGGAATTATATATTTCTTCAATTCATTGGTTAATATTTTATATCCCATGATATGATATGTATGGGATTGTTGGGTAAACCCAATCCACTATGAGATTTTATCCACAATGTTATATTGCCTTAGTAGTGAGCCTTGAATTATTCTTATGATGTCATGTTTTATATTGTCACTACATTCTTATGACGCCATAATCATGTGATATCTACTTATTTATTCCAAAATCCTTATATTATGACTCATGAATTATTATCCATGTTTTATTAGGTATGATTTGTTTCTTATGTGTTCTTGTTCCTTGATTCTATTCTCATACCCACATATTTATCATATGCTATGTTTTGGTATTTAATTTTTAATTCTTATATTTATACTTACTGAAAATTTTATCTCACCCTTCTTATGTTTTCATTTCCATATGTTATGAAGATTAGTATTATCTATGATATTTCTAGTTGGGTATCACATGTAGATATTTTTTTGAGAAGTTTTAGAGACTTATTATAATATAAAGTTTCCTTGGATGAATGAAAAAATTCCCATTTTATGGGAAATATATGATTTTTTTATTTAAATATGCTTTTCAACTCTCCAAAACTCTAAACCTTAAATGGTATTAAGTATTTAAGTACAACAATATTTTTATTCATATTTTAATTATCAATGGTTTGCGTTTGGGTTGCTTCATTTGGTATGCAAGATAGTATGTTAAAAATATATTTTAGCACTAGATATCAGAGTGTGGGTCCGGGGCATCAAATTTTAGCTCAATTATTAATATCCTTGATTGATATAAATGGACGAAAAATACTATTTTTTTATAGAATATAGTTTTCAATATATTATAAATAATAAACTAACTTTCGACTTACATGATATGAAAACCAATCAACAAAATATTTGTTAACACAATTTCTTATCACTTTCTTATTTTCAATTATTATTTGGAGCCATAAATTTGTATATATATTTTGTTATTCAATTAAAGTATATTCCATATCACTATTTTTTAACATACAAATTTTATCTTTTATAAACACCTTTTGTGTTAGTGAAAATGAGGATATTTCTCCAACTGAATAAGATAACAATGAAATGATGATTAATTTCCTAAAGTGATGGATATGATTTGATTTATCATTATTATATCAAATATTATATATTATTATCCATATCCTATAAAAATACATAGAATATAAGGATAGATACAATTTTTATAAGTAAAATCCAAAAACAAAGCTTTCTAGTTAAGAATATTTATTCATATAATACTTCAGATCACATAGGAAACCAATGGAAAAAGTAACGAAACATAATAAAAATCATACTCTATAACCTATAAAATCATAATTCAATAATTAAAAAAATATAAAATGATAACACCTCTCTATGTGATGCATCCATCAGTATTTTACAGGTCCTCTGATTTTATTTTCATAGTCCAAACACATAGTCAAATAAATCATAAATGTGAAAATAAATGGGGGAATATTATGAATATTTGTAAAATTATCATTATGATTATATAAAATAGCTTTTCAAAATAAAAAATTTAAAACATTATCACAAATTTACTGGAATAACATGAAAATTTAAATTATTACTATTTTTATTTTATTAGGTTAAAATTGATCGATTCCAATGGTATCTATTTCTCTATCAAAATATATGAGGTGAGATTTATAAATTTATATATTTTATGATGTTTTAAGTCAAAATATTATGAAATGTGACATTAATATATATAATATACTTAAATTGTTTTAATTCATTGAAGAAATATATATTTTTATTGGGTTTTAAATGAAAAAAATTTATAGAAAACTTTCCATTATTCTTAGACCTTAGATCAAAATTTATCTTCATTTATTATAAGTCTTTTTGAGAATAAAGATGATGCTTTTGTTTAACCTGCTCATTTAGTATTCTAAAAAAACAATAATATATTTTCTTCTCAATTTATATAATATCAAGATTATGATATAAATATACAATTCCTAATAAAGAAGTTTTGAAAATATTGTGACGTCTTAGAGCTAATTAACTTAAAAGTTACTAATCCTGGTTGGTCACATGGAATCAAGAACACCTCCCCATATTCTAGTGGCTATAGATTAGAAGCGAGGGTCTGCGATGTGACACTGAGGAGACAATCTAATATTTATCAGGGTGGAGAAAAATGGTAAATAGCAGACAAATCAAATGAATCATTGGGGTCCCATAACCCACATGTCCCAGGATTTAAACCTTTCTTGGATACCAATTTGTGATTACCCTGACCTTATTCACTCATAAGTAACCAAACTCAGTTTGTCACATATCCTCAAGCACACCACCTTGTATACTAGAGGTTTTCGTCTATAAGTGAAGGTCTATGATTTTATAGTGGGGAGACTATACCATCTATATCATAGTGGACCACAAAAATGAATAAGAGATAAATCAACATAAGTAAGATAACAGTGAAAATAGATAATGTATAAATAATAAACAATATAATTAAATTATTCAATAATAATAATTGGTGTAGACAATAAAACCCCATATTAGTATCATATACAAAATGATGATAATGTCATGATTCTATAGAAAAGTGGAGTAAGGGGAACACATAAGAGGAATACAAAGTTAATTTTGTACAAAAAATATAGAAAATTATTAAAAGATATACTCTAATAGAATCAGGACAACTATCTTGGTTCATTTCTCCCTTACTCCATCCTAGTATCAAAAATCATGCGTCCATAACATGCCACTTTCTGTTGTCCAAACCCGCATCCATGAAGTCCGAGTACCGATGTAACGCCCCGACCCCAGCTACCCAGAGTCGGTGCATTAATTACATAACATTGGCATGATCACAAGAAAGATCAAATCCCGAAAGACCGATTGGTTTAGTAGCCTTGGAAACACTAGATATAATCATAAAGTTTTACATTACATTTCAAAGTGAAAAACTACTACAACAACAAAGTCTTCATATCCACACTATTAACCCCTCATAATATCCCTGCAAGTCATTCATAAATTACTTCTTCACTACCTGGGAAAAATAAAACATAGAAAAGGGGTGAGTTCAAATGCCCAGTAAGGATAACAATATAGCGGAACATTCAAAATAAGCATAAACATTTAAGGCAATGAATTACTAAAACAAAAGCCTTTTAAAATTGAACTTCAACATAGTATGGCAAAAGTAAAATGAAATAATGCCATTTACTTGTTCACATGGATATTCTACTAATCGAATAATCACATGCAATATCAATAACCACTTTCATAATGTTGGAATGCATAATGCCAGACTATCATAACCACATAGCCAAGGCCTCGTGCCAAGACTACAAATAAGATTTTGTCAAGGCCTTGTGCCAAGACACTAGTTTGTCTCATGAGACCTACCGATGCATCGAGGAGCTATAGCGGGCTCCACCCGTCACTTATTAAGTCCAATGCATTCCCATATGAAAAGGTTTAAACATAACATAAACATTTGTATTAAAACTAGAATATGAAATTTCAATAATTTCACCATAAACTATGAATGGTATAAAAATAGCACATCCACAGTCAAACATATCCCAAAACCTTCAATACAATATAGAAGTTTTGTATCATAATAAATCAACTTCAAATAATCTTAAAATCCATCAAAGGATGTTGACATAGATGAAATCAAAATTCTTTTTAAAGAAGTATCTCCTTTTATTTTGAAATCATTTAAGATCCATATAAAATAAAACATTTTCTTTGAAAATATTCTTATAAGCTTGTATGGAAAGTTTCGACGATTTTATAACGGCGGAAAATAACCGCACCCGCCGTATAAGTTAAAAAAAACATTCTTACATTAATTCTGTCTAAAAGGTTAAAAATCACATTGTTTGGAAAATGAGGGAAAGATTCCTTTATAAGCCTCTTATAAAAAGTCAAACAAGGGTATAAATGAATTTAACCCATGTTCTTGTAAATAATAAAAAATGTTTTGAAATACATTTTGAAGAAACATGGATGTGGATGATAAAGAGATCCCAGTAGATTATTACATATAAACAACCTCGGATAATGAAGAGATTGTGAAATAACCCTTACCTTGTACTTTTCCTTGGTTGTGGTAGGTTAACCTCCTGTATAATGGTGAAATAATTGTTATTAAATTATACAAGAATCATATACATTAATATGATATCATATATGATCTTTTAATATTGATTTGATAATAATATCTTAGTATTATCGTTGTTTCGGGTGTTAACTTACTTGTTTTCTTTTGTATGTTTTGTTACGTAAGGCATGTATGTAAAGGATAGGTTGTATATTATTCATATCCAGAATGATATCAAGTCCTTAAACATCATTTTTTAAATCATCAAATTATACTTGAATGGATACGATGGAGAATGAATCTCATCGCGTTCGTGGAGACGGTAGTCCGTACGTACGCACGAGCGACAATATCATTCTTTTGATATTAAAATAATATATAAATGGATGGTATATCATATATAAAGAATCATTAACATGTTAGATTTATTATTTACATGAGTTACACATCATTATTATACCCATCCAAATAATATTATATTGAATAACAATTACACCACGACGTGGAGACGGTAAGCCGTACGTACGCACGTATGGTGACATGTTATTCAAAGGGTGGATAGGATAATGAATATGGTTGTACCATATTTATAATAACATCACAGTATATGTGAGATACTGGAGTTATTATTTTAGAATGGTAAGAACAAAGGAAGAAGAAGTGGAAGAAGAAATGAACTTAGAAAAGGGTGGTGAAATCATTACCTCTTCTTCGGGTTCTTCCTTTTGATTTGATCAAAAGGGCTCCTTAGGTTGGCTTTATGATCAAACTAAGGCCTCTAGGTTGTATTGAGGGATGTTGGGAGAGTATTTGGGCAGAGTTTGGCCGAACCAAAAGTCTTTAGAGGTGTGAAGAAATGAGAAGGAGGAGTGCCTTTTTATAAGAGGGGTGAGGGGCACCTTTGGAAAAGCTAGAAATATTAATTTATAATAAATTCATATTCGGTTTCTAATGGCTCCAAAATTGACTATTAAAAGGTTAAGGTGGGGATAGGTCGAAAACAACTCAACCAATAGAATTTAGACAGGTTTGGGTACTTATATTAACCTTATCTTTAAGTATTAACTCTAAGTTAATTAGTTTCACTTTTACAATGTCTCTTTGTATTTTTATATTATATGGTTAATAGACTTACCATATACATACAAGAGACCCCCAGGTGGTCCCTTAATGATGATACTATCATTATATAAGTCTCTTGGCCGAACCTTAGATTTTTAAAAATTTAATATCAATTAATAATATAATATTTGTTTTAAGAACTCTTTTATGTCAATTTTGACACTATTCAATAGTTGATTTTTGTGAAACTCATAACAGATTGATTACTTCTAACAAAGTCAATTAAATCACTCCTAATATATCATAGTATCCTAGAAAATTAGTTTAATTCATTAAAAGATTCATATTATATTTATTTGGGTATTTATAATATCAATTATTTTAATTTTTCACTATTTTAGAAATTACTGCATCATCATTGTGTCATAAATAAAATAAATTATTTAATGTATAAAAATTATAAATAAAATATCATTATGTAGGAAATCTTTTTATATTTATAATGAATATTTATAATCTAAAATCCAACATATATAACCCTATGTAACAATTGTTTTGCTAAAAGATATATGCTTAAGTCATTTTTGTATTCATTTTAACTTAATTAAAATAAAGTGTCATTATCACTTACAAGTGGATCCATGGGGTACCAAAATCGCCCAAAGATGCCCATGGTCGACCATGTATCAACCAATAGGGTTAGGACACGTTTTAGGGTAATTTAGTATTATTATAATATTATTTTTTTAACCCTTATTTACCGGATTTACCCTTAACCATGGTAAATAAAATATTTACCGCAGTAATTATTCAAAATGTGTAAAAATGAAAGTTACCTATTTACATAATTTGGACATCCTGATTCCAAATATGTAATCCATTTTTCCAAATTCAAAACACAGAAGTGGCAGAAATTAATTTAAAATTAATTCCCGCTGTTAAAACAAAAAGCGTGTTTTTAAGAGATAATAACTATCAAAAGATTGACACTTGTTTATGTTCGGTTTAATTGTAAAATTATGTCCAATGACAAACATTAAATTGAATGGTAAAAATATATTCTAAATATACTTTAAGACCACTCAAATTCATAATTTATCAATATTAATTATTTTGATTAAAAAAGTTGTTTTTAATTAAAATTTAGTAATTTTCACTATTCATCAAAATATAAAAGTTATCCGAAAAGTACCAAAATTTCACCCTAGGCATTTTTCGATATTCCGAATCCAAAAATGAAGTCCATTTTGAAATATAAAATATATATGATTTCAAAAAGTAGGTATTACTATTCACAACGGCTAGTTTAATTAGTTGTGGTGTGTGTTAGAACTCGAGGTTGCGTACAACACACGCTATCGCATTATTCGAAGGGAAACGTACCGTAGAAACTTGGGGTGTTACATTCTCCCCTCCTTCAAATAATTGCATCCTCGAAATTTCTAGGGTATTACTCCATAAAAAGACTCGGTGGTTCTTCATCATAAGTTCCTCGGGTTCCCACGTTGCCTCTTCCATCTTATGGTTTCTCCACAAAACTTTTACCAGACGCGTCGTCCGGTTTCTCAGCACTTGTTCTCTCGTATCAAGAATCTTGACGGGCTCTTCGCAATAAGACAGATCGGGTTCCAGTTCTAATTCTTCATAGGTGAGTACATGCGTTGGATCAGGCATGTATTTCCTCAATAGAGATACGTGGAACACATCGTGAACTTTGGAGAGACTTGGCGGCATTGCCAATCGGTAAGCTACAACCCCAATTCGTTCTAGAATTTCGAAAGGTCCAATGTACCTGGGACTCAATTTACCTTTCTTACCAAAACGTATGACTCCCTTCCACAGAGATACCTTCAGGAAAACATGATCACCAACTTGAAATTCCAAATCCTTCCTTCGATTATCGGCATAGCTCTTCTGCCTACTTTGAGCTGCTTTGATGTGATTTTGGATTACCTTCACCTTTTCCACCGTTTCCTCCACAAGTTCTGGGCCTACAAGTTTTCTTTCACCAACATCATCCCAACAGGTTAGTGTACGACATCTCTTTCCATATAATGCTTCATATGGTGACATCTGAATACTCGAATGGAAGCTATTGTTATAGGAAAATTCTACCAGAGGTAAATATTGATCCCACATACCCTGAAAGTCAAGTGACCAAGATCTCAACATGTCTTCTAAGGTTTGAATAGTCCGTTCTGATTGTCCGTCTGTCTGAGGGTGGTAAGCAGTGCTCAAATAAAGTTCAGTATCCAGGGATTTCTAAAGACTTTTCCAGAATCTTGAAGTAAAACGGGGATCACGATCAGAAACAATTGATAAGGGTACTCCATGAAGTCTCAAAACTTCATTAATATATAGTCTTGCTAGACGTTCCAGGGGTAGATCTTCTCTTATAGCAAGAAAATGTGCTGACTTGGTAAGAAGATCAACAATAACCCATATTGCATCATTCCTTCTAGGAGTCTTTGGTAGCCATATGACAAAGTCCATCGTAATATTGTCCCATTTCCACTCCGGTATGGGAAGAGGTTGCATGACTCCTCCAGGCTGTTGCCTTCCAGCTTTCACTTGTTGACAAACCATACATCTTGACACAAAATCAGCAATCTCCCTCTTCATGTTGTCCCACCAAAAATGTTCCTTCAAATCTCTATACATTTTGGTGCTCCCAGGGTGTATAGAGAAATTGGAACTATGAGCATCATCCAGCAATTCCCTTTTTAGATCAGGTATATTGGGAACACAAAGTCTCTTCCCGAATTTCAAAATTCCATCTTCATACACAAAGTCTCTCAATCTCCCATCATTCACAGCTTTAATCTTCTTTTGGAATTCTTCATCATCGGTATGAGAACTCTTAATCCTTTCTAGTAAAGATGGTTTGGCAACCATTTGAAAAAGCATTAATGTTTCACCTTCCCTGGTTATTCCCATGTCCATCTTCACTAGATCCATGAAAATTGGATCCCTTTCAATTCTCATATTGTTCAAAACTCCATGGTCTTTTCTACTCAAAGCATCTGCCACCTTTTTTGCCTTCCCTGGGTGGTAGTGTATCGTACAATCATAATCCTTGAGTAATTCAAGCCATCTCCTTTGCCTCATGTTGAGTTCTTTTTGTGAGAAAATATACTTCAAACTCTTGTGATCAGTATAAATCTCACATTTTTCACCATAGAGGTAGTGCCTCCATATCTTCAAAGAAAATATCACTGCTGCTAACTCGAGATCATGAGTAGGATAGTTTTGTTCATGAATTTTCAACTGTCGGGATGCATAGGCAATAACTCTATCATTCTGCATAAGGACACAACCAAGTCCTTTCTTCGATGCATCACTATAAATAACGAACCCATCATTCCCCGATGGTAGAGTCAATATAGGAGCATTGACTAATCTTCTCTTCAGTTCTTCGAAACATTCTTCACACTCTTTTGTCCAAACAAATTTAACCCCTTTACGTGTGAGCTTCGTTAATGGGTTAGCCAATCGGGCAAAATTCTGGACGAAACGTCGATAATAACCTGCCAAACCAATAAAACTACGTACCTCAGTTATACTCGTAGGTGCTGGACATTCTTGGATTGCATTGGTCTTAGAAGGATCAACAGAGATTCCATCTTTAGAGACAATATGGCCAAGAAAAGAAATCTCCTGAAGCCAGAATTCACACTTGATAAACTTCCAATATAATTCATGCCTCCTCAGAGTCTTCAAGATAATGCGCAAGTGATTTTCATGATCTTCGTAGGTTTTGGAGTATACCAAGATATCATCAATAAATACCACCACAAATTCATCGAGATACTCCTTGAAAACTCTATTCATTAGATCCATGAATACAGAGGGTGCATTAGTCAATCCAAACGGCATTATAGTAAACTCGTAATGCCCGTACCTGGTTCGAAATGCTGTTTTCGGAATGTCTTCCTTCTTCACGCACAACTGATGGTATCCAGATCGAAGGTCAATCTTTGAAAAGTATTGAGCTCCATGCAGTTGGTCAAATAAATCACCAATACGAGGTAGGGGATACTTGTTCTTTATCGTTATAGCATTGATCTCCCTATAGTCGATACATAACCTCATAGATCCATCTTTCTTTTTAACAAAAAGAACAGGGGCTCCCCATGGAGAAACACTAGGGCGAATAAATCCCTTATTACTCAGTTCCTCTAGTTGTTTCTTTAGTTCGAATAATTCTACAGTGGCCATTCTATAAGGGGTCTTCGATATAGTCCTTGATCCAGGAATCAAATCAATGGAAAACTCAACGTCTCGTTCTGGAGGATGTCCAGGTAAATCTTCCGGAAATACATCTACAAATTCTTTCACAACAGGTACATCCTCTATTTGAACATTCCTTTCCTCACCGACAGTTATTTCATTCTCTTCCTCCCCAATAATTGAATTAAGTTGAGCTACTGGGGGTGGATCTAAATAAGAATTAGGTGGTGATGATTCTGCTCTAAAGATAAGGTGTTCCTTATCATTATCATCAAGAATCGTAACCTCTTTATTCTTACAATAAATCTTCGCATCATAGTCCGAAAGCCAGTCCATACCGAGGATTATATCAAACTCAATCATAGGTATGACGATGAGATCAGCTGATAAAGAAAATTTATGTGCTCTAATGGGGACTGATTCACAAAACTTTGTTGCAATGATACATCCCTTAGGAGTTTTAACTGACAACTCCCTTATTAAATCAAATTGGAAATATCTAATTTTCTTAGCAAACTGGGAAGATATGAAACAATGCGATGATCCAGAATCAAATAATGCATTTGCTAAACTTGAGGAAACCATTAAATTACCTGCCACCACGTCTTTCGGAGCTTCTACCTCAGCAGTAGTGATAGCATATGCCTGGCCTTGATCCCTTGGCCTTTTCTGAGGTAAGTTCTCCTGGCGCTTAGGACATGAATTTTCATAATTCCCCATCTCCCTACAATTGTAGCACTGAACGTTGGTAGCTTCCTTCTTCCCCTTGCAATTATGAGCTTGGTGGCCTTTTTCACCACACTTGTAACAGACTCCCATTCCCTTCAAGAAAGTACCAGGGTGTTTCTTCCCGCATTTACCACAGGATGGATATTTAACCTTTCCCTTCTTCCCCTTATTTCCATTCCCAGATTGTTCAGCAGGTCTCTTCTTCTCTTGCTTTGCTTTAAAGTCATAAGACTTAGAGAATTCCTTTTCGGTCTTGATGGCACATGAGACAATGTCTTCGTACGATGAAAAGGATTGTGAGACTAATGCTCGATGGAGAAATGGTTTTAACCCATCAAAGAAACGATCAATCTTACTTCTTGGGTTGCGTATATAATCTCCAGCATACCTCGCTAACCTTGTAAAGTTAGCCTCATACTTTGCGACATTCTCATCCTCCTTCTGTCTCAGACTTAGAAATTGCCTTTCCATATCTGCTCGATGGTCGCGAGGGAAGTATTTTTCTAAAAACAGATCTTTGAACTCCCTCCATTCCATATTTGATACTTCATCATCTTCCTTCATGTTTTGAATCAATGACCACCATTGATCAGCATCTCCAGTGAGGCGGTAAACTGCCATGATAACTTTCTCCCTTTCACTGCTCCCCAAAGCCTGAAATATTTTCTCTAGGGAATTTATCCATTGCTCAGCTACTAAGGGATTTGTACTCCCATTGAACGTTGGTGGTTGTTGCCTCATGAATCGATCTAACATTGATCCTCCACGCTGCGGATCAGGGTGCTCCATACGGGTAAGGTTATTATTCATAACCTGAGTAAGTTGTCCCAGTATGGTGATTAGCTGATCGGCACCAGTTGCATCACCAGCCCCACTATAATTATCTTGAGCAGGAGGGCAATCCCTACATGGAGTGCGCGCATTGATACGGTTTCCATTTCTTCCACTAGGCGCCATTTCTAAACAATGGAATAAACTAGATCAGTTTATGAATCAAAATACATAATCCCATACTTATAAAACACTTAACATAAATTGAACTATTTATGGATATAATCCATAATCATAAAAATGTTTTCTTTGAGGAAGTATATACTCATAAACCCTTCATAATGATTTGTAAAGAAAATGAGAGTTATCCTAAGCATATCCCCCGGGAGTGTCGTAACCAAGAGTGCAGCAAGGCCCGTTGTCGTGCACCAGTTCCCGTTCGAGTCTAGATCAAAGCGGTGTTTTCGGGTTTTACCCCTAGGTACATCTGTGCCAGAGCCGCCTCTACCTGCTCGTATCCAGACAGGGATGTATTGCTCGGAAAACTCACAAAATCTCTACAATACCAAAATTCTAGGAAGTTCTTCTATACTAATCCTCAAAGTTCATCTTAGGTCTACGTGCTCTAATCAGAGTTTATCTAAATCTAGCTTCCAAGGTTTGTACTAAACTTCCTCTGATACCAACTGTAACGCCCCGACCCCAGCTACCCAGAGTCGGTGCATTAATTACATAACATTGGCATGATCACAAGAAAGATCAAATCCCGAAAGACCGATTGATTTAGTAGCCTTGGAAACACTAGATATAATCATAAAGTTTTACATTACATTTCAAAGTGAAAAACTACTACAACAACAAAGTCTTCATATCCACACTATTAACCCCTCATAATATCCCTGCAAGTCATTCATAAATTACTTCTTCACTACCTGGGAAAAATAAAACATAGAAAAGGGGTGAGCTCAAATGCCCAGTAAGGATAACAATATAACGGAACATTCAAAATAAGCATAAACATTTAAGGCAATGAATTACTAAAACAAAAGCCTTTTAAAATTGAACTTCAACATAGTATGGCAAAAGTAAAATGAAATAATGCCATTTACTTGTTCACATGGATATTCTACTAATCGAATAATCACATGCAATATCAATAACCACTTTCATAATGTTGGAATGCATAATGCCAGACTATCATAACCACATAGCCAAGGCCTCGTGCCAAGACTACAAATAATATTTTGTCAAGGCCTTGTGCCAAGACACTAGTTTGTCTCATGAGACCTACCGATGCATCGAGGAGCTATAGCGGGCTCCACCCGTCACTTATTAAGTCCAATGCATTCCCATATGAAAAGGTTTAAACATAACATAAACATTCGTATTAAAACTAGAATATGAAATGTCAATAATTTCACCATAAACTATGAATGGTATAAAAATAGAACATCCACAGTCAAACATATCACAAAACCTTCAATACAATATAGAAGTTTTGTATCATAATAAATCAACTTCAAATAATCTTAAAATCCATCAAAGGATGTTGACATAGATGAAATCAAAATTCTTTTTAAAGAAGTATCTCCTTTTATTTTGAAATCATTTAAGATCCATATAAAATAAAACATTTTTTTTGAAAATATTCTTATAAGCTTGTATGGAAAGCTTCGACGATTTTATAACGGCAGAAAATAACCGCATCCGCCGTATAAGTTAAAAAAAACATTCTTACATTAATTCTGTCTAAAAGGTTAAAAATCACATTGTTTGGAAAATGAGGGAAAGATTCCTTTATAAGCCTCTTATAAAAAGTCAAACAAGGGTATAAATGAATTTAACCCATGTTCTTGTAAATAATAAAAAATGTTTTGAAATACATTTTGAAGAAACATGGATGTGGATGATAAAGAGATCCCAGTAGATTATTACATATAAACAACCTCGGATAATGAAGAGATTGTGAAATAACCCTTACCTTGTACTTTTCCTTGGTTGTGGTAGGCTAACCTCCTGTATAATGGTGAAATAATTGTTATTAAATTATACAAGAATCATATACATTAATATGATATCATATATGATCTTTTAATATTGATTTGATAATAATATCTTAGTATTATCGTTGTTTCGGGTGTTAAATTACTTGTTTTCTTTTGTATGTTTTGTTACGTAAGACATGTATGTAAAGGATAGGTTGTATATTATTCATATCCAGAATTATATCAAGTCCTTAAACATCATTTTTTAAATCATCAAATTATACTTGAATGGATACGATGGAGAATGAATCTCATCGCGTTCGTGGAGACGGTAGTCCGTACGTACGCACGAGCGACAATATCATTCTTTTGATATTAAAATAATATATAAATGGATGGTATATCATATATAAAGAATCATTAACATGTTAGATTTATTATTTACATGAGTTACACATCATTATTATACCCATCCAAATAATATTATATTGAATAACAATTACACCACGACGTGGAGACGGTAAGCCGTACGTACGCACGTATGGTGACATGTTATTCAAAGGGTGGATAGGATAATGAATATGGTTGTACCATATTTATAATAACATCACAGTATATGTGAGATACTGGAGTTATTATTTTAGAATGGTAAGAACAAAGGAAGAAGAAGTGGAAGAAGAAATGAACTTAGAAAAGGGTGGTGAAATCATTACCTCTTCTTCGGGTTCTTCCTTTTGATTTGATCAAAAGGGCTCCTTAGGTTGGCTTTCTGATCAAACTAAGGCCTCTAGGTTGTATTGAGGGATGTTGGGAGAGTATTTGGGCAGAGTTTGGCCGAACCAAAAGTCTTTAGAGGTGTGAAGAAATGATAAGGAGGAGTGCCTTTTTATAAGAGGGGTGAGGGGCACCTTTGGAAAAGCTAGAAATATTAATTTATAATAAATTCATATTCGGTTTCTAATGGCTCCAAAATTGACTATTAAAAGGTTAAGGTGGGGATAGGTCGAAAACAACTCAACCAATAGAATTTAGACAGGTTTGGGTACTTATATTAACCTTATCTTTAAGTATTAACTCTAAGTTAATTAGTTTCACTTTTACAATGTCTCTTTGTATTTTTATATTATATGGTTAATAGACTTACCATATACATACAAGCGACCCCCAGGTGGTCCATTAATGATGATCCTATCATTATATAAGTCTCTTGGCCGAACCTTAGATTTTTAAAAATTTAATATCAATTAATAATATAATATTTGTTTTAAGAACTCTTTTATGTCAATTTTGAAACTATTCAATAGTTGATTTTTGTGAAACTCTTAACAGATTGATTACTTCGAACAAAGTCAATTAAATCACTCCTAATATATCATATTATCCTAGAAAATTAGTTTAATTCATTAACAGTTTCATATTATATTTATTTGGGTATTTATAATATCAATTATTTTAATTTTTCACTATTTTAGAAATTACTGCATCATCATTGTGTCATAAATAAAATAAATTATTTAATGTCTAAAAATTATAAATAAAATATCATTATGTAGGAAATCTTTTTATCTTTATAATTAATATTTATAATCTAAAATCCAACATATATAACCCTATGTAACAATTGTTTTGCTAAAAGATATATGCTTATGTCATTTTTGTATTCATTTTAACTTAATTAAAATAAAGTGTCATTATCACTTACAAGTGGATCCATGGGGTCCCAAAATCGACCCCAAGATGCCCATGATCGACCATGTATCAACCAATAGGGTTAGGACACGTTTTAGGGTAATTTAGTATTATTATAATATTATTTTTTTAACCCTTATTTACCGGATTTACCCTTAACCATGGTAAATAAAATATTTACCGCAGTAATTATTCAAAATGTGTAAAAATAAAAGTTACCTATTTACATAATTTGTACATCCTGATTCCAAATATGTAATACATTTTTCCAAATTCAAAACACAGAAGTGGCAGAAATTAATTTAAAATTAATTCCCGCTGTCAAAACAAAAAGCGTGTTTTTAAGAGATAATAACTATCAAAAGATTGACACTTGTTTATGTTCGGTTTAATTGTAAAATTATGTCCAATGACAAACATTAAATTGAATGGTAAAAATATATTCTAAATATAATTTAAGACCACTCAGATTCATAATTTATCAATATTAATTATTTTGATTAAAAAAGTTGTTTTTAATTAAAATTTAGTAATTTTCACTATTCATCAAAATATAAAAGTTATCCGAAAAGTACCAAAATTTCACCCTAGGCTAATTTCGATATTCCGAATCCAAAAATGAAGTCCATTTTGAAATATAAAATATATATGATTTCAAAAAGTAGGTATTACTATTCACAACGGCTAGTTTAATTAGTTGTGGTGTGTGTTAGAACTCGAGGTTGCGTACAACACACGCTATCGCATTATTCGAAGGGAAACGTACCGTAGAAGCTTGGGGTGTTACAACCGATCACCATACTAATTGGGGAGTGATTAATACTAAATAGGCCACCACCAATGGTGTTTATAACTAATCAAGTATGTGGGTATACAGTGAAGCAGTGTTCAGTTAATAATAACAAATAAAATAAATGATCTATACAAAACCCATGTTGGCTTGAGTTCCTCATATGACACCTTTATGATACTACCTTCATTAGACTATATTTATATGTCCCAAAATATTTATTATTTTATAGACAATAAGGTTCATCATATCCCTTAAATCCAAATAATTATAAGCAATATCATATCCATTAATTAGAAATAACAAATATTGAATGTCATGTCCAAATATTCTATATAGCATTAAAAAATGTCATGTCAATAAATTCTAAATAAGTAAAGTTCAACTTTATGTCCATAAATTCCATGTAAATCTAGAGGAACTAAATTTCTATAAATTCAAAGTAAATCATGATGAAAATCATGAACATTAATCCCTCATAAATAGTAAGGAATGTCATGTCCATTAATTTGGAATAAAAATAAGAAAAATCATGTCCATGAGTTCCAAAAAATAAATAAAGAACATTGTGTCTATAAATTCAAGATAACCAAGGAGTAAAGTCATGTCCATCAAAGACGTTAACCATGTTGTAATAACATACACTCTAAATTGTATTCAATGACAAGGAATGTCACCCTTTCCCTTTCCATTCACATTTTATTTAATTCTTTTCTAAGAAATCAAGTGTTCCAAGGGTAAGTAAATACCCCATAAAAATTCATCAATTAAATTTAAACATTTCATTGTTCAAGGTTAATCCAATATACCTTAGTGGTGTTTTGGTTCCAAGGTAAAAATAATTCATCCAAGAATTTAATCGAACCCACTCAAGGGGATGGATTTGGTTGAGTTTCTCAACCTCCAAATGGTTATCAATGTCACATAGTATATCAATTCAAAGTGATCAATGTAATATATTACATATTTAATGAGTATCATACAGAATGTATGGCATATAGAACAATGAATTAATGATATAAAAATGAAAACATTTATGGAAACTGTATAGAACACCTACCTTAGACAAGTATAAGACTTCTCATTTAGTATCAACCTTAAATTATGGATGGATTAAGAGAATTTGAAAAAAATATAAAAATGGCCTAAAGATAGGGAATATCAGCTCACACAGATATAACACCGAAGATATAAATTGAAATAATGAAAATAAACAATTAGATTGATAGACTTATTATACGATATCCAACATGATGAATTATGATTGAATCAGATGTTATATGATTAAGATATCTAAAATCATAATATGAGGGGAAGGGATCTCTCATAAATTCAGTCTACTGTATAAATAGTGGAGGAGAAATGAGGTTTAAATTTAAAATAGAGGGATGGGAAAAACATAAATTCCACTTTTTTTAAAGTGTTCATTTTTTTCCATATGGTTTGTTAAACCATGTTCAGACCATGTGAGAGCATTGTCCCATGGAACACACCTCGTATGGAATCAACACATGGTTAGATAAACCATGCACAGACCATGAATCCTCACTATTAATGGAGACTCCCCATTACATGATTAGGAACATGTTTTAACAAATGTATTAGAAACCATTCTCAACATACTTTTAAATTTTTGAAGGTTTTTCAAATCCATGTAGCCTCCCTCGCACTGTTAAACTAACTGTCACCTCTATTTTTAGGCCACACAGTTGAGATACATGGTTACTACTAACTATGTTCCAACTATGCGCCTCTTCCTATTTCTCTAAAAATTAATTCTCTAGGACCATAACAAGACCAAAATACTCCCAAAACCTTCTTGAATTCCTTAGTAATTATCATATATAATAAACAATAGTTTGAAACTAATTTTAAAATGATCCACACCTCATCGAAAAACTGGGATCTTACTATTTTTCGTTATTACTTCAATTATTTTATTCAAATTTCATTAGATAAGGTAGAAATACCTTTTCCTCCATTGTTGACATTTCATAAATTATTCCACTAAAATTGAAAATTCTATCAATATTAATTATCAATATAACTATTTTAGCGGGGGGTCAAATATATTTTTCTATCAATTACTAACTTGTTAAACCAAAATCTATGAGGTGTATCTAAGAATCCATCATGACACATAAACACAATTTTATAATAGAAGGAATCCTTTTGGATTGCAAATAAAATCTATAAACTAGACATTCTCAGTCATTTTTATTATTATAACAAGAAAAATCTCTTAGTCTTGGAAATTCACTATTAGTATACATTAGACCTTCTTGAATTTTGAACATTTTTCAGTCAATGTGTCATAGGTATCTGCTCTATTTTCCTATTACTATTTTTTTTTAGAATTTTATGAAAGTATAAATTAATATCATTTCTAAGAATTTATTTTCATAGAATAGTCATCTAAATGATTATTTAAAACAAAAGGTTGTGAATTTTATTTATTGTAAATTAATGTTGTTTGGTGATGCATGAGACAACATGGAGTTTTGATATTCTTGGATAAAGATGGATTTGGTTACCATACATGGAAAAAACATTTGGTGAAAGAATAATTTCATTGAAAAACATGGAAATAGAGTTTGATAATGATCATGGAACATCTAGAGTAGTAGTATATAAGGCCTTAGAGTGGTTATATAGAGGAATTTGTGAAGGTTGAAATACCTTAACATTTCTACATATCAATATCACAGATTTGAAATATCTCTTCTAGATGAGGATATCATATAATAAACCAAAATTAAACATTACATATTATATAATAGTTATACTATAATTTTATTCCCTACATAATGGATGGTGTTTACGATTTATAGTTTTAAGGAATTAGGTCATAAATCATAAAAAACAAAACCATATTTTACAAAGCATAATATTATGATTAATATAAATTTTTACCATAATATGGAACATTTAAAGTGAAATATATTTTCTTTTCATGAAAAATAATCATGAATTTAAAATTAAATACGTTGTTCTTACCCATCATTAAACACTATTATTTCCCTCTAAGATATTTTCGAGCTGGGAATCACTATTTCTAAACAGTTTCCTATAGTTTTGTTTATAGAACCAGAAACATCCAATGGTTCTCTATATATGGGGACCTTCTTTACATAGGTATATTATTGTCTAATTGTTTGTCCAATTATTCTTAAGAACTCACATTAGTCAATAGGATGGTAGGTATGGCTCATTACACACTTTTTGGGGGAATTATTTCATACTCTAAGTCTCTCTTATAGATTACAGATATGTTCATGAATCCTTTATTAATTCCAAAGTACAGTGACAGTTACCTTTGTATTAACAATCAATTATCAGAATGAATGTAATTTTGAATCATCTATATGTATATAAGGTTCTTCATCAATGGATATATATATATATATATATATATATATATATGAGGCTCTCCATAGATGATATCCTTTTATGTACTAATTATAGATTATTAGGTCTCTATTATGATGGTGTAGGTTTTATAGCCCCTCAGTGGGGCACTCTCGAGTGTATCACCATCTAGGGAGACATGTGTTTTTTTATTATTCGGATCGAACCCCTAAACGGGTACCCTATGTATATTTTTGAATGGAATCAAAACCCATGTAGTTTAGTACCACTTAATGAGAAAAATCATACGTTTTGATGTCATGTGATATGGACCCAACCATAGATTTTAATGTCACGTGGCTGAGAAATCTATGTAGAATGTGGGAAGTCAAATTTTAGTGCAGTAATTACACCGAAGTGGCCTAGAGAACCTAGAAATGACATATATTCCTAGGTTTAATTAGACCCTACTAGGAATTTGGCCCATAGAGAACATGGTTAATTATGCTGTTAGGTTTGGACCTCCTAGAGGCTTTTTATGTATCCCATTTATAGTATAATCAAAGCACTCATAGTTTGGTTTTTAGGATCCATGCTTGTGGAGGCCCTTAGTTTTATCTAGTAGGGGAGTATATCCCTTTGAGGAGATTAAATTGTGTCATAGTCCTAAAAAGGATGAATTATAAAAGTGACCATGAGGGATATCTATACTCATGGTGATTAGGAGGCTTGTTTGGGGTCTTACCCATGAGTAGGATGCTCATTGATTTTGGACCCTAGGTGGGCGTTCTATATATCCTAATTGTTGAACGAATAATTGTTATCATAGTTTGATAGTTAGTTCTTATTCAATGAGGATTCCTTGTATGGGTATGATTGGGTCTTACTTCTGAGGAGGATTCCCATTGAGCTCGGGCCTTAGGTAGGCATCCAACCTATCTTGGTTAAATAAGGAATCAGAGTTCTCATAGTTCAAAAGTTGGGTCTTATACACTAAAGCTTTCCTCGTTGGGTTTGATTGGGTCTTAATCCCGAGGAGGATTCCCATTGAGATGGGGCCTTTGGTAGGAATTATATGTATCCTGGTTATATAAGGAATTAGAGTTCTCCTTGTTCAATAGTTGGGGATTAGGCACTGAGGCCGCATTGGATGGGTTTGATTGGGGCTTAATTTTTAAGTTGATTCCCATTGAGCTCGATACGTAGGAAGTCATCCTACATATCCTAGTTTTAGAAGGAATAAAAGTTTTCATAGTTTAATAGTTGGAATGGATCTTGTAGATGTCGTGAAAAACACTAATCTCTAAGCCCAAGTGAGTCACACTCAGTGTGAGAAACAAGAGGAAGAAGAAGATCTACCAAACCAACCAATCTACTATTGTCCGAAAGTGGACATGGAGACAAAGGATAATGGGAGGGGGATGGGGGGTTGAGTGTGCCCACCTCCTCTGACTATTCATACATTTATGGAAGTCTCTAGGGCTACAATACTTCCCTCTCTAAACTTTTCCTTGGAATGAGTCTAGGGTATGGAAAATGAGGAAGGAAGGGAGGAAGGGGAAGAGTACTCTAGTGCACATACCCTCTCTGATTCGGTGCCCAGGAAATTGAGAGGAGAAATATTGAAACATACTTCAAGAAATGATAGTGGCTTAATCCAAGAGGTATTCCCTAAAATATTTCCTTTAGGGACGTAGAAGGATGCCATTCCATATGAAAAGGAAGCACAAGCATAATCATCACCCTCCCTTCTTAGAATAGAAGCCTTCAGGCCTCAGAGAAGAAAAGGAATGGACATTGTCCTAACCCTAGTATCTAAGATCAGGAACTCCCTGACTGTATACCTAGAGTAATGGTCCCCGTGACCCTAGGGATACACAATCACATTCACCCTAAGGACATTAACTGAACAACTGGAAATGTACAAGAAACCTCTAACCATAGGAATACACACCCAAATAGGGGACTCACTGGTGTTCCAATTTCCATGGTTGTACAATTCCAAGGGCTTCGATATAGGTTTTAACTTGGTCTCCCTCAAATAAGGGATCCAAAGGAGGAGAGGTCCTTTATGGGTGGTTTTGAATAATTCTTGAAGAGTAGATCCCATAGGATGGAGGAAAAGGCAAACCAAGGGGGTCGTGCAAGTCCTATATGTAGGTGATCACTATAGGTGCTTATCATAGGTTCTTCACACAGGTCCTGGGATAAATTGAATGTGATTCACGTAGGGGAGAGTAAGACTATGCAAGATGAATGTGCCTCAAACAATGTACCACCTAGGAAACAACACTTGTGTAAGGACCTGGCCTAAGCACCATGGGACTCCTTGGGTGTCCTCGTCTGGGTATCACACTACTCCATGATTAAGGAAAGGAGCTCATGAAAGTCCTTGCTTATGGAAGAGAGTTCGCATAGGTCCTTGATTATGTAAGGGATCTCACATAGGTCCTTTCTTAAAGAAGGGAGCTTCCACGGGTGGATTCCTTCTAGAGGAAAAAGACATCCACACATATGTTTTTTGTTCTTGGGGTATTGAAGGGACTTTGATCTCCCTTTTACCCATTTTTTATTTATTCTAATGGATCTTGGAGGGCCACCTAATATGTTTTGGGGGGACTGGGTGAAGATTCTGTGCAACTAGAGCTCTAAAGGTTCTCCCAAATTTTCAGTCTCTCAAATGGGGATCCCCAGGGTATTATTATAGGAAAACAAGGTACACTAGTTGAAGGAGTTTACCTGTGCAAGTCCCAAGCCTAAGTTCTTAGCATATGTCCTACATGTAGGTTTAGCCCGACCATTGGTGCAATGTAGGGAGGGATATATGGGTCTTTTGGTACATAGGAAATGGGTATAATGATTCTAAATAGGGGTATTTTAATACAATTTGGGATTCTTCATATCATTGACCTTCTCAAAGTTACATTCATGGTCTTTTCTTTCTTTTGAAAAAACAGAGTGTCCACAAAATCCCCCATCAGTATGAAATCACATCGAAAGAAGATGGTCAGTTCTTAAGGTAGAACAGGGAGATGATTATGCAGGTGATCCTTCAAAATATCATAGGTCAGTAACGTAGCCCATATGCATAGTTTTGTAGCGCAGATAGAACATGCAGTTACTTGGAATAGGTCTTGGGTGCAGGCCAGCTGTACCAATAAATACAACCGACCCCATTGTCATTGTCTTCTCCTTGTTTTCCATTTTTCTGCTCTTGCAACATAGATAATTCACTCATATTTGTTGTGTTTCTTGTTTCAAAAAGTTCCCATGTGGAGTTCCATTTGGTATTTCTACATGAGTGGTAGTGCAACGCGGAGCCACATTGGCAGAGGGTCTAAGAGAGGCTCTTGGTCGAGAGACATGGGTGAGGGACCTAGATGAGAGGGTTACAAACATGACCTAGATGAAAGGGTTGTATGCCAACCGTTCTTTACCAAAATTTTGGGAATACTCTCAAAATTTAAAAAATTATTATTTTTTCATATTTAATATTTTAACTTAAAATGGTTGGTTTCTTCTTGTAGGTGTTCATTGGTTGTTGCGTTGAATTCTACTACACAATCCACCGCATGGACTTCTGAGATGACCAAGGTCCCCAGGCCAGATTACTATGACATGATCGATCCTTATATACCTAATCTAGAGAAGAAATTGATATATTATTAGGGTGAATACCCACAAAGAGACCATCTTCTTCTATATAAACATAGAATTTTGAGTGATTCCACCATCCATGGGCCTTAGAGTTACTTTCCAAAGTCATGTTTTGTGAGGCACACCAACTGCCCCAATGCCAATATCTTCTTCATGGGTGTCCTTATAAATTAAGGGATTATACCTATTGGAAGAATTATTCCTCACAACAAATGTAATCCATTTTTTTATGTTTAAATTTCTGGATTTGATTCTTCATTGTTACGATTCAACCTTCCTCATGTCACAGACCAATCAAACACAAGGCTCGAAGGAAAACTGGGACTTCCGCTATGGAGGGAGTGTTAAGTATAAGTTTATGTAGGCATATTAGTTGTGTTGAACCATCGAGGAGTTCAAGAATGAGCTGCTAGATGTCCACATTTATGAGGATATCTAGGTCGGTTAGACCTATATATAAAAGAATCCAGATATTATCCTATAAGTTCTTATCCAGTGGAGTAAGAAGACAAATTTCTTCCATATGATGCATAGAAAAGTCAGTATTTTCCTGTGGGAAATATACCAGATTTCCATTGCCCCTATTATTGGGGAGATGTAAGATGTGTTCCTCCTAACACAATCAATGTGTAATTATACTCAAAGGACACCACCTTTGGCTCATGAGAATTATAAGGTAGTGAAGAAACTATCGATGGAAGATCCTTTCCCCAAGGGTGAAATTAATCCTAAAACATGGATGAATTCCTTTATGAAATCAAAAAGGGAATGTCACACATGCCATCACCCCACAATATTCCCCACCACTGGGAGTTGGGGTGCCTCAAGAACGTTCTAGCCCATATTGGAGAAGGGAGAGTATATGCATTGGGTTTATAGCCTCAAACCCAATGCTGATGCAAAAGTTTTCCAAGACAGATTCATCACAATGTGGTTGAGTATTTACCAGCCTCCAGTTTGTGATTCCATGGGTGGTGTGAGGATAGTAACTTTTTGTGTTGCAACCAAATTAACCAAGGGTATGTACATAGGGTTGGTCATCCCATTCTTCGAAAACATATATCACTGAATGCTACACATATACAATGTGAAGGGCCCGTTTTTTATTTTATGTCAGTTTTAAGTGTTTTTGTGTTTGGGTGCAGTGCATTTTCATTCGTATCTTGTGTTGATCCTATTTAAAATCATCAAAATCTGGTTTCTTCCATTTGTTCAGGGTGTCTCTAGGATTAATCCCTTGAACTTGATGTATAATGATTTGCTGAGGATACTAAATGTTTCAGAAGAATTTATCTTCTTTATCATGATAAACCAACAACTGGGACATTTATCAATGATGGAAAGGGGAAGAATTATGAGATGTGGTCATATATGATATCCTTTAGAGACAACATACTAGTGTCTTATATTGACAACAAGATCATTTGTGAGTCTTATGCTCCATATTGATTTATGTGTTGTTTAAATCTCTTCAATAGTCAATCATCATTACAAATACACGTGTTAGGCTTGATATGGACATGATGTTAGCTCACCAGTTTTGGATCCTAATGACCCTGGAGGTATCCAAAATATCAATCATGCTTCCTCCTTCAGATGCATTGATCGAGATGGAGGTTTGGTATGCTAAGGTGTGGATTTGTTAAAACCCTCAAGGACAATTGATAAAATTTATTTACCAGGTTAATTCCAAGATAAATTTTGGTCATGGAATGTGTAATAAAAATACTCAGGTGGAATATGATGATGCTAAATCTTTAGATCCCTAAAAATGATCTCAAGCGAAGACTACGTAGTGGGATACAGTTGAAAATACTACACCTCTGGTGACAAGGAAGAGTAGTTTTTACCGTCAGGAGGAGGCCCCTGATCCATCACCTCATTATTACAAGAGAGATATGAGACCTAAAAAGGTTTCCAAGTCAAAGGGTTATGGGTTTTCCTTGAAACTAGCCACATCTAAACCAAATTGTGTGTGGACTTTCGTAAACAGAGTTTTGAAGAACATGACTCGTGAAGTAAGAGATGCAAGTGTCTTTATCCAGGATGGCCTGCAAATATTAGAGATGGGTGATATCAAATCACCCTCTCATATCCTCCCTGATAGTAATCTATCTGAGTTGAAAAAATATATTTAGGAACTAGTGATTTTAATATATGAAACTGTTGATTAGACTTCATCTACAAAGAGGGTGTCTAACATGTTGAACTGATGAGTTCTTAAGGAGTCAACTATTCATCAAGAGAATAAATATGACCTCTACCTTGATCCTATAAATGTATTTCTATTTTCTCCATTCGATTTTTAGTTATTTAATATACTTTTATTAATCATCAGGTGAATTATTTCAAATCGTGTAAGAGAATAAGAAGAAGGAGGAGATGGTGGAGCAACGAAAAAGGTTCCTATGTCACCAAAGTATGGGCCCATGGGTACCCCTACTAAGATAGTGGATGAGGCACTTGGGTCCCTAGAATAGTCCCCAGGTTCAAGGAACGTGGTGGAGGTGATGGTGGTAGGAACTCCACATTCATCACCTTAAGACTATGTTTCAAATAAGTTTGACATGATTAATTCTCCATCTCAATAGTGGAACTACCAGAGGGCATTAAAGTTGTATCGACACATGCACCACAGTAAGTCTTTGTTCTATAATCTGATATTATTTCTTACTTGACATACCTTTATTAATTTTTTTCATTCACAGAATCCACATCGCTTTCTTCCCTAAAGGGGTATAGAAATTATCCTTCATATGAACTCCCTTTAGCATCACATACTACTTAAGAATTTTCTTCCTTATCAATGTTTCAGAGTCATCACATTCACAAGAGGACCATGATTTGGTCAACTTTGGTCCCACTATTTCTCCAGAAGGGGATGATAGGGATCTCATATGGTCTAATGAGGGTTTTGGTACTAGTAATGACTCCATAGGGCTTGATAATGGCGTACCTATTGAGAAATTAGCAGCGGAGATTGACGAAGGAGCCAATTTGGGCCCCATAAAACATGACCTGGACGTCCCTACTGGTGAGGATATTGTGAGACTTGATACAAAATATCATGAATTATGGGATTTAATTAATCCATATATTGATATTCCAAGTTCCCTTATGGAGTTAGGGGATATCTAAAACAAATTGGTATGAAATGAGTCGTATCATTCTTACACATTGTAAACACAATTTATTCTCTTTCACTTGATGTTACACATAAAAGTTCAAATTATTCATCTTTTTATACAAAGAACATCAATAATTCCCTTCAGTAATAGGGAATCCAAGTCCACCATACTTCTATTTTAGAGGTAATAGTGGTTAAAATCCCCAAAGTGTGAAATTATCAAGAGCCTATTGTTCTAGTTTCGAAAAAAACTAATGAGGATTTTTCTTTCCAAGAAGTTCTTACTCTAGGAACTGAGGCCCGAGGCATTGAAGATGTATCAATTCTATATTTTTACTATCGAGAACTTATAATCCTAGACACTAAACAAATTCATGGAAGAATTACTCATATGGAGGTCCCTTATTTGGGCGTTGAAGTTGGGGGTTCTAGAGAGGTGTCGATTGTAGATGTCGACCCAATGACAGGTGAGTTTTATCAACTATTTTGGTTGTTTAACTACCTTTTATACTCATTGACTTCCTGATGTTAATTATAAGCATAACCTATTATCTAGTTCCATTAGCATTAGTGATTGGGATTGAAATGGTGGATTCCAATCCAGCTCCAACAACAACAATGGGTAGGGATAAGGATATTTTGTGGGAAATGGAACAAGGATACTCGCCGAGTACAGTTATTCCACATCATGTATATCCTTATGAAAGTGGATCTAATTATAATACAAGGATATAAGACACTTTTAGACATACACATCTTCTTGTCTAGAGATATATCTAGAATAAATCCTGGGAGACACCTCTTGAGGACATTCAACCATGACTTCATCAACTTCCCTTCATTATTTCCATGTTGGGATATGTCCAATTTAATTACCATGATCTCCATGACATGGTAAAGGTGATCATTCAGAAAAGGGATAAGAAGAACTGGTTGTAGTAGGCTGAGGCATAGAAAGTAGGCCAGCTTCAGGAACATAGATTTGCTACAATCCAAGATGATGTCAACCACTCCACGATGGTGGGGGAGTGTCAAGATCATATTGATGAAAATTCTATTAAAAATGCACCTTGAAGAAGAATTAAATAATTCTAGGGAAGTGGTATCCCAAATCCACCAATACATAGCATGGGATCTATCATGAAGGGGAGATATTGTCAAAACCAAGTAGGAAAATATATATAAGGTTGATGAGGATGTTTATATATAAATGGATAAGCTTCGGGAATATGCACTAGTTGATTGGGGTTCAATTCATCTTATTGGATCCTACAAAGAGAGAAAGTTTAAAAATTTGGCATAGAGGCTCCAACATGTGGAAGTTTCCTTACATTTTGAAATATAAATGAAAAGGATTTTCACTCCCAATAATTTGTGTCTTCATCCTTGTTTCTTACTATTATCATAACATAACCTTGAAATTGCTTTTTGTAACAATACATCTTTGAATTTTCTAGTAGTAACCAGAACAATTAGGATGGGGAAAATGATCTAATTTTTTTCCTAAGACATATCAACTAACAGGTGTATTTTTACTATTTTTAGGGCCATATAGATAACCCTAATTTTTTTTGTGTTTTATGTAATCTTCCTAAATTTTTCCTAAGCTAAATATGAAGGATACTTATAAGGTGAAAAGTATCACTTTCTTTGACCACCCTTTTGGTGTTTTCAGTTTAACAAGTTTTTTTCCAATTTCTTTTAATTTATTAATCTTTACTAAACCATATAGAGTGTAGGTTTATTGAGTTGAGACTTAAATTTTTTCTAGAGTTCCCTTTGTGATTTTTCAATCTAGAAAGTAAAATGTCTCTTTTTTGGGAAGTTTAAAGTCATATAAGATATATTATTGAGACTGATGTTTTAGGTTGAACAACTTTGACCATAAATTTTCAAATAATGACCCAAAAAAAGTTTTTTTTGAAAAAAATGTTCTGAAATTATTCAGATATCCAATGGGGAATCTTGATCCATGATTTTGTTGTTTCAATATTTGAAACGTGATATTGATAAATAAGGAAGGTATCTAATGAGGATGATGTTACCACTGATTGATAAATCCTTTTTGTGGGTAGTTTTATGAAAGTCCAACTAGGGCATGTTCTGCATAGTCAATAGAGTTATCCTTTGGATGAATGGATCTGATATTTTTGAGAAAATTATACAAATACAACTAGGGAATATTAATACTTATTGAAGAAAATAATTTCTCAAGAATTCCTAAAATCTATTACCGATGGTCGAAGTTTAAGATTCAAGTTTCTATAGACCACTATGGGTGGTTTTTTCAAAAGAAGGTGTCTAAGAATTAAGTGAATATCTGTATTGGTAATGGCCATGAATGGGAACCACTCCTAGAATAATTTTTCTTGAGTAAAAGTGGGTAAATTTTGTTAAATGACCAATTTCATTGGAGAAAATTCCCTTTTCTGACAAAGGTTGAAGCCTCATGCAATTTAATATCATGCAACCAGGACTTTGACCAGTAGTTTAACATCATATGGTGATGAAATTTCTATAAAGCTTAATTTATTGTAACTAAGATGTTATTATATGAATTTTAATGTCATGAAACAATGAAATTATTCCTTGTAGTATAAAGTCATGGATCAAGTATGTTAGGGGTATTTAATTTAAATTCTTTTGCTTTGACTTAAAGGTTAATGATTCTTCCAATCATGGTAATTTTTATTGAAATGTGTTACCACATTAATGTTTGAGAGGAGGAAGATATAAGCTATGATTTGGGGATCCCCAGATCTGAAGAGTGTTATGGGGAAAATTGATTATTGAATTAAAGGAGGTTTATCCTGAGAATGAAATTACAATTGATTGACAAACCCATTTGTGGGATATTTTATGCAATGATGATTAGGGAACATACTAAATAGTATGTAGAGACATCCTTTGGATAAAAGGCCATGAAATTTTTGAGAAAATTATATAAATCCAACTGATGTGTACATACATTCTTCCACTAAAATCCGATTGAAAGTTTATGGAGATTCTAATTTTCCAAGGCACAGAGTTTGGTTTATAGGAGGAAAGTGATTTAATACAAAAAGGGAATTCCAAATCAAAATTTTCAAAGAATTAGAGGAATATGATATTTACACAATTATAACCCATTTTTAGGGAGTATGATATCTATAGTTTTAGTTCATACTACTAGGACCATAATACTAGGGAAATGATAGGTGATATGTGGTCTAGCAGACAAAGAATATTTTTGCATACTTCAGACATGAGGGAGGAAATTGTAAACAACTGTATTGGAGGTTTTTATATTTGGAGAGAGGAAACATGAAAAATTTGTGAGGGAGGATTACTAACTAAATTTTAATAATAGGTTCAGGAATATTGTTGTGAAAGATTACCAGGACAGAAGATACTTCTCCCAAGGTAAAAGTTACCTCTATTTGACAATCATGTTTTGTGGCCTATTTTATGCCAGGATGATTCGAGTGCGTCTGCATAGTCAAAATAGGAATCCATTGGATGAAAACACTATTTTTGGTCTATTTTATTCAATCCCAACATGGTCATATTTCAACATAGTCCAAAAAATATCTCTCAGGTATCAAACATTCTGCCACCGGAAGTTGAAGAAAGATTATGATGTTCAAAATGTGTTCATGATTAGGAGTGTAAGGTGTGGAAGGGATATGTTTGAGCATAAATTATGTTTTTAAACTAATATTGGACATTATTTGGAATTAATCTTAAATATCTTACTTATATATAGAATGGGGAAATCTCTGTTTCCTTGGTGGACTCCCCTAATAAAGGGATCCAAAATAAAATCTCTTCCATGGACCTTTGTTTGTATGAAGGAGAGGGGTAATTATTACTTACGCCATGGATGGGACTAAGATCTAATTCTTATGAGTCACTATGTATCTCAGTAGTATGATAATAATGTGACACATAGTTCTTGAAGAACTGTACAATTTATCATCATATAGCACAAACATAGGTGATTGCGATGTGAAAAATAATAATGTGGCTGGAACAGGGTATAAAACCTACACATCACTACGTATCTTACTATGGAAAAAATAAATCCACACATTTTTCTTTGAAAGATTGTTCAATTTACTATCACGTGATGAAGATATCTGGTTTCCCTTTTTTGTTCTTATATCTATGACCAAGATAACCTCAATGTGAACTGATATACCTTACTTATACGAAAAACTCCATCATCAAAATCCTAATCCCACATGATTTATTCTTGGTGTGTGAAAAAATGAGTGGTAAAGGTTCATTGTACAGTACAAGGGTAACACAAGTGAAGGATATGGGAATTTACATTCTACGGTGTCTTGGCCAGGAGATATCATTACAGTGTCATTGCATATCTCATTAGTATGAGAATCAATCCATACATAGTTCTTAAAGTCTCATGTAGTTTAACATCATGAGGGAAGGATGAATATGAACCAATATAGGAGGAAGGAAATATTGTGGTTGGTCCTAGGGATAGAAATTTGAGAATCACTATGTATCTCATGGGAATGAGAATCAAACCATACGTAGTTCTTGAAAGGTTACCTATGCAGGTCTACTCTGTACACAGGGAGTGGGGGATTTTTTTTATTACAGATGGACCTGATATTGGAGATTTGGGTTTCACTACATATATTGTTGGATAAAGAATCCATCCCCACATGGTTATTATAAAAAAAATGTTCCGCACATCCATCAGTATTTGATTTTGGGAAAGAGGAATATGCATGGGAAATTCCCATCTTTTCTTCCTAGTGTCCAGCCAAGAGGGAATCTCAATCCATTGAAGGGTTAGAGAGGTGTGATTGGGATATTCAACTAAGAAGGTGGACCATATTTTATGGATCACAAGGATTATATCATATCATGGTATTCTTGGATTCTTAATTTCGAATGAAGGAGATGTTAACCATGAAGTTTAACATCATGCGGTGAAGATGAATAGAGTCTCGCTGTTTTAGGTCATACGACTTGGGAAATATATTGTGAAATTTATCATCGTGTGATAAGGAATATGATACCATGTAGGTTTAACATCACATGGAATGTATGTTACATCATTAATTTTATATTCGTGAAATAAGGACCAACTATGTAGTTTAACATATTGTAGTCAGGATGCAAGTGTGGCTATACAGTTTAACGTACTATAGCAAGAATGAATTTTATATGATTAAAAAAATATTTATTAAAGAACCTTGAATTTGTTGGGGTTTTAATGACTTATCCATCTATTGAGATAAAGGAATAATCTCTATTGGGGTGGACCTTGTGTATGGAGTAAGGTCCCTCCCACTTCGACTCAAGATTTGGAGGATTCTTTCTTGGATTAATTGGAGTCCTAAGGTCCAAAAATAATTATACTTGGAGGAATGAATGGAGGTGAACCTTCTTGTTAAAGGGACACAATATGTAGTATTGATAGACTTCTATGCTCTTTAAGGTGTACAATCTATTTTTATCCAGTCGCTCCAATTCATCGAGACGTTTCTTGTATTTTTAATCTATAGATAATTGGTCATACATGGCAATGTAGAGCTATGGTAATTAAAACTCAATGGGAAGGAATCCTTCTATTCAATATAAAAATGAGTACATAGTTTCTCGTGTGGAAGTACTAGTTGTAGTCTACTAGGCCCATAAGGTATGTAAGAGATTTTTAGGGTGGCCCATTTTATCTTTTTTCCACCTTCTTGAGTATGTTAGACAAGGTCTTGTTAAAGGCCTTTATCTACCCATTGGCTGATAAATGATAGTGGGATGAATTGTTGGATTTGATATTGTATTCCTAGTACATTTGGTCCACCTCAGTGGAATAGAAATTTGGGGTTGTTTCCATAATTATTGTATGAGGGACACCAAATCTGGTAATAATGTTAGTTTTTATGAAGCTAACAATGATTTTTGCCCTGAATTATTAGAGGGATATCACCTCTTCCCATTAGGAGAAGAAATCAGTAGTAGTCAATATGTACTTGAATTTATTGGCTGTATCTGGAGGGTATGGTCCCATAAAATCTATTCCCTATATAGAAAATAGACATGATACTTTCACTGCTGGAAAATGGGTCTATACCCACACACATATACCAATGGTTTAAAAACCCTTGTGATAGAATAACTAGATAATGTTATCTCCTTCGATTAAAAAAATATGGGTATACCATCCCTTGATTATCATTTCCTTCGAGATCATCCCTGCATGCCCCTCCCCCACAAAATCTCCCTTCCCCCACAAACCCTCATGCCCCCTGCAAACCCTTTCCACCAATTATCCATCACACTCATCCCCAATGTTAACCCTCTCCTCTCCCCTGCTAACCCTATTCTCCCATGATTCCTCTATCATCTGTCGTGCTCATCCCACTCATGGACAAAACACTTCCCAAACACTACGATATCATCTAATTATGCCATTCCAACTTCATCTTCCATCCTCCCCATTAATGATTAAATCCTAGAGGTTTATGGTGTGATCTTCATGGTTTGTGGTTGGATCACTAAGGTTTTGTCTCTAATTAATCTTCCCTATTTCCTTGTGGGATTTTCATTCCCTATTATGGTTTGGTCAAACCCTAGTTTAAAATGATGACCCGATTTCTATGGATTCTTTTGTTTTTAGGGTTCATAAAAGTTTATTATTGGGTTTTTGGCCATCCACCACTAGAGGCAATGCATTATAGCTCATGTGTTGTGGATTTAAGGTATGTTTTCCCATTCCATAACTTTTAGTTTTAAAATGGTTGATTCCTTGGTGTTTTAAACTTATGTTTTAATTATTAAATTATAGTTTTAATTAAGGTTATTAGATTTTCATGTTAAATAGTTATATTTCTCATATATATATTTGAAAGAGATATATTTTACTATTTTATGGGCCATTATAAATCTTATTTTGTGTGACTGGTCACACAGTTCATTTATGAGATTTCTCAAATGGCCTTTGACAATATTATTTGAAATTTACAATTATGATTAGGCTTTAAAAGTTATTTCTTAAAAGTATCACTTATCATTTCATGTGAGACTTTAAATACCATTTGTTGTAAAAATATTTAAGGATTTTTGTAATGAAATTTATGGTTTTCAAATGGTTTGACCTCAATTAGGTCATGAATTAAATTAAAATGTGATGTTTGAAACTATGGAGGTTTCGAGATAAATGTTCATTTCAAAATTTGTATTGGATAATCAGGGAGTTTTTCAAATATATTTCAATATGTTTTGAAATGGTTGGTTTTTAATATATGTTTTTAATGAGATTTTAAATGATTTAAATAAATGGGTAAAGTAGCTCAGAATCATGACAATTATGTTTCTAATGGACTATTTTTCACTTTAAGTGATCTTATGAAGTGTACAAGACCCTCATTAAACCCATGTGAGTATTGTACCCTTACCCTATTTTCATCCCTTATATGTATTTCTAAGTTGAAATGATTTTTTATTGTATATTAATTTATATGAATTTTCTTATTCTCTTTGATATGTGATGTTATGTTACATCAAAAATTTCACAATAATTAATATCCTCCTTCAAACATGCTTATTATCAGCATCATCAAGGGACCAATTTAACAAAATGAAAATCAGCCAATATATTTTTCATAAATAATCTACTCTCTAGAAGGTTTTATTTTTTTCCAATGAATGAATACTTTATTTATACTATTATACACCCTAATTTAATACTATATGTTATTATACACTATCATTTTTTAATGTCTAATGTTAAACAATTTCATTTAATACAGTCTACTATTACAAACTATCATTTTTTAATGTATACTATTATACACTATCATTTAATACTTTGTACTATTATACACTATCATTTAATACTATCTAGAATTATAAATTATCTATTTAATGACATGTATACTATTATACAGTACCTTTTTTTAATACATGGTTTTATTGAAATTTATTAATTTTAATGGAGATCCTACCTATTTATGTTTTGGATGTGATAGCTAATACATCATAAACAGTCATTTTTTAATAATTAATTGATTTATTGTCTACCCCATCTACTAAAATGTACTATAATAAATGGGAATGTCCTTCATCTATCAGTTATCCCATATACTATTGTATCTCACAAAAATGTATGAGAATATACCCAAATTTTGGTATGTACCCAAGTAGTATCTCTTATAAATACATATTTCAAATTCAAAACCTAATGTACCAAAATGAATGATTTTTTTGTTTCTCTTAATATTTTATTTATTTCAATTATTATTTTTTTAGAAATGAAATGCTAATACTCTTTATATGTCTTGAAATAAAAAATTCATTATTACATGTTTAAAAAAAGTTGTCTTAGAATATTATTCATTTTAATTCCAAATAGCCTACTATTTCATGTTATCATTTTTAGATGTTTGAGTATCTTTAAGTCAATTTTTTATATATGTTTTTTTTGCTGGCAGGATTTGATCTATAATCCTTTTAATAATTTTTTTATGTTTAGGGAAACGATGTCATTGGGTGCTTCTATTTTGTTTCCTGATGGTAAAATTATTTAAGTTGTAGTGTTTTCTTTAGCACATGTTTTCTTTATGGTGGATAAATATATGTTATATTTATGGTTTCCTCTATACTATTAATTTCTTTTTCAATCACTGTAATTGAAATTATAAAATCACCAATTCTTGAAGTATTCAATTCTACATAGATTAAATAGGTCAAATCATCATCTTATCCAAAACCAATCCATTTGATTTTCCCTAATCATTATTTTTTGGATTGTATATTAATTGTAAAGAAACATCGTTACTTTCTATTTTTATACAGACTCACAAATTTCTAGCAAAATATGTGGCCCTATAATAGGATTAGTTTTTTTTTGGAAAATCTAAAAATTCTATATGGGGTCCAGCTATGTTTTGTTCTATTCCAATTCATTGTATTTTAATAATTTAGGGGTTTTGGGGTTTTGAGTTTTCTGTATTTTTCTAGAGTATTTTGGACGTCACTGTAGTGGTTTTAGGTTTTTGTTGTCAAAGGTGGATTAAAAATGTATGCATAGGTTGTAATAGACATATATAAGTTCCCCCACATATATATTCACTCATGGAGGTATGAATATATATTCGTGGTAGGTGAGCTTATGTATATATATGAAAAATGCATACGTGTGTAAGGTAAAGGGGTATATGCATGTATAAGAATATATATAAGGATCCCCTTGTACGTATTTGGACATGAAAATATGTAAATAGAGGCTAGGTGTCCTTATATATATGCGAAATTACATATACATGGAAGCAGTAAATAGAATATTCAAGTCTCCACCTTCATAAGCATTGCGCCATCAGTTTGAGGTAGGTTCCCCTATGTATTGGACTTTAAATTTGATTGATTGACGATTTCTTTTATTTCAAACCATGTATTTTTTAATAAATAATGATATAGATTTCATAGAATAATTTATTGATGTGAAATCAAGTGTTTACTGAATTGAATCAACCTAACCTGGTCCAAATCAAAACAAACCAAATTAAATTAAAACTACATGAACTCATTCAAAATCAATTGAGAGAAATATGACAAAATATAAGTAGGAAAAACCAAAATAATCTGAATTTTATTACCCTATAAATAGTAAAATTTAATATTACTAAATGAATCTAAAATTAATTAAAATATCCTATAACGAAAAAATAAATTAAAACTATCCATATATATAAAAAAATAATATCATTTTGTACCAAAGAGAATCATACATAATTAGTAAAATCTAGTTAGACCTCTCCTTACCTCCCCCAACAAAGATTTCATAAAACTTAATAAACCAAGATGAACGTCCAAGAACCCATAAAAATAATATTATGAAGAGTAAACCCAAAATGAGTGGAAGAAAATAATGTAGATCTATACAAAACCACAATGGATAGAATAAATCCAAATAAAAAATAGAATGAAACATTTAAAAAAATCACAAACTACCTAAACCTTGTTAGTATAAATGTATATCTGATCAACAAAAATAGATCTAGAATAATCAAAATTAAGAAAATAGAATTAATATAGAAAAAATTTAATGAAACTAAATTGGACCAATTCAACCTAATCTAACTTGAACAAATCTGATATTATAAATGATGAATCAAATTGGAAAAAATATAATGAATTCATACCTATGTGAACAAAACGAAAATGAACTAAGTTGAACTAAACCAAATTGGTATAAACCAAATGTAATCAAACTGAATTTATTAGAACCCAAATAAATTATATTTTCAAAGTGAATATAAACAAAAAAATGAAAAAATAAATATAATGAAAATGTGAAAACTAAATTGTATCGATCAAAACCAAACTAATATGAAACTCGAGCCAAAATTATTATATACCATAAATAGGAAGAGTAATTATTAATTAATAGGAATATAATATTTTAAAGTATTGTTTTGAAACTTGGATTCGTTAACCCATTTATTGCAGGAACATGATTTGACCTATGGTGTGTTGTGGTTCTTATATTTGGGTGGTGAATTGTATAGTCACAATAGAAAAGTATGTTGTAGTTTTGTTTTTATTTTATTTTCTTTATTACTTCATCCACTTAGGCCTTTTATGTCATTTTGTGGATGAAGGGTAGTTATATTCTGTGAATGGGGATGGAAGGGACTAGAGGAGACTATGATGTTTTCTTTGTATGGGAGGGATATCAGAGTAGTGGAGAGATTAATTAGTGTGTATCATTATTATTAGCCATTATACCATATTGTTTCAGTTTATTTTCTTTTCCTTTAACATGACATCTCACATATGGATAAGTCATGATGAAATTTTATTTATTTTCTGATGTTATTTTAATTAATTTTTTTGAGGCATAAATTATTCCCAAGTGGTGTTTCCTTGATGCCGATACAATTATTATAGATTGTTGGAATATCCCATCCACCTTAATACTTCCTAGTCTTTGATATATTAGAGTCTAACTTGACCATTAATATGTCTGAACCATGGGAGAGACTATGATGGGAAAATCATTAGGGAATAAAAACTTATTGAACTTTACAAAAACATATTCTAAATACTAATAAAGTACTTAAAATATTGGTCTATGATATGGAAAGAAACTATAACCAGATTATTATTTCATTGCTTGAGCATACTGAACACATTTAGCGGTATCAATTTGACATTATCCCTTATACCATTAAGGGACTTCGTAAAATTACATGAACCAATAGTACATGGAATTGGAAATATTACCAAATCGAGAAGCATTATTGGGAGTTGAAAATGAACAATGGTTAGCCATTCTAATTTTAAGGAAATCCAACCCAATTCTTCCAATTTATGTTGGTTCAAGAGGATTTCTTGAGGAACTTGACAGAAACTAACTTATGGAAAATTTCATCGGTGAATGGGAAATTAATGTGAAGAAATTTGATGATAGCTAAGAAAATTTTATACTTCACATCCATATCATCTTGGAATATCATAATTAAAAATAGAATATATGTATTGTATTGATGCACCTTTTTTTTTATTTAGTTTCTATCTCATTAGTTTTTTTCATCCACTACTTTGGATTTTCTTACAACTCCATTTGGTTCGTCAATGAGTTCTCTAATTGGATCCTTCTACTTATTATTTTCTTCTCCCTTATTCTTCTTCTAACAACATTCCATTGTATTATTGGTTCTCATTTAACTTATTTCTTGTAAAATTATCAATGTAATACACATTTTCTCATCCATTGTAACTTCCTTACTAATTTATATGAAACTGAGTTATCTCTTAGATAGATTTTAGGAATGCACTCCCAATAGATTCTTGATGATTAAATGTGAGGCTTGGTGATTTTATAAGTAATCATAATTATTTTAAATTGTTGTATCTACTTAAGAGAGACACTGGTCATTCTAGTTGATATAATTCAACACCAATTCCATGAAATATGGATGTACTTATTTGGATTATAGATTAAAATGTTATTTTAACTAAAAAATAAATTACTATCCCAAATCATGAAGTTTCTATCCAATGGAACTAATTACTTGATTCCCTTGGAGGTATCCTAAAAAACATTAAATTTGGTTGGCGTTTTTCTAATCTCATTATATCTTACCATGATTATGATAAATCAACCTCACTTGTTACCCAAAATGATTTGATAAATAGAATTATAGCTAGTTTTAAAAAATAAAAACCACCACATCCATTAGTTTATCTTCTGTTCTATCTAAAAAAACTTAGAAGATATGTGGACCTCCCAAAATATAGTATGAGATAACTTTTTTTGGGAAAGGAGGTTTCCCTGATGGTGAATTTATAGAAACATATCTAAATTATTTGATGTTTCTTCCATTTGAGAAACCAACTTAGTCATCTTATATAATTGATGAAATCCTAACTTATGTAGGAGTATTTCTCATTGATATTGAGATAATTTATCCAAAATATCATCTAATATGGATTAACATTTACTTGTGCCTTCCTCATAAGTCCTTCTCCAGCTACCGAGTCAACCACTGGCCATGTTTTTTTTAAAACTAATGTTAAATGTCTACATATGCAAACAAAGTGATAATCTATAGTGTGGTAAACTCTATAAAAAGTATTTCATATGCTCATATTCCTTATAGTTATACTCTATATATATTTTTAGAAATGTTTTGAATATCACATGTTAGCTTTTACATCTTCTCTAATGGGAATTACTATCTATAATTATCCTTGCAAGATCACACTAGGTCAGGATAACACCTTATAATCGGGGCTTCAAACATTCATTAGGTTGAATCATAAATTATAAAAAGATGTATCGTAGTCAAATCACATCATTGTTCAACCAATTTATTTTTATGTTATCACAAATTTTAAGAAAATAAGATATTTGGTTCTGAGGGTAATCATTTTTTATCTCATTCAGTACTTATAAAGGTTACCTAAAATCTATTTTCTATCTCTTAAAATGTGTCATTGGGTACTTCAATTTTCATTTTATTATCCACTTTTGAAGAATATTTTTATTAATCTCTAATTAAAATTACAAATTTTTAGTAGAATACAAATTCCTTGAATGAGTGTGTGTGTGGTTCATATATATTTAATCTATAATTAAAAAAATATAAACACTCATGTGTATTAGAGTGGACAAAAATTGAGATGCTGGAAGCCCCTGTCATGTTGTTTTTTTGTTTACAAGTTATAGAAGAGTGGTTTCAGATCTTCTAGTGGATTGTATTTTTGTTTACTAGTTCTAGTAGAGTGGAAGAGATACTGGAAGGGCCTATTGTTATTATTGGGTAGAAGAGTCTATACTAATGGTTTTCTAAACCGTTGGTATCCATTTCTGCAGAATAGAATTACCCACAGTTATAAAGCCATTGGTGTTCATTTATACCAACAGTTTAAATAAATCTATTGGTATTCAGTTATTCTAGATAGAAAATTATTCCTACAATTGTAAAATGATTAGAATATGTATATACCAATGGTTCAATTGTAACCATTGGTATAGGGTAATTCTAGGCAGCCTATACCAACGGTTTACTATAAACTGTTGGTATAGGGCTATCCCGATATCTTGCATACTGATGGTTTTTGAAAACATTGGTATTGCCTATCCCACAAGTTTTAGGATCTATCAAAATTATTTCCAACAATTGGTATATTTTAAATTTTTAGTAGTGTTTGATGTATGCATAAAATATGTGGGTTTATGGATGAAGTTGGCATGCACTTGGCAGGATTGACACTTCTTAGTGAAATATGTGCAGTCCTATTACATCAAAGGCAAAAACTATCCAAGCCCTCATATTTGATTATAACTCCTATACCTAGATTGGTGGGAACCACGGGCTCTTGTATATACTTCTTCCATGATAGCCACAATCTATTCCCCATCAATACATCTAAGAAGGAATCCATCAGAGCCTCTCTAGTAGAGGACTTTCTAGTGATTTGGGCTTTCATAAAGAGTGAAATTGACTATTCACCATAAGATTTTATCTTTTATATATCTATCTAGTGGGATCACACTATCCTGAATGTAGTCAATGATTGGAATCATCCATCTAGTGGTAGGTCCATATGGCTTAGGGATGTGGCTAACATCATTGATCTCTTCCTATCTAATTTTCATTAAAATTGATACCATTTAGTGATGGGTAATGGTGATGAATATTTCAACCATGTTCAGGTATTCTAGAGTAGTAGCTATATTTTTCATTGTATCTTATGGGGAATTCAACGATCATGGGACATTAGTCAATGTCGGTTCTGAGGGGAACTCTGCCATCAACCCTCAAACACAATCAAATCGGGGGATTTTCTCTACCTTTTTGAGATCATAATTCTTATTGATATGTTTGATTACCAAATATGAGTCACCTTTCACCTCAAGGCGGTCCATGGGTTTTGGAAGTTACACTTCCACTCTTTCAATGGGGGATTAATATTCGACCTCATTATTGGTACAAGCTTGTGAAAAAAGGAATGAGTAATGTAAAATCACATTCTCTTGAGAAATAATCACGGTTCCTAACATGAATTTTTTGAGTTTATGGTCCTCCATTCTCTTACTTGTTATGCTCCTAGATGCACCATCAAAATACATTTCCTATTCTTGGGGGAAACATTGAAAATAAAAAATATATTCATCTAAAAAATAAGTATTTAATGATACCGCTTCTGCAGATCAGGGCTAGACCAAGGGCAAGCCCTGCAAGCCCATGGGATAGGGAAACCAGTGAAAGGGGGAAACCATCCACCCTCATTTCTATCCCTCACATTATACCAGACCTTCTTGATCCACCGTTCTAAGGTGTTCCTCTTCACCACACCCCAGATGCACGCCTCCTAGCTTTTCAATGCATCATTCTTCACCTACTTTATTTGGATATTTGGTACTATGATTCATCATAATATTCGCCTAATTCATTTTTTCCTTGATTATCCTTCATGTTTCCCCTCACCACCTCCACCACCGCATCCCCAGCATCGCGACTCCCATCTACCCCATCATCACCTCCCTACCCCACTTCTTACCCTACTATGCCTATATAAAATCTATTATATTTTTTATTAAATATTGTTAATATTTTGAAATTATAATTATTATTAACTTATCAGACGGAAATATATCAATTAGTGATGGGAATTAACATTTTCAATCTACCTTAGAATTTGTGTTGTCTTCTTCAATAGGATATATTGGGAATTAATTTGACCAAGTATGTGGTTGGCGATTGGAATTCTCCATGAAGTTTGATATGGTGACACATTTTAGTGTTTCTAGGTATGTCGCTCTATTTGTATGATATGAAATATCATGGATATAGTTCAATCATTTTGGTGTTGATACACATCATTTTTCCATGATATGCTTAGTTTTTTTCTACTTGGATTGCTAGTTTATGTAGGCTCTCTATCACTCTGTTAATTAACTCATTTATATTCATGAAGTTCTTCTTTATTATGTATAGCTATCACTAGATTATTTTATTTGTCAATAACCAATTTTTTGGGTTTCTAGGAAGTACCGAGATGTAATTTTCTCCCTTTTATGTTTGTCTTTTAGGGATACCCGCTACTTCACGTGTGGTATTGAATACAAAACTCCCAATAACTCTTAAAAGTGAAACATTTTCAATACTTGTCATGGGAAACAATTTTTCCCAGGAAGACCCTAGGGAAGATTCGTGTGCTTCAAGAAAAGCATCCAATGACCAGACTTTCATTACATATTAAGGCATTAAATGAATGTCAAACTACTGTAGAATACCTACCCACTATGCCAGACATCTTGTCAGCACAGGATGACTGAGGATAAAATTGAGAGGGTTATTGCAAGAAACCAATTGGACCTCATGATGCTTTAGGTAGTGGCTCAACTAATGAACTATTAAGATTAATTCCATTTAGATCTTATTGATATCTGAATAATGAGTCTTAGTGTTAAACATGGTTCGACTGAGATAATAAAGGATGTTCTCATTACCAATATTGTTCTTTTCCATGAGGAAGGTACTCCATGGTCGTTCCAAGGTTGTCACATATAGAATAAGTGGTTATCCTCCTATAGGTTGCATTAATACCGGTGAAATCAAGATGGATTTCTTGAGGCTATCAAATGCTTCCCCATAGTCATCGGTCTACTGGTGTGTGAACAACTTCTTCATCAACTTGGTTAAGTGAAAACACTTTCCTCCAAGGTTGCCTATGAAGCACTCAATATAGAATAAGTGGGATTGAATTCCTTTAAAATAATTATGGTTTTCTGGAGGTGACATGCCAAGGATAAATTTACTATTCTCATGATTGACATAGATGATGTGATGGAAAATAATATAGTCAAGAAACGTTTTTGAGGTACCCCAAAAGAACAGTTTAATGGGTTTATCTTCAAGATATGTTATCTCAAATTGATTAAGATGGTTTCCAATCTATCCAAGTGATCAAAATGTAGTTATGAATTAACCATTAGATCATCAACATATAATTCAACAAAATTTCTTATTAAAGGTTTTAAAATGGTATTCATAAACATTGTTATGTGGAACTCACATTATTTAAGCCAAAGGGAATTACCCAATAAAAAAATACTCATTGGTGGCATCTATAGGAAATGAATTCTTCATCTTTTAGGGATATATGAATTTTTTGTACCCTAAATATCCTTCCATTAAGGAGAGGGCTTGATAACTAGTCATCAAATCCATCAAGAGTTTTGTGATTGGAATCAGGAAGTCATCTTTCCGATAGTGCCGATAAAGATCACTAAAGTCAATGAAAACTCTGATTTTTCCATTTTTCTTCATTATGGGGAAAATATTGGCTATCCATTTTTGATATTTTACCTACAAATATTGTTATCCTTGATGATCTTGTCCACTCTAGCCTTAATTTTGGAATCAGGATTAGGGTGTGTCCATCTGGCTACCTATTTATATCCTCAGTGGTATTCTGGAATACCCAAGTGATAAGTTTCCACATTAGGGTCAAGAAATAGAATTTCAAGGTAATTAAAACTAAATAAATCCCAATTCTACTTGAAAAAGGATGTATATACCTTTTATTCTTCAAAACTCATTGTTACAATGATAAAAGTGGGTTGTGGATATTCATATGTAGTGAGGTTTATTTCCCTAAGTTCATACATGGTGGTGGAGATTCCTTCCTCAAATGATGTAGGATCATCCTTTAGGTATTATTCATATTCTTATTCCTTGTGCTTTACCTATTCCACCTTTTGTTTGTAAGTGGGTGATGAATAAAGCTTTTCAAAGTCAGTGGATGAGTTACCATTTGGAAATTTGGAAGATTAAGCAACCATTTCTTGATCAACTAGTGGCACGAGGCATTTCTGTAGGTCTATAGAGGAGATGAATTAATGAAAATGAGAAGAATCATTTTCTCCCACTAACATGACAACTTATCTTGTTCTTTATTGTTCTGTTTCTACGACTGATATCACATAAGTTACTAGATGTGTTTTCTAGCTCGGGCCCACCCCTTTGATTTGATTGATGGGCATCATGTAATCTTGACCAATCTGGCTGAAAGGGTTTATTGGAATCATCTCTAGACCATTTGGTTCATTTATGTGAGCGACATCAGCAGTGAGAAGCTGGTTCCCTTCCTTATGATATAATCTTGCATCAATGTATTGTGATTCACCAGATTTGAACATGGATTTGTCACTATAAAATATCCCATTTTGAACATTGACACAATATTTTAGGCGTTGGTGGTACAATAAAGGAATAGCTGCATACTGATGAAGCCAAGGTCTCCCATTTAGAACATTTAAGGTTTTCTCTTGCCGAAGAATCATGACTTTTGAGTCATACATGATATCCCTTAACTGATTTTTGAGTTTGATTTTACCATGAGGCTTTTTCTAATTATTTTCATAACCCTGTAACATTATAATGGAGAGGGGCAAGTGATATTCATTGAGGACCAATTGAAAAACTGTCTAAAACAGAATGAGGTTGACTCCTGGGCCATTTTCAATAAATACTCCTCAGATGTCGATATCATTTATCTTTACAAGTATAAAAAATGTTCTAACATGTCCCAATATGATGAAATCATCATCTATGTCAGAAAAATTGATGACTGTGTGGAATTCTACAGTATCATTCTCTGCATGAAGTACTTTAGTAGTAGAAACCTCAACCTCAAATTCTTGGAGGCTTAAAAAATCCCCAATAAGTGCCTCACATAGGTCTTTTGATAGGCTCAAGGAATCAAGGATTGACAGTTTACAAGAAACCAAGTTTAACTGCTTTAAGAGATCATACTTCTGATCTAGAGGTATGTGCATCCTAACTTGGGGATCCTTCTTTGTAGGTTATTTAGAAGTTGGAGTCGTTGATATGGATGGAATGGCCCTAGGAATAGGTGCTTAAGGTTCCTCCACCCTTGGTGGATTCGGTATACTAGGAATGATTTTACATTAGGGTTTATTGTGTGACGACACATATTCTAATCAATATTACAAAACAATTGTGTCAAATTAAACCCTTTCATATGTGGGGGAACTTCCATGTTCACACTGAGATCATTGTTGATATTTCCCATGATTTTTGACTACATAGATGGTTCAAGCATGAACGGGGTTAGAGTATTTACCTTTGGCACGAACTCATCATTCGTTGTATCCTCAACGCTGATGGTCTCTTCCCCCAATTCCCCAATCTAGTGTAGAGAATTTGGGTCCATAGTTGTATTCATCACATGATATTGGATCCATTATTTGAAATAAATTAATGGATCCAAAGATCAACTCCTTGTATGATGATAATTTTGTATGGTAGGCTGAATCATGTTGTGCCATTTGGAGGGGAGGTTCCTATGTTTTCAGGACTGTAGGCACGAATGTTTCTAAAGTAAAAGACAATTTTATATTTGAAATAAAATTATCTTTTTCTGTTTTATCTTTAATCTTCTTTCTGTTTTTTCTTTTTGGAGGATTAGATTTTAGATTATTGAGTTGTCGAAGAAATTGGTTGTGTTTAGAGGAAGTGGGTGAGGAAAATTTTTACAATTTCAATAGGGATCAGAGTATATCATGAGTCTGGATGATGATTTTTCTTACCATCTACTCACTGAACTCCTTCGTACTCTTTCTCTTAACCTCTTTCCATTCACCCTTTTCTTCCAGATCAATTGAAGAAAAAAATTCAACTTGAGTAGGAAAGTTGTTATCTTTAATTAAATAGAGTCTACCATCTTGTTCAGGATGTCTTTAAAAACAAGAAAATCTTGGATGGGGTGCCCCAACATTTGATGGAAGGGGAAATAGTTTAAGAGATCTTCATCACCTTCTCTACTTGACTTCCTGGGAATTTGAAAATTTACCATGTTGTTTTCCAATGATGAGATGAACTATTTATAGTCTTGGTCATTTTAAAAAGATTAAACCACATTTTTAATATCCTCAAATTTGTTCCTCCTCTGATCTCTCTGATCTTCCTGATGAGGTAGGCGTTGTTGCTGACACTTGGGAGGTGAAGTTGCATGATATTCTGTAGGCTTTGAAGTTGGAGTTGGTACAGGGGATTAGTTAAGTGTAACTATAGATGTATATTCTTTTCCAATTATTATTCTCTAAGTTGATGTAATTACTTAGGATTTTTCATTGGTCTATGTAACAAAGTTTCTACCTATTGGGAAATCACATAAAGGTTCTAAAACTATCATGTATATTTAATATGAATCAATGACATTTTAAACTCATCGCATTGAATTTATATACATATGGGAAACAATTATTCTTGGGGGAGTGGTAGGTTTAAGAATTATTTTATTCCTTTACAATGAACAATGAAATTTAATACCCTTTCAATATCCCGTTGTTTTCAATTTCTGAGATTAAAGATTGCGGTATTCTATAGTGTTGAGATGAACTAGAAGATAAACTTTTGATGGAGGTATTCCCATCTAGTGATTGGATGATACTTCAAACATCTATACCACATAAAGGATGGTCCTTGTAGTGATTTTAAAAATAACTTATGTTTCATGGCCTCTTATTGTTCTAGGGTACCCATCATGGGATCACATAAAGAAAAAAAATGTGTCAAGTGCTACTCCGAGTCTCCTGAGCCAATGAGGATTGGAAATGTATGGTTCCCAGTGTTTGGAGGAGGAAGATTCAGATATACCCATTCAGGTTAAGGGTTCTTTACTGGTTGTATCAACATTATCCTTTCATTTATTAATTTCAATCGAGCCATTAGTTACTCAATAGTGTTCATTAGCATTCGAGGAATGTATAGATAAGCCAGAACGTGAATAGGTGATGTAGAAAAATCTTTTATAGGCGTGAAAAATGGTAGGGGAATTGGTGGTGACAATTCATGTATCTATACTGGGTAACCCATAGGTCCAGGACTTTGTGGATGTGCCTAAGCATACTTTGGTTTCACTCATAATAGAGGTAATTTTCAATTTACTACTAGGAGATCCAAATATATTGGTGCTTGGTATGCTGCATTGAGTGGATGTTCTAGTACAACTTCAACTGCCATGATAAACCGTATTCATTTTTGTGTGCCAGTTATAATTGTATGTTAAGGATTTTATTTTTAGAATATATCTAATACTAAGGTTTCCTCAGATTATTTCTGCACTAATTATCCTTAATTATTTTATCTATTCCTCTTGATTATAAAATCATTCCTTTAGTTAAAGGTGATTATACTCTCTAGGAGGGAGGTGAGACATGATTTTAACATTAAATTTTTTCTTATTTAGAGGATTCAATGGTGGATTTTTTTATGGAGTAACCAATTTTAGGGAAAGCCTATGGTTCCACGTAAGCACACATTCTTCACTTATTTTGGTGTGGACCACACGGTGAACCTGAAAATCATTTTCTGACTTCTTCGAGTTGGTTTTTTGTTCTTGGAGGATCTATAATGGTAGTGTTGATGGAATTCACTGATGTTTAAGGAATTTTACGAATTCTATCAGTATATTTGTGATATTTCCTTCTTATACGCCCTCGATGAGGCATTTTCCTATCCATTTTTGGATTCTCTAGAAGCTTCTTTGAGGAAAATAATCTAAAGGGAGTCTCTGTATAGGTCATTCATGCATGTTCTTGTTGGAAGCACCAGATCACATGATGGGATTAACTCGGTGTATTCATTCAACGATATCTTCCTTAATCAGAATAAGGCTAATTGCCACTACGAAGGTGATTTTTGAGGTAAAAACCCTCCCAGTCGTGAGGGATGGGGATGTTCCAATTCTTATTTCTCTACCCGTCAAGCCTAGTTTGATAGACTCAAGGGTTAGGTTTAAAAAACACCCTTGACTTGTGGGCATCGGTTTCTCCCTAACTACCGTGGCTAACACTACAATGGATTCTCTTCTTATTCTATAATGTTTTTTTAATATGGGCTGGGTGAATCATTATGCACACACTTGAATCTCCCAATTCCAAAGAGAGCTATGCTATTTATAACATTTTCATTATCTGATGATGAATTTTACCCAAAAGTGAGGATTTCTAAATATTCTCATATTCTTAACCCCAGAGTATTTCAATATAATTCTCTCTTCTAGAATGAAAACATAGAGAGTTAGCTGGGGCATGTTATTGCGGAACAAGTCTTTGCTTATGAAAAAATTCTATTTTTTTGGATCTAGTCTTGAGGTATGAAATTTCAAGACACCACCTTTGGTGGGATTTTCTGGTTTGGGAGCACGATGAAATTTATCATCCCATGCACACCCCATACTTTTATATGAACACCAGATTGGTATCTGTGATCAACTATCAAAACCTCATTAATGCACTAAGGCTTGCATTCTGAAGAGATCCTTGACATTTCTCTATCATTGGATATCACGAATCCAAGAGATATGCCAAGTCAATTTTGTGTTTCAAACATTCTACTACCTTAATGGGACTTTGATTCTTTTTATAGGGTAATAACATTTCCATTAAGTGATGAATGTTTTTCCATATGTTGAGGATAATTTCTTGCATATAATCATCTGGAAATACCTATGGAATTTCATATTTAGAGGTGGATAAAGGCTATAAAATTACTGATATTTCATCCTTAGCTAGTTATTTCTTCATGTTTAGTATATCTTTTTCCTCTACCGCTAGAGGTTCCTTTACCTAGTCTAACTAAAGTGGACGCTCCCCGACTACTTCATCATAAGTAGTGAGATTGGTATAGAATTCCTATATTACATTGGAAGGTAAGTGGACTAAGGGTGGTTTGTTGAATGACCATTGACAAGGGATGTCTTTCGATTGAGAAATGATTTCACCTACCAAGGGAAAGGCATCATATCTGATTGTCCTTGTTTTCAAAAGTGTCACATGATAGGAGGTATTTATTGTCACTACATTTCCAATCAGATAATTCTATTGAAAATGCGAATCACTACTATGGAGAAATTTTTTTTAGCATGTTACATAATGTGGAGGAACCCCATAGTGGATTACTGTAAGGGGAATACCCACTTTCTACTTGGTCTTCTGGGCACACGAAGGGTTGTCATGGCTCTCATATATATATAGGCTCCTGAGATTGACCATATTGGTGTCATGAAGCAAAGCTTTATGTTTAATTTTTTGAAAAATACCTTCAAATTTACTACTACCACTACCATAATTTGGTAATGGGAGAGTAAGATCTTTAGTTTCCATAGATAAGTGTTTGAGGGCTTCAATAACTCGGCATTAAGAATAGCTAGATCATAGATCGGATCTTGATTTTACAATTGTGTTTGATGAGCCTTCTTATTGGATTTCTTCTTATGAGAGATTATGGCCACTTTCTAGGAGAATTGTTTTTCAGGGGTAGGTGTTTGTGCCTACCATGGAGTGTCTATTGGGATATTCTGATTAACTCCGAACGGATTGGGTGTATGTTTCTAATCTGAATGTCCGTATGGTGTAGGGGATTTTTCACCACGACCCTCCTGGATAAGAGTAGAGGTGTTTATCTACTCTGGGGGGACATGTTGATGGGTCACCCCACTGGCAGGGAAATAGTTTTTTTTCCATCCTTTGGGAACTACTGTCATCACAATTATGATGTCCTAATAAGTCTATAGAATGTGGGTATGGATTCTCATCTTCACTTTTACCATGGTCAGTATATTGTTGGTGACTTCAATTATTATAATGAGGATATATGCCCATTCTATATTTGGAGTAGGTGTATGTCCCGACTCTTATCCTCCCATTAATATTATTGGATATTTATAGTACTTGTGTGTGGGGGTAGAGAGTTGGGTCTGCCCCTATTTGTTACTTGGACTTTCCGATGGAGTTTTACGGATGTTTCCCAACAAAACTGATGACTGTATTGATAAATGCAAGCAGGTGTGTGCGCCTGATCACAGATTGCTGCCAAAATTGGTTGAAAGGATTCATTAATTGATTCTAGATGAGTCTATAGGAATGCTTGTTGGGTGAAGGCACGTGTATGTTCTCATTTGTGGTGGGCTGCTAGATTTGAACAAAAAACTCCATTGGATGTCGTCAGGTGAGTCTGCTGGTTGGCTGAATGAACGTGGATGGGTGTATATTCCAACTAACCATTTTACACAAAATTGTGTTGGTGAGATTATCTAGAGGAGAAATAGGTGTGGACCTACTCCTTAGTGGCCAGTTGTTGTACCTAGTGGGTTTTCATGCATGCCCAAGTTTGAGTACTTCGTTGAGAAACTCGAGGAAAACACCCTCATCATATTGTGGGTCCACTACCACTCGACATGGGAAATGGATATTTTTAGACGAATAACTTGAGAAGGAACCCTATATCTTTTGGATGAGGTCATATATGGACTCTAGATATACCTCCCTAAGATACGGGATGTCATGGCTATTGAATTCTAAAGATAGAATCTCAAAAGAGTTAAAGATTATAGTTTCTGATACCTATGTCAGGACCACTGGTCGCCGATGGCTGGATGATTTGTGAGGCTTTGTGAGTTGGAGGCACTATTGGAAAGAGTACAGGGTTGGGATTGTACCATTATAATGATATTCCTAGACCAGCGATTTTGAAAACCAGCGTTGAAGATGCTCGGATAGTGATGTATTCCTTTTCCGAGATGAAGATCTAGCTTGAACAGTAACTAGTGTGTTCGTTGATGAAATCTAGAATGAATCTATTATATTTAAGGGATCTATAAGAGTATGTTTCTAGATATATGAAAAACATAAACAAAAAAAACCATTCAATGCAACATCTCATTTGAATGAATAAATGCATTATTGATTTCCTTGTCTGACCCTCTTTTATCAATTAAAAGGGCTCTAACAGATGGGTGACACTATCATCTTGTTTAATGATTCACATCAGGTTCACCATTTTTTGCTTCCCTTAGAGATATTTTCAGGAAAAGAATCATTATTTTAAAATGGTTTCCAATAGGTTTGTTGTAGAGACCCAAAGTTTCACGTACATAGACATTACAATAATTTTGCGGAATACTTAATACATAACAAAAACAGATACCAAAGGACCATAATAGTTTAGTTTCTTTGGAAACTCGGAACAAAATATTCTAATCGTGGTGAAAGATCTTCAATATATCCCATAAAGATCATCCCCTTTTTGTTTTCTTACCTAAAACCTTGATTTATATCCTGGGGAAAAGAAAACATAAAAAGGGTGAGCTCAAATGCTCAGTAAAGGAAATCATAGAGAACATAAAACAATCCATAAACATTTGAATGAAAAACTTGAACATAAAATCTAAACATCAAAATCTTGAGCAAAGACATAAATATTGGAAGTATATAAGGATTATATCATAAAGGAACATCAATCATGATAAAATAGCATGGGAATAAAACATGTAATTTTGTAAAACCATTAAGCACATGATATGATTTCCATAGTAGCCAAGGCATTGCTTCTAAGACCATTTTAGTGGAAAAAGTCCCTTTATGAATAGAGTTCACTCCTCATTCCAGTCCTGTAACACTGAACTAGATTAACTTACCGTTCCAGACATGTATATCTCATGAGATATAAATCTTTACCCAATGAATTGGAGGGAGATATAGGTCCCACCCATCTTATAATGAAATCATTTTTTCGTGTTCCACAAAAATATAAATCATACATCACAGCATAACCCATGTAATAGAATGGGATTCTTAAACGTCATGCCATCATAACAAAATCCATATAAAAAATGGATATGATTTCATCATAAGAAAAATAAAACCATGTAAATAATGGAGAAATTAATCTTGAAACATAAACCTATTAAATAATGTCATTTTAGATGGAAAATAGTTTTGATAAAACACTTGAAATGAATTCTTGAGGAAAATATCTTTTCTTCTTAAAAATCATTTTCTTTTCACAAAATTCTATGATATTTTAAAATAAAAGGGTTTTTTGAAACTAATAATTCAATCTTGTAGAGGAATCTTCATGAAAATGAGGCTTTATGAAACTGTAAAAATCCGTTCACGCCGTATAAGTTAAAAATAACATTCTCCTCGTACTTTTGTTGGAAAAGTCAAAAAGTTCCTCGTGTGGTAAAAAAAGTAAGATTCCTTTCATAACATGTGGTAAAATTAAATAATGGGTAAAAATGACATTAAAAAATCATGAAAAAATTTTAAGAAATCATGGACATGGATGATAACAATAACCCCAGTAAATACTTATGAATAAACAATCTCGGATAAGAATGAGATTGGAATAGTTATCCCTTACCTGAGGTCCGATGTGCTTTGTACGTATCCGAACCCCCTGTATAATGATTTAAATAATGTCATTGTCTTATTATAAAATCATATTTATTGTTATGATATCATATATGGTTGACTTATGACTTTATATTACCTGTTCTTTTGTAAGTTCCATGTTAAAGCAGCATTTTGAGTAAAATCGTTTCATTTATCGTACGTGTTTCGACTTTTTGTTCTTGATATTATTAATTATATCCTTATTTACTTAATTAAATAATATAAAACATGATTTATATATATAATATATATTCATCATATACATATATATATGATAGATCGATAAATGGAATGAAATACACCGTTCATGGAGACGGTAGGCCGTACGTACGCATGAACGCTATTTTTGTTTCCTTATTGAATTGAATGGAATTAAGTAGATGAAATAAATAAATATATATATATATACATAAATCCTATATCATTATTGTGTCATATATTTCATTATTATTAATTATATATACTTTATAATCATTCATGAATGGTTAACATGGAGAATGAATCTCATCGCGTCGTGGAGACGGTAGTCCTTATGTACGCACGAGCGATGATATCATTCCCATGATCATGAAATTATATTTAAGTGTATGTATAATATTTATGAATCAATATAACTTTACAATAATCATATATAGTTATTTATTAACACCATTATACCCATCCGAGTAAGGTGGTGGTCGAAAACAGATTACACCACGGCGTGGAGACGGTATTACGTACGTACGCACGTGCGGTGATTTCGTTTTCCGTAGGATGGATAGAAGGTGAAATAGGGTAGTTTCATATTTATAATAAAATATCAGTATATAAGTAATACTTATGTTATTACTTTATAATGAAACAACTAAAGAAGAGGAAGTAGAAGAAGAAAGAAACTTGAAAGAGTCGGTAGAAGAGATTACCTCTTCCTCGATGCACCTCCTTTAAACTTCCTCTTATGGCACTAAAGTTGGTCTTTTGAGAAGACAATAACCTACATGATGTAACTAGAGTGGTTGAGAAGAGTAATAGGTAGGGTTTGGATAATCTTCATGGCTCAAAAGGGTGTGAATAGAAGAGGGAAGGGGTGCCATTTTTATAAGGGAGGAGAGGGGCACCTTTGGAAAAACTTAAAATATTATTTTATAATAAAGTCATATTCGGTTTATAATAGCTCCAAATTGATTTATTTAGAATCTAAAGTGGGTATGGGTCTAAATACTCTTAACTAATAGATTTTATAAAAGTTTAGGTTACTATTTTAACCTTGTCTTTTAGATTTAACTCTAAGTTAAATAATTTAACTTTTACCGTGTCTTCTTGTTTTCTTACACTATATGGTTACTAAACTTACTATAACAATCCAAACGAACCCCAAGTCATTATTAATATATATAACCTTATATAAGTCATTTGGCCAAACCTTATATTTTTAGGAATAAAATAACAATTAATAATATAATATTTGTTTTTAAAAAAAATTTTATTTCAATTTTGACACTATTTGGTAATTGATTTTTGTGAAAATAATAACACCATTATTAGTTCTAGAAGAGTTAATTAAATCAATACTAATATGTAATATTAACTTGCAAAATTAGTGGAATTCATAAAAAGTCTCAAATTACATTTATTTGGGTATTTATAATATCAATTATTTTAATATTTCATTCTTTAGGTAATTATTGCATCACCATTGTGTCATAAATATATGAAATTATTTAATGTCTAAAAATTATAAATAAAATAACATTAGGTAGGAAATCTTTTTTATCTTTATAATTAATATTTATAGTCGAATTTATCTTATGTATAACCCTATATTAAAAATGTTTTAGTTATTAAACATTGATTTTAACTATTTTAACTCTTTTTTAAATAAAATAATAATAAATGTCATAATCTAATCCAAGTGGACCTAAATGATAATATTATATTCCTAAGGTTGTTTTTGGTCAAATTATACTTATCCAATAGAATTATATCATGTGTTAGGGTAATAATAATATCATTTTTACCCTTAATTACCCTATTTACTTTTAATCGTAGTAAATAAAAGTAAAAAGTTAAAATTCACCAAAAATTATTTTTATCTTATTGAACCACATTTTACTCCTTGATATTAACCGTGTCTCTCATATTTTCAAAATTCCACTCACAGAAGTGGTAAAATTAACTTTTATGTAAATTTTCAAATTCTCCTAGGAGGTGGGTAAAAGACGGTGAAAAGTTCAATAAAATTTTTATATATCTAAAATTATTATAAAATGACTCCAATGAATTACAATGAACTTATATAGGTATTATGTATCAATTTTTGACCTAAAATAAATTTAAATAAAATAAATAACTATTTAAATAAAAGTCGGTTTTCAAATAGTAACCCAGTGTTTTCACTATTCATCAAAAATTGAAAGTTTTCAGAAAAATACCAAAAATTCACCCTAGGATAATTTCGATATTCCAAATCTAAAAATGAAATCCATTCTGAAAGATAAAATTTATAAAATTTCAAAAAGTGGGTATTACTATTCAAAACAACTAGTTCATAATAATATTATACTAATATTTCATTTAGTGAAACTCGGTATTGCGTACAACACACGCTATTGAGGAAGGTCTTGACTGCGTGTAATGCAAGCCAAGTCAGGACTGCGTGTAGTGAAAGCTCTGTTTGGTGTTGCGTATAAAATAATCAAAACTTATTTCATTTATACATTAAAAAATATATACTTAATGTTGCGTAAAATAATTTCCACAAAACGAACTTGAAATTGTGTGTAACGCGAGCCAAGAATAGTGTTGCGTATACTGCAAGCTAATACGGTGTTGCGTATAGTACAAGATAATCTTGGTGTAGTGTATAATATTAGACATCAAAGAAATTAAAAATAATATATCTCATAAAATCTCAGGGTGTTACATTTGTTCAAGAAACCAAAAATTCCCAATGGTTCTGTATCCATGGGGACCTAATTTTCAAAGGTAGGTTCTCAATAGGAATTTTGACCAACAATGATTAAGAACTCACATTGGCTGAGAGGATGGAAGTTTGGGCTCATCACACCATTTTTTGGGGGAATTATTGGATACTTCTGAACACTTTTATATATTTAATTTATGTTCATGAATCCTTTATTAATTCCCAAGTATGATTTGGGTTACCCTTAGATTAAAAATAAATTTTTAACATATAAAGAATTCAAAATCATCTATATATATTTTAGTTTCTTCATCAATGGACATATATGTATGTATCCCGGGTTTTCTATCAATGGTATCCTATTATGTAATACTTATAGATTATTTGGTCACTATTACAACATTACTGGTTTTCTAGCCACTCTATGGGGTGCCCTGAAGTGTACCATCATACAATGAGGCGCGAGTTATTATGATGTTGGGATCAGACCCCTAAATATATTTCCTATGAATCCTTAAAAAAGGAATCAAAATCCATAGATTTTGGCACCCCTTAATGGGGAACATTATAAATATTAAGGTCATGTGGTAAGGAACAAACCATACATTTTAATTTCATGTGGGAAGGAAATTTAAGCGAAAGGTTCCTAGTTAATGTTATGTGTGGGACTTACACCGAATTAGTCCAGAGAACGTAGAAGGGACATATATTCCAAGATTGAATTATACCCTACTAAGAATGTTTCCCATAAAAAAATAGGGCGGATTTAGGGTGATGGTTTTCGACCCTTTAGAGGCTTCCAACATATCCCATTTGGTGCGGAATAATAGCCCACAAAGTTCGGTTGTGAGGATCGACGCCTATGGAGGAAATATATATTTTCTTTATGGGGAGTATTTTACATTGAAGAGATTAAATTGGGGCTTACTCATGAAGAGTATGCTTGGTAAAAGTGACCAGGATGGATATCTCAACCCAAGATGATTTGGAGCCTTGTTTCAGGGATTACTCCTTTGGTGGATTCTCATTGAGCTTGGGCCCTAGGTGGGATTTATAAATATCCTGATTGTTGTAGGAATTAGAGTTCTTGTAGTTTGATAGATGAGGATTACACACTGATGCTTCCTTGGATAGGTTTGATAGGGGACTAGTCCTGAGGAGGATGACCACTATGCTTGGGATTTATGTAGGTGTCCTACGTATCATAGTTATATAAGGAATCAGAGTTCTCATTGTTCAATAGTTGGTGCTTTTGCACTGAGGATTCCTTGGATGGATTTGAATAGGGATTAATCTTGAGGTGGATGCCCATTGAGCTCGGGCCTTAGGTGGGAATCCAACGTATCATGGTTATAGTAGGAATAAGAGTTCTATTACTTCAATATTATGGGCTTACACACTAAGGTTTCCGTATATATGTGCTTGATTGGGGCTTACTCTTAAGGAGGATACACATTGAGATCAGGCCTTAGGTAGGTTCCTTACATATCTTGTAGTTCATTAGTTGGAATGGATTGTGTAGAATTCGTGACCACCACTAATCTATAAGCCCATGTGAGTCATGGTTTGTGTGAGAAACAAGAGGAAACAAAAAATATGGAAAACCAAACAATATTTTTTTGTTATTAGGTGGAAAAATGACATATCCCAAAGGGAGAGGGATGGAGGTTAACATTCACACCTCTGCTGGCTCATCTTCTGCTGATGGAATATGTCAAGGCTATAGCGCTTTCCCCTCTTCACTATACCATGGAATGAGTCTAGGGTATGGAAGACAAATAAGGAAGGGAGCATGAGGGATAGGAGAGGACTCTGGTCCCCATCCCCTCTCTGATCTGATGGTCATGAAGTAAGGTGGAGCAATAATGAAACCATATAAAATAATGTATAGGGGAATAATATTGGAGGACTTCCCTAAAATTGGTCTCACAATGAGTTAGGAGGACTCCATTCCCTGTCAAAAGGTCATTCAAGCATAATCCTAACTCCCCTTACATGGAACTGGGGGATCCATGTATTAGAGATGATAAGGGAATGACATGGTCCTAACCCTAGTATTTGATAATTGGAGCTCCATGACACTTTCCCTTGGGTATATGTCCTAGTTACCATAGGTATACACACTAACATGCACCATGAGGACCCTGATTGACCAACTGGACAAGTGTAGGGATCCTCTGACCATAGTAATACACACCCAAATGGGGGACATGATGGTGTGCCACTTTCCAAGGTTGTGAAAATTATGGGACTTTAGTGGAGGTTTCCACTTGGTCTCTACTAGACAAGGGAGACAAAAGAGGTGGGTCCCTTAAATGGATGGATTTGAAGAAGGAATGATGAGTGTCTTGCGCAGGATGGAGGTGAAGGTGAATCAAGGGGGATCATGTAGGTCTTGAATGCAGTTTCTTAGTGAAGGTTCTATTTCTATACTCATGTGTCCTTGTATAGGTCTAACATAGGTCCTTACTTAAGTTAGAGAGCTCATGTAGGTCCATGATTAAAAAAGGGAGCTCACGTAGGTCCTTTATTAAGGAAGGGAGATGGCACAGGTGGTTTCCTTCAAGAAGAAAAGGGGTCCTGACACAATTGTTTTGTGTTTAGGATATTGAAGGGACCTTGATCTCTCTTGTACCCTTTTATTATTTCTTTTAAATGGTTTTTGAGGGCTACTTGAGAGGTTTCGATGGACCTAGATGAATAAGTTCCCTGAACAGATCTCTTGAGGTTCTTCTAAATTTTTAGTCTCTCAAATGGGGATCCCAAGGGTTCTATTTATTAGAAAACTGGTGAACTTGGTTAGAGAAGGTTTCTTACAGAGGGCCCATGCATAGGTGTTTGGTGTAGGTCATACATGTAGGGGTATCCTGACCTTTGAGGCCATGAAGGGAGGGATGAATGGTTCTTCTGGTGCTTAGGTACTGTGCACATGGTTTATTTGTAGGGGTATTTTGACCTCGTTCGGTTTTCTTCCCAAATTTAGCATTCTCAAATTACCATTCACAATATTCTACTTCCTTTTAAATAATTAAGTTCCAACACCTGTGAAATTTATTCAAAACATAGGGCGAGCAAAAAAATCTTAGTAAGGGACAAAAAAATAAGAAATTTGTTAGTTTAGTTAAAAATATGAAAATCCATAAAATATTACCTTTATCACCATATTCTTTTATCGTATGAGATAAATCATTTCTTTAGGTAAAAACACGTTTTTTCCCAAATAGACCTTTAAAACTCATAAAAAACAAATATAAATCCATTTTAGGTGACTTATAAAGTCATATTCATAACTTATTTTAAACTTGTTTAAGAAATAATTGGTTCCTAGTTAAATCCATAAGAGAAACCTTACTAGTTATCTCTATCCTTCTTAACTTTGAATACATGTAAAATTACCCAATGCATTAGAGAACAATATTGGGGATCACACTTCATATAAGCTATGTCAGCCTCACCCATATTCATGATCTATAATGGGGATCAATCCATTATTTAATATATATTTGGATAACCCATTTCTCATATATAATTATGAAGTAACATATCATGAATACAACATTTTATGCTTTTCCATTTTCATCATAAAACCTTTAAATTTTTTTTGAACCTATATGAAAAACACTTTTGGATATTGAAATACCATTTATTTTCAAAACCCATTTTCAAAACTAAAACACCCAAGAGGAAGGTAATTAGGGGTTTTATTTGAATAAAGCATGAAATATTGTAATTTAATTCATAAATTAAATTACATTTATGATGGAGGTAAAATTAATTGCCGTTGTATACGTTAAAATAGAACATTCATTTTTTTGTTTGTATACAAATTCAAATAATTTGGGAAAAAGATTCCTTCTGGAAAACTTTGAAAGAATGTAAAAAATAGACATAAAGATTCATTTATAATTCTTTAATTTGAATATAATTACATTAATAATATATTTTTAGAAATATGGATATGGAAGAAAAAGAGTTGGATGGGAAACATTAAAAGAGGATTTAAAAAAGAAAACCCCTTACCTTGAGTTGAAGTCATCATGAATGTTATTTGTCTTCAAGAATGAAAAAATTATTTCAATTATTTAATTTCATAATAACCTTTTAAATTTAATTATTCTTTTATTTTATTTAAAACCATTTTATATACAATTACTTAATCAATTAAGTTCTCTTTATACATTTTGATGATATTCATCTCATATGTAAAAAATGATTTTGATAGGTTGAATATGGTTAAATAGTTCACTATTACATTATCTATAGAATAATAATAAATACATAATTATCATTTTTATAGATAAATTATAATTTTAAAACCAACAATGAAATATGGTTATGAAAAATGAACTATATTGAAATCAGGAAGACATGAGGCCTTACGTACATATGAGTAACATTTCCATTTTTCAACCATCATTAAGAAAATAATTTATGTATTAATTTATATTTATAGAAATATAATTATATCATTAATACAATATTATCCCTTTAAATACACCTATATATATCATTCATGTGATGTGGTAATGAGAAATGAATCACATCTCTTTTTAGAGGTGGTAGTCCACGCATACACAAATATGACAATATTATTTTTCAGTGAATGGAATTATATGAAATTAAATGATAAATTATCTTTTTATAATGATAATATGACATAAATATCACATATATACATTAAATCAATTATTAAATCTATTCATTAGAGGTGGTGATAGAAAAGAAATTACATCAGTTTTGGAGGTGGTAGTTCACCGTACACACGAATGACATTTTCAATTACCATTTAAAGGAAGATGAGATTGATGTAAGAGAATACATTAACTTAATATTATATTAGAATATGGAATATATGAGTGCTATTATTTAATCATGTTTTAATAACATTTGATAATACTATGAGAAGAAATAAAACAAATCTATTTAATATCAGGTTACCGAATTTAAAAATTTAAAAACATGAAATCAAAAAACCCGCTAAACTATATGGTAGTATAGGATATGAAAGTTTGAGGTCGAACCAACAGAAATAGGTTTGAATAAGTTAAATATTAAATAAAATAAACCAAATCTATTTAATTTTTTAAATCAAAACTAATTAATTTGAATAAGAGATAATGATTGTTTGGATATAAATAAAATTTAAAAACATTCTCGACAATGGTAAATATGGGTTCATGATTGATTAGTGTATAAAATAATTAAAAATAAATTATATGGTGTTGGAATTAAGTTAGGGTTATTCTAGTGGTCATGAAAGAAATATCCCCCAAATTACATAACTTCCATTTTTCACAATGGTCATGTTACTTCGGGTATTCATTGACATGATAGCATGGATCCATTTTTAAAAATAGTGGAAAATCCACCCAATGGTTATGGTGTGAATCGTTCTCTTGTATAATGTGTTAAAACAATTAATCCCTCACTGATCACACAATGTTTATGAATAAAAAATAAAGGAAGAGAATTTAGGAATATAGGGTTGGGACAAAAGACCCAAAGGAATTATAATTAAAAAATTAAATACCTTAATATAATAAATTCCCTTTCTTTACAATTGCTTCACACAAGTTCTACCACCTCATTCTATCCACGAAGGGGTAGGAAAATAGAAAACATATTCTACTCATCATGGTAGAGACAATCCTTGATATCGGTGGCGGAGGATCGAAATGAATGCTTTGAGAGGAGGCTTGGTATCTTATTTATAGTCATTCATGGTTCTTAGATATGTCCCTCATTTTATATTTTGTAAAAAATAAAAGATACAGTGAATTTGGAATGATGAATCCCAACCTGAAAATTACACAATGTGTAAGTGGAAAAAAACATGTAATCCTTAAATCCATAGATATCGTGAATCTTGGCATATTTTGTTCAATAATTTTTTTTTGAAAAAAGTCACCTGGTGTAAATGGAATACATGACATGTAATAGTTTTTCATAGTGTGAAACAATGTCATAACTTGTTGAGATGGATATGTTTCAATTGACAAATTCATGATGTGTAAATGTATTATATGTGTTGTAATCACTCTGCTCTGGTTTTTTAGCTTCAAACTTCCTCTATAATACATTATCATTCTGTGAGGGAACATCATGGTGTGATGTTTGTTTTAGCTTCATTATTCACAAAATTTCATTCATTTTTCAAAATTCATTGATTCCTACCATAAAACATAAAAAAGTCAATTTACTCACAGATTGGAATGAATATCGAATTAAATACATAAATTAATAAATTAAAATACTATAAATGTATGCATGAAATACACTTACCATTTAGGTGATTTTTTACCCTTTTCTTTTTGTTTTAACCCATTTCAACCCTTTTTCACAATTACTTAGGTATTTAATATTTTACGTTTTGGGGTTAAGAAATATACTATAAGAGAAATATTGGACCATAAATAAACCATGGTTGATATTTCAAACCATATCCTAATAAATTGGATTAACATAGTATTTTTTTAGTTTATAATCATTTAATAGAATATATTCCATCATAAATTCACATTAATGTCAGTTTTGGAACTATTCATTTAATTTGAACTTTAAAATTAAAAGAAAACAATATAATTTGAATCTAATAAATTAAAACCTCTCTACTATATCATTTTTATCTACATGAATCATAGAATATAAAAATACATTCAAATGATATTAGTTTTAATATTATTAAATTAATTTATTTTAATTTTCTAATAATTTAATAAATATTTTATTGGAATTGTGTAGGAATTTAAGGTGGATATTTCATTACAAAAAATCATAAATAAATTACCTTGATAAATAAAAACCATTTATATTTCAGATAAATGTTTCTAAATGAATATACCTTCTTTTTATCCCTATGTAAACAATTTAAATATAATAAAACAAAGATAATGATGTTTTCAATTTCATTTACCTAATGATGAAATATATTCATCTAATAAAAGTGCTTAAAGTGTTAGGGTTATTTTCTTGTCCTTATCACATTATAAATGCCCTTAATTAACCTGTTCTACCTTTACTGTTCTTGTAAAATTTACTATGATTACTATTCACAATTACTAAAAATAAAAGGGATATATTTAACAAATTTGGACTTCCTCATTAAAGACATACAATCAATTTTTTAATTAAAAATCCAAATTGGTAAATTTTAATTTAAAATTAAACTGTAAAAGCATGATGAAGAACAATTTTTTTTTCAGGAAAATGCCTTTTATGATTGAAAATATTTTTATATCAAATTAAATAATAACATTAATTAAAAATATAATAACATGATTTTTATTTTTAAAAAAGATCTATTAAAATATGTAAATTAAAAAAAATATAATTTTTCTTTATAAATACTTTAAAATAAAATATAGTTTCCAAAAAAATGAGTATTTTTTACTATTCATTAAAAAATCAAGCTTTTCTAGAAAATATAAATAATTCACTCTAAGATAATTTGGAACAATTATTCCAAAATTTATATATTTTTTTTATAAAATGACACATTAAAAATTCTCATTAATTCATTATATTATCTTCTCACTAGAAGAGATAAAAACCATTTTTGAAAAAAAATATTTTAAGAATAAAATGACTCCCAAAATTTTATTGATTATTTACTAAGAATTTATGAAATAATTTATATTGAGAATTAAATATATATATATATATATATTTCATAATGTAGCTAATCCTATTAATACCTTCCAATTTAATGGCTAGATTATAGTTTTTAAATTTAAATATTAATATTTCATGATTTATTTAAACATTGTTTTTCTTGTCGTATACACTATCAAAGATAGTTTTTTTATAAAATATTTGGGGTGTTATATTTTACCCATTAATAAAGTTCACACTCAAAATTTGAACTTGTTATCAGTAATCATAGGCTTTCCATAAATAACCCAAATCACTATAAGTCCACATTAAAATCATATATGATTCCAAAATATAATTCAACTTTTATTTCTCAAATAAAATATGATGTTTTTTTGTTTACCTTAATCATATAAGGTTACTAAAAATAGAAATATTAGTCAATATCATGGATATCTCTATGATAAAATATATGTTTCCAAAATCAAAATAATATTTAACTTTTACATAATTTAAAAAAATTTCATACTGACCAAGACATCGTGTAGTCCAGTTGTAGGCATTGCACCCTTGTCACTCTTAAGTTGTGCGTTCCAGCCACACAACCCTACAATATTTAATAGTTTATCTTTTATTAGTACAAATATATTAATATCATTACTATAATGCTGCCAAAATATTATGAAAATCCTTAAAATAATATTAATAATAAAATCAACTTTTATCCTCTAGGGTTTTCTATAGAGATCAATTTTCCAAAAAAATAAAATAATCTTAATTGAATATCATTTTCTTAACTTAATGCATAAATTAACCCAAATATTTATTTATCCCTTTTAATATTTCCTTAAATGAGAGTATCAAAAAATTATAACCTTTTTTTATACCAATTTTCAAAGGTATCAACTCTATCATATGTTTCCAAATTGAAAAAATCTACTATAGAATAATCCTCAGGTATTTTATATTTCTCATAATATATAGAATATATCATAATATAATTTGAAAACACATCCTTCATTCAAATTAGTTCTCAAGACTTTATCCATGATTTGTTTTCTTATTCTTTAATACTTTATTCCCACAATCAATGATATATAATATATCCTTAGGACTCATCAATATCAACTCAATCTTGTTTCATACTTAAAATGTAGGAAAATAATAACTACCTTAAATATAGAAATCATAGTATTATTTTATTCTATTTATATCCCCATTATTTTCCATCATTATGTCTATATATTTAGACAAAAAATAGTTAAGTACATAATGGTATTTCACTATAGAATGATATAAATGAGTTGATATTTTGAAATAAAATAAAAGAAATACCATGATGCAGATAAATGTTGATGAAATGAATAGATTTTGGATGGGTCAAATAGCTTCTTATAAGAGATTTGGGTTTTCTAAAAGATTTTATAATCATTTGAACAATCCTTTTCCAGGATAGTGATGTTTAAATCATCTATAAGGGATAATAAGGTTGTGTGAGATTGTTTTTCCTTTATATTGATAAATGATATTTAATATTTATAAAATTCCACCATTAAAACCTGAAATGAATTATTTCAATTTAAAATGAAAATTTTCCTTTAAAATAACATACCCATATAAATTCTATAATACTTTAACCTTAAAATAAAAATAATAAATCAAAATTAAAGAATGTTTTAACCTCAAAGTTTATCTCATAACTTTTCACTTACATCCCAAAAAATGAAATATAATTCTCTTGAAATAATCTTTCATGTCAAACCTAAATGTTATATATTCCTCAATCAAATAAAAAATCTCCCAAAATATCATCAATCACCTTAAAATCACTTAAAATGTCAAAAAAAGTATCTATGCCTTTTAACTTATGATCAAACTTATACATATTAACCAAAGATGATATCCATAACTCTTAACTTAATCTCACATAAAAAAATCCTAATATCCATTGTTATTTATAACACCATATGATACCCACTATATAAACATGGCCTTAAAAATTACATATTCTACTGTATGTCGACCGGAATTCACTTCCTTACATAACTAAGGATCATTACAGCTTAGAGTTTTAGATAATTATGTCATAAATCATACCTAAAAAAACCATATTATAAAAAGTGGACACATTTAGTTAGAATAAAAGTTTCCCATAATATTAAACATTTAAAATGAAACAAATTTTATTTTCATGAAAAATATTCATGAATTTCAACACGACTTATTATTTATTATAAACCATCCTTAAACCCTATAATTTTTTTCTATGAATGTTAAATTTTTATTAAAATGATTTTATGGGAAAATTGTGAAACCTTCAAGTTCAACCAAGCGCATCAGCACTATAGGAGATGAAAGAATTATTAAAGATTAACTTAAAAATATTAGATGAATCATCCCTAAATAATTACTTGGAAAGTTCTTTTACCATTATATTGGGGACTTATTTGATAACATATTCAAATTGATAGTTCACCTTTTCCCTTTATTGCAAGAACTCTTACATTGTAATCTTATTATCCTTGAATCATCTAGTTAGGACTAAAAGTCACTCTGATTCTTGTTTGTGTCCACTTAGATCATTATCTCATTCATCCTTAGACATAAGAATGATCATGAAATTCTCTAGAATCTCTTACTCAGAGTGCATAAGAAGGTCAGATCATTTTCCCCTGGTCTCTGTATATGAAACCAACTGCATACATACCGTGTTAACCAATGAAACTCCCCCAACATCTGCCTCTTTCCCTAATTGATCCTGAGGAGCAGTTAGAGGGTTATCATAATCTTTCGTGTCTTACTTGTTTCGATACCGTTATTAAGACTCCTTCTCCAGAGCTTGATCATTGGATAGACAACCTTCAATTGTTCCACTTCCACTCACAAAAACCAAGTTGTCCTCCTTCACCGAGTCTATTTTAGAGGAATCACCCTCCATTACCTTGGTATCACATTTTTTAGATGATCTTGTCTCCATCGGTCTTGGAGGTTTTGAGTAGTCCTTGAGGCCTTTTTATTTCATCATATTTCTCATAATGCAGCTACTCGGGTCCCTGTTTTATTCCTGCCCCTTCTTTCTCCTTGGACTGTGAAGCCTTCTACTAGGTCCTTCCTTTATAATGTCATCCAAAAGTTTTACATTACTATCCCCTCGACTCTGGCTCAAAGAGACACCCTAAACCAATTTTCTCTTGATCATGAGTATCAGATCCCAAGCTATTGCATTGATTACTAATGATAATCGACAATATGATCAATCAATGGTTTTCTCTTCCCCCAACATCCACTATCTTCTCCAATTTTCTTGGTAATTTCTACATATAATATTTATGACCCTTATTGTCCACTACATCACATCAATTTACATTCTAAGAAACATCCACAGAAGAAGGAATATTTGTAGGCTCATATTGGAGAGGAACCCCTGACCTCAGAGCATCTGGATTTGACAGATTCTGCCCAGACAAGTCGTTTCTCAGCCTATTGAATATATCCACCACATTTGGATATAATTGTTCAGACCTTCCACCTTCTTGATGTGAGTATCACCTGAATCCACTCTATTTGATTGGTCCACTAGAGGGGCGTTTGGAACTTTTCTAGCATCCAGTTACCGAGTCCCCGATGACAGGAGCATATAGAATGCCGTAAGATATTATAGGCCGAGAAAAACTCAGTCTAGGATTCAAACACAACTTCTTATTTACATATGACTTATTATTCATCAGGGATCCATATCCACTCCACTGGTGGTATCAACACAACAACTTCAATGAAAATGCGTGGTGAAAATGGGTGACATGGAGCATCGGTCCTACTATCAGATCACAAACATTGTCCTTCAATGTTCCATATCATGTGTAAAATAGAGGGATTTTGAAAGGGAAGTTTGAGTTTTCCAATTCTTACCCACAAATCTGTTATAGGAGTATCACGATTCATGTGAAAATCATAAAACTAATGAAATAGATAAAAGGTACACCCATTGGAAACTATTGGGCCTCTAGACCAGGAAAGAATGAAGTCTGCTTCAGATGCAAAGAGAACTACCATGTAAGGATGGTTAAGAGGTCCAACTACCACACAATCCTAAAGACCCCAAGATCAAATACGAACCTGTCAAAGGAGTCGACCGAGGGCATGTGTCCTATGAATCGAGTAACCAAGGAAACATTAAGATGACTTTAAGCCTCCCAAAACTCTGAATTTGAAAGCGTTAGTTATGACGAGTCGTTGTAATGATATGGAACATTCGGTTTGAGATTTATAGAAGGTAAATGAGGGAGGAAATACAGGTTTGAATAGAGGAGAAATGGGGGTGGTCATGTAGGGTTTTAGGGATGATGATCCCCCCACTCCAGAGAAGGGGGGATGATAGAGCCATTTCCATATGCCTAAGGCATCACGAAGAGAGGTCACGGCCGAAGCATTGTCATTTTAAAACACTTTTTCGATACAAAATCATTGAATTTTTATTAAAACATTGGATGAGAACAAAAATATCAATAAGGTATATAAAAAGAATAAATATATTAGTTTAGTTAAAAACCTGAAAATTTATAAAATACTTAACTTTATCACATTATTCTTTGAGCATATTAACAAATTAATTACTTCATGAGAATGAATTTTTTTATAATAAATTTGAAAAACTCATTGAAAGTAAATAGAAATTAATTTTATTGAAATAGAGAATAATATTCATAGATCATATTAAAAACATGTTAGAAATAACTATATCCCAATTAAATCCATAGGATAAACCACACCGTTGAACTCCCTCTATTTTTCCTTCAAAGACAAGGAACATTACCCAATGCACTTGAGAGATCTAATGAGGATCACCCTTCATATAAGAAATATAGGGATCACCCATATTTATGATCTATAATGGGGATAAACCCGTTATATAATACATATTATGGTCACCCATTTCTTATATATAAATATAATTTACTATTTATGAATAAAACATTTTATATTATCAAATTTTCATTATAAAACCCTCAAAAACCACTTTTAAACCCATATAGAAAACACTTTTGGATATTAAAGTACCATTTCATAGAAATCCCCATTTTCAAAAAAATACCCATAAATAATAGAAATAGTGTGTTTATTTGAATAAAATAAGAAATATTGTAAATGAATCCATAAATAAAATAACAGTTACGATGGTGGGGAAATCCATTATCTCTGTATACTTTAAAATAGAACATTCCATTTATCCTTTATAAAGAGTGTAAAATCATTTCATAAAAATATTTCTTTTGAAAACATTTTATAGAAAGAGAAAAGAGACATAAAATTTAATTTATAATCATTTATTTCAATATAAATAAATAAATTATAAATTTTTTAAAATATGGACGTGGAAGAGAAATAGTTAAAAGGGAAATATTAAAAGCGTATTTTTTTAAAGTCCCTTACCTCAAGTTCGACTCATCACATATGTTATTTAGTTTCATGAATAAAAAAATTATGTAATTTATTTACTTTATTTAAAATATTTTCAATTTAATTATTATATTAATTTATAAAACACCATTTTATATACAATTAATTAATCAATTAAGTTTACATCAGGTGTTTTGACGATATTCAGATCATATGTCAAAAATTACTTCGGTAGGGTAAATATGGTCAAAGTGGTCCTTATTTATTTATATATTGAATAATAATAATGAAATAAACATAAATTATAATTTCAAAAGTATCCATGAAATATAGTTATTTGAAATGAACTACAATACATTCCTGGATATGGTAGTTCCTACGTACGAACGAGTAATGTTTCAATTTTTTAATGATCATAATGGAAATAAAGTCTGTATTATTTTATATTTATAGAATAATAATTATATCATTAATACAATATTATTTCATAGATTAATCTTATATATCATCCATGTGATGTGGTGATGAAAAATGAATCACATCCCTTCGTGGAGGTGTCAGTCAATATGTACCTACAAACAAAATAATCATTTTTTAGTAAATGGAGACTTAAGAAATTAAATGATATATTATATTTTTATTATGATAAAGATTCCATTGATATCATATTTATACACTAAATCCATTATAAAAACTATCCATGAGAGGCGTTGAAGGAAAACTAATTACATTGGCTCATGAGGTGGTAGTTCATTGTGCACACGAATGATGTATTCATTTCCCATTTGATGGAAGATGAGATAAATATAGGTGATGAAATTAACTTAATAAAATATAAAAATATTTAAGATACATATGTTACTATTTCAACATGTTTAAAAAATTCTTGAAGGTGGTAGAAGAAAAAATAAAATGAAAAGGCACAGTTAAGAGTTGTACCTCTTCAATGGAAAATAACTCATGGTTTATGCAAAAAGAATTCATAAGATGATTTTATGATAAAATTATAGCCTTTAGGACATGGGTATATATTTAAGGAATGGATTTGGTATGTTATTTCTCAAACCAAATAGTTCTTGTAGTGTGAATAAAATATAAGAATAGGTTCCCTTCTATAATAGAGGGGAGGGGTACTCTTGGTGTTTATTAAAATATTAAATCAGTATAAATTAATTTTAATGATAAAATGAGGCCAAATTTATAATATTATAATATAATATTAGTTTTAGTTTAAATAACATTTTAAAATAAAAAATAAATAATTCTGTATGATTTTTTCACCCTTATCATTTTGTTTTAACCCATTTAAACCTTTTTTTGATAATTAATGCCATATTAAATATTTTACACTTTAAGGGTCAATAAAGTCACTATAAAAGGAAAATTGGAAAATACATGGAAAATTGTTAATATTTTCAACCATATCCCAATCTATTAGCTTAAATTATTATTTTTTGGAGTATTAAATCTTTTAATAATATATTACGTATTATAAAATAATATTAATGTAAAATTTTGATCTATTTAATTTATCTGAATATTAAACAAACATAACAATGCAATTAAAATATAAGTAGCTAACAAAGATATATTATGTCATGTTTTACTTAAAAAATTATTTACCATAATAATTAATTCAAATAATACTACTTTTAACATTTTTAATGTCATTAATTTTATTTTTATATTAATTGAATAAATAATATATCAGTGTTATATCAGATTTTAATGTAATTATTTCATCTTTAAAAGTTATAAAAAAATTACCATGATAAATAAAAATCATTTATCATTCGTATGAATATTTATAATGGAACATAAAGTATTTACTCCCTATATTAAAAATTTAATGATAATAAATAAAAGTGAATGTCATTTTTCACTTGTCATTACATAAAATATTATAAAGGTCTAAACCATGTCCATTTGATAACAAAAGGTCATATATTTAAACATTAAATGATAATGGATGAAATATATTCATCAAATAAAATTAAATCAAGTGATATGGTTACTTTCTAATTCATATCATATTATTTATACCCTTAATTAACCCATTTTTCCTTTACTTTGGTCACAACATTTGTGATGAATACTATTCCTAATGGCTAAAAATAAAAGGGATATATTAATCAAATTTGGATATCTTGATTCTATATATGGTATCCATTTAAAAGATTCTAAAAATAAGTGAAATAATTTCATTTAAAATTAAACAAAAAAGCACAATGAAAAAAGGGTTTTCAAAAAATTATCATATTAATAATATTTTTAAAAAAATAATTAAAGTATTAATTTCATTCCAAACACCATAATTCGTTTTTTATTAGTAAAATTTATCTATATAGAAAAACTCAAAAATTCACCCAATATAATTATAACATGATGGGTTAAAAAATGATATAAATTTTATAGAATTCAATTTCAAAAAGATTTATGAATTTATTATACAATCCACTCGTAAATGGAAGAAAATGTTTTCCTGAAGAAAATGTATTTTTAATGAATTCAATGAATTAACCAAAATTTTAGAGATTATTTACTAAGAAATTATCTATAAATTTATATTGAGTAAGAAATATATATATATATATATATATATATTTTTAAATCATTTAATCATATTCATACCCACGAATTCAATAGCAAGGTTATAATGGTCATATTTAAATATTAATATTTTATGGTTCATTTAGTGTCAGTATTGCATATTGTATACCATATCAAGAATAGTTTTTTAAATATCAGGGTGCTACAGATCAAAACATGTATTCTGATAATAAATATTAATTTTAAGCATGATAAAATGAGTTAATGTTATTTATTATACAATTTTTATGTAGTTGTAGTACAAGCATGGTTGGAGTTATTCAGAAATGGATGGAAGAGGTTTGGTGAAGGAGTAACACATCACTATGTAACAACATCGATCACGTTGTGATGTTTGATAAGTAAAAGTATATTATGGATAATGATAAGTAATTATGTTATGAATATAGAAACCATGACATACCATGAGTTACATAAGAAGTCTCATGTAATAATTAATGTTAAAGTATCATGATGTAATAGGATCAATCACACCCTAGAGTTAGTAATAGAAGAATAATATTTGAAGTTATCAATCCTGTGATAAATGTGGTTTTGGCATGATGAGAAAAATTTCACACCAAAATGTATTATGATTATGGTTAACAATTATTGATGTGAAGATTGTGGGGATAGGTCCATTCAATAATCCTTGGCTATGAAAAGATGGTATAAATTTGGAATGTAAAGACCAATTAGACCGTGTCAATATAGGAACTCCACACCATAACTATGAGAGTCTTGAATAAGAGTAAGTAAGGATCACACCAAAACCTCCCGGTTGCATAAGGAGGATTATGATTTTGGTAGAAAGAAACAAAATTTTTTATTCCTATAAAGTAATTGATCAGGGTACAAAGAAGTGGACCATGATAAAATTAGCACTATATTTAAGGATATTTGGTAGATAATTATGAAATATTATTATAATATTAAATGATATATCATATTGATTTTGTGGATATATAGTTCACTCAAAGTTCATGTTGTAATAAAGGATTTCACATCATAGTATGTTTTATTTATAATAGGATCAAACCAAAATAGATAGTATCACACTATGATAAAGATATTTCCAGAATATATTGACGATTTACTCTAAAATTTTATAGAGGAATATTTGGATTTGGTTTTTGGGATTGACTTGAGTTAATTGGATTTATTTGACCTCAATCAAATGCATGGGACAATATTGAATAATCATGGATAATTACATGAATGGTAATTGATCCCAACCATTAATAAAAGGGTTAGAGACTTGATATAATTTATAAAAACTACTTATATAAGTTATAGAGAGATAACACAATATTAAATATTTAATTTTCATAGAGAATAGAAAGAGTAGTGGAGATGTAACATCCCAGGTAAATAAAGAATAAATCATTTTCATATTTATTAATATTTACAAATTAAATATTAATTTTACTTTAAAGGGGTTTCTATGTTCGATAGCGTAACCGATACACAATAATGAGTTTCATTGAAATCTTACGTTTCACACAAGTAATATAATAATATTATTTTAAATGGTAGTTAACACATAGCCGTTTTATTGGAGGGAATGGATATAAATAACTAAAATATGATTATATATATTTTTTAAATGTTTTTACATTTATCCAATAAAAGTTTAAGGCTTAAAATATGGAAAGAATTCAATTTTAGGCATATATACCCTAATTTTCACTGAAGGTTCACATATCACCTTTTGATGGAGAACCGTCATTAAATATAGTTCTGGTCACTTTTATACATTTTATTGGACCAAATAAAACTCTTCTTTAGAATCGGGACATCAAAATTTACTTTGTGTAAATTTTTGGTATTTTTCCGATAAAGTTCATTTTTTAATGAATAGTGAAAAATGTTGTATTTTAATTCAAACCCACTTTTTAATATAATTTATTTATATGATTAGATTATATTTTTATTAGGTTTTAGAGTTGAATTAGAATATATTTTTACCATTTAATCCAATAGTGGTCGTTGGAATTAATTTCACTTTGAAATTGGACTTAAACTAGTGTCAATCTTTTGATACTTATTGTTTCATAAAAACCCGCTATTTGCTCTGACAGTGGGAATTAATTGTTAAATTAATTAATACAACTTATATGTTTCGAATTTTGTAAAATAGACATCATTTTTGAATTCGGAATATCAAATATATCTTAGGGTGAAGTTTTTGTATTTTTCTGAAAAACTTTAATTTTTGATGAATAGTGAAACCACTAAGTGGTACTAAAAAAAACTGATTTTTCGTTTAAATGAAATTTTACCACCTTTGTGTTTTGAATTTCAAAAATCCGACATACATGGTTGTCATTAATAAGTAAAATGTGGTTCAATGGGATTAAAATAAGTTTTTAGTGAATAGTAACTTTTATGTTTTAATCGCGATTAGAGGTAATTAGTGTAATTTAAGGTAAGAATAATGTTTTAATAATATAAAATGAACTTTACACATGTCCTACCCTAATTGTATGTGTCATGGACGACCAAGACAATCCATGGGTCAACTTGGGGACCCCATGGAGCCACTTTGGAAGGAAAATGACTTTAATATCTTTTTATTTAATGTTGAAGTAAAAATGTCACAAACATGAGTTGATTTACTAAAACAATTTTTAAATGGGGTTATACAAGTCATATTCTTGACTATAAATATTCATTAGAAATCTAAAAAGATTTCCTAAATCATGATATTTTTTAATATTTTTAGACATTAAATAAATTAAATTATCTATGACACCATGATGGTTTAGCGATTACCTCATTATTTAACGATTTAAATAAAATGAAAAGATAATGTAAAATCTAAGACCTACACTTGTCAAAAACCTATTGGATGGGTATATTTAGAACCCTAATCACCTTATCCTCTAATTATATCAATGTGGGACCTTTTAAATCCGAAACTCATTTTAAAATAATGTAACATTTCTTTACTTTCCAAGAGTGCCCCTCCTCTCCTCTTATAAAAGGCCACCAACTCTACTAACTTACCCACACATCCAAAGCTTTTGGCTCGGCCAAAACCTACCCATTTTGTCTCTCCACATCCCTCTATTATTGCTAGAAGAATCACTATTGGCATAGGTGTTCTCAATTAAGCCTTTGAGCTCAAATCAAAAAGAGTTACCCGATTTAAAGGTAGTGTTTTCTCTTGCGTTCTTTTTTATTTTTTTGCTTCTCCAACCCCATAAACTATTTTTATTCATTTATTTTGTAACAAATCCAGTATATTCAATATACTAGGATGTTTTTATAAGAATAATTCTAGCTACACTTACACACACCTACATCTAATGGTTAAAGAACATACTGTTTCTGTGGATGGCGAATTTCTGCCTCACGAAACGATGATTGTTAAATATTCTTCCAACACCTTAAAAGGTGGCCATTAAGATGTCACTATATTTATATATGATATATAATATGTTTATTTCTTCCTTAAGCTTCTGTATTTTTCATTTATGGAACACCTTTATGGCTTCCATTATAGGTATACGCGATATCTTCATTTTAGGAAGTGCGGACTACCGCCCCCTCAAAGTGATTTGATTCGTTAATGCCATATGTAGGACGTATAAAGGATGGATTTAAAGTTATTATATATAATTTATGTTACATATAAATTATGAATATAATTATGTAATTAAAATATACATACCTCTCATTTAGTTTTAATTCCATTAATATGACATAGAAATGAAAGTAGCGTTCATGCGTACGTACGGCTTACCGTCTCCATGAACGGTGCATTTCATTTCTGACCTATAAATGATTATGTAATATTATAAATACATGTATATGCTGGATATATATGATATATAAGATATCCAACTCATGAATATCATTCTGGATATAATGAACCTTTGACCACACGAACAACATGTAATTGTAAGGAGTCCACTTTCGACTTAAGAACCAAATATCAACAAAACAAACATTATTAACTTAAATGATTAAATAATGTTTATAACATGGTAATAAGTGACATAAAATTAATAATGAACTTGATGAATGTTCTTAAGAAAGTATAAATTAACTCAAGTTTATTATTCAGGACGTTAAAGAACGATCGAGTCAAGTCGGACCCGAGGTAAGGGAGTTCGTCTCAATCTCCATTCATTGAGGCATATTTCGTTTTATACACAACTTTCTTTTATACGGTGTATAAACCCCTTTGAATTTTACTTTTATACAAAAGTTATCTTTTTCTACGAAGTGTTTTACTAAATGACAAAAAGGAATGTTTCTTTTAACTTACGCGGTGACAATGACCTTTTCAGCCGCTGCGAGTATTATTTGGTCTTTGACTTCCTCAACAAGCCGTAATGTTTTTTTAAAATTAAATAAATACCATATACTGTTTTATGTATTTTGGTATTGAAAGTGGATTTTTTTATAATGGATTTGTTATGTCTATATATTTAAGTGACATATTGTGATCAAAGTGTGGAAATGTTTTCTTTCCATTATATTTGTTTTATGTCTTATGATTTTATAATGGTACTTGGACATTTGACGGGTAGTTACGTGATAAAACATATGACGGGTGGTGCCGTGAATACCAGGATGGGTGGTTACATTATAAACTCCAATTCATTGGGTATGGAAGTCGGCCGTATGGCTATTCCATTAAGTGATATGTGTGGAAGTCGACCGTATGGTTATTCCATTTAAGTATGTTTATGTCCCATGTTACCTTTATATGTTATGTGATATTTATATGGGTTTTATGGTAAACTTTTGGTTACAAAAGGGGAAGTAATGATCTTTTATTCAGTGAAGAGTTTTTGACTACTTTATAAAGGTGAAAAGTATTACGTTGATAAAGTATACATGGTTTACTTGTTGTTTTGATAAACTAACGATTTTCATTCTTTGTGTATCCCTTACGGAGCTTTTTATGCTCACCTCAAGGTTTTTTGAAATTTTTTCCACATGACTTACTGTGGAATTGGGTCAAGGATGGGATCAAGGGAATGTCATGCTATATAAAACATGGAACTAGACATGTTTATTTTTAAGAGTTTTTATTCTATGGAAACTTAGTTGAAGTGTCTACTTTGTAATATTTTGAGATGTAATAGTTATTTCCTAATTCTCTAAAACTCTAAACCTAGAAAGATCCTCAATGTGGATTATTCATTTAATTCAATATTAAGTAAGGTTTAAGGATGGGGCCTTATAGTTGGTATTAGAGGTCAGTTTAGATAACTTTAGGAGTTATAATTCTATTAAATTATTATCCAAAAATATTTTTTTTATGGTCAAGTTGAAATGATATAGAATTTGAAGATTACCATGTTGCTTCATCAAAGACATGTTTGTTCGGAATGGATTTCCGCAGAGGAAACAAGGAAGCAGTGCTAGGAAGGCATACAGAAGGAAATAACCTTCCGAATTAGCATCCTGAGATGGTCAGAATTGGAACTGAACAGTTTGTTGCAGTGATGGAACAATTGACTTTGCTATAAATGGTGGTGGTATCCATGAATGAGATCAGCCAGATCAACCGCAGAGGAACATGTCAGTGGTGGAACATTTCATGAGGCAACATCCCCCATCATTCAGATGATCATCTGACCCTGTGCAAGATGAAGGGTGGATTAAAGCACTGGAGAAGATTTTTGATGTCATGGGGTGTTCAGAACATCAAAAGGTTAGTCTTGCTGTTTACTGTTTTGAAGGTGAAGCTGATCAGTGGTGGTCGATGGTGAAAAATATCAGGGATAGTGATGAGATTGATGATTTTCACTAGGATGAATTCAAAGGTATGTTTCTTGAGAAATATTTTCCTTAGGTGGTTTGTCTTAGGATGCAAAAACAGTTCCTAGAATTGAGGAAGGAGGATGACTCAGTGGCTGCTTATGAAGCAAAGTTCACTCGATTGGAAAGGTATGCTCCAAACATAATACGAGATCGTGATAGTAAAATAAACCATTTGTACTCATGGTTAAATCCAACATATCGAAGGGCTTTAGCTTCTCGTGAGTTCAAAAGTTATGAAAAGCTTGTTCGATGTGCGGAGAAGGTGGAAATGGAGTTTCCCGATGATCAGGTGTTCGTTGAAAAACAACAGAATAAGAGGTCCAGTTGGCAGGCAAAGGGGAAGAATTCATCAAACAAGAAAGGAGGTAAGAAAACAAAATATCCATCCTGTGAGAAGTGTGGTAAAATGCATCTTGGAGAATGTTTATCCATGTCTGGAAAGTGATTTCGGTGTGGTAAGTCTGGTCATATTGCTCGTAACTCTAAGGAAGATGATCAAGCAGGCAATGAAAAGCCAGCGGTAAGATGTTTTAAGTGTAATGAAATGGGTCATTATGAAAATGAGTGTCTAATTAAGAACTCAACTGGGGGAAATCTTCCAGACTACAAGAAGAAAGGGGTGGTGAAATACTTTGCAACTACTTCAGTAGATGTTGGTCCATCGAATGAAGTAGTATCAGGTACACTGTTTGTTTGTTCATATTATGCCAATGTGTTGTTTGATTCAGGGTCTACACATTCTTTCATTTCTGAGAAGTTTTCTAGTAAATTGGAAATTCCATCTCAAGATATGAATCCTGAACTTATGGTAAAAACACCCAGAGGGAATGTTGAGACAAAAAGGAATTATAAGAACCTTCTTATCCTTGTGTGCAGAAAGAATCTAATAGAAAACCTTATTGTTTTTCCTCTAGTAGAGTTTGATGTTATTTTGGGCATGGATTGGCTTTCTGTTTATCATGATAAGATTGACTGTAGAGCTAAAATGGTTTCTTTTCAGAAAGATTTTCAGTTTGTGTATAAGAATGAACCCTTTATTTTGAAAACATATCAGGAAGTTGAGAAACTAGTAAAATATGGAAATGAATGTTACCTTGCACATATTGTTGAAAATAAAGGAACTGTTTAGATTAATGATGTGCCAGTGGTAAATGAGTATCTTGATGTTTTTCCTGATAAGTTGTCTGGTATTATTCATGATCAGGAAGTTGAATTTACTATTTACTTAGTTCCTAATTCTAAGTCAATTTAAAAACCCCCTTATCTAATGGCTCAAGTTAAACTTTTAGATTTAAAGAAGCAATTGTAGGAGTTATTAGATAAAGGTTTCATTCGACCTAGCACATCACCATGGGGTGCTCCTGTCTTGTTTGTTAAAAAGAAAGATGGCTCAATGAGACTTTGCATTGATTATAGAGCCTTGAATAATATTACTGTTAAGAACAAGTATCCTTTTCCTCATATCGATGATTTTTTTGATGAGCTCCAGGGAGCTCAGTATTTTTCAAAGATTGACTTGAGGTCACGGTACCATCAGTTGAAACTAAAAGAAGCAGATGTTTCGAAGACTGCATTCCATACTAGATATGGCCATTATGAATTTGTAGTTATGCCTTTTGGGTTAACCAATGCACCTGCTGTATTCATAGACCTTATGAATATAATTTTCCATGAGTTCTTGGATAAGTTTGTGGTTGTTTTCATTGATGATATTTTGGTGTTTTCTAAAAGTAAAGAGGAACATGAAAGTCATTTAAGGGTTATCTTGAAAACCTCAAAATAAAAGAAACTATATGGAAAATTCAGAAAGTGTGAGTTTTGGTTACAAAAAATTTCTTTCCTTGGTCACATTGTTTCAAAAAATGGCATAACTGTTGATCCTTCTAAAACAAAAGTTGTTGAAGAATGGCCAAGACCCACAAATGTAACTGAGATCCATAGTTTTCATGGTTTGGTAGGTTACTTTGGAAGGTTTATTGAAATTTTTTCACGATTATCTAGTCCAATGACTAAGCTAACTCAGAAGGGTGTTATGTTTATGTGGACAAAAGAATGTGATGATTATTTTCAGGAGTTGAAAAGAAGAATGGTGAATGCTCCAGTTTTGGCACTACCTTACATGAATGGTGAGTTTGTTATATACAATGATGCTTCATTGAAAGGACATGGTTGCATCCTAATGCAGAATGATCAGGTAATTGCTTATGCTTCACGACAGTTGAAAACTCATGAGGTAAATTACCCGACACATGATTTGGAATTAGTTGCTGTTGTTTTTACTCTAAAAATTTGGAGGCATCATTTTAAGGAGTAAAGTGTGAAATATATACTGATCACAAAAGTTTAAAGAATATATTCACTCAGAAAGAATTGAACATGAGACAGAGGAGATGGCTGGAATTAATCAAGGATTATGATTGTACAATTCATTACCATCCGAGAAAATAAAATAAAGTGGCTGATGCTTTGAGTCGAAAAAGTAATGCTTCATTAACCATGCTATGTTTGGAACAAGATCCTTTGGTTTTTGATTTTATGAACTTTGGCATAGATGTTGTTAGTGCAGGAAGTTCTTTTGTTTTGTTTCAGGTATCAGTGAGATCATCCCTATTAGACAGAATTAAGCAAGCACAGAGGGAACATAGTGAGTTGCAAAAAAGGTAGAGCTGGTTCAGAAGGGTAAGTTTCCTGATTTCAACATTGATAATGATTTTGTTTTGAGGTTTGGGAAGAGATTATGTGTGCCTAGTGATTCACAATTGAAGAATGAGTTTTTATGTGAGGCTCATAGTTCCCTGTTTTCAGTTCATCTTGGAAGTACTAATATGTATAGAGATCTAAAGGAGTATTACTGGTGGGATGGAATGAAAAGAGATATTGCTGATTTTACTGTGAGGTGTTTGACTTGTCAGTAGGTTAAAGCAGAGAGGCAGTTACCGAAAGGGATGCTTCAGCCTTTACCAGTGCCAGAGTGGAAATGGGAAAACATATCCATGTTCTTTGTTGTGGGATTACCGAAGACATCTCGAGGTAATAATGTAATTTGGGTTATTGTTGATCGCTTGACTAAATCTGATCATTTCCTTCCTATTCGAGATACTTTCTCTCTAGATCAACTTTCTCGATTGTATATTAAAGAGATAGTCAGGTTGCATGGATTTCCTCTCTCCATTGTATCTGATCGTGATACTAGGTTTACTTCTAACTTTTGGAAAGGCCTTCAGTAGTCGTTGGGTACTGAATTAAATTTTAGTACATCTTTTCATCCGCAATCAGATGGGCAGTCAGAACAAACAATTCAGACCTTGGAGGATATGCTACAAGCTTGTTCTATGGATTATCAGGGAATTTGGGACCAACATATTTCTTTGGTTGAGTTTTCATATAATAACAGTTTTCATTCTAGTATACAGATGGCACCGTTTGAGGTGTTATATGGGAAGCGGTGTCGAACTCCAGCTTTTTGGGATGAAGTAGGTGAAAGGAAGCTGATGGGACCAAAATTGGTAGAAGAGATGGCAGAAAAAGTTCAGTTGATTCAGAAACACATGAGAATAGCTCAGAGCAGACAGAAAAGTTATGCGGATAACCGGAGGAAGGATCTATCTTTCGAGGTAGGTGAACATGTTTTTCTCAAGGTTTCTCCATGGAAAAGTGTTATGCGATTTGGTAAGAAAGGAAAGATGAGTCCAAGGGTCATTGGACCATATGAAATTCTGGAGAGAGTTGGATCAGTTTCATACTGAGTGGCATTACCTCCGAGTTTATCTCAGGTACACAATGTTTTTCATGTTTCGATGTTGAGAAAGTATATGCCAGATCCATCTCATGTTTTGAGCCCGGAGGTAGTTCAGTTGGAAGAGAATCTCTCTTATGAAGAACAACCAGTCCAGATTCTTGATCAAAGAGAGTAGGTGTTGCAAAATAAGGTAATTCACCTAGTAATGGTTTTGTGGAAAAACCATATGGTTGAAGAGGCAACGTGAGAATCTGAAAATGCGATGAGGGATAAATACCCCCACTTATTTTGATAAGTGAATAAAATTGCGAGGATGCAATTACCAAAAGGGGGAAGGATGTAACATCCCAGGTAAATAAAGAATAAAGCATTTTCATATTTATTAATATTTACAAATTAAATATTAATTTTACTTTAATGGGGTTTCTATGTTTGATAGCGTACCCGATACACATCAATGAGTTTCATTGAAATCTTACGTTGCACACAAGTAATATAATAATATTATTTTAAATGGTAGTTAACACATAGCCGTTGTATTGGCGGGAATGTATAGAAATAACTAAAATATGATTATATATTTTTTTTAAATGTTTTTACATTTATCCCTTAAAACATAAAGGCTTAAAATATAGAAAGAATTAAATTTTTGGCATATATACCCTAATTTTCACTAAAGGTTCACTAATCGCCTTTTGATGGAGAACCGTCATTAAATATAGTTTTGGTCACTTTTATACATTCTATTGGACCAAATAAAACTCTTCTTTAGAATCGGGACATCAAAATTTACTTTGTGTAAATTTTTGGTATTTTTCCGATAAAGTTCATTTTTTAATGAATAGTGAAAAATGTTGTATTTTAATTCAAAGATGCTTTTAAATCTAATTTATTTATATGATTATATTATCTTTTGATTTGTTTTTAGAGTTAAATTAGAATATATTTTAACCATTTAATCCAATAGTGGTCATTAGAATTAATTTCACTTTGAAATTGGACTTAAACTAGTGTTAATCTTTTGATACTTATTGTTTCATAAAAACACGCTATTTGGTCTGACAACGGGAATTAATTATTAAATTAATTAATACAGCTTATATGTTTTGAATTTTTTAAAATATACATCATTTTGAATTCGGAATATCAAATATAGCTTAGGGTGAAGTTTTGATATTTTTCTGAAAAACTTCAATTTTTGATGAATAGTGAAACCACTAAGTGGTACTTAAAAAAATAGATTTTTCATTTAAATGAAATTTTACCACCTCTATGATTTGAATTTAAAAAATCCAACATACATGGTTTTCATTAAGAAGTAAAATGTGGTTCAATGGGATTAAAATAATTTTTTTGGTGAATAGTAACTTTTAAGTTTTAATCGCGATTAGAGGTAATTAGTGTAATTTAAGGTAAGAATAATGTTTTAATAATATAAAATGAACTTGAAACATTTCCTACCCTTATTGGATATCTCATGGCCGACCTAGAGAATTCATGGGTCAACTTGGGGACCCCATAGAGCCACTTTGGAGGGAAAATGACATTAATATCTTTTTATTTAATGTTAAAGTAAAAATGTCACAAACATGAGTTGATTTACTAAATGTTTTTTTAAATGGGGTTATAAAAGTTATATTTTTGACTTTAAATATTCATTAGAAAGATAAAAATATTTCCTAAATCATGATATTTTTTTAATAATTTTTAGACATTAAATAAATTAAATTATTTATGACACCATGATGATGCAGCGATTACCTCATTATTTAACGATTTAAATAAAATGAAACGATAATGTAACATCTAAGACCTACACTTGCCAAAAACCTATTGGATGGGTATATTTAGAACCCTTATCACCGTATCCTAGAATTATATCAATGTGGGACCTTTTAAATCCGAAAATCATTTTAAAATAAAGTAACATTTCTTTACATTCCAAGAGTGCCCCTCTTCTCTTCTTATAAAAGGCCCCCACCTCTACTACATTACCCACACTTCCAAAGCCTTTGTCTCGGCCAACCCCTGACCATTTTTTCTCTCCACATCCCTCTATTACTCCTAGAAGCCTCACTTTGTGCAGATGTCTTATCAAGGAAGCCTTTGAGCTCAAATGAAAAAGAGTTACCCAATTTAAAGGTAGTGTTTTCTCTTGTGTTCTTTTGTTTTATTTTGCTTCTCCAACCCCCTAAACTATTTTTATTTATTTATTTTGTAACAAATACAGTATCTTAAATATACTAGGATGTTTTTATAATAAGAGTTAGAGCTACACTTACACACACCTACATCTAATGGTTAAAGAACATACTGTTTCTGTGGATGGAAAATTTCTGCCTCACGAAACGATGATTGTTCAATATTCATCCAACACCTTCAAAGGTGTCCATTAAGATGTCAGTATATTTATATATGATATATAATATGTTTATGTCTTCCTTAAGATTCTGTATTTTTCATTTATGGAACACCTTTATGGGTTCCATTATGGGTATACGCGATATCTTCATTTTAGAAAGTGCGGACTACCGCCCCCTCAAAGTGATTTGATTCGTTAATGCCATATGTGGGACGTATAAAGGATGGATTTAATGTTATTATATATGATTTATTTTACATATAAATGATGAATATAATTCGGGAATTAAAATATACATACCTATCATTTAGTTTTAATTCCATTAATATGATATAGAAATGAAAGTAGTGTTCATGCGTACGTACGACTTACCGTCTCCATGAACGGTGCATTTCGTTTCTTACCATTAAAAGATTATGTAATATTATAAATACATGTATATGATGGATATATATGATATATATGATATATATGATATCTAAATCATGAATATCATTATGGATATAATGAACCATTGACCACACGAACAACATGTAATTGTAAGGAGTCCTCTTTCAACTTAAGAACCAAATATCAACAAAACAAACATTATTAACTTAAATTATTTCATAATGTTTATAACATGGTAATAAGTGATATAAAAGTAATAATGAAATTGAAGAATGTTCTTAAGAAAGTAGAAATTAACTCAAGTTTATTATTCAGGACGTCAAAGAACGATTGAGTCAAGTCGGACCCGAGATAAGGGACTTCGTCTCAATCTCCTTTCATTGAGGCATATTTCGTTTTATTCACAACTTTCTTTTATACGGTGTATAAACCCCTTTGACTTTTACTTTTATACAAAAAGAATCTTTTTCTATGAAGGGTTTTACTAAATGACAAAAATGAATGTTTCTTTTAACGTACGCAGTGACAATGACCTTTTTCATTGCCGTGAGTATTATTTGGTCTTTGGCTTCCTCAACAAGCCATAATGTTTTTTTAAAATTAAATAAATACCATATACTGTTTTATGTATTTTAGTATTGAAAAGGGTTTTTTTAATAATGGATTTGTTATGTCAATATATTTAAGTGATATATTGTGATCAAAGTGTGGAAATGTTTTCTTTCCATTATTTTTGTTTAATGTCTTATGATTTTATAATTGTACTTGGACATTTGATGGGTGGTTACATGATAAACCATATGACGTGTGGTGCCGTGAATACCAGGATGAGTGGTTACATTATAACCTCCAATGCATTGGGTATGGAAGTCGGCCGTATGGCTATTCCATTAAGTGATATGTGTGGAAGTCGACCGAATGGTTATTCCATTTAAGTATGTTTATGTCCCAAGTTACCTTTATATGTTATGTGATCTTTATATGGGTTTTATGGTAAAAGTTTGGTTACAAAAGGGTAAGTAATGATATTTTATTCAGTTAAGAGATTTTACTACTTCATAAAGGTGAAAAGTATTACTTTGATAAAGTATACATGGTTTACTTGTTATTTTGATAAACTAACGGTTTTCATTCTTTGTGTATCCCTTACTAAGATTTTTATGCTCACCCCAAGTTTTTTTGAAATGTTTTTCACAGGACTTACTATGGAATAGGGTCAAGGATGGGATCAATGGAAAGTCATGCTATATAAAACATGGAACTAGAAATGTTTCTTTTTAAGTGTTTTTATTCTATGGAAACTCAGTAGAAGTGTCTACTTTGTAATCTTTTGAGATGTAATAGTTATGTCCTAATTCTCTAAAACTCAAAACCTGAAAAGATCCTCTGTGAATTATTCATTTAATTCAATATTAAGTAAGGATTAAGGCCGGGGCCTTATAGGAGAGGAACTATATTACTACGTCTCAAGGATAAAATCCTTAAAGATATATTTTTATATCCATATATGGATATTAAAGATATAGAACATAATGAGACTATTATAGTAAAAAATAATCTTCATTTAAATGAGATATTGTTGTTGTTGTTGTCATTTTTAAAAAATATAAACCCACTCTAGTAGAAGTTAATTTAATCTACCAATAGATAAAAAGAGAATAAATTGGATCTTTATAGTGAATCTATTATATATCCGAGGATGAAAAATTGTCATATTACGTATGTTTATCACAAAGAGAACCTAAGGTCTATAAATTGAAAAATCCTTACATGACAGAAGTACCTAGAGTGGAAGAAAAGTGCGTTCTCATTGTGTGAGGACTGATCGAGCTCTATGTGTACCCTAGTATGAAGTGACTATAACTGAGACTTGTATCCATAGAATTACTTTATATTTAATTTTGAGACATTGAAACATCATGGATGTGTTATCATTGAATATAGCTTTGTTTGGGTGAACCAAAGAAAATATTTTTGTACATTCTTTCTTTAAATTATATATTTGTGTTTCATTTTCAGTGTGAGCTACGGTGATTAGATATATACTGAAAACTATTCATTATAATAATGGAAAATGGTATGTCAAATGGAATAATTAAATTAAGGAATGTTTTATTTGGTAAAAACCTTAATTTAACTTTTTTAGTGTATATACATTAAAATTGGATCTAATAAGTGTTATATAATTCAACAGAATCTTTCTTAGAGTTCAATATAATATATCCATTTTGGGTTAGTTTCTGACATGGATTCAGAGATTAAACCTCCAATTTTTTATAGTACTAATTGTTATGGTTGGTAGAAAAAGATACATTTCTTGCTGTAGGATTGTGGTGATATGATCAGGGATACTTTACAATAAGATCCTAATTTGAGAAATAATAATTATTGAGTACATATCATGGATACATAACTTTTTTGTACAAGGTATCTCTAGTGAGGTATTCATGTAAACATTTATTTTTACTAATTGTTTTTATATTTGTAATCTCTTAGAATAATTATATAGAAAATTAGTGGATTATGAGGTAATTATTAAATTTACTAGAGGTGTAAAATTTGAATCAAAAAATTTATTATTTATTAATGGATAAATCTAGAAAAAAAATCTTATATGAAAATAAAAGAAGAAAAGGAGAATTATGAAGACTATAAGTAGATGAACTATCTAATAAAGGTGATTAATTTTGACTTAGCTATTAAATATAAAACTACTATTTTTTTGGAAGATGATGGAAATTATTTAAATTCATATTCCCTCATGGAGATTTGAGTGAATGGTGATTCTATGGAAGAAGTGGCAATGATATAAAATTATCAATATTGAGGATGTATGTGTAATAACCAAGATGAGATCCAATCCTTTTACAACAAGGTGAATAAAATAGAAATCATATATAAGGTAAACTATACATCAAGGGAATATTTGGTGTTGGAGAATTAAATATTGATGAAATAAGAGGTTTCCATGGATGAGGAAATTATGAAAATTGTTGTGGAGAAGATTGTTCAAATAAATTTACTTAGAGAAATTTCCCACAAGAAATAGAGATAGAGAAGGTATTTAAAAAAGTTTTATTCCTCTAAAATATCAACTTGAATAGAGGAAAATAAATTATAAAATTATGTAGGATCAATGATATAATAAATGGTTACCCAAATAAAAGAATAAGTATTTATAGATCAAGGAGATTGAAAGGATTATGAAACCCTAAATAAAAAGAAATATATCCCTCCCACGACATATTAAAAATGTGGATTCCAAAAATTTATAAATATGGAATCATTGATTAGATAGAAGTTTCTTGATAAACCAAGTAGATAATTATCTTGAATAAATATATCTATAAAGTTCCAATTTTATGGAATCATGGGACACTCTATTAGTGTGTCTCTAGAATGCAAAAGGCTTAATGGTGGAAGGAAAGTTGTTGCAACATCTTAACCAAAGAAATGATATGTGATGTATTAGTTTGACATGATATATTTTAGTTGTGTTAATTATGGACCCATAGAAAAGAAAATTTATCAATAAAGGTGAAATTAATTCCAAAAGATAGACCCTTATTCCCATGTTGAGTGGGATAAAAGTAAGAAAAGAAAAGAAAAATTATATTGAAAAACAATATTGAGAAACATGAAGTATTTCAAGGATAGATTTAAATAAAGGGAACATTAAGTGACAATTATGTTTTATTCAAAAAAATTAACATGGAAAAACTAATATAAAATATATATATATAAGAAATTATGTTTTATCCTTAAATAAAATTAGGATTAATTCCTTAATAAATTTTCATCAGGTACAATAATGACTGATGTGAGTCTAATTGATATTAACGAGGATAAACATGAATCATTACTAAGTGGTTTTAAAATATATTCCTCAAGTAAAGAAGAGAATATCAATGGGAAATCCAACATATTATAGAGAAATAAAAAATAATGATGCAATAATGAATAATCAAAGGAAATTCATGCTCAATTCTGATTACTTTCATAATGGATGTGAATCCCAAGCCAAGTAAGTTAAAAAAAATTCCAAATAAAATATCTAAAATCCCAAATATTTAGATGGTATTGAGGGAATAACCATTAATAAGGGTTATAAGTGTGTTGGTGTAATGGGTTAGATCACCAAAACCAACCATATTCCTTTACTTAAAGAAGTTCAAAAAGTACACCACTCCCCTTGTGTTTATGTTTTGTAACTATTGTTAATGTGTTATAGGTTAAAATGGGTTATGTAATCTATGGGGTGATCATATTTTAGGACATGAGTTGTATTATAGTATAATATGAAACAACAATATTTGAAAGAGTAAAAAACTATTATTTCAATGTATAATCTAAAGAAAGTGGTTTTAGATCAATTATAGTGGCAGCATGCTAAATATAGATTTTAAGGTGACTTTAAATCCTTATCTGAAACAAGAGGTTTATATTAAATAAATTACAAGTGTAATTGAAGCTCAATCTAGAAAACTTAAATGAAACCCTATGAATTTGGAATTATAAATTCTATTGAAGCTTTAATTAGTTTCAGGAATGATTTGAAACATATTTTTTATTAAGTATAATTTTGTGATTAACAAGTAAAATTAGTCCATAATCCAAGTGGTATTAAAACATTATTAAAGAGAATAAAATCTAAGGAAAAAACAACTACATCCATGGAATAAGCTCATGTTTTTTTAATATAACCATCTGGTATCAAAATATATTTTTTATTATAATATTGGTATAGTAAAAAAAAATTAGACCCACATAATAAATGTTTTTTTATAAAAAGTGGTTCCATAGACAATGGCGTCACACCCCCATATAACTGTGTTGATTAATATTTTTTAATTTATGTTATTTTGATTTTTTTCTTTTTTTTTATTCTTTTCGAGTGGTTCAAACATCACAGGGTAGGGAATTTATAGGCTATAGAGGACCATTCCATAGGAAAAGGTGTTACATCATAGAGGTCATAATCTAGGAAGGTCCACGGAATATATAGGAAGGTTTCACTGTAGAGGGGATTAGGAAAGTGGAAATCCCTTTGCCTTGGTAAGCACCCATGTTCCATGGTCCCCAAACCATACAATAGTGGGATGGGGTGAGGGGTTGATCCCTCCTCATTAGATCAATTGGGGAACACATACAAAGGATATATCTGATCTCTGTCCTTAAATTTTTTATCCCCCTCCATGGATTTAAAGTGGTTTAATCCAAGGTAATCTATCCATTAGTCTTATTATTACTTATTATTCTCTTATTGTCCCTTTTATCTTGGCTTGGATGTCTCTTATATCACTTGATATTTTGTATTTCAAATGGTTTTTCTTGGTTTCTAGGGAATTATTTCAATTCTAAGTTTCATGAAATACCTAAGAGGCATGTTTTTAAATAAAGAAATGGTTTTTTAATATTTTACCTCATTTGGGTCACACATCGGTTAAAAAGGTGGTTTTTGTGGATTATGTTTAAAAAAGGGTATTTTAAATAAAAATTATATGATTTATATATGAGTCTTAAAGTGACTTATAATTTTTTTTACTATAAACAACATTTTTAAATGAATTCAAAATGTGGAAAATGGATTGGTATCCTGAGTTGAGTTTTTTTAAAGGCATGTTTAATACTATAATGAAATTTTCTAAAATGTGTGATACCCTCAATTGTTCCCCTTTAGTTTTGAATTTTTTAGATTAGTTGGGATTCCATGTAGGAATTTTTATATTATTTTATGTCTATTTTCACTTATATATGGATTTGAAAGTGGATGTTTCTTGCAAGGGAATAAGAGGTGAGGTGAGATTCAATGTAACTATTTTATTTTTATAAAATAATTAATATTTGTATTTTTTTTCACACCTTAAATTCAATTTATCATGGTAACCTAGATGGATAATAGTATTCCTAGATGCATGTTATACAAGTGCGGTGGTACTCACAAGCTGGTTCTCTAGAATATTTTCACCCTTTTGGGGGTTTATTTTTACTATGCGACAAGAAAGGGTATTAAATAGAGATTAAAGCATATAGTATGGGGACCCTAGATATAGTGTTCAAATTATAAATGGTATCTTATCATACTAGTTTGATCCATAGGAGTTAACTATGATATTTGATCCTTTTTAGTTTGACTTATGGGATCCTGATATGTCTATTTTATTTTGTATCCCATATCCTAGATTTCTCATAGAACCATTATTCCCGTTGATCCTTTTTTCATGTTTGGATTATGGTTTGGAACCATGTGTGTTTTGTTCATTATTTCATTTATATTTTTTTCACTTTCAAATGTAAATATAAAATGATTTATGTGACTTGAATTTTATAAAAAAGCGTGTTGGATAAATATTCTGGAAAGTGAAATTAGTTTTAGGTTTGTTTTCATAAGTTTAATAATAATTACCATTAAATTTATAAAAGTTTTTAAAAGGAATTGTGGAATGATATTTTATTTTATTTAGATTTATTGTGAGAAATATATTTTCTATTTATATTTCAAAATAACATAAATGAAGTTGTCTTTTTAATGTTAATGACACAAACACTTTGGTGAAATCTTAACAGGATTGTTTTTTTCACACCATGGATACAAAATTTGGTGTAGGAAGCTATTATGATTTTATCTTAGGTGGTTTGGTGTGGTTTTTTCAAGAGTTATAACCCTATTAGACTGTAGATAGTTTGTTTGAAACATGGTGGGTTTCGATAGTCCATGAGGAGACTTTGGTATCATTTTGAGTTTATTTTGTATTTTGGGATCATTGTGTATCAGATTATAGGATATTCCTATCATTTTGTTTATTTTTTAGATAAATTATTGATTTATTTTTAGTTATAATTTACTACCATGTATGAGTTATTATTCTATTTTCCACAATTATTGCTCAAATTTAGTTATTTCATTTATATTTTTTTGTTTATTTTGATTGTGTGTAAATTCAATATAGAGACGGGATATTCCATATTTTTTAGTAAAATCATGGGTGTTTTATCTAATTTAGAGGTTGAAATCATTACTAATGTTCATTCTCATATACATGAACTAGTTACTAGCATATGGGGATCCGTAACACCATTCAAGACCAGTAGTGAGTCGGGCTGGGTTCTAATTCAAGTTGTAGCCCATATTAGTTTGTTATAAATGATATAAACACCTAGGTTCATAAAATTACTAGTTTTATCAAGATCTTAGGTTCATGAATATCCATATTTTTTATTTATGAAGTTAGGTAGTATAAAGATAATGATATCAAAATTTGATAGGTGGGCATAAGGAGAGTGTCATGAGCTCTTTCTTATCCGATATCATGAGTTACCATGAGTATTTGGGTTTTTTTTTATCTAGAATTTAAGGATAGTTTTGAATATATTCAATGTTTTTTAATATTTTATTATGGTATTTTGATCCCCATTGAGTGTACTAATGACTTTGAGGGTTTATGATGGATTTTGGGGTAAAAATGGGATGAAAACCAAGGCAAAAAGGTTAGATAAAATTTTTTAGAAAAGTATATAGAATCTATGAAGGTTGGTCTAAAACCATGAAAATAGATGTTTTATTGTTGGAACATGGTTTTACAACCCATGTATTTTTCTTCTTTCTCCCTATATTTTTTTCATATACATATAATTTATGAATTTACAATAGTGATGCTTACCATTGGTGTATGGATAACTTGGGAGTTTTTATTATGGTTGGATATTATTGTACTATGTCCTTGATTGGTTCATTGTTCTTTTTATTTATCATTGGGATTTGAAAATTGGTTTAGTTTTATGGTAAAGCTGATTTTTGGATAAAAGGTGAGATTTTATTGAGTGATTTGATGTAAAAACTAATTAGGTGGTAGTATAAAAGAATATTTATGGATGAAGAAGGTTTTAAATATGGATTCCCTTTTATTTTCATTTTTATTTGAAGGTTTTAGTTTGGAGATTAAAAGTAGAAATTATAAAATGCACCAGTTATTAAAACATTGTTTTATGTTTTTATTAAAAGATGAGTTTTTTATTTCAAAATCATTTAGAAGTGATTTATTTCATTATGAAACTTTTAGATAATGTTTCTGGAAATTTTAAGAAATAATTAAATGTGAGATTTTGTTTTAAATGTTTTTTATTGTCTTAAATTCTTGAGTGTCTTTGAAAATGATTTGAAACTATCTGAGAGAGTATAATAGAATAAGGTAAATAATGTTTTCCAAAAAATGTTTTGTTGTGTGTTATTCTAAGGGGATAGTTTATTTGGATTTTCCTCTTAATTTATATGGTGACTTTAATTTAGTTTTATTGGGAAACAAGAATGGATTATATTCATGTCATTCTTTGTTAAGTTGTGCCTCTCAAAATGTTCTTGAGAAAAAAACAGAGACTATTCCTTAGGATAATACATATAGAGAATCCTCTTATCATTTAGGCATATTTCTTCCAATCGTTGGATTTTCTCAGACATTGAAGGGAGTGGTGGAGCTGGTATAGTTTTCACTAGAAATTATTGAGTCATCATCATTTCCTATGGTGGTAAGTAGCCTCATATGGTTTTCTTATGGTAAAATCATCATTTAAAATCTTGTAGGTTGAGAATTCCCTTGTGGGTTTGGGTGATTGGTTGTCTTCAAATTTTGTTCTTGTGGAGTTTAGAATGGGTTGATATTCATGTGGAAATTATTACTTGATGGTTGTGGTTCTACTTAGTGAGGTGTTTTTGATTATTGAGGATCTAATTATGCTTTAGTTTTTTCATATAATATTTGAATATTTGTGAGTAGTGATTCCTTTGGATGATTATTTATGATTTGGGTGTGGGCGATTATTGAGTTTGTGTGGTTCAGGTGATTAGGAAGGGCATGGGATCATTTGAGGTTTTTCATTGACCAATATTGATTCAGATCTTGTCGGGGTCACCATGAGATGGCGACCCAAGTGTGAGGCCCTTGATCGACCCATCCATTTAGTTATGACCCAAGGATATAACCCATAATTTTTTATTGAGGCACATTATTTAAAGGTACCTTTTCTATTTGGGTGATATGAGTGGAAGGTTCTTTGATGATTCTATTTAAAGATACTTTGAATTTTCTATTGGTGTATTATATATTTTAGATGTTCATGGGTTTTGTTTTTTACTATGATATATGAGATTATTTCATTGATAGTTTTTGGGGTTTATAGAGAATTATTGTTTCATTAGATTCATGATCGTGTTTCTCTTTTATGAGTATTTATCCCATATTTCACCATTTTAAAGGAATTTTAAATACGAGGGAGAGTTTTTAAGGTCTTAATTCTCTATAGGTATTATACCATATCATCATAATTATGTATTTCTTAGATATATCTTATAATATCATCGAATTTTCTCATACCATAGAAGACATTTTGTGTTTCTTAGTTTCCTTCCATAGGACACTTATTAGTTGTTTCCTCACCCACCCGCCTCTACAGGTGATGTGTCATTCTGGATTACTTTTTGTTCCTTATAATTTTAACAATGAATTTATAAGGGACACATTATTATGGTGGGGAAAATTATGATACCTCCATGTCACTGTGGTGTTTAATATTATATAATTTGGGTTATTTTTATGTTTCTGAGCGTTTCAGTGGTTTTTGATTGGATCAAGAGGCATGAGGTGGTGAATCTGCAGGATAAAAGCACCAAACCATAGGATGTGTTGCTATAACATGGGGTATATAGTTCTATATTTTACATGAAATAAATCTGGAAGGATATGACATAGAGTTCATTGGGTAAGTGGTTGAGCCCAAAACATTGGTCGACACCATTGCACTGTGGTCCCAATATCATTCGACATAGGGAAGGGGCGAGGGGTTGAGCCCTCACTACATGTTTCAGGTTGGATACATCATTGCAATAATACCATGCCACAATAGGGAATATTTAAGGCTAATCCATAGCGTAGGTCCCTAGGCTATGTTATAGAAGATGCCTAGTGGGTTTTTTGCATTGTGGTGTCTAGTCCATGTAATAACCATGACTGGCTTGTTTTAAAGAAAGGGAATTTACATTATTTCCCTCTTGGGTTTCTGGGATTTTACCCCATTCTTCCACTCTCCCTCATTTAGATTAGTGGGGTTCACACCGAAGGGATATCCCCTTTTCTTCCACTTTTCGAGCCTGCTCCATGGATTTCAAGTGGTTTTCTATAAGATAAGCCCTCTATTTGTCTTATTATTCCTCTCATTCTCCTTTTTTTCTCTCTTACTTTGGATGTATCCTATGAACCCCAAAAGGGATTTTCATCTATGAATAGGGTTTGTGGTTTTTTAATGCTAAGTATTGGTTACTAGGGATTACAAATAATGTTTTCATTCTTGGATGAGTATTTACATCCATATGTGACATATTTTTAAAGGTTTCAGAATGGGTTTACCCAATTTGAGAAAAGTAATTTTATGTAGTCTCTTTAAATTACATGTCTTTGAAATATTGGTTATTTTAAATTATATATTTTTTTTGAGAAAATTAATATGTTATAGTTGAAGTGAGTTTTATAAATGTTTAGTGGTTGTATCTCTTGGTATGTTGTATTTTGAATGGGTTTTCTTAGTTTCTAAGAAACTGTTTTAATTCCAAGTGTCTTTAAATTCTCAATAGGTGTGTTTTAAAGAATAAAATTATAACTTAATAATTTGGGTCCCAAATTGGTTAAAAGGAGAGTTTATTCATATTGAGTAAAAAAAAATTTATTTGAAATGCGATTTCAAATCATTTATAGATGAGTTTGAATGATATTTCTAAATATTATCATGTAAAGGATTTTTTGAAAAGAATAAAAAGGTATATTATGGATTTTCTTATCATTAGACAAGTTTTTTTATTCCATGTTTGTAACTTTTAAGAATTTTTTCTAAAATTTGTGGGACCCTCAATTGGTCCCCATGAATTTTGATTATTTAAGTTGAGTTGGGACACCATGGAGGGGTTTTATACACATTAATCTTTATTGACACATATGTATGGATTTAAAGGGGCTATTTCTTATGAGGGAGTAAGAGGTGAGATGGGATTTACTACAATTGTTTTATTTTAATAAAATTATTATTGTTTGGATCACTCATTTTCTCACATCCACTTTCACTTGTCAAGGAAACCTAGGTAGGTAATAGTAGTCTTGGATTCATGTTACACTAGTGTGGTGGTGCTCACTAGATAGTGACCTAGAGGATTTTCGCCCTCTTAAGGATTTATTTTTTACTTGATGACCTGAAAGAGTTCCTAATAGAGAGTCTAATTTGAACTAGGGGACATTAAATAGAGTTTTCTTATAATACAATATCCAATTTCATACTAGTTATAGACATTAGAGTTTCCCATGATACTATATCCTTTTTAGGATGACATAGGGTATTCTGATATGTCTTATTTTTTGGTATCCTCTATACTTGATTTACTAAGGAGTGATTGTTCCAGTTTTCATGTTTAGAATATTTGAATATGGTTTTGTTCCTTGTGTGTTTTTTAATTTATTTATTTATGTGTTTTTTTAAAATTCTAATGGAACAATAATATGATTTGGGAATTGTGTTTTAAAAAGAAATTGTTTGGTGTATTACCGAAAGAGATATTAGATAATTTTTTTTGAATGATTAATGAGTATTTATTTTGTTTTAATGAGTTTTTAAGAATCTTATCTCCATTTATTAATGTTTTTTAAAAAGGAATCATGGAATGATATTTTGTTTTATTTAAAGTACATGTGGAAAACATATTTTCAATATATAATTCAGACTAACATTAATGAAATGTTCTTTTTGAAGTAAATAGTACAAACTATTGAGTGAAATCCTACATGACTCATTTAATCACACCTTTCACACACCATGCAATGTATGTAGCTATTTTTTTATCTCCTAGGTTCTCTAGTTTTTTCTTTTTTGGACATATTATTGGTATGTACCATCAATGTTTTGTTTGATACATGGTGAGTAGGCATAGGCCCTGAAGTACCTTTGGTAGAATTTTGGTTATATTTTATATTTTAGGATCTTTAGGCATTACCCAAGTAGTCCAGAACTATCATTTAGTTTATTTTGTATATAGATGTATGCTTTTGTTTAGTTTTTCCTTGCTTCCATGTGTGAGTTTAGTTTTTATTTACAGTTATAAATATTGTGATTTAGTTGTTTTTTATATTAATTTTCTTTTCAATTTATGGTGTAAAAATTTAATATACAGATACATAATTCTAGATTTATGGGTGGAATCATTGGTGGTGAATCTGATTTATTGGTTGAAATCATTCCCTAGATTTTTTGCTAATATCAAGGGACTAGTTTCTTGCTTGTAGGGATCTCCAATACCCTTTGATCTAGTGGAAGTCTATGTATTGTTATAGTTCAGGTGGCAGACCAGGATGGTTCATTATAGAAGGAACTCAAGGGGAGTATATAGATAAGATTAAAAGTATATCTAGGTTCATTTTGAAAACAAGACAGACATTGTGAATGATGGAAGGTTCTTGGAATTCAAGTGGCATCAAAAAGTTTATAATTAAAAGTGGTATCTACAATTTTATGACGTGGTATTATTCATAAAATTTATGCTTTTTTGAAGATTCACTGATGGATGTGTGTAAATGTGATTGATATGATTGGTAGTTTGATGTTAAATAAATCTAATTTCTCAGGTTTCATTTATTTATCGATGTATATGAGTGACATGGAAAAACTGAAATTATTGACTTATAATATTGTTTTCTACAGAATGTTTTGAATCTATAGGCTTAGATTATTTTTCAATAACTCATTATCAAGTGGTAAATTAACTTAATAATTTTTTTAGAGTTTAAATATAGTTTGATGAGACTGACCTTGAAAGAAAAAAATGGAAATGGTAACTGGATCCAAAGGTAAAAAATCCAAAGTTTTATCAATCAAGAGGAATGAACAATTTTTTTTTGAAAAATCCTTGAACATTGGATTTAAATAAGTGGTATCCATAGGGAATGTGAAGGTGTAATATCCCAAATTGATAAGTAAAACTCTATTAACTATAGATTTAGAAAAATTAGTGATTAAACTATAAATTGATAGATATTTGTTGGGTATTTCAAAGGGATAACTTAATCTCTCTAAAATCCTGTTCATGAATTATGATAACAAAGGGGGAGAAGAAATTATAAGTATAACCCTATGAATATCAGTATAGAAGGGGGAGTTATTGAAAGTCGAATATGGATAGAATAAATAAGTATCTGATAAAGAAGATATTTGAATTTCATTTTCAATGTGGGAGAAGAAATATACACATTAATTTAGACAATGTAGAGTAAAATTGTATAGAAGGATTTATGGAATATTTAACAATGAAATACAATAGATGAGAATGTTTCAAATAGTGGTCAAAAATTGGACTTATTGTTAATTAATGTCGGTTGGTGATGCATCACAATTCATGGTTCCTAGATATTCATGGTTGAAGATAGATGTGGTTACCATACCTGAAAACCAGATTTGGTGAAGTTTTAATTTCATTGAAAAACATGAGAATTATGGTTGGGAATGATCATGATATATCTGGAGTGGAAGTTTTTAATACATTATAGTGTCACAACAGATGTATCCATGATGGATTAAATACCATGATATTTCTACATATCCAGATAATGTCTTTAAAAGACAAAGATTTAATTTAGAGCTCAAAACATAGTATGTGAATGGTTGATACATCAGAGTAGATTATGGAATTAGATGAGTAACTAGTATATGAATAAATAAACCATTCCATAATGGATGTTACATAATATGCCTCATATACTAATAATTATTCTAGAATCATGATGTAATAGAAGTGGCCACGCTAAAAAGGGATTTTTAGAAGAACAAGTGCATAATGGCCAATATAGAGATAAATGACTTATTGCTCCATAGAGCTAAATACATCACCACAATAGATGTTTATGTTATTAAGAATTGGTGAAGTGATTATTATATGGAAAAGTCCACACAAAAATCAATTCCAATAAAAAAAATTATATAAATTTTGAATGTGAATACCGATTGGAGCACATCACAACAAAAACTCCACACTGTAACAATGTGACACCTAGAGAAGATTAAAGAATGGTTATGCCAAAAAATCTTGGTTACATCATGAGGATCATGATTTTGAAATAAATAATTGAAATTTGGTGAGTCTATAAAATAAAATAGAACACAAAAAAAATTAACCACGCTAAAATAGGAATTTGAATTAAGGAGATTTGGAAAATTGTTACATGATCTTATTATTGTGTTAAATGAGATATCATTTAGATTTTATGGATATTTAGTTGACTGAAAGGCCATTTCATAATATAATTTATCATGTAATAATATGATTTACTCCAAATAGGATCACACCGCAACATAGAGTATTATTTCATGATGAATAGATTTTTAGAATATATTAAATATTTATTTTGAATTTTAGAAGAGGAACATTTGGATCATATTTTCATGGATAAACACAACTTAATTGGATGTATTTGACTACATTCAAATGTGTAGAAAACATTGAATAATATTGGAGGGTTCGAATAATGATAATTTACCACAACCATCAACTAAATAGTTAGATACTTGGGATACTTTATGATCACCTATTATAAGAGTTCTAAAGAGACAAAGAAATATTGAATATCATATTTGTATTTAAAAGATAGAGTATATAAGAGAGTAATTACATTTCCCCATATGGTTTCCTAGAGAATAAAATCATTAAATAAAAAGTTCAATTTACATGGCTAGTTGTTAAGGATATAGAGTGAAACATGGTTGTTCTAGTGTCAAAGAATAATCACATGTAATAGTTATTCATGCTAATGCGATTATTTGGTAAAAAAGAATCAAATAACTCTATTAGTTTTTGATTTAATATTGAATTATATAAGAAGAGTGTAGTGAAGGTAATCTTAATAAAATACTTATTTAAGAGTTGGGGATGAAAAATAATCGTGATTCCTATTCTGATCATGAAGTGATCCTAATGTTGATAAATTAAAAAATCCTTCCATAAAGTAGTGCACATATTGGAAGAAGAGGGAGTGAACATTGTGAGAGGAGTGTTCAAGCTCTAATTATTTTATAATAATTGGTCTTTGGACTACAGTTACCATTCCTAGATCTTATATCCACTGAATTTGAGTATAATGGATTTTGGTACATCAAAACTTCATCGATGTATAATCCTTAGATATAGCCCAATGTTAGTGAACCAAGAAAAATCATTATGAACTTGTGTAATTTAAATTCTGAATAAATATTTCATTTTCAGTATGACATATGATGAGGGAATATATATTTAATGTTGTTTCATCTAAAAATGGAATGAGATCCCTCAAAGTGGTAAAAATGATTATGGAATGCTTTATTTTGGAGACTCTCAAATTAAAAACCCTCATTGTGTATACATTAAACATGGGATTAATAATAATGAATGAAGTTTTTTCCACAAAAATCCATGGTTTTAGATTACAATAGACCAAAATAACTATCTATATACTATAACTGGTACTTGAAGTACCAAATATAATAGATCAATCAGTAGCCAAACTAAAATGCACATTGATAGGATTTGAAGAAAAATTTAAATATTTATAATCAAAGGATTTGCATATCACCAGATCTTTATATTACACTTAAAACCGTCATTCTTGTTTTCCATATCATGACACTAAATATTCACTATAGTTTTAGATGATGTGAATAATATTTGTAATATTTATTTTAACAGAAAGTATCATAAAACATTTATAAGAGTTTTATATCTCTTTATCTTTATAATAACATTTTCATTTATCCTTGTACAATTATTTATTGATTTACATCTGTAAGTATAAAATATTATTTATGCTTCTTTTTAAGAATCCTCTCCCCAATATATCATATAGTATTTAGGACATGCGTGTATCTTCGTATAATTATGACTAATAATGTCATTTATATTATCAATGTCATAAAATGAATTTAGAATGTTAGATTTACCAAAATAATTATAAAAAAACTCTAATTTCATAGTTATTGGTTCATTTTTAATTCCAAATAAATACTTGATATGGTACAAAATTTTTAAAAATATTTTTTTGGAATATATTCTAGGTTGAGCATTACATTGGTTCAGCTATCTTATCTACTGAAGTGACTTTTTATGGACATATTGAGAGGATTACATGTCTATATAATGGCATAATGTTTTTCAAAAGATGGTTCAAGATCTTTGTGGAAGTGTTTCACTTGTTTTTTCGTCACTATTTTGTGTTTGATGGAATATTTATATGTAATAGATTATAGTTTCTTATTGGTGTAAGACCTTTTAACCAAATTTTTCAATATAATAGTTTTTTAATAAAATATTGATGGGATTGAGTTGGGTGACCAATTAATATATCAAATCATTCACTATATATATATAATCTAAATAAGAATATATTGATATGTTATGATCTTCATCCTATTGTGATGTTGTGACCAACGCATTATTAATCATGATTTGAATTTCATTCTCCACTATTAGGTTAGTATATTGATGATTATGATGATGTGAAAAGCTATAAATTTTTGTGAGGTTTAATTCACCATACTATATCCACCACACATATCCAATCAGAAATTATTTCAATATCAAGTGTTTATAAAATTAATGTCCCTTAAATAATTGTCTATAACTACAAAAAGGGCATGGAAATTTAATTCTTCTATCCATAGATTAATATATAATTACCAAATCTAAACATGTCTCCAACCACTTAATAGTATTGTATTTTATGGTAAAGTAATCGAACTTTTATGCATTTTTATATTGTAGATAAATAACTGTAAAAAAATGTACAACATATTAATTAAATAAAGTCATATTTAAAATATAGAATAGGATTAATGAATTTATCATATATAATAATTCAATTTTCTTGATTGATAAAAAATATCTTAATAAACAATTTAAAATATATATCCATGAAATTTATGTTATTATGTGAATGATAACACATATTTAATATGTATAAGAAACTATAATAATTATATAAAATCATAATATATGGTAACCTATAATAAAATGTTATATTTAACACCAATAGGAAATTAAAAACATATATATAAGAGATAAGAAATATAGTAAATCATTGCATGAACACACCCCCACTTTCAATCATTTGTAATCATGGATTAAATTCATAGTCATGAATGAAAAAGGATAGCATATAGTTGATTTAGATATTATTTAAATACATATAAAAAAATTAATATAACAATTTTCGATGATAACATAATAACCATGGTAAATTTCAAAAAAGTTGTTTATTTCAGTTATCATAGTTGAGTGGGTATTCAAAATAAAAGAATTAATATATAATATATATTTTGGTAAATTTTCAATCCATTTTTTCACCCATTTGTTTCAAATAAATGAATAATTAAACAAAATAATTTGACCATTAAAGTCACATAAATGCAATAATCATGAAAAAATATAAGTTTTAATTAAATAATTCCAAATAACGACATTATAAAATATATATTTTATATGATTTTTATATAATAATAATTTTTTGAAACACTCTTGAATAATTATTATACGAAATAATGGATGAATTAAATGAAATAATATCCACATAAATAATCATTGATATAATATCAAACTCTTATACGTTTTTTGAAAATGAAATATAATTATATCATTGAAAATAATCCAATTCCACAAAAAACAACATTTTATGTATAAAATAAGGAGTATATGAGGCAATATCAATGAAAAGATTTGAAAATAGTGTTGATTTATTGGTTTTTAAAATGTTGACCTATCATAAATCAAGAGAGGGAGATATGTCAATGAATAAAGGGATACAATAGTTAGAAAGTATAAAAAATTAGGAGATTGTAGTCAGTGTTATTAATAGAGGAGTGTACATATGGAACTTGGATTGACCATAAAGGGAGGATGATTATAAGGCTTGTAATAAAGAGGGAGGGAAGGAAAGGGGTCCACATGATATAAAAAATATATTTTATTGGTATTGGTTTCTTAAAATAACTAGTAATCATAGATCTAAGGGATATTTATTAAAAAACACCACAATAAAATAATTAACAATGAGTATTTATAATATATCATTAATAAAATTATTAAAAATATAAAAAATCTACATCATATATTTGTGATGGTTATATAAAACTATTATGAATAAACCACTCATAATATGAATATTTGTTCTAATGAATCATATTTCTATATTTAGCATAATTCCAAGCATTAAAATAGTTTAAACATATAATAAAAGTGATAATAAATAATGGTTCAAGTGGTAATATTATAAAAATATAGTTTAAGGATCCTGATATTCATTTGTGCCTCTTATATGTAGCCTTATCTCTCTCATCTACTCAAATGTTCTATGGATTTAATAGATTATAATGGTTCATTATTAATATTTATTCTCGATTAGTTTTTCTCCTATAGTTTATCTTTTGTTCAATTTTCAATATGGATAAGGGCTGTGTGATTTCAGCTATTGAAAATCTCTTCAACATAAAGGATATAAATGTAAGTAATTTTCATTAATGATGTAACCAAATGGTGGGAAGGTGAAGGGGACATTGTTTTGGGTGATGAGTCCACTATGACAGTTTGAGTATTTTGTTTGATGTTTGTTTATAGGGGATTTTATCATTTTCATTAGGTTTTCCCCACAATTTTCATGGTTTGGTTGTGGGGATAGATTATGCGAGATTTTTTCTTTTTTTTATTCCTCTAGTGTTTCTAGAGTTATGGTGTTAATGTTCTAGTTTAGTTGTATGTTAGGTTTTTTGATTCATTCACGGGGATGAATATTCCATTAATGATTCCACTATAGTGGGGGTATATATTTTTTAGCAAAGGTACTTACCTAGATTTAGTTATTTGGGGTTTTTTATTGATAATCAAGGGATCAAAATGTATTGTTTGATACCGGTTATTTTAGATTTTGGTGGTTTGGTGATTTCAATATTCACATGTCTTAGGGATTTTAAGACTATTGGTATTGTGAAGCATGGGTTTTCCACTATTATGAATGGATATTTTTTGTTTCTTATTTTTTGAGTTTTTTATGTGACCGTGGTCTCATTATGATGAATACTTGTTTGATGAAGAATTATAGATTCAAGATAGAATCTTTTATTTGGATCATAGTTGGATTTTTACTTATGTTTTATACGATTTTAAAGGGTGAATCTTCTTTATTTGGGATTTAGGTTTTCAATTGTAATGACTTCATGAATATCTTTCTTATCTTAGAGGTGGAATGTGTATAATTTGGGTCTTTTTATATAGGGATTGATCAATTTGTATATATTACTTTAACAGGTTATTCTTTCTAAATTGATGATGGTATTAAATATATATATAAAAGAAATAGTGTTGCTTATGATTCTTTCATAATTGGTAATCGTAACCCTTAAGGATCGAAAATACCTTACATTTGAATATCACTGTCATAATCACTAAAGAAGAAATAAAACATGGAAATAGATCCAATGGATTTGATCACCATTATTCTACTAACAAGGGTATATATACTAATAGGGGATATGAACCATTGTATGAAAATGAAAAACAATTCTTTTCAATTTTTTTTTGTTTTTAGGAAATATTATCTCCTTTCTTACAATAAATGAATCTATTATAAGGGAAAAAGGAAATTTTTTTTACATGATTCACCCACAATGTTTTGTCTATGGATTATAAAATGGAGATTTACCAATGTTCTTAATTCCTTAAACTGTACTTCTTGTTAAAATATTACAGTTGATAAACTATCTATCTTGGTTTAAAATCTCACACATTCTGAATTATCAATGATCCATTTCATGATTTATGGTTTACAATAAAATTGGTTAATGAATTAATCTCTAGAAGTCAAAAAATAAAGGTCCCAACATCATTAATATAATAATTATCACCATATTCATCATTTCAATTATCTCATTCTTTTAATTCCTCTTCTATATCCAAAAGTATGAACTAGTGTTGAAATTTGTTATAAATCGACTTAAACTACTCTTGATCTGGGTACGTGTGCTGGCCTGTGATATGGCCTTTGTAGAGTTCTTGATCCCATGAGCTAACAACTAGCGACAAGGAATCAAAAAATATACAATATGGAATGATTTCACCTAATAAATAAGAATGAATATGGGAATTACACTTGGATGTCTAGAATAAACACTATGTATGTCGGTAATCCCCACACATATAAAATAAATTGTTTCATAATTAAGTTGAACCAAATAGGGAAAAACCAAGATATAAATCATAAACATAAAAAAATAATAAATTAAACTAATCCGTCCCAAGAAAAATGAAATCCAATATAAGATACTAACCAAAAAAAGATAAGAGATCTTATATAATGTAATATGAATGGTCTAGATACCTTAGATATATATTAATATAATAAAAATGAAACCACAACCACTTACATTTTCCAATTGAAACATATTCACTTAACTAAAAAAATGATAACACACCAATGAGACATATGTAACTTGTACAAAAACTGTAATATGAATGGAATTAGCACAAAATCCCAGTAGGTATCATCCCCACACCCCATGAATAACTTATAAAAATAAATTAATTTCATGACTGTTTTAAATAGTACTAAAAATATAAGCCTTTAATTTTTATTAATAATTGATAAAGTTATAATCATTTTAAATCATTTCATTCAAGACAAGGGAGTTTTACCTTTAAAAATAAAATGATTTCTTACACTATTATAGAAATAGAGAATTTGATATAGGAATGTAATTTGAAACATTATCTTTTAAATACCAATTTTTAAGGAAAATAAATGAATAGTCTAAGCTGGTGTAAAAAGTATTTGAAATAAATAAGATCTGTTTAATATTTTAAAATGAATAAACTGATAATAAAAAGAAATAATAATAATAATAACAAAAAAAATTAAAGTGAAATATAAAATAATTATAGTAAAATTATCATATAAATAATAGCTATTATAATATAAATAGGAATAAGAAATCCTTTGAATTACTAGTTGGTCAGGGGAAGCATAAGACATTACAAAAAATATAATCCATCCCATTAGGGTGCCTAATGTAATTCTATATCCTTAACACTTAGTATTTACCTACCTAGTCTAACTGACATGTAAATTTCAAAAATCCAGGTAAACACCATAATTAGGGCCTCTAATAATAACATAATAATATACCAATTCATCATTTAAACCAAAATATACTATCTATATACTATTTTTTCCATGATATTTTAAAAAATTGAGGCCAAACAGAATGGAGGTGAGAAATCAAAGAGTTAAAATAGTAATTTTTATATATATATATATATAACAAGAATCACATCTCACCCTCACTATATAATACCCTTCATAGAGGTATCCTCTTCAAAATCAATAAAAACAACATAAGTTTGTAAAATAAAAGGTATAATCTCATCCATTTTATAAATAAAAAAATAAGTGCAAAACTTCATGGGTTTATTTACATTAGAAAAATCATTTCATAAAGTTCCAACTGATCCTTTGAAGCCTCACTATAGAAAACCAAGCTTTAATAACTTCATTGAAAACCAAATAACACAACCCTCATCAAGAAAATTATATAATAGAAGAAAAAAACACCTCTAGGCGATCCAATCAACCCATATGTTTTAAAAGAAATCTTTTAAATTGGGTCACTTTATTTAAAGAAACTTATGAAAATACAAAACACCACATTAATAATAAAATATTTTTTGAAATATACTCTTAGGCATTTAAACATGAAACAATAATTAACACTTTATATAAGAATAGTTTTTGATCATATAATCTTATGGAATACCCCTCACACCAAATAATAAGAAAGAACAAACTAACTTCTTTTAGAAAACATAAAAAATAACCATAACATATCCTTCAAACCATAGAAAACATTTTAATGAAATTTTCCTGAAATCAATAACTTTAAATTTTAATGTTCATCCATGGAGAAACCTATATAAAATATTTCTCTTTTATAAGGAATCATGCTAAACTTCCATAAAAAGGAAATATAGATCCTTAAAAGACAAAAAAGAACCCTAAAATAAGCATACCCCTAGTTAAAATCCTACAAGACAAAACCCTAGGTTATCGAGACCATTTTATTAAATGGAAAGAAGCAGATAAGGAGTGGAGTGTGGGAGGTCTAGGTGACCGAATTTTAAATAATACACCACAATGTGAAATAACACCATCTAAAATCTAAAGAGGAAGCATTCAATAAGAGAGAGGTATATGATGCGACTTCTAGAGCTCAATTGAGAGGAGAGAAGTGGGAAATGTGGTTAAAATAAATGATGGGAAAAGGGTAAAATAATAGTTTTTAAGGATCAAGACATGCCACATTGTTAGAATGCATAGTTTATCAAACCATGAACCTATATTTTGGGATAGAACTGGATCTACCTAGTGTATGCCACATGGTAAAGGAAACCATATTTCAACCATGCATAAGAGTCTCTTACATAAGGGTGGACCTTATTTTTTGGCTACATAGTTTAGAAAATCATATGCCAACCATGCACACCCCACTGGAAAGTCCCCCGTCCCTTTTACGGTTTGGGTGGATGATTATAAAACATTATGTTCTAATAAAGAACCTTACCCATAAATAATTATTTTAATTATTTTTCAAAATAATCAATCCTATAATTAAGAACAAATACAAATCAATAAAAGAATAAATTAATAATAAAAACTAAGGCCATGGTGTGACAAAATCTTTCTACTATTTTTACAAAATTCATTTATCTAGAAAACATATCTCTATGTTTCTATATATTTATAGGGTATTTAATCAGGTATCTCTTATTAAAGGGATTTAAATATCACCATTCTTATATGAATTATTTCTCAAAACTGTCTAATTAAGCCTCCAAAATCCAATAAAACCCTTCATTAAATTCAATATCATTCTATTTTAAATTGAGATATTAATTTATAGTTTTTAATTAAGATATGAGAATTCAAGATGTGTTTTCCAAAGTTAAGATATATATTTTTTGATCAACCATTGAATCCAAAAACCATAGTTATGAAATATTAATCATCTAAACGGTTTAGAAGATTCCTTATTTTTGAAATATATATATATTGTGAACCCCGATGCCACCATCAACCTATCAAAAATAGCATTATTCATGAAAAAATTATTAAAATATATTGATAAAATGTTTAAATTCATGAACATAAACATGATATGTATAACTATACATGTCACTAGGGGTTTGTTGGAATGGAGAAGAGTTGGACACCAGTGGAATCAGATTTGGGGAAGAATTGAATTTCTAGGTTTTTATTGAATTTTCATTGAGTAAGAATCAAATAAATTTGGTTCAGTACATGTTCATTGATTTTAAAAGAGATTCATAGCTTATAGTAATAGATAAATAGTGGTAGTATTGTTTCAAAGGTAATCGGGTACTACTAGGTATGAAATGGTGGTGTACTAATTACCTAGTCCAATACTTGGTGGTTCTATAGAAAAATGTAGATTCCACTGGGTATCTAGTGGGGTGTCTAAAAGGGGTATGTTTTAGGATACCTAATAGGTACCCATTGTTCATTAGTTCAAGGAGTTTTTCTAGTATGTCAATAAACCAAAATCACAAACTACAGGCTTCTATATATTAATATCAAAGGAGAAACAATGGATTCTAAACACATAGTTGTTAAATGAAATGTTTCATAAATGTTTTATGATTTAAATTTCTTTAAAATATTAGATATTTATTTTTAATTAATAAATTACTATTTAAAATATTAATTTCGAAACTCACACTCTCTACAACATGGTGTAACCAAACACATACCATGACATGGGCAAAAACCACCACTATGTGGTCTATCTTTTAGTGCATATTTCCATTAATCTCCTATTATAATTAAAAGTCTCATAGAATTATCGGAAGTTAAAATTTTGAAAAAGAATTTATAATAACTTGTGAAACCCTATCAAAAACCCATTTTGGATATCTTACAAATTCTTTTTTTGGAAATATATCATTTATTATCACCTCATGTCACATCATATATAATAACTTTTAAAATTATATCCAAAACATGTTTTAGATATCTTAAAAAGATATTTTAATGTATCTATCAATGTTCTATACAAAAACATTATAAAAAAAAATTAATTCTAATTTTCAATATAGTTTTCCTATATTCACCCTATGGGTATAAGTGGTTGTTTATGCTATAACTAGGGTTGTGAATTCCCTAACAACCTAACAAGTGAACTAAGATACATATATGATGTTGATAGATTTGGATATAAGGTACAAAGATATTATGATGAGTTTACTTTAAATATTAAAATATAATAATATTTATTTTAAAATAATTCATGAATATGAGTCGATCCTAGGCAATTTTGAAGGATATATTTGATGTTTTTTATAAAATTTCAATTTCATTAATTCAAGAAGTATCTACATATCAGAATAAAAAATTACCTCATCATTTGCTGATGAAATATCCAAATAAATATAAGTTTAATCACCCAAAACATTGAGAATAATGTTCATCATCACTCTATAGTATAAGATCATATTAGTACTCCAAATATATATTTTAAAAATTATGTAAACTCAAAGATGAAAATAATTTCATGAATGTAAATATCATATTAAAGAACTAATTAGTGTTTGGAATCTCATTAAACAACATCCAATAATACCCATAATACTCTATTAAATAACCCCATAAAATGTTTACCCATGCATGGATGTGAGGATATATATAGGAAATAAACTTTTACTGATAAAAGTAGTAATGGGGAAAAGAAAATAATAAAATAAAAAACACTCAACTATTTTATGAAGATATCACATATTTTTATGTGAAGATATTCAATCCTTGATTCAATAGTATCATATTGTCAATTATAAGTATAAAATATAATAAAATGATGACTCAAGACATAAAACAGTCTCATTTCCTCCCATAAATCCACCTTAATAGACAATTTTTTCTATTATGAATACACATAAAAAAATTATTAAGCACATAAAGAAAGTTTTAAGTAAAATAAATAGAAAAGGATATCCAAATCACAAGTTTATTCCTCTATTCAAATCCACTTTCACATTTCATTGAATTACAACTAAGAATAAATATCTGTCATACATAATATTAGGAATTTGGATTCATTTTTATTCAAGGGGGAAAAGAGGATAGTTCTAGGAGGAAAACACATTTTAAAATTAAGATAAGTATCTGTTTTATTATTCTTATTATTCATATTTTCAATTGAAATTGAAATCTCACTCATTCAAGTTTACCCCTTTAGTGAGGCTTTTTCGATGACCCTCACACATGGTGACCTTAGAGACCCAAGAGAAACTCACATTCTAAAGCATAATCTGGTGTTAAATTAATGAAAAATGTAAAAAATCCACAAATAAAGATATAATTCCTAACAGTGGGATAGAAACTATGGATTCACTATCCCCAAGTTCAAAAATCCACACATTAAGTCAATCTAGTGCTCTGCACTTAAATTATATTGTTTTTTAGGTAATTAATTAAACATAAAACGCTCTCAAAACATATACTATGAATGATGGAACCCAAGAACTCAAAATAAAACATCATAATCCAATGAAAATAACTTATTGAATTTTTTAGGAAATTTATGAAAATGTATGTGGTGAAAAATCAAATCATACAACCATGCTTACAAAAATTTAGGTTCATGAACTTAAGACTTCTTAAAGATCATAATTGAGGTATGAAAAATTATTTAATATCCAATTTTAATGTTCAAAAATTATATTATCACATGTATGGATAAATAAATTAATATTTATATTGAATCAAAAACATTAAACCAAATGTATAATATTTCCACACCTAACATCGAATCACACTAACCTCAGTGATAAAATAGAAGAAATTGAATTTATAAATGGGAATAAATGGAGGTAGAGATGTTCAAGAACGAAATTTATAATAAATTTAGGAGGAAAATTACCTGGTTTGAAGTTGAATATTCGATAGCAAGTAATTTATCATTAAAAATCCACATCACATGTAGAATACTCTAGGTTGAATGATGATTTTGGTTTTAACTTTTAAATTTATGTGTTTTAATTTCAATCCAGAAACTTATTCTTCTTGTAAATATAAAAAAACAGCATTAGAACACTATAGAAGCCTCAATGGGTTCCCTTAACTAAAAAATCTAAAAGAAAGAAACAGAAGTAAACAATTCAAAAAATACGGATTTCTTCCTAGAAAGGAGTTTGTTTAAAGTCATTATCTCTAAATATACTCCAAATTATCAAACGGTGTCTCTTTATAGATTTTAACATTAAAATCCTCTTCAATTTCTTATTTATAGTATGATTCTATTAATAAATTTATAATGTGACCATTAACCATAAAGATGTGACCACTAGTCTGATATTGAATCACAATTTTCCCATGAGCATAAACATGACGCATAATGTAGGGCTATGACCACCTTTACCTCGACTTACTTGGGTGAAAATAAATTTTTAAGTGTAAAGGGTGTATCATATGAAAATTATATATCCATTATATTTTCCTATGTTACTTGTTTTATTCTTTCTAATTAATAATAACCTTAGTTGAAAACAAAACTTATAATATATTAATCAAATTTACCCCCTATTCATTCATAAGGGAACATTACAATAAAGGAACATGAAATCATTTATTACATACCATGTATTATTATATACCATGGATGATTAAATCCATTAAAATTTATAAAATAAAAAGAGAAAATAATTTGAAAAGAATAATATATTTACAACTTCGAAATCACCTTGACTATCCTCACCTTTTAGGATCAATGTTATTATAAGTAGACATATAATGAGAAAAAACATCATCCAATTAGATAGAATTTTTTAAAATACTAAATGAAAACTATAAGAATGAGAAACGTGTTTTGTGATGTTATAATGGAATTAATTTCAGGAATTTAATGGGCTAATATAGCTTTTATTTTATCATTATAAAGGGGTATATAGCCATTGAACATACTATCAGTAAACATATTACCAAATTAGAATTACCAGTATTTAGGTGTTACAAAAACAATTTATTTAGAGGTTAAAAATATATATTTTCATTATAAATAGGTTATTTGTGATAAGATAAATGATTTTAGAATAGATTAAAATGGAGCCAATACAATTGGGAAAATATCTTTTAGATATTTTTTTATGATTTATACATTTTTTTAAAAATTAATTAATTTTTTATATTTATATCCATAAATTTTTTTAAAAAAAATTATGTAATGATTAGTAAACATAATTAATAATATCCATGAAATAATTAAGGAATTATAAGGAATACTATTTTAATTATTCATGTTCAAATAAATATATGCTTTATTTTTAAACATTGTTTTTACATATTATATATTATTATATTTTCCAAATTTGGATTAAAAAACGAAATGAATTATTAAAATATATAAAAATTGAATAAAATATCATATATTGATTATTAATTGGTTAACAAATATAATATAACATATTGTTAAAAATAAATATCTTTTTAATGAATTGTGTTTTTTCATGTAATGTATTTTAATGTAAATAAAATAAATTAACCATTAATAGTGATTGGTTTTAATTAAAAGTATTATATTATATGGAAAAAAATAAATCAAAATCATGTAATTATTATTAATTATCATGTTACAAGAATAAATTCATTTATATGATTAAAAATACAATATAACAAATGCTTTTATGTGTTTTGTGTTCTTATATTAAAATTATTATTTTTAACACTTTTAGTAAATGATTCGGATAATATTGATTTCATATTTTTGAATACAATGTAAAATTAATTTAATAAGTTTAATTTAATTTTTATGCATAAAACAATTTACCGTGGTAAAATTTAGTCACCATGGTAAATGGTAAAATGAGTAAAAAGTGTCAAAATGATGGGTAATGTCATAAAATATCACAAAAATATATCAATAAATGTGTATAAGATGGAATTATAAAAAATACCTCATCCAATTTCCATTAAATCTCGAGAACATTTTCCTTGAGAAATGACCTTCCTTACACATCAAGGAATTTGTATTTGTTAAAATACCACTCAAACTCTCCTATAAAAGGACCCCTCATATACCCACTTCAATCTAAAAATTTAATTATTTTTTATCATTAATATCCACCTAAATTTACTCTATAATGATCCCTTACCATATTTTATAGTTCATAGTCTCATTAAAAGACTCAAGTTCTGTTAAAACCAAGAATGATTCTAAGAGAAGATGCAATTTCATCTTTTTAAGTAAATACTTATTATTATTATTTATCATTTATCTTATTCCTATACCTCTCCAAAATTATAATTTATCACACTAATAACATAAAAATAATTATTTTTTATCATGAATATCCACCTTAATTTACTCTATAATAATCCCTTACCATATTTTATAGATCATAGTCTCATTAAAAAACTCAAGTTCTTTTAAAACCAAGAATGATTCTAACAGAAGATGCAATTTCTTCTTTGTAAGTAAATACTTATTATTATTATTTATTATTTATCTTATTACTATAACTCTCCAAAATTATAATTTATCACACTAATAACATAAAAATAATTTTTTTTCTTATTTAATAATAATATTATAACAAAATAACTTCATAATCACTCTTCCATTGATTATATCATGTTATTTTTTGGGTCCGTTTATCCACCTATATAGATGATGATATAAATTTTTATAATGGATGGATATGAAAAAATAATTTAGAATTAAGATTTAAATTTAATTAGGAAATATTTTTTTATTTATGGTTAAGAAATTTAATGTTAATATATAACCCATTACCAATATAACACCTAACTTTTGCAAAACAAATACCGATATAAGCTTGTTATAGATTGCATCTTATGAATCATACATGCAACAAACATGAATTGAACCTAGAACTTCAAAAATCATTATGGAACAAATATTCCAATACTATAAATAATATAGATATTATAAAAATAGGAACATTTAATGATGATCAAGACTGTTATACAAAAATGGGCATGTAATAGTTCAAACTAATAACAATTAATTATCATAATGAAATAAAAATAAATAATAAATTTGAAAAACATGAATATAAAATATTAATATAAAAGGTAATAAATGTGAATAATTTTCATATATATATTGTTAATTTTTCTATTATTATTATACACGAATCTAGCATACATCCAAGAAAGTGGGAATCCAATGTAATAGTTTTTATTGACATAATATTTTTTCATTTGGTCATATACTTTATTTTTAAAATATATTTTAATTTTTTTTTCATTATATCATATTATATTATTTATTGTATTTAATTTTAATTTTATATTTATTTACGTTTTTTTCACATAACCTCTTTTTTAAATTGCTCTTAATTCATAAATTAAAAGTCATTATTCCTAATTTAAGATATGTATTTTAATAGGTTTACTTTTCTTATATTATGTTCATGTTTATTGATTATATTTTCATACCCATATATTCATCTTATGCTCACTTAGGATCATCGATTGATATCTATTAGGTTTACATCTTACTCATAATTGGATCTCACCATTTTTTATGTCAATTCCCCAGGTTTTTAAGAATAAAATGACATATGATATGTATAGGGGGTACAATTATGGTGAAATTACAGAGAAATGTTCACTTGATGTATAGTAATTCATGTATGTATATAATCTCTAAAGTCTTTAAACCTATATGTTTTGATGGTGTGATTTATTGTGATATGTAATTAATATTCATTTATGCATTCTCATTCCCTTGGTTACTTATTTTATTCTCTCTATTTAATTGAAACTTGGGAAGAAAACAAAAATTAAAAGATATTAATAAAATTAATAACACTTAATTCACTCATAATGGAACCTTACAATAAAAGTAAATGAAACCATGTATTACATACCACTGATTATTATATAACATGGAATCTTATATCCATTAAAAATGATTATTTTAAAATGGGAAAATCAATAGAAAGGAATAATGTCTTTACAAATATGAAATCCCCTATACCATTTTCACCTTTGTAGATCACTGTTATTATAACTAAAACCATCATAAGAAAAGAATCAGGAAAGGAGTGAACATTTTATAAAATCTTAAATTAAATTTATAGGAATGATAATTTTAATTTTTTAGGTATTAAAGTAATAAATTTTTAGAATGTAGTGGAGTAATATATTAATTATTTTATCATTAAAAAGTTGTATATAACCTTCAGGTATAATACCAGTAATCATATTATCAGATCAGAATTAAAAGTATATAAGTGATATAAATGAAGTTTACTTAAATTTCATAAATATTTATTTTCATTTTAAATAAATTAGTTTAAATAAAATAAATCATATTGGAAAATAATAAAATGACACAAATAGATTTGTGAAAATACCTTTTAGAAAATTAAATTTATGAATTATACATTTTTGTTAATTAAGATACATTAAAATAATTTAATAAAAAAAATTTATAGATAAAATTTTATAAATGATTAATAAAAAAAATTAATAATATCCATGAAATAATTAAGGAACTATGAAGAATAATAATTTAATTATTTATGTTCAAATAATTATAGGTTTTATTTTAAAAACAATGTTTTTATATATTATATGTTATTAAATTTATAATATTTTGGGTTATTAAATGAAATATAATATATATATATATATATATAATTTTTTATAAACATTCATATATTAATTATTAATTATTTATAAAAAATATAAAACTTCACGAACCAACTCCGGTTCACCTAAACCGAGCACCCAGGTCGGTACACAACATACTAGGGGTTTGTTCCCGATCACCACGAGCTAATGACAAGAGCTAAAAGCATTAGATATAAGAAGGTTGGAATTATTTCTCCAAAATAAAATAAAGAAAATAAGTAATGTAACTTATTCATAAATTCTATAATGACCCATATATATGTTATATATCCACACCAAAAAAATATATAATGATATTGTAAAGTAGATATAGAAATTTTAAACAAGTTTAACAAAGAAATCCAATAACTCACCTCCAACTCCATCACAATGAACAACCATGGGGTTCAATTTCTAAATTCCATATATTTAATATTCTATCAATTAATGTAACGTAAATAATATAAGTCTTATTTGGAAGATGTTACAAGGTAAAATAATTAAAAAAAAATAACTAACATAGCTGCATGTGAAATTAAATTTTACTATCCAACCTCAAAATAATCATGACAAATGAGTAATAAAGAGTTCATCCAGAACCTCAAACAAAAATATAATATAATCATAATCATAAAAAATGCCCCGTAGTTATTTTAAGTGAACGACACCCCTTTCCCAATATTTAAATAAAAAATACATTTTATTCTTATTCTAATTACATTATATAAAGTAGGTTTTCCTTGTATAAGCCCATAAAATACAAAATCAGTTTATAGAGTTTCTTTTATTTAATTTATTTAAATGAAAAAATCACTTTAAATAAGCCACACAATCAATACTTCTTTAATAAAAATACCCGTATTTTAAAACTAGTTTTTCAAAGAAATTGTTAAAATATTTTTTAATACCCATTAGAACGCCAAGTTTCTAAATAGAAACAATGACCAAGAAGGAAAAAAATAATCAATAAAAATATTTTGTTACAAATATGCAGGAAAATAAATTCCATAATAAATCATGTGTATAACAAACGATAAAGAAATATTTTTAAAACACATGACATGGTAAAAACACCAAAATATTACAAAGTCTAGGGTAACCTAGGTGTAACATCCCAGGTAAATGAAGAATAAGTGATTTTCACACTTATTAATATTTATGAATTAAATATTAATTTTACATTAAAATTGTTTCTTTGTTTGATAGCGTACCCGATACACAACAAAAGGTTTCTTAGAAATCTTACGTTGCACACTAATAATAAAATATTATTATTTGAAATGGATGTTAAATCCAAGATGTTTTATTTGAGGGAATGAAAAAAACTAAATATAATATGATTATAAATGTTTTTTAAATGTATTTACTTTTATCCAATAAAATTTAGAGGCTTAAAATGTGAATGAATCTAATTTTAAGAATAATTTACATTAAAAGGTCGATTTACCACCTTTTAATGGATAAACCTCTTAAAATCTAGTTTCAGTCACTCTAATACAATCTATTTTTCTAAATAAAATCCTTCTTTATAATGGGGACATCAAAATTTAGTTTGTGTAAATTTTTGGTATTTTTTCGATAAAGTTCATTTTTAATGAATAATGAAAAATATTTTATTTTAATTCAAAAATGTGTGTTAATATAATTTATTTATATGGATATATTATCTTTTTAATTGGTTTTAAAGTGTAATTATAATATAGTTTTAACATTTAATCCAATGTAGGTCGTTGGAATTAATTTCACTTTGAATTTGTACATAAACAAGTGTCAATCTTTTGATGGTCATTGTTTCTTAAAAGCACGCCATTTGTTTTAACAATGGTAATCAATTTTAAATTAATTAATTAAACTTCTATGTTTAGAATTTTTTAATATAGAAAAAAATTTTGAATTCGGATTATCAATTATATCTTAGGCTGAATTATTCATATTTTTCTAAAAAACATCAATTTTTAGTGAATAGTGAAACCACTTAGTAGTATTAAAAAAACATACTTTTTCATTTAAATGAAATTTTACAACTTTTGTGAATTTAATTTTGAAAATACGACATACATGGTTTTTATTATTATGTAAAATGTGGTTCAATAAGATGATTTTTTTTTGGTGAATAGTAACTTTTGACTTTTATTTACCGCGGTTAAAGATAAATAGGGTAATTCCAGGTAAAAAGAATATTATAATAATTAAAAATTATCATAACACTTGAAAACATATTATTGGTTGAGTCATTCATGACCATGGGTATCCTTTTGTCGATTTTGGAACCCCATTGAGCCACTTGAGAGTGATAATGACACTTTAGATTAATTAACTTAAATTAAAGGCAAAAATGACAAAAGGAAATATCTTTTAGTAAATTAAATTTTACAAGGGGATATATAAATTATCATTTAGACTATAAATATTAATTAGAAATATAAAAATATTTCTTACATCTCGTTATTTTTTTATAATTTTTAGACATTGAATTAATTAAATTATTTTTGACACAATAATGATGCAGTGTTTAAGTCATTAATAAATCATTTAATTAAATAAGATTATAAATATTAAAATAACATCTAAAACCTGTCCACTTCTTATTGTATGATTTTATGTCAACCACGAGTAATCATATCTCTGAATATAATAATTTTTGGACCTTTAGAAACCGAATATCATTATATAATAAAGTAATATTATCACACTTTTCTAAAGAGCCCCTCCTCCCACTTATTAAAAGATCTCAATTATAACCAATTACTCACACCTCTAAAGCCTATTGGATTGTCCAAAATCTACCCAATTAAGCTCCCAAAAACCCTCTACTCATCCAAGATGCCTTACGTTAGGCAGACGACACTTCAAGAAGTCCTTTTGGTTCAAACCAAAAGAAGTTACCCAAATTAAATGTAAGAGTTTCTTTTAACTTCTTTTCCTTTATTTTACTTTTCCAACCCCTTAACTATTTTTATTAATTTAATTTATAACAACACAAGTATCCCCAATATACTAGGATGTTGTTATGATAATTATTCGAACTACACTTATACACACCTCCATCTAATAGGTGAAGAACATACTGTCTCTGTGGATGGAAAATTATCGCCTCACGAGATGATGATTGTTCAATTTTCTCCTACCGCCTATCATGGTGGCCATTAAGATGACACTATATTTATATATGATATATATTATGTTTATGTATTTATTGTGATTCTATATGTTTCCTTTATATAATACCTTTATGGTTTCCATTATGGGTAAACGTGATAATTTCATTTGAGGAAGTGCGGACTACTGCCCCCTCAAAGTGATATGACTCTTTAATGACATATGTGGGACATATAAAGGATAGAGTTAATGACATTATATATGATATTATACTGTAATTATAATATAACTATGTATAATTATGTTTTAATTCCATTAAAATAAGAAATAGAAATGGAAGTAGCGTTTATGCGTAAGTACGACTTACCATCTCCATGAACAGTGCATTTAATTTCTAACCTCCAAATGTTATGTACTATTATAAATACATGTATATACTGAATACATATCATATATATTATATCTAAATCATTAATATCATTATGGATATAATGAAATTTTAACCATGTGAACAACTTGTAACTATATGGTGTCCATTTGTGACTCGAGTACCATATATCGACAAAATGAACATTATTACTTTCAAAGATTAAAAAATGTTTATAACATGGTAATAAGTGATATAAAAGTATTAATAAAATTGAAAAAGGTTCTTAAGAAAGTAGAAATTAACTTTAGTTTATTATTCAGGAGATTAAAGAACGATCGAGTCAAGTCGAACATGAGGTAAGGGACTTCGTCTGAATCTCCTTCCATTGAGGCATATTTACTTTTATACATGACTTTATTTTATACGGTGTATAAAACCCTTTGAATTTTCATTTCATTCAAAAGGAATATTTTTAAACTAATCATTCTACTAAACAACCAAAAGGATTTTTTTATGTAAGTGGTCAGAACAACCTTTCTGCCGCGAGTATTATTTGATCTTTGGCTTCCTTAAAAAGATGTAATGTTTTTAAAAGGAAAAATAAATACCATATACTCTTTTTACATATTTTGGTATTGAAAATGATTTTGATAATGGATTTATTACTTCAATATCTTGAAATGATATTTTTTTATTGCAATGTGGAAATGTTATCTTTCCGTTATTCTTATGTTATGTGTTATGATCAAGTTATGGTTCTTGGGAATTATTTATGTATATGAGTGGTTCCGTGATAAACCGAGGGTAGGTGATCCCGAGATATCTCTCCAATGCATTGGGTAATGTGACAGAGGTAAACGTGAATGTTTCCCCTAAGATATTCAGGGAATATAATATGATGGGTATTCCAAAGTAACTCCCTATGTAGTTGTGATAGCTACATTGTATGTATGTTATGGATTCCACAAGTTACCTTTATGATTCATTATTTATATGTGTTATTCATAAATCCTATGTTTTCATGAGGTAAGTAAAAGAGTTTATGTTTTGTTTTTATTTATGAACAAATGTTTTCTTTCTTTGTTTTATAACCCGTACTTAGTTTTTTTAAGCTCATCCCAAGTTTTAAAATGTTTTCACAGGACATAAAGATGAATAGGGTCAAGTATGGGGTAAAGTAAAAGTCATGTTTTCTAATACATGGGACTATAAATTTCTCTTTTTTTTCAAGAGTATTTATTTTTTGAAAAAAATGGAAATTGTGTAGAAGTGTCTACTTTTTAATCTTTTGAGATGTAATAGTTATGTTCTAATTATATAAAACTCTAAACCTGAAAAGATTCCCAATGTGAATTATTCATTTAATTCATTATTATGTAATGTTTATGGATGGGTCCTTATAGTTTGTATCAGAGGTCGATTTAGATAACTTTAATAGTTAGGGTTTTGTTAAATTAATATCCATAATGTAATTTATGTTAATATTGAATTGATATTGCATTTACAGATTACCATGTTGCTTCACCTAAGATATTTTTATGTTCAGAATGGTTTTCTGTAGAGGAAACATAGCAGCTATGTTGGGATAACATCAGGAGGAAGAAAACCTTCCAAATCAGAAACCTAATATGGCCGGAATCGGAACTGAATAGTTTGTTGCAAAGATGGAATAGTTGAATCAGGCTATAAATGGTGGTGGTTTCCATGTATGAGATCATCCAAATCAACCACAGAGGAACTTGTCAGTAGTGGATCATTTCACGAGGCAACATCCCACATCATTCAGAGGATCATCTGACCCAGTGATTGCAGAAGGGTGGATTAAAGCACTGGAAAATATTTTTGATGACATGGGTTGTTTAGATCATCAATAGGTTAGTCTCCCTGTTTACCATTTTGTAGGTGAAGCTGATTAGTGGTGGTCGATGGTGAAAAATATTCGGGATAATGATGAGATTTATTCTCTCGATTGGGATGAATTCAAAGGTATGTTTCTTGAGAAATATTGTCCTATGGTGGTTTATCTTAGAATGGAAAACAAATTCCTGGAATTGAGGCAGGAGGATGACTCGGTTGATGCTTATGATGCAAAATTCACTCGACTGGCAAGGTATGCTCAAAATTACATATGATATATTGATAGTAAAATCAACTATTTTAATCAAGATTAAATCCAAATTATCAAAGGGATTTAGCTTCTCGTGAGTTCAAAAGTTATGAAAAACTTGTTCATTGTGCGGAGAAGGTGGAAATGGAGTTTTATGATGATCGGGTTTTCTTTGAAAAATAAAATAATAAGATGTCTAGGTGGTAAGAGAAAGGAAAGAACTCTTCAAAAAAGTTTCATGGTATGAAACTTAAGTTTACAGTTTGTGAAAATTGTGGTAAAAATCATGCTGGGGAATGTCTTTTGAATTATGGTAAGTGCTACCAATGTGGTAAAATGGGACATAAGGCTCGTAATTGCACTGAATAAGATCAGGAAAATGTTAAGAAAAAATATTATTTACAGTCAGTAAAATGTTTTTAGTTAAATGAAATGGGTAATTTTGCAAATGAGTGTCCAACAAAGAACTAAACTATAGGAAAGAAGCCAGAATATAAGAAGAAAGGGGTGGTGAAATCCTTTGAAACAACTTTAGCAGATGTTGGGCCATCAAATGAAGTTGTATCAGGTAAAATGTTTATTTGTTCAGATTATGCCAATGTGTTGTTTGATTTAGGGTCTACACACTATTTCATTTATGAGAAGTTTTCTAGTAAATTGGGAATTCCATCTCAAGATTTGAATACAGAACATATGGTAAAATCACCGAGAGGAATTGTTGAGAAAAAAAGAAAACATAAGAACATTCCTATCCTTGTGTGTGGAAAGAATCTACCTGCAAACCTTATTGTTTTGCCTCAAGTAGATTTTGATGTTATTTTGGGTATGGATTGCCTTTCTATTTATCATGCTATGATTGACTGTAGAGATAAAGAGGTTTATTTTTATAATGATTTCCAATTTGTATACAAGAATGAACCCTTTCTTTTGATAAAATATCAGGAAGCTGAGAAACTAGTAAAATATGGAAATGAATGTTACCTTGCACATATTATTGAAAATAAAAGAACTTTTCAGATTAATGATGTGCCAGTGGTAAATGAGTACCTTGATGTTTTCTCTGATGATTTTCTTGGTATTATACCTGATCGATAAGTTGAATTTACTGTTAAATTAGTTCCTGATGCTAAGCCAATTTCAAAACACCCTTATCTAATGGATCAAATTTAACTTTTAGAGTTAAAGATTCAATTTCACGAGTTATTAGAAAAAGGTTTCATTCAACCTAGCACATCACCATGGGGTGCTCCTATCTTGTTTGTTAAAAAGAAAGATGGTTTAGTGAGTATTCTTATTGATTATAGAGCATTGAATAACATCACTATTAAGAACAAGTATACTTTGCCTCATATCGATGATTTTTTTGATCAGCTTTAGGGAGATCAGTATTTTAAGAAGATTTATTTGAGGTTGGGGTACCATCAGCTGAAAGTAAAGGAAGAAGACATTCCAAAGACAGAATTTCGTACTAGATATGGCTATTATGAATTTGTAGTTATTCCTTTTGGTTTTTCCAATGCACCTGCTATATTCATGGATCTTATGAATAGAAATTTCCGTAATTTTTGGGATAAGTTTGCGGTTGTGTTCATTGATAATATTTTGGTTTATTATAAAAGTATACAGGAAATGAAATTCATTTAAGGGTGGTCTTGCAAACCATAAAAGAAAATAAAATGTATGGGAAATTCAGAAAGTGTGAGTTTTGGTTACAAAAAATTTCTTTCCTTGGTCCCATTGTTTCAAAAAATGGAATAACAGTTGATCCTGCTAAAAACAAGTTATTAAATAATAGCCAAGACCCACAAATATAACTGAGATTCATAGTTTTCTTGGTTTGCAGGTTATTACCAGAGGTTTGTTGAAACTTTTGCATGGTTATCTAGTCCAATGACTAAGTAAACTCGAAAAGGTGTTAAGTTCATCTGGACAAAATAATGTGATGATTGTTTTCATGAATTTAAAAGAAGATTGGTGAATGCTCCAGTTTTGGCACTGCCTTCCAGAAATGGTGAGTTTTTTATTTATAGTGATGCTTCATTAAAAGGACTTGGATGTGTCCTTATGCAGAATGATCAGGTAATTGATTATGCTTCATGTCTATTGAATCCTCATGAGTTAAATTACCCTACACATGATTTGGAATTAGCTGCTGTTGTTTTTGCTTTAAAAATTTGGAGGCACCATTTTTATGGAGTAAAATGAGAAATATATACTGATCACAAAAGTTTAAAGTATATATTCACTCAAAAAGAGTTGAACAAGAGAGAGAGGAGATGGCTGGAATTAATCAAGGATTATGATTTCACTATCCATTACCATCTAGGAAAATCAAATAATGTGATTGATGCTTTGAGTCAAAAAAGTAATGCTTCATTAACCATGTTACATTTGGAACAAGGTCCTTTGGTTTTTGATTTGATAAACTTTGGCATAGAAGTTGTTGGTGCAAAAAAATTATTCTGTTTTTTATCAGGATTCAATGATATAATCTCTATCAGATAGAATTAATCAAGCACAGAAGGAAGACAGTGAGTTACCAAAAAAGGTTGATTTGGTTCAGTAGGGTAAGTTTCCTGAATTTAACATTGATAATGATTTTGCTTTGAGATTTGAAAGAGATTATGTGTTCCTTGTGATTCACAGTTGAAGAATGAGCTGTTATGTAAATCTCATAGATCCCTGTTTTCAGTTAATCCTGGAAGTACTAAGATGTAAAGAGATCTTCGGGATTATTTTTGGTGGGATGGAATGAAAAGAGATATTACTGATTTTACTGTGAAGTGTTTGACTTTCAGCATGTTAAAGTAGAGCGGCAGTTACTGAAAGGGATGCTTTATCCTTTATCGGTGCTAGAGTGGAAATGGGAAAATATATCCATGGACTTCATTGTGGGATTACCGAAGACATCTCAAGGTAATAATGTAATCTAGGTTATTGTTGATCGATTGACTAAATCTGCTCATTTCCTTCCAATTCGAGATACATTTTCTCTAGATCAACTTTATCAGTTTTATATTAAAGTGATATTCAGGTTTCATGGAGTTCTCATCTCCATTGTATAAGATCGTGATCCCAAGGTTACATATATCTTTTGGAAAAGCCTTCAGAAGTCATTGGGTACTAAATTAAATTTATTATAGCTTTTCATCCTCAATCAGATGGGCAATCAGAATGAACAATTTAGACTTTAGAGGATATGTTACATGCTTGATCTATGGATTATCATGGAAGTTTGGACCAACATCTTTCATTGGTTGAATTTCCATATAATAATAGTTTTCATACGAGTATAGAGATGGATCCATTTGAGGAATTATATGGAAAGCGTTGTCGAACCCCAGGTTTTTGGGATGATGTAGGTGAAAGGAAGTAGATGGGAATAGAATTTGTTGAAGAGATTGCAGAGAAAGTGTAGTTGATTCAGAAGCACATTAGAACAGCTCAGAGTAGATAGAAAAGTCATACAGATAACTGAATAAAGGATCTTTCTTTCGAGGTAGGTGATCTTGTCTTTCTCAACGTTTCTACTTTGAAAAGTGTGATGCGTTTTGTTAAGAATGGAAAGTTGAGTCCAAGGTTCATTGGACCTTATGAACTTCTAGAGAAAGTTGGATCAATTGCGAACATAGTGGATTTACCTCCAAGTTTATCCCAAGTACATAATGTTTTTCATGTTTCGATGTTGAGAAAATATATGCCAGATCCATCTCATGTTTTGAGCCCAGAGGTAGTTCAGTTGGAAGAGAATCTATCTTATGAAGAACAACCGGTCCAGATTCTTGATCTTAGAGAGATAGTGTTACAGAATAAGGTAATTCACTAGGTAAAGGTTTTGTGAAAAAACCACATGGTTGAAGGGGCAACATGGGAATCTGAAAATGCTATGAGGGATAAATACCCCCACTTATTTTTATAAGTGAATAATAATTGTGAGGACACAATTTTCAAAAGGGGGGAAGGATGTAACAACCCAGGTAAATGAAGAATAATATCTTTTCATACTTAATAATATTTTTCAATTAAATATTAATTTTACTTTAAAAAGGTTTCTATGTTCGATAGTGTACCCGATACGCTACATCCTGTTTCTTTGAAATCTTACGTTGCACACTAATAATAAAATATTATTATTTTAAATGGAAGCTAACTCCTAGTCGTTGTATTGGTAGGAATGAAAAAAAAACTAACTAAAATATAATTATATAAGTTTGTTAAATGTATTTACTTTTATCCAATAAAAGTTAGAGTCTTAAAATGTGAATGAATCTAATTTTAAGCATAATTTGCATTAAAAGGTCGATTTACCGCCTTGTAATGGAGAACCCTCTTTAAATATAGTATTGGTCACATTAATACATTATATTTGATCAAATTAAATCCTTCTTTATAATGGGGACATCAAAATTTACATTGTGTGAATTTCTGGTATTTTTCCGATAAAGTTCATTTTTAATGAATAGTGAAATCATTGTATTTTAATTCAAAACTGCATTTTAATATAATTTAATTATATGGTTATATTGCCTTTTTAATTAGTTTTAAAGTGTAATTATAATATATTTTTACCATTTAATCCAATGTTGGTCATTGGAATTAATGTCACTTTTAATTTGGACATAAACAAGTGTCAATCTTTTGATAATTATTGTTTCTTAAAAACACGCTATTTGTTTTAACAACGGTAATTAATTTTAAATTAATTAATGAAACTTCTATGTTTAGAATTTGGTAAAATATACATAATTTTTTAATTAATAATATCAATTATATCTTAGGCGGAATTTTTGGTATTTTTCTAAAAAACATCAATTTTTGATGAATAGTGAAACCACTTAGTAGTAGTTAAAAAAACTGAATTTTTCCTTTAAATGAAATTTTACCACTTTTATGAATTGAATTTCTAAAATACAACATACATGGTTGTTATTAGTAAGTAAAGTGTGGTTCAATAAGATGAAAATAATTTTTGGTGAATAGTAACTTTTGACTTTTATTTACCGTAGTTAAAAATAAATAGGGTAATTAAAGGTAAAAAGAATATTATAACAATTCAAAATTACCTTAAGACTTGTACAACATTATTTTTTGAGTCATTTACAACCATGGGAATCTTTGGGTAGATTTTGGGACCCCATTGAGCCACTTGGGAGTGATAAAGACACTTAAGATTAATTAACATAAAGTAAAGGCAAAAATGGAAAACACAAATATCTTTTAATAAATTAATTTTTACAAGGGGATATATAAATTATCTTTTAGAAAATAAATATTAATTGTAAATATAAAAAGATTTCCGACAACATGGTATTTATTTTATAATTTTTAGACATCGAATAAATTAAATTATTTTTGACATAATAATGATGCAGTGTTTACCTCATTAATAAATCATTTAATTCAATAAGATTATAAATATTAAAATAACATCCAAAACCAGTCCAATTTTTATTGGATGATTTTATGTCGACCATGAGTCATCTTATCTTCAACTCTAATTATTTTTGGACCTTTATAAACCGAATATCATTATATAATAAAATAATATTACCACACTTTCCTAAAGAGCCCCTCCTCCCCTAATAAAAATCCCTCACTTCTAAACAATTCCATACACCTATCAATCCTTTTGGATCATCCAAACTCTACCCAATTAAGCTCCATACATCTCTCTACTCATCCTATAAGCCTTACTTTAGGAAAAAGACACTTCAAGATGTTCTTTTGGTTCAAACCAAAAGAAGTTACCCAAATTAAAGGTAACCGTTTCTATTAACTTCTTTTCTTTTATTTTACTTCTACAACACCTAAAATCTTTTTATTCTGTTATTTTATAACCACAACAGTATTCTCAATATTCTAGGATGTTTTTATGATAATTAGTCGAACTAAAATTACACACACCTCCATCTAATGGGTGAAGAACATACTATTTTGTGGATGGAAAACTAACGCCTCACAAGACGATGATTGTTCGATTATCTCCTACCACCTATCATGGTGGCCATTAAGATGACAATATATTTATATATGATATATATTATGTTTATTTTTTCTTTATTCTTCAGTATTTTTCATTTATATCATACCTTTATGGTTTCCATTATGGGTAATCGTGATAATTTCATTTGATGAAATGCGGACTACCACCCCCTCAAAATGATATGAATCATTAATGCCATACATGGGACGCATAAAGGATGGAGTTAATGATATTATATATGATATTATACTGGAATTATAATATAACTATGTTTAATTATGTTTTAATTCAATTAAAATAAGAAATATAAATGGAAGTAGCGTTCATGCGTACGTATGGCTTACCGTCTCCATGAACGGTGCACTTCATTTCTTACATACAAATGTTACTTACTATTATAAATACAAGTATATATATGATATCTAAATCATGAATATAATTCTGGATATAATGAACTTTTTACCATGTGAACAACCTATAACTATATGGTGTTCATTTGTGACTCAAGTACCAAATATCGACAAAATGAACATTATTAACTTGAAAGGTTACGTAATGTTTATAACATGGTAATAAGTAATATAAAAGGATTAATAAACTTGAAAAAGGTTCTTAATCATGTATAATTTAACTTTAGTTTATTATTTAGGAGATTAAAGAACGATCGAGTCAAGTCGGACACGAGGTAAGGGACTTCGTCTCAATCTCCTTTCATTGAGGCATAAATTGTTTTATACACAACTTTATTTTATACAGTGTATAAACCCCTTTGACTTTTCATTTCATTCAAAGGGAATCATTTTTTACTAAGAGTTTTACTAAATGACAAAAAGTAATGTTTTTTACGTAAGTGGTGACCACGACCTTTCCACCGCGAGTATTATTTGATCTTTAGCTTCTTTAACAAGCCGTAATGTTTTTTGAAGTAAAAATAAATACCATATACTCTTTTTACGTATTTTGGTATTGAAAATGATTTTGAGAATTGATTTATTATTTCAATATCTTGAAATGATATTTTGTTATTTCAATGTGGAAATGTTATCTTTCCTTTATGCTTATGTTATCTGTTATGATCATGTTAGGGTTCTTGGGAATTATTTATGTATACGGGTGGTTCGGTGATAAACCTAGGGCGGGTGAGCCCAAGATATCTCTCCAATGCATTGGGTAACATGAAGGAGGTAAGCGTGAATGTTTCTCCTAAGATATTTATGGAAAATAATGTGATGGGTATTCCAAAGTAACTCCTTATGTAGCTGTGATAGCTACATTGTAAGTATGTTATGTATGCCACAAGTTACCTTTATGATTTATCATTTCTATGTGTTATTCATAATTCTTATGCTTTCATGAGGTAAGTAAAAGAGTTTATGTTTTGTATGTATTTATGATTTTTTTTTCTTTCTTTTTAAAACCCTTACTGAGTTGTTTATGCTCATCCCATGTTTTGAAATGTTTTTACAAGACTTAAAGATGAATAGGGTCAAGGATGGGGTCAAGGAAAAGTCATGTTGTCTAAAACATGGGACTGGAGACGACTCTTTTTTTCAAGAGTTTTTATTTTATGAAAAATGGAAACTATGTAGAAGTGTCTACTTTGTAAACTTTTGAGATGTAATATTTATGTCCTAATTCTCTAAAACTCTAAACCTAAAAAGATCCCCAATGTGAATTATTAATTTCATTCAATATTATGTAATGTTTACGGATAGGTCCTTATACTAAGAGTTTTAATTCACTAATTAGGGTCATTCAAACAATTAGTGGAAATCATGTCACATCACTGGACATTGGAAGTGTTATATCTACATCAATAGAATATCTAGTGGAAAGGGAACCATTTTATTCAATGTCACCTACCCAATTACACAAACTTCCCCTGAGATATGAATATTAACCAAAACCAAAAATTAATGACATATAACATCATTATATGATTCCATAAATACCACAAGAATATAAAATCAATAAATATATAAGAATAGATTCAAAACACATGTACACAATCATCAATAATGAAATTTAAAAAAACTGATAAAACTTCCATTAAATATCAATTAATTTTTTAAATAAATTTTTTGAATGTTCTAACCAGGCCTTATAATTTTATATGTGAATCAAATTAAATATTTTATTAAAAAATTAATTAGAGTATAAAACTTAAATTCCCATGGTTTCCCTCTATTTCTCTGCTCATATATATTTACATATAATAATATATATACATATATGTTTTTATGTGTCTTTTATTCTACAAATTCAATAATTCTCATATGAATTTGTACTATATATATATTTGTGTGTGTACCCATGTATATATGTCTAACCACAAAAAATATAAAAAATAAATTGTAAACCTCAAAATTTTATTCAAAAACCTATTCTGAATCACTTTATCAATACATAGAATTTCAAGTATGCTTAAATTGATAAGTAAAATTAAATGGATACATAATAATTATCTTTAATGAATAGAACACCTTTTAAAATATCCAAACTCAATATTAATATACATTAAAGAAATCCATTTAACACCTAGTGTGAATAAAAGTTATAAAATAAAGTTAAATCACACATATTGAAGGAAAAATTCCATTTCATTCAATAAAATAAAATTGTATCATAGTTTCCCTTTCAAATAGATTCATATATAAATTTATTATTTTCATTAAACATATAAAAAATTATCTTAAAGAACAATCAATCAAGGGATCAAGAATTTAAATCCTTAAACATGGGGAAAGGAACCTCAATCATGTGTGGATAGTCAGAATCATTAAATAAACGTTTTGTGGGGACCCAAAAAAGACATTGAACAACCCAAGAAACCCAGGAAATAATAAATCAAAACCAAAAACTCACCAATGGTTTGGACTATGGTGATTCATTGTGAGAGGGAGGGAGGAAAACAAGAATACAGTAAATGAAGGAGGAGGTGAAGGCGATGAATAAGGAATAACCTAAGTAGATCACACTAGAAATCACCAGAACAATATCCAAGCATTAAAAGAGGGGTAGATTTTGATCGCATGAGGGGGTCCTTTGGGCTAGGGATCAATTTAGAGTGGTAAGATAATAGTAGGGTTTTGTTTTTTTGATAAAAATGGTAGGAGGGTATTATAGAAAATTCTGAATTTTTAAAAGCTAGAAATTGTGTGTGGTTGGGATGCATGGTTGGAAGAACTATGTGTCAACTGTGTGCCCACTAATGGAGGTTCTTTCCACCCATAACAGTATGAAAAATATTTAGACTAACCATGAACCAACTATGCATTAGAATATTCTTAAAATTGTAAGGTTGCCAAATAGTTACATCACAGTCAGTAATAACTATGTTCTAACCATGAAACATGCACTTAATGCCAAAAAAATATTCATTCCAGAACCTTTTAACCATAGTGAGTGAGAAAAGACCAAACAATATTAAATAAATAATATGATTATAAAATAGGGTTAGGGTATGAAAATTATCCCAACCACAATGCTTTATAACCCTAGAAAGCATCAATAGACTCTGTTGAAAAATCGAAATGATGGAACTCAATATCTTTAACTATATCCTAGTTCTCAAAATCAATGGACTCCACAATTATTAATGATATAAGGGTTAAAACACTATCTATTAAGAAAGATATTTATTCCCCAAACTCAATTAATACTGACAACAAATTAAGACCATAATGGAATCATACCACTATTATCGTGGATTTTTGGGTGTGCTCTAGGTTCCCAAACTCTTCAAAAAAGGGAAACCCCAGAGGATTCTAAACTAGATTATCGAGAATAAAAATGTTCAACCAACTAAAAATTTACCCCAAAGGAGGATCAGTTACGGAAACTAAACATAGAAATGATAAGGGGTAAAGATAATTGAAGGAAAACCATTATGGTCTCCTCATCATAATAGGGACTCACTAAGGATATGACAAATGAAAATGAAACCTTAAAAATATTAAAGTACTAATGAAGCGTATTACACCAAATAATCCTTGAATATTTCATTTCAGACAAAATATCATAAGATCTATATCCTCACATGGATAAAATCATGAAAATTCATATCATAAAATAAATTGAATGAATAAAATATAGATTACATCAATATAAAAATTACTCACAAGAACAACATGAGAATATCCTTAGGTTAATAAGGAGTAAAATAGGCTCTCAATCTTGGTACAATATCTCTCAGTGAACCCTAACCAAACCAAGTGGAATTTCCCACAGTAATCCCCACCTCTCAACCCAGTATTCCCATATATAACTCATACGAGTAATGTATTACCATAAAATTTGAATTGTATCAAAACAATAAAATAAATATTCAATAAAGCTGGGAGAAACCTAAAGAAAACAATACCATAGATAATAATTAATGGTGACCCAAATAAATAAAATTTAAAAAATTCACACCAAATACATATTTACTTTTAATAAACTGGCCTATAATACCCATAAAGAGTTCTACTACTCCACTCAGAATATAGGAAGAGTCAAAAAATAAAATATCCCTACCCAGATACCATTAGGTGGGATCTATAAAAAACTAAAATAAATAGACATTTCATAACCCATCAGAACTATTCTAGAATGAACACTTTTAATTATGGAAGAATCAAAATCACTCACCAAAATCTATTAAACATAAATTATGATTAAACAAGAATATATCCTAGCCCAAATCAGTGAATCAATAAAAAATAATATGAAAATAGCTAGATAAAAATATTTTTAAACCTGTAATATCTAATTTGATTTCATAAGAATCCATTTTAAAAACATTTTTTAATATCCAGTGTTCGTATGAGTTGAAAATTCTAAAAGGAACTTGAATATTTAATTAATGGAAAACCTAGTTTTTGATCTCAGATTTTCATCAAAATTAAGAGGTAAATAACACCTTAAAATAATTTTTATTTGGACATCGAATGAGTATTATAAGGTTCCTCAGATGTTTGGGTGAGCCTCGAGATATTCTGGTGAAGTATTAAGAGTATTCGAGAATCATGACCATGGAGCACATTTTTGGGGAGACCATGGGGAACCCTGATTATTAATAAAATTTTTATTAATTTTTTTAAGAGAATTGATAAATTCCATACTTTGTGTATTGATAAGTTAAAACCATGAAACATTATAGAGGAAACCATACACGAGTGTTAGAGGTTGTAAAGGTGGTTGCATAGTTAGAGTATGGTATGGAAAATCATGTATCCAAACCATGCATGGTGGGATTCCATGGACAGTGGGGGTTTATGGTTGGTGCATGATTTGTAAAAACGTGTGGTGGAACCATGAAACTCATTAAAAGAGGAAAAAGTACCATTTTTTCTCTTGATCTATTCAGAGGGAAGCCCAACTTTCTCAATTCCACATTGAATGTTCCAGCTCTCCCCCTTCCTTCCCTTCATCAAGCTCCTTTGAGAGGATATATTTAGTAGATTACATCAGTGATTAAAAGTATGTTTAAACATTTTTTGATGTCTTCTTGTATCCTCTATTTCCCAAAACTAATTTTTGTGATCCATAGTTTTGTTTTCTTATCCCAATTCTATCATAGCACGGTTGAATCAGATACTGGTGATGGGTATTTTGTCTACTTAGGAAGAGGGTGAACTCAGAGGTTGTCTACAATTTTTTGTATGATTTTCCATTGAGGTACAACTCCGTAGTGAATATTTAAATCTTTAAAGACTAAATTAAATTATTTTAATAATTTTTTGGCACCATTGATTTTGTAATTTCCCAGTTTGAGGTTAAGGGTGTGCCATAAGTTATTGAAAAGAATTTGTTCATAATTTCAGCATGATGGGATCAATAGGTGAGTTATCTGTCTTTATGAGGAGTTGGAATGGAATTCATAAATTTATTTTATATTTTATAATTAATTAAATAATTATTGTTTCTTGGATTTAAGGGGTCAGGATGTTGAGATGGTTATTGTTGACCTATGAAGAGGTCAGATGAGTTCGGATGGGTCGTGGATACTATTACAATCCCTTTAGAATAAAAATGAAAAAATCTGTAAAGGTAGGTGGTCTTATATATATTACTTTCAGTAAATTATTCATGAAAATTTATAGTTTTATGTGATTTATTCCTACCAATAACAATGAGGGATCTATAATTTAATGTATTGTACAAGTAAATTGATTAAACTGCTTAAATAACTATTTTAAATTGTTTTAAATGAATGTAGTTCCTTGACATAAATATAGAAAAAAGTGACAAGGGACACTTAGGTACATTGGTTATAAAATAAATACCTCATTCAGTATAGGATATTATTATACATAACCATTTATTTAGATTGAAATGGACCCCCTATGGGGATCCTTAAATTGGGAACTAGTGGGTGTGACCTACTGGACCCATGCCTAGATAACATTATGGATTTTTTTTAAATTATGGTATTTTGAACTAGTATAGTTGGACTTGGGAATCATTTATGACTTTATGACCAACCAATTAAATTAAATATGACCATATGTTTCTAATGGTTTGAGTGTATTCTTTATGGAATTATCCCCCTTTGGAATAGTATTTGGCCTCAAGTAAGAAATTGGAGTGGAACATTAGTAGATTTCCACGATAATGTTAAGACCCTAGTAAGGGAATGTTTCCAATGGATAATTATGAACTTGAGTATCCCATTAAATAATAGAATAAATAGTTCATCAAATATGTCCAATGACATAATTAGATGGGTTCTGGTACTAAATTTTTTATCAGAAAAATTTAATTTTATTTGAATTATATAATTATAAAACCATGTGTAGTTGTTTTGGGAAATGTCATCCTAAAACACGTATACTATAGGGTCATAAGAACACATGGGATCTATTACTACCTATTTATAACATTGGATGTCAGTTCCTACCATATCATGAATGTAACAAATAGGGTTTGTGAATAAGTTCATAATCATATGTAATTCAATACTTACACATATGGATGGAAGAAAATATGTTTATATAGTTGTATTACCAATATATTGGGATATTCATCTTAATTAAAATTGATATTTTTTACACATAATTTAATATTTGAATCATAATTTATTAAATCCTATAGATCCTTGGATTTCTGGTGAGATACAGATATAATATTTGATATTACCATTACCGGAATGCCCAGTGTCTTGGTGATTTCTCCATGGAATAAGAAAATATTGGAGGTTTTTTTCAGGGAATATCAAAAACCCATATTAGTTAATGTATAACCCAAGATTCCTAGAATTATTTGATCAAAATGATTCCAGAGGTTGCCCAATAGCTTTATTTCCCATGAGCACTGGATGTTTGATACATCCCCAATCCTGATGAGGATTTCCTTCATTGATTCCTAGAATAATCCCCAGGATTGGGTGGAAACCCAATGATCTCATTTCCTAGATTTGTTTGGTAATAGTCTATTGAGATAATAATTTATGGATACCATGTTATCATCTCAGTCTGAGAGAGTATTATCTTTATATTTCCTTTGGTTCATCTTATTAGGAATTCATTCTTGTTAATAATTTCTAGATTTCTTATGGGTCTAGACCTAGGAATACCACATCCAAATGGAATAGGGAATGTCCAGATGTCATTTGGTTTCCACTAATTATTCATGGCATGACTGGAAATCCTAGGATCCCTCTAGTCAAACTCAATGCCTTATTTATAGAATGTCTGGAAAATACATAGAATCCTATCATATATTTACTATAGGTGAGCATGGCTGATCTCCAAGGATAGGACACGTATTCACCTGTGGTGTAGTGTCTTAATCAAAGACATCCCAACACTGGAAAAAGTAGGTATGGATAGACCTAGGTAACCTTCAGGCCCAAATAATGATATTGGTTATTTATTTCTTTTCAGCAGTTAAATTCTATTGTAATTATTCAACTAAGTAGATAACATAAACATACCTTTATTTTATTATCTATGTAACAAATAATGATGGTGGTTCCATACAATGTTTTTACTCACACCCTATTCATACCTGCATTTCACTGGGGTTCCCAAGGAGACATTCACTTGGTTACATGTACAGGTTGGATTGAGTCCTGAGACTGATCGATTTGGATGGTTCAAACATGTATTCATATCTTAGAATGAAGTTAGACTCGAGAGATTTATGAATTTAGTGTTTCAATTTTTTTAATTCCAATATATATATATAAATAGCCTTGTGGTCATTCATTGTATATATTTCATGGATGATCAAGACATACCACATTTCATTCAATATATTCTATTCATATTCATTAACTTCTGCTTCCATGTTATTTGTGATAAAGTATCATGTTTAGTTACTTTTCAAAACTTTATTAATTTTACATGAGGGAATAGTCTCCCCACGGTTACACCATAGGACATTCATTCTAGTCAAAAAAATATAGCTTACAAGGAGGAATTCTTGAGTCCATGATGTGACCCAACCTAATTACCGTTCATAGTAACACATGCGAGGCATGATAAAGTAGTATCAGAGCAGTTACTTTCTTATTGTCATACTATTTGGGAGATGGTAGAAAATTTTATTCATAATGGGTTGGACAGTATAATGCATATCAGAATGGTGAACTGAGGAAACTTGTTCGGGTGATAAATACAAGTAACTAGGGATTTGGGATTGATGTTATTAGTTTTCTATGTTATTATTGTGTATGGTTTTCTCTTTGAGTGATGCATATTTTTATTGGATTTTGTGGTCTACTATGGACTTTTGGATCATATCCTACTGGGGAGAAGCTAGTGATTTATTTTTCTCTTGTCCTGCATAGATAAGTGGTGTTTGTTTATTCATCATATTTGGCACATAGGTTCACATGAAATATTATTTCTCATGTGTAATTTACATTACTGATGATGCAAATAAATTTTTAAAGTTCCATAAAAAAACTAAATGTATTTTTATCGTATAGATTATTAGTGAAATTTATTATTAGTTGAACCTACTTATTTACATTTTCTATGAAAGCCCATGTAGATTATTCCATGATACAACTTGGTTATTGTGACATTGGTATAGTTACTTCTATACAGAAGGTGAAGAAAACCATAATAGGTGAGAATAAGTAATTTGTTCTTCATTAGTAACTCTGAGAGGTCGATTGAGGCATGTGATTCCTTTGATAGAGACCATTATGATAAACTTTTAGGCACTTGGTTCCATGTTCATGACTCTAATAGTTTGGACTGACAACTAAATGCCTCAAAGTTGACCCTAATCGGTCGATGTTGGCAGATGATTCCTTCTTAGTAGACCCTTTGTGAGTGTATCCTTTTTAGGTGTGGTTAACTAAAAAGTTATAACAAACTACATGGTGTTTTTTATCTTGATTACTATGAAATATTACTTAACATATATTCATTTAGGGTTATCTAGTTGGATCATACAGTGTAATGCCGATAAATACATGAATACTCCTTTTTGAACAAGAACCATGTGAGGGTAGTACTATATATGGATGCTTAGTGATGGTCAAATCATTATCTTTTATATGTTGACATTGTAACACTATAGGGAGTAGACCCATTTGAGGATTCTCAGAGAGGATTAGTTCCTAGTAGGCTAATTCTTAGAAGGTTATGACTTAAACAATTGAAGAATTACAATCCTCCCTTAACTAAATAGATTTTTAATGGGTTGCACTTAAATGGGGGGGGATTATATCTTTTGGGATTTTTTCCTCAATAAATTTGAATGGAAACCTGTATAACAGAACCCATGTAAGTATGTTTTGAACATCATAGGTCGATACTATCATGACCTTCCTTAAAAATTACTTAATTTAGAGAGGGTTGTTAGGTTCATAGAGTTATTATAATAGTTGGGGGTGGTAACAAGGATATTTCCAATGAATTATAATTCAATTTGGATGTTACCTTGGTGAGTGGTTTGGATTATGTGATATTTGGATATGACCAGTGTATGTAATGTGATACCTAACTAGTAGGGATATGTGAGAGACATAAGGAACCTCAGTTTTACATGGACCCTACCAAGTCAGTGGTTTATATGATCAAAGGCAACCTATGAGAGGGGCTATCCAAAAATTGTAGTTTCATCATATGTGAAACATATATACATGCATTGTAATATAAAAATTATTCATGGGAGGTGATAATATTTTATGGAATAGGAAGGATTATGCCTTGGTTTTTGAGGAATCACCTTGGGTGATTCGGTATTGAGACTCGATTTTATGGGAAGGATTGTTTGGGCGACTAGCCTAGTTGAACAATGGGTTTTCAAAAATACGTTTCATTAAAGAGTGGGGGTAATTTTATGACAGGGGTGATTCTTGATGGTGGATAAGTGTTTGGATGAGGCTGACACACTTTATATTGAGGATGAGCACCTACGGTGCAAGGAAGACATAGTGAAGTAGGTAGTAATTTGGTGAAAATAGAACAATTAAGGTTCCTTATTTTAAAAAGGGGTTCCCAAGGGACTCTTGAAATACCAACACTAATATGTCTTGGAGTGTTATTAGCTTAGACATGATGATGTGTAGCTTAACAGAGTGTGAGTCAAGGGTTGGATTAGGTGGTATGGGATTGTACACCCACAGTGTAGGGAGAGTTTGGTATGCGTTGGTGGCACATGATAACTATTTAAGTTGAACATCAAATAGTGGTCAGTTGTGGTCCAAGGAACAACTCCAGTCATTAGTAAAATTTATGAAGTAAGAATCCAAAAATCCAGTAGAAATTTGAGATAGAATCCAAAATTCCAATAGAAATTTGATGAACTCTTGGTTAAGATATTCCCCACATCGATTCAATTTAAGCATCTTTATCTTCTTTCCACGTTGATTCTATATATAATTATTGAATTAATCAAATTTATCAAAGGACTCAGACTTATACCTCATCAAGTAAATATATCCACATCTACTCAAGTCATTTGTAAAAGTTATGAAGTAAGAACATCCACCTATAACTTCTAATAAAAATGGTCCACGCAGATCAGTGTGTACCAATACAAGAATATTTTTAGCCCTTTCACCCTTTCCACCAAATAGAAGTTTGTTCATTTTCTATTATAAACAAGAATGAAATCTATCAGGTGGTTTTAGCTTAGAATATTTTGAATAACCATCTACACATACCATTGTAAAACGATTCTCGTTTACACGACTGATATGGTGATGCCACAACTAGGTGCTATATGAGTCATATGAACTGGATTCATTATCAGTCGCCAACACTTGGTTTTCTTAATTTAAAACATACATACCATTATTTAAATTCTCCATACCATAACATATGTTCTACTTATAAAAGAAACAAATGTTATTTTTTAACTTGAAAATAATCCCATCTATATCCAAACATGATAGAAAAATAATGTTTTTGGTAACACTAGGTACATAATAAGAGCCATGTAAAACCAAAATCATTCCAACTAGTAATGTGAGGTGGTAGTCACCAATGGAAAGGGTATCTACCCTCACACCATTAACAGCTCGTAGATCAACCTCTCCTCTGACAATTTTTCAGAATCTACATGGTTTCAAAATTTCTATACAGATATGAGTACCACAAGCTGTATCAAATACCCAATGTGTAGAAATGGAAATATTGCACTCGATAATGAACACACTTTTGGATTCCCCTTTCCTCTAGGTGAAGTTCCTATTCTAGTGGCCTGAATTTCCACATGAAAAGAATACTTCCTCTTTTTTCATACCCTACCATTGGATCTTCTTCTTCTTGGTAAAATTTTTCTCAGGGGCATTAGACTATTTATAATATTTAGGTCCCTTTTCCTTGTCCTTCCTCTTCAAATTCACAAAAAGGACTGCAGGGTTTTCACACCCCATGTCCTTATCCACTTGGAGAATTAAATGAAGAATTTTCAATAGAATCTTATCATTATAGCTCATATTATAATTCACAATTAAACTATATATAGTGTTGGGCAGTGATGACAATATGAGATCTGTATACCAATCATCTGAGAATATAATCCCTCAGATGTCAAGATGCTAAATGTTGCCAATAATATTTACTACATGTGGCCTATATGGCATAGACTATCCAAGATTAGTGGTGAAAATAGTGTTGGATATCTCATACATCTATTAAATCACCTTCCCTTGATAGAGATCTATAAGGCGATACATCATGCAATATGCATCCATTTCCTCATGTTACTTCCAAAGCTCATTGGTCATGAATAATAGCATGAGGAACTCAACATACGTAGAATCATTTAGATGTTTCTTGTACATAGAGAGCTCCTCATCACTTACCTCATTTCTCGGCACAACTGATAAATGTTCTTTCAACCCATATATTTTCTAATAATGACGAAGGATGAAATGAAGGCTCCTTTTTCACTCTTTGAAATTAGTGCTGGTGAGAATGTACTACTTCTAGAGTATATATGACAATGATATGTTTTATGTCATTTTTAATTCCATTTCTATAAATAAGATGAAAAATGTTTTAGCACTTTATCTGTTAAAATTAAGACAAATAAATAAATAAATACTCATTAGTCTCCAAATATTTTATCAAAACCTAATATCTCTTCCCATTGGCTTCAGAATATCATATTTCTTGGAAAATCTATAGGCAAGAATCTATATTTACCTACGCATTACCCTAAATTTGGTTGTTCAAATATTTTGAAAGGTTTTAGGTTGGCATTCCAATGTCCAACTGCATTAACTCGTAGCTCCTTGATCTATTGAGTGGACTACCCAATCCCAAAATCCTTATTTTTGGATTTCCTTTACCTTTGTCTCTTAGTTAAACCATTTCCTAATTTGGTTGTAAACCCTTGATGTAAACTATTTCAATTCAACCAAAAAACTATAATTATAATTCCATATTAACTGAAGTCACCCCAACTTCGTCTTATCAAGAACTTTGAACTATGGTTTGATTCTAAATGATGTAATGGAAGGCTATACTAACTTAATATTTTATTGAGTAATTTTATCCTTTATCTGTAAATTTTAATTTATTATCTTTTCACATTCTTAATAATATTATTTGGGACAATCTTATGTGATTTACCATGCATTAGATAATATTTACGCATAAGCTGGTTTATTTTAGATCCATCTTACATGATTATTAATTCATTAATTATGTGATCATGATAAAACATCCATAATGAATAACCGTACTACTAATAGAAATAAAATAAAGGGTATGATCATTACCTTGTTGTAATGATTAGTTTATCTACTGGTTGACAAACTATGTACAGACCAATAGGAGAAACACCCAGAACCAATTTGGTTTGTGTTTATTGCTTTCCACCTATCCACCATTTTATCTCGTTGAATTGGTTTCGCATGAGATCCTAACATGAACCACCACTACTGACTTGGGAGGTCCATTTATTACATATACCTTTACTCACATGTAGGTGAGGGGTAATGTGGTTTCACTTAATAGAAACCATGGGAATGCATGCCCTATATATTAATAGGGAGTGAAGGAACACATGACAACAATTTAATTTAATAAAAAATAAAAAGGAAACCAATCACATTCAAAATTCTTGTCTATCTAATTATCATCCACATGCACACATTGAATTATGAATTTAATAAAACTAGCATTAAATTATCTAATCGTTCTTATTTAATATAAATTGTGCTTGGATTGATTAATTATTATCTTTAGTTAATCAATCTTTTTAGCTTAAAGCTTTTTTGAATTCCCTTGAGATTCTCATCCATTATAATTTTATTCAAAATAATATATTTATATAAAATTAACCGTGTACATTACTTGTACCTTGGAGGTAACCCGGTGAATACCCATAAAAAACTATCCAACATGTATTATAATCGAATAAACTTTATTCTTTGTGACATTTATCATGCACATAGAATAATAATTATAATAAAACTCATACATGATGTTTATATTTTGAATATTACAGAGATGTTAATAAAACACACACAGATATATATATTAAATCCGGTCACATGGTGTGTCCCATATTTATGCCCACACATAAGTACTTGTCTATTGGGTTACATAATAGAATAAATTTTAAATCTGTGTAACTGGTAATAGTACACAACATTTAGATCTGATGTACCCAACATGTACATTCTTCACCATGTATCCAAATTACACGCCTAGGGACTTGGCGTGTGAGGCATACTTTGGAAATATTGGAATACACTATCTATATAGTGGGACCCACACCATGTTGACTCCGCATTACAAGGTCACCGTTTGGCTAAGAAATGTATTAGATACAAGGCTCATCCCTGACTGGAAAGGGATTGCACACCGTGTCCAGTGGGCCACATGACGTGTAGTCCAGCTGGCCATGTGATAGTGTGTCATTGTCAACACATGATGAAAGAATTAACTACACTGTGTTTCATTAGTTCACAAAGGCTGAGTAAAATCCAAACGACTCCTAATGAATTGAACAAAACTACATAATGTGTAGATCCCACTACACAGTGTGTACTTCTATGTTACCAGGACATAACCCTTAGCACCTCAGGATGAGATCCTTTAAATAATTTTAATCATAAAATTAATAATTTTGGTTAGACCTGTGAGAAACGATATAGGAAGAAATAGATCTTGGAATTCTGATTAAAATAATGATTAAACATGAATTGACAAAGTAAATTATTAAAGAATAAATATTCAATGAATTATTTTAATAATTATTAACAATAATATGCCCGCACTGATACCACTTGTAGGTTTCGGGTGCATCGGAAGCATCGGAGGGATGGTTCCCAAATTTTATTTTTTCCATATTCAATGAACAATCCAGGATCAATGGGGTGATGAATTATGGTATCCATATAATTGCATAAAGGGTTTAGAAAAAGTAATAGAAACCTAAAACCTAGAGATAGGATCAACATATTATGCTTATAATTAATTAAATTAAATTAAATAATTTCCTCAAAGGATAATATTTCTTCATTGAGGCATCTGACAATAGATCTGGAGTGCACTGTCATTGCGTTGTAGAGATCAATGGATGATCTTCTCAAGTTGTGATCCACACATACTCCATGTATCTCCAGACATCACTGAATGAGTCTCTGGGTGCAATCACATATGATCCTTGTGCTTGAAATTTCCACCATCGATTGTCTTGAAAACCTCTTCCAAATAATTATACATAATCTAGTGGAGGAGGATATCTCTCATTCCTGAGAGCGTTCATGGATAAGGATGAAATCTATATGCTTGAGATATTTTCTCCAATTTATCGTTCACAACCAATAATCATTTCTTGGATATCACTTGGCTAATATGGAAATAATATAACCAGGTATTTAAATCACTAGGTTAATAATAAATAATTTGCACAAGTGCCTTAATTATTTTATTAATCCAAGAAAAACACCCATGTCAAATAATAATAGTAACATTATTATTTTCTGACATGTGCTTATCTTGCATGTTATTATTAAATATTTTTTAATCAAATAATATTCAATATTATTATTTCTCACAGGACCATTAACTCAGTCCACCAATCCCCCACCAAAATTTACTGAACCTAGAATAATTACTATTTATTTATTAATTAAATATCACTATATTATTCTCCAATAACTGTATAAATAATATATTCACTAAATTAAAAAAATATTTATTAATTATTCTTCCCATAATATATTACTTCGAATAACTAGTGTCAAAATAAATGCGATGAGGAATCCATGAATAAATATTAAACCACAATCTAGAATATTCTTTATTCAACTGGTTAAATAATAAATAATATATTATTTATCTCATATAGTGGATATAGTTTGTGTGTGACTCTATATGCCTCTTTCTTAGTTGAATTAGGCAGAGCAACCTAAAGTCCATGGATAGAATCTAGAAACAGGATAAGGAACCCATAGAGAAATAAGTTAATGCTACAATGATATGTCACCTCATACGAACACTTACCATGTAATATAATCCCTTTATCATGATACCTCCAATCAAGCAGGTTTCATAGAAGTGTCATCAGCCCATGTGCTCAATTTATCATTCTTTGACATCCTAGAAATTGGACTTTCCTATAGAAAACCATGGACAAGGATTTATTTAGGCTAAATAATTTCCATAAAATAACCAGAGATATAATCTTTCTTTATGAAATAGAAGGGAAAAATCCTTTCTATTATTATTCATTAACGCAATATTATTCATGACACACCGAACATATCCTAACTCACCGCAAACATATGTCATCATAGTTTTCACAAATACATATAATTGTGTGAGTAATAATAAACATTAATAATAATATTAATTGGAAAGGACTAATACACATATCCATGAATAGGAACATCCAATGACACATATAAATGTGGATTTCCTACTGGTGGGTCGCATTCTAATAATATCCTCTTAGACATTACCAACACACATTTTACTTTCTCCAAGCATTAGTGGACAAAAAATATCTTCTCAATAGAGTTAATCTATTATTCCTCAATGATGGGGTCATATGATCCACGAAATGTAGAAGGCCTTTGTATCTTAATAGACTCTACTAAAACATCTGCTTTCTTTGAAGGAGGAGTGTGTCCTACATGATTCAATTATTATACATAACTTGATCTAGTTGATCCAGTAGTGCCATGATTTTCTCACCACCTACTCCAATAAGGTTAGGCATATCATTGTGGTAATCATCATATTGTCTATCATGTTGGTTTTTATCATAGTTTCTCATTTTTCTAGTAATTAGCAAAAAAACAAGATGAGAATGTGTTAATATACAAAAGGGAAACATATAAATGTAGAAGTAATAACATATAAATGATAATTATATCCCAATTTATGAGTCTCTATGTTTAAATCTAGGTTATACATGGTAAATTGTCCAATTATGTTTTCTATAATGTCAATATGTTTAAGTCCTTCATAATGGTTCATTAAGATTTTATGAATTTCTAAAGAATATCCCCTAGGATTTTCAAACATGTTTGAATTGAAGCACCCAAATAATATACATATTTTGGAAACATTTTTTAATGGTTAATAATTATTTATTTGATATTACTATGGGGTTTGATGTGTTTTCACAAGAATTAGGAACTCAAGTCTCAAAGGAGGAGAAGATAGGAAATTAGAAAAATGATCATTATACATCATGAATCTGAAGTACTTGATGTGTACTCCTTGATCATAAATATTTCTAATCTAAAAAAAATCTATGAATTGAAAATAGAAGGCATGAACCATGTACATGATGTGAATCGATAGAGCACATCATGAAAACATGAATTTCAAATTTGATAAGATACATGGAGTGAACTCAATACTCAAAATTCAATGTTTGAAATGTAATTTACACTGAATATTCAATCCATTAAAAACATGAGATCAAAATATTAATAGATTAATTCATTTAGGATGTTTACAACATGAAATAAATGTACACACCATGAAAATCTTAATGCAGAAATTATTTAAAACTTGCACACGACATGAATTCTTCACACATTGTGAAACGGTCAGGGTCTATAAATATCCAACATTCTCTAATGCACAAATGAGTCATAAAACCTAAAATATTTTATGTATTTATTCTCAATTTCCTTTTTAATTTCATAAAACATTTTTCTATTAATTTCTTTAATTTTTTAATCATTATTTTAATACAGTTGGGAATTTTAAAGCTTGTTTGTTTCTTATTGTCGTCCTGGTGATCTTATTTCAATACCAATGGCTATTAAACATTTATTTCCAAAACATCCTTAATTTATTTTACATTAAAATTAGTTTTTAATTTATTTTTCATTTTCTCAATTGGGGGTTTATTTATTTTTAATTTTTTAATTGATTTTTGGGCATGCCATTAATTTCTCCACATTCAATCAATACCATCATGTGCAGGTAATTATCTTATGGTTAGGTGTCAAGAGTAGGGGTGGATTTTAACTTAATGAATATCTAAAATAAATACTAGGTAACCCTATGTATGGTAATTAGATTTATAAAAATTGTTAATCTCATTATTTTGGATCTAACCTAACCATTACTGTTTCAAATTGAACTACGATGACCTAGTACGAGTTGATCAATCTAAGCCTAATTGATTGTGATTATTTCTTTCAAGAATAAAAGCTTACTACACATAGGATATAAATTATATATGAACCAAGGATTCATTTCCATCTTAGGTAGATCCAATTAGTTGGACCAAGATCAATTGGTTATTTTCTCACCGCTCTATAGCATCTTCCATAGGTCAATCTCAAGTTAGATTTAGTATTATCCTTTTCCTATACTCTAAAATTTACCCCGAACCCTTCCATTAAATTATAATTAATCCCAAGATACATTATAAACTAAACCCAAAAAAAAGAAAGTGAGCATGAGGAATTCTACCCAAAAGGTTTTGAACCCTAGGTTTCCTACCTACAAGATATCTCTATGATTTTTACCTCATACTTTCATTGTGATACACCTTTGTTTCCAAGTGTTGTATGGGAATTATTAATTTAATATGATCAATTTCTATGTGTAATCAATGAATCTGTGTAAGTTAGTAAAATTTTGGCACCATTGTTTGTGACTACTATGGTTAGGCATAGTGACCTATGGTATGAAACTTGTATTACCTTACACCCATTTTCTTCTTTTCCTTACACTTTTATTTTTAAAAACATTTCCATGTATAGAATATAACCTAGATCTACTATCTTTTAGCTTAGTGCACATGACATGGTCCCCATACATAATCTTGGATCCTGTATTCACAAGAACTACTTATTTTTTATCTCGATATTTATAGAACTTTAGATGGAAGCCGATTATTTACAATAGATGAACACAATGATCGTGAACCTTTATTCTTTTATAATGCTAAATATGTTCCACCTGAAGTTAAGGCCGAGGGACCAACACTACAGGAGCGCACCATAATGGATTAAAACATTCAATCCATCAGTGGTGCTACCCCCAAAACTGTACACCCAAAAATTCATGTGCATTTTTTTGAAATAAAACCTATACACATTCATATAATATATAACCTTGGGATGTTTAGTGGACTAAAAAACAAAGAACCACATTCACACATTTATAATTTTCATAAGTTTGCGACACCTCTCACAAATAATGAATACCATTAAACTCTATCAGATTGAGATTGTTTGTATTATCCTTGCATGACCAAGACAATTATTGTCTTAAGAATCAATATCCCAAGTCCATCATGACTTTTGATGATCTAGATACATAATTTCTTGATAAATATTTCCCATTTATCTAAACTATTAAGATCAAAAATAAGATTCAAAATTTCAATCAGGCAGATGGAGAATCATCCTAGGAAGCATGAGAAAATTTTAAGGAACTATCTCTGAAGTTCCCATAACACAGACTCAATGTTGCGATTCAAATTTAGACTTTATACAAGGAACTCCAGCCTTCCACCCACACTGTTGTGGATGCCACTACTGAAGGTTGGCAAACGATAAAGACACATGTTGTCAGCAGAGCAATGTTGGATGATATTTCACAGAATTTCAGTCTATGAAATAGTTATAGAGGACCACCTTTATGTAGAATCCATCACTTGGAGGATAATACATTCTTATAATCCCAGATTTAATCCTAGATAATTTTTTTGTTTCATTTTTACTGCCAACTCCACCATCACCCCTCCTGTCCCTTTTATAGAGATACAATCTTATGAGATGTGTAGAGGCCCAATCCCATATCTATATTGTATGGAAGGTTTAGGGGAACCAAAAATAAAATATTGTAATTATGTAAATTAAAAATAAAAAAATCAACAATTTTAGTATCCCTATCCCAGTGAATAGTAATACTATTAGCATAGGCTGACTCAACATCTGCAAAAACCAAATCAAGGTTACTATAAGCAGAGGAGTGGTTAAGACTTGCCAAAGAATCATGGATCACTTGGGTTTCATTCTACAGGTCTTTCTCCTTGACCACAATAGAAATTTAAAAATCCTTTTTCCCCCTATAGATCAACAATTTCCTCCATCTCAGTAGCAACAGTATCAGAAAGCTCCGTTAATTCCACAACAACAATCCAACCATTTTCATTCAAATATTGAAAACCTAAAAAACTACCATCATGTAGAAATTAGATCAGATTAAAAAAACTTTTTCTAAATATAATACCAAATGTATTCCCTTCGAAACCTTATGCACCCAGTGGAAAAAAATATCAAGGAACCTTTTAGATTAATTACTGGGAACATTGAACAGTAATACCAAAACAAATCTAAATGAGGAAGATAAGGATATGGTTCATAGAAGTGGAAAATGATGTATTTTCAATATCCATAAAGATATGAGTAAAGTAAACCAAATTAGACTAAACATTTTCTTCAATAATTAGTGAAGATGATTATTATAGTACATTTTTAGCAAGAAAGGATACAAATCCAGAATAAGAGAAAACTGAAAAAAAATCTAGTTCAATATAAACCTAAAAAAGGAGAAGGCTATGTAATACGTCCACTATAAAAAAGACTTATTCACTTTCTAGATAAGTTGATATAATCCAAAATAAAAGATAAATATTTTCTTAGAAATTTACAAAAAATTTCACATCTAAAATCCCTTTGTAGAATTAATTGCTGAAATTGTTGAAAATTCCAAGTTTTATAAAGAATTTATCTCATGTAAGAAGAAAATGAAATTCCTAGAATTGATATCTTTAATCAAAAAAATTTATGTAGTTATTCATCAAAATATACCTCCCAAGATGTGAAACTCTGAATGTTTCTTTATTCATTGCATTATAAGAACTTCTAATTTTGATAGCACCTTTTTTGATCCTAGTGAAAGTATAAATCTCATTCTTTTTAGTGTCTTCTGAAAACTAGGGATTTAAGATTTAAAAAAAATGAGAGTGGAACAGAACTATAAGATCGATCAGTCAAGTACCCTTGCGTACTTCTGAAGGATATATTTGTCAAAGATGGAAAATTCATATTTGTTATAGATTTCCTTATCATGGAAGAAAATGGAGACATTACTATCATCATAGGGAGAACATTTCTCAACACTAGGAAGAAATTGATTGATGTAAATCAAGGGATATTGATATTCAGAGTTGTTAATGAATAGGTAATGTTTGACTTAGCAAATATCACCAAGCATAGTAATGAACCATTTGACTATATAGCCATATTTTTTACTTAAAATAAAGATGATTATATAATTGTTGAAGATAATAGATATAAATAGTATCCAGAAAAAGATTAATGTGGTGAAAATGGGGGAGTTAATTACAATAAACCTCTAAAAATAGATATTGTCCAACCATTCATACCCTTGGTCATCAGATCGCTGACATTGGAATTGAAACCCCTTCCAAGAACCATAAATTATGTTTCCTTAGAGACTATAGCTGAACTTACCATCATTATTAGATCATAATTGATCCAAGTTCAAGAATCAAAAAACAATAATGTCTTGAAAGGGGAAAAATTAATTTCATGGGGAGTGGATGCCATTAATGGGATTATCCCCATGATATGCACCCATAATATTTTACTAGAATAAGGTGATATGTCCAAACCTGAACTCCATAGGTGAATCAACCCTATAATTAAAGAAGTAATAAAATATAAAATATTGAATATTTTAGTCATTTGAATATTTTTTCAACCTCTTATTGTTTGCGGGTGAGTGTGATACAGGTTATCCCAATGAAAGGCATATTAACAGTTCTTAAAAACATTTAAGAGGAGTTAATATCAACTAGTACCATTACTAGATGGAGAGTATGTGTTGAATATAGAAACATCAAAATGAAAACTCTAAAGGATCATTTTCCATTAAATTTCTTGGATCAAATAATGGAAATAATTTCTAGGCATTAAATCAATTGTTTCCTAGATGAATATTCCTGGTACAATCTACCCACAATTGACCTCGAAGATTACTCAAAAACATCATTTTAATGTTTTATGGAACCTTCACATATAGATGAATGTCATTCAAAATTTTGAATGCACCGATGACTTATCAACGATGTATAAAACATATATTTAATGATATAGAGGAGTAATTCCTATAGAAATTTAGGGAGGATATCTCATTTTATGAAAGAACTTTCGATATATGTATTTGTAATTTGGATCTTGTATTACATTGTAGTAAAGAAATGTTATTATTATTAAACTATAAAAAATGACACTTTATGGTACAATGAGGCGTAGTACTCAAACAAAAAAATTCAAATCAAGGAATGGTAGTTGATCGAGTGAAAATTAAATTCATTAAAGACTATCATGAACACATAATTGTAAATGGAATATGATGTTTTTTGGTCCATACAAGATTAAATTGCTTAATTGTACAAGACATTGAAAAAATATCCCGCCCATTGACACAGATTTTATTGATGGATAGTTCTTTATATTTCCCTAAATAGTGTCACCATGAGTTAAACACTTTAATGAATAGCTTGTTGGCCGCTGTGGTTATCATTTCACCATTTTGACAAGGATTCGAGTTAATGTGAAATGATAATGATTTTTTGTATGAACTAATTTTGTATAGCCATCTAGAAATATCTTTCATCCCATATATTATTCCATTCATACGATGAATGAGGCTCCAGATGATTACATGAATACATAAAATGAGCTGTGGGTAGGTTTTTATGAGTTTTAAATTTTTTATCATACCTCATGGTGTACAATGTAATGGTCCATACTGATCATGCAACACTCAGATATCTATTGATTAGAAAAGATTCCAAAAAATGGCTGATATGGTGGATTCTACTACTGTAGGAATTTTAAATAATAATAAAGGATTCAAAAGAGATCGAGAATGTCATTGATAATCACCTATCCAGACTCCAAATTCCCAGCATTAAGGGAATGAATAATCTAGATATTGAGGAGGAAATTCCTAATTAAATGATGATTAATATAAATAGACAATACAAAACCTGGTTTTCTGATATTATATTTTTTCCCATAGAAATACTTTATTCCCTCATATCCTACTAAAAAAATAGATTCTTGTTTGAGGCCTGAAACTATTTATGGGCTGATCTGCTACTATTTATGTGTTGTTTTGATGGATTAATACGATGTTGCATGCAAAAAGATAATGGTCAAAGAGTTATCAAGATCTATCACATGGTTTCAGTTGGAGGGAATCATGGGACAGAATAAACTATGGATAAATCCTATAAAGAATAATTTTATAGCCCACACTCCATAAGTATTCAATGAGTCTTATTCATAATTGTGGTTGGTTTATGCCAATATACACCATGGGGAAAAAATTCCCCAAAATCCCAATCTTGAATTCAAAATCTTAGACGTTAGGGGAATTAATTTTATTTTTCTATTCCAAAATTTTGAGGGGAAATATTACATCCTAGTAGGTGTGGACAATATTTCAATGTTTTTTTAAACCAAGGACACCTCCCATGACAAATATATGGTGGTCATGAAATTAGTTTGTAAAAAAAATTATTGATGTTTTGATTTTCCCAATTTCTCATTAGTGAAGAGGTAACTCACCTTTAAAACAATTCTATGAAAGTATTTTCTAAATTTATAGAATATTTTATAACACAGGAACTTCATACCACCCAAAAAACGGGTGATCATGTTGAATTTTGTAGTATGGATATCAAAAAAATTATTGAAAAGATAGTGGCTGCAAGTATAAAGGATTGGACTGACAAATTGGATGGTATAATTTTGGTGTACCGCACAATGTATAATACACCCATCAACACTAATCTATTACATCATGTTTATTGGAACCCATGTCACTTTCTAGTTGAATAAGAGCATCTCACTTATTACGAAACTAATAAACTAAATTTTAATTTCCAAAACTATTGGGAATTAATATTGCTACAAATCAATGAGTTGGAAGAAATAAAAAGGAACAATAATGAAAATGATCATATTAAAAAAACTGAAGAAATGGTGTGACCAATGAATTACAGAATGAATCATTACAATAAGGGATAAAGTTATAAATTTTAATTATATATTGAAACAATTCCCTAACAACTTGAAATCCCCACGGTTAGGTCCCTTTATAGTTATCAATGTATTCCTATATGGGGAAATCAAAATTATACAAGGTGATGGAACACTCTACAAGGTCCATAGACAAAGACTAAATATTTATCTAGAACCATTTAAAAAAGGGTGATCCATTTATTTTGAGTTTGATTGATTCTTCTATCCATCCAGTTGGATGAAGAAATCATAGTTATCACATTATGGGAGGAAACCCATATTTTTTGATTTCTTTATTTTAGTTGTGTGATTAAGACATTTGTTTTTACATTTCTAGGATTTTATATCTATTAACCATCCCAAACATATTTTTAGTCCATTCATTCGTCCATATAATCTATTTTATACTTCTATTGATGGTGTGCACATGTCTTTTTTATAAATAAATATTGGTTAACCACCATAGACTAATGATTTCTCTAGTTCATGCATTTTTTTTCCAACAAATATTTTAGTCAGAAAAATTCCGAATCATCATCCAACAAATTTCTTCATGGAATAACATTCACTATAAGGTGATATCAATACCCTATTTAAAATTCATAAATTTCTATTTAATTTTTATCTCTTCCATACTTGCAACCTATCCCACACATCTTTATATAAAATCACCTATATTATATCAATTTATGTGTGGGTGAGTCAATAATGAGATTTATTGTCAATACACATGGATTTGTTTCCCTGGCCTTGGAGACATTTTTCATTGAAAGAATTATTTATACTTGAAAAATCATATCACCCATTAAAATAAATAAAAAAATTAGGTTGTATATTTTTTAAATTTATCTTTATTCTTGTTTAGATTTTTATGATGATTGATGAGTCCACAAATTTAATTCTAATTCTATATTCTAGAAATGGTTTTGGATTGACTTATTACTAGATACTATGAACTGACTGATTTATAGTTATTTTTTATACACCCATTACCAATAGTATTATGTACCTTCATTATCCTATTCTCATATAAGAATATTTCTTGAGAGATTCTTGGGACATACAAACCTATAAAAACATGCACTAAGATCTTATTGAGGTAATTATTGAACTAATAAAATACTAAAATGATTGTGGCAATACTTTTTATCGAATTTTATTGAGACCCACCAGTATATCTTCCATCATTTAGATCATAGAATCCATGAATAAAATTCTAAGTATGAATCCATTTTAAAGCAGATTATCCCTTACCATCCTACTCTTAGTACTATGCACGATTTTTTTGACCAAGTGTGGGTGATTTTTTATATTGTCTATACATGAGATGTTGATACCAAAGAGATACAGGACTTAATTTTCACTAGATTGATTTGATATGATTCATGAATAATTTTGGAAATTTCTATGCATACCCAATTTCATTGAAGAAGAAAAAATGAAATAGAAGAATGTGTTGTGTATTAGAAGGCCAAAAATAACCCTGACCAGACCAATGAATCTTTTTGTAGATCATATATGGCTAGAGGATGGATGTGAGATCTAGAATAGACATGACATTTGAAAAATGAAAAAAATAATATAAAGAGAAAGGAATAAAGAAAATTCTATATTCAATCATGACATAATCATGGACCCACTTTGGGATATTTCGATCATGGACATATTTTGTCCAGGAGGAGTTACTTCATTGCACTATTCATGATTATAATACATTATACTATAGATTTAAGCCTCATTTTGTTTATTTTTTATCATATTCCCACCTTCCATCAGCCTCAAAGATGTTTGGACATTTTTTCTTAAGCTCTCATGATTAATTTTGTATTTTTCTTTATGAAGTAGAGATGATAACACCAATTCAAGCCTACGGTTAGGAACATGTTTTCAAGGTATGATCACAACTCATTTTTTATTTTACCTTGAGTGATGAGAGAAAATTTATGGTGAGGTAAATTAAAAAACATATATAGCTTTTAATGAATAGTTATGAAATTATGTGTAAAAGAACAAATAATATGAATAAAGAAAAGAATGATGAGGCGTGATTGATTTTATTTGTATGATTGATTCTAGAGGAGTTAATTTTTTCACTTTCACTTGACTATATTTTCCTGGTTGTAATGCATGTCTCCTGTTAATTTTTTTTTAATCCCTATTGAGAATATTTTTTCTTGAGGAAAATAAATTTTTCATGTACGAGGGAATTTAATAAGACAAATTCCTATACATAATTTGGAAATATTATTTATTGTTTAATCATTATTTATTTCAAATTTCAATGGATTTAAATCTATTTTCATAGGAATTAGGAACTAAAGGATCAAAGGAGGAGATGTTGGAACTTCATTAAAATGATCATTACACATTGTGAATATGAAGTACAAAACAAGTACTCCTTGAACAAACAACATGACAGTTGAAATCCAAGTCATGAATCCAAAATAAAAGGAGTAAAAAAAGAACATGATGTTAATCAAGAGTAAAAATCATAAAAGTCTAAAATTTAAAATATTATGAGATATATTTCAAGAACTCAATACACGATTTGAGAAGTTCAAAACCTAACTGATATTGAATATTCAAACCATGAAAACCGCTAGATCCAAAACATTCAGAGATTAATGTTGATATAGAGATTACATTGTGAAATACAAGTAAACACCATGAAAACCGAAATAATGAAATAATTTAAAGCTTTTGAACGACCGAAATTTGTTACATGTTGTAAAAAATTCAAGGATTATAAATATCCAGTGACCTATGACCTGAAAAGGAGTCCTAAAGCCCAAACTCCTTTCCCCATTTCTTCTCTATTTTGTTTCCAATTTAATTAGGAATTTTTTCTATTACTTTATTTAATTTATTTAAGCATTACTTTTGAACAATTTTCCATTATAGAGACTCATTTTTTATTCATTTCTATTCGAACAATTCAATTTCAATACTAATTCCCTTGTAACATTGATTTCTAATGTGTTCTTAATTTATTCTACATTAATGATAGTTTTTAATTGTTTTTCATTATTTCAATTATGGATTGATTTATTTTTAGTAGTTTAATTTAAAACTCTAGCATTCCATCTATTTATCTACTTTCAATCCATAACATCATGAATGGGAAACACTATTAGTGTTAGGGGTTGAGAGTAGGGGTGGATTTGAACTTAATGAATACCAAACATTAAAACTTGGTAATCCTATGGATAATAATTAGGATTATAATAAATTTTAATCTCATTATTTTTCAACTACCCTAACCATGAGAGGTGAAAATTGAATTACCATGGCCTTGATGGATTTTATCAATCAAGGACTAATTGATGGTGATTATTTCTACCTAGAATCTATTCTTCCAACACGTAGTTTGTCAACTATCTCTAGATCAAGGTGTAATTTCCAGATTAGGTATATCCACTTGGTGGGACTAAGATAAGTTATTGAATTTTATACCTATTTGTAGCCTATTCCATTTGTCTATCCCATGTTAGATTTGGGTTATCCTTTTCCTATACACTAAAACATACCCAAAACCCTTCTTTCAATTTGAATAAATCCTAAGATACTTAGTTTTTTAAAACCAAAAAAAAATTGATCATAAGGAATCCAACCTGAAAGGTTTTGATCACTAGGTTTCATACCTGTAAGATATCTCTGTAGGTTCGACCTTGGACTTCCACTGTGCTACATATTTTTATCCAAGTGTTTTTTGAGAAAAATTTATTTAATCTGATCAAAAACTATATTTAATCAACGATGGTGTGTAGTCCATTCATCCATCAATGCCTATTTTTATACACCGAGTAATGATCGAGTCCAAATCAGTGCACCCTTTTTGATGTTATTACCCCTATGTACAGATGCTCTAGATCCATATCCACTAGTATTATCCAGATATGGATATAATTACTTAGAAACCACTTTCTCTTTCCTTCAATGATATTGCAATAAATTTTCCTATACATTGAATTATCCTTATACTTTTCCCAAGGGTTCTCCCTATATATTTCTCAGCCTTTTCATTGAAGGTTATATAATCCATTCTTTTGAAACCAATTATAGTGACCCAAATCTTTTACACATATTATCAAAATATTTTTATTATAAAAATCCATTAATTTCATCCCAATGAATATGAGTCCTAGTTTCTTTGGAAATTTTGGTTCATAACACATAGAAAGGAGTCTAAAACAGTAAATTGCCAATTTATTATCCATAATTAGATGATATGTCCATTTGAGAATCTAAAAATAAAAAGGATAACTAGGGGAACACATTAAATAAAGGGGTGAGATAAAAATCGTAGTAAGGGAATACACATCATAGGGAAATATAATGTGTGAGTCAAATGAAAAAAATGATATCATAAAAGAGAAGGTTCATAATTAATAAGATGGAATCATAATATAATGAACATGGAATAATACAATCATTATAACATAGGAATTTTGAAAGAACATATAACATGGAATAAACATGAGTCAAGGGTAACTCCATAGATAATATCACATGGTGTAAAAGTCCCATGGTGTAAAATTCCCATGGTCGATTAGGTTTACTACGTAATCCCATACATGATTACTCATGAGACTAAATATTTTCCCAATGCATTGGAGTGATATATGGGAAATATCATTATAATATGTTCATGATATATGTGTACTAAAAAAGGGAAATTAATCATAATCCATAACTCAAGGATTACCCATGGAAATTAAATGGGTTACATAATCTTGAATAATATTATAACCAGTTTTTTTATAATTAAGGCATTTGAGGAATGAGAATAATGCATATATTACATAATAAAAGTACGTGAGATTAATATAGGTGTATATGTGAGATACATATATGTATATAATTTAGAATCATTCCATAAAATTAAAAATAGAGATAAATTGAGTTAGATAGAGAATGGTCCTAACCCAATAGAAAGGGTGGTTAAGAGAGATCTCGTACCTCAAGCATGATACATCACATATGTTCTCTATCTTCCTGAATAATAAAACTATGTCAATTATTTAATTTATTAATAATTTTTTTTATTTTATTATTCATTTTATTTATTATCATGTTATATTCAATTACTTAATCATTTAGGTTCAAGTCATATGTCTTGATGATGTTCGGATCATATATACAAAATCACATTGTAAAGTTAGCTATGGTCAAATGTATTATAGTTTAATCATATTATAATAAAAATCATGAAATAATTATTATATTTATATACCAATTATACTTCTTAAATCAATCATGATTTATGGTAATGAAACATTAACTACATTACAATCATGGGATTTCATGCCATATATACGCGTGAGTAAAGTATCTAGTGTTTCAAAAATCATGATGGAAAAAAGGTATGTGTTATTTTATGAATAAAAATGACCATTACATAATAAATAACATACTATTTATTTATATACACTTATATATACCATCCATTTTATTTATTAATTTAAAACAAATCACAATGCTTTGTGGCGGTGGTAATTGAGACATACGCAAAAATGATATTATCATTTTTCTATGAGTGTAAAGGTATGAAAATTTATGATATATTAATATAAAATAATTATAATTATTTAATTAATATCATATATATATAAATTAAATCCATCATCATTAAAACCTTAGGATACGATGATGGAAAATTAATAACATCGATCCTTGAGGTGGTTATCCATTATACAGACGAACAATGAGTTCATTTCGAATTTGACAGAAGTGGAAATGGATATAGGATATTATATTAACATAATAACATATTAGAATATGGTAGATACTATATTTATTTTATATACATTGTTTAATAAAATTTTATGGAGGTGGAAGCATAAATAAAACAAAATACTCGCATAAGAATGATACAACTTCTTCGAACCAACACTTTTAGATTATACCAAAAGCCTCCCTAGATTGGATTATTGATAAAAGAGGAATCTAAGATATGAGGAGGGAATTAATGAATTTAATTGGGTATTTATTGGATGAAACAAAGGTTTTTTGGAGTGTAGAAAGTATATAAGTGAAGGTTATCTTTTATAAGTGAAAGGGAGGGAAGTTTTGGTAAATAACCCAAAACTATTCAGTAATAGGAAGTCTCTATCAATTGAAGTGCCTCAAAAATTTACTAATAATAAATAATAAGGTTTTTATGGTCAATATAAACATCCATAATTAAAAAATAAACAAGTTTTAAGAAATTATTCCCTTTACCTATTTAGTTTAACACATAGTAAACTAGTTTTAACATTAACCATGGTAACAAATTTATACTTTTTTTACAATTCATTATGATCAAAAATTAAGTTAGCCATAGTATACCATATAAATAATTATATGAAAAAGATATGGAATACTTTTTATCAAATTAAATCCATATAAGTTTCAAAATGTAATCTAAAATTAATCCCTTAAAACTTGTAAAAAATTGGTTTTCAAATAATGAATTTTTAAAACATAAGTTGATATTAAATTAACTATATGACAAGAAAAAATCATATTATTTATTTAAATTCATATAAATATATATAATATATAAATTTCATTAAAATATTTCTTTAGTAGGGTTTATTTTAATTAAATAAAATGGATAGACTTTATGTACTTAGAAAGAGTTTTCTTCAAGCCGTTTTTAAGCATAAAAATAATCTTTTACTAAAATCATGAAAAATGAAGATTTAAATGAAATTAATTTTATTATTATAAATAAAATGGTAAATATTTAAATTTAAGACTAAATGTTAAATATAATGTAACTTTTAAATTACCTTTCATAATAAAAACAAATGGAAGTATTTAAAACATCGGAAATTTTCACTATTCACTAAAAAATAATCATTTCAAAAAAAATTTATTTCTACGTTAATATCAATATGATGATTTAAAAATTATGACAATTTTTTAAAATAATAAATCTATAATTTTCATAAATTAATTATATAAATATGTCTCAAAAAATCATTTTTTGATGGGAACATATTTCTTATAGAAAAAATATCTTTATTAAAAGTTATGTGTTTATTTCATGAGAATTTATCAATAAATTTATCTTTATTAATATATTTATATATATTTGATAAATTTTTTAATAAAATTCATACCTTCCAATTTAGAAGCCATGTTATAATGGATATAAATAATCAAGGTTCATTTAGGATTGGTGTTGCGTGTCACATATGCTATCATGAATAGTTTTCCTTTTCAAAAACATGAGGTGTTACATAGAGAAATGTGAAATAGGAATCTTTAGTTCCTTTGGTACCAGCTAAATTCCTCAGACTCCATAGGTTGTTATTATCCATAACCATTACCATACATTGAAATGGGCCCCAGATGGGGATCCTTAAATTGGGATTGAGCGAGAGAGACCCAATAGACCTAAACCAAGTTGACTTCATGACCTAAATTAATAATCGGTGTTTCAACCCATGATCGTTTTACATGGTGGTATTTTATGAATTTTAGACAAACTAACCAAATTCATCAAGGCCTTAAGATCCCAATGGGTTAGAGGGTACGTCTTATGGCATTCGTCTTATTAGAAATATGCTTCAAAATTTTGTATGAACATGGAAAGGACCGTATGTGGGGTTCGCTGATCATGTTAAGACACCGGTAAGGTTACTTTTGGAAAATGTAGTGATGAACAGGAGCATCCCCTAAAGCATGGAATAACCGAAACAACCATTAAGGCCAATGATATAGTAAAACTGGTTCGATCATTTAACCAAACCATCGATATTATGTTATGTACTAAATATTTGAAAGTCTAAACTGTATTAGACTAGACCTAGATTGTTATAAATGAACTGGTTGGGATTTTGGGAATTTTCCCTCAATTAATTTTATGGATGGGTTCCATGAAAATTTAGGACATGGTACTACCTTTTCATTATATTTGATATCAGTTCCACCAAAATCCTAAATGTAACAAATTTTCATGACATTTGTGGCCATATTAATATGTAATTATATACTCATGTATATGGATAGATGAAAATAAGGATATATATATAGTTGTATTCATGATATATTGGGATATATCTTTTAATTAACCAAATGGGTTTTAATATGTAATTTAATGTTTGAATCATTAGTGATTAAAGATTATAGAGCATTGGGATTCTAGTGAGATCAGAATAAAATATCCAAAGTTACAATTACTAGAATGCATAGTTTATATGGGATTACTCCCTACACTATGAAAAAACATCAGTTTGCATATTGAATCTTAATAACACCTCTTAGATACATTATCACCCAATATTTCTATAATTCTAGGATCTAAATGATGAAAGAGGTTTTTGGGGGCTTTATTTCCCTCAAGAATTAGATGTTGGAGTCATATTAAATTTTAATAATGATTATCTCAATTGATGCCTAGGACACTCTCTAGGATTGAGTGGAAACACAATGATTTCATTTCCCTGATCAATATGGGATCACGTTATTGAGCCAATGATTGATGGATGTTGAGTTATCACCTCATATTGGTAGAGTTTTAATTTTATATATCAAAAGGTTCACCCCCTAAGGAATCCATTAATGTTTCCAATGTATCAATCATCTATGGGATGGGATATAAGAATCAGAAATTAGAAAGTAGTATGGAATGATAAGACGTCATCCAGGTTCCATTGATTACTCACAGACTGATAGCTATTCATAGATCACCTAAGATCCAAATCAATTCCTTATTTATAGGATGTCTATATGATACCTATAATTCTATCTTATAATTAGTTATGGTGAGTATGGGTGGTCTACAAAGATAATACATGTATTCCCCTAAAGAAAAATAGATTTTTCAGAGATATTTTGGTGCTAGCTAAAGCAGGTATGTTCAGACCAAGGTATAAATAAGTCCAAAGGTATTAAATTGGATATTTAATTATTTTTCAGTAGTCAAATGTTATTATTATTATTCAGTTGAGTAGGTCACATACACATACACTAATTTTACTGGCCATGAACAAGAACATATCAATGGTTCCCTACTATTTTTTGTACTCAAAACTTGCTTGGACCACTATTTCATTTGAGTAATTGAGAAAATGTTCACTTGGTTATTGGTATGAGTTGTTATGTGGCCCAAGGCTAATCAAGCGGGATATCTCAAATGTGTTTTTAGAGTTTAGGATAAGGTATGAATTAGGGATGTTTTGGAGTCAATGTTCAACATTCTTTTATTCGGGTTAGTGTATGTTACCGGTATAGTGGGTTCTCATTGAATATATCTATTTGGATATTTATGCCCTATTATGTTTCATTCATTATCACTTGTTGATATTAATATGCATCTGATTTTAGTTTATTTTTTATGATACATCTTGTTTAGTTATTATAAACTAGTTTCTAACTTTTAAGTGATGTCAAATTCTCCCAAAGGTTACACCCATGCCCCTCTATACCAGTTTATAGCCTCTAGAACAAGAGAAGGTGTTCTTAAGGCTATGTGGTGACCCGACTCAGTTTCTATTCAAAGTAACTTGTGTAAAGCTTGAAATATTTAAAAATTTATATTCATTATTAAAACACATAAAAGTTATCCAAACATTATACCCATTTTAATTTTTCATAAAATAATCCTATAATAATTGAAAACCCCACTTTTAAGTTCAATCTAAAACTTTAAAATTCTTTTATGGAGATTTTTATTGAAACCCAAAGCATCATCTTCATTTAAAAAATATTTCAGAAATCCTCGCTTCAATTTAAAAAAATTTCATTTACACTTATGACCAAGTTTAAAATTCAAATTCACAAAAATTTCTATCAATACACATTAAAAAATTTATAAAACCTCACTTTATTAGTATTTAAAACAAATTTTACCTTATTAAAAAAAATCAATGTTTATTTAGAAGTAACCCCCACAGAAATAACAACCATATTTTATAAAACCAATCGATGTGAATTATCATGAGAACTCCTTAATATATTACAAGACATCACCCTTTCCACTTTAAAACCATTTTATTGGAAATATACAAAATAATTTTTTTAAAATTAATTTTGGATAATTTTATTTATTATTTTCATAACCAATAATGACACTATTTAAAACCATGTTTTTAATAATTAAAACAAAAGTTTCATCCAAACAACACAAACACATCATAATAACAAATTAACTAAAATCAATGGAATAACAACACATAATTCTAATTTGGACTAGTTTCCATGTGAAGCTTGTTTCCATTTCTTGGAGAACAATGTGATAATTGCACAATTATCACTAATAGTAACTTAAAACCTTCTAATCAGTCTCCACATGGCTTTCTAGGACCTGTGGGACTTTTAATAATCTCTAGATAACTCCCATTTTCATCCCCAAACATATAAATCCATAATACATAGTAGAAATAAATAAATAATACTCAAAATCAATAACTCAAATCTATATTTATTATATAAAATCGAGACTCCAAACAAGAAAGGGTAAGCAAGAATCTTCTTATACATATTTCGTGAGTCATAAAAATATTATATTTATCTTGAATTAATTGATAAATAATAAAGGTCATTATGAAACCAATTATCTCTTAATTATTGAGGCTTAGATACCATTTTTTCATTAGATAACTCTGGTCCACATGAACCGGGTGACTGGGCTGTTCTACAGCATACGCGGGGTGCGTTCTCGATCACCCTGAGATGGTGATAAGTACTAACGGCATTAGATACAATTATATGAGAATAGGTTTTCTTTTGTAAAATCAATTAAATAATTATATAAACTTATCTATAAATTCTATAATGAATTTTCTGTATTTCGTTCATCCATGTGAAAAAAATATGTACGAACATGCAAGCATATAGAAACAATTTAATAAAAGAAAACCCATACATCATCTCCAACTCCCTCACATAAGACAATCCATAGATTCAACATCCAAATACCACATATATAATTCCCCATAAAATAATGTAAGTTAGGGATAGCCTATTTGGATGATGTGAAAAGGTAAAATAAATAAAACAAAAAAACAAACTAGCATAGTTCCATTTTATTTGACAATTCACCATCCAACCTCAAACAAATAAAGCCATGTGAGAAAGAAAGAACTGAACCAGAACCTAAAACTAATATATAATATTTGTGTGATCATAAAAAATTCCCTATAGGCATGTCAAGAGGACTAATCCTAATGAATAATATTTCGAACAAACAATATATTTCATGGTAGTTTGATAAAATTATTTAAAATAGGGTTTCCATGAATAAGTACGTAAAAGAAAATATCAATTTTAATTTTTTTTATTTTCATTTAATGAAAGATATATATTTGAAATAAATGTGCAGGATTGATCATTATTCATTAAAAAACCATTAGAGAACTATAATTTTAAACAAATTGTTAATATATTAATTTCAATACACTTTGTCAAACCAAGTTACTAAAGATAAATAATTCTCAAGAAGAAAAAAATAAACCATCAATGAATTAAATTACAAGGAAGATGTATAAGTGATACAAAAATAAAGTAGGTATATAGAAAACAATTTATAAATATTTTTAAAATATTAAACACGGAAAAAACACTCTAAATTTACAATGGTTAATAGAACTTAGTACTTCTACATCACTAATTAGGGTTGTTCCCTTAATTAGTGGAAACTGTATCCCATCACTGGCTAGTGGGAGTGTCACATACTCTTCACTAGAATAACTAGGAAACCCATACAATCCAAGTTCAGATACCAAGTTCCCCAATATCCCATGAGGTTTTAATATTAATAATATCCAGAAAAATGTAACATAAAACATCACTATATTATTCGACAAATACCACAATCATATAAAATCAATAAAAAACTAAGAGTATATTCAAACTACACATACAAATACTTCAAAGATGAATTCCAAAAAAAAACCCATAGAAATTCATTTAAATATCAATTATGATTTTAAAAACATGTTTTCAAGGCAACAAATACACTTTATAATTTTCTTTAGAAATTCACATTGAAACATGTTTGAAAAATCATATTAGAGTGTCAAATTTAAATTCCAAAGGTTTCCCATTATCATTATGGTCATACAAATTTGCACACATATATGCCTCTTATTTTACAAATTCACACACTATCATTTGAATTTTTATATGTATATATATATATATACCCATGAATATGTGTGTATCAACTCAAATATAATAATTAATTTTAAAATATCAAACTTTTATTTAAAAAACAATTTTGAAACACTATATCAACACGAGGAATTTTCATTATTACATGAAATGATAAATAAAATTTCAGGGCCAATTTTTTACTCACTTTGAATATTAGAACACTTCTTAAAATATCAAAACTTTAAATCACACATTATTAAAGAAAATGACCATTAAAATCTATAGAAAAGATGTTAAACTTCCCAATCAAGGAGATCCATAAATAAATTTATTATTATTTATTAGAGCTTTATTTGTATACTTCTTCCATATAAATGTTTGGGAAATAGTTTTGTTTTTATACTAATTTATATTTTAAATAATAAATAATAGAGTAATTTTTATCTATGTTGCAATATTTAATTACTTAAATATTTTTATAATGTTGTTTCTTTTTTGTTGATTTAATAGTTAAATAAACTTTTCCTAATGTTTCAAAATTTTTAATAAACATAAATGTTGTTATTTTTAATTAAAAAAATTATTTTTCTTTTTATTTTGATAATTTTGGATTTTTTAGAATTATTCTTTCACAATTTATTATTTTTATTTTTGAAATCATTTTTTGGAATTATTTTTTTATAATAATTTGAAAATTTTATGGCTTAATTCATTTATTAGAAGTGATTATTTTTTGATTTAATTTATTATTATCACTACGTTATGGAATCTATGTGTTTTAGGCAACCAAACATGAGTCATTGTTTATGTGGTGATCCAACTAACCAAAAATGGAAATATTGGTAGAGGGACCTACTATAAGGAAGATTCCCAAAATTCAATGGATGAAATCTATACCAACTATATATATATACTATAATAGGATTTCTTATGTTTCTCTGTTGTGTAAAGTGATTGCAAGTGGAAATGAATGTGTCATGATAAGCTAACCAGCTAGCCTAAGTTTCTATGCTAATATATTTTCAACATATGGAAAGATGAGTGTCCATATTCCAAAAAAACAAACATAAATCTATTGTGAGGACACATTTGATCAAATGACCATGTTTGGTATTCCAATCGACAGTGCTATATAGTAGGACCACTGAAATTGAGCTGTAATTGATGAATTGAATATGGATGAGCAAGAACCTGATTGAATAACTAATGAAATAAAATGAGTTCATATTTAAGAATGTGATTAAAATAAGTATAATTTTTTATTTTTAGATGATCATTGAGCCAATAGTGACACCGAATGATCCCTTGAGTCATGATGTGTAAATGAATAAGTTTGAAGAATTTTTCATCAATAAGCCGAGATTTGATGCCACTTGAGCTCGATGATAAAGAATATTGAAGAAAATTGATCATCAATTCAAAGAGGGGTGGGGGTTGAATTTTCTAGCTGGATGGTGGAAAGAGATCCAAGGTGGAAGGGGATGATCCTAAAAGGTAGTTTTTTGAGGCTATAACTTAATGAAACTGAACCTAGTTTGTACAGAGTTGATTGAATGTTCTATCATGTTGTGATGTTTTGAAGCGTAAATCATGGTTGAAGATGGATGATTTTGTTAAAAATGAAAAATATTGAACCTAGCTTGAATTTAAAGTTGATACCTGATAGAGAATAATATTCCAAGTCGATTAGAAATCTAGGTTGTGCTTCATCTTAAATTTGGAACATATGTGGATTACTCACAAATATTGAGGCCAGTTTAAAGATGGAGGAACTAACCGTTTTGATGAATCAATTCATATTAGGACCAACCGAATGAACCAGATTAATAATAACTATTTTTAAAATGGATTAAACATTGACAAAACTTATAAAAGACGATGCATATAAGATTTTTCAGATGAATATATGACCTATTATTGAGTTGATATTTAAAACAAATGTCAGGTTTTTGTTGGTTATATATTGATTCATAGGATCAAGCTTGAAGGAAACAAGGATTAACATTATAAAAGCTCGATATACATTTCTTATTCAATGAACACATAATGTTTTTTAAGAAATGACTCAATGGAATTTTTTTCATCTAATAATAGGTTAGCGTGATTTCTCTTGGAAGCCAACACCAGAAGGTGAAGTAGGTCGACCGATGTCAAGGTTTACTTCATAAATTGATTCCAATATATCCATTTACTTTTAAAAGTATGAGTTTGATCTTAATATAATTATAAAGATCCAATTTACATTCTATTAATCAAAGAATAAAACCCAAAATTATTTTTTATAATTGATGAATAAATGAATTCTAACATCACAAATGATATAGAAACCAATGTTTCCTAAGATTCTCTTGATATAAAATAAGAAATGTGTGACAAATTGGTCTTAGTGACATCACAGACAGCCCGCCTTAACATGGTTGTTGGGTCCTGGCCCGCAAGGTACCACCAGTTGCCCCGCAGACATGTGGTCCCAACCATAGGCCACCCTACATGCCCAGACGGGTCATCTAACTAATGATAGCCCACACAATTCAAAACTTGTCCTTTGTAGTGTGATTTGTCCTCACTCACACACACCTAGGAAAACCTTCTAGAAGGCCCCCCGTCTGGATTACTAATCTAGGCCAAGCACACTTAACTGTAGAGTTCTAATCTATTGGGATCCCGAAAATAAATGTGCCCCTTGTTTACATGAGTCATATCATTTAGGTATTTAACTCTTTGACATTATCGGGTGTTACATTCACCTCCCCTAGGGCAGAAAATCCTCAATGTAGGCCCTACATCTCTACCCAAATAGTACACCACACTTTAGGCTGGGTACCACCTATGATACCAAATGTAATAACTAGGACCCAGTGATAGCACATATACCCCTCATTAACATGGTCGTCCGGTCCTGGCCCTCATTTTACCACCAATTTCCCCGCAGACACATGGTCCCAACCCTATGGCCCCCACGAGCCTGAGCAGGTCATTTGACTAATGACAGTTCTTACTGGCCAACCCGTGTCCTTTCCGGAGTGATTTGTCCTCACACACAGATATCCTGGGAAACTTCCGAAAAGGTCAACCATCCTGATCACTACTCCAGGCCAAGCACACTTAACTGTGGATTTCTAATCAGCTGGGCTCTCGAAATAGAAGGTGTACATTGTAAACATGAGTCTTATCATTTAGTCATTTAACCCTTTATCATTGTCGGATATTACAAAATGTAAGAAGCCTTAGTGGTCATGGTAATTTACAAGAATGAACTCAATAAAGAATGACATGGTTTAATTGTGAGGATGTTAGGGCCATAATGTGTTTTTATGAACTATGTAAAGATAATTTATAATTTAGTCAAAGTCAGGCCTCTACTCATGTACTATTTCAAGGTATCCCCATTTTCAGAAGTGTTTTATAAGGTTACTTCGGACACACAACAATTATCCATTATAGGGTCATCCGAAGTCATATAAAACAATGTAAATGTACAAAAATTAAATTAAAATCTTACATTTCCCGAAAATGGAAATTAAAAATTATTATAAATGGAAATAAAGTGTTGGAGCTTGATAAATTGAATGAAATTATCAAATATTATGGATATTTTTGGAGTACATGAGTGGTGTTTCATCACACTTTATGGGGAATCAAGGGAATATGGGTCTATGCATTATATTTTATGAGATTTTTGTGAATTGTGTGTGGAATAAAATATAAAATGCTATAAATACCATTTTGAGTTTATTCAAGTGATGATCAAGGCTGAGGTCATTGATATTATATATGAGGGTGATATTGTCATATGACTTGGATTGAACCACACAAAAATCCATTAACTATTAAAAAATAATTGATCCATCAATCACCCAAGATCCATTGGTCATTCATTGAGAGGAGGCATGTAATTAAGGAGAGAACTGGACTGAAGGTATGATAACACAGTCAAGGTAGTGACTAAGGATTGTGGAGCTAGAGGAAGAGGCCAATATTAAAAGGAGAAGTTTCTTCACATATTTTCTATAAATTTCTATTTTCTATAATAATATTCTAATTTTGAATACATTTGATGTTTCTGCTACCATGTATAACTAAGTCAATTAGGGGGGTTGTCCTGGATGGACTGAAATATTTTATTTATTTATCTTGTTTGATTTTAATCAATTAGGTTTTTTTTATTTTCATCTAGAGATCTCTTATTTCTATTCCACATGTGCATCCTTCCACTCTACTCTAATTATTTTAAGGAGAAAGAAGAGCACATTTTTTCCTTGGAAACTATTACCAAATTGTTGTATGAAAAATGTTGTAGTATCCTCTTCTCTATAAGAAAAAATATTTACATTCAGTTCTATAAAAAATATTCCTCAAAAGAGATATTTGGAGTGGTTTTTTATCTAATGATCGTTCAGTATTAAAATTCTCTACACACAACTTTATAACTTCAGTGACTAACTCCATGCAGGAGTAGAATCATTTTCTATCAACTCCCTCTAGTCATGTTCCACTATCTCCAACACTGGTTAGATCTCCCTAACTTTTTATATTGTCTCCACTATTTAAAAATTATATAATCAATTAATTATTCCAATTTATTTATTTTATGTCTCTTTTTTTTTAATTTTTTTTGTTTTCATAACTTTTCATTCCCTGTGGTTTGACCCTATTCTTCAAAGTACTAGTAGTTTTTAGGTTTTATAAATGATGATTAGGATTTTGTTATAGTAAATGACCATAAAATTTAAAAAAATTATAATCATTTTTTTTGGAATAAATGAGTGAATAAAAAAATATAAATATATATGTATATAAAATAATAAATTGGTTTAAAAATATGTAAAAAAATATAATATTTCTTTATAGAACATCAAACTCTGTAAAATTTATTCCCATGTTCTCTTTCTGAAACTATTTAACATAAAAATTTATTGCACACAAGGGTTTCTAAAATTGATCTCAAACCTTTTATATTTTAATATTATAAACATTATTTATCCCTTAAAAACTAAATCATCAATTATATAATGGAAAATATGGTACATGAAAAATTGGAAAACCTGAATAAAAACTAAAATCCCATTCCACCACAACCCGTAAATCAAGTCCCTGATATGGATAGACTATGAGATATATAATTTCAAGTTTTGACTATAAATACTTCTTATATACTACTCTATTCTAGTTCTAGGAACTACGAAATTAAACAGTCTCACCTCTATACACTACCCACATACAATGGACTTCCCAATGATGATTCTATATAATTCATTAGATACTTTTATAGTTCTATGAAATAATTACCTCTACATTAGTTAAATGAGTATGAGATTAGGTTGAGGGTCTTCCCATTTTGTCTCAAAATAAAGGTTATGAGCTGGTTCTATAATTTGGATGATGTGATTTTTGACACTTTTGACCAATTTTTCAACTCATTTGTTTCAAAATATTTTCCCAAGAACACAACTATTGATGTTATAAATAAGATCACATGCTTTGTTCGAGATGATTATAGCAAAACATAATTTTCATAAATAGATATTACATATTAATAGATGTATAATCCATGTATAACATTTCAATCAATTCCAATTTTTTATAGTTCTCGTTTTATTTGGAAACCTGGAAACAAAAACAAATAGTTCATAAAATATCAACAGTTTCTTAGTTACATATTTTTAATTAGCACCATTATTTAAAATATATTACTTAATACCTTTATTCGTAACCTAGGAAAAGGAAACATAATTTATAAGATGAATTTATATATACATATTTGATAAAGTTATCTAATGTTTATTCATGTTTTGTTTTAAAATGAAACGGGTTTTGGTTTGTTTTCACATGAATTCGGAATTTTGGACTCAAAGGATGGAATGTTTAAAACATTGAAAAAAAAACGTTTTACACATCGCAAATGATATAAACGACATGTATTCCCCATTCATATCATCTATTTAGACAAAATGACTGCCCATTAATGTTTTCTTTATGTTAAGAGATTTATTGATGTGTAACTACATGACACGCCATGCTATTTTAAATGACCAATTCAAGTTTAAATTTTACAATGTGAAGGAATTACAATATGTGCATCACATGCATGATTTGTAAACATTACAAGATATGAAGAAATTTGTGACCCTATTAAATAAAACATTTATCCTACAGATCTTATGATATTCGAAAAAATTAAGGGATTTTTTTGGTTTAGGAGTACACGCTGTGTAAAAATTACATGCCCGGTAAATATAGAGAATAAATTTACATAATGAAATTAAATGATGTTAATTCATTAGACATCAGGTATCTTTCATTCCAATATATATTGTGGTGATGATGTGATGATAGGGGGCTTGGATCTATATTTTTTCTATGATTTTATTATTCTACTTTTTACTATTTTATCTTAAAAAATATTTTAATTCATTCCTTTAGTTGTTTTACTAATCCTTTTGGGTTGTTGACTATTCAATATATTTTCTTCATTCATTGTGATTCCGTTTCTATTTCATCAATATTTTTTGATATGAATCATCATTATTCATCAAAAATTGCTATTCCTTCACCATTTATTCCTTCCAAGTAAGTGTTTGATTGGGTTTACATTTATTTTAATGGTATATCTTGATTTTTTATTCTTTTAATTATTGACATCCAATTTTTAAATTGCATTATAATTTTGATAAGTATGTTTTAAATTAATTTTATTTTGATCAACATTGTCATGTCTGGCTAATCCTCTTAGGGGTAGGGGTAATGTGTAGGGGTCTTTATGATCCTAATGAATAAATGAATTGATCTATGGTAAAACTAAGGATAGTAATTAGGTTAATAAAACCTTTTCATCACATTCTCTTATGCAGCCCTAACCATGGTGAAATTGAATGAATCTAGCTTAATTTGAATTGAGAAAACTATGACCATTAGCCTGTGAAACATTCTACAAATAATATAAGGCTAATTCATCTATGTTGTTAGAAATACACAAACCATGGGATTGTTTTAGAATAGGTGGATCCAATTAGTTTGAAGAAAACAAATTGGTGACCCTTGCACTGCTTTTAATCCCATGCCATAGGATTATCCGAAGCGAAAAGGATTATCTCATTCCAATAGCCCTGACATTAACCATTATTTATTATTAGTTATCTGATCTAAATCGTAACTACCAAGTTTTATTAGAACTAAATCAGAAGTGTGAACTTGATGAATCCTTTCAAAGGGTTTTGTTCAAATGGTTTCATGCTTACTTGGGATCCTTGTGGGTTCAACACCATACAATCTCTTTACTATTCCCTTGTAGTAAGTGTAGTTTAGGAACATAAATTTCTAATTTGATCAACCCCTAATGTATTCAATGATGTATGTGGGAACATTAAATTTTGACGATCTTGCTGGGGACCACCATTCCCTAAGAACAATACCCTTTTGGGAGAACCTGTGATTAATTCACCTTCCCCCTTCCATTTACATGTTTATCCATTAGGTGCACCTATGTACTCTATATTTTTCTCATATGGGCCATGTTTCAGGGTAATATTACTTTCTCTGTGAGTCTTGACACTCAAGAACTATTTTTGTTTGATCCCATGATCGACTGATCTTTAGATTCACTCCATTTATTCTTAACGAAAAAGCACAATGACCTTGCACCGCTACACCACCATGACTATAAATATGTGCCACCTATCAATCAGGGAGGTTTTCTTCAACCACAGGAGTGAAAAATTATGGATTATGGCTTTCCATCCATAAGTGGTATTGAGACCAGAATTTTGCACCCTCTTATTTAGGCACACACATTTGTAACCAAACCCAGATTTATCAAAATGACCCATAACATGGGTCAATTGAGTGGGATTCAAAGTGAAGACCCCCATGAGAACATTTTAAAAAATTTAGTGGTTTCCAAAACCCTTCTTAACTAGGATATGTCATATGATGCAATAAGATTACAATTCTTCTTGTTCTCCCTATATGAACAAGAAATGGATTGGCTCAAAATACAAGCTCCCAAGTCAATCACTACATGGGACGACCTATAAAAGATGTTCTTAGATATTCATTTTAAACTGATATATAATTGGAACCATTGGAAATATATTGATAAATTTCCCATATAGATGGATAGTCAGCCTGAGAAAACTGGGATAGGTTCAATGAACTCACCAAAACGTTCCCACCTCACAAAATTGATATGTGGACTTAGCCTCAAATATTCTATTAGGGAGACAAACCTACTACAATAATTATAATTTATGATACTACTAATGCTGGACTCTTTCTTAAGAGTCTCTATGTTGGCCAAGCTCTTCTAGAATATGTCTCTTACAATTCTAGTATATGGAAGAGAAATTGAGGGGTTCCACGATGGTGATTCCAAAAAATGGAGGGGAGTACCCACATCACAGCCCGAGTGGAGGATCTTATAAATAATCTTGACTCATCTGAATTACCTGCAATAATACCACCCCCTCCTACTCTAGTGATTGAACTCCAATATTTCGAGATGTACGAAGGCCCGCACCTATATCAAAACTGCGGGGCAGGGATATAGGATCCTCATGACCAAGATTTTCAACAAGGAAAACAATTCCAATAGCCTCAACCACACCAACAACAACAATACTACCAATAGATATCAGCTCAAAAGTAGCAACACAAACCCAACCAAGGATATTATCAGTAGAATATTGGTCAAGACCCACAAAACAATTAGGTTAACCTGGGTACCAAAATCTTGTTCCATCTCCCAAAACTCAATAGAGAATACCTAAACATCCTTTTCCACTGAGATCTCAACAATAATTACATCTATCTCCATAGATACCACCATAACAAGGACCACATCAGCAGTTTAATATTGAAAACATTCTCTCTATATTTATTCAAAAATATTGTTAGATAATGAATTCCACTGAGACGAAAATGAAAGTCCAAAGATCATCCCTATGTAATCTAGAGAACAAAATAGGTCAAATATGAAATACATTATCAGACCAACTACTGGGTACATTTCCTGGTACGACTAAGGCGCACCCAAGATAAGAGGAAAATTAAGTGGTTCGTAGGGTTGTAAAGTGATGGAATTTTAAAACACATTTAACGTGGGGGAAAATAATATTGAGGTACATAAGAAACATGCAATATTTATCAATAAAGTTGAAAATGGTAGAAAAAATAAAATTGGTCAAGAAACAAATCTAGAATCTTAATCTATTGAAAAAACACTTATAAAATATCATCTTGAAAATACAGACGTTTATGTGGGACCAATATCATAAAAACCCACTCTTTACTTCCTAGATACATTGAGTTAGGGAATGATTGGAGGGAAATATATGTTGTTTTTATCAATGTTCATGAAATTGAACATCAAAATTTCCTTCGTTAAATACATCACTCATTTGAATGAATACACCAAATTATTAATGAACTTATCTCAAAAAATGAAGATGTAAGACTAAGGATTAATTTATTTAAAGGAATAATGATATACTTTTTTTCAAAATAATCTTCCACCTAAGATAAAATACATTGGTAGATTCTCAATTCACTGCACTATTGGGGAATGAAACTTTGGAAGAGAATTTTGTGATCTTGGTGAAAGCATTAACTTCATGAACATGAGTGTATTTCAAAAACTAGGGATTTGGTAAACAAAATAGAATTGTTACACTTCAACTAGATGACCAATTAATCCTGCATCCTTCAAGACTTATCGAATATTTCTTAGTCAATGTTGTAAATTTTATCATTCCTGTGGATTTACTCATCATAGAAAAGGATGAAGAAGGACTTGATCCAATTAATCTAAGATGTCCATTTTAACCAATGGGGAGACATTGATAGATGTAAATCTAGGTAAAATAATAATAAAAGTTATTTATTAATAATTTTGGGTCTACATAGAAAAGTCTTAAAATAAATTCGATGATTCACATGACTACCATTCCATATTTCTTACTAATGAGAGAGATGGGTTTATGACCATAAAGGATGGTAGTGAGAGCCTATCCTATGATAAATATGAAGGCAGTGATAATGAGGATGCAAATTATATTGAACCATTAATAAGGGAAACTGTCCCACCACTCACACAATAGGTCATAAAGCTATAAGGAGTCTAACTCTTAATTTTAAATGAAGCACTGGCTGGGAGGAAACCTAGGTTAGGTTTTATATAATAGAATATGTTAGTTTAGTATTTATGAAAGTTTAATTCTACTGGAATATTTTAAAGAGGACCTATCTTAAAAAGTGGCACAAATTTATAAATACACACCATGTAATACTTACACGGTGTGTAAATACTATGGGTTTATAAAATAAATAAATTCAAACTTTAGAGGATTGGTACCTCATAATCAATGTGTAATTTTTGAGTAAATTTAAATTTCCTAGAATCCTAGCTTCACAGCACAAGTTTCCATGTTTTATCCTCATATGCATCATCACCCCATATCCCTTTCCGCCAGCCACATCCCCTCTTCTCCCCTCATTCCTAGATATTATCTGTCCTTCCTCTTATTATACCCTTTATCGACACCCCATTTTCATCCATTATGATATGGATTAAACAAAAAAAACACAAACCTCTCCCACCAAATGCATGCCTGGGCATGTTGAGATGCCTCCACCACTATAGTGGTGTATGGATCTTCTTACTCCACCCACAGAACCTTACGCATCCTCTCCCACCTCTGCTTCTTTCATTTTCTTAAACTTATGAGGACATGCAGTATTCATCCAATTGTTTGTATAGTGTTTCCGGTGCACACCTCAATCCCTTCATATAATTCTTGGAATATTAGCACCGGGTCTGATTGGTATATCTCTAGGAAAAGATTATAAGGATAAAAAACCCTAGATATAAGGACTCTACCTTAAATCAGTACATACACTTTAATTAAATGAATAATTCACATTGATGATATTTTTAGGTTTAGAGTTTTAGAGAATTAGGCCATAACTATTACATTACATCTCAAAAATTACAAAGTATACAATTCTACTCATTTTCCATTTTTTCATAAAATAAAAACGCTGGAAAAAAAGAGTCATGTCTAGTTCCATGTTGTAGACAACATGAATTTCCCTCGATCCCATCTTTGACCTTATTCATCATTAAGTCCTCTGGGGTTTTTTTTCAAAACATGGGATTAGCATAAAAATCATTGAAAGGGTTATAAAACAAAGAAAGAAAACATTATTTCATCAATAAATACATAACCTAAGATCATACCACATGAAATCATAATATTTATGAATAACACATAGAAATCAAAAATCATAAAGTTAACTTGTGGCATCCATAACATACTTATGTTGAAACATTCATAGCTACGTAGGGAGTTACATTTGGAATACCCATCACAATATATTCGCTAACTCTATAGGGAGAAACATTCACGTTTACCTCATTCACGTTACCCATTTCATTGGAGAGATATCTCAAGCTCACCCATCATAAGTTTATCACGGAACCACCCATATGTGTAAATAATTCCCATGAACCATAACACATTTATAACACATAAAACAAACATTAAGTAAAGATAACATTTCCGCATTGCAATCAAAATATATCATTTAAATATATTGACATAAAAAATACATTATCAAAACCATTTTAAATAACAAAATACGTAAAAGTGTATATGGTATTTATTTTCCTTTTAAAAACATTATGACTTGTTAAGGAAGCCAAATATCAAATAACGCTCGTGGTGGCGGAAAATGTCATTATCACTAATTACGTTAAAAATAAACATTTTTTTGTATTTTAGTAAAATTATTTGTAGAAAAAAGGTTCCCATTGATTGAAATGAAAATTCAACGGTTTTTATACACCGTATAAATGAAATTTGTATATAAAAAAATATACCACAATGAAAGGATATTGAAACGAAGTCCCTTACCTAGTGTTCGACTTGACACGATCATTATTTAATCTCCTAAATAATAAACTAAAGTTAATTTATACTTGATTAATATCCGTTTTCAAGTTTATTATTACTTTTATATCAATTATTACCTTTCTATAACTATTATTTAATTATTTGAGTTCATATCGGACATTTTGTCGATGTTCGGAACTTGAGTTAAAAATGAACTTGTTATAACTATAAATTGTCCATGTGGTGGAAATTCCATTATATACAGAATTATATTTTTGATTTAGATATCATATATATCATATATATCCAATATATATATATATATTTATAATAGTACATAACATTTGGTGATAAGAAATGAAATGCACCGTTCATGGAGACGGTAAGCCGTATGTACGGATTAACGCTAATTTCATTTCTATTTCATATTTTAATGGAATTAAAACTTAATGATACATAGGTAAATTATAATTCAAGTATAATATCATATATAATTTCATTAAAAATATCTTTTATATGTTCCACGTAAGGAATGAAGGATTCATATCACTTTGAGGGGGCAATAGTCCACACTTCCTCAAATGCAATTCTCGTATTTACCCTTTATGGAAAAAAATAACGGTATTATATAAATGAAATATGAATAAGAATATAAAAAATATAAATATAATATATATCACATATAAATACATTTACATCTTAATAGACACCATAAGAGGTGGTAGGATAATATTAAACAATCATCGTTTCATGAGGGTTTAGTTTGTCATCCACTGAAACAATATGTTCTTTATCCATTCCATGGAAGTGGGTATTAGTGAAGTTCGAATACTTCTCATTAAAAAAACCTAGTATATTGATGTTACTAGTATTATTATAATATAATGTAATAAAAAGAGTTTATGGGGTAGGAGTGGTAAAATAAAACAAAATACTAAAGAGAAGATGTTACCTTTAAATCAGGTATCTCTCTTTGGACTGAACCAAAAGGTTCAATTGAATTTCCTTATTCCTAGGAGAAGGATTCTAGGTGGAGGAGAGGGATTTAGGGAGTATAATTGGGCATATTTTGGATGAGCCAAGGGGCTTGAGAATTGTAATAAATGAGTTAGAAATGAGAGATTTTTATAAGGGGGAGGATGGGCTCTTTATTAAAGTGTGAAGATATTATTTTATTATATAATAATTTTCAGTTTCAAAACTTCTAAAAATAATTAAAAGCGAAGATAAGATTACTCATGTTAGAAATAAAATCATCCCATAAGAATTGGACAGGTTTTGGATATTGTTTTAATCTATATAATCTTATTTATTTTAATCATTCATTAATGAGGTAAACACTGCATCATTATTGTGTCATAAATAATATTATTTATTTGATGTCTAAAAATTATAAAAAAATATAATGATTTAGGAAATCATTTTATTTTTCAATTGAATATTTATAGTCAGAGAGATAACTTATATAACCTCATGTAAGAATTTATTTACAAAATGATATATGTTTATGTCATTTTTGTCTTTACTTTAAATTAATTAATATAAAGTGTCATTATCACTTCCATGTAGATCCATGGGGTCCCAAACTAGACCCAAGGATGACCACGGTCGAATATGTATCAAAACATATGATTAATAAACTTTTTAGGGAAATTTAATATTGTTATAATATTATTTGTTTAGCCTTATTTACTAGATTTACCTTTTAACCATGGTAAATAAAATATTTACTAAAGTAAATATTCATAATGTCTAAAAATAAAGGTGACCTATTTACACAATTTGGACCTCTTGATTCCAAATATAGAATCAATTTTTCCAAATTAAAAACACAGAAGTGGCTTAAATTAATTAAAAATTAATTCTTGTTGTCAAAACAAAAAGCGTGTTTTTAAGAAATAATAACCATCGAAAGATTGAAACTTTTTTATGTCCAATTTCAAAGTGAAATTACATAAATGACCAAAATTGGATGAAATATTAAAAAAATAATATAATTAAACTTTAAAATATTTAAAAAATAATCTTCCCTTATAAAGAAATTATATTAAATGTCAGTTTAGAATTAAAGTACAACATTTTCACTATTCATAAAAAATGAACATTATCAGAAAAATACCCAAAATTTACCCAAAGATAAATTTGATGTCCCAATTATAAAGAAGAATTTTATTTTGTCAAATGGAAAATATAAAAGTAACCAAAACTTGATTTAAAGATGGTTCTCCAACAAATGGTGGTAAATCGACCTTTTAATGAATATTAGAGTATTTATGATTAAAATCTGATTCTTTCTTATTTTAAGCCTCTAAAATTTATTGAAAAAATATAAAAACATTTAACCAAAATATATATTCATATTATAGTTAGTTCAGTCTATTCCTACCAATATAATGTCTAGGTGTTAACTACCATTTAAAATAATATTATATTATTATTTTTTAGTATGACCCAATTTTGGGTGCAACGTAAGTTTTCAAAGAAACCGGTTGTTGCGTATCAGTTACTCCATCGAACATAAAATCAACTTTAAATTTAAATTAATAATTAACTCACAAATATTAATAAATATGAAATTTTTTTATTCTTTATTTACCTGGGATGTTACATCCTTCCACCTTTTGGGAATTACGTCCCCATAATTCTATTCACTTATCAAATATATGGGGGTATTTATCCCACATAGAATTTTCATATTCCCATGCTACCTCTTCAACCATATAGTTTTTCTACAAAACCTTTACCTAATTAATTACCTTATTCTGCAACACTTTCTCTCCTTGGTCAAGAATCTGGACTGGTTGTTCCTCATAAGAGAGATTCTCTTCCAACTAAAGTACCCATGGGATCAAAACCTGAGATGGATATGGCATGTACATTCTCAACATTACAACATTAAAAACATTGTATATCTTGGATAAAATTGGAGTTAAATATACTATGTACGAAACTGATCCATCTTTTCAAAGATTTCATAAGGTCCAATGTACCTCAGACTCAACATTCCCTTCTTATCGAAACGCATCACACTTTTCCATGGAGAAACTTTGAGGAAGACATGATCACATAACTCAAAAGAAAGATCCTTCCTCTGGCTATCCGCATAACGTTTTTGCCTACTATGAGCTATTCTCATTTGCTTTTGAATCAACTGAACTTTTTTTTGCCATCTCTGCTACCAATTCTGGCCCCATCAATATCCTTTCACCTACTTAATCCAAAAAATCTGAAGTTTGACACCGCTTACCATATAATGCCTCAAATAGAGCCATCTGTATACTGGAATGAAAACTTTTATTATTAGAAAATTTAACCAAATAAATATGTTGGCCCCAAATTCCAAGGTAATCAATTGAGCAAGCATGTAACATATCCTACAATTTCTGAATTTTTCGTTCTGAATGCCCATTCGATTGAGGATGAAAAGTTGTAATAGAATTTAATTTAGTACCAAACTAATTCTGAAGGCCTTTCCAAAAGTTAGAAGTAAACCTGAGATCGGGATCAGATAAAATTGATAGGGGAACACCATGAAACCTAAATATGTCTTTAACAAACAACCGAGAATGTTGATCTAAAGAAAAAGTATCTTGAATAGAATGGAAAAGAGAATATTTAGTCAATCGATCAACAATAACCAAGATTTCATTATTACCTCGAGAAGTCTTTGGTAATCCCACAAAGAAGTCCATGGATAAATTTTCCCATTTCCACTCTGGCACTGGTAAAGATCGAAGCATCCCTTTCGGTAACTGCCACTATGCTTTAACATGTTGACAAGTCAAACACTTCCCAGTAAAATCCGCAGTATATATTTTCATTCCATCCCATCAGTAATACTCCTGAAGAGCCCTATACATCTTAGTACTTCGAGGATGAACTAAAAACAGAGAAATATTTTCTTCACATAACAAATCATTATTCTACTTAGAATCACAAGGCATACATAATCTCTTCCAAAGCCTAAAAATACAATCATTGTCAACGTTAAAATTAGGCAACATACCCTTCTGAACCAGCTCTACATTTTTCTGCATCTCACAGTCTTCCTTCTACACTTTCTTAATTCTATCTAATAGAGATGATTTCACTAACACCTAAAATATAACAGATGAATTTACTATGCCAAAAACTTTTATGCCAAATTTCATCAAATCAATAACCAAAGGACCTTGTTCCAAATATAGCATGGTTAATGAAGCATTACTTTTTCGACTCAAAGTATCAGCCACTTAATTTTCTTTTCCCGGATGGTAATGGATCAGGAAATCAAAATACATGATTAATTCCAAACACCTCTACTGTATTATGTTTAATTATTTCTATGTGAATATATATTTCAAACATTTGTGGTCAGTATATATTTCACATTTTACTCCATGCGGATGATGCCTCCAAATTTTTAAAGAAAAAACAACAATAGCTAATTCCAAATCATGTGTAGGGTAATTAAACTCATGAGGATTCAACTAATGTGATGCGTAAGCAATACCTGATCATTCTGCATTAGGACATAACCAAGCCCTTTCAATGAAGAATCACTTTAGATAACAAACTCACCATTTATGGAAGGTAGTGCCAAAACTGGAGTATTCACCAATCTTCTTTTCAATTCCTGAAAAAAAGTATCATATTCTTTTATCCAAATGAACTTAACAGATTTTGGAGTTAACATATTCATTGGGATAGATAACCATGAAATTTTTTCAAAAAACCTCTGGAAATAACCTTCAAAACCAAGAAAACTAAGAATCTCGATTATATTTCTGGGTCTTGGCCATTCTTCAATAACTTTTGTATTAGCAGGATCAATTGTTTTGCCATTTTTTGAAACAATGTGGCCAAGGAAAGAAATTTTATGTAACCAAAACTCACATTATGAATTTCCCATACAACGTCTTATCTTTTAATGTTTGTAAGGCAAACATTAAATGAATTTCATGCTCCTCTTTACTATTAGAATAATCTAAAATATCATTAATGAACACAACCAAAAACTTATCCTGGAACTCATAGAATATTCTATTTATAAGAAACATGAATACAACAAGCACATTGGTTAACCCAAAAGGCATAACTACAAAATCATAATGGCCATACCTAGTACGAAACACGGTATTTGGGATTCCAGCTTCCTTTACATTCAACTGATGGTACCCTGACCTTAAATCAATCTTTGAAAAATATTGAGCTCCCTTTAGCTGATCAAATAAATCATCTATATGAGTAAAAGGTGTAACACCACAAAATTCTATAAGAAATATTATTTTTATTTTTATTGATTTCTTTTGTTGTATGCTACACCAAGATTAGTTTGCGCTATACACAACACCGTATTGGCTTGCAGTATACACAACACTATTATTGGATTATTTTACGCAAATTTCATGTTTTTTTGATAGAATTCAACACTGAATATAGATTTTGTTTAATAAAATAAGATTATATTATGTTATACACAACACCAAAGGAATATTTCACGCAACACTGACTTGGCTTGCATTACATACAAAATCGACCTTCCTCGATGGCTTGCGTTGTATGCATTCCGAGTTTCACAAAACAACAATATATTATTATAATATTGTTACGAACTAGCCATTATGAATAGTATTAACCAGATTTTGAATTTTATAAAATTATCATTCATCTTACATATTTTCTTGAACATGGTATGAGAACACAATTAATTTTTCGGATAAAAGAAGTATTTTTTTAAAAATGTAGTTTTGTCACCTTTTGATGGCACACCAATTTTAAATCTAATTTTTGAAAAGTTTATAAGTTCAAATTGACAAAGTAAACTTCTTCTTTTGAATCAGGATATAAATGTTTAATGTGGATAAATATTTGACATTATTATGATAACCTTCATATTTTGATTAACAGTAAAAATACGCTAAATTTTAATTGAAAACAACTTTTTTCATCGTGATAAATTATATGGTTAAATTATAATATTGAACTGTTTTAAAGAATAAATAGGATATATTTTTACCATTTAATATAATTTATGTCATTATCATTAATTTTACATTGAATTCATAGGTAAAAACATTTCAATATTTTGCAATGTTTTAAATAAAAACCCATTTTTTCCAAAAATGGGATTAATTTTAAATTAATTACTGCAACTTATATGTCTTGAATTTGGAAAAATGGATTCCATATTTGGAATAATTAAGTTCAAATTATGTTAATATGATACTTTTATTTTTAAACATTATGAATAATAATTACGGTAAATTTTATTTAACATAGTTAAAGGTAAATTAGGAAATTAATTGTAAAAATAATATTATAAAATTATCCTAACACTTTCCATAATATAATTGGATGTTTATATTTCATCCTAAAATATAATTTCATCGAAATTGTTTCTATTGGAACCCACTTGGATGAGATTAAGACCATCAATTTATTTTTATTAAAGGAAAGTGAAAAATGTCTCACTCAAACTTTAAATCATTAATGTATTTTTAATATATGGTTATAAAAAATATAGATTCGATTATAAATAATCATTTGAAATCTAAAATGTTTTTCTTTATCATCATAATTTATTTGTAATTTTTATGAAATCTATAATTAAATTAATAACTTATACATTAGGGATGCATAAATTATTTATTTAGTGAAAAATCAATAAAATAGTTTTTATTAAAATAATAATACCCATACAAAAGACCAAAAATTTGAAAAAACCTTATTTGTCGAGTATATATAACCCATAAGCATCCATGTGTTGACTTGTGGACCATTTGGATCCTTATAAAAGTTATTATGACATTTATATTATTTTTATTTTAAATGATGTCAAAGTTGTCACCTTCATAATTTAATAAAGACAACATTTTAAAAGTTGGTTGTTTTAGAAGATAATGTAAATACTCAGAAATTTGATTTAATTTTTTTTAATTAAATTAGAATTTTATGAGTCTACGAATATAGATGGTGTGTGATTCCGAGGCCCAGAGTGCCCGAAATGTATTTCTAAACTTTTTTTAGGTAAGTTTAGTAAACATGCAAGAGGGTTTTTTCTAACTTTTGAACTGGTGCTCAGAATTGAAATTCGAGGGAACCGTTGAACTTGTAGTGTCAGTAGTCGCTTAAGGAGACCTTCACCCCGACTGTAGTAGGTCGAGGGTGGAAGTTAGTTTTTTACTTATTCGTGAAAGAATAAAATAAAATAAAATTGTGTAACATTTTATTTTCTTTGGAAACTCCCATGTGGATGTTAAGAAGTGGGGACCACAAGAACTAAACCACCCATTTGAGTGTTGAGAAGTGGGGACCACCAGAATTGAACCTCCCATGTGGGGTTATAGAGGTGGGGACCATAGAACCTAAAACCCCCAATTTGAATTTAATGGTGGGGCCACCCGAACCCTCATAATGGGATAAATTCTTAAACTCCCTCTTTAATGTGGAGAAGTCTCTTAAACATTCTCCACAATAATTATGCTAACACCTCTTCATTAATGGTTCAAATTCAAATTAAATTAATAAGGCCTAATTTAATTTATATTGGTTATTATTTTGTTGGGAGAATTGTTAGCAATGCACTTGGAAAAAGTTTTACCCTCTCCAATGAAGAACACCTACCAAAAAAGAATGACCACTGGAGATCAAAAAATAAGGAAACCGGCCCCGAGATAGATCAAAATCACCTTGCAGAGGCTACCAACGAAAGACGTATTTTAAGACAATGAACTAACGATCGTGGAAACGCCGACGTCACTGACTTCACCCCTTCCAACGTCAACAAGAAATCAAGGTAGGGGTGTGTTTTAAAATGATAAATGTTAATTTTCTTCTCACATTGAACCATTCCCCCTGAGCTGCTTGATACCGCCCTAATGTGGAGGGTACATGCCAAACAAACATGGCCCTACCCCTCAGAAAACCATATGGTTCTTTTTTGTATTCTTCGCGATGGTGACGGTGACCGGTGCTGGTGTTTGGCACCGGTGGAACTCGAGAACTGTGGCTGGAACCACGACTGGCTGTGACGAAGGTGACAAACAGAGGTCGGTCGGTCAAGCCGGTCACCGGTGATGGCACGAAACGCGACCGCGCCACACCACCAGCCACGACGGACTCCCTCACTAAGGACTCCGCTGCTTTGTGGCCTCACCGCATAGTGGCCCTCCCCAACCCCCGTGTCCTCGCCTCCCAGTGACCCTCTACGGACACAATGGACTCACCGCCCTGTGGCCCTCTACATCCCCTATGTCTTCGCCACCCAGTGTCCCTCCGCGGCCCTCACGGACTTCGCATCCCCCAGGCCTTACCGCCGTGCGGCCCTCCATGGCCCCATCGCCATCGCCACCTCGCGGCCCTCTTCAGCCTCTGCGTCCTCACCGTCCCACGACCTCGTGGCCCCCGCCGCATTCGCAGCAGCGCGGCCCTCACGGGCTCATCGTCCCATGCTCTCCTGGCCCACACAACCTTGCAGCCCCCGCGACCTCGCCACCCCGTTGCTTTGCCACCCCACGGCCTCGCCGCCCCATGGCCTCACCGCCCTTGTAGCCTTTTCTCCGCCCTCGTAGCCTCGCGCCGCTCGGCGGCCCCCGTGCCGCCCATTGTGGGCCGGGCCGGACCTGGCATGGGCCGGGCCGGACTCGGCAAGCTGGGATGGACACAACGGGCCGGCCTGGACCCAGTGGGCTGAGTCGACCCAATGTGGGTCGGGTCGGCCCATGCCGGTTCGGGTCGGGTCGGACTGTACCCGGACAAGCTACAAGCTTTTCGCTCTATCGGCCATAACTTTGGCATCAGGCGTCCATTTTACAAACCGTCAATATCATTGTAAGCCATGGAGTGAGATGGTCCCTTTGGTATACCCCACATTATATTTGGATAATGTTGGGATACAGTTGGGCTGGATCGAGAACGAATCCAATCGGGACCTCTAGACTAAAAGGCTAATAACATACCGACCGGGCGTCCGATTAATGCACCGTATTTTGTGTTGAGACCCCTATGATGTGGAAGTCCTTTGGGATACTTTTTAGTGAGAATTCGTGACATTTGGAGTATTGAATAGTGGCTTGAGGAGCGGACCCTCCCAGAGACAAGAAAGCTTAGTGAAGGAACCCAGTAGCTGGCTGTGACGTGAAGAATGAATAGCGATCTTGTGTGGGTCTGCACTGAGAGATCCTCTGTGGGTGATCACCGAGCGATCTTGTGTGGGTCATCACCATGTGGCCCTATCTGGGTCAGCACTGAGAGCTCCTATGTAGGTCAGCACCTAGCAATCATGTGCGAGTCAGCATCGAGCGATCCTGTGTGGGTCATCACCAAGCAATCCTGTGTGGGTCAGCAACAAGCAATCTTGTGTGGGTCATCACCTAGATATCCTATGTGGGATAGTAGCTAGAGATCCTATGTGGGTCAGCACTGAGTGATCTTGTGTGGGTCAGTTGAAGAGCCTCTTAACAGAGTAAGATGATTCAGTAGTTACATTTAATCATTTGTATTGTTGTTCCTAAATTAGACCCCTGTGTAAGCTGAGTCAGAACCTTTGTGGTATTCTTCGGTGTGGCATACCTACGTGGTAATTACCTTTGTGGTGTTCCTTTAAATGGGCAAAAAATGATGTATTTATAGGCACTATGGAAGCTGGGAGAAACATCTTATAAAGGTTCACTATATTTTTGGAAGTGGAAGTTTTAAATAATGAGGATACAACTTCACTAAACTTTGGATTTTTTTTAAAGTCTGGATCTTTATGAATCCTATCATCTTGGTGCATTTTATTCTCCTGTTAGCTTGGTTTTCTCAAATAAGCAATTGTGGTCTTCAATTCTTCCCAAAACACATGTTTTTTTGGTGTCAATTGTCATGATTCATGGAGTATACCTTAATTAAAGAAAATTCATCCTATTTTTTTTATTTTCAAATGAATATAAGGAACTTATGGAACTCGACCTCAGGGGTAATCATTCTTAACTGATGAGTTCTTGTACCTAGAATTGGTGGCAGAGGTGGAAGTATTTACCTTGATTCATCAGTCGCTTTAGACTCTAAAAAGTCAGTGGTGATATTAATTTGATTCCCTGACCTTACCTTTAGTTATGGTGTGGGATTTACCTGAGTGAAATCCCCTAAGGATTATATGTATTTTCTCCACATATGTTATGGTTGGCACCATGGGTGGAGCCTCCACGATGGATGACTCCTGATCTACCCTAGAGTGGATCTTCAAGACACTAGAAGTCTACATAATGAGGAGGTAATCCATTTTAGTTGAAGGAATCATGGTTAGTAAGTCTATGGTGGGATTAATCATCTTGTTATTCCCACCGTTATATTTCCCAATGGTTCTTGTAGTGGGGTAAGTCAACCCAACCCGCTCAGTGGATTATTGTGGTCTCGATCCCAACCTGGTGAGAATATTCCCCCATAATGAGGTTGGGATATTAGGGGAAAATATTTTGTGGTAGGATCCATGGGAGTATTTGAAGTAGGTTTCTGTCATGAAAGGTTGATGGCACAAGCTCAGTGTGGTGGTCATACGTTATGGATCATGGATGATAGTGTAGGGATAGGTTAAACCCATTCATCGACCTACGAGGCTGACCAACATTGTTAGAAATGTACAGTGGTGGGAGCCCACCAAAGTAACTTATAGGTGGTAGTCAAAATATTTCAAAAATATTAATTCACCACCAATACGGTGTATGGATATAGCCATCAGAGTGTTATAGGGAAAGACTTCTGAAATGATTTGATTTGGTGACGGGGTAGGGGGAATTTTTCCCTACATAGTTCATGTAGGAGGTACCATCAGTATGTTTTTATAGTTTCCAAGTCATGTCTAGTCTTATAAAATATAGGTTTAACCCATAGTTTCTAATATTTTTGAATGATTTCATTCATAACCCTTAGTTTGATAAGACCCAAGGGAGATATGGTGTGATCAAACCTTGGATCCATGGAAGTAGTGACTATCACAAATGAAGAAAAAATTAGCGGGATTGTTACACTATTAGTCCTTATACCCCATGAATATTGGTGGAAGGGTAATGATCATTTCTTGTAGATTGTGTCTTGTGTGACATATGAATTATACTATTAGTAAATTTTTTGTGAAGCTGATTCCCATCATAGGAAATGCTACTCATCCCAATCAAGATGTGGGAAAAGGGAATCAAATCAATGATGTCAAGAACTAGAGATACCCAAATCTTCTCATATAATACCAGTTATACTATATAGTATTCACATTGATTTTACCATTTTATATTCCAATTATTTTTTCGAGGAACACTCTTACATTGGGAATCCATGTCCTTGGTCTGGGCATGGTGATAGTTTCCCCATAGTATCTCCTGTAAATACCCTAAATCCTATTTTCCAAAGCCTTTGGTTTCTTTATTAAATTTTAATAAGATACAATAGATTGAATCCAAAAATACCAAATAATATTCCAGTCTTGGTAAACTAGATACAAACATGAATATCACATTAAATTTTACAACATAACATACAAAACATAGAGAAAGTAAATATTATGTATCCTTGAACTCATTCGAAGTTTAGTTCATTAGATACTTTATAAAGGAAATGAAATAAGGTTGAGTTGAAATTATCAGTAAAGTCCATGTAAAATAGAATATATCATGAGTAAATGTGGAATAATCAATATGGAAAGGTAAATAACGGGAAAAACATCCCATTTATTAAATAGATTGAGTAAAAAATGCATCCATGGATAATATCAATGTAATAATCCCATTGATAATAAAAATCATATTTTCAGTGAAGGAAATTCATAATATTGGACTTAATGATCTTAGAAATCATGATATATATATACAGTCAAAGTCTTTTAATAATATTGTTTAATAGATAGTTGGGTATACACTAGAAACCCATTTGACTTGTACAACTGATTTGTCTCATGATACATATTGATGAATTTATGGGCTATGTAATTCCATGCCCCACCCATTACTTAATAATTCCAATGAATTCATAATATGGATAAATAATAAAACATAATGAACATACCTTATTAAAAAACTATATATATAGGAATAAATATTATATGAGATAACAATACTTTACAAGGTAAAATTTATCATAAACTTTTAAATACAAAATAAGAATGGTATCATTACAACATATTTCCAGAAGAGAAAAAAATTATTATTGTCATTGACGAATAAAAATTCCCTAAAAAGATTATTATAAACATTATTTAGGAAATACACTTTTCACTTTGAAATTCATTTTTTAAGACTAAAAAGTTCCATAATATCAAGAAAAATATTTTCTTTGAAACTAACCATGATGAAATATAATGGAAGCTTAAAATCATTAAACAATCATGATGGCAGGAATTCAAATCATTTTGATTATATTAAACAAAATAATCCACTAACATTTTCATTAAAAATAAAATAAGTTCCTCATTAAAAAATTTACAAAAAGATTCTTTATAAAAATAATAAAATGGATAAAAATATTTTAAATATTTATAAATTATTAATAAAAATATTATTGTATACATTTTTAAAAAACATGGACACAGAAGAAAAAAATTACTGACTAAATAGGAAATAATTTTTTTTTTCATAAACAATTTTCCTAATATATTGAGTATGAAAAAGAGTTAATTCAAAGGAAAAAAATAACTTTTCAAAAATAACCATAAGATAATAAATTATATTGTGATTAAGATAGAAATATCATATAATTACTACAGTGAAATAATCTAAAATAATAATGAGACTTTGAAATAACCCCTTACTATTTTGGTAGCATTTTACTCTTAATCCCCACAAAATAAATAACTTAAAATAAATCATTAAATAGAATTTATATAAATTTTATCCAAATATATCATATCAAATAGATATTATATACAAAAAATAGATTAATATACGTGTATAACGTAACATATGTCCCAAATATGATAATTTTAGATGAAGAACCATAAAAAAGATCAAAACATTGGAGTGAGAATTCATTAATTTTTGTAATTATATGTAACAAATTTAAACCACAAAAAACAAGTGGAAATATAAAATAAATAAAAAAATGTAAATTTTAAACATAATCTTGACATATTACAATCAATGAATAAGATAAATAACCCAATGGAAAAAAATGAGTTATGAAATACCTACCACACTGTAACATTAAATTCAAATCCACTTGGATGAAATAGTTTGAATTAAAAAAAATACCACGAATTATTAAAGATTAATGATATATAATGGATAAGGGGAAGAATATACACCACAAAAAATAAATTAGACACATAACATGAAAATATGCCTTGATGAAAAGAAAATAGAAACAAAATCCCTTACCTCAGGTCTGGAACCTCACATATATTATTTATCTTATTAAATAATAAAATAATAATAATTATTTAATTTCATAATAAACTTTATCATGTTCATTATTCCAATTATTATATTTATTACTATTTATTTTGAATTAATTAATTAATTAAGTTCACATCATATGTTATGATGATATTTCGTTCATATGTCGTAAAGGACTTTGGTAGTTCGACTATGATATAAAGGATCATTATTAAATCATAAAACGAAAAATAATTGTGAAATAATTATCATTTACATATATTTATTGTGGGTTTTAAACCTACCATGAAATTTGGTTATTAAAAATGAACTAAGTTTCAATCATTGAGACAGTAAGTCCTACATATGCATGAGTACTGTTTTCATTTTCCAACGATCATGATGAAAAGAAAATAGGTATTATATTTAACTTCCATAATGATAATCAAAACCTAAATATAATATTATATACTTTTTATATCATTCCTATGATGTGGTTATGAAAAACTAATCACATCGCTTTGCTGGGTTGGTAATCCACACATACAAATTAACAATGCAATATTTTTTAAATTAATTGAAAGGTAAGAAATTATATGATATATTATATTTATAGAATTATAAATATTTCATGAATATAATATAATATATATATATATATATATTAAATCAATCATTCAAATGAGACACGAGTTGTTGCGATGGAAAATTAATTACATCATCTTGCGAGGTGGTAGACGCCGCACACACGAATGATGGTTTTGTTTCCCATCTGATGGAAGGGTATCTAGATAAAAGGAATAAAATTATCATAACATAATCTCAGTAAATTATAGGTATTTAGGTTAATATATTATAATTTTTTAATAATATTTAAATGATGTGTAATAAGAAATGAATAAAAAACACTCATTTAAGAATGATACCTATAATTCACAAAACATATTTATGTCTACAACCAAAGCCTTCTTAAGAGGGTTTTATAATAAATCCAAGGACTCAAGGATATATGGATAGAATTAAGGAAGGAATTTTGGTAGTTCATGGATGTAAAAAGCATGTTTATGTGTGTAGAAAAGAGGATAAGAGGTTCCCTTTTTAAGTGAGGGGAGGTACACTTTTTGAATATCTAGAAGTATTAAATTAATAAAAATTATGTTTCCTAATAAAAGGGTAAAAAATGATATAATTAGAATATAAGATGATTTTGGGTTGAAATTATACCATACCATAAAATTTCTAAATCTTTAGATTTTGTTTTGGCCCTTATCTCTTTGTTTTAACCTGTGCTAACCATTTTTTATAATTACCATGATAGAAATATTTTCACACTATAGGGGTCATGATAGTTACAATTAAAAAAAATTGGAAACTGTATGGAACATGATTGATATTTTCAATTATATCCATATATCCTGGTTGAAGATAATTTTTTATAAATTTTAAATCATTTAATATACAATTATCTTTTATAAAATATCGTAAATTTTATTTTTGAACAATTAATTTAATCTGATATGAAAACAACATAAAACCGTGGAATTAGAATGTAACCATTTCAAACATCACTAAAGTGTTATATTTCTTTATAAAATTCATGTTACAAAATATTTAATTCAATTTTAATTAATTTTATTATTTTTAAAACCATTTAATTTATTTTTCTATTAATTGAATAAATACTATGTCATCGTTGCATAAGAATTTAAGTGAATTATTTTATGAATAAAAATTAGAAATAAATTATAGAGATAAAAAAATTATATTTAAAATTAATATTTATAACTAAATATAAGTTTTTTTTATCCCATTTACTAAATATTATAGTTATTAATAGCAAGAAAGTGACATTTTTGTCAATATCTTTTACTTTAATATTATAATGGTCAAAATAAAAGAAATATGGTACAAAGTTTCATTGTATTCAATATTTTTATTGAAATTTCCAAATTATTATAACAAAATAGGACAACGTAAAGTGTTAGGGATGATTTTTAGTCCTTATTATATTATTTATAACTTTAATTACCCAATTTACCCTTTTACCGTGCTAAGGAATTTTTAATACTTTCACTATTCACAATGACAAAAATAAGATAACCATATTAAAAAATATTAATTATGCTGATTAAAAATATGTATTCTATTTGACCAAATTAAATCCCTATAATTTTTATAATCCCATTTTATAATTATTCTACAAAGAGAGATGTAAAAAATGAGCTTTCTATAAAATTACATTTTTGAGTGAAAAAATATTTTTATGCTAAGATAAAGTATAATACAGAATCATAATTAGTTAATTAGATTATTTATAAGTAAATTAGGGTTATATTAATTTTGGATCGACTTTGAAAATGTTATAGGTATTTTTTAATAAAAATAAATGATTGAATTTGAAAAATCATTATTTTTTCACAGTTTATTAAAAAAATCAATCTTATCAGAAAAATCCCAAAATTTTACCGTATGTTAACTTTGATATAATATTTTTAAAATGATTTTCATTTTATAACATAAAATATATTATGTTACTTAAATTAATTGTATTATTTTTTCACGAAGAAATAAAATTTATTTTTGAAGAGAACACATTTTTGATTAAAAAATTACTTTACTAAGAATCGATTGATTATTTACTAAGAATTTTTCAATATATTTATATTTAGTATGGACTTTATATAAATTTCATAAATTAGTTAATCCTATTTATATATTCCTATTTAATTCATATTTTATAACAAATATTTTTAAATAATATATTTTGTGGGTCGTTTAAGCTCGGGGTTGTCTTTTATATTTGATATTGAACATAATGTTCTTATTTTTAATATAATGGGGTCTTTAACCACTTTAATAATGTGGGTTTCCTCCACCACTATGGTTAATAATGTCAACACCTTGATTAGAATGAGATGATGGGATGTTGGATCTTCCTTTCATGGATTCCTACATGGAGTTCCTCTCCTAGTACAAGTATCCCTTATAGGTCTAAGACATGTTCATGAATCTAATTCTTGGCATCATCCTCTAGTAGGCACTGAATAATTACATGGTTTTAATCTTTGATAGGGAGACTATGCATGGTTAGGGGTTGATGATGATGTTTGGTATGTTTGTCACCTATAAGAGTCTTCCACATTTGGACTTTGAGGGAATGTTATGATCATGACATAAGGGGTATTAGGTAAAACAACTAAGTAATTGCATGATCTAGATTAGGAAAATTACGTTTAGTGTGTATTAAATACAAGGATATTCACCTTAGGTATCATATCATCATCACACAGGGAAAAATATTTTTGTTTCATAAGGATTTTTAGGATTGTCACATAGGGAATTCAATTCCTATCACACAGGGTAGAATCTATGACTCACAACCACAATGGGTAAGTGGAGATTGTATAATCATCACATATTATTATTAGCATCATCTCCTAGGGTTCCCTATTATTTCTCTCTAGGGATGAAGTTCTGATGTATTAAGAGGGGCCACATTTTATAGTTGGGTGAAGGTGCTCACAAGATTATAGTCTAGTGGAGGGACCCTCCTAATACCCTCAATATGTATTCAGATAAGCATAATCTTATAGATAAGTAAAATCTCTCATAGGTTTATTGTCTAGTGTGGTTGACCCACCCAATATAATTTTCATTTGTTGGGATGATTTTGGGTTAGCATAATGTGGTTGGGGACTTTGAATTTTTGGGGGCTTCAGTGTAATCTAGAAAGGTGATAATGATTTTTATTTTATGGATCCCAAGGTGGAGATTGATTAATGGTAATTTCGATATTGAACCTTGTAGAGGAATCACACGTACCATATTAATATATAGGTATCAAAACCAATGTTGTTTGATTACATAGTTTATGGTAGCGTGTAAGGATTGTACCATGTTGTTTTGCATCATGTGGTCAGGATTCTTACATCATGAAATGGGTGATGAAAAGTGAACATGTGGGGATTATGCATAAGAGATTAATGGAAGATAAGGAAACCATATTATAGTCATCACATGTGGCATCTCATTCACATCACATGTGGCATAATATTATCATCACACATTGAATCTCATGGCCATAACATAGAGTAAGTATACAATTTAACGTCTTGTTTTGGGGAAATGTTTGTGATATTTAATGTAGGGTGACTAAAATATTGGTGCTATATAGAATAATGTATTTAATCTCATACATTTCTGGTGATATTTCATGAAGATTCCAATCCATTATTAGGATGCTAGGAGTGAACGATTTTAGGATCCTACCTATGCTTAATGATTGGAATGATATGGGTTTCACTTGATGATGTCACTATTGGAGCTTACATATCCACTATATATATATGTTTTTGGAGATACAATTTCATTAGAACTTCTTATTTTAGGAAATGTGTAGGGGTATTTATGTGAGTATACATATTCATATAAGAATGTGGCAATGAGACTACCCAAAACATGATGTGATAAAAGGTTTTAGGTATGAGGATTCATGATACTAGTTGTGTGAATGTTTTATCCATAGGTAAACCTGGTACACAAGCATGGAGGCCATAAGAACTAAAATATTACAAATATCTATTTTCTTAAAGTTGGAATTTGGTGTGGGCTTGTATGGTTGTTTTCATAAAGGTCAAGTGGTTTTTTAAAATGATGTTTTCATGATACATGAGTATAGAGGCCCAATATTTTCATACATTTATATTACATCCTTTTAGATGAATATTAAACTGAAAACATTTTGATTCATGATAGAACCATAAAATTTTATAGTATTTGGATACTATATACACAATCCTATTATTTCATGAAACATCTTAAACATCTCCCATAAATATCTTCCCACAAAATACTCTTCAAAGGCGTACCCTACATAAAACATTCTTCATAACATGGGGAAAGGAAACAAAAGAAATAGTGAACTCTAATTCATAGTAAGGGTAAGCATGGGAGATATAAATTTTTGATCATATTTTATTATATGATAATACAAAGGGTAAAATATTGTTACTATAACTAATAGGGTTGATACCCTATACGATAAAGAGTATAAACATGATTTATGGAATAATAGTTTATCATTTCCAAAGACATGAATCGTAAGAATGATAAATCATAATAACTTAATCATGAACCATAAGATCATGTAATAAATGTGTGTGGATCCATCATAAGTATGGACATTAAATAATATGTTAAGGATAAGAAACTAGACTATAATATCAATAATCAACAACTGTTTCCCATTCTGTATTAAGCACATCTACTCGTTTCCCATAATAGATCAACCACTTAAAATTATTTCCCATAACGGATCAATCACTTCGACTTATTTCCCATAATAGATCATGAATATCGGCTTCTTTCTCATAAATTTCTCCGAAGACATAGTAATTTACCCAATTAATTAGTGGGAGTTTTAGTTCCCACCCATAATATAATGAAAACCACATATATGTGTGTCACAAGATCATAAAAAATCTATCATATCATCATATCCAAACCTATGTATAGGAAATAGGTTCTATTTTTAATCAAGTCATAGCATAACCCATTAAAATGGGTTCCATAAGCATCTCATCATCATAAAGATAAAACATCCATATAGAGAACTCTAATGGTATCATTGGATTACATTCCTAGTAAAACATAAGAAGCACTGATGTTTGTTTTTATTGATGAATATAAATACTAATAAAGGATCATTAAAAACATTCATGAGGAAAATAACCTTCTAATTTGAAATTAAATTTTTAAAAAATAAAATTAATCAAAATAACATGGAAGGAATTTTCTTCAAAACATATAAAGAAAGCTCTAAATTATTTAGTGTTCATGAAAATGGGAATTTCTATAGTGAAAATAAAACATTCCCATTATATATTTTTTTCAAAAAGTACCTCATTCGAAAAATGACTAGAATATTACATGTAAATTTTATTATAAAAATAAAAAATGATATAAATGTATTTAAAAAATAACAGTGAAAGATTAAAATCATTCTTGAAATTTTTTAGATAATATGGATATATAATAAAAAGGATTTTAGGGAAAATAGACAAATAAGGTTTATTTTCTTTAAAAAGACTCTTTTGATCTCTTAAATAAGTAAAGTGATAAAATTAAAGGAATAATATATTATCAATAAATACCTAGATGAGAATAAATTTAAATGGACTCATTAGATAAGGATTATATAATTTCTTTAATGGAAATTCAATAATAAAAAATCTCGATTAAAATGTGATAGCAACATAAACCCCTTACCTCATGTATCAACTTTCCTCATTTTCATTAAAAACACCTACATAATAAATATGTATTTATTATTATTTTATTAAATAACCATATTCATATAATTAAATTTTTTATTTATTTTTTAAATATCATCACCTATTTATTAATAATTTTTTTTTATTAAAATCATTGTTCTAAGTGATAACTACTTCATTTTCCAAGAATGATACTATTCGAAAGTACTGGTATTTATACTTTTATATGGTTTAAAAAAATTACATAATTTCAAAAATGAAATAAATATAATATTTATTCATTATATACAAATTTATAATCATTCATAAAGTGTATATATAGAAAAATTAATTGCATTGTTCCTTGAGACGGTAGGCCGTACATACGCATGAACGCTGTCTTTATTTTTTAATAGATGGAATGAATGAAAGGTAAATAACAATTCACCATTTCAATATCACTATAATATCATATATTTCTTATAAATTAATTAAATACATTCTCTTTACCATCCTAGTATAATGTAAATTAAATAAAAAACATCACTTCATGGAGGTGGTAGTCTACACGTACACACGAACAATAATATCATTTTCCAGCAGTTTGAAAGGTAATAAGGTAGATTGAATATTATGACTTCAAAAGTATATTTATTTCAAAAATATTATATATTATGATTAAGTGAATAATAATAACCATCCATTATATATGGTGATGTAAAATTAATTTTACCACTACGTGGAGATGATAAGTCATATACATGAACAGACGATATATTGACAACCCATTTGATGAGAGAGAGCGTGAATAATGGTGATTTAATAATAAAAAAAAATATAAGTATATCAAGGATAAAAAATTTATTATTTTATATTAAATATTACAAATTTATATAAGTCAAAGAATAATTATAAAAGGAAGTGACATGTTTGGGAGATTACATCTTCTTTTAAAGAAATCCTTTAGATCTATTATTAAAGATCCCAGGGTTGGTCTTTTTGGATGAACAGAAACTCTAAAACATGGATAATAAATTTAATAAAGATTTTTTTTTCATATTATGGTAAATTTATATATCTAAATGTGGTGTAAATAAGTGATGAAGGAGGTTCTCATTTATAATTGAGTTGAGAGGAACTTTTGGAGTTTCGTAATATAATACGTTAAAATAAAGTCACTCTATAGACACAATTATCCGAAAATTCTACATATTTGAATAAAATGTTGGAAGGGGTTGTAATAATATCATATAACAAAATTTTTATAGGTTTTGGTTTCATTTTTAACCTTATATTGTTTATTAACCATTTGGCTATCCAATTTTAACCTTAAACGCAATAATGTATTTTTCAACCTTAATGTGATAAGTTTTTTTAAATAAGGATATAATTGTCTCATAAATGGAAAAAGGATAAATTTTAGACCATATATTATCCTCCATGTCCTCATTCACGATTTTATGATTTTTAAATAATATAATTCACTATTATTTTGTTAAAATATTATTAATTTCCTTTTTGACACTATTTATTTAATTTAACTTAAAAGATGTAAATAGTTTTAATTTGAATATAATGATTTTTAAAAAAATGCCATATTTATTTAAAAAATTCATGTAACATATTAAAAAAATTCAAATTATATATCTTTGAATATGTTTAATATCATTTATTTTATTTATCAACTAATTGAATAAATATTGTTTCGGTGTTGTGTAAGAATTTAAGGTAATTATTTTAAACCTAAAAATTATAAATAAATTTCAATAATAAAAATAAGTTTATTAATCTCAAAATAGACATTTTTATTCATTAATAACATACTTTTACCATTATATGGGCAAATAATAGATATTTAAAACTATGAGAGTTACCTTCTATAACTTTCTATAATATAAATAATATATTGGTCCTTTTCAAGGACATATGTCCATTAAAACAAATTCGGGAATAATGTGATTATATTCGAATTAAATTCATCTAATAAGAATTATTATGAATAATTATAACCTTAACACTTGGTTTTAACCTAGATTAACCCAATTTACCCATTAATGATGTGATAAATGTTACCATGATTACTATTCATATTGAAAAAAATAAAAGGGTCCTATATAATAATTTTGAACCTTTTAATTCTAAATATGGAATCATTATTATCAAATTAAATACTTATATGTGGGAATAAATTAATTTTAAAATAAAAGTGAAAAACATGATGAAAACTAATATTTAGAAAAAGAAAATTTTAAGCATAAACCTTTTTTATTCCTATATGTTGTTTAGGAAAATAATAAATAAACGTTAAAATATTTGATTAAATATTTGATACAAAAATTTAAATAAAATTATTCATCAATAGTGATTTATTTAATTTATATATATCAATATATGTTATGCGTATTTAAAAAAATTCTTCCCAAAAATAACACTTTTATTTTCAAAATTTTTATTTTAAATTATAATAAGTTGATATCCAATGAATGAATTAAATAATTGTATAGAACATATATTTTTTATAAATTGTTTATTACAATTAATACTCACTAATCCAACGACTATATGATAACTATCACATAATAATATTTTAATAGTATATTGTAGTTTGTTTAAACTCGATGTTACAGGTTATTCATGCTATCGAATAAGTACAATTATTTAAAAGGGAAAGATTTTTTCAAAAATAATGGTTTATTAATTTTTAACCACATTAAAATGAATTTCTACATTGAAATTCATCACTATGATAGAAATAAATTAGGATATTTCTGTTTCAATAAATACTCAGGTTCCCATGTAGATTCTTTGAATTTTTTGTTTCTATATAGAAACTTAACCAGACAAGTAGTATTTTTCTATAGCACTTTATCTCAATGATCCATGATTTCTACTATTCATTCCTAATAGGAAAGATCAGGATAGAGAGGAACAACCTATGCATTTATTACATATGAATGATCAGGTTTGTACATCCTTAGGAGAGATACATGGAATATTTCAAAAAATTAAGAGAGGATTAGTGGAAGCTTTAAGTAGGAATATACCATCCCTAATCGATTAATAATATCAAAAGTGCCAATATACTGAGTTCTCAACTATCCAATATTCTAAAATATCTTAAAATTCTTCCATGGGAAAATTAAAAGTAAACCCTTCTTGCCAACTTCAAATTTTATATCACATCGATGGTTATCATCATAAATATTCTGTCGGCTTTCAACAAACTTGATGTGATACTGAATAATTGTAAATTTATCTACCATTTACTTATCTAGAAAAAGTCCCAGTATATTTCGTTCTCCAACTTCATGCCAACATTTTATATTTTTACACTTATTTCAATATTGGGATTCATAAGGATCCATATTAATGCTTTTTTGAAAGCTATTATTGTATTAAAACTCTACTAGAGGAATGTGTTGATGCAAACCGCATTTGAAATTCATAGAAAAAGATCTCATAATATCCTTTATGTTTTAATAGTTCTATAAGACTAAACATCAATATGAGGATACTTATTGAAACTCATCTATGTTTCCAATGCTTACTAAATACATCAATTGAACTTCATGGCAAAACTCATATCTGGATTAGATAAAATTGAAAGTGATACTCCATTATATATTAGAAGTTATTTAATTTTTTATTCTGGAAATATGATAAAGAGGTAAATATTATATGATATAAATGAAGTGTTCCTAATTTGTAAGGCGACCGACTATAACCAATATATCATTATATCGTTTAGATGTTTGAGGGATTTTGATGAAAAAAATCCATGTTGATGTTTTACTATTTATATTATGGTATGAGAAATGGGTGTTACATCCTCATAGAATTCCATCTCTCAACATTAAAGTTTTTACATAACAAGAACCGAGATACATATTCTTCATTATCTATCTTCATGTTGTCCCACCATAAATACTATTTTATGTCTCAATACATCCTTGTACATCCCGGATAAATAGAGAGTGATAATCTATAAGCCTCATAAAATAGCTCCTTTTTCAAATATCGTATTGATATGAAACATACCCCATTACTAATAGAAATCATTCCCTCATAATCAAAATTGAAATTAGGAACATTTATCACATTCTTTTATAGGTCCACATCTTCTTTTTACACCTTCTTATACCTCATATGGATCGATGGTTGAACATTTTTTTCAGAAAGATACTATTTATCCACTTTCTTTAAGATTTACATATATATCCATTGTAAGTGAATAAATATTTGATCTTTTATAATCCTCATCATATATAGGATAGTATGGTCCTTTTGACTCAATATATCATCCACCATTTTCACTTTCCTCCGGTGGTAATGTATTGAGTAGATATAATCATTATTCAACTCTAACAATCTTATCATGTACAAATTTAGTTCTTTTTTAATGAATATATACTTTAAAAATTTTTAATTAGTATATATATCTGGAAATTATTAGTAAAGAAAATACCTCCATATATTTAAATAAAAATTAACAAAGGTAACTCCAAGTGGTGTGTGTTGTAATTTTTCTCATGAGACACCAATTGGAATGAGGAATATGATTTTGACATATCATTTTTAATAGAAAACAACATAGTATTCTATTTTATGTATCACTATAAATCACAAAACATTCACCGCTTTAGGCTATTATAAGGATAGGTCCACTAACCAACCTTCTTTTCAACTCGATGAATATGTTTCTCATATTACTTTATCTAAAATAATTTAACCCCTTTCTAATTCAACTTGGTGAGTGTATTAGACAATTGTTTTAAATATATCATAAAAGGTTAATAATATCCATCCAATATAAGAAAACTATATATTTAAGTTACCATGGTTGGTTTAAGCTATTTCTAAATAATTCTTCTTTTTAAGGATCCACTGATTCACTGTCACTTGAGATTATATGACCCAATAATGAAACATTATGAAGCCAAAATTTACACTTGGGAGATTTCTCGTAAAGATTCACCTTCTTTAGGGTCTTTAGTATAATCATCATGTGATCTTCCATACCTTTCATGATATTTGAATATATAAGAATATTATCTATAAACACTACCATAGACTAATCTTAGAAATATCTAAACACTAAATTCTCTAAATCAATTGAAATATATGGGGAATTAGTAAGACCAAAAGTAATCACTATAAATTACTAGTTTCCATGCCTTTTATGAAAGTTCATATTTGGTATATCCCCTTTCTTGTCTCTCAATTGATAATATCTAGCATGATGGTCAATCTTGGAAAAGTATTAATATCTTTATAGTTCATCAAATAAGTCACCAATATGGGGGATAAGACACTTTTTATTGATAGTAATCTTGTTATTTTTATGGTAATAAATGAAAAGATTCATTGAACCATTGTTATTTCTAAAGAAACAGAATAGGTGCACCCCATGGTGAAACTCTAGGTAGTCTGAATATTGTTTCAATATTCTCTTAGAATTTCTTATTCAATTCCTGCAAGTCAATTGGGACCATTCTATAAGGACTCTTTAAAATATTCATAACACTAGGTATGAGTGTTACTAAAAATTCAACTTCATGATTTGGTAGTAGGATAGGTAATTATGAAGGAAATACATCAACAAATTCCCATACAATAAGTGTATCCTTACTTTTTAGTTTCTTTCCAACCATTTAAGACAAATAACCTTTATGGACAGGAATAAAGACACAAAAGTTGGAAAACAATTTCCATTGGATGTTCATATCCATCCTCACACTAATAAATGGTCATTGGTTCATTTGGAATATATAATCTGACTTCCCTACCATGATAATTGATAATGTTTCCAAATAAAGAAAGAAAAATCATGCCTAGAATCACATAAAATTCAACTAAAGAGAGGATCAAATTATTTATAGTAAAAAATTCAATCAGAGAGGAACTATAAACATGAGATGAAATCATTATTCCATTATTATTTTTCATAGTAAACTCGATATCTAATCATTGTTGTGATGATATGAAACTCTTAGAAAATTACTTAGGTAAAAAAGGGTGCGTATATTGAGAATCAAATAAGACATTTTCTATTCTACAATGGATGATTAGTCTACCTTTTACAACATCATTGTCATAAAACAATTTAGAAAGATAATCACATGATATTTTCCTTTTTCATTGGGATTAAAAGGTTTTTGATTTTAATCATAAAAAATCATAGGACTCTAACATTATTTTTCATTATTCATATATTCCTTATAAATGAAGCATTAGAGCATGGGTAGTGCAATAATTAGGATATTCTTTTCTTCAATTACATTATCCAAAATATTAATCACCTTTCAATATTCATGGAATTTATTAATTACCCTTCCAAATTTAATGAACCTCATAGTTATGTTAAACCAATTTCCTTGGCGTTTCTTCCCACATTTCTGGTATAGAGATGATTAGAATTTCATTCCAACATGTCATTTATTCAAGTCTTCTGGGGATACAACCTTCCCTTTCTTATCAATACGTTAGAAATAGTGGGAATATATAATTTCAATTTCTTATTTGAGTTAACATTATACAATTTCTTCGTAGATACTAAATTATCATATAGTTGATGACTCTTGGAGACTCAGTTTTAATCGACCAGAGAATCAATGAATTTTACTTTCATTGATAATAATGAAACTAGAGGCACACCTTTCAAGTCTTATAAACTTTTTTATAGGTACCAATGGATTCATCATCATTTTTCTTCATCTCATGTAATTTCCTCTCTATCTTTGTATGACGTGTAACAACCTGTGTTTTTGGAACGGATAGAAATCCAAAGGAATTTGTACTTTTTGTGTTTAATGGATGGGCCTTTTTACCGAATGAGCTTGAAAACATAAATTAGTGTCTTCAAACAATTAAATGTGTTGTTTTTAGACTTGGGTAAATGACAGAGATGTTTAATGGGGGTTTCATTATGTTTTGGGAGTATCGGGGTCTAAAAATAAATGATTTGGGGTTCTGAAATAAGTGCATGATTTATCAGAAATAGTGGAACCTCCAAGAAAAAACTGTGTAGCTATAGAAAGGGATCAAAAATTCCACAAACAGGTTGGATATAGTTTTCTCAAACTTTTATTCTATCTCTAATTGGTAGTTCCACATTGGAATTACCCTCCCACTATAAATTGACTAGTTGGCACATGGTTAGAATAAACATGTGGGACAAACTATGCGAGGTGGTTTCTTAATATATCTGTGTCACATGGTTGGTGCACGGTTTAGCCAAACCCGACGAACAAAACATACGATGAAATTTTGAAGGGAAATTCTACATCTTACTTTAATGAAATTTATTTATTTATTTCTTTTCTTTTCTTTTCCTCCTCCTGTATGATATATCCTCCAGGCGCATTTAGATTCTCCTCCAAGCCTAATAAAGGCTTCATGATTACTCCTCCATTCATTGTCCTATTCAAGTTCCATTGGTCTCTATATATTTGCATTGGTATTCTCTCAATTCATTTTTTTACCATTCTTCATTTAATCTTATCTTGAAAAAAGTTATTGAGGTGCTAGCTCTTTTTCCCTATTTTTGGGGTGAATGACAATTTCTTTTATTTCTTCTAAATCAGATCGAATAAAACCACGATATTGGATGAGTGATGTGTCCAAAGTATAAGGCAGGTGCTCTATTACTTTTTCCCTAAATTTATGTGGAATTTTTAATTGTCCCATTGTTCCATTAACCGACCTTTGTAGAGCATCACCTTTTAATTATGTTATTCATGTCAAATTGATCAATGCACCTAGACGATCTCTTTATAATCTTCAGTTCGTAAATTAGAGGATGTAAACACCCTTTTATAGGCACCCCATAGGTTTTCCAATTTAAACTTATCATTTATAATAAAGTATTAAATGTTATAACTACTATCTTAGTGTTCTAATTCGATTACTAAATAGAATTATCCTTTATAAGGAATTTATAAAACGCTAATGACACCTTATTAATGAATCTTGGACCTATATGAAGTAAATTTACTACTATGGTATTTTTATTAAATGGCTATTTAATGAATTGAGTTATGATATTTTAATTTTATTTATCATTTTCCTTAATGAGTTGTTGTGTAAAAAATGTCACATTTTTATAATAAAACCCCTCATCTTAGTTGCATTATCTTTGAAATTACAAAGAAAAGTTTTGTGTTTTATATATTGATTTACTTACATTATAAAAGGAATTTTCTATGTATGAAATTACCTTCATTGACCATTGGACCATCCTTAGTTATCCCTTTATGTTATTAAATTGTAATTCCATGTTAAATGAATTAATAGAATGGATTATATAGGATGGATCATTCTTGATGATGGATTCCCTTAAGTAAGATGTCTATTACAAATGGATGAACAATGTGTAATGTCTTTTCATTATATAATTCCTTCCCTAAACGATTTTAAGTGTTTTAAGTGATATGAATTTTTTAGATTGAGTATATTTTCTATGATGGCTTGTTTTTCTAACATATATTAAATAGTTTAAATTGAAATGGAATTGAGTTAGATGGCATTACTATTACTATTTATTATATTAAACTATTATTATAGATGATATATAATGGGTGGAAATAACACATTGATTATAGCATGATTAAGTTCTTGTTTTTTTGAATAATATATAATGGAATACCCATTTATATAATAGGATTGTTAAATGGAAATCATGAGAGGTATTTCCTCATTTATTGTATTGTATATTTGATTATACGTTATACATCAGTTGTGGAATGATGGTAAGAATTCTATTGAGCATGAATTTATCATGATCTCTTACATTGGGTGTTGAGGATAATGGCTTGCACTAGTGATACTAAATGGGTGATGGGATTTATGTGCCACGTTCCATGATTTGAGTTTCGGTATGATGGCTCACTCACCGTCCCTAGTTTCTTGTATGAAATATTACTATCTATTAGTATGTATGTAATGTGCCTTATTTCTTAATCTTTTAGGACAGTTTAGACTAGTTATGGATGTATGAGTAACTCTCTAGTCCATCCTGAAACTAGTATTCCAGGTATATGTCTACTTACGTCTGCACATAGTTGGTTCATATAGGTTGATGAAATATATAATTAAACTATATATATTATTATTAATATATATATTTTTTTTACTGTTCAAACACCCATTCCAACTGTGATCAAATGAAGGTATTTTCGGCCATGTGTCCTATTAAAACATGAGCCAACCAGTGATTTTTATTTTTTATTTTTTCTACAGAGTTTATTTATTCATATTAACTAAAAAATTAATTAAATTATATTAATGGAGTGGATTAAGTCGTAGACATTGAGGGTGGTAACGTAATGGGATTTATACATCACACCCAACTTAGGATGCCATTACACTGGGGTACACAAGTATACGTTCTGATTAAAACACCATGGTTGATTTCCTATGTTGTTTAGCTTGTAATTAGAGTTAGGCTCACAGGACAAGGATAGATCTTAGGATTCTAATGGAGATCTCCCATGGGGATTTTAGTTCCTTTCCTTATTACTATTCTATATAATGTTTTCATCTATATGTATATTGTTTTAGTTTTTGTATTGTCATTATTATATAAATGCATCAGTCATATATTGGCATTTCCATCTTTTATATTCAGTTTATATTATTCATCTACTGCTATTTCTTTCATTTATTACTGCTTTCACTATTGTTTGCAATATATTAACTAATATACCACTATGATAATAAAATAATTATGGTATAGTCTCCACACTATCACCTCCTTACACCCTCGATGTTATTCAGTAGCCTTTATCATATGGGGAGTTGTGCTTCAAACCATGAGACCCACTGGTCCAGCTATTGTATTAGTGTTCAGTTGGGTCAGGACATTATAAAGTGGTATCAGAGGGGGGTTTCCATTGTGTTACTATTTTGGGTTGGTAAATAGGTGACTCGAAATGTGTCGACACTTGGTAAATAGCTTTGTTTGGTAATGATCACACCACCCATATGGAATAGTCTAAGCATTCAGGGGTGGGACTATAGTTCTTGTTGTTCTCTATTATAGTTGATTATGATTTCACCTTGTGTTAATGATGTACTTTATACTACGTATTTATTTACGAAATTTTTGTTATTTATTTCTTATCTAGGTATGGGAAGGATGATGCATTGCATGAATCATATAGGCACATAATCAATCCACATGTTATGTTAATTCCATGCAATGTAGTTGTGTTTGTATAACTACTTTTTTCTTGACTTATGTTCATTGGGTGATATTCAATGCCTCTATTTTCTTTAGCATACATGCTTTTATAACATGGTCATGTGGTTGTATTCCATGATACCAGATTAATTAGGATTCATTTCATATGCATCATGATTCTATGTTTTTCTATCATGTTTTATGAGTTTATTTCTTGTAAAAACATTCTGTTTTTTATAAAAAAAATTATTTTCATGGGATGAAATTATTTGATGCAACTAAACATGAACGAGTTTTCAGTTGTATGGTGTATGTGTGCCTTATAATTGGGAAATATTAACCTGTATACTTGAAACATCATTGATATTTATACATGTTTAGGAATTCTTGTTAAAAATGTAAATTGATGCTAATGATTTAGTATTAAAGTGAATGGGTTATGATTAATGAGATCCAAGTTCCAAACTGTAAAGTGTTTTTCACTTTATAGATTGGTTGAAGTCCATCCATACAACTAAAGTATTATATATGATCATTTTATATTTTGAAATGGATTTTTTTTGATTAAATGGGATCTAGACATCATTATACAAAGTGCATGGGCTCCTTTTAGGATGGGGTAGTGGAAACCCATATAATTCAACCATAGTTTGTGTGATCAACATATATTTTGAAATAGTTTTAAATTAAAGGTCTATTTAATTTCAATAATAAATGAATTGGTTGCCTTTGAAAATGAAAAATTAGACCCATGTTGGTTATTTAGGGCATGTTTCTTGTGTGATAACCTGTTTCAGGTGTTTTGAAATCTAAATTATTAAGAAACTATTGTTGGGATGCATTTTGATGTACTCAAGTTGGCTTAATTATACCCTTGTAGGTCGCCATATCTTTACAAAGTGATTATGTTTCATAATTTTTACTTGATATACTTTTTTTATCCTTTAAATGTTTAAAAATATTAAATTCAAATCAATTTTAAGGATTTAAAAATGGAATATTAAGAAGATTCCTTTATTTAAACCCTTGTGTAAGGGTAGTTTAAATTTCTTTTAATTTTCCGTAGAATGAATTCATGGGCATTTTCTATTGATCTTTTTTTATTTTAGCAATGTATTAGAAAATATGAGTTGGACCTAGTGGAATATTTGGGCATGATCTAGTGATAGGGTCGAATCTAGTGCTTCGTAAGGGGTTATCAAATGGTAGGTATCACCCTTAGAGAATAAATACCTTACTAAACATTGTGAGATTTTTTCCATTTTGTGCCATTTGGGTTCCTTTGTTCCATGATTGAATCTTTTTTCAAAATGAAATCATTTTTCAAATGGGTGGTCATGGTATCATTAACTTTGTTTATGGGTGTGATTATCAGGTAATCCTCAGTTTCATCTTGTTAGAAATCCCATGGGCAAGGTCAGCCGCTTCATAGGTTGTGTCCCCCTTTATCTTCCATTCTTATTGATGAAGTGGTATGTCATAATTCTAGTTAATGTTCATATGGGGAAATACGAAATTGAACAAAATCTATTTTATAGACCACCATATACTTGGATGTATAGGGTGGATAACCTATAAATCGTATCAAGTATATTTTATTTGAATCTATAATATTGGGGTTGTATGTGTGGGTTTGGATAGTACCTGCCAAATATTAAATTGACGTAACGAACCAGTTGAGTTCAGTGGTGTCATTATGATTTGTGTTGTTGAGTATGTTCTATGGTGATATCTAGAGTAGATTGGCATGTGAGTTATGAAATAATGTTTGTCCAAATTATCTGGATGACTTCATTGGGAATATGGTGTTTTGACATGTCATTCATGTAGGTTTTAGTTTTCATTTCATTTGATTTAAATTCCATTTAATGTGATTAAAACCTATTATGCTTATGAGTGGATTTTATATCTCTTATTTTGATAGTTAGGACACTACTAAAGTGGGAATTGTTATGCCAAATCTGCAAAATTTGACCTTCCATGTCGAAGGAGCACAACCTAAGAGGATCATTGGGAAATAATCGTTTTATCACTAATTCCATTGAGGATTCAAAGTTTAAACTATGTCGATGATTTCTCTGAAGAACAATGTCAATGTGGCTGGCTATGTATACAACCACTAAGAAACATTGTTGGTCTTTTATGGACTTTGGAGGTTAATCCTTAGTGACCATGGAATGCCTCTGATAGTAAGGTCATCATGGTTCGACTAATGATTATGCGTCGGCATGTGAAGTCAATATTCTTTCTAGAAGTCAACCGATATTGGATAAAATATTGTAATTTTTTCCCTAGAATTATCTTAGTGTAGTATTATTTAAGAGAAAAGAATTTACCCTATCTTGACATCATCCTTGATACTATAAGAGAGCGTCAGTCTTACATCATGATCAATATTTAAAAGTCATTGGGATTGTTTGGGTGGTTTTCTCAGTGTTCCATGTTGTACGCATGGTTATTATCAAGGAGTTGCTAGTCATGTGTGATACATGGGTTCTCATGAAGGATCACCTTGTACTAACTCTTGGACACATTTCTTCTGACATGACCACCATGTATATGTTACTCTGGGATTAGTCAATGTTTTTAAGTGGACGAGGTGGCCTTTTTCCAACATCTATCTCGTAAACATGGAGTATGGAATGCCTTGGGTTAGTTACTTAGACTCTAATTCTTCTAAATCCATGGATATACGGAACATGTTGTTGGGAATAGAGTTTTTTCTTAAAGGGTAACAATCCTAGTGGGTTGAATCATTGTTATACCATTATTCATGACAAGGCGTGAAAGGATAAATGGTCAGGTGATGGTTTGATCAGGGAAACTCACCAAAATTCAAGTGTGAACTTTTGTGAGTGTCCTCATGGTGAATGCTAGACTCCATAGAAGAAGGCATTTCATTCTGTTGGTAATACGTTGAGTGTATAGGGTGTTCATTTTTTATAAAGGTCAACTAGAGGTGGCATGACTTGTTTTCCTTCTTGTTTAGTTTATAAAATTAGTGTGATACAATTTTAATCATGTTTTTGGGTTTAGGAAAGTGTGATATAAAGGTCAGTAGTGTCTTCAATGAAAATATTTCATTACCAATTTTAGGTTGGTCATTTTGGTTTCGACCATTCTTTACAATGAGATCCCTATTATGACCTTAGATATTTTGTGGTTCTCCTTGTTAAAGAAAATAACATGTGGAGAATTTTTAGAACACTTATGGGTGTTATTTGTAGGAAATTCTGATAGCGGAGGTACCATGGCTCCAAATTTCTCCCTTTCTAATGTTAAATACTAAGGTGAGGAGCTATTTTGAACAATTTTTTAATAATACAACAATGTGATCATTTATCTAGTTAAGATGAATCTGATAATAAATGTCTCGATGTTTTAATTACAAAATGTGCATTGTCTAGGGTTTTGATGGATTATGTTCAATGTGATTAAATGAATTATTAGAGGCGCATTGGGTGTTTAAAAATGAAATATGACCATTTAAATGGGACTTCATGACCCTTGTAGGTCGGGTGATGTTTTCATAGTTCCTAAAGTCTTCTCGAGGATGAGGAGGTCTAAAGTGGTGTGGTTGTAATGAAATGTGTTTTTGGAATCAATAAAAAACCAAAGGAATTTAAACTTTTTGATTTTACTGGATGGAACATTATAGAAACCAAGGATTGTAACGTAATTCTAAGAGTAAGAATACCTCAAAGTGTTGTCTTTAGAATTGGTTGATGGTCTGAGAGGTTTCTTAGACATTTAATATAGTACCGAGATTTGTGGGGGTAGTAAATCAATGATTTGGATGGTATGATAGAGGAAAATGGATTTTCTATAACCTTGAATCCTCCAACAAAAAACCATGCAGTTGTAGAAAGGGAGTAGAAATTCCCCACTTGGAATATGCATATTTTTCTCAACCCGTTCACCTATCTCACATGGGAAGTTCCACTAGGAAGTACCCACACACTATTCATCACACGTTTGGTGCACAATTATGCTAAATGTATTGAAAATTTATGCGAATTGTTTTCTTAAATAATGGTTGTTTCTTGGTTGGAGCATAGTTTGGAAAAACCAGGCAACCTAGTTTTGATGATAAAATTATATTTCTAGCATTAATGAGTTTTATTTATTTCTTCTTCTTCTTTTCTCCTCCTCCTCCAACATGAGCACTCCTCTAGGATCATTTGGTTTCTCATCCAATCCTAATCTTGGATTAAAGTCTACTCCTCTATTTGTTTTCTGATTTAATTTCCATTAATCTCAATGAATTTTTATTAGTAATCTCTTGATTCAATTTTTGTCATCAATTATTTAAACTTCTCTATATAATGTTATCGAGGTAAAAACTATTTTCCCCTATTTTAGGGAGAGGTTTTGTTTCTTATATTTCTTCCAAATCATATCTAATTAGACCTAGATATTGGATGAGTTATATATCCTAAGAATGAGGTAGGTAATCTACACGTTTTTCAAAATTTATGTTGAATATTGAGTAGTTTCATTGTTCTATGCAACTGTCTTTTCTGAGTATTGGATTTTAATTGAATTATTCATTTCAAATTCATCGACTCAACTAGATTCACTCCTTATGATCATTTTTTAGTAAATTAGAGGATATATAACTCATTTATGAACACCCCATGTGTCTTTGAATTCAAAATTCTCCTTTGTAATAAATTATTAAATTCTCAAACATCCATCTAAGCATTCATCTTGTATTAATATATATAATTTCCCCTTATATGAAATTTTTTAAATGTTAATGGGACCTTGTTAATACCTATTTGGACCTCTATGAATTAAATTACATTGGGTGCTAGATTTATTAAATAAATCTTTGATGAATTGAGTTATTATATTTGAATTGAATGTTTAATTATGATCTTTGAATTATTGTCAAAACAATGTCAAGTTTTTATAAAAAAAAACCCTCAACTGAGGTGCACTATCTTCAGAATTAAAATTTGGTGATTTTTATTTTATATATTGTTCAAATTACTTTATAAATGGAATTTCCCACGTAGTCAATTAAATCCATTGACCATGGATCCTTTCCAAGTGACCCCTGGATATTATTAAATTACAATTCCATGTTAAATGAATTAATGGATAAGATTATATTGGATGGCTCATTCTTGACGATGGATTCCCTTAAGTGAGTTGTCTTTTTGAAATGGATTAACAATGTATAATGGATTATTGTGATGTAATTATTTCTATTAATGATTTTAAATGTTTTAAAATATATGACTTGATTAGAATGAGTAGCTTGTTTAGGATGTCTTTTTTTCCTTTCATATATTAACTGGATTAAATTTAATGGTAATTGAGTTGCGTGGTATGACCACACCTATTTATTATATTAAACAATTATCTTAAATGAACTATAAAGTGTGAAAAGGAAACACCATTTACAACATTATGATGTGCATTTTTATTTCAATTATAGTAAATGGAATTCCATTGGGAATAATGGGCTTGTTAAATGGAAAACGTGAGAGGTATTGACTCATGGATGTATTGTAAATATGATTATGCCTTATATATAGGCCAGGTAATGATAGTAAGGGTTCTGTTGAGCATATTAGTTCACACTCCCTTACAACAGGTTTTGAGCATGACATATCTCTCCAGTGATACTATATGTGCGATGGGATTTACATGCCACATTCAATGATTTGATTGTTGGAAGGACGGATTAATCACCATCCAGAGTGTCTTTCATGACATCTTAAACTCTATAGGGATATTGGACATGTTCCCTAATACATGAGATTTTAGGCTCGTTTAGATAAGTTATGATTTATGAGTTATGACTCGGTCCAGCCAACAACTAGTATTCAAATAAAATATCCACTTATGTTTTCACATAATTGGTTCATATAGGTTTTTGTAATATATAAATAAAAAATATTTATTACTATTAATATATATCTATATAGTTACTAGGCCGAAACTCATTCTAGCCGTGAGAAGAAGTAAGGTATAGTTAGACATGTGTCTAATTGGAACTTGAGAAGACCACTGTTTGTTTATTTATTTATTAAAATGATTTATTTATTCATATTATATGAAAAATTATTTATAATGTATTCAAATTCTTTCTTGAGTCATAGAAATCATGGGTGGTAACCTACTAATATTTATATCTCACACCTTGATCAAGCCGCCATTGAACCTGGGGTACCTAATTAGACCTTCTGATTGAAGAACCGTGGATGATTTCTTTGGTTTTTTATCCTGGTCCTAGAGTTGGGAGCATGTGACTGGGATGGAGATTAGGATGCTCATGGAGATCACCCAAGGGGATTTTATTTCTTTCATTTATTAAGTTAATATATCAAGTTTTATTCTATTTTTCTATTATTTAAGTTTATATATTATCATCCGGACATGAATGCATTAGTTTTATACTGGAGTCGGCCATATTTTATATTTAGTTTGTATTATTCTTTCTCATCTCTATCTTTTTTTATTACGGATTCATTTGTTGTCTACTATATATTATCTGATATACCATTGTGATACTCTGATCATGAGGGTATTGTCTCCCCACCAAAACCACATTACACACACTCTGTTACTCATAATTCGGTGCATATGGGGAGTTGTTCTTGAGGCCATGTGACCCACCAGGATGGCTACCATTTTAGAGGTTAGTAGGGTCGAGAGGTTATACATAGAATACGAGGAAAGTACTTACTAAACAATATCCCTTTATAATCACCTCATTCTATGGATTTGATTTCCTTATATTTCCCCATATTACTAATAATATTCCACTATTGATCTACTTCTCCTTTTAGATGATGAACTCTTATAATAACTTTTTCATGTCCTGAATATTTAAAAATAGAAAATATTTTCTTTGTGGTGCTGATATATCATCCAACCACATATGGATCATTAGACCCACTAAAACAAGGCGAATGTTGAATCATTAAAGATTAGATAGTCTTTTGTTCCCTCTTTTGATCATTTTGAAACATGACATTATTTATATCTCGGAAATATTGTTTGATCATAACAAAAAGATTATGCATTCCATCTTCCATAACATTTGGTTTCTTGAGTAAAGAATAATTGAATTAACCATCAAATTCCACATTAAAACCATTCTATTGGGTTTCATACATTGAATAAAAATAAAATACATTATTCATGAAGCAATAATTATAGTGGAGAACCATATAATCATGAAAAATAACTTATAGGATATCTAAATTGTGACACCTTCTTCTATGATGCCTTACGTTTAACCTAGAAAATTCATGGTCCTTACCAAAACTTTTTGGTTTTATCTTGTATTAAGAACTATCCCCACTATTTTCATAAGTTTTTTCTAACCCTAATGTCCAAATATTTTCCAGACCTGATCTAATACTAATTATAGAGGCCCAAGCTTTCATACATAAAAATTTCATTTTTTAAATAAATATTCAACTCATAGCATTTCAATACAAGATGGTACTGTAAAGATTGGAAGTATTTGGAAACTATATATATAATATTCTTATTTCAGGTAATATATTAAACATATACCTTAAATATCATCTCATATGGTTCTCTTCATAGGCATACCCAACTTAAAAATATCTTCATTACCTAGGGAAAAGAAATATAATAAAGCGTGAGATTAGATTCTCAATAAGTTAAAGCATGAGAGATAACAATTTGTTATCATATGAAAGGAAAATATATTCATAAGGTTATAAGATCCGGAATATAAATTTTATAGTTCATAACAAATATGAAAAATAATATAAACAATAGTTATGGAATAAAACATTATTATTTAAAAAGACATGAATTCTAAGAAAGAGAAATCATCATAACTCAATCACGAACCATAATCTCAATTCATAAATGTGTGTGGAACTATCATAAGTATAGAAACCATTTATTATGTCTAGTTTAAGAAAAAATACCATTAGATTAGGAATCATCCTCTATTTACCATAGTGGATCATGCACATCGAACTGTTTCCCATAATGGATCATGCACATTAACTTGTTCCCATAACAGATCGAGCACTTTGACTAGTTTCCCATAACAGATCAGGCACATTAAATTATTTCACATAACTATTTCATGATATATTTTACATTGACTAATTAATTCGATTGATAAATAGTTCCCACCCATCAAATAATGAAAACGGTAAATATGTGTACCATAAGATCATAAAATATCCATTATATCATCATATCATAACTTGTGCACAGAAAATGAGATCCATATTTCATAAAATCATAACATAACCCATGAAAATGGGTTTCATAAGAATAACATCATAAAAAACATAAAACATATTAGAAAATAATAGTGATGGTATAATTGTATCACATAAATTGTTAAGAATAATCAAAGAAGAATGATTTTTTCTGTGATGAATAAAAAGACTATTAATAGATCATTAAAAAAATCCTCATGAAAATAAACTTTTTATTTGAAAATCACATTTAAAAAACTAAAAATTTCAAAAATATTATTGAAAAAAGTTTTTTTGAAAATATTCCTAGAAAAAAAATTAAATTTATCTTCTATGAATGGAGTGATCATTAAGGTGAGATATTTCATTTATTAATTATAAGTAAAATGAAAAAAATCATTTTCTTTTCAAAAAATAAATTGTTTAGAAAATGATAAGAATATTTATAGTAATTTTTTAAAAAAAGTCAAACAAGCTTAAACATATATTTAAAATATCATTCTATAATATTAAAATAATTCTTTAGTTTTTTAGAATATTTGGACATGAAAGAAAAATGATTTCACAGCAAATAGAGAAATACATTTTATTTTACTTAAAAATAGTCTTTCGATCTCTTAAATAATTAATGTAAGGAAAATGAATGAAAAACATATATTCTGAAGAAAAACCTAGATGAGAAGAAAGTTAATGAGATTCATCAGATATGGATCCTAAAATTTCTTTAATTAAAATTCATGTATAAACATTCCAGATTAAAACAAGATTGAAACATAAATCCTTTACCTCAAGTCTCTCCTTTCTTCATTAATTTTAAATCCTCTTGTATAATAAATTGGGATTTATTATAAATTTATTACATAACCATATTAATATATTTAATACAATTTATGATTTATATAAGAAATATTGTCACTTATTTACTGGTAATTATTTATGAAAATCATTATTCTGGGTGATAACAACTTCATTTTCCAAGGATGTTTCGGTTTAAAAGGATCAATACTTATACTTTGATATTGGATCCATAATTTAAGTAATATTCATATTTTTTACTTACATAATATATTTTAATTATATATATATATATATTTATTATCATTCATAAAATTTAGTGACAGAAAAATGGATTAAGCGTTCATAGAGACAACAGGTTGTACGAACACATGAATACAATTTTTATTTTTCCACAGATGGAATAAAAGAAATGTAAATAATAATTCACTTTTTAAAGATAATTATAATATAATATACATAATATAAATTAAATTAATATATTTTTATTACCATCAGAGTACAATAAAAATGAAAAAATCACTTCACCTTATGGAGGTGGTAGTCAACATGTACAAATGAGCGATGTTATCATTATCCAAAAGTTTGGAAGGTAACAATAGTGATGTGATATTATTGTTAAATAATAATAAATATTTAATATATATTTTATATAAATTTTATTCTTATTATACTAACCATCCATGAAATTTAGTGATAGAAAATAAACTGAATCGCTACGTTGAGATGGTAAGCCATACGTTTTCCCGAGCGATACTTTCACTTACCATTTGATGAGAAATATGGTGGTTAATGGTGAATTCATAATAATAATAAAATTTTAATATGATTTGGATACTAAGATTATTATTTTATGATAAATAACATGTATGAAATGATTTAATGATGAATAAGAAAGAAACTAATCTGTTAAGGCAGTTACCTCTTCTTGGAAAGAATTACTTTAGATATCCTATTAAGGATAATATGATTATACATATGGGGAAAACCTATATAATTTGGTTAATTAATTTTATAAGGTATTGTTTTAGGTTACAATCAATCTAAAGGCATAATGTTTTGTAAATAAGTGAGAGACAATGTTCACTGTAATAATTGAGGTGAGGGGCATTTTTGGAATTCATTAAAAGATTAAATTATAATAAAGTCGTTATCAAGAAAAAAAGAATAAGAAATGCATTATTTGGAATATAATAAAGTATAGGGTTATAATACCATCATACAATAAATTTATAATAGGTTTTGATGCCATTTTAAAACATATATTTTTGATTTACCACATGGTTAAACAATTTTAACCCTACGCGCGGTAGCGTCATATTTATAATTAACATGTTATAATTTTACATATATGGTAAAATTGTTGAGATTTTAGACTTTATATTATCCAACTTTTCCTCATTAATTTTTTTTATTATTTTTCAAAAATTTAATAAAATATTGTTTTCATAAAATGTTATTAATATCTATTTTGACCCTTTTCATTTAATTTGAATTAAAATGCATAAATAAAAATTAGTAATTTTAATATAATACTTAAAAAACATTAATATTTAATATTCATATATATAATTCATTTTAAACATTAAATCATTCATATTATATCACTTTTAATATTTTCAATATCATTTATTTTATCTTCCATTAACTGAAGAAATATTGTTTTAGTATTGTGTAATAATTTAATCTAACAATTTAAAACCTTAAAATTGTAAATAAAATACCATAATTAAAATAATTTGATTATGATAAAAATAAGAAGTTTTTTAATCAATAACTTACTTTTTTCTGTACATTTACACATAATTGATATTTAAAACTAAGAGAGTGGCAATTTTTAACTTTTATTATTTAAATAATATTTTAGAAATTTTTAGGGAAAAGTGTCTTTTAACCAAATAAAATTAAATATTAAGGTGATAAGGTTCATATTAAATTTATCCAACAATAATTTGGATGAATATAATAGCATTATAACTTGGTTTTAACTAAGATTAACTTCATTTTACCCTTTATAGAGGTGATAAATTTTACCATCATTACTAATAAAATGTACCAAAAATAAAGGGGGTATATTGCCTCTCTACCAGACTCCCTCTCAGACAGCGAGGATGTGCAAGATATTTTGATCCCAATATCGAATCAAATGAATATTCTGTACGTCCCTCCAGATTCTGTTCGTAATGTGTTCAGTAGGGACTACTTCTCGCCCAGACCTAATTTTTGGGTTTGGGAACCTGCTCCTAACAGCATCCTGAATTCCAAATTTTTTTATTCTCATCTTGCTATATGGGCTTCCAGTTGGAAGTGTTTGGGAAAACTGAGATGTAGATACATCCACCCCTCTTTCTCAGTTCTTTCATGGGGTGTTTTTTATAATAAACTCCCAACAGATCTCTTTTGGTAGGGCTGTAAAATTTCCTTATATTCTTCATGTTCTCTCTGTCATCAGCATAGAGAGGAGATCGTTCATTTTTCCTATGTTTTGCTACTAAATTTTCATTGTGGCGTGTTATATTTGATTTTTTTGAGATCCCTATGCCTCAGATGTGTAATGTTTTGGTTGTTTGAGATTTCTTTATGATTTGGAAGCTTATCCCGTTATCCCCTCAACTTTTCAACCTTTTTTGGACTACGTTTATAGAGTTGGGTCGTTTTTTATGGAAAGCCCAAAATAATTAGTTACATGATCTGATTAGTTTTCCCATCTAGTCACCTTTTATATGATTTTAAGGGTCATAATAGATGCAAATATTTGTTTAAAGGGAAACTACTTCAATACTATTCATGACCTCTCGGTTTTAAGGAGGCATGGGGTCAAAGGTAATTTCATCCCTCCTCATGGTATGTTTGAAGTTATTTGGAAGTCTCACTTTGTTGGTTGGATCAAATTTAACATGGATGGAGCTTAGAGAGGTAATTCGAGTTATTTTGGTTGTGGAAATGTTTTCCAGAATCATCATAGGGATTCTTCGGGATGTCTTTACAGTTATTATGGATTCACCTCCTCGTTGAAGCTGAAATGATGGGCGTCATTGTAGCCATTGAGCCTTTTTTGCTTCTTGGTATGAATAATCTTTGGTGAGAGTGTGATTCATCCATTTTGGTTCATGCTATCAGAGTTCGTTTTGGGCATCTGTTATGGCCATTGACTTTTCATTGGATTTCTTGCTTGGAATTTCTCTTTTCCATTGACATTAGTGACACCCATGTTTACAGGGAGGAAAATCACTAACAGATGGAATTGCCAATAATGGTTCTGATGGTGGTGACATGGCCTTGTCTCCTTAGGCTCCCGATGATCTTTTGCCTTTACTTCAAAGGGATATCTGCAAATCTCTTGTTTTCATAATTTTTTTAATTTGGTTTTTCTTTTTATATCGTAAAAGACTTCATTTTCTAGGAAAGGTCTCATCTTAAAAAAACAACCTATGTTGAACCAAAAATGATACAAGATTCTATTAAAAATTTACATTTTTAGATGAAGGTGTCATCATTTAAGATATCCTAAGATTGATATTCAGTATATTCATATTATAGTTTAATTTTATTTTATAGGATATTAATCGGATTCTTAATAACTATTTTTTTAGTATTTGGTTAGACTTGAAATCATGAAAGTGAAGCTGTGAAAGGTATGACTCTAAAAACTTCTTTGTCTTATAACCAACTAAAGAGGCATATTCATAACCAATTGATATGAAAAATGAAAATATAAAAATATTCCTATAATGTGGGAAAAAATATACTGCATAGTATTAACTAATATTCTGCGGTTTAGAAGTCATCAGAAATTATATTTTGATTCATGTCTATCTTAGAGATACCCTCAACAAATTTCAACAGTTAGAGATAATTAAAATTATAATGATGAAATTTATTTAATGGAGGGATAATGTAAAATATAAGAATTATTTCGCAATTTTATTTCATATATTTTTTTATTCAATATAAGGAATATAAACCTGGATAAAAAATAAAACTTACAAAATATTAATCAAATTAACAACACTTTATTCACTCATAATGGAACATTATAACAAAATTATATTAAAATATGTGTCAAACACATTATATTATTATATACCATATATGATTAATTCTCTTAAAAGTTTATAAAATAAACTGGGGGAATAAATATGAAATAATAATAAATTTATAACTAGGAAATACTTTGGATCATCTTCACCTTCGAGGGCCCCTATTACAAGAACTAAATCTACAATGGGAAAAAATAGTGAAATGGTAAATAATTTCATAAAATATTTAATGCAAGCTATAGGAGTGATTAATTTTATTTGAGAAGTAATAATGAAAAGAGTTTATAGAATACAATGGAAGTAATATAGCCACTATTTGAACATTTTTAATTTGTATATATCCTTTGGGTGAAATTCTAGTAAAAATTTTACAATAGCAGAGTTATTTATATATAGTGGACATAAATAATGTTTATTTAGATTCCAAAACAATATATTATAAATACAAATATTTTTTTAATAAAATAAATTATTTTGGAATAGAATAAAAAGACAATATTTTATTTCTGAAAATACCTTTTAAATAATTTTTTTAGGAATTAAATATTTATGTTTAATTAATTAATTTTAAATAATTTTTTAAATACAACTTTTTGATAAAATTCAATGAATGATAATTAAAATAAATTAATAACATCCATGAAATAATTAATGAACTATAACGAATTTAAATTCAATTATTCATTTAACCCTTCTACCCCAGTTACCCAGAGTCGGTGCATTATTATATAATATTGGAATTATACAAGGAATCAAGTCCCGAAGGACTGATCAGTTTAGTATTCTTGGAAACAAGATACATACATGAATTCATCATTACAACTTGAAAAGAAATACCACACTAATTTATTCCATTAGAAACATCAAATCCTCCAAGACATGCCTGCAAGTCTCTCATAACTAACTCCTTCATATCCTGGGAAAATGAAACATTACAAATGGGTGATCTAAAATGATCAGTAAGAGTATGCAATTGAGTGGAAGATAAGATAAACATTATTTATAGGGAATAATTGAAAACACATGCCTTTGGAAATAATAAACATGAATACTTTATGGCAGGAATGTGATATAAGTAAATAATTCCACAATAAAACATAGTCATGGGTATTCTACTTGTCGAATAAGAACATGAGCCATCAATATTACTTTCATAATGGGGGAATGTATAATACCAGACATTATGGAACATTATGTCAAGGACACATCCAAGACATCTAAAAATGATTAAGGTCTCAACCAAAACCCTATATCAAATTGGGAAAATCCTCAACCAATTCCAAGTCTAATTGTCTCATGAGACATACCGATGTATCGAGGAGAAATATTGGGCTCCACCCATAACTTAATAAGTCCAGTACATTCCTCATATGAACAGGTTTAAACATAACATAAACATTCATATTAAAACAGGCATATTAAATGTCAATACATTAACCATAAACCATAAACCATGAATTGTATAATAATAGAACATTCACAGTCAAACATATCATAACTCATTAAATAAAATATGGAAGATTTTATTTTAATAAATCATCCTCAATCAAGAATAATATCCATTAAAGGACGCTGACATAGTTAAAAATGATTAGTAAAAATTTGAGGGAAATATTCCTTTTTCATGAAATCCTTTTAAAGTCACATAATTTATAAAGAAATTCATTTAAAATATATTTTTGAATCAAAGTGTCCCATACCACATTGAAACTTTTGAAAGGAATTAACATTTTAAAACATTCATGTTTATATAAATAAATGCTTAAATCCATTTTGAAAACATTGTCATTAATGATAAAGGTTTAGATGAATAAATGTTTAAAAAATTTAAAATGATGTTTTAGTAAAAATTTCCCTTAAAGGGAATCCCTTTGAAAACTCTTATATGAATCATATACATGTATAATAAATATATCCCAATAGATACTTACGTAAAAACAACCTCGGATAATAAAGAGATTGTGAAATTAACCATTACCTTGCACTTTCGTTTGGACGAGGGTACGTTTAACCTCTCGTATAATGACCATAGAATGTTATTAAATTATACCATAACCATATTCATATTTATTATATCACACAAGATTAATTTATGACTTTATACAACCCATTTAATAATGATTTCCATGTTAAAATATCATTTTAGGTAATAATCGCTTTCTTTATTGTTCGTGTTTTAACTTTTTATTCTTGATCGTATCATTTAGATCATGAATTACATATATCCAAAATATAACACATGATTTATATATCATATATATTTATAATATAAATATTTATAATAGATAGATATATGAAATGGAAAACACCATTTATGGAGACGGTAGGTTGTACGTACGCATAAACGTTGTTTCCGTTTTCATATCGTATTGAATGGAAGTAAGTGAATAAGATATATGTAAGTACACACACACACACCGATATATATATATATATATTAAGTAGCATTATGATGTAATATATTACATAATATTTAATAATATATATTTTTATAATTATCATTGAATGGTGAATGTAGAAATGAATCTAATCGCATCGTGAAGACGGTAATCCGTACGTACGCACGAGCGACAATATCATTATATTGATAGTGAAATCGTATCTAATTATATGTTATATAATATATACATAAAAATTAAAATTTTATATTTATTATTTACATCAGTTATTCTTATTATTATACCCATCCAAATAATTAAGTGTTTGAATAACAAACTACACCACGATGTGGAGACGGTAAACCGCACGTACGCACGTATGGTGACTTTATCATTTATAGGATGGATAGAATAATGAATACGATTGTACAATATTTATAATAAAATCAAGGTATTTATTTGGTACTGTATTTATTATTTTGGTGTGGAAACAACAAAGAAAGAGGACGTGGAAGAAGAAAAGAACTTGAAAGAGTGTGGTGAAATTATAACATCTTCTTCAGGTGTTTCCTTTTGAGTTGATCAAAATGGATCATTAAGTTGAATTTATGATCAATGTAAGGACACTAGGTTTATTTTAGGAATGTTGGGAGGATATTTGGGCAATTGTTGGCCAATAAAAATGGCTCTGGAGGTGTGATTTTGAGAGAAGCGGAAGTACCCTTTTATAAGAGAGTTAAGGGTCACTTTAGGAATAGCTTGAAATATTATTTTATAATAAAATAATTTTCGTTTTATAATGTCTCATAAATGATTTATTTCTAGTATAGGGTAGGGATGGGTCGAAAACCACTCAACCAATAGGTTTTATACTGGTTTAGGTCACCATATTAACCTTATCTTTTAGATTTATCTCTCAGTTAAATAGTTTACCTTTTACCGTGTCTTCTTGTATTCTTACACTATATGGTTAGTAAACTTACTCTAAACTCTCAAGAGGACCTCAAGTAGTTCATTAATTACATATTTATTATTATTTAATCCCTTTTTCCTAATATTAGACTTTTAGAAATATTATATAATTTAATAATTTATTATTTGTTTTAAAAACTCATTTATGTCAATTTTGAAACTATTTAGTATTTGGTTTTTGTAAAAGTCGTCCAAAATTTATTACTTCGAACACGATACATTTAATCTATTATAAAATGTAATATCCCCCTATAAAATTCTTGTATGTCATAAAAACTTTGATGTTATATATATTTTAATATTTATAAGACCATTTATTTGATTCTTTCATTAATAAGGTAATTACTGCATCATCATTGTGTCATAAATAAATTTAATTATCTAAAGTTCTAAAATTATATGTAAAATATTATTATGTAGGAAATATTTTTATATTTCTAATTAATATTTATAGATGAAATGATAACTTATATAACACCTTGTAAAAATTGTTTTACTAAAAAATATATGTTTTTGTCATTTTTGTCTTTACTTTTAATTAATTAATATAAAGTGTCATTATGACTCCCATGTGACTAAAAGTGGTCCAAAAATTGACCCATGAATTCCCATGGTAGTAAATGTATCTAAAATAAGAATAGTACATATGTTAGAGTAATTTAACATTATTTTAATCATATTTATTTACCCTTATTTACCAGATTTACCCTTTAACCCTCGTAAATAAAATATTTACTGAAGTAAATATTCAAAATTTATAAAAATAAAATTTAGCTATTTATAAAATATGGATCTTTTGATTCCAAATATTCAGTCCATTTTTCCAAATTAACAACACAGAAGTGGAAGAAATTAATTTAAAATTAATTCCCATTATCAAAACAAAAATCGTGTTTTTAAGAAATAATAACTATCAAAAGAATAACACTTGTTTATGTCCTGTTTAAATTTGAAATCACTTACAATTTCATAAATTATATGAAATGATAAAAATATAATATAATGATACTTTAAAACCACACAAATTTATAATTTAACACTTTAAATTATTTCAATTAAAAAAGTTGTTTTTAATAAAAATTTAGTATTTTTCATTATTCATCAAAATATGAAATTTTTCATAAAAACACCCACATTTTATCAAAAATAAATAGGTATGTCATGATTTTAAATAATATTTCTATTTTTTCAAATTGAATATAAAAAAGTGTCAAATATTGTATTTAAAAAGGGTTCGGCAATAAAAGGTGGTAAAATTTCATTTTTTGAAAAATGATTCTTTTATATGAAATATTGAATTTGTTATTATATTATGTCTAAAAACCTAATATGTAGGTTAAAATTATATTGAGTATATAAAATTCAAAATTATGTTAATAATATTCATAAACATTTTCTGAATGACTAGTTTGGTAAGTTATGGTGCGCATGAATTCAGTGTTGCATGTAGCGAAAGTTCTTGAATTTTTTTGAAGAGATAACGTACTATGAAATATTGGGGTGTTACATTCTCCCCTCCTTAAATAAATTGAATCCTTAAAAGTTGAATTTTTTTTTGAAAATAAATGATTAAAATTTGAAAAATACCTTTGTAAAAAAACCCACATCAGAAATTGTGTAAATAAAATTTAGTTTTAATAAGAAGGAAAGGGAAATGAAAAAGTCACCACCAAATTATGATCTCAATTAAAAGAAAATTTGTGGAAATTAAAGAAACATAATTCGATAAAAAATTTAAAAATTTATAGGGTGTGATTGAGGTCATCAATCACAAAAAAGTGTAAAATTGAGGGCCTCAAAACCATCAATCTAAGATGATGTAAAATATAATCAGTTCAACAAAACATATGTATAAAGACATCACAATTTTATTTTTAACATCCCTTACCTAAATTTAAGAATTAATCTATTCATATAATTAGAGGAAAAAAATACACTTGATAATTATATTTTCATCCTTCAACTAATTCCTACCACTAACTCACATTTCACTCAAAAAGATAATGGAATTCAAAAATATTCTATTTATCGTAATCGTATAGGATTCCAAAAATAATGAATTTTTAATTCATTTGTTAGAATATATAAAAAAACTACATTACTCAAATCAGGACATCAAGTAGGCCATTTGTAGATGATGCACCCTTTTCTCCCATTGGTTTTGGGTTCAAGTCTCACACCCTTGACGGACGCGAGGAGTTGTCACCCAAACTCCGGGTTGTTCTTTTTATATCAATCCAAAAATAATCATAATAAATTATTTAACCTTAACAATAGTATCCAATGTCAAAATTAATTGATTCCAACCTTTTGACTTATCCAAAATACTTACGTCCAAAATCACACTCCAAAATTTATAAGGAAGGTAAACACAATGAAGATCTTTTTTTCAACGTAATAACATGTGAATACCTTCATCATGTATTCTTTTTAAACACTGTAACACCCTAAATTAATATAAAACCTTATTGATTACGTTAATTATCCCTTATTATTTATAGAATACTGGTTATACCCCTTCTATCCAAAAATGATGTAAACTCCAACAATGTTGGAATATAAAAATCATTAATTAGTTTCAAGGTAGTCAAGAATATTCTATGTAATTTATCCAAATCAATAATATCATATTCCAAAATCACTACCTTAATATTAGAACCATATTAATGTTTATCTTTTCTTCAACCATATATTTTCCCAAAAAATTAACCTACTATTGAGTATCTTTTCTTAGAACCATATAATCTCAAATCCTTAATGAAATAGTACTGCTATTCAATACTTAGTTATTTCTATAATTCATATAACCAGTACCTCATTGATACAACACTCAAATAAACTAATTATTTTATAACAACATAATAACACTAGTCATTCCTCTCCATCTGTGGTAGTATCTATCTTGATTATTATCCAATAGCATCATTTGGGGCATACTCTGATGATTTAGACATTGATTAATATAGTGTCCTAACTCCTTGCAGATGAAGCATTGTACCTTTGAAACCTTTTTCTTACCCCTGCAATCATGTACATGGTGTCTTTTTTCCTCCATACATACAACAAACTCTCATTCCCTTCAAGCATTTACCGAGGTGATTCTTTCCACAATTATCACATATGGGTAAATCCTTCTTTCCATCTCTTCCCTTTATACATCTTTCTCTCTTCCATCCTTTTCTTGTCTTGCTTCCCTTCAAATACATATCACTTAAATAATTCTTTACTTATCTTATAAATACATGATAGTATTTATTCATATGATGAGAATACATAGGAGACTATTTCCCTTCTAATTGTTGGATTAATACCATGAATGAGATGATCCTTATTAATCTTTGAATCATGTGTATTATTGGAGTTTTTATTCCTTATAATAGGCACCATTTCTAAACAATGGAATACACTAGGTTAGTTTATGAATCGCAATAAATAATTCCAAACTTGTAAAATACCTAATCTAAATTGAAAATATTATGCGTATAATATATAATCATAAAATGTTTTATGTGAGGAATTATTTACTCCTAAATCCTTCATAATGTCTTTTAATTAAAATGGGAATTATCCTAAGCATATCCCCCAGGAGTGTCATAACCAAGAGTGCAATAAGGCCCGTTGTCGTGTACCAGGATACCCCTAGTCAAGCCCGAAACTCCTTGTCAGAATTTTCACTCTTAGGTACATCTGTGCCCACAGTCGGTGCATTATTATATAATCTTGGCATGATACAAAGAATCAAGTCATAAAGGACCAATTAGTTTAGTATTCTAGGGATCAAGATATATACGTGAGTTCAAAATTAAAACTTGAAAATAAATACAACACTAATTTATTCCATTAGAAACATCCAATCCTCTTAGATATGCTTTTAAGTCACTCATAACTAACTTATTCATATACTGGGAAAATGAAAAATAAGAAAGGGGTGAGCTCAAATGCTTAGTAAGAGTAAGAAATAGAGAGGAAGGTAACATTAACATTAGGCATGGTGAATAATTAAAAACACATGCCTTTACAAATAATGAACATGAATAATTTATGGAAGGAATATTAGCTATGTAAATAATTCCATAATAAAACATAGTAATTGGTATTCTACTAGTCGAATAACCAAATGAACCATCAATATTATTTTCATAATGAGGGAATGTATAATGCCATACATTCTGAAACATTTGGTCAAGGCCTCGACCAATACATCTAAAAATGATTAAGGCCTTGGACAAAACCACATATCAAATTAGGAAAGGCCTCAACTAATTCCATGTATAATTGTCTCATGATACCTACTGATGCATCGAGGAGATATAGCGGGCTCCACCCATCACTTACTAAGTCTAATACATTTCTAATATAAAAAGTTTGAAACATAACATAATCATTCGTATTAAAACTTGAATACAAAATGTCAATACATAAACCATAATCCATTAATGGTATAAAAATGGGACATTCACAGTCAATCATATCATAACTCATTCAATATAATATGTAATCTTGTATTATATTAAATCATCCTCAATCAATACTAATATCTAGTAAAGTATTATAACATAGTTTAAAATGATCAGTAAAACTTTTAGAGAAATATACCTTTTTTCTGAAATCATTTAAAAGTCACATAATTTATAATGCAATTTTGTTAAAACATAGTTTTGAATCAATGTGTCTCATACCACATTGAAACTTTTTAAAGGAACTAAAATTTTAAAACATTTATGTCCATATAAATAAATCTTTAAAACCATTTTGAAAACATGGACATTAATGAGAAAGGTTTAGAAGAATAAATCATTAAAACATTTAAAATGATGTTATAGTAAAAATTTACCTTAAAAGTAATCCCTTGGAAAACTCTTTTATGAAACTTGTACATGGATACAAAATATGTCCCAATAGATACTTACGTAAAAACAACCTCGGATAATAAATATATTATGAAATTAACCCTTACCTTTCACTTTCCTTTGGTCGAGGGTACGTTTAACCTCTAGTATAATGACTGTAGTATGTTATTAAATTATACTATAACCATAATCATATTTATTATATCATAAATTATTCATTTATGACTTTACACTACCCATTTAATAATGATTTCCATGTTAAATTAACATTTCGGGTAATAATCACTTTCTTTATCGTACACGTTTTAACTTTTTATTCTTGATCGTATAATTTTGATAAAGATTTAAATAATTCCAGAATAAAACACTTTATTTATATATCATATATATTTAGAATATAAATGTGTATAATATATAGATATATGAAATGGAGAACACTGATTATGGAGACGGTAGGCCGTACGTACGCATAAATGTTGTTTCTGTTTTCATATCGTATTGAATGAAAGTATGTGAATAAGATATATGAAAGTAAATACATATATATTATGTAGAATTATTATTTAATATATTACATAATTATTAATAATATATATTTTAATAATTATCGTTGAATGGTGAATGTGGAAATGAATCTCATCGCGTCGTGAAGACGGTAATCCGTATGTACGCACGAGAAACAATATCATTATATTGATGGTGAAATCGTATGTAATTGGATTGTAAATCATATATAAAAAATACGTAACATGTTATATTTATTATTTACATCATTTATACTCATTATTATACCCATAAAAATAATGAAGTGTTTGAACAACAAACTACACCACGGTGTGGAGATAGTAAGCCGTGCGTACACGCATATGGTGACTTTGTCATTTATTGGGTGGATAAAAAAAATATGGTTGTAACATATTTATAATAATATCATAGTATGTAAGAGGTAATGGTATGGAAACAACAATGAAAGAGGAAGTGGAAGATGAAAAGAACTTAAAAGATGGCGGTGAAAATATTACCTCTTATTCGGGTGTTTCCTTTTGAGTTGATCAAAAGGGCTCCATAGATTGGATTTATGATAAAATTAAGGACTCTAAGTTTATTTGAGGGATGTTGGTAGGAAATTTGGTCAAGGTGTTTCCAAGCCAAATGGCTTTGGAGGTGTGATTTTTAAATAAGGGGAAGTACAGTTTTAGAAGATAGGTGAGGGTCACTTTAGGAAAAGCTTGAAATATTATTTTATAATAATATAATATTCGGTTTATAATGGCTCGAAAATGATTTATTTCCCTAATAAGGTGGGGATGGGTCGAAAAACACTCAACCAATATGTTTTAGATAGGTTTAGGTCACCATATTAACCTTATCTTTTAGATTCAACTCTTAGTTAAGTAGTTTAACTTTTACTGCGTCTTCTTGTATTCTTACACTATATGGTTAATAAACATACTCTAAATATCCAAGAGAACCTATAGTGGTTAATTAATGACATATATAATATTATTTAATCCATTTGGAAGAACCTTATATTTTTATGAATATTATATAATATAATAATATAATATTTGTTTTAAAAACTCATTTATGTCAATTTTGACACTATTTAGTATTCAGTTGTGTGAAAGTCATCAGAACTTGATTAATTATAAAACAATACATTGAATCAATCCTAAAATGTCATATTTTACTAGAAAATTAGTGTATGGAATGAAACCATTGAAATTATATTTATGTTAATATTTATAATTCTATTTATTTGATTCATTTATTAATAAGGTAATTACTGCATCATCATTGTGTCATATATAAATTTAATTATTTAATGTCTATCAATTATAAATAAAATACCATTATGTATGAAATATTTTTATATTTATAATGAATATTTATAGTTGAAAAGATAAATTATATAACACCATGTAAAAATTGTTTTACTAAAATATATATGTTTATGTCATTTTAATCTTTAGATTAAATTAATTAATAGAAAGTGTCATTATTACTCTCATGTGGATCCAAGTGGTCCCAAAATCAACCCAAGGATGACCATGGTCAGAAATTATTAACCAATAGTAATAGGACACATGTTAGAGTAATTTAATATTATTATAATAAAATCTGTTTACCCTTATTTACCAGATTTACCCTTTAACCATGGTAAATAAAATATATACTGAGGAAATTATTCATAATGTCTAAATATAAAAGTTATCTATTTAAACAATTTGAACCTCATTATTCGAAATATGGAATCCATTTTTTTACATTAAAAACAGAGAAGTGTCAAAAATTAATTTAAAATTAATACCTATTGTCAAAACAAAAATTGTTTTTTTAAAGAAATAATAATTATCAAAAGATTAACACTTGTTTATGTCCAGTTTAAATTTGAAATTACATATAATGACATAAATTATTTTAAATGATAAAAATATAATCTAATTATACTTTAAAACCACTCAAATGTATAATTTAACAATATAAATTATTTCAAATAAAATTTTGTTTTTAATTAAAAGTTAGTATTTTTCATTATTCATCAAAATATGAAAGTTTTCAAAAAAGCACCAAAATTTTATCCAAACAAAATTTTGAATGTCCAAATTCAAAAGAAAAAGTTTATTTTGTCAAATTGAATATAAACAAATTTTCATATATTATATTTAAAAAGGGTTCTCCATTAGAAGGCGGTAAAATTACATTTTCTAAAAAGCACTACTTTTATCCCAAAAATTGAATTGGTTATTATATTGTGTCTAAAAAAATATGGATGTTAAGATTATATGGATTATATAAAATTCAAAATTCATTTAATACTATTCATAACCACTTGTTGAACAACTATTTTGGTATGTCATGGTGTGCTCAAACTCGGTGTTGCGTGTAGCGCAAGTTATTGAATTTCTTTGAAGAGATAACATACTATGAAATTTTGGGGTGTCACAATTCATGGTAAAATAAAAAGATGTTCCATTTTAAAATATATTTTATGTATAATATATGTTATTAAATTTGTCGTATTTTGACTATGAATTGAAATTTAATTTTTAAATATACAAAAAGAAGACTATAAAATCATACACTTATTATTAATTGGTGACAAAAGATATAAATTTAGTTAGTGTTAAGAAGAAATATTTTCAATAAATTATTTTATTTTGTATAAGGAATTTTTTATTTTAATTAATCGAATTAATCAGTATTAAATAATTATTTTAAAAAAATTTATTTTTCAAATGGGTGAATATAAATTAACATTATTTATATGATTATAAATTAGTAATGAAAAAGAATAAATTTGTTTTTATGATTAAAAATACTTTTTTAAACTTTATTATTCATTTTATGATATTATATTAAAATTTAATATTTTCAATTTTAAAAAGCGAATCCAATAAAATTAATTTCAAATATTTAGTTATAATTTACAAATTTGTTAATGGTGTAATTTTTTTAAGAAAATAAATATGTTGTGTAAGAAATGGTTAGTTATTATAGTAGATGGTATCATGAAGTAAATGGTTTAAAATGAGGCGTAACATAATAAAATATCACCAAATATTGTCTATAAACGTGTATCTGAGGGAATTGCCAACTTTCCATCATCCCCTTTCCCTTATTTTCCCACTTGTTATCAAATTTACATGACAAAAGACATTCCTTTCACATTAATAAATATGTATTTACTTAAATACCACTCTAGTTCACCTATAAAATTACCCCTTCTATAGAAGCTTCAAAATGATAAATTAATTAAGATTTCAAATTAATATCTTCCAGAATTATCTGAATAATAATCCTATGAAATTTTGGGTAACTTATGTTTTCAATATAATTCCCCAATTTTATCAAAATCAAGAAGGATTCTAAGTGAATATATGGTTAATTATTTGTAAGTAATGACATCTTATCATAGTTTTTAATTTTTATTATTCATATACATCATCCTAATTATGGTTTATGGAATTAATAAAATTTAAATAAGATAATTATAATTATTTAATAATGATATTAAAAAAAATCACTCCATAATTATACTTAACCATTTATTATAGCATGTTTTTATTTGGGTCGGTTTGACCACCGACATGGATGAAACTATAAATTTTTATCATGGTTGTATATAAAGACATAATTATTGGTAATGTATGATATTTATAAAGAAATAGTTTTTTAGATATTATTTTTATTGATAATATTAATATATAACTATTTATTAATATAAATCCTTATGTTTGTTAATCAATACTGAAACATTATTGTTGTGTATTTCATCTCTAAAAATCTTACACAAAACTCCATGGAATGAACCTGTAATTTTATAACACATTATAGAAGTTTTATTTCATCACATTAACTATTATAAATATTTTTAATTCTTGAACATATAATGATGATTGAGATAGCCATACCAAAATAGACAAGGAATGGTTGAAACTAGTTACAACAGATGATCAATATAAACTAAAAATTATTAATAACTTCATAACAATTGAATATAAAATATTAATATAAAGGTAATAATTAATAATAATTTTATTAAATATACGTTAAATGATTATATTATTATTATAATGGAAGCTAGAGTATGTTCAAGAAATCATGAATCCATGGTAAGGTTTTTTTTACTCAATCTTCATCCATTTTTTCATATAATTTGTTATTTCAAAATGTTATACTAATTTTTTGTATATTATATACCATGATTATTTTATATTTTATGTCCCATTTATTTTATCCATATATACATTTCTTTCTCATAATCTCATTTTTAAAGGATTATTACTTCATAATTTATGAAGTCTGTGGGGGTTTCTTTTTCAAACCACACTTTCGAATTAAGAACGTTTATATCTAAATTTAAATCTAGGGAAATTGCATTTTACATATATATATATAACCCATTTAATATTTTCCAATAATTTTATTTTTTGGTCTTATATTTCTTCACAAAATTTCCACTTCTCCTGGTTTATAATACACCCAAATTGATTCTTGTTTTGGGAAATGAACTTATCTCTTATTTTCAATCAATAATCTTATTATTTCAAGTCTATATTTTTCATATTAATTTTTGGATGTACATCTAAAAAATATAATTATTTATTAAGTCAATTTTTTTAATTTTAATTTATTTTATTAAATATTAAATGTATTATTCTTTAATTTTTTTCATTCGTTTTCTTTCTATAACTATTTTTTTATTTCTTTACAAAGCATAATTTTCCTGAATTTAAAACTCTTTAAAGTAATATTTATTTAATTTCTCAGTATTTTTCTTAAATAGATTTATAAATTATTTACATTCAAAATAAATGTTATTAAAAAGGTAAAGGATGGTTTTTTTTTCTTATTTTCAAAATAATTATTTCTATTCGTGTAAAGTGTTTTTCATATATATCAAAATCTATTTAAAGTTTATTATGTCTCATTGAGTATAGTTTTTAGCAATGTCATCAAATATGTATATCTATATGATTTATTAATGCCTTTTTGAAATTTTCCTGAAACTCATTTCTCTGTCTGGGGTTATTTATGTCAGGTTATATTTATGAATGTGATCATGTTCATGTGGTACACATATGTATGGTTTATTATTATGTGGTGGGTGGGGATGATATAACTCTCCAATGCATTAGGTAAAACATTATATCTCATGAGATGGTATAGGAAATGAGAGTGAACCCAATCCACTGTGTTTATGGGAAGAAAGGGAAAAATAAATTCACTATGTTATGGGAATTTTTCCACTAAGCGGTGAATGTCTTGTTAGCGATCCAATATAAGAAATGATTTTATATTCTCTTTTTGTTTAAAATTTCTATATTACGGTACATTTTTATAGTATGTTTTCATGTGTCATTATTATTGAATCATGTTTCCTCACTCTCATGAATCATTTCAAATGTTTTTCCCAAAATCATTATTTCATTATTTCATTATTTATGATCTATGTTTTCTTAGGAATGATTTAATTGTGTTATACTCATATATCTTGATTATGTTCTCATACTAGCATGTTTATATTATGCTCACTTATGATATTTGATCAAAATATCTTATTTTCACCCCTTAATAAGTGTTTGAGCAAACCATTTCTTATGTTTATAATCCCCAAGCTATGAATCAGAGTAAGACATATGATACTCTTAGGGGGGGTAAAGTATGGTTCAAATGGAGAAATTTTCCATGGGTTGTAGAATAATCCATTTATGTATCTAATATACAAATAAAATAAAAGTATAGGTTCATGGGGTGTGATTTATTATGATATGTAATGAATATTTATGTGTTCTGATGTACTACATATATGTGTATATATGTGTGTTACGATTGGTTTATCTTAAATGAGTATAAATTTTACCTATTCAAAGTGTTTAACATTATGATTTCTATGTTGGTATCCTTAAACACTAAATTTTTTATTACTAAATTTTTATAATTATCGATCTGATTTTACTCTATTTTATTAAGATAAACTTTACTCTATGTTTATGCCATGTAATGATCAAAATTCATATTTTTTGATGGAATAATTGGATTTTCACTCATTTGTAACGAAAATATTGAATGAATTTCCATAAACTAATTAATTTGGTGACATAGCTTGGATGGTTTTTTTGATCTTCCAAATAAAAATATAAGTGGTTTATGAATTAATATTTCTTAGAGGGGAATAATTTTTTTATTGAATTTTTAATTTCCCAATTTTCTAAATCATATTGAGTACTAGTTTGAGGGTGGAAGTCTATGAACACTTTTATAGACATCCCATACTTAGATACATGTTCCTAGAAGATAATATAACATAAATGGTTTTGATGATCACAAATTATTTCCCTATGAATTCCAGATAAAGAAAAGATTTTTTTATGAGGAAAAAAATCATATCATAGTGATCATTTTATTTTGTAAGGATATACTCAACCTATTTAAAACAAATTCTAAAAAATGAGGGATTTAGAGATACCCTGTTGAGTAAGAATTGTGGCCAATAAAATGAATCCATTATTGTAAACAATTTAATAATTAGAATGGGATTAAGTTTAAATTGTTTCTTTTTTAGAGAAGGATCATAGTTATTGAAATTGATGACAACATCAAAAAAATATATAGGAATCCCTAGAGATTTTTAGAAAAATAAAACCACATTAAAAAAACTTTTACATTAGATTTCCTTTTAGAATTGTGGAATTTATATTTTTATCTATTATAAAAATGGACAATGACCTATTTCTTGGATTAAAGAAAACATTTACCATTGAAATAATTAAGAAAAAAAATTATATAAATTGGGATTAATAAACACATATTATTTGAAATTAGAAATTAATTTTCACTTTCCACGAGTTCATAATAATTTTTTAATGGATTATATTAACATTTAGTTTATTATATAAGAATACCATTAAAATATCTTAAAGAAAAAATTTTATCAATATAAAATGAATCATGAACAAAAATATAGGATGAATTATCTTTTAATTAAATTCAATAAATATTTCCAACTAATCAATTTACAATATCTCTTTTATCCTTTATTGTTATGTGAAATCCTTAAACTAAAAAGGACCCACCTAAAAAATCTAACCTTAGATTCTTGTTTTTTAAATGGTATTTTATCGTTGAATGTTTAGTGAAATATATTATGGAGGATCCAAAGAGCATGGATCTAAACCTCTTTAAAGAAAGAAAAGGGAAAAATTATTTTTTAGTGGTGGTGTATTTTATTTATGTATCATTCATGGAATTAATGATATATGCAATGTAAAAAATAATTTTTCCATGTCCTTCTCCTAAGATAGATCCTACCAACAATCTACTTACATCACACATGATTTCAAAATCGAGGTTACAATTAGGATATTTTATAATCTGATAAGAGTTAAGTCATTAATTGAGATTCAAGAAGGATTCCCAATATTTTTTCTATATAGAAACAAGTAACATATATTATGGGAAAATATAAAAGAGGCCATGAAATGGATCAGATGTTTATAATAAATCTTCTATAGAAACTAGAATGACCTGAAAATTAACATACAACTTAGTTAATTATTTGAGAAGAAATGTGACAAATTATATGTACCAAGCCTTTATCAACATTGATCCCCTTACCAGTGATAATATTATTAGTTAAAACATTCATTTTATAATGAAATGACATTTTTACTAAAATAAGATAAGTTTTTTATCCAAATATCCAGATAAATACCTCTCAAAATTTATCACACATCTCTAAAATGTATCCAAAAAATAAATAACCCATTCATATATACCTATAGAAACTCTACAACCATGTGAGGGGAAAAAATCATCACATACCTATATAATGTAAGAGATGAATTATACAACCTGAAGGGTTTCCATTTATAGGAAATGGTTCCAAATAGAAAAGTGAAGGTTTTTTCCTCGATATTTTACGGAAATATAAATTTGATTATTCATTGAATAACTATTTAGGAAGCATTTTAACTCACATACCATCACTATCTCACGGAAATGATTAATTAAGGGAAAAATAAAATAAACTTTCATAGAACAGGAGTTCAAATTTCTATAATTTAAACACAATCTCCAAACATTTCTCAGCACTTTAGAGAGGAGTTATCCATTTTGATTGGTTATTAAATTAATTATATAGAAAACCTACCCTATATATACTAGATCTAGTGTATAAAATCAATTAATTAGTCATGATTACAAGGAATCAAACCTCAAAGAATAGAAGAGATTACTAGGCTTAGTAAACCAGATACATATATGAGTCTTTTATTATAAAATAATAAACTAATTACATCATAATTTATTTCTTGTTTCTAAAAAAGTAACATTTATGATAACTCTAATCCATATAGTAAATCCCTTAATATATTTAATAGAATTATTATAGGATTCCATGGGAATGAAAAATAAAAATGGTGAGCTCAAATTCTGAGTTAGGGTAAAGTATGATGGATGTAATAACTAATAATTTAGAATATTCAATATGTAAAGGTAAATAACTCGAAACACATTTCATTAAAATAGATAGATAAGGTAAAATTAACATAGAAAGGTAAGAAGATAAAACAAATTCATTTAATCAATGAATTGAAAATGAAATTTATCAATAGATATGTCAAATCAAAATCTCATGGATGAATAGTAACTGAAACTAAATTAGGGAAATTCTTTCTTAATGGATGACATGTTTGAGGAAAATGAAAACCTATACCATCAACACCATTCGCAAGATTATTTAAACTATTCTGATTTGAAAAACTGATTTTTATCATGAGAACATTTCATTTCATAGAGGTGCTATATAAAGTTTGATATACTCCCATTATTTCATGTCTAAAGAATTATTCATATTGAGTAATCTAATTAATTATTAAAATAAATGCCTTATCAAATATCTATAGTGAATAAAAGATACATATTTATCAATAATTTCTTAATTAATAAAATCACTATTAATGTTGATACCAAATGTAAAATTGTATATAGTTTATAAAATAATAATATCTATGATAAATGAAATTGATAATTTAGTGGAAATTCAATGTTAAATGATCCTAGTAAATTAATATTTTAAGGGTAATTAAATGAATCATGGAAGTTAATGTGAATACTATCCTTGAAAAAATCAATAATAAACCATCCAAAGAAATTTTTAGTATGGAATCAATAAAACAATTCCCAAGTGGTGTAAAATAAAGGGTTTTTGTCATTGATGAATAGAAATATAAGAAAATTTTATTTTAAAAACATTCTTGAGGAATATATTAATATTTTTGAAAAAATAATTTATTTTGAAATTTAGTTTTTAAAATAATTATTTAAAAAACATTTTAAACATTAAAATTAATCTTTATATATTTAATGTTACATAAATTCATATTAGCTGTATGAGTTAAAAAGAACATTCCTTTTACATGATTAAATGATATAAAGATTCCTTAAAAAAATTGATAACAATATTCCTTTGAAAACATTGGTAAAAGTAAAAAAGATTAAGCATATATTTACAAAATAATTTAAAAAAAAATTCAAATCATTTTAATAAAATAATTTTTTTGAAGAAAATGGGTTCTTAGATTAAGAGAGGAATAAATTCCAGTGTTCTGAAAAATAATTTCTAAAACATTTTAAGTACATGAGAGTGAAAAAATGGTACTGAAAATTGAAAATGGTCAGTAATAACCAGAAAATAACTAAAGTGATTATTAAGAAATGTTTATATAATTTTCCCAAATGGAAATTCCATTGAAAGATCATTTGGATTAGTCTTGAGGAAAATAATCATTAAATAATCTGAAGTGCTCCATACCACTATGAAACATTTTGTATATTAAGCCTTGAGAAAAAATATTATTAAATTAAAGTTTAAAATACCATGAATATAAAATTATTAATGATATAATATTACAAAATAGGTAGTAGATAAACCACACAAAAGATCTAACTCGTGAATAAAATATTTATCCCATGGAGGTAAAAAGTGGGATGAGAATCCGTTTATTTGTGTTTTCATTCAGGTGATTTTCCTTTAAAGTTCTATATAAGGGGTTTAAACATGTTAATAACTTATAAAATTACCATATTAATATTTATGATTTCATATATGATTCTCTTATGATATCTCATTACATGTATGTTAATAACCATTCATTATTTTAACTATTTTTGGTTTTAATTGCCTAGTCTATCGAGTATGTTTTAACTTTCTATTCATTGTAATTATTAAATATTTCATAGTTTCATCATATTTAAAATGTAACCCATGATTGAAATATATTATATTTCCATTATATATTTATTTATAGTAGTCTATAATATTTGGAGATTAGAAATGAATTTCACTGTTTATGGGGAGGGTAGGTCGTACGTACACATGAATGCTACTTTCATTTCATTGTTGTATTAATAGAATGAATAATAAATGATACATATGTAAATTATAATTCCAGTATCATATCTGTGTTATATATTTTACATAGGTTTATTAAATCCATCCTTTATACATTCCATTTATGGAATGAACGAGTCATATTGTTTTGAGGGGGTGGAAGTCCACACATCCTCAAACGAAATTATAGTATTTACACAAGATGGAAAGAAATAAGGTATGTTATAAAAAAATTAAAAAAGCATAATGAAATTATAAATATCATATATAACATATATAAATATATTTTCCATCATAATGGAAACCTTGATAGGTGGTAAATGAAAAATAAAGATTCATCGTTTCAGGAGGCAGTAGTTCATCATACACAAAAACAATATATTTGTTACCCATTAGATGAAAGTATGTGAAAGTTTATGACAAAAACGTTAAATAAAAAATAGTATATTTATGATACTAGTGTTTTTATGTAAAAATATAATAATAAAATATGAGGGGTTGTAGAATAGAAAGAAAAATAAAAATCCTGAGAGAAGATGTTACATCTTAATCAGGTAACTACTTTTGGTTTATACCAAAATGATTATTTTGAAGTCATTATGCATGAAGGTAGGATTCAAGGTACATGGGAGAGATTTTGGGAATATATATGAGATGACCTTGTCCAATGATAAGTGGGTTGAGAGTGGTGGCCTTTTATAGAGAAGGAAAAGGGCTCACATGGAATTTTGGGATAAAAGTTAGGTGCACACATGTTTCTACCTAAAACAATTTATACCAAAAAAACCAAAATAATTAATAGAATGTTCATGTATGAATTATGGACAACCTATTAGTGTTGCACAATTGTCTAGGTCATTTTGGCCCTTAAGTTAATGGTTTAGTCCTTTATTAATCTTACTTTTTCCTTAATAATTGTAATTGATTTTACTTAATTTCACTAATATTTTAGGTATAAAACAAACTAGGTATTATTTTAAATTATGAATTATTATTATTCTAAAAATGGAATCTATCTTACCAAATTAAAATCACTTATTTAGTAAAAATTAATTTCAAATTCATCCAGTAGGTAGAACGACAATGCATGTTTATAAAGTTAAAATGTCTAAATGTTTTTAACGTTTTTATAATCAATTTAAAAGTTAAATTGAATAAAATGAAATACATTTTACTAATTTATAAAAATAAGAACTAATTAATCTTTAAAACCAATTAAAATTATAAATTAACCTTATAAATAAATTAGATGAAAAATTAGTTTTCAACTAAAATTCAATACATTTAATTATTTTTTAAAAAATGAAATGTTTTAGAAAAATATCAAAAACTCGTAATAACCTAATTATTATGTTTATATATAAACTATTAAGATTATTTTTACATATTAAATCAATTGGAGGGTAAAAATTCAGCTTAAAATGGGTTCTCCATTAAAAGGATTTTAAATTAGCTTTATAAAATATAGGGTTTTATATATAAAATAAAGTTTGTTCTTATCTTATGAATATAAAATTCAATGGATTAATATAAAAATATTTTATTGAATATATAGAATATATATTTCCTTAAAATAATTAATCAATTTTAATTAATTATGTTCATTAAGATAAAGCTCCTTTGAAAGCATAAAAATAATAATATTTATTTTATATCCAATTGGTTCTTATATTCATTTCTCATTAATTAGAAACACATGAATTAATTTTATATTTATATAAACCATATATTTTGATATGTTAGTTAATACTATTGATAATTTCTTTTCTAAATCTTATTATATTAAATAATAATAATTTAATAATATATTTTTTTGGTGAAACTCGGTCTTTCGTATAACACAAGCTATCAATGAAGGTCACTCTTGCATGTAAAACATGATAACTCAGTGTTGTTTGCATTGAAATGTATAAAATATATTTTAAATAGTTAATATATTATAATATATCTGGATATTATATTACCCTACATGCTTGGTGTCGCATTTTATACAAGCTATTGAATTCAAGGTTCTTACTTTATATTTTCAGGGTGTCATGTTCTCCCCACCTTATTTAAATTAATTCCTCGATATTTTAACTTGATCATGGTGATATATTGTCTGATACATAAAAGGTATGAAATCACAAATTATGAGAGGGCTTTATAAATCATCATCTATAAAATAGAGAATGGAAAGTACAAATGTCACATGAACTACCATGCAACTAGGTCTCTATGTAGAAAACAATTAGTGGAAAGTAAGGATACATACATGGACAAAAATTGTAAATATTTATAGGGATTGAATGAGGTCATCAATAACAAACTATTGAGTGATCAATATAAAGTTGAGTGCCTCTATGCCATAAATATTTGATGATTTATATGACCATCGGTTCAACAAAAAATAAGGTATCTGGAAAAAAAATCTATGCCATTTTTCTCAAGTTAGATAATTATATTACAAAAAAAATAATATAAGGAAATATTCTTACTCGTTAGGATTCAATTTCATATGAACAGTCTTAAATTTTCGTTTTTCTTCGATCAAATTCTAATTCATCCCTTTACTTCATGAAATTTAGTACCAATAATTATTTTTTTACCATTTAAGCACTAAAAGAAACATTTAAATGATCTTAAGGCCTATAAAAGGGATGAAATGCCTAACTATTTTTCTATAACCATTTTCAAAAAACAATATGGTTAATTAATTAATCTCTAATCCTAAAAAGTGATATTTATGGTGCATCATTAACATTTATTCATCAAATTGTTCAACTAAAAACATTAAAAAATTAACTAGGGCATTTCATAGGTCAATGCTTGGCATGAAACCATGATCACCCTTCGGTTATAGGTTTAAGGCTGGTGAACTTTCTGGATTTGATTAGTTTTCACATGGATTATTGGTTTTTCTTTTTTAAAAACATATTAATATAATTTATAAAATAAATATAATGGAACTCCTTGAAAAAATTTAATTATTAAATAGACTTTTAAATATGGGTTTTAATAAAACCCTAATACATATATTCTTCACCCATTTATTTCACTATAGTTCATTCCATGGTCTATTGATTACCCATAATATTATTGGTAGGATTTCTAAACCATGATACCTTATTTTAAATCTAAAACACATTAGGTTTAACCTAGGATATTCATTGTCAAAATAAATTATAGTTATTTTTAAAGAAAATGTGAATTATCCTAAGAATGTCCCCTAGGACTGTCCAACTAGGTATATAGTAAGGACCGTTTTCTTGTACTGGGTTACCCCAGGTCAAGCCCATAACACCTTATCATATTTTCTACACCGAGGTACATTTATCCCAGAACCACGCCCAATTTTAGTATCTATAAAGGGATGTATTAATAGGAATACCCACATAATTTATACATTAACATAATTTATAATATGTTATTCTATACTTATCATCAAATTATACATTAGGGTTATGTTTTCTAACCAATGTTTTCTTAATTCTAGTTCCCAAGGTTTCTACTAAACTTCCTGTGATACCAACTATAGATACCCAATAGTTGATATCCCAAAGT